>OY728127.1:1228586686-1231086686 GCA_963277665.1 Viscum album
CCATGATTAATTCTTGGTATTTTGGCCATGACCTATGATGCTGTAATTTAAGTAGATTACACATTTCTCATGTTTGATTATCATGCTATATCATTCCTTTTTATTCAGGTTCATTTATGACTCATTGTTTTTATTTTCTAACATGCGTTATTATATTCATTTTACTCCATGTTTATTCCATCATTAGCCTTTACATACCAACCCTTTATTATGTATTTTCCCTTGGTTATCAAATGTAGTTTTAAGATCAAGAATATTAATTTTTTTCCAAAAAGATTTTATAATTCTTGTGTAATTTTTCAATGAAATGTAACTAATTCCCAAATACAATAGATAGACACTATACTTATATATATTTTTAGTTGTATTAAGTGTAATTTTATGTAATTAAATCATGTATTAAAGACTATTACAAATAAAGGTTGTTATAATTTTTTTTCTAATTTTTTATATATTGTTGTTACTTATTCCTTACTTTGGATATGAATCAAGGATACCATTCTTATTCATTCTATGATTGTTTAACATTATGATTAAAAGATATGTATGCAACCCATTTCACTTACCTAGTATATATCATGATAAATTTCTTGTGAATCCTACTACAACTTGCACAGATTATGCTATAGTGAAAAGATGACTTGATAATGAAACATGTCTCTTTTCCACAGGTAATGTTTGGATGAAATGTTAATGAAACCCATTTCATTTCAGGTGTTCTTGTAATAATAATGTTTTATGACATTTTATCACACATAAAATTGAATTCATTATAATAATATTGGGAAATATATCCCCCTTTAATACATTGGGTAATTATTTATCTCTCATGATATAAACATGACTATAATGAAGAGCGAAACTTATTCAGTAAGAGAAATTTTCAACTATGATGATTTTGTGAGTGAACCATGACTAAAATGATAATTTTTAAAGTGTACCAATTTCAATATTTTATCCTTGTAAATGAGACATGACTACTATGGAAATGATTTTCTATTATTATGTTTATATCATAAATCTATAACCTTTGAAAATAATATTCTCTCATGAATCATTTTTTTTTCATAAGTTATGCTTCAGGTATTATAAACAGTCAACATTTATTCCATGACCCAAGATTATAATATTTTATATTAAGGGTATAGTTTTAAAATGTTATTATCATATTTTCATACCCTTATGATCATGTTATTTTTATGTATCTATCTTTTGTACCAATACTATGTATATGAGCTCACCCATTCTTTTCTTACATTCCATAGGTCATATAGAAATGTAATTCCTATGATATGTCTTTGAATAGTTGTATATATTAATATCATAGTGAGTGATGATGAAGTTTACCTTTTGAAAATTAATTTGAATTTCCAGGATTCCAAACACACTAATCTATTATAGTCCTCATGTGTTTGTTTGGGTTATGTAATGAGTATTAATAAAATTTGAATAATTTAAACGTATGATTAGAATGGGTCTATATATTTGGTATTATAGGATATATTTTTTTAACCTTTTAAAAATAGGATGAGTAAACACTTTTGTGATCCTTAATGACATATCTAAGGAAATGTCTAAGTATGAGTTGAAGTAATGAAAATGTCTTGGAATTTTAGTAATTGATAGAGTTATTGGATTTCATGGAATTAAATCCATGTCTCGATACTAAATGTGGATATGGATCTAGAAGAGTGGTACCTAGGAGTAATAATTATGAAAATGCCATATTAAACTTGAATCGATCATCACATGGGGCATAAAAATGGGCCTTACAATACCCGAGGCTTGACACTCTCACATGATATACTTTGGATATTCACTAAATATTTATGAACCATCATGAAGGATTTGACAATATAGTTAATAGTAATGACATAGTATAAAACTAAGGTGTCATTGATTAATGATGGTATGTTGATGTAGACATCCTACAAGTGATATTTCATGATCATGTTTTACCCAACTATTATTATTGTTTCTAACAATATGTTTTTTCTTTTTTAAGTGGATTGAATACTAAAGAACTATGTTAGTTATGAGTCTGATGGAAAATGCATTGACTATTAACCAGATTATTTAAGAATTATGGGATATAGATTGAAAAATCATGTTTCTATTCTCACACAACAGTATCATGTTATAAATGTTGGTGGAATTCTAAACTGATGGAACAATATTCTATTGAGACCATCATGAGGAAATATCCGTCTCTTTTTAGTGGATCGTCTAATCCACTAGATTCTGAAAAAGGAATCATAGAACTAAAAAAATAGTTTTCATTATCTGTTTTTTGGAACATGAACAATCCATTTTTTTGTCTACCATTTTAATGGTAAAGTGCATTAATGGTGGAATATTATCCAGAATACAATGAAACATTTTGACATTGAATACATGGATTGGGATGAATTCAAGATTATAATTTTCAATAAGTAAATTAATTGTATTATACATATGAATATGGAGAAATAGATACATGAGCTAATGAAAAAGGATGATGAATCTAAAATTTCCTATGAAATAAATTAAAATACTTGTGAGGTATGCATCTGGTATTATCTTCCAACATAAAAGAAATATTAATATATTAGTTTATTTTTTTATACCATGTCATTGAAGGTATTTATCCATAAGAAATTTTATTAGATATGATGACATTGTTTTTGGATCAATAATGGTTTAAATGTAGGTGGGTGCTATGTTCCAACATGACGGTTTTGAAAAGAATAGAAGAATAGAATTAACATCAAAATCCAAGAACCTTGGAGAGATGAATATTATATTACATTTATACCCCATTTGTGGGTAGAAGAAAGAAGAATATTTTATTATGTGGAATAGATAATTTTTTTTGTGTAAAATATAAATTAAATGGAAATTTGATTACATATTTGATGGGAATAAGATAGCTAAAAATTTGAATAGAGAGAAAGCAAAACATAATGTTCGTCCGAAATTTTTTTGTTTTAAAAATAAATAAATATAGGAACTATGATATCTAGTTCAAAAAACTAATGGATAATGATTATCATCAATGTTGGAAACCTCTTAAACAGAGAGGTAAGTATAATTATAATTCGATCTATTTTTCTGGTGGGGTGAGGTAATGGCCTGGTGAAAGGTACACTTAGCAGCCACTGTATAAATGATGTTGACTTATTTGACTCATGGGATACTCATTTATTCATAGCTATATAATTTTCTAATGGAGTAATTATACCACCAAAATTATTATATTATTTTTAGAAGTGGAAGTCCATTATGATATTATTTTCACATCCCATGTCTATCAGTCCCCTTCGGTGTTTGTTGGTGGGAATGTGCTTCAAACAAATATTTTAATTATTAATTTTGTTGAATTTGATGTTATCATAGGCATGGATTTGATTTCTCTACATAATTCTGACATAAGTTTTCAAAAAAGAGATTTCATTTTTGATTTTTTAATAAAACATATTATTATTTGCCTATGTGATGATATGTACAATCTTCTTGAAAGAGATCACATCCATTTTTGGGTATTCATTCCAATTAAAAAGTGGTGTTATATCAAAAAATGGTTTGAGTGAAACTAAAAATTTATGATATAAATATTTCTTGATAATTTCTTTATATATTTCTAAAAGGGTACCCTTTTCATCCGCAAAATCATGATGTTGAGTTTTCAATAGAACCCATACCTGGTGTCATACGAAGTTCAATGACTCACTATAGAGTGGCCTATATTGATTTTATAGAATTTAAAGTGAAACTACAAAGGGATCTTGAAAGTAGAATCATTCATCTAATTGTGTATCCTTTATTTCCACGTATTATTTGTTTTTCAAATTTGATATGGATTGATGTGAATATACATTTATTATCAACAATAAAAATAGATCATGACCAATAACAACTGTAATCTTCCTCAAAATAATGAATTATTTGAACAACATTATAGAGCTCTATACTTCTACAAGCATGAACATCATTATATATATTATTAACTGAGGGTCAATAAGGATAGTATAATAGATATGGAATTCCATGGAATGTATAGATTCTATTAATATATAGATATGCTATTTTTTTACTAATTACCCATCCATCATTTTTAATTTAGTGAATAGAGTCATTAGTGGTTACCTTGAACAGTTTATGGTAGACTTTATTTATGATATTATTATTTATTAACAGATTAAGTAAGAGTGTTAGGATCCCATGATAATTTGACTAATTACCCTATGGAAGGAGAAACAATAAGAAAAATGTAAAAATTTATAATTTTGGATAAAAAATGTTTTATTTTTGGTTCATATATTCTCAATATATTATAGATGAGTAGATACCTAAAAGATGGAGGCTATTGAGTGTTGTCCTAGACCAACCATGATGACTGAGATCCATTATTTACATGGTTTAGCTATATTTTTTTTTATTTTTTTTGGATAATTATCCATTATTATCTAATCGACTCACCATGTAAAATAAAGAGGGAGACATGTTCATATGTATATATTAATGTGAGGAAAATTTCCATGTTAAAAAGAGAAGACTAGTCTGTGAAATAGTGTTTAAATTATTTTATATTTGAGAAGGTTATGTAATTTACAGTTTTGAATCCAAGAAGGGATTAGAATGTGTTCTTATATAGAATGAAATTGTTATAGACTATTCCTCGTGACAATGGTTGATTCATAAGAAAATTATCCAAATCATTATTTTGAGTTACCTAAGGTAATTTTTTCCTTAATGATATAGAGTAATTATATTTTTTTTAAAATTGTTATATATATTCCAATCATTAAATGTTTTATGTAAATATATATAATTTTGGAGTTTAATATGACACATATGTGTTGGTTAGAGTGATTTATGAATAAGAGTCTTCAATATATTACCACCCTAGGAAAGTGAACATGTTGGTTAATGCTTTGAGTCGAATGGATCATTCTATCTTATCCATGATGAAGATTACAAATTATCCAATATTTTTTGAATTATAATTGATGTATCTAGAATTATCAAATGAAGGGGAATATATAATCTTTAAAATTTAATTTTTGTCTGTCTTTCCACGTGGAGATTTAAGAGGTGTAGAATGATTATATAGGGCTAGACAAGATTGTTATAAATATCCAAAAAATTTAATGTTGATTGTTAAATAATTCTATTGTTCAAAAACTGTGAATTCATTACATATAAACCATATTTAAAGAATTTTTAATTAGAGGATAATCAATGTTCATCATTCTCTATACATTCATGATGTATAATGATATATTGGAATTTGAAAGAATAATTATAATGGGATGACATGAAGAGTGATATCACAAATAGTGTATATCGGTTATATTTTCCCGGAAAATAAGGTTGAATGAAAAAATTATTTGTGGATTTAACATTCTTTACCGATTGCAAAATTAGAATGGGAAAAAATCACCGTTGATTTTGTAGCCGGACAACCCAAAAAATCTAAAGGGAATAATGTAATGTGGGTTGTATTCTGTCTACATAAAAAGTCATCACACTTCATCATTATCATAGAATAATTTTATCTAGATCATATTTCTATGATATACATTAAATAGGTGAGAAGGATTCATGGAGTTCCATAATCCATTATGTATGATCGGGATATGGGGTTCTCATTTATGTTTTTTAAAAGTCTTCAACTAGATGATGATATTGAATTTAGTTTGATCAATACATTTCATCATTAGAAAGATGATTGATTTGAGAGAATAATAAAAACACTAAATTATATGTTGATATCTTTTTATGTTAATTTCAAAGGTGGTTGGTAAAAATACTATCCAATTATTTAATTTTCATACAAAAAATTACTTTCTCACAAGAATTCAAATGGATTCTAATTAATACTTTAGTTAAAATAAATGTACATTTTACCATTTTCAATTCATGATCATATTAGAAATTTTGATTATCATTTGGAACTTCCACATAACATATCTCAGTTTCATGATGTGTTCTATTAACCTCTTCTGAGTAGGTACCTACCTAACAATTTACATGTACTAAACACAAAGGTAATAACACTAGATAATGATCTTTATAATGTGGAACACCCAATGAGGATTATGTATTTTTCATAGAATTTTAATTGAAATAAGAACACTCACAAGGATAATAATTTTCATTAATACAATGGTAGGCCCAAAAGGGGCATAAATACACAAATAGGGGGTGGTGATTTAGTGAAAGGATATTCATTTCCAAATACTTCATGACCCATTGGATCATGAACTCTTTAATATAGTAGTCACTACATTATCTAATTAAGATTTATGTTTATATTATACATTCTAAATTTTATGATGATGATTCATATAATGTAATGCATGTAAAAAATAATTTAAACAAGATGATTATAACTTGGTTCATCATTATGGGATAGTCCAAGGAGAATAAATCAAACACTATGTTTGGGAACCATAATCACTAATCATACTACTTCTTTGTTTATGAAATTTCACTCATAAATGGGATCAATTACCTTACAATGGTCAGAGAAGAATCATAGTCCTACCTGGTTTACAACCAATCACTATTCGAATGTTCACTACTCTCTCAACAATAGTGTTCTTACTAATCCTTTTGATGCTTCGTAATTTGATAACTTCAATTAATGTTCTCTACACCTTATATGGTAAATCATTTTTCTCCACATTAATCCACTTGATGAGTACCATTTTACCACATATTTCATAATCAATACATTCTCAACCCTTTAACGATGATCACTAATTTTACAAAGCTAACACATCCTTCAAAAAACATCCCATCGCCTCATAAGGAAATCATGATTTCACGAACCCAAAAACTTTCCCAAATTTGACTAGTATTGTGAAGAACACTTCTTTCACAAATCACACTACTTTCGTGAAGATCCACCCTTTTGTGAATCATATATAGACTACATGAACATCCTTTAGTCATGAAATGTTTCACAATAACAACCTTCATTAATCACCTCTTTGAATTATGATCCTTTATATTTTTTTAAGGCTTCCTCTAATATTCTGATGGGGGTAGTGTCCTATTTATAATAATTTCGTCCAATTCCAAATGGTTCCATTCTCTTCACTAGCTTCTCATGAAGATTTCAATTCATTTTCACAATAAATACTATTATCTTTATGCTCTAGGGAAATTTTAGTGTTCGTTAATCGTCTTGTAGTCATAGAGATATAGTATATCCCTCAAGCATTGATGAACCATCAATACATTGCAACATCCTATTTTTTCATGAAGCTCAAATTCTTCATGAAACTCTAATATTCATTAATATATTTACTTTTAAAAAAAATTAATTTTCATTCCTAGAAATATATCTTTAAATATTCATAATTCATTTTCAAAATTTGGGACCCCATATTTTTTTAAACACTAGGAAATTGTGTCTCCATGAATACATATTTTCTATACCGCATCCAAAGAATCCATTACTTTTTTATGGATATTTTTCAATATAAATTGTTAAATATTTCTCTTGAAATCCATAATGGAGCATAGAAACATTCTTTTTTGACAAACAGAATAATCTCAAAACATTGTAATGTTACATTTACGTATTTTTTTCCAATCATACCACTATATTATGGATGCTATGTGAGATCATGTGGATTTTATGATGCTAAATTATCCTCATTTATTTGTACTAGTGTGATAAATGTTTAAGAAAAAGTTAATTTTATGGTGTGTAGAATGTAACACCCCATGTTATTATAATTGTTTTTGAAAAAATTAAATTTATTTGATAACATGTGTTACAAAAAACACCATTTTAAGATTCTACTACATGCACCACTATTTAATTTTTCATTACACATGACACATAGCTTTATAAAAATCCCAACCTACTATTAATAGATTTATTTAAACATGACTATTATAAACTAGAAATTAATATTATATATATTAATATGGATAAATAATTTTAAATTCTATGTATACAGGTTTGATATCGTGAAAAAATTTTGATAATCAAAAGTATTATTTATTAGTAAAATCATTATATATTTCAAAAATACTATATTCCCAATAAATGTTTTCATTATTATATCTTTTTTCAGACAATAAAAAAATTATTATTATTTTATAAAATTTATAAGGTAAAATAAAATTTATTTTTTAAATATTCATGTTTAAATTATATAAGGGTGATGTTTGGTTTTTTTTAAATGTTTTATTTTTTGATTAATAGTGAAAAAACAAAATTTTTAATTTCAGAGTGATTTTCTATTTAAAATATATATAATGTTAAATTATATTTTAATTTTATTAGTAATGTTAGTTAAATTATTTGTCAATATTACCAAATTAGTTTAATATAATCAATTTTATATTTATTTTTAATATATAAATATAATTACTTTTGAACATTTTTCTATTTGAAAAAACTCATTCTTATCACTAATGTGCGTTTTATTTTACATTAAAATTTTAAAATTATATAAATGGAATTTGTAAATATGGATTAAAATTTTTGAGTTAAAATAATATATAATATATAATTAGTTCAACTTATTTTTTGACCATAATTTATATTTAAAAAGTAAAAATCATTTAATTTCATTAAGGTAATGATTGGTTCACCGTGAGCGTATTCTAAAAATACATGTGTTTAAAATAACCAAAAACATATAAAAAACACAATTTATGAACATATATAGGTCTAATATTTCTATGATCAATAATGATCTACTATAAGGGACATGTTTTGTGAAAAAAATATTGGTAGAATTCTATCTTTCAAAAAATTAAAAGTATGCCACTAACCTCACATATAAAATGCCACCACTTCTCCTCTCCACAACTCTCCATAAAACCATTTTTTTTTCAAAAAATTCCTATCCCATACCACTGCCAAATTTCCCTTATATTATCCTAGAAGCCCTATTTTAGATACAAATACAACCTAGGAAGCATTTTGTTGCAAACGTAAGGATCAAACCCGAATAAGAGGTACTGTCCATGAATGAGAAATTTTCTATTTGTCCCTCCACCTACTTTATTTCTTATTAAACCATTTGGATTTAATAAATTCAATATATTAAATATACTATGAAATTTTTATTCAAAGGGAATTACCTACAACCATCTACATTTCCATAAAATGTGTTTTGAAATCATCGTTTGGTTGTATTGTTGACTACCACCTCACGAATTGATGTCATTCCTTTTTCAAATATCACTACTCACGGTTAGTCATAATGTTGGTATTATTATTTTTTATATGACATATATATATATATATATGATGTTATTGTACTTATATAATTATTTGAATGTAAATACCTTTAAAATTTACATTTATTTGAATATGATAACTTCACTCATGTGTACAGTAGACTACCTCCTCACAAAGTGATGTGATTAATTTATTATAAGGATGGTTTTAATGAAATATATGATATATATGAAATAAATATTATTATTTAATGATAATATATCATTTAAATTTACTTATTTTTATCCAATAATTATATGGAAACAATATTCAATCTTATTAATGGTCTACAATCTCGATGAATGGTGTATTTCATTTTTTATCACTAAAATTTTATATTAATCAGAATACTTTTTTAATGAATTTTAATTATATTAATATCAAGGTAAAATTTAGGGATGCACATAAATAATTAAAAAATTAATAGGAAAAAAATAAAAAATCAAAACATATAGGGAAAAGTAGGTGATTATTTTCCAAATGTTACGTTAATGTAGATTGGTTAATAACATTGTAATAAAATTTCATACGAAAATAATATATTGTATGAAATATAAAATTATGGTTCTGTAATAGATGCATAAAAATATTATATTTTTTATTCCATAGTTTTTAATGTGTACATAGATTGTTAAGACTTAAGGTATGAAATTTTTATAAGAATTTTACTTCTTTGAGATGTATGTGATGTTATGGACCTATATTATATCTAGAAGAATATATACATCCCCTTTGAAAAGAAATATCATGAATTTATTTGTCCTCATTATATTTTTTGTCCCATTTTATGTTATGCGTTCATGGGGATTATGATTCAATTTTTCTAAAGAGGTAATGATGTAATGTTACAATCTAATGGTTTATCAAATTAGTTATGATTAGGAATTCAATGATAAAATACATTGATTTATATCTAAATTTACTCATGAATTTTATTCTACTTATGTTATTAATGATATTTTCATGTAATATTAAAATTTTAAACCCCATTTCATATAAATAGTTGAGTGTTTTTTAGTAATATGTGATGTTCATTATTTCATTAGTTGGAAATTTTTTGCATTCAAAACCATATTTAAAAAAAATCTATTATTTTTTTTATTATTTTCAAATTTTTTTAAAATAAATTTTTAGTCATTATTTAAATTTTTTAATATAATTAATGTAATATTCATGTCATTTTACAAAAAGATCATGCTTATTTTTTACCAAAAATATGAATGGAATATTTTTAAAACTTGTATGGATTGAAAAAAACATTCCATCATCAACGCCATTAGTTTATTTCATTATTACATTATAAGTGTTAATCTCTATTTTCAGGTAACATGATTTTCATAAAAAAATTATGTCTGGAAATTTGTTTTCCATATAGAAAATGATATTTTCCTCATGAAATGTTTTAAATAGTTGATAAAAATCATTTTCATTCGATGATGACATTAGTTGACGTTACTTATTTTTTTATATGGACATGAAACACGGACACCATTATTATTAATTCTATAAAAGGTTTATGTTCATGATGGAAAAATGTTTATGATACCCTTTTTCTCTGCCATGGGTTATACCATGATAAAATTAATCTTAAACAAACTTCATTTTCTCTGTGTTATGCTATGATGAAATAATTAAATGCTTATTAAACGTATCTCTTTTTAATAGGTTTTGATATGATGAAATGTATGTGATACCCTTTTCATTTCACGTCTTATTATATGGTGAATGTTCAATTATCATGTATCATAAATAAATAAGGTTTTAATTATGAGATAGACATGATCAATATCTCCCTATAATTCATTGTTTAATGATTTATATATCATGAGATAGATTGGTCTGAAATGATAGTGAAATCATTATTTTAATTGAATTTTTCCACATTAATGGTCTTTGGAGTGATTCTTGACTACTATTATGGTTTGTGGAGTGATCTTATTCCACTATTATAGCATTGGAAGTAATCCTTGACTACTATGGAAATAATTTTCGATACTAATGTTTTGGCCACTGATCTATGTCATATGCCAATGTTTTTCTCTCGTAGATCATGTTCATTGATTCCCATATGAATCTTATATAAAGAACTTCCCATTATTATTCCATGAATTTAATATCCCACCCTTCCTCATTGGATTCTGTTTAGTTGGAATTTATACTTGGACTTAAATGACATCCATAAGGTTTTAAAGTATATTAATATATGCCAAGGGTTTCATTGACAGATTGAGGATGAATTTCACATTGAAAATAAAAAAACCCCAACAAAATATTCCAATAAAAAATAAAGCCACATCATGAATGATAAAAATGTAAAACAATTTATGTTAATATCATTGGTATATAAACTAGACTAAAAAAATATACAATAGTGGAAGGATGATAATATGAAAGTACACAATGAAAGACCAAACTGAAAAAAAAAAATCAATGTCTCCAAACATAACTCTAAATCTCCCCTCATTATCCATTCTTTGACTCCACAATTCATTAAATTTATCATGGATCATCACTAATAAAATGTGATACATTTCCTCTACCTATATCTTCATTAAAAATTTCTAGAAATGAACAAACATTTCAAAGAAGGGCTGACTAATGAAACCCAGTTGGATTTCCCCAAATGACTCCCCAACTCATGACACTATGATAGAGCATGTTATAAATTTTACATGAAACAGTTTAAAATAGTTTATATCAAATCCAAAAATATCACCCCCCCAAAAAATTATATAATAAAATAGATTCCATTGAATGAAACACATACTAATCATTTAACTATTTCCCTAATTTCCATGTTGGCATAACCCATTCCATTTCACAAAACAACAAATTCATTGTTTCACCAACATAACCATGAATTCTTAGTCTAACATTGTCGGTGGAACGTCACATCAATAATAATCCCCTTTGATAGTGGTACTTCACTACCAATATCTATCCCATTCTACTATTGCTTAATCAAGTAAGCCAACACATTCAATCCCCATATTTTCCTAACCATTCAAATATAAAGATATTTTTATTTTAAGAAAATTCAATGCATAAAAACCAGAAATATATATTAATCTAATCAATTAAAAAACATGATTGAAAATTTATTTTTTACCACAACACCCATTTTTTACAATTCCATAATCCCTCACCCAATAGGGTTTCTATCAGTCAATTACACAACAATTTCATAATAAATATGATGAAAAAACTATTATATACTAATGAAGCATTTTCTAATAATATGAGTTTAGATTGAATCCACATAACTATAGATTTATAGATAAGATGAAGAACGACATGAAAAGTCCCACAAAATATGGTTAAATATCTAATAAATGCGTTATATTTCATCCCCTATCATCAAAAATGACAAACATTACCATTATTGGAAAAAAGCCATATATATATTCATAGGGAACTATATCTAACAATTAAATATAGGAAAGACTGTAGATCTAAGAATAACCATGAAAATCTACTATTAATAAAGACTTAGAAATGGAATTGGGCTTCAAAATGCCATGAAACGTCTCCAGATTACTTCCAAATCAATTGGGAAAGATACCACAAGATTTGGGAGGAATAAAAATAGATTTTTGGTCTATTTGGAGAAAAAATTAGCGTTATAAAAGTGAAATAATTCTAGATCCACTTATTAAGTATCATATATTTAAACCACACATGGTTAGATGCAAATTTAATAAAATCACGTGCTAATCGTGCACCAGCCTCTTCTACAAGGGGAACCTAGAATGGTTGTCCCTAATGGTTAGAAATACCATGTTCCAACTATGAATAACCTCACTATCCTTTTTTCACGATTTCTACTTTGTGGCCACATTGTTTGTAATAATTTTCCGCCTAACTGTGTGCCTTCACCTTATCCCCTATCTCACTATGCATGAATTACCATAAGAGATTCCTGGTTTCCACAAACCATGAATAAACCATGAACATGTTTGAAAATCTCCTATAAACATTTATAATGCCTTCCAAACCCACCTAATCATATCCCAAACACTTTATTTACTTAATGACAATAAATATAGGGTTACACTCTTGAAATGAGGGGTGCAACATTCTCACCACTATTGGAATTATGTTCCTTGTAATATAAAAAAAAAATATTATCTTGAAAGAGTTAGATAAATTTTTGACCATTTATTTCTCCCATTACCTTTTATTTTTCTAGGTTTGACCATGTAGCCACAATAGTTGCACTATACCGATAGTTTTTTAATACAAGACTTTCTCTTACCTATCAAAAATTGGTACTGGCACGTGCACTAATAAATTATCTAAATCTAAGTAAATTTGTTTGTAACATCCCAGGTAAATAATGAATATTACTTTTTCATATATTTGTGAATAAAATATTAATATTACTTTAAAGGGGATTCTATGTTCGATGGCGTACCAAATACGCAACAACGAGTTTCATTGAAATCTTACGTTGCACGATAATAATATAATAATATTATTTCAAATGGTAGTTAACACGTAGCCGTTTTATTGGTGGTAATGAATAGAAATAACTAAAATATGATTATATATGTTTTTAAATGTTTCTACATTTATAAAAAAAGATAAAGGATTAAAATAAGATAAGAATTCAATTTTAAGAATAAATATTCTAATATTCATTTGAAGGTTGATTTATCACCTTTTGATGGAGAAACCACTTTAAATATAGTTTTTTTCATTCTTATACATTCTTATTAGACCAAATAAAATCCTTCTTTTGAATTGGGACATCAAAATTTACTTTGTGTATGTTTTTATTATTTTTCCGATAAAGTTCATTTTAAATGAATTAGTAAAAAATGTTGTAATTTAATTCAAAACCTATTTTTAATCTAATTTATTTATATGATTAGATTATATTTTGAATTTTTTTAAAGTGAAATTATAATATATATTTTCCATTTAATCCAATGGTGGACTTTGGAATTAATTTCACTTTGAAATTTGACATAAACAAATGTCAATCTTTTGATATAAAATCTTTCTTAAAAACAAGTTATTTGTTTGGACAACAAAAATTAATTATTAACATAATTAATGCTACTTATATTCATTGAATTAGGTAAAATAAACGTCATTTTGGAATTTGGAATATCGAATATATCATAGGGTGAATTTTTTGTATATTTCTGAAAAACATCAATTTTTGATGAATAGTGACACCACTAAGTGGTAGTTAAGCAAACTGATTTTTTTATTAAATGAATCTTTACCACTTCTGTGAATTGAATTTCAAAAATCCGAAAACAGGGTTGCCATTAGTATGTAAAATGTGGTTCAATGAGATGAAAATAATTTTCTGGTGAATAGTAACTTTTTTATTAATCACGATTAGAGGTAATTAGTGTAATTTAAGGTAAAAATATTGTTATAATAATATAAAATTTACCTTGAAACATGTCCTACCCTTATTGGATGTGCCATTTCCGGCCAATACAATCTATGGGTCAACTTTGGGACCCCATGGAGCCACTTGGGTGAGAAAATGACATTATTAATTTTTTATTAAAAGTTAAAATAAAAGTGTCACAAACATGAATTATTTACTAAAGAAATTATTACATGGGGTTATAAAAGTCATATATTTGAATATAAATATTAATTAGAAAGATATTAAAGGATTCCTACGTCGTGATTTTTTTTATAATTTTTAGACATTATATAAATTAATTTATTTATGACACCATGATGATGTAGTGATTAACTCATTAATCAATCATTTAAATAAAATGAGTTGATAAGGTAAAACTATAAGACTTAAACTTGTCCAAAACCTATTGGATGAGTATATTTTTTTACCCTTATCACCTTATCCTCAAAATATACCATTGTGGGACCTTTAAAATCTGAAATGCATTTTATAATAAAGTAACTTTTCATTACTTTCCAAGAGTGCCCCTCCTCTACTCTTATAAAAGGCCCCCACCTCTACCACCTTTCCCACACCATTCAAGCCATTGTCTCAGTCAAACTCTGATAATTTTTTCTGTCCACATCCCTCTATTACTCTTATAATCCTCACTTTGGGAAGAATCCATTCCAAGGAATCCTTTGGGATAAAATAAAAAAGAGTTACCCTTTTAAAGGCAATGATTTCTCTTATGTTTTTTGTTTTATTTTGCTTCTCCAACCCCCTAAACTCTTTTTATTCATTTATTTTGTCAAAACACCAGTATCTTCAATATACTAGGATGTTTTTATAACATGTATTTGAGCTATAATCACACACATTATCATATAATAGTTAAAGAACATATTGTTTCCATGGATGGAGAATTTCTACCTCACGAAACTATGATTGTACAATATTCTTCTAACACCTTTCATGGTGGCCATTATGATGTCACTATATTTATATATGATATATATTATTTTTTTGTTTTTCATATGATTCTGTATTTTTCATTATTGGAATACTTTTATGGTTTCCATTATGGGTAAAGACGATATCTTCATTTTAGGAAGTGCGGACAACCGCCCCCTCAAAGTGATTTGATTCGTTAATGTCATATGTGGGACGTATAAAGGATGGAGTTAATGATGTTATATATGATATTATACTGTAATTATAATATACCTATGTATAATTATTTTTTAATTCCATTAATTTATGAAGTAGAAATGAAAGTAGCGTTCATGCATACGTACGGATTACCGTCTCCATGAACGGTGCATTTCATTTCTTATCTCCAAATGTTATATACTATTATAAGTACATATATGTAATGGATATATATGATATATATTACATATAAATGATTAATATAATTCTGGAATTATAATATATATAAATATATATATCTCAATTATTTTTAATTCCATTAACATGACAATGAAATGGAAGTAGCTTTCATGCGTACGTACGGCCTACCGTCTCCATGAAAGGTGCATTTCATTTATTTTTTTCTCCAAATGTTATGTAATAATATTAAATATATACTAGATATATATGATATTCAAATCATTAATACTATTCTAGATATGATGTACTTATTACTACATGTACAATTCATTTCAAACAAGTTCATTTTTGACGCATGTACCAAATATCAAAAAAAACGTCTGATATGAACTAACATAATAATATAATTATTGTAACATGATAATATGTGATATTAAATGAATAATAATATTTAAAGTATTTTATTAAGAAATTATAAATTGGCCAATGTTTATTATTCAGGAATAGAAAGAAATGAACAAGGCCTGTTGGACTCGAGGTATGGGATCCTACCTCTCTCTTTCATTTTAAGTACTCTATTTTAATGTCACTTACTTTATGCTCCTCTTTCTTATGTTGGGGGATGTTTTTATATATTAATCTTAATTTACTTTTTTTTTGTTCAAATGATGAAAGACCCTAATTGATATCTTGAATCCATTTTTGGATGTTTTATGTGGCGCCGTTAGACTTCCGAATTTTCATAAAGGGATATCATATCTCACTTTTAATTCAGTGAGATTTCCATTGTTCGCCACTTATTTATTGCAATGTGTTTTTCCATTTTATATGTATTATCATGATTCTATTTTTATTCATGGTATTCTATGATTCATATTGTGTTTATTATCATTTGGCTATACGACTCGATTGATTATAATGAGGAATGTGGTTTTTATCTCACTTTTTGTTCCCGTGAGATTCATGCTACATTTGCCACTATATCCTTTTGTGTGGTCTATATACTGCCCATGATTTTATTCTTTGTGCAATATACTTTAATCTATGGGTATTTAAATATTCATTGTATGACCCTTATTTCATGGGGTGTACAATTTGAATGTTACCCTTATCGATAAGGGAACCTTTCACCCTCCTATTTTTAAAAGACTTATTTATTTAGGTCTTTTAATTTACCTCTTATTATGTTGGGATATGTTCTTATATATTATTATTGATGTAAATGATTTTTCATAGTGATGAGATACCCATCTTATATCTCATCGTTTCATTTTATGAATTTTAAAATGACGCCGTTAGGCTGTCAAATTTCTGTAAGGGAACTTCTTAACCCAATTTCAATTCATTGGGTTAAACCTCTACTTTTTGATTATGTCATACTATGAATATGTGTGGAAGATCTCTGATTGTTCTACATTTAATTTTTTTATATTGGGTGTATTAATATTTGTCACACATAATTATGTAATTTATTTATTCTTTATCTATGGATACTGACATTGTAGGGAACTTTGTCTCAATCTCCTTTCATTGAGGCATATTTTGTTCTAATACAAGACATTTTTTATACTCTGTATAATCCCCTTTGAATTCTAGTTTTATTCGAATAAAATCTTTTGTATACGAAGCGTTTTACTAAATGACAAAAGGTATGTTCTTTTTTAACGTACGTGGTGACAACGACCATTCCGCCGCCGTGAGTATTATTGGATCATTGACTTCCTCAAGAAGCCGTATTGTTTTTAAAAGAAAATAAATACCTTATACTCTTTTACGTATTTTTGGTATTTAAAATGGTTTTGAAAATGGATTTGTTATGTCAATATATTTAAGTGATATATTTTTATTGAAATGTGGAAATGTTTTCCTTTATATTGGTTTTATGTCTTATGATTTTATAATGGTACTTAGACATTTAACAGGTGGTTACATGATAAACCGTATGACGAGTGGTGCCATGAATACCAGGATGGGTGGTTACATTATATCCTCCAATGAATTGGGTATGAAAGTCAGCCGTATGGATATACCATGTAGTGATATGTGTGGAAGTTGACTGTATGGTTATTCCATTTAAGTATGTTTATGTCCCAAGTTACCTTTATATGTTATGTGTTCTTTATATGGGTTTTATGGTAATATTTTGGTTACAAAGGGGTACGTAATGATATTTTATCCAGTGAAGAGTTATTAATGCTTCTTAAAGGTGAAATGTATTACATTGATAAATAATTCATGGTTTACGTGATGTTTTGAAAAACTAACAGTTTTCCTTCTTTGTGTACCCCTTACTGAGCTTTTTATTCTCAGCCCAAGTTTTTTTGAAATTTTTTTTACATGAAATAATGTGGAATAAGGTCAAGGATGGGATCAATAAAAATTCATGATGTCTTAAACATGGAACTAGTCATGTCTCTTTTTAAGAGTTTATGTTTTGTAAAAATAAACGGAATCTTTGTTGAAGTGTCATCTGTTTATTCTTTTGAGATGCAATAGTTATGATCTAATTCTCTAAAACTCTAAACCTGAAATGATCCTCAATGTGAATTATTCATTTAATTCAATATTAAGTGAGGTTTAAGGTCGAGTCCTTATAGTTGGTAATAGAGGTCAGTTTAGATAATATTAGAGGTTAGGGTATTCTTTAAGCACAAGTTACAATGTTTAGGATTTTAGAAAGAGTCATACTTTTAGATAAAGTTAATGAGTTTAATATAACATGAATAATTATATCTTAGTATTTACCCTCCTCATAAGATATTATATGGTGATTTACTGATATACTCACACTGAACTTTTTGGTTTTAGTAAATGGCTGGATCTAGCAGGCACCAATATAACTGTGGATGCGATGGAAATTGTGACAATTTTCTAAATAAGCAACTAAATGATATGGGAGATGCAATGAGAACTCTTGTGTTTATCCTCAACCAACAATCTGGAGTCGTGATTGACCACCTAAACCTTGGTTATTTTTATAAGGAATCATATATGGGAGAAATAAATCCCTATGGAAGTTCAGGTAATAATCATAAAGGTTTGTGTGTTCAAAAAACTATGTGTCAAAGATATGGAAATAATCACCTAGGAAAATGTTTCGAAGGGACAGAAAGATGCTATAGATGTGGAAATGAAGGTCATAAAGCAAGAACCAACCAGGAAAAAATGAAGCATCCAGTTGACTCTAGGAATGAGAACGAAGTTCTTTCTTAGGGATCAATTGAATGTTTTAAATGTGGTGTGCATGGTCATTATGAAAACACATGTCCTACGAAGATGTTTTGGTAATGGGATCACCAAGATCCTACAAATTTTCGTTTTCCAATACATAACGCCATTCCTATTGAGGATGAAGAAACTGACAATGACCAACGAAAGGTATGAATTATTTCATAACATATGTTTTCCTATTATTGGAAACTTAGGATATGATTCAAGATAATGTTTGTAGGAAAGAATTATTTCAGAATCAGTTGGAAAGGAATGGTTAATGGATCATGAAGAATTTTTAATGAGTAAGAAGTCAACATATAAGGGATTCAAGAGTTATGGTAGATTCAAGGATGGTGAAATTCTTAAAAGTATTAAGTCTCTTTTTGTGATGGGTTACATTAGAAGGCTTTTTATAGTATGTGTAACCTTGATTTTGATATATGAAAATTTTATTCAAGGAATAATTTTATGTTCTTTTTTGGATGTGGTTATAAAGAATCATTTGGGCTTATATGATCCTTGAATTTGAGGAAATTACTGGTTTATACATTTTGGGTTTCAAAATGAAAGTTATTAGATAACCTTTGTGGTTAAAATATGTTATAGTTATTTTGAAGATTTTTTCTATTTTTGGGGAGTCTATCAAGAATTATATAGTTTGGGAAAAGAGGACAACACGCCGACCTTGTGACAACCCGTCGCGTCAGACGAAGCTACGGGAATCAAATCCACAACCAAAGTGCAACTGGTATTTATAGCCTACCACTGGACTACATGAAGTCCCTGGTTATTTTGACTAATTCTTTTTAGTAAGATGATTTTATGAATCAAGAGTAAGTTGATTTTGGGTTATCTAGGGAAATGATTAACCTATCATGGAGGATATGTGATTAGGCTAATTACTTTTCAATATGAGACTTTAAAAGAAGATGATGTTATTTTGGAGATAAATGTTAAGATTTATCTTAAGAGACTATGTGATTAAATCCTTCAAAGATTTCGGTTTCAATCTTAGTTTGTTTGACATTGAAGAATTTTATGGACAATTTTTTATTGTATTGTCTTTTTTGAACTTTTGTTTTCGTTGGAAAATTTTTGGAGATTATGAATAGATTTTCTTTTAATAATGGATTACCCCTTTTTGGATTATATGATCTTGTACTAACCTTTTTGGTTTTGTTTTTGGATAAGTTATAAAGACATGGGAAATATATAGTTCTCTTTTATGGATTAGGTAATTCTCAGGAAGATGATTGTAGTACTTTTAATGTGAACAAGTCTTCCTAAATACTCGTCTTTTGGAGAAAATATGAGTTTGTGTAAGAAATATAGTAAGATTTGAAAGTCAACATGACAAGTATGTATGTTTCCTTATGTTTTAGTTAAGATCATAAATAAATTCCTTAATGAAAAGTAACTTAATAAAAAAAATTGTCTGTTAACTTTTCTTACTGGGGAATAAAATACCATTTACCCATCACTAGTTTGTGATTTTCTTGTTGTCAAGCTTCTCCAAATCATGTTTTCTATCACTCTCCATCAGAACATGGCTGTTTGTTTTATTCATCCATATCAATGTATTCTTAAATGGAATCCTATTATGGGTTAACTCGAGTGACCTTTGTACTCTTCGTTCTTTCTTTTACAGTGATAGTTTAATTTACTCATTTTCTGATGTGGGGCTTTCAATGATGTTTCCAAGCCCAATTTTAAAATTGTGAGGATGCAATTCCCAAAAGGAGGGAAGGATGTAACATCCTAGGTAAATAAAGAATATTAATTTTTCATTTATTTGTGAATAAAATAATAATACTACGTTAAAGGGGATGCTATGTTTGATGACGTACCCAATACACAACAACGAGTTTCTTTAAAATCTTACGTTGCACACTAATAATATAATAATATTATATCAAATGGTAGTTAACACGTAGTCGTTGTATTGGTGGTAATGAATAGAAATAACTAAAATATGATTATATATGTTTTTTAAATGTTTCTAATTTTATCCAATAAAAGCTAAAGTCTTAAAATACGAAAAGAAATAAATTATAAGCAAAAATACTCTAATATTCACTAAAAGGTTGATTTATCGCCTTTTGATGGCGAAAACTCTTTAAATATAGTTTTGGTCACTCTTATACATTCTATTGGACCAAATAAAATCCTTCTTTAGAATTGGGCCATCAAAATTTACCGTGTGTATGTTTTTGTTATTTTTCCGATAAAGTTCATTTTTAATGAATAAGTGAAAAATGTTGTATTTTAATTCAAAACCACTTTTTAATCTAATTTATTTATATCATTACATTATCCTTTTAATTTTTTTTAAAGTGAAATTATAATATGTTTTTAACATTTAATCCAATGGTGGGATTTTGAATTAATTTCACTTTGAAATTTGACATAAACAAATGTCAATCTTTTGATATTTACTATTTCTTAAAAACACGCTATTTGTTTTGACAACATGAATTAATTATTAAATTAAATAATGATACATATATTCTTCAAATTTGGTAAAATAAACATCATTTTTTAATATGGAATATATAATATACCTTAGGGTAAATTTTTGGTATTTTTCTGAAAAACTTCAATTTTTGATGAATAGTGACACCACTAATTGGTAGTTAAGCAAACTGATTTTTCGTTTAAATGAAACTTTACCAATTCTGTGAATTTATTTTCAAAAATACAACATAAATGGTTGTCATTAGTATGTAAAATGTGGTTCAATGGGATGAAAATAATTTTTTGGTGAATAGTAACTTTTTTTTATTAATCGCGATTAGAGGTAATTAGTGTAATTTAAGGTAAAAATAATGTTATAATAATATAAAAATTACCTTGAAACATGTATTAACCTTATTGGATGTATCATGGCCGACCATGAAAATCCAAGGGTCATCTTGGGGACCCCATGCAGCCACTTGGGTAAGACAATGAAATTATTAACTTTTTATTTAAAGTTAAAATAAGTGTCACAAAAATGAATTATTTTACTAAAACAGTTATTACATGGGGTTATAAAAGTCATATATTTGACTATAAATATTTATTATAAAGCATAAAATATTTCCTACATTATGGTTTTTTTATAATTTTTAGACATTATATAAATTAATTTATTTATAACACCATTATGATGCAACGATTACCAGATTAATGAATGATTTAAATAAAATGAGATGATAATGAAGAATCTATGACCTAAACTTTTCAGAAACCAATTGGATGAGTATATTTTTAACCCTTATCACCTTATCCTCGAAATTTATCATTTTGGGACCTTTAAAATCCAAAAATCATTTTATAATAAAGTAACTTTTCATTACTTTCCAAGAGTGCCCCTCCTCTCTTCTTATAAAAGGCCCCCACCTCTACCACCTTTTCCACACCGTTCATGCCATTGGCTCAGCCAAAATCTGATCATTTCCTCTATCCACATCCCTTTATTACTCCTAGAAGCCTCTATTTGGGCATAATCCTTTGCAAGGAAGCCTTTGGGCTCAAATCAAAAAGAGTTTCCCTTTTAGACATAATGCTTTCTCTTATGTTCTTTATTTTATTTTGCTTCTCCAACCCCCTAAACTCTTTTTATTCATTTCTTTTGTAAAAACACCAGTGTCTTCAATATACTATGATGTTGTTATAATATGGATTAGATCTACCCCCACACACACCTACATCTAATGGTTAAAGAACATATTGTTTCCGTGGATGGAGAATTTCTACCTCACGAAACGATGATTGTTCATTATACTTCTAACACCTTTCATGGTGGCCATTATGATGTCACTATATTTATATATGATATATATAATTTTTATGTTTTTCATATTCTTCTGTATTTTTCATTTATGGAATTCCAATATAGTTTCCATTATGGGTAAACGTGATATCATCATTTTAGGAAGTGCAGACTACCACCCCCTCAATGAGATTTGATTCGTTAATGCCATATGTGGGATGTATAAAGGATGGAGTTAATGATGTTATATATGATATTATACTGTAATTATAATATATCCATGCATAATTATGTATTAATTCCATTAATATATGAAATATAAATGAAATGAGCGTTCATGCGTACGTACGGATTACTGTCTCCATGAACGGTGCATTTCATTTCTTATCTCCAAATGTTATGTACTATTATAAGTACATATATGTAATGGATATATATGATATATATTACATATAAAGGATGAATATAAATCTGGAATTATAATATATACATATATATATATATTAATTATTTTTAATTCCATTAACATGACAAAGAAATGGAAGTAGCGTTCATGTGTTAGTACGGCCTACCATCTCCATGAACGGTGCATTTCATTTCTTTTTATCTCCAAATGTTATGTAATAGTATTAAATATATACTGGATATATATGATATTCAAATCATTAATACAATTCTGGAGATGAAGTACTTATTACCACATGGACAATTCTTTTTAAACACGTTCATTTTTGACACATGTACCAAACATCGACAAAAACGTCTGATATGAAATAACATAATGATATAATTATTATAACATGATAATATGTGATATGAATTAAATAATAATATTAAAATATGTTTTTAAAAATTATAAATTGACCAAAGTTTATTATTCATGAATATAAAGAAACGAACAAGACAAGTTGGACTGGAGGTAAGGGATCCAACCTCTCTCTTTCAATTTTAGTACACTCTTTTATGTAACTTACTTTAAGATCCCATTTCATATGTTGGGGGATGTTATTATATATTCCTCTTACTGTAATTTTTATGTTCATATGATTAAAGACCATAATTGATATATTGAATCCATTTTTGGATGTTTTAAGTGGCGTCGTTAGGCTGCCGAATTTTCATAAGGGGATATCTTATCTCACTTTTAATTAGGTGAGATTTCCATTATTCTCCACTTATTTATTGCATTGTGTTTTTTAATTTTATATGTATTATCATGATTATATTTTTATTCATTGTATTCTATGATTCATGTTGTGTTTATTATCTTCTGGTCATACGACTCGATTACTTGCAAAGAGGTATGTGGTTTTTATCTCACTTTTTGTTCCCGTAAGATTCAAGCTACATTTGCCACTATTTCTTTTTGTGTGGTCTATGTACTACCCATTATTGTGTTATTTGTGCAATATACTTTAATCTATGGGTATTTATATCTTCATTGTATGACCCTTACTTCATGGGGTGTACGTTTTGAATGTTACCCATATGGGTAAGGGAACCTTTCGCCCTCCTCTTTTTAAAGACTTCTTATTGTTAGGTCTTTTAATTTACCTCTTTTTATGTCGGGATATGTTCTTATATATCCTTATTGCTATAAATTATTTGTCCAAGTGATGATATACTCATCTTATATTTCATCGTCTCATTTTCGGAATTTTAAAATGACGTCGTTAGGCTGTCAAATTTCTGTAAGGGAACTTCATAACCCAATTTCAATTCTTTGGGTTAAACCTCTAATTCATGAATATGTAGTACTATGAATATGTGTGGATGATATCTGATTTTTTTACACTTAATATACATTTATATTGGGTGTATTTATATTTGTCACCCATAATTATGTAATTGATTTATTCTTAATATAAGGATACCGACATTGTTTGGGAATTTGCCTCAATCTCTTTTCATTGTGGAATATTTTGTTCTAATACGAGACTTTCTTTTATACTATGTATAAACCCCTTGGAATTCTACATTTATTCAAAAGAAATATTTTGTATACGAACTATTTTACTAAATGACAAAAGGTATGTTCTTTTTTAATGTATGCGGTGACAACGACCGTTCCGCCACCGCGAGTATTATTTGTTCTTTGGCTTCCTCAACAAGCCGTAATGTTTTTAAAAGAAAATAATTACCTTATACCCTTTTGCGTATTTTTGGTATTGAAAATGGTTTTGAAAATGGATTTTTTATGTCAATATGTTTAAGTGATATATTGTGATTGAAATGTGGAAATGTTTTTCCTATATATTTGTTTTATGTCTTATGATTTTATAATGGTACGTGGGAATTTAACGGGTGGTTACATGATAAACCATAAGACGGGTTATGCCATGAATACTAGGATGGGTGGTTACGTTATAAACACCAATGCATTGTTTATGGATGTCGACCGTATGGTTATTCAATGTAGTGATATGTGTGGAAGTCGACAATATGGTTATTCCATTTAAGTATGTTTATGTCCCAAGTTACATTTATATGTTATGTGTTATTTATATGGGTTTTATGGTAATCTTTTGTTTACAAAAGGGTAAGTAATGATCTTTTATCCAGTGAAGAGTTATTACTACTTCTTAGAGGTGAAAAGTATTACTTTGATAAAGTATTCATGGTTTACTTGATGTTTTAAAAAACTAACAGTTTTCCTTCTTTGTGTATCCCTTACTGAGCTTTTAATGCTCATCCCAAGTTTTTTTGAAACGTTTTTATAGGACATAATGTGGAATAGGGTCAAGGATGGGATCAAGAAAAAGTCATTATGTCTTAAACATGGAACTAGACATATCGCTTTTTAAGAGTTCATGTTTTGTAAAAAGAAAAGGAAACTTTGTAGAAGTGTCTTCTCTGTAATCTTTTGAGAAGTAATAGTTATGATCTAATTCTCTAAAACTCTAAACCTGAAAAGTTCCTCAATGTGAATTATTCATTTAATTCCATATTATGGGAGGTTTAAGGTCAGGTCCTTATAGTTGGTATCAGAGATCGGTTTATATATCTTTAGATGTTAGGGTATTCTTTAAGCACAAGTAACAATGATTAGTATTTTGGAAAGATTCATACTTTTAGATAATGTGAATGAGTTTAAGATAACATGAATAAATATATCGTAGTATTTACCCTCCTTAGAAGATATTATGTGATTATTTTACTAATATACTCACACTGACCTTTTTGGTTTTAGTAAATGGCTAGATCTAGCAGGCACCAAAATAATAGTGGATGCGAAGGAAACTGTGACAATTTTCTAAACGAGCAAGAGAATGATATGGGAGCTGCAATGTGAACTCTTTTTTTTATCCTCAACGAACTATCTGGAGTCATGATTGACCACCTAAACCTTAGTGATTTATATAAGGCATCATATATGGGAGAAACAAATCCCTGTGAAAGATTAGGTAATAATATTAAATGTGAGTGTGTGAAAAAACCTATGTGTTAAAGATGTGGAAAGAAACACCTACGAAAATGTTTCCGAGGGACAGAAAGATGCTATAGATGTGGAAATTAAGGTCATAAAGCAAGAACCTTCCGTTAAAAAAGAAAGAATCCAGTTGACTCTAGGAAAGAGAAATAAGTTCTTTCTGAGGGATCAATTAATTGTTTTAAATGTAGTGTGCATGGGAATTATGCAAACACATGCCCTACGAAGAAGTTTCGGGAATCAGATAACCAATATCATACAAATTTTATTTTGCCAATACATAATGCCATTTTGATTGAGGATGAAGAAACTGACAATGACCAATGAAAGGTATGAATTATTTCTTAACATATGTTTTCCTATTATTGGAATCTTCGGATATGATTCATGATTTTGTTTGTAGGAAAGAAGTATTTCAGAATAACTTGGAAAGGAATGGTTAATGGATCATGAAGAATGTTGAATGAGTAATAAGTCAACATATAAAGGATTCAAGAGTTATGGTAGATTCAAGGATGGTGAAATTATTAATTGTGTTACGTCTCTTTTTGTGATGGGTTACATTAGAATACTTTTTATAGTTGGTGTAACCCTGATGTATGATATATGAAAATTTTATTCAAAGAATAATTTTATGTTATTTTGTAGATATAGTTATAAAGAATCATTTGGGCTTATATGATCCTTGAATTAGAGGCAATTACTAGTTAATACATTTTGGGTTGCAAAATGAAAGTTATTAGATAACATTTGTGGTTAAAATATGTTATGGTTATTTTAATGTTTTTTCTCTTTTTGGGGAATGTTTCAAGAATTATATATTTTTTAGAAAAAAGGACAACACACAGACCGTGTGACAACCCGTCGTGTCAGACGAAGCTGCGGGAATCAAACCCACAACTAAAGTGCAACTTGTATTTGTCGCCTACCACTGGACTATGTGAAGTCCCTGGTTAGTTTGAATAATTCTTTTATTTAGATGATTTTATGAATCAAGATTAAGATGATTTTGGGATATCTATGGAAATGATTAACTTATCATGGAGGACATGTGTTTAGGCAAATTACTTTTCAATACGAGACTTTAAAATAAGATGATCTTATTTTGGAGATAAATGTTAAGATTTATCTTGGAAGACTATGTGATTAAATCCTTCAAAGATTTGGGTTTAAATCCGAGTTTGGTTTAAATTGAAGAATTTTATGGACAATTGATTATCGTATGGTATTTGTTGAACTTTGGGTTTTGTTGGAAATTTTTTTGGAGATTAAGAATAGATTTTCTTTTTATAAAGGATTACCCTTTTTGTGGATTATATGATCTTGTACTAACCTTTTTGGTTTTGGTTTTGGTTAAGGTCTAATGACATGGGAAATATATAATTCTATTTTATATATTAGGAGTTTCTCAAGAAGTTGATTATAGTACTTTTAATGTGAACAAGTCTTCCTAAATACTCGTCTTTTGGAGAAAATATGAGTTTGTGTAAGAAATATAGTAAGAGTTGAATGTCAAAATGAAAAGTATGTATGTTTCCTTATGTTTTATTTAAGATCATAAATAAATTCTTTAATGAAAAGTAACATAATACAAAAATGTTGTCTGTTAACGTTTCCTACTGGGGAATCAAATACCTTTTAACCCATCACAAGTTTGTGATTTTCTTGTTTTTAAATTTCTCCTAATCATGTTTTCTATCACTCTCCATCAGAACATGACCATTTGATTTTTTCTTCCATTTCCATGTTTTACAACATGGAATCCTTGTATGGGTTTACTCAAGTGACCTTTGTAATCCTCTTTCTTTCTTTTAATGTGATAGTTTAATTTACCCCTTTTCCGATGTGGGGCTTTCAATGAAGTTTCCAAGCCCAATTTTAAAATTGCGAGGATGTAATTATTAAAAGGGGGAAGGATGTAAAATCCCAGGTAAATAAAGAATATTACTTTCTCAAATATTTGTGAATAAAATATTAATATTACTTTAAAGGGGATTCTATTTCGATGGCGTACCAAATACGCAATAACGAGTTTCTTTGAAATATTACATTGCACACAAATAATATAATAATATTATTTCAAATTGTAGTTAACACGTAGCCATTGTATTGGAGGGAATGAATAGAAATAAATAAAATATGATTATATATGTTTGTTAAATGATTCTACATTTATCTAATAAATGATAATGGTTTAAAATAAGAAAAGAATTCAATTTTAATCATAAATACTCTAATATCCAATAAAATGTTGATTTATCGCCTTTTGATGGAAAAACCTCTTTAAAATATTTTGGTCACTCGTATACATTCTATTGGACCAAATAAAATCCTTCTTTAGAATTGGGACATCAAAATTTACTTTGTGTAAGTTTTTTTTATTTTTCCGATAAAGTTCATTTTTAATGAATAAGTGAAATATGTTGTATTTTAATTCAAAACCACCTTTTCATCTAATTTATTTATATGATTAGATTATCATTTTAATTTGTTTCAAAGTGAAATTATAAAATTTTTTACCATTAAATCCAATGGTGGACTTTGGAATTAATTTCACCTTGAAATTTGACACAAACAAATGTCAATATTTTGATATATATTGTTTCTTAAAAACATGCTATTTGTTTTGACAACATGAATTAATTATTAAAATAATTAATGCTACTTATATTATTTGAATTAGGTAAAATAAACATCATTTTTTAATTTGTAATGTCTAATATAGCTTAGGGTGATTTTTTGGTATTTTTCTGAGAAACATCAATTTTTGATGAATAGTGACACCACTAAGTGGTAGTTAAGAAAACTAATTTTTCATTTAAATGAAACTTTACCACTTCTGTGAATTTAATTTCTAAAATTTGACATACATGGTTGTCACTAGTATGTAAAATTTGGTTCAACGGGTTGAAAATAATTTTTTGGTGAATAGTAACTTTTTTATTAATCACGATTAGAGGTAATTAGTGTAATTTAAGGTAAAAATAATGTTATAATAATATAAAAATTACCTTGATACATGTCCTACCCTTATTGGATGTGTCATGGACGTCCAAGACAATCCATGGGTCAACTTGGGGACCCCATGGAGCCATATGGGTGAGAAACTGACATTATTGACTTTTTATTTAAAGTTAAAATAAAAGTGTCACAAACATGAATTATTTTACTAAAACAATTATTTCATGGGGTTATAAATGTCATATATTTAACTATAAATATTTATTATAAATATAAAAATATTTCATACATCATGATATTTTTTTTTAAATTTTTAGACACTATATAAATTAATTTATTTATGACACCATGATGATGCAGTGATTACCTCATTAATGAATGATTTAAATAAAATGGGATGATAAGGTAAAAATATAAGACCTAATCTTTTCCAAAACCAATTGGATTAGTATATGTTAAACCCTTATCACCTTATCCTCTAAATATATCATTGTGGGACCTTTAAAATCCGAAAATAATTTTATAATAAAGTAACTTTTCATTACGTTCCAAGAGTACCCCTCCTCCCCTCTTATAAAAGGCCCCCACCTCTACCACCTTTCCCACACCATTCAAGCCATTGGCTCGGCCAAATTCTTATCATTTCTTCTCTCCACATCCCTCTATTGATCCTAGAAGCCTCACTTTGGGCATAATATTTTCCAAGGAAGCCCTTGGGCTCAAATAAAAAAGAGTTACCCTTTTAAAGGTAATACTTTATCTTATGTTCTTTTGTTTTAATTTGCTTCTCCCACCCCCTAAAATCATTTTATTCATTTTTTTTGTAACAAAAACAGTGTATTAAATATACTTGGATGTTGTTATAATAAGGATTCTAGCTATACTGACAGACACCTACATCTAATGGTTAAATAACATGTTGTTTCCATGGATGTCGAATTTTTGCCTCACGAAACTATGATTGTTCAATATTCTTCTAACACCTTTCATGGTGGCCATTATGATGTCACTATATTTATATATTATATATATTGTGTTTATTTTTTTCATATACTTTTGTATTTTTCATTTGTGGAATACCTTTATGGTTTCCATTGTGGGTAAACGTGATATCTTTATTTTAGGAAGTGCGGACTACTGCCCCCTCAAATTGATTTGATTCGTTAATGCCATATGTGGGACGTATAAAGGATGGAGTTAATGATTTTATATATGATATAATAATGTAATTATAATATACCTATGTATCATTATGTTTTAATTCCATTAATGTATGAAATAAAAATGAAAGTAGCGTTCATGTGTACGTACGGATTACCGTCTCCATGAACGGTGCATTTCATTTCTTATCTCCAAATGTTATGTACTATTATAAGTACATATATGTAATGGTTATATATGATATATATTACATATAAAGGACGAAGATAATTCTTGAATTATAATCTATATACATATATATTTCAATTATTTTTAATTCCATTAACTCGACAAAGAAATGGAAGTAGCGTTCATGCGTACGTACGACCTACCGTCACCATGAAAGGTGCATTTCATTTATTTTTATCTCCAAATGATATTGAATATTATAAAATATATACTGGATATATATTATATTAAAATAATTAATACCATTATGGAGATGATGTACTTATTACTACATGGACAATTCTTTTCAAACAAGTTCATTTTTGACTCATGTACCGAACATCGACAAAAATGTCTGATATGAACTAACATAATAATATAATTATTATAACATGATAATATGTGATATTAATTGAATAATAATATTTAAAGGATATTCTAAAGAAATTATAAATTGACCAATGTTTATTATTCAAAAATATAATGAAACGAACAAGACAAGTTGGACTCGAGGTACGTGATCCTACCTCTCTCTTTCATTTTAAGTACACTCATTTATGTCACTTACTTTAAGATCCTCTATATTAGGTTGGGAGATATTCTTCTATATTACTATTACTGTAATTTTTCTGTTCATATGATGAAAGAACCTAATTTATATCTTGAATCCATTTCCGGATGTTTTATGTTGCGTCGTTAGGCTGCCGAATTTTTGTAAGGGGATATCCTATCTCACTTTTAATTCTGTGAGATTTCCATTGTTCGCCACTTATTTATTGCATTGTTTTTTTCCATTTGATATGTATTTTCATGATTCTATTTGTATTCATGGTATTATATGATTCATATTGTGTTTATTATCTTTTGTTCATACGACTTGATTGATTATAATGAGGTATGGGGTTTTTATCTCACTATTTATTCCCATGAGATTCATGCTACATTTGCCACTATTTCCTGTTGTGTGGTCTTTTTACTGCCCATGATTGTATTCTTTGTGCAATATAATTTAATCTATGAGTATTTACATCTTCATTGTATGACCCTTATTTCATGGGGTGTGCGTTTTGAAAGTTTCCCATATCGGTAAGGGAACTTTTCACCCTCCTCTTTTTAAAAGACTTCTTTTTGTTAGGTATTTTAATTTACCTATTCTTATGTTGGGATATGTTCTCATATATCCTTATTGATGTAAATGATTTTTCAAAGTGATGAGATACCCATCTTATATCTCATCGTCTCATTTTATGAAGTTTAAAATGACGCTATTAGGCTGTCAAATTTCTGTAAGGGAACTTCTGAACCCAATTTCAATTATTTGGGTTAAACCTCTACTTCTTGATTATGTCGTACTATGAATATTTTTGGACGATCTGTAATTGTTTTACACTTAATATCCTTTTATATTGGGTGTATTTCTATTTTTCACACATAATTATGTAATTTATTTGTTCTTAATCTAAGGATATCGACATTGTATTGGAATTTATCTCAATCTCCTTTCATTAAGGCATATTTTGTTCTAATACAATACTTTCTTTTATACTCTATATAAACCCCTTTGAATTCTACTTTTAATCAAAATAAATCTTTTGTATACGAAAGGTTTTACTAAATGACAAAAGGAATGTTCCTTTTTAACATACGCAGTGACAACGACCGTTCTGCCACTGCAAGTATTATTTGATCTTTGGCTTCCTCAACAAGCTGTAATATTTTTAAAAGAAAATAAATACCTTATAATCTTTTATGTATTTTTGGTATTGAAAATGGTTTTGAAAATGGATTTGTTATGTCAATATATTTAAGTGATATATTGTGATTGAAATGTGGAAATGTTTTTCCTTTATATTTGTTTTATGTATTATGATTTCATAATGGTACTTGGATATTTAACATGTGGTTACGTGATAAACCATATGACGGGTGGTGCTGTGAATACCAGGATGGGTGGTTATGTTATAACCTCCAATGCATTGAGTATGGAAGTCAGCCGTATGGCTATTCCATGTAGTGATATGTGTCGAAGTCGACCGTATGGTTATTACATTTAAGTATGTTTATGTCCCATGTTACCTTTATATGTTATGTGATCATTATATGGGTTTTATAGTAATATTTTGTTTACAAAAGGGTATGTAATGATCCTTTATCCAGTGAATAGTTCTTGCTACTTCTTATAGTTGAAATGTATTACTTTGATAATGTATTCATGGTTTACTTGATGTTTTGAAAAACTAATAGTTTTCCTTCTTTGTGTATCCCTTACTGAGCTTTTTATGCTCGCCCAAACATTTTTTGAAATGTTTTTACAGGACATAATGTGGAGTAGGGTCAAGGATGGGATCAAAAAAAGTCATGTTGTCTTAAACATGGAACTAGAAATGTCTCTTTTTAAGAGTTCATGTTTAGTAAAATTAAAAGAAATTTTTGTAGAAGTTTCTTATGTGTAATCTTTTGAGATGTAATAGTTATGATCTAATTATCTAAAACACTAAACCTGAAAAGATCCTCAATGTGAATTATTAGTTAATTCAATATTAAGTGAGTTTTAAGGCCAGGTCCTTATATTGATCCCATAAAATGATTAGGTAAGAATTAGAATGAAAATATTCACATGAGATTCATGAAACACATTATCCAGAACACTATACCATAGGGGAAATGACAACAAATATTATACCTCAACAACATGTTCATGTATCTTAAAATGACCTATGTATCAAGGACATAACATATCATGCTTCTTAAAGCGATGATTTCCAAGACTAGGAGGCATCCGAAAGAACACATGATTAGTCACTCAGAATTAAAACAACCATAAATGATGATCTTTATACCAATTCAGATGACTATGATCCACCTTCATCCATTTCCTGATGAAATGAATTTTCTCAATTGTCTCTTTGACAAGGCTCGGCTCAACCAGCGATGCCTCTCAGGTTTCCACCCAAGAAATTAGAGTTAAAAAATTACACAAATATAGTGCTTCTAACTGATCCATAAACATCTAGGAAAGGTAATTTTTTAATATGATAACTCCACTAATGGGTTTTATCTTCCCATGATCCCCACAAATCCATTACAAAAGCCTCCAGCTTGACTTCCAACAATTGTATCATCTGTTGGGATTATCCATACACCTGAGGGTGATACACTATACTCATGGTCAACTAAAACCCAAGGTGTTTCAGTATGGATTTATCGAAATGATATTCAATCCTTGAATCCATTTTTGAAATTATTGAAATAGGTAAGCCATTCCTCTTTACCACTTATCGCATATAGATTTTTGACAAATCAACCAACATATGATATTAATAATTAGGGATGAAATGGGTTGATAGTGTGAGTCGATCAACTATCACCCATAATGAATTATGTCTCTGAACCATTCCTAAGAGGCTTGTTAAAAAAACTATGGCTATCTTCTCCCATTTTCAAATAATGATAGGTAAAGAATACAATATATTAGATTGTCACTAATGTTATCCATTGACCTGCTAATAGGTGAATCATCTTGAAGAAACATATCTACCATCATTTTCATAGCGACAAACCCAAAATTATTTACATTTTTTATTCATCTCTTGTATTCTATGATCAAAAACCCATATTGAGTTGTGGTACATATGATGTAGTAGTTCTTGAAATGAAATAGATACAACCAACCAATTGCTGAACCAAAACACTGAACTCTCATCCAGCATCCATTCTGCAATGGTCTCCCCACCATGGAGTTTTTACCTTATAACAACACATTCTAAATCAGACATCTGTGCCTCTTTAACCATCTTCAACAATATAAAAAATCAACACTAATTGAAATAAAACATCAAATTCACCTCTGTATTCATATTCCATGTTCATGTCTACTGTGACCAACATTCACTTCCATTAATATAAAGCATCTTTTATCAAATGATTATTTTACTTCCTACATAATGCATATTCCAATGAATTAAATTTACCTGGTATATAAATCAAATAATTGTTATGAATTTGAATATACTACATCCCTCTTATTTATCTCAGATTCAAGTAGCTTTGGGAGAAAACATGTTTCATTCTCTTATGATCCGTAGACACTATAAATTTATCACGAAGGAGGTAATGACATGAATTATTTATTGCATGGGCTATGTCAGCTAAGTCCAAATCATGTGTTGGGTAGTTCATATCTGAACACCATAACTTCCTTGATCCTTAATCAATATCATGATCTCCATTCTTGAGAACACATCAGAACCTAGAATTTGAAGCATTACAATACCCTACATACCATTGACCTAATTGCCAAAAAAATCAATATTGTTGTTGATGTAATGAGAACAATATAATTTTGAAAATATTTTTTAGAAATCATCATTAAATTTTAATGGAAAATTCATCATCATCAAATTTATCCTTGGTGAATATTTTATGAATATTCATAAACAAATCATTGATAATAACATGAATGGCCAAGGAAATTTTGTATCTCAAAGGAATTATTCTGTGTTTTCCAAGTGATAATAGCCTTCATCTTTCTTGGTTCCAAAGAAATAACAATGTCTAATAACCCAGAGCCAATAAAATGTACCGATTATATCCAAAAATCATACATTGATAACTTTTCATAAATTAAATGATCACTCAATATTCCAAACACATTCTCTAAGAGCTGATCATGCTCAACCCTTATCCTTGAATACACAAATATTTCATCCAAAAACACCACCATGAAAGAATCATGATATCTCTGAATTATCAAATTCATCAACTCTATGAAGATCATTTGTGAATTCATAAGATTGAAATGCATTACCACATACCCATAATGTCCATATCTATTCATGAATGTCGCCTTTAGAATATCCACCTTCAAAACATGAAAATGGTGGTATCCCAATCGTTAGTCAATATTATAGAACAATTGTGATCCCTTTAATTGATAAAAAATATCATCAATGCATTGATCTGGATAACAATTCTTTATTGATACTTGGTTAAGCTTATGGTTATCCACCCAAAACTGAAGAGTTCCATCATCATTTTGGACATAGAGCACTATTGTTTCCCAAAAGTGCGTGCTAGGATGCATGAAACATTTTCCTTCCATCAATTCCAAAAAAACATTTAATAACTATTAATCCTATTTGTTCCATATGAAAATATATAAGGGAAATAGCATTGTTCCCTGGAAGGGGATTAATCGTAAACTCCACTTCTCTTGTGGGTGCAACCAAGAGAATTTTTTGACAAACACATCTGAAAAAAGATCAACCACCACTGGAAAAATGCTATTCCCCATATGTTCCAACAATTATGAAGTCAGTTCTACCAAATAGTTAAGATAATTACTTCTTCTTGTTCCAACAAGAACATATCACACACCATTACATTTTTCTGTCCTTTGAAGAGATACTCGACACCATAATCTTTCATTGAATTGACCCTTTAAGTATAAAAGTCGATGCATGCTTTGGACATTGATAAAAAATCCTTAATGATGATTATCTCATAGAAATCAATATCATTCCAAGGGAAATACACACTAGTATAGAAAACGTTATTTATGTTGGTTATTTTTCATTTTTTACGTTGGTTTTTAGCCGATGTTAATACGGATGATGTTATAAATAACGTTTTTTAAGTTGGTTATTCAAAACCTGACGTTAAAAACGTAAGATCACAATGTTTATCACGTCGGTTAATTAATAACCCATGTGAAGGGGGGGGGGTTATGACAGCGGATATATAATAACGGTCGTCATAAACCACAGGGGGGGGGTTAGCACATTGGTTATAACATAACCGATGTGGTAAACACGTGCGAGGGTTTTATCACGTCAGTTATATAATAACCGACGTGGTAAACAAGCACGACGGGGTTATTTCACGTCAGTTCTTTGATAACCGACATGAAAAAATGTCTGCGAAATGGTTTTTCACATCGCTTATGTAATAACCGATGTCAAAAACCATTTCCCAGACATTTTATCATCCCCTTGGACACCCCCCTGGACACTCCCAACCCCCTAGACACCCCCACCCCCCGTACAACCCCCAAAACCCTCTGGAAAAGCCCCCACACCCACCCACACCCTTGGACCCCCCCCAGACACCTCCAACCCTCTCAAAACCCCCCACCCCCCGAACAACCCCCAAAACCCTCTTGAAAGGACGCCACCCCCCTTGGGAAGCCCCCCACACCCACCCACCCCCTTGGAAACCCCCTGGACACCCCTCAACCCTCTGGACAGCCCCCACCCCCCCAGACAACCCCAAAACCCTCTGGACACGCCCCCACACACACCCACCACCTTGGACACCCCACTGGACACCCCCCAAACATATGGACAACCCCCGCCCATCTAGAAAGCACCCCCCACCCCTCCTGGACACCACCCCCACCCCCTACCCCCTTGGACACCCCCCAGACAACCCCAACCCTCTACACAGCCCCCCCCCCCTCTAGAAAGCACCCACACCCCTCCTGGACACCACCCCCACACCCTACCACCTTGGACACCCCCTAGAAACCCCCAACCCTCTGGACAACCCCCACCCCCTGGAAAACCCCCAAAACCCTCTAGAGAGGCCTCCACCCCCTTGGATAGCCCCCCACACCCACCCATCCCCTTGGACACCCCCCTGGACACCCCAACCCTATGGACAGCCCCCACACCTCTAAATAGAACCCCCACCCTCCTGGACACCACCCCACCCCTACCCCCTTGGACACCCCCAAGACACCCCCAACTATCTAGACAGCCCCCCACCCCTCTAGAAAGCACCCCCACCCCTCCTGGACACCACCCCCACCCCCACCCCCTTGGAAACCCCCATGGACACACCCCAACCCTCTGGACAACCCCCACCCCCCGGACAACCCCCAAAACCCTCTGGAGAGGCCGCCACACCCTTGGACAGCCCCCCACACCCACCCACCCCCTTGGACGCCCCCCTGGACACCCCCAACCCTCTGGACATCCCCCACCCCCGGACAACCCCCAAAACCCTCTGGACATGTCCCCACACCCCACCCCACCCCCTTGGACACCCCCTAGACACCCCGACCCTCTCGAAACCCCCCCCCCCCCAACAACCCCCAAAACCCTCCAGACAGGCCGTCACCACCTTGGACAGCCCCCACACCCACCCACCCCTTGGACACCCCCCTGGACTCCCCTCAACCCTTTGGATAGCCCCCACCCCCTGAACAACCCCAAAAGCCTCTAGACATTCCCCCACACCCACCCACCCCCTTGGACACCCCCTGGACACCCCAACCCTATGGATAGCCCCCACCCCTCTAGAAAGCACCCCCACCCATCCTGGACACCACCCCCACCCCCTACCCCCTTGGACACCCCCCTGGACACCATCCATCCCTCTAGACAGCCCCACCCCTCTAGAAAGTACCCACACCCCTCCTGGACACCACCCCCACCCCCTACCCCCTTGGACACCCCCATGGACACCCCCAACCCTCTAGACAGCCCCCACCCCCCAGACAACCCCCAAAACCCTTTGGAGAGGCCGCCACCCCCTTGGAAAGCCCCCCCCCCCCCCCCACACCCACCCACCCCCTTGGACACCCCCTTTGACACCCCCCAACCCTCTGGACAGCCCCCACCCCCAGATGACCCCCAAAAGCCTCTGGACATGCCCCCCACACCCACCCACCCCCTTGCACACCCCCTGAACACCCCCAACCCTCTCGACAACCCCCCCCCCCCCCCCCACTCCCTGAACAACCCCCAAAACCCTCCAGACAGGCCTCCACCCCCTTGGACAGCCTCCCCACACCCCCAGACAACCCCAAAACCCTCTGGACATGCCCCCACACCCACCCACCCCCTTGGACACCCCCCTGTACACCCCCAACCCTCTGGACAACCCCCCACCCCCTGGACAGCCCCCACCCCTCTAGACAACCCCCATCCCTCCTGGACAACACCCACCACCCCCTACCCCCTTGGACACCGCCCTAGACACCCCCCAACCCTCTCATAATAATATGGGAAAACATGAGATGGGAGAAATATAAAATTATAAAAAATTGAACAATAAGAGTGGTACATAATCCCTGATAACAAGACATTTATACCCAAAATAAAAAATATAAAATTTAATACTCTTCTTGAAACATGAGACAATAAAAACCATTCATAGAGAATACTCATAGGAATAATGTTACCTATTTCATTGAACTGAATCACAACAGTAATCTACAACACTAATGTAAGAGTATAAATTATAAAATCATAGAGTAGGAATCACTGAAAATCTACCATAACAAGGTGGAGTAGGCAGAAACACCTATATACTATACTAGAGTATACATGAATAACTAATTTTCATATATAGAGTGGAGTAGGATTCACTACACGATTCTGGTAAACATAGTGGAGTAGGATTCACAACCTAATTCCTATAAACAATGTGGGAAACTATCATGTAATAATTCTCAATGTATAGAGATCATAAATAATCATTTTTTAGAATCATATAATATGATATTTATAATTAACCAATGAATAAGATAGATCTTATAGACACAAACTGTCTCGGGGATGTATTATACCTAAACTGTCTCGGGGATTTATAGATAACGATGAAAAAGTAGTGAAATCATAAAATTAGTGAATAGTGCAAGTCGATCTAATTGATATGGGGATGATAAATAAGATTGTGCTTCCACAATGAGGTAAAGGGTTCGCAATCGAAGAATCTTACCTAGTTTCAACAAGAAAAATCGCAAAACGTAATATAGACTATCCGTGAAAAAAATGAATGAAATAAATGCATGGGAGGCTTACCTGAGTGTTGCGAGTTTATATGATAGATCTGAGGAGAGTAAAGATGAGAAACGATGATCAAAAAACGAGTTTAAAGCAACAAAATCGACGAGTCGATTAGGGTTTACCGCGCGAGAGAGACGAGTCGCGGGCTGTCAAACGAAAAATCGTAAATGACAATCCACAGGGATGTTAATTTTTTAAATGGTTTATAATGTCGGTTATTTAATAACCAACGTTATAAACTGGTTTTTACATTTATAACGTCATAAATTATAATAACTGATGTTATAAATGTATCATATACGGCTTTTATTACATCGGTTATCACATAACCGACGTAAAAAAATCCGCATGTTGGTTTTTAAAATCAGTTATTTTAGAACCGATGTAAAAAACACATCATAAATCACTGTTTTTGACATCGGTTATTGCATAACCGATGTAAAAACATTCTGCAGATTATTTTTTTAAGTCAGTTATTCAATAACCGACATCAAAAAGGCCTCAAATGCCATGTTTTTTAAAGTCGGTTATTGCATAACCGACGTAAAAAACTTCTGCGGATTATTTTGTTACGTCAGTTATCGAATAACCAACTTCAATAATCCCTCAGAAGCCGCATTTTTTACATCGGTTATTGTATAAAAAATGTAAAAAACTCGTAGATATCTCGTTTTTTACGTCAGTTATTTAATAACTGACGTAAAAAACGCAGGCGCTTCGGTTTTTTATGTCGGTTAATTTATAACCGACATAAAGAACGAAGGTGTGCGATTTGTAACGTCGGTTATTAAAATAACGGACGTTAAAAAGTTACTTACCAAATTTTTTACGTTGGTTATTTGATAACCAACGTAAAAAACAACGCTTTACAGATTATGACATCAGTTATATATAACCCACGTAAAAAATGGTGAAATAATGTTTTCTGCACTAGTAACAATATCAACATACCTGTATCAATAGATATAGAACACAATCATTACCTAAACGATCAAATTTTTATTTGGTGAAGTGGAGTTTGCAGTTTTAACACAAGAGTCGTCATCTCATCATTAAATTTCATTAAATTATAATAATAATAATAAATTATAGAAAGTGATATTGCTATATCACATAAATCTTGCATAATGAAAGAGTTCAATGAATCGTACCTCACACCATAAATGGTATAGACTAATCCTAAAAAAACGTTGTTAGATTAATATAACTTTTACTCATGACACTTTTTTCATTATTTCCCTATTTGGTTTTACCCTATTGAGGGGACAATATATTCCATGAATAACTATGCCTAGCATTGTTATATAGAAGAGAAGTATTATTCTTCCCTCATCCCATGAAGGCATACAATTTCTGTGACACCTAATAAATGTCTTAAACACATAACCTCAAAGCACTACAATAATATCATAAATAATGACCCATATGGTTACAATGGTATTTTCTAGATTGTTCCATAAAATCTCTCTTCATATCTTTCAGAGGATCACATTAAGATACATTATAGCTATTTCGAGGGTCACAGATGAATATTTACTTATCCAACCAATTAATTTAGATTCATTCCACTACATTTGTAATAGGTTTTCCTCTTATTCTTGCTACTATCATTAGAGTTACCAATTTCTCTTATAGGTATCACCATACTATCTCCACTCATGGGTCCTAATATGTCAATTTATTCCATTATATATTTATTTAGCATCTCTTTATAATCCATTATAAGGATTGTGACAATCTATGAGAGAATATCCTACCTCAACCTTGATTAAAAAATGAATGCCTTTAAGGGTGCACTAGATGCAGCTTCAGGTGAAAGGAAGATTAATTAATATATTTTTCCACACACTCTATCACTATGAGGATCTCATATTTCAAGTTGAATAATTATTTCTTTCATGATATCTTCAGAAATTGCATGTAGAATTGTTTTTTGAACAATTTTTGAAAATCATCCAAACAAATTCATTTTACCAATTATTTTGAATAGATAAATTCCCCCACTTCCTTTAATATCCCCTTGCATATATGTGGAACGCAAGAATTTCATCTTTACTGTTGTTCCATGTAAATTGAAAATATGCTTCATCATATTTATCCACACCGCATCCTTATCTAGTTCCAAATCACCCAAAAATGGGGGTTTTCACTTCTATAACTAGATGGAATAACCCACTTTCCTTGGTTAATCCAACTTATTTTCCCCTTATATAGCTTGAAAATCTAGTACTATACTCTGAACCAGTTGTTGGTTCACATGTGGCTCTAATGAAACAAAATTATCAACATCTTCCTCTATTTGGTCTTTACAAATCCTACCATGTTCCATTTTCTATTTATAAACATAGCAAACTCCATAATTTTTAGTATCTAACAACTTACGCTTAAAAATTTCAAATTCTACCACATTATATATAATAACCTTTCTGTCCAAAATTTAGAGCTTTCCTTTTTAACCAATTTTTGAATACATCACCATTAAATTTAAAATATACCCATATTTAAAATACCACTACCATGAATTTTTAAAAAAAATTACATTTGAAAAAATTTACAACATTTTTAAAAAATCAATACTTTTCACCAAATAATATATCACTCCTCAAAATGAAATATTCACTCCTAATGGGAAGTCATTTAAAAAGTCATGTCATGCTATTTTCATTGGATAAACCTGTGACAATGGGATTCAAACACCATATGTGTTTACAATGTTTTTTCACCAAAATATATGGTAACTTGATGTTTAGAAATAAATTATTATCTACTCATTTTTATGATTTACTTTCACATCTCAACAATTCTACTTATTTTTATGATCCCAACTTAAGAACCAACCTAGAATGAATTTCAAATACGAGCCCAACAGAATTGTTGACCACTTGTTTGTCAAGGACCAAGCACGATCATACCACTTGTTCCATAATGATAATTGGGAGGAATAAGGATGATAAAAATTGTATCATCAAATATACCCTAATTTGATTGACTTGTGGAATAATTTTTACTTGGTCTAAATTGACATCCTCATGGAGCCAAAGGTTTGAAATAAATTTCATCAACATTACTAATAGATGAGTAATTTTTTAACTTTGAAAATAAAATAACCCAACCAAAAATTCCATAACAAAAGTCCAATGGATGATACATGATAAAAATGTCAAAAAAACTCTTGTTAATACCATTGATATCAATACAATACAAAAATAAAATACCATAGTGGAAGTCTTCTAAAAATAAAGTACACAACATAAGAAAAAACTGAGAAAAATCAATGTCTCCAAACCTACCTCCCAAACTCCCTCATGTTTCATGCTATAACACTACAATGCATCCCAGGTATAATAAATCGCCATTAATGAAATGTGATACCTTCCTTTTCTTGTAACCCAATAGAAAATATCTACAAACCCACCATTGTTCTAACGCAAGGGTGAGTAATGAAACTCAATAGGATTTTCTCTATTAACATCCTTGCTCATTCCATAAGGATAGAACATGTTATAACATTCATATGAAACAATTTTAAATATATTCAATCAATGAAATCCAGTTTCACATCAAAATATCTTTCCCTTGTAAAAAGTTTCCTAGGAAAGATTCCAAAACAAGTCATTTAACAATTTCCCCAATTTCAATATAGGCATAACCTATTCAATTTCACATAAAGACACACACACACATTCATCCACACAACCACTCATGATTTTTGTTACCTTTGATAGTGGAAATTGACATCCCTAACTCATCCCTTTGATGGTGGTACTTCACAACCAAACACCTAATTTGCACAATTCAATAAATAGTCACCAAAGACAAATTCCATCAATTTATTGAAAACAAATTCACTATAAATTTCATGAAAACGATAAATTTTATACTAATACATTATTTTCTACTAATAGTGATTGAGGGTGAAGACATCTACCTCAATATTTATGTCAAAAACATACAATTTCCTGAATACACCCAAAAAACCGGGTTAAATCTCCAAAAAAAACTACAATTGATATTTTCTCAATCATCGACAAGGCTATATAAAACCATGAATGGAATCAATAACCTTATATAAATCCACAATAGACTATACCTATGAAATTGAGAGAGGGAAGAATGCAGATATATTAAAAACAATGAAAAACTTCCATAAATGACGACTTACCCTAAGAATCATGCTTCAATACACCATTAAAAAACCTCGAGATAACATTTAAATTAATTTTGATATCATACACTACCTTTGGGTGGAAGAAATATCAATATAGAATCGATTCAGAGAAAAAATGAGTTGTTTATAGGTGAAAACGTCTAGATCCACTTTTAAGGATCATATTTTTAAAAGATGCAAGCTTAGTCATATGGTGAGGAAAATTGGGTGCTAACAACGTTCTATACTTTACCAAAATGGGAACCTCACATGGTTACAAAAATTCTGAACCAAACATGCCAAAGCAGAATTTCCCACATTGCATTGATTCTCCTAGATGGATGCATAGATTATACAAAACATGTTCATAACCATATTTATTTGACTTATCTCATGTAACGTCCCGGTTCCGGAAGCCACCCAGAGGAGCCCCGTACGTGGTTGGTCACATGGACTCAGGTTCATTTCCCCGAACGCCAGAGGCTACCGACTAGTAGTGAGGGCCTTGGGTGTGATAATGTGGAAACTATGCCCTCATTGGCAGAGAACATAGTGGAAGTACACAAGTACATACAATAACGGAAGCAGTAAATATCCAAAAACAGTACACAGCGAAAGACTGATAAAAAAACAACATGATAAATTATATAAATATGAAATGATGCATGATACATATTTCTAGGAATGAAGCAAAAAATTCACAATGCTGAATAAAGTAATAAACCCAAGAACAATAGAAAAACAGATAAAAAACTCCTCAATATCACAAGCCTCATCTTGGTCCCATGCTCTCCTACTCCGATGAAATCAAGAACCTGAAGTAGAAGGGCACTGACCCTTATCTATACCTGCAACAATATAATCTGTTTCTTGAAGAAAAGCATGACCCAAATAGGGTGTGAGAATAAAATCCTAGTAGGAAACAACCTGAAGATCTGTGCCTAATAGTTAGTGAGTATATGGCAGGTAAAGTATAGTAAGCAGCAAGCAGGACAATATAGAGCAGTAAACAATCCACAGTCTCTAGCATAATATGTACAAACAAGAAAGTAGCCACTCAAGAAAGTAGAACAAATGGGTAACCCTCTGGGTAGTTCTCACAATCTAACCCTTATGGTTCAACATAAAATTACTAAAAACCCTCTGGGAGGCACACACAGTCTCACCCCACTAGTTTAGCTAAATAAATAATAGACTCTCTTGGGAAGCACTCACTGCCAATTCCCCCTATAGTCTCGTGTCATACTAAAGGTGCTCAGGGGAATCACTCCACATCTCATTCCACCTTTGGCCCATATCGAGGAATTACAACACTCCGAGGAAGCACTCAATGTCAATTCCCCATGTGGTCTTGCATCATAAATTAAAGACACTCCGGAGAAGCCCTTACGTCCATTCTCCATATTCTCTACTACACTAGGTTCTCACAGCCCTGTGTAAAGTCATCAAGTATCTCATCGCATAATGGCCAAATTATCCTCATGAACTACATTGCTAGCATTCTATAGCATCTCAGTTTGAAAGAACAGTCACACCATCCATTAACTAGGCTTGGAACTGGCAAAATCCTAACAGGAAAAACTAGACCAAACGGTCATAAACAGGCAAACATCAAAGGGAAAAAACATCCAATGCAAAGTAAATTACACTATTCAAAATAAATATCTTCTACTTAGGCATATAAGCAATTCATTTAACCAACATGTTCAAAACATGAAATACCCAATACGCCGTTCAAGGGTATGGGTAAAATTTTCACAAAATACTCAAAATATTTCTTCAGAAATGAACAAACCACCTACCTCGACGTTAGGAGACCCATATACTTGATTCATGAGTCTTGAATCTCATTTGAATGTCGTAGATCTATGAAAACTCACAAAATGTTCAACCCACAATAACCCAGAATGGAAAAGGAATTGGAAAACCAGGTTCTATAAGAAGAGAGAACTCACCATTGTCGTTCCAACGCAATCGAAGGAGTTTGATTCAGAGGATGGACGATTGCTCAGGGGTTCATCGAATATCTTGCGGCCGTTCGGGAGCTCTTGGCCACATGAGACCTAAAAGGTGGTGTTTCTCGCGATTAGAAGCGACCCTTGTGTGTTTAATGAAAAAAAGAAAGTACACAACATGTAATTTTGGAGTACACAGTGTATACTAGGCTTTTCCGTACTTACTTTTAGGCGGCCTCCATGTCTCACCTATATGGCCATGTGTGTGGCCATGACACGGCCAGCACACGGCCTCGAGCGACATCAAATTACATGGCGTGTACTTATAATGTGCATGATGGGTACTTAGAAAATTTTCAGATTTTCACCTTTTTCCCCAAAAAGACCAGAAAAGGAAAACATACCCGAAAAGAAGGTCCCGGTTCTTACAAACTTCCCCCCTTAAATAAATTAATCCCCAAATTTCCCTATTGAGGCTTAGAAGAAGATACCCCAAACATCTTTGGCTACTGTGATCGTACATCGGCCTCCCTCTCCCATGTTTGGTCCTGTACTCACCCGTGCTGCCATAGCACCCATACAAGATGAACATACCGGCCACCAAGAACATTCGTACTGCGATAGAAAATATAGTTAGGATGCTCCTCAAATGATGAATCCACTTCGAGCTCAACCTCCTCAGGTTGAAAGGCATGTGACAGGTCTGAACAATATCATCGGAGTTGAGAAACGTGGAAGACGTCATGCATAGCCCGGTACCTCTGAGGTAACTACAATGTACAGGCAACCAGAACAACTCTCCCCAACACCTCAAACGGCCCGACATACCTCGGTGAAAGCTTACCCTATCTCCGAATCCTCTTGTGTCCCAACCTCGGTGTGACACGAAGGTAAACCTGATCCCCAACCTCAAACTCCAGAGGTCGTCTCTACAGATCATCATAAGACTTCTATAAAGACTGTTCTATAGCCATCCTCTTCCGAATAAACTCTATCAACTATCAGGTCTCCTGAACAAGACGAGGTCCAAGCAAAGCTGCATCTCCTACCTCCAGCCAACATAAGGGTGATCGGCATGGCCTTCCATACATATCCTCATAAGGTTCCATCTAAATAGTTTTTGAAAACTGTTATTGTAGGCAAACTCCACAAGTGTTATATGCTTCTCCCATGAACCTCCAAAGTCTAGAATGCAAGATCGAAGCATATCCTCAAGCACCTGAATCGTATGCTCGGACTGGACATCTGTCTTGGGATGGTATGTTGTACTCAAAAGTACCTGAGTACCCAAAGCCTTTTGAATCCCCTGCCAGATCCGAGAAGTAAAGCGTGCATATCTTTCTCAAACAATGGTGTTTGGAAATCCATGCAGATGTACAATCTCTCAAATGTACAACCGTCCCAGCTCATCCACACTGAAGGTCTCCTTGATCAGCAAGATGTGAGAAACCTTCGGGAGTCTTTCTATGACAACCCATACTGCATCGTTCTCTTGAGGTGACCTCGGAAAACTGGTCACGAAGTCTATTGAGACTTCATTCCACTTCCACTCAGGAATGGGTAACTGCTGTAAAATCCATGCTGGTCACTAATGCTACACCTTCCCCTACTGACAAGTGGAACACCTCAGGACAAAACCAACAACATCCCTCTTCATACCTAGTCACCAATACTAATGGTGAATATCGGGATACATCTTGGTGATGCCAGGATGAACTTCCCAAACTGAAGAATGAATGTCCCACATCAACTCCTTGAATATGTCTGATAGCACCCATATACATCCCTAGAAACACAATATCTCATCCTCGCCAACTATCCATCCAAGAATAGGGTCCTCTTCTGACACACATTCCCATTGGACTATGCCTTCAGAATCTAATATATGCCTCATTCGTACCCGATCAAGAAGAGTTGAGGTAACAACAACAGAAGAAAGAAAAGTCTACCCCTGACAGTCATGCACCACCAAATGCATCTTAGAGAACAAATCCATAAGCTTCCACTCACTACTGGCCTCTTGAACTGCCTGTACGTGAGTCCTCCTACACAACTCATCATCCACTATGTTGCCTTTCCCATGTGTATAGGCAAGCTCAAAGTCAATGTACTGAAGTTACTGGACCCACCTGCACTATCTCAGAATCATATCACACTGAGTGAAGATGTTCTTATGAGTTTTGTGGTCAGTGAAAACCAATAAATGCTATCGTAGAAGATAATGTCTCCAATAGCATAAGGAATGAACAATAGCCACCAACTCTAGATCATGCATCATGTAATTCCTCTCATGTGGCCTCAACTACTGAGACCCATACACAACGACTCCATTTCCATGTATAAGAATATCTCCATGCCCGATACATGAATCATCACAATAAACAATGTAGCTCTTTATCGGCTCTGGAAAGACTAGTATTGGTGCTGAAGTAAACCTCCATTTCAGCTCCTGAAAGGCTGACTCAAAAGAATCTGACCATAAGTACATCACTACCTTCTTGGTCAGACCCATCAGCGGTGCTTCTAAGCATGAAAAGTCTTATATAATGTGTCTATAGTAACCAGACATCCCCAAAAAACTCTGCACCTCAAATACCTTCTTCGGTTGATCCTAGGAAAAAACTACTCTCACTTTCTTTAGGTCTACTGATACTATTGTCTCTGAGATAACATTCCCCAAGAAGTGAATCTGATCCATCCAAAAGTGGCATTTTGAGAACATAGCATATAATTGATTCTCTATTAGTGTAGTTAGAATGATATCAAGATGGGTAGCATGGTCGTTTCTTGTGTGAGAGTACACCAAGATTTCATCCATGAAAATCACCATGAAGGAATCCAAGTATGGATGGAACACTCGGTTCATCAGTGACATGAAGACTGCAAGTGAGTTCGTAAGATCAAACGACATAACCATATACTCTTATAGACCACACCTACTCCAGAAATATTTAAGAGCTATATTAGATGGTATAACGTGAAACAGATGACAACCAGATCTCAAATAAATCTTCGAGAACACCCGTTCTCCTCAAAGATGGTCAAAGAGGTCATCAATCCAAGGAAATGGATGTTGGATCTTGACCGTCAACTGGTTCCGCTTCCGTTAATCCATACAAAGCATAAAGTTGTTATCTACATTCTTCGTAAACAAGACAGGAGAAACCCAAGGTGAAGTACTGGGTCAGATGAAACCCTTCGCATGAAACTCCTCCAACTGCTTCTTGAGCTCCTACAACTCATTTATAGCTATCCTATAAAGAGGAATTGACACTAGTGCCACTTCTGTCATGAGATCAATTGAGGAGTCTACCTCACACTCTGGAAGAAATCATGAAAATTCATCGGGAACGATATCCCCAAAATGATCCACCACTGCAGGAATGTCTAACTATGAAGTCCCCTGGTCATCTAGATAATGACTAGTAATCTGGGCTGTAATTCCTCCCAACCCATGATGCTATAGACCCATTTTTCTCACCCGGACATCCCACTCACCCTTATGAAGAATAGATCCACCCTCTAGTGAAAAAAAACTCACCTGGTGGTGATAAAAGTCGACGAATGATTGAAAGGGAATGAGCCAGTCTATTCCAAGAATGACATCATACCCTGTCATCTCTTGGATGTAGAGATCCCCTAGAAAGTGACACCCTACTACATCAAGGGTTCACTCTCTGCACTGAAGTAAACTAAATGCTCTTGTCCACAATGGTGTGTCTGTAGTCAAGGTATCAGTAGAGGAAAAGATACAGATCCCAAGGCTCTCCACAATAGAATCAAAGATAATTCTATGGGATGCCCCTATATCGAGAAGAGCAGAACATAAATCTAAGGCAACTAAGATCGTGCCTCGATCTGTAGAGGGGTCAGGATCCTTCTACAGATGGGTCTGCACCACTACATAGGTCTAGCCAGCCCCACGACCCTGTGATGCTACCTGGCCGCTCTGAGTTGATCCACTCTGTTGTTGCTGGTAGCCTGCTGACTGACCACCACAGCCACAACCTCAATCTCGGCCTGAACGGACAGAAGAACTCCAGTTCCCAGACCAATGAGAAACTGGTGGAGCTGCGGCTGAATGATAAGTCACCGAAAACCACTGTCACCAACTGCTAGCGAGAAAACCTGACTGAAACGCTAGAGGTGACCCAACTTTCCATAAGATCGACACTCCACTGGGTCTTTCTGGACCTGAGGCCTATTATGCCCATCTCTTCCAAACTGATAGCATACCACCTGGCAACCTGAAGATGTGTCTCGCAGCTTCATATCACCACACGTAGACTCCCTACAACACTTCCTATATTCTAATGGTGAAGCACTAACTTTGGAAGCAGAACCGCCCAGGCACTCTGCTCCGGAGTCTCTTAGGATGCGCTCTGCAATCAGTGACTAGTTGATGATGGAAGCGATTTAAGTCAGCCTGAAGATATTCACCTATGAGCGGATCTCTAGTCTGAGACCATCCTCAAACATCCTTGCCAAGAACAACCCATCTCTACCCTGGAGGGGTTTGAAATGCTGAAGCTCAGTAAAAAAATAATCCATGATAGAATGAGTACTCTTCTCTAGGCTCATGATCTCCCGGGCTCAGTCGGCCCTTGGGGTCTCCAGATAGATGTAGTCATAAATGACGTGCTGAAACTCCTCCCACGCCATATCCTTCTAATGACCCTCTTGTGAGATCACATCCCACCAAATCTTGGTGGAGACTCGTAGCATGTAGGTAGTGAGAATTACCCTCCTTTCTATAAGCATCATCAAATTCTCAAAGATTGTCATCATGGCTTCTAGCCCTGACTCTGCCGCCTGAGGTCCTCCTTCCCCTGTGAAGGTGGGAGGAGGCTTCTACTGGAAAACCTACGTCATGTCTACCATAGTCGAGGCAGGAGACGATGCTCTCTGGAAGGTCTGCATCATCCTCAGAAGCCTTCTATGAACTGCGCATCAGCACCCATAACTAGTATCACTACTGGTGCCTAGGCAGAGACAACAGGAGGATATGCGGGAAGTCCCTGATCAGCCATATCTGACGTCTGATCACTACCTAGAAGCTAACATGAAACCATAGGACGTCTTGGTGGCATAAATCTGAAAGGTCAAAATCACACCATAGATCTGGATTAAAAAAGACTGAACACAAGAGTACAAAAGGGGAACATGAATATTAAACACTCATGTTTTACAAAACATGACTACACGACACGTTCTATTAAGGTCACAACATTTACTAGACAAGGATTCAATGACCCATTTTGTTAGTTACACGGCTGGCTACATGGCTCACTCTACATGATGTGCTCCATGGGAAGACAACGTGTACTTAAAGGCTTTCCTCGGCCCATGTTGTTAGTGACACATCTGGGTACACAGTTCACTCTACACGACGTGCTCCATGGAAACACGACGTGTACGTGAAGGATTTCCCTTTCCCACATTGTTCGTGACACAACTGGGTACTTAGGATACAAGGAAGAATGTGTGAAAACAAGACACGACGTGTAATGTAAAAGTTTATCCAACCATATCATTAGTCACACGGGTAGACACACAGTCACTACAACACGACATGTACTTACTGTACACAGCAAGTTCTTGATTATTTTTCCACAACCACGTGTTTCTTCCCACACAGTCAGCAACATGGTTTGAAAACAACATGGTGTGTATTCATAAAGTAAAAACCATATATTCTGGGTTTTTCTAGGTAGTAGCTCAGAAACTGCTCTGAAGCAGAAAGAACAGAGAAAACAAGCATGATGGTGCCAAATTCGAACCCATGAGGGCCCATACTATAACATCCCGAGATTTTATGAGAATTATTCTTTTTGATTTCATTTATGTCTTGTGTTGTATGCATCACCAAAATTAGCTTCTGCTATACGCAACACCGTATAAGCTTGCAGTATATGCAACACTATTCTTGGCTCGTGTTACACACAATTTCATGTTCGTTTTGTACAAATTATTCTACACAACATTAATTATTGATTTTGTTTAATGTATAAATTAAATAAGTGTTGAATTATTTTATATGCAACATCAAAGGGAGTTTTCACTACACGCAGCCCTGACTTGGCTTGCATTACATGAAATCACAACCTTCCTCGAAGCGTGTGTAGTACGCAATAACGGGTTTAACTAAACAATGACATATTGTTATAATTATATTATGAACTAGTCGTTATGAATAGGATTAACTACATTTTGAATGTTATAACATTATTATTCATCTTAAACATTTTCTAGAACATCATGTGAGAACAAAATAATTTTTTTGAGTAAAATAAATATTTTTAAAAAAATGCAGTTTTGCTGCCTTTTGATGGAGCACCCACATTAAATCTAGTTTTTGAGATGTTAATAAGTTAAATATGACAAAATAAAATTCTTCATTGGAATCAGGGTATAAAAATGTACTTTGGTTAAATTTTTCATATTATTATGATAACTTTCTTATTTTAAGGAATAGTAAAAACACGGTATATTTTAATTAAAAACAATGTTTTTCATCATAATCACTTATAGGGTTAAATTATAATATTGATAGGTTTTAAAGTATAAATAGAATATATTTTAACCCTTTAATATAATGTATTTCATTATAATTGATTTTACATTGAATTCATAGGTTAAATCATTTCAATCATTGAAAAAATTTTAACTTTTAAAACATGTTATCTTAACAACGAGATTAATTTTAAATTAATTACAGCAACTTCTGTGTTTTGAATTTTGAAAAATGGATTTAATATTCGGATTCAGTGGGTCCAAATTATGTTAATAGGATACTTTTTTTTTGACATTATAAATAGAAACTATGGTAATTTTTATTTACTATAGTTAAAGGTAAATCGGGTAATTAAGGGTAACAATAATATTATAAAATTAACCTAACACCTCCCAAAATCCTATTGGATGACTAAAAATCGACCAATATCACCTAAGGGTCGGATTAGATTCATTTAATTGCCTTTTTTCCACGCAAATAATTTAATTATTATTAAAACCAATGAAAGTGACAACATGTCACTCTCTTAAATCTTATATGTATAATAATATTAATTTATTGATAAAAATCATTAATCTTCGAACATGAATAGTCTCTAGAAATATAATAAAATTATCTACATCATGTGAATTTATTTATATTTTTTAGGGATTAAATAATTATCATTAAAGGTGACACAATAGTGATGTTGAAATTATTTTATGGATTCAAATATAAAATAAATGGTTTTAAAAATATTAAAATAAATATTATATGAACTATTTAATATGATCCATGAATTTCTAGATTACTAAGACGTGTTATTAAGCTATTAAATCTTTTATTTGGAACATATCTTCTGTCTGGATTTTATTTAAATTCAAATGAATGAATAGTGTCAAAATTGACACTATTGCTATTTTATAAAAATAACATAATACAAAATTGTTTGAAAATCACAAAAAATATTAAAAAAAATTCAATTAAAATTTATTTAGTAAAAAATGGCATTAGTTATCCAATTATAGACAATTCACAATACATAAGTAATTATTTATTATAATTTTAATTTTAGAATCTTATTACCACAAATAAAATTAAATAGATTAAATAAGGATAAATCAAGTTGATAAGATTTAAAATAAAATTTCAACATGTCTAAATTTTATTGGATTATTATATTACAACCCTATCTTATCTAATCATCGAATATGAGTAATTGTTATATTTTTTTAATTTGTGTTTGATATATTATAAATTAATATTTTTGAGGTTTCCAAAGGTTCCCCTCTCCTCCCTTATAAAAGGGCACCTACTAACTTTCCCCTTTAAACAACATTTAGTTTTAAAGCTTGTCCAACCCCTGAAAATTTCTCTTCTCCACATCCCAATAAACATCCTAGAGGTTATGATCTTCTTCAAAGGCCATCTTTAGTGCCCTAATAAGAGGTTAAGAAGATGCACATCAAAGAAGATGTAATATACTTTACCAATTCATTCCAATTTATTCCTTCTTCTACTTATTCTTCATTATTTGTTTCATCATAAATTAATAAAATCAGTATCACTCATATACTTATATGTTATTATAAATATGAAACAACCATATTTTACCTTTTATCCGTCCTATGTAAAATGAAATCACCGCGCGTGCGTACGTACGGAATACCGTCTCCACGTCGTGGTGTAATCTATATTCCACCACCACCTTGCATGGATGGGTATAATGCTGTAAAGAATAACTATATATGATTATAATAACATGATACTGATTCTGAAATATTATATCATCAACTCTAATTCCATTCATATAATTATGGGAACGATATCATCACTCGTGCGTACGTACGGCCTACCCTCTCCACGATGTGATGTAACTCGATCTACATAATCTTCTTTTAATAATGATTATATAAATTAATTTAATGAATAAATATGATATATATTACACTAATATAATTATTTAAAAGAGGAATCTATAACATAAAGTGTGGTATAAGAATTTATTCGACAAAACAAGCATAAGAACATAAAGCAATGAACACCCGAATAACAAGTATCAATGAAATATTACTAATAAGAAGCTATGAATATGACTATATATGATATCATAACAATGTGTATGATTCTATAATAAGTAAATAACATTATTTAAATCATTATATAGGAGTTTTGGACCGGTACAAATATTATCGGACCTAAGGTAAGGGAAAATATCACAATCTCATTTTTATCAGATACTGTTTATACATGGTATTTACTAGGGTGTATTTATAATCCACATCCATGTTTCCTCAATATGTAATATTATTATTATCCTCCTACAATTTTGTAAATCCAATTTTAATTATTGGTGAATTTTTAGTAAAAGATATGAAATGAATCTTTTGTCATTTTCACTACGATATACTTTTTAACATTTCCGGAAAAAGTACGAGGATAATGTTTTTTTTAACTTATATGGCATGAATGGATTTTTATGATTTCATAGAACATTATTTCCATGAATATTACATTAAATTTTTTCATGTTTATTTTTAATTAACTTCTTTTAGATTAATATTTTATGACATTTTAAGAAAGGAAAATGTTTTTGATGTAGAAAGGATATTTTTTTCAAGAATGGAGTTCAAACATTTTATCAAAATTATTTTCCATAAAAGATAATATAGGGTTTTTTTCTATCCCTATCATTAAATTGATTGGATTGTGTTATGATGGAATTATTTGTATAAAGTCCTCAATCTTATATGGATTTTTTTATGATGACAAGATGTTTAAGAATCCAATTTTTTTTACATGGGTTATGCTAGGATATATGATTTATGATTTTGTGGAACACATAAGAATGGTTTCATTATGACATGGGTGGGACTTATATCTCTCTCCATTTCATTGGGTAAAGATTTATATCTCATGATATAGACATGGCTGGAACGGAAAGTTAAACCGGTTTAGTGATACATGACTGGAATGAGGAGTGAACTCGGTTCAGAAATGGACTTTGTCCGCTAAGATTGTCTTAGCAATGAGTCTTGACTAATAATAAATTATTTTCTATGATTATGTGTGTATTCCACAAAGTTTCATGTTTTATGTTATGATTATTGGGATTGTTGTTTCACTTCTATCATTTATCCCATGTTAAGATATTATGTTCTCTTTTGCAAGTTATGATTTTCGAAATGTTATGTTTTTATGAATATGATATGATTGATATTACCTTTATTTACCCTTACTGATAATTTTAGCACACCATTAATATGTTTTCTTTTACCTAGTATATAATGAATGGTTTTAGGTAAAAATGATGGTCTTTATGGGATATGTTGATGATCTTTCACCAATATTAGAGGATTATATTCCGATTTTCCAAAGACACTAAACTATTACGGTCCTTGTGTATTTCTTTTCATTATATATTAAGTATTCCACAAATGTAATGTAATTTCCAAGTATGTATGGATTTTGGTCTCTACAGTAGGTATCAGAGAACCGATACCAACTATAACGACCCATACCCACTATAACGACCCATAGTTTACATACATGGTTATTACTTCAAAATTGAAGCATACTTATTACAACATATAACAGGACCATGGTAGTACTGTATAGGAATAGTGTCTTTAGAAACTGGGAATCATAAACAATAGGTTCATAAATCATCTACTGTATCTCCCATTTATTCCATCATATCTAGAGTCCCTTTTAGCATATCCTACTTAATATCCTTCTTCCTAACCTGGGGAAAATAAAACATTAAAAAGGGTGAGCTCAAATGCTCAGTAAGGGTAAATAAAGGAAATATTAATCATATAATATTCATAAGAACGTAAAATTTTTGAAATCGTAACATGAAAACGAGATCATAATATTATAACATGGGATAAATCATAATAATAAAATTGAAATCCCAAAAATCATAACATAAAACATGAAATATTGTGGCATACACATATAATCATAGAAAATCATTTCTTATTAGTCAAGAATCATTACCAAGACTATCTTAGCGGAAAAAGTCCATTTCTGAACAGAGTTCACTCCTCGTTCCATTCTTGTATCACTGAACTGGTATTAACTGGTCATTCCAAACATATATCTCATGAGATAGACATGTATAGAATGGAATGTTAAACTGGTTTAGTGATATAAGACCGGAATGAGGAGTGAACTCTGTTCATAAATAGACTTTTTCCGCTAAGATAGTCTTCGCAATGAGTCATGACTAATAAGAAATTATTTTCTATGATTATGTGTGTATTCCACAAAGTTTCATGTTTTATGTTATGATTATTTGGATTGCATTTTCACTTCTATGATTTATCCCATGTTAATATATTATGATCTGTTTTGCAGGTTATGATTTTCAAAATGTTATGTTACTATGAATATGATATGATTAATATTAAATTTATTTACCCTTACTGAGAATTTTTTCTAACCCTTTATGTGTTTTATTTTCCCTAGGATATAAATAATGGTTTTAGGTTATAAAGGAAGATCTTTATGGGAGATGTTGATGATCTTTCACCATGATTATAGGATTATATTCTGAGTTTCCAGACACTAAACTATTACGGTCCTTGTGCGTCTGTTTCCGTTATGAATTAAGTATTCCACAAAAGTAATTTAATGTCCATGTACGTCAGGTATTGGGTCTCTACAGTTGGTATCAGAGAAAAGGTTTAGTTAAACTTTGGAAACTAGGATGTGAAAACGTTATTGAGATCCCTAGAGATATTTCTAAGGTAGGTCTAGGGATGTCCCTAAGGTTAAGTATAAGTATAGGTTATTGTTCTAGAATTATGTTAATGATATTATAATTAAACCTAAGATGTTAGATATTGAAGGTACCCCCCCTTTATTATGTTGTTTTCCAGCTTGATTTTTTCCTCTCACACTTCTCTTTTTTGGTTTTAGACGATGGCTGGAACCAGAAGGAACCATGTTGATCAATGTAATGGAAAATGCAATGATTTTACTCCTGAAAAAACCAATGTTATGGGAGATGGAGTGATAAATATTATTGTTATACTTAAACAATCTATGAATCATTCTGGACTTCCAAATGAGTAGAGAAAGGAACAATATTCTATTGAGTCCATCATGAGGCAACGTCCACCTTCTTTCAGTGGGTCTTTGGATCCACTTATTGCAAAATAATAAATCATTACCATTGAAAAGATATTTTCCATACATCGCTATTCGGAACATGAAAAAGTCATTCTGGCTATTTATCATTTAGAAGGTGAGGCAGATCAATGGTAGACTCTAATTAAGAATATGAGGCCTCGAGATGAAATTGAATCCATGGAATAGGATATGTTCAAGTACTTATTTTTCAATAAGTACTTCCCTTGTATTCTTCGAACAAAGATGGAAAATTATTTCCTTGAACCTAAGAAAAAGGATGATGAATCTGTTGGTATATAAGAAGCAAATCTTTCATGTCTTGCAATGTATCCATCTGGCTTTTTCATCCCACCTGAAAGTAAAGTTGATCGATTCTTCAGTGGATTAAAACCAAGTCTTCGAAGGGAATTAGCTATAAGAAACCTCAGTATCTATGATGAAATTGTGCATTGAGCTCTCAAGGTAGACATGGAAGAAGTTGTTACATATCAATCTCATGGTTTTGACAAGAAACTAAAGATGGAGTTCAAGGAGAAAACTCATAATAATGGTGAAAAGAAGATGAATGTTTCTTTATGCTCAAAGTGTGGAAAGAAGCATGGTGGAGATTTTCTTAAAGTGACTAGAAAATTTTTTAAGTGTGGAAAAGAAGGTCATTGAGTAGCTGAGTGTAGAAGTAATGGAAAAGGGTTCCTAATGATGTGAATAAAGGAAAGACTACAGAGAACACACCACCAACACTTCAATGCTTCAAGTGTAAGGAAAAGGGGAATTATTCTAGTCAATTCCCTAATCCAAGGGTTAATGATGATCAATGTGAGCAACCTATTAAGGGAAAGGATAAAGGGAACTCACATGAAATCACTATTTGTGATGTTGAGAATGAAAATGATGTTTTGTAATGATTAAGTGTTTATGTAATGGGATTTCAAAATAGTATCATGAAATCTCGTTAATGGTATCGTAGAATTTTGGTATATCTGTGTATTGGTTTTCAATAATTATACGGTACCGGTAACCCTGAAAATTGATTGAAATTTTTTTGGAAAGAAAATGACATGCGCATAATAAAGGGATAAAGAAAATAAATGAAATGAGCTCATGACTGATATAAGGACAAATTTATATCATGGTTTGAATATATAGAAATTTTGGGATTTTAGTATCTGGAAATAGTTAACTTTTGAGAGAATTCATTTTTTTACTAAAGTTCAATGGGTTATCATTTTCAAGAGAATTCATGATTAAGGTATTCACTTGTTTGGAATGTGATGAACAAAAAGATATATCTTATGATATATGGGGGACAAATGAAGGAATTCCCATGCTCGGTAGATGAAATTTTTTGTAATCGGACATAGGTATTTTCGATAAGCCTAAAGGTTGGAATGGACATCATATAGTATTAATTATGTCTATAAACTTTTGTTTTTATTTCTAAAATGTTATGATAATATAGTTTTTGAAAAAGGACAACCTATAGGACGGGCGACAACCAATCACATCAGACAGTGTTGTGGGAATCGAACCCACAACTGAAGTACGACATGCCTTCATCGTCTACCACTGTTCTACAGGACGTCCCTGGTTAGTAGAAACTAGTTTAATTTTATTAAGCAGTATGATAGATGAAGTATAAGTCTATTTTAGGAACCATATACTATTAATCTCACCATAGATGGAATTATGTATATAACTTTTTCTAAACTTATGTTTGAGATAGATGGAATGACCTATCATTCTATCGCATGATGTGCTAACACTTCATGGAAAAAAAATTCAACTTCATTTTTTAAGGGATGTAGTTGAAATTGTTCAAGGCACGAACAACAGTGAGATTGTACCAAAATCAAGTAAGAATTAATTTTAATTCAAAAACTCTTCACCATTAGGGAAATGATATTGAAAACCAAAAATGTTGTCCTAGTGCTCTTATATATGATGAATCAGATGGTACCTTAGATCATCACAAATTTATGGCTTTGTGATTGTTGTCTTTTTCATTGCCATGTTCTCTACCACTCTCCAGAAGAACATGATGGTTAGATTTTTATTCTATATCCATATTTTCACCTATGTTATCCTATGTGGAAACCCAATGATGAGTTAATTTGGGTAACTGTTATGTTTTATACTTCTCTTTTTAAAATTTATTTTTAGTGTTTCTTTTTACGATGTGTGTTTCTATGAAAGAAACATTCAAGTAGTAAAACATTTATAACCCCGACGAATTTCAAGGGTGAAATTAATTGTAAGGGGGGTAGAATATAACAACAGAATATTTTATGAGAATTATTCTTTTTATTTTCATTGATGTCTTGTGTTGTACGCTTCACAAAAAATAGCTTGTTCTATATGCAACACCATATTAGATTGCAGTATATGAAACACTATTATTGGCTTGTGTTACACACAATTTCATGTTTGTTTTGTAGAAATTATTCTAAAAAACATTAATTATTGATTTTATTTAATGTATAAATGAAATAAGTGTTGAATTATTTTATATGCAACACCAAAGGGAGACTGCACTTCATGCAGCCCTGACTTGGCTTGCATTGCATGTAATTATGACCTTCCTCGATAGCGTGTGTAGTACGCAATACTGTGTTTCACTAAACAACGAAAAATTGATATAATATTATTATGAACTAGACGTTATGAATAGTATTAACTAAATTTTGAATCTTATAAAATTAATATTCATCTTAAACATTTTCGAAAACATCGTGTGAGAACAAAATAATTTTTTCGAGTAAAATAAGTATTTTTCAAAAAATACAGTTTTGCCGCCTTTTGATGGCGCACCCACTTTAAATCATGTTTTGAAATGTTTATAAGTTCAATTTGACTAAATAAAATTCTTCTTTGGAATCAGGGTATAAAAATTTACTTTGGATAAATTTTTCATATTATTCTGATAACTTTCATATTTTAATGAATAGTAAAAACACGCTATATTTTATTTAAAAACAACTATTTTCATCGTAACAATTTATAAGGTTAAATTATAATATTGATTGGTTTTAAAGAATAAATAGAATATATTTTTACCATTTAATATAATTTATTTCATTATCATTGATTTTACTTTGAATTCATAGGTAAATTCATTTCAATCTTTGACAATGTTTTACCGTTTACAACTCATTTTCTTAACAACGGGATTAATTATGAATTAATTACTGCAACTTCTGTGTTTTGAATTTTCAAAAAAGGATTCCATATTTGGATTAAGTGGGTCCAAGTTATGTTAATAGGATACTTTTATATTTATGAAATTATAAATATTAACTACGGTAATTTTTATTTACTACAATTAAAGGTAAATTGGGTAATTAAGGGTAAACATAAGATTATAAAATTTCCCTAACACCTTCCAAAATCCTATTGGATGACTTAAACTAGACCCATAACACCTAAGGGTCGGATTAGATTCGTTTAATAGACTTTTTTCAATGAAAATATTTTAATTATTATTAAAACCAATGAAAGTGACAACATGTCACTCTCTAAAATCTTATAAGTATAATAATTTTAATTTAGTGATAAAATTCATGAATATTCGAAACTTAATGGTCTCTATAAAGCTAATAAAATTATCTACATCATGTGAATTTATTTATAATTTTTATGAATTAAATAAGTATCATTAATGTTGACCCAGTAGTGATGTTGAAATAATTTTATGGATTGAAATATCAAATAAATGTTTTTAAAAATATTAAAATAAATATTATATGAACTATATAATATGATCCACGAATTTTATAGATTATTTTGACATGTTAGGATGTTATTAAATCTTTTATTTCGAACATATCTTCTGTCTGGATTTTATTTAAATTCAAATGAATGAATAGTGTCAAAAATGACACTATTGTTATTTTATAAAAATAACAGAATATAAAATTGTTTGAAAATCAAATAAATATTTAAAAAATTCAAATTAGAATTTATATGGTAGAAAATGTCATAAGTTATAAAATTATGTAAAATTCACAATACATAAGTAATTATTTATAAAAATTTAAAATTTTGAATCTTATTACCACAAATAAAATTAAATAGATTAAATAAGGATAAATCAAGTTGATAAGGTTTAAAATAAATTTTCAACATGTCTGAATTTTATTGATTGATTATATTAAAACCCTATCTCATCTAATATACTTATATGAGTCATTTTAGGATGATTTTATGGGGTGTTTGATTTATTATAAATTAATATTTTTAAGGTTTCCAAATGATCTCTTATCCTCCCTTATAAAAGGTCACCTCCTCACTCTCCTTTTTACACAACTTTGAGCATTAGAGCTCGGCCAAAACCAGAAAATGTTACATCTCCACTTCCCTAGAAACATCCCAGAGGTCCTGGTCTTCTTGAAAGACCATCATTAGTTTGTTAAGAAGAGGTTTAGATGAGGCGCATCAAAGAAGAGGGAATGTACTTTACCAATTCATTCCAATTTATTCCTTCTTCTACTGATACTTATTTATTTGTTTAATCCTTAATTAATAACATCAGTATCACTCATATACTGATATGTTATTATAAATATGAAACAACCATATTTTAACTTCTATCCATCCTATGGAAAATGAAATCACCGCGCGTGCGTACGTACAGAATTCCGTCTGCACGCCGTGGTGTAATGTATTTTCCACCACCACCATTATTGTATGAATATAATGGTGTAAAAAATAACTATATGAGATTATTATAACATGATACTGATTCTGAAATATTATATCATCAACTCCAATTCCATTCATATAATTATGGGAATGATATCATCACTTGTGCGTACGTACGACCTACCGTCTCCATGATGTGATGTGACTCGTTCAACATGATCTTCATTGAATAATGATTATATAAATGAATTCAATGAATAAATATGATATATATTACACTAATATCATTCTGGAAAAGAGTAATCTATAACATAATAAGAGAAATAATAATTTATTTGACAAAACAAGCATAAGAACATAAAGCAATGAACACCCGAATATCAAGTAGCAATGAAATATTACTAAAAAGAAGCTAATAATATGACCATATATGATATAATAACAATGTTTATGATTGTATAATAAGTCAATAACATTATTTAAATCATTATACAAGAGGATTGGACACACACAATGCTTATCGGACCTAAGATAAAGGAAAATATAACAATCTCCTTTTCATCTAAGAATATTTATTCTTGGTATTTACTGGGGTGTATTTATCATCCACATCCTTGTTTGATCAATATGTAATATTATTATTATCCTCCAACAATTTTTTAAATCCATTTTTAACTATTGGTGAATTTTTTGTAAATAATATGAAATGAATCTTTTGTCGTGTTCAGTAAAAGATATTTTTTAACTATTCCAGCAAAAGTACGAGGAGAATGTATTTTTAACTTATACGGCATGAATGGATTTTTATGATTTCATAGAAAATTATTTCCATGAATCTTCCTTTACATGTTTTCAAGTATATATTTAATTAGCTTCTTTTAGTTTAAAATTGTATGACATGTTAAGAAAGGAAAAAAAATTGAAGTAGAAATGATATTTTCTTCAAGAATGGAGTTCAAATGTTTTATAAAAATTATTTCCCATCTAAGAAAATATAGGGTTCTGTTTCTATCCATATTATTACATTGATTTGATTATGTTATGATGTAATTATTTTTATGATTACTTTTATCTTATATGGATTGTTTTATGATGACATGATGTTTAAGAATACCATTTTTATTACATGGGTTATGCTATGATATATGATTTATGATTTTGTGGAACACATATGAATGGTTTCATTATGAGATGGGTGGGACCTATATCTCCCTCCAATTCATTGGGTAAAGATTTATATCTCATGAGATAGACATGGCTGGAACGACAAGTTAAACCGGTTCAGTGATACATGACTGGAACGAGGAGTGAACTCGGTTCAGAAATGGAATTTGTCCACTAAGATAGTCTGGGAAATGTGTCTTGACCAATAGGAAATTATTTTCTCTGATTATGTGTGTATGCCAAAAAGTTTCATGTTTTATGTTATGATTATTAGGATTTCATTTTCACTTTTTAAGATTTATCACATGTTAAGATATTATGATCTCTTTTGCAAGTTATGATTTGGAAAATGTTATGTTCTTATGAATATTATATGTTTGATATTAGCATTATTTACCCTTAATAAGAATTTGAGTTCAGCTTTTATATGTTTTCTTTTCCCCAGGATATAAAGAAAGGATTTTGGTAAAAAAAGGAAGATCGTTATGGGAGATGTTGTAGATCATTCACCAAGATTAGAGGATTATATTATGAGTTTCCAAAGACACTAAACTATTACGGTCCTTGTGTATCTATTTTTGTTATGTATTAAGTATTCAAAAAAGTAATGTAATGTCTATGTTTGTCAGGATTTGGGTCTCCACACATACTCCCCACGAAGCAATGCTTGTAATCTCTTACATATCATATACAAAGGAAACATGTCAATGATCCACCAATTTCCAATTCATGAGGGCCCATAACACCTCAAGAATCAAAATTTGTCATTCATTCCAGTAAATCTCTACAAAAAAAATTTCCTATCAGACATCATGTATTTCTATCAAGGCAACTATCACAACAGAATGCATATATTACACATCATCTATCACAACAACATGCAATCACTAATGCATCCTAGTTGGAACGGCCAAAATGAATGAATTGTGATTTCTAACAAGTGTCTATATGATGCATGAGATGGCCTACACTCATCTCATCGTGTTGCAATAGAAATAGAACCTCAATGATATCAACAGTAACAACACAAATCACGTGAGTCACTCAAGGTGAAATCATATCAACAGTAAAAATTGTAAAACCAAAATAAATTGCAATAAACGAGGTAGAATAGATTTTCTCTATACACGGGTTAGCTACACCCAAGCACAACTTATTACCAAGTACTTATTCCTTCCTATACCTGGATATAGGCTCCAAATAGTTAGTCAATAGAAAATAATTCCTCTGATACCACATTGTAATGTCCCAGTTCCAAAAGCCACCCAGAGGCACCCCATACCTGGTTGGTCACATGGAATCAAGCGCATTTCCCCAAATGCCAGAGGCTGCTGACTAGCAGCGATGACCTTGGGTGTGATAATGGGGAAAAATGCCCTAATTGGCAGAGTACACAGTGGAAGTACACAAGTACATACAATAACGGAAGCAATAAATATACTACAATAGTACACATTGGAAGACTAATAATCAAACAACTAGAGCAATTATATAAATATGGAATGATTCAAGATACATATGTCTAGAAAAGTAGACCAAAAAGTCACAATGCTGAATACAGTACAAAAACTAAGCACAAAAGAAAAAAAAGATAAGAAACTCCTCAGCATCGCATGCCTCAGCTTGGTCCCATGCTCTCCTACCCCGAGGCAATCAAGAACCTGATGTAAAAGGGCACTTTCCCTTATATATACCTACAACAATATAATTTTTTTGGGCCCTAAAGCATGACCTAAACACGGGGTGAGACTAAAATAGCAGTAGGAAACCACTGGATGATCTATGCTGAATAGTCAGTGAGTATATGGAAGGTAATGTACAGTAAGAAGTAAGTAGTAAACATGATAATACACAACAGTAAACAATCCTTAGTCTTTATCATAATATGTACAAACAAGAAAGTAGCCACTATAGCAAGTAGAACAAATTGGTAACCCTCTGGGTAGTTTTCATAGCCTAACCCTTCTGGTTCAACCCAAAAGATCTAGAAATTCTCTAGGAGGAACACACAGTCTCATCCCACTGGTTCAACTAAAGAAAAATAGACTCTCTCGGGAAGCACTAACCATCAATTCCCCCTATAGTCTCGTATCGTACAAATGGTGCTCTGGGGAAGCCCTAAATGTCTCAATGACTTTGTGGCCCGCATCGAGGAACTAAAGACACTATGAGGAAGAAATCAACGTCAATTCCCCTTGTGGGCTTGTATCTTAAATTAAAGACACACTAGAGAATCCCTTACGTCCATTCTCCCTATGGTTTAATACAATATTTTTTCACAGCCCTATGTAATGTCAGCAAGTATCACATCGCGTAATGGCCAAAGTATCCTCAAGAACTACTTGCCTAGCATTCTACAACATCTCTGCATGGAAGAACAGACACACCACCCTATAACTATTCATATAACTAGCAAAAGACTAACATGAAAAACTAGACCAAACTGACATAAAAAGGAAAACATGTAAGGGAAAAAACATCCAAAGCATAGTAAATTACCCTATTCACATGCAATATACACTACTCAGGCAAATAAGAAATGTAGGAAAACAACAAGGGAAAAAAATGAAACACACAATACCCCGTTCAAGGGTATTGGTGAAGTTTGCACAAAATACTAAAAGACTTTCTACAGAAAGGTAGAAACCACCTACCTCGACGTTAGGAGATCGATATACTTGTGCCACATGGCATGATCTCCTTAGAACCTCGTAGATTTATGAAAACACACAAAATTTTCAACCCATGATAACCTGACAAAGAGAAGGAATTTGTAAACAAAGTTCCAACAGAAGAGATAACACATCGTTGTGGTTCCAACACAATCTTCAGAGTATTATTTAGAGGACATACAATCGCTCGAGGGTTATAAAAATATCCATGGCCGTTTGAGATATCTTAGCCGAAGGAGAACTAAAAGGAGGTGTTTCTGGAAATTTGACGTGACCCCAATGCGTTTAATGAAAAAAAGAAAGTACACGACATGTACTTTTGGAGTACACGGCGTGTACTAGGCTTTTACGTAATCTTCATTAGGCGGCCTCCATGTCACCCCTACATGGCCGTGTGTTTGGCCATGATACGACCAACACATGTCCTCGAGGGACATCAAAGTAAATGGTGTGTACTTATATAGTACAAGATGTGTACATAGAAAATTTCCAGATTTTCCTCTTTTTCCCAAAAACGACCAAAAATGGAAAACATACCTGAAAAGAAGGTCTGAGTTCTTACATCTCATGTTTCACTATACATAGTTTTTTGACGGTGTTTCATGGTTTCCAAAATAATTATACTAATCATGAACATTTATAAAATCCCCAAAAACATTTAAAATCTCTTCAAAACCCTCCCAAACATCACCCAAAACATTACATACAAAAGGAATAAATATAGTGTTAGTTTTTTGAAAATGGGGTTTATATTATGAATCATGATTATGATCTTTCAAATGAAAGGTATTGTTTTAAAATGATATTCTTCTGTTTTCATTAACATATGTTCATTTTATGCATATGTACCTACCTTATTTACCCTTACTGAGCTTCTGAGATCCCCCTTTCTTATATTTTGTTTCATTATTCTATAAATAAATGTACTATGTACGATATGTATAAGAAGCGTCACTTCTACAAAATTGGATATTACCAGTACTGACATTGATCAGTTATAAAACAATCACTGAAAACATGTTCCATTTATCAACAAATTTTATTACTATCAATAATGGTTTCCCTTTATTAGCTACTAATATTATCACAAATAAAGGCTACCCTTTATCAGTGCATTATTTTCAACTCCAATAAAGGGATACCTTATCTCTACTTTTCATCACTAATAAAAGTCCAAATAAATATAAATAATTAAATAAATTAAAATTAAAATTTAGTTTATTTTAAAAAATATTAAATTTTTTAATTAAATAATTATTAACAAACATGAATAAGTTGATTTTACTATATATAAATTATATATACTAAAAATGACTATCTATAGAATATATAAATATATGTAATATTTAATTTAAACAAATAAAAATGAAAACAAAATAAATTTCGAAATTTATTAAACATTTAATTAGTCAAATAATTATGGATAATTTTAATAAATTACATATATTAAATAAATAGATATATATGAATGTATATCAATATGATTTGTATAAATCAAAATATTTGTGATTAATATTAAATAGTAAAATATATATTGAATATTGGATTATAATTGAAAATTAAAATGAATTAAAATTATTCACTAATTACATCGTATAATGGACATAATTGTATGTCATTTTATTTTTCAATTTAACATAATTCAAATATATGTTATATTTATTTCACACATACGTAATTAATGGATTTTCATATAAAATACACACAATCAAATATTTATCAAGGAATTTAATAAATTTATATTATTAATTTCATATATATATATTTATTATTTTCTTATATTTTAAATATATATTAATCTTTATTTAAATATATATCCATTTTGTAGATAATTTTTATTTAATAATCAATCATTTTAAATTATCAATAATGTAAAAGTGTACTCATTTTTAATTATTCAATTTCACTTATTTTTAACGTTCTTGAACATACGATTTATTATTCATTAATAATGATCAAAATATCATTATAAAAATATTTTTTATATAAATTTATATTTACTATTTGTAAACATTTAAATGTTTATAATTATGAATGAATAAATAAAAATTTTAAAAAATAATTTATATATATATAATTAAATAATTATATATATATATATATATTTGTATAAAATTATAATATTTTTTATAAATGTATATATTTACATTATTTATAATTATATATATTTATTACACGTATATATATATAATTATATAATTATTTATAATAATGTAAATAATAATTTTTAATAATTTATTTATATAATTATATATAAAAAACTATATATTTAAATAATAATAATATTATACAAAATATATTTAAATTAAGTTAATATTTGTTGTACTAATTATTATATATATATTAATTAAATATATATATAATTATATATATTCTTATTTAAAAATATTTGTTTATAATATTAGATATATAACTTTTATTAGTGTTAGATTAATTGGCGTTGATAAATGGAATCTTTATCAATGTTTTTTGGGATGCACTGATAAAAGTATCACGAACTGTTTTAATTATCATAAAAAAGTCACAAACTAATTGCATTATCCAAAGCTTTCTGTGAAATCCAACCTCTACCAACACTCTTCCTCGATGAATGAATGTTTGAAACAAGGCATTAATGAAGTCATGAACAATTTCAATACTCAATTCTATGGCTTGAATGATTCAAGGGTCAAACAAATGAAAGTCATGAATGTTTTCTAGGATTATCATATCTCTACTTTTCCTAGGTTGATTCAATGATTCAATCCAAGGTATCTTTTTGACTACACATCCTCATCACTTATTGATTGATTGTTTGTACATATCTTTTCTTATTTTTTATCATCATTATTACCTTACTAACAAAATATCGTGATGGTTAACAAAGTATTTTTGGGGATGTTTGGGTGAAAAGATATAGGGATATCATTCAATGCACTCTCTCACCCTCACCGATTTTCGATTCTGTGCAACCATCCCATCCCAATGCCACTGAGGGAAGAAACTATTTATTATTGAGTCTAAAAATTACATTGGAATCCTAAAACATTAATTATGAGACATCATTCAACTGTATATCCAAGAAGGGATGCGTGGATTATTTTTGAATTTAATTTTTTCAGCAATGTCCATTTAGTCAATGATAAATATCCTCAAATTATGGGGAAGGGTATTGTTAAACATGAAATTTCATTAGAATGTGACATGAACTTAGAAATAGTCATACACAAACCATATTGAGGGATTAACGTAATTTTTGTTGGTCAGCTGGATAAAGTAGAATTTAGCTCATGGATCATGAATGAAGAGTGGAAAATTACTTAGGGTTCCATGGTTTTGGACAAAGGTGTGAGATATAGGATTTTTTATATATAGACATGGACACATATAGATTTTAATTATAAATAAATATATATATATATACATATATATATATAACGTTGATATATATCATAAAAATACATTATGAAAATATTATATTATACAAATAAACTATTTATTATACTATAATAATATATACTATAAAAATATGTTATAAAAATATATTATTAAAATTTATGATGCAAATATATTACCTAAATATATTTTTAAATTTATTAAAAAAATAAATATTATACAAATATGTTATAAAAATATATTACAGAAATTAATATGTATACCATTAAAAAAATACAAATTTGAAACATATTTATATATATTATATTTATATGTTAATAAATATCTATCGGATTTTAAATATTTATAAATTATAAAAATATTTTATACAAATATATGTATTATAAAAAAACAAATATATATTATATTACAAAAATAAATAAAATTAAAATATATATTTTACTAATAAGGATAAATGCTACCTAAATAAATATTAATTAATAAATAAATATATATATATATTAAAATACTCAAATATATAATATTAAAATATATATTACAAATATAAATCTTATAGTTAGTCAAATTATTGTTTATTATTCTTGTTTACCAGGATTGGGTTTCTTATTACTCCTTCATTGCCTGAACAATATTTACATTTTTAGGGGGATTACGAAAGACTAGATGAATAATTTTAATAGATTTAGGATTAGTATTAGTAATAGTATTTATAGTATTGAAAGTGTGATTTCTTTTATAAATATAGAATTCATAGATGCTCAAATGATTCATATATCATAACATATTGTTATTATAGTGAGAGTGAGAGAGATTATGAAATGTCATTAATTAATAAAAATAACAATAGAATAATGGATTACATTGGGTGGGGGAGACGTTATATGAAAAAGAAAGATGTAGAATAATCCCTAGTAAATAAGACAACTCTCTAGTAGATCTTGGAAGAATCTTCTCAAAGTCAGAACCTCCCTTCTATCCAAAAAGAGAACAATCAAATGAATCATCCCCCAACCCACCCCAACTCTCTCTTACATATAACCCCAAAAAAACTGACAATTTACTGCCTGCAGTAACCCCTAACATACAAAAAACCCACTACAAGTGGTAACCCCTACCAAACTAACAATATAAAAGTACAATTTATTCCCACAAATATAATACCCTACCAGAAAATTACCCCTCAAATGAACAACCCACTACACAAAATCATAGCACCATAAACTCAGTGGCAACTCCCTATATACCTAACACATGTCCCGAATGAGACCCCTTTAGTAACAATTATGAATTATGATGCCCCCCAAATCTTGTATACAATTCCAAATAGTCAATAACTAGTTTTTATGATGTAATTATAAAAATGGTAGGAATTTCCCCTTTAAAGAACAAAATGTTGTATAATTGTAATCCTCATTAGATTCTTATCCGAAATAGTTTTTATTGAATTCTTTTCCTTGACACTCATCCCCATATATTTTATTGTTTTTTTTACTACTCTAAAAACTAGTAACCCATTGATGAATACTCTTTAGAGTATTTCATTCAATATAGTTGTATGTCCAAACAAGTTTGAGTATGCCTGTAAAACAACAAAATACAATGATAAATGTTAAATATATTATCTTATAGGATGTTATTTTCTATAAAATTCACCATTATTTTAATTTTGAGGACACCACCTAACATAGAAGAGTAATTATTTTCTAAAATTAAATTTCCCATTTTCTTCAAATCACACTAAAATTATTTGAAATAATCAGTTCATGGTAGTACCATTGTAGAAAATGTCTTATATGTTATAATGGACCACAAAGAGGATATTTTTATTGTTTATAGTGGAATCAAATCACTATAACCCATAAAAATATTGATATTTCAATGAGGAGTGTATAGACCGATATTGATATATGTAGTCATTACATTACTTTTCTGTAATATGTAATACATGAAACAAACAGACGCTCAAAGATCGTATTAGTTTAAAACCTTTTGAAACAAGAAAATATAAACAATTTTTTTCATAAAACATCAATATCTTATTTTATTTTATCCTTCATAACTAGAACCCTTTTTTGAAACATCTTACTTAAAACCCTTCTTCAAATCCTAGGGGGGAAAAGAAACAAGAAAATGAGTGGGCTCAAATTAATTGTAAGGGTAAGAAGGGACAATATCAGACAATACATAAACATAATAATGTGAAAAAAATGAACATAACATTTGAAAACCCATAAAATATGAATTATAAATACTAAAATCATGAGTCATGATATAAATCTTAGTAGTTCATAAGGCATAAATTATAATGGAATCATGAACCCTATGAAAATATCAATGGCATAAAACATGGAATTGTGGAAAAAATAGTCACATAGTATGATTTCCATTATATCCATTCCATTTCTTCCAAGAACATCATAGTGAACAATGTATATTACAGAACTGTGATTACTTGTCGTTCGGGCCATGTATTACTTAACTAGATTTACATGCTATTCTAGACTTGTATTAATGAATCATATTTACTTGTCATTGTTATCATGCCAATATATTGAAATAAAAATAATTACAGAATTAATATTAATGAGATATTGGTCTCACAAATCCAATAATGTATCCATTCTTATGTGTTCCAAAAAAACATAAAAACATTCCCCATAACAAAACCCATGAAATAAAATTTTCTTCTTAGTCATCGTTCCGTCACAATCAATATAAAATAAATGGATTTCAAAAAAATAATTCCATCATAAACAGAATTATTTAAATTTAATAATTGGGATATAAACATAACCATATGTCATCTTAGATGGAAATTGATTTTAATTAAACACTTCAACTTAATTCTTGAGGAAAATATCATTTCTTCTTCAAAAATGTTTTATTTTCAATAAATGACTTGTAATATTAAAATAAAAGTTTTCTTTGAGAATAAAAATGAAAGCATATAGAGGATGATTCATGGTAAAAATGTTTTATGTAGATGTAAAAATATTTTCATGCCTTATAAGTTAAAAAAACATTCCTCATTTTCATTTTCCTAAAAAGTCAAAAAGCATATCGTACTGAAAAGGATAAAGGATTCCCTTCAAACCGTTTAGTAAAAATTCACCAATGGGTAAAATTGACTTTAAAAAATAATAAAATGATATAAATAATATTTTGAAATACATATTTTTGGAAATATGTATGTGAATGAAAAATATACCCTAGCAAATATTTACGAAAAAACAATTTCTAATGAAAATGAGATTTGAAAAATTATCCCTTACCTTTGATTTGATTTCTTCTGTTTGTGTATGATAATATTATATAGTGGGTTTAATCATATAATTAAATTGTTATAGGACTAAAATAATATTTATGATATAATATATGATTCACTAATGACATTATATTATCTGTTTACTTATCAATTACATGTTGAAGCAATGTTTTGGGTCATAATTGTTTTAATTATCCTACGTGTTTTCACTTGTTATTCTGGATATTATTACTTATATAATAATTTAATTACTTATAGAATGTAAAAATTATTTATATATCATAAATATTCATTTTTGAAATATATATCATAGATAGATAAATTATATGAAATACACCGGTTATGGAGATGGTAGGTCGTACGTACTCATGAATGCTGTTTCTATTTCCTTATTGAATTGAATGGAATAAAGTAAATAACACACACAAACACATATATATATACAAATAAATAGAGTCGAACTATTATTTTATATATTTAATTTATATTTATTTGGTATACATTATTATCATTCTTCAATGGTTAATGTGGAGAATGAATCTCATAGCGTCGTGGAGACAGTAGGTCATACGTAAGCACGACCGACGATATCATTCATTTAATGGTTAAATGGTATGGAATTGGATGGTATATTAATTATAGTGAATAATTATAAAATTATATTATGTATTTACATCCATTATACACATCATTATACCCATCAAAATTAATTATTTTTGAACAACAAATTACATCACAATGTAGAAATCGTATGCCGTAGATATGCACGCATGGTGATATTGATAATCATAGGATGGATAAAAGGAGGTATAAGGTAGTCCCACAATTATAATAAAATATAAGAATGTAGAAGATATTTTAGCTAATAATTTAGTATAGAAAAAAAGAGGATGTAGAAGTTTGTTTTTCAAATAGGTGATAAAACAGTTACCTCTTTTTTTAGTATCTACTTCTGATTTACAAAAAAGGCCTTTCTAGAATTGATTTATGCCAAAAGTGTTCCCTCTAAGAGGATGTGTGGGTTTTTAGAAGATTATTTGAGAAGTTTTTGGATTATACAATGGTCTTTAATGGTATAAGTAAGTGAATATAGGTGGTGACCATTTATAAGAGGGTGGAGGGGAACTTTAGGAATGTCTTGAAATATTAATTTATTATAAATTAATTTTCAGTTTATAATGCTCTAAAAATAATTTATTTGGAGGGTGATATGATTATGAGTCTAAATCCACTGAAACAATAAAATTTAAATATTTTTAGATTTAATTTCAAATCTTATCAATTTGATTTATTCTTATTTAATCTATTTATTATTTTTTGGTAATAATATTCTAAATATTAAATGGTTATAAATATTTTATTATTTGTTTAAAATTTTACATAATTGAATAATTTATGAATCTTTAGACCATATAATTTTAAATTTGTAATTTTTAAATTTTTTTGTGATTTTAAAAAATTTAATCATATGTTATTTTTTATAAAATATTAATAGTGTTATGTTTGACAGTATTCATTTATTTGACGTTAAATAAAATCCACATAGAAAATAAATTCAAACAAAAATATTTAATATACTCCCAAAATATCTTAGTTACCAATAAAATATTTTTATAATATTAATTAGTTCACATAAAATTTCTTTTAATATTTTTTTAAAAAATTATTTTATATTTATATTAATAAAATAATTTCTACATCACTATTGTGTCACCATTAATGGTAATTATTTACCCTCTAAAAAAACTAAATAAATTCACATGATGTAGATATTTTCATTATATTTAGGTATTCTATTTATGTTCTAATTATTATCATGCTTATAAATACATTAAAATTATTATACTTGAAAGATATATGAGAGAGACATGTTGTCACTTTTTTTAATTGTTATTACATCAAATTAATAGACAAAAGTTATTTAAATGAATCAATTCAGAACCTTAGGGGATATAGGTAGAATTTAATTCACTAAATTGGATGTTTTTAAGTGTTAGAAAAATTTTATTATTTTTTTCATATTGTATGTAACCCTAATTTAGTTGATTTACCTTAATCCGTGGTAAATAAAAATTACCGTAGTTACTATTCATAATATCCAAAAAATAAAAGTAACCTATTAACATAATTTGGACCCATAAATTAGAAATATGGAATCAATTTTTTAAATTTCAAAACCCAAAAGTTTTTTTAAATAATTCAAAATTATTTCTCTTGGTCGAAACAAGAATATGGGTTTTTAAGAAGTAAAAAAACTTTCAAAACATTGACATGTGTTTATGTCCAATTAAAATTTAAAATTACATAAAATGTAAATCATTATATTAAATGACAAATTTTATTTCCTATTACTCTTTACACCAAATAAATAGATAATCTAACTATATAAATAAATTATAAGAAAGGAGATTTTTGTATTAAAATGTAGTATTTTTCACTATTCATTAAAACTTTCAATTCATCAGAAAAATACCAAAATTTCATCCAAGGTAAATTATGATGTGCCTATTCAAATTAGGATGTTTATTATTTTAAATATAACTTATAAATTTGTCTAACACAATATTTAATAAGTGTTCACTATCAAAAAGCTATAAAAATGTATTTCATTGAATAATACATCTTTTATCCAAAAAATTGAATTCATTCATATATCAAATCTAGAAATACGTAAGATGAATTTTAATGTTATGTAAAATGAAAAATGTGGTTAATAAAATTCTTAACATCTAGTTTCTATCCCATTAATTAATAATAATTTAATTATATATCGTTGTTTAGTGAAACTCGGTATTGTAAACAATGCAAGCTATTGAGGAAGATTTCTCTTGCATGTAACGCAAGTCAAGTAATTATTTTGTATAGTGTAAGATTACTTTATTGTTACATATAACATAATACAAACATATTTATTTTATTCATTTAATAGAATCTATACCCAGTGGTTCATGTATCGTACTCCAAATTGGTGTTGCGTTTAACCTACGACATGTCAGTTTAGTGTGAAAGGATTGTTTGACATAGTGAATTTCAATATAAAAATGAAAATTTTTATTTATTTGAAAAAAAATCTATAAAACTCAGCATGTAACAATATACACCCCTTAATGTTAATTTCACCTTCAAAATCTATTGGGGTTATAAAAGGATTAATACTTAAACATTTATTTCATAGAAACCCACATCATAAAAAGGAATACAAAAAATTCTTTTTAAAAAGAAAATTTATAAACATAATGGTTACCCAAAGTAACTCATCCCTAGGTTACCACAGAAGAGAACATAAGTGATATGTGAAATCATAGATTCATAAGAAAAATCTAACCATCATGCCCTGATGGATAGTGATAGAGAACAATGTTTGTAGAATGTTAAAAACTAGAAAGGAATAAATCTATTGTGATTTAAGGGACAATATGATTCCTCGGATAAGAAGTTACAAGGATAATATTTTTGGTTTTCAGGATCCTTTTCCAAATGTTGAACTAACTGGGAAGAAACACTTAATTGATTTTAGTACAATCTAATAATTGGTCGCGCCTTTGACAATTTCCACTTTATCTCTTATTCAATAAAATGAAGTCGAATTTTTCATTCCAAATGTGTTAGAATATCTTGTTATCCATAAATAGAATGATAGGTCATTCCATCTGAATTTATTAAAAAATAGGTTAGTACAAGTTATCAAATATAAATAAGTCCATATATGGTGAGATTAATCATATATGGTTCCAAAAATGAATTTATAATATATATACCATACCGAAAAAATAAAATAAAACAAATTTATACTAACTAGGGACTTATTGTTTACATTTGGTAGGTGATGAAGGCCTCTCACACTTCGGTAGTGGAATCGATTCCTGCAGCCTTGTCTGACACGAAAGGTTGTCCAACGTCTAGCGGGTTGTACTTTTTTTAAAACTATAACTTTCCAGAAATAATAATTAAAATTTATAACATTAAAAAATACTATCTTATTTCCATTTTAATACATTAAATTCTTTAGGCTTATCCAAAATACTCCTATCCAAACTCACTGTTCAAGAAAAAGAAATTACAAGAAAGGTCATAAAAACAAGCATGTGAATACCATCTTTTATTCCCTATATATCATTAGATATATCTTTTTGCTCCCATTCAAAATATTGGAATGACTTTATCCTGAATTCTCTCGAGACATGGTAACAACCTAAATAATCATACATATGTTTTGAAATCATGCATGTTTCCTTATTCCAGAATTTTTTTGATATATTCTTAATGTCCCAAAAAGTTTTATACTTCGTCCATGATAACATAATCCACTTTTCAATAACTCCATAATGAGTTCCCAAGAAACTAGAATAATTCTATTTACTTATTCAAATCCATCAAATATTTATCTATAAATCATTATCTCAACATCAAGGACACATTAAAGGCTGTCTTTACCTTAATCATGCGTATATCACCATACCTATAAATCAAATTTTGGATCCTTAAAACTATTCAACATATCCTTATCAATCAATAATGAAAATATTATACTGAAAACACTTATATATTTCATAATTCATGTAACCTAATCTTTGAATTCGAAAACATATACACCTCAATCATCTAACATTATTGTTAAACAATTAATAATGATCCATCTTCTATGTATTTTAAGAAATATGTATCATCTATTATGGTTTCTCAAAATCAATATTTGTAGGTTTAATTTAAACAATACTATAAGAGGATCATATACCATTCACTAGTCATTTAAAATATCTTTATCCATAGCAGTATGACCAATACTCATAACATTATCCCGATTATTTTTATGATATTTCCCATTAGAAAATCGGTCTTCATTATTCCCATAATTTTCACATCTAAAACATTAAATGGTTAACCATGTTCTATGTAGTTATATGTGTTGAAAAATACTATAAAACAGTTTGAGAAATACATATTAGTGATTAAAAACCCTTAAGTAAGGTAAATTACTTGTAATATTTCAATCAATGAAACATTTGGTTTAATCCTAGGTTATACATCATTATCAGAAAAAACTCTAGGATTTAATCATATACTTTACCAACCCTTATAAAATCCTAATAAATATACTTAGAAATATCTCTAGGTATTTCAATAATGTTTTTGTATCCTAGTTTCCATAGGTTGACTAATCCTTCACTCGGATACCAACTGTAATGACCCATTCTTAATGTACATGGAAATTAAAATAATTTTGAGGAATTCATATTACTTGACACAAATAGACACCCAATGACCATATAATTTATTGCCTTTTGAAACTAGAAAATTTAAAAAATTGGTTCATAATACATCGAAATTGTATCCTTCTTTATCATTCATAACTATAACCCCTTTTTTGACAAATCATACTTAATTCCATTCCTCAAATCCTTGGTGAAATGAAACATGAAAAGGGATGAGCTCAAATGCACAGTAATGGTAAGCATGTAAAATATATTACAAAATGCAAACATAAAAATGTAAAAACATGAACATAACATATGAAGAAAACAAACATACAACATATAACATATACCAACATCTTGAGTAATTAAATAATACTTGGTAGTTCATAAGGAATAAATCATAACAGAATCTAAAACTATTATAAAATATAATTAGCATATAACATTGAATTGTGGAAAAAAATAGGGAAAAAATATGATTTCCATAGCATCCAAGGAATTACTTCCACGATCATCATAGTGAAAAATTTCCATTGCTGGATCAAGTATACATGTTTTTCTATCCAGGTATTACTGAACCGGAATTACTTGACATTCCAGCCCTGTGTTAGAGAATCGTATTCACTTGCATTTCTTGTAATGACTAAATCATGAGATATAAATATTTACAAAATAAATTATAGGGAGATATAGGTCACATCCATCTCATAATGAAACCATTCTAACGCGTTCCACAAAAACATAAAAACATTCACCATAGCCAAACCTATGAAATAAAATTTGTTTCTAAAACATCATTCCATCAAAATCCATATAAAATAAGTGTATTTAATAAATATAATTCCATCATAAAAACAGTAAAATCAATGTAATAATAGTTATAGAAACATAAACCTATTTAATCTTATATGGAAAATAGTTTTGATAAACCACTAGGAAAATGATTCTTGAGGAAATTATATTTTCTTCTTAAAAAACGTTTTCTTTTCTCAAAATGACGTGAAATTTAAAAAGAAAAGAATTTAGTTCAAAATAAACATAAATAGTATAGAGTAATGTTTCTAGAAATAAGTCAATATGAAGACATAAAAATTAGTTCATTCCATATAAGATAAAAAAACATTCTTCTTGTACATTTTCTAGAAAAGTCAAAAATCACCTCGTACCAGAAATGATAAAAGATTACATTCATACAGTAGAGTAAAAATAAACCAATGGGTAAAATTGAAATTCAAAAATTATAGAAGGATATAAATAAAAATTTTAAATACATATTTAGGAAACATGGACATGGATGATAAATATACTAGAGTTAAAACTTCCGTATAAATATTCTCAGATAAAAAAGTGATTTTCAAAATTATCTCATACCTTAGGTCTGATTTCTTTCATATATGTCTGAAACTCTTATATAGTCAGTTTAAAAATATTATTAACTTGTATTAGAACTATAATAAAATCTATTATATCATATATTATTTTCTTATGATTTTATATTTCCTATTTATTTATCAATTCCATGTCAAAGAAATATTTTGGGTAATTATCGTTTTTTATCATATGTGTTTTCGCTTGTTATTCTTTATCTTATTAAATATATCATGATTTAAGTACATCCATAATTTAAAAAAAGATTTATATATCATAAATATTCAGTACATAAATATATATAATAGATAGATAAATGAAATGGAATAAACTGTTCATGGAGATAGTCGGTTGTACGTACGCGTGCATGTTTTTTCCCTTTCCTTATAGAATAGAATGGAAGAAAGTAAATAACATATATAATTATACAAAAATCCAGTAGAATCACTATGTCAAATATATCATTCATATTTATTATATATACTATATATTCAGTCTTTAATGATTTATGTGGAGAATGAATCTCATCTCGTCGTGGAGACGGTAGGTCGCACGTACACATGGGGAACAATATCATTCAAATAATGGTTAAATGGTATGGAATTGGATTGTATATTAATTATAAAGATTAATTATCTGGTTATATTCATTATTGAAATCCATTATACTCATTATTATACCCATCCAAATTAGCTATTGTTGAATAACAAGTTACATCATAGCGTGGAGATGATAAGTCGTACATACACTCATATGGTGATATTGTTATTGGTAAGATTGATAAAAGGATGTATAAGTTTGTAGAATAATTATAATAACACATAATAATGTAAAATTTTTAATATTTATTACTTTAGTATGGAAATAACATATGAAGAGGAAGTAGAAGAAGAGAATAATTTTTAATGTGGTAATGAACAATTAACTCTTTTTCGGGTATCTCCCTTTGATTTGCACAAAAGGTATCCCTATGATGAATTTCTACATAATTTTTGGACTCTTGGAGGATGAAAGGGATGTTGGGAGATTATTTTAGAATAATTTTGATGATCCAAATTGCTTTAAAGGTGTAAGTTTGTGAGTAGAGGTGGTGGCCTTTCATTAGAGGGTGGAGGGGCACATTAGGAAAGACTTGAAATATTATTTTATTGTAAATTTATTTTCAGTTTATAATGCTCCCAAACTAATTTATTTCTATGTTATGATGATTATCTGTTCAAATAATCTCAACAAGTAAAAGTTGGAAATTTTGTCATTTTATTTTAAACATTATCATTTAGATTTATCCTTATTTAATCTTTTTAATTTTAGTTGTGGTAATAATATTCTAAATAAGAAATGGTTATAAATATTTAATTATGTGTTGTTAATTTTTCATAATTGGATATTTTATGAAATTTTATTAAATATATGTTTGAATTTTTCTTTTTTTTTAAAATAATTTAATCATATGTTATTTTTATAAAATATCAATAGTATTAGTTTTGACACTATTTATTTATATGACATTAAAGAACATCCAAAAAAAGGTAAATTAGAAAAAAATTATTTAATACACTCCATACATGTGATAATAACCACGAAAATTCATGGATCACATTAATTAGTTATTATAACATTTATTTTATTATTTGTAATACTATTTATTTAATATTTCTATTAATAAAATAATTTATACATCACTATTGTGTCATCATTAATGATAATTATTTAATCTCTAAAAATTCAAAATAAATTAATTTGATGTATATAATTTCCTTATCTTTTTGGATACTATTCATGGTCAATATTTTTTCAAGTTTATCACTACATTAAATTAATTATACATATAAGATATATAAGAGTGACATGCTGTCACATTATATAGTCTTAATAATAATTACATCACATTCAAGGAAAAAACAATTAAATGAATCAGTTCCGACATTTAGTTGATATTAGTGGAATATAATTTATAAAATAGTAATTTTTTAGTTGTTAGGGTAAATTTATTATCATTATCATATTTTTTGTTACATCAATTTACACGATTTACCAACAATTATGTTAAATAAAAATTACCGTTGATACAATTCTTAATATCCAAAAACAATTAAAACTATGATATTAATATAATTTTTACCCACTGATTACAAATATGGAATCAATTTTTCAAAATTTAAAATATAGAAGTTTCATTAATTAATTTAAAACTTATTCTCATTGTCAAAACTAGAAAGATGGTTTTTATGATGTAAAAACTATAAAAAAGATTGTCATTTGATTATGTGCAATTTAAATAAGAAATTAAATATAATGACTACAATACTATTAAATGATAAAAAATCCATTAACACTTAAAAACAATTAAGAATATAATCTAACGATATAAATAAATTATATGGAAAGGAAGTTTTGAATTAAAACACATTATTTTTTACTATTCATTAAAATATGATTTTCATCAGAAAAATACCAAAATTTCTACCATGTTATATATAGATGTACTTATTACAAATAATGTTTATTATTTAAAATAGAACTTGTAAAATCGTCAAAAAAATAGATTTAAATAGAGCTTTCCATCAAAAGGGGGTAAAATAATATTTCTTTGAAAATTACTTATTTCATCTGAAAAAATTGAATTTGTTCTTATATCTTGTCACGAAAATACATTAGACGAATGTAAATGTTATATATAATTAAAAATTTAGTTTATACAATTATTAAACACTAGTTTATATCCAATTAAATAATAATATTTTAATAATCTATCTTTGTTTAGTGAAACTTAGTATTACATATAACACATGCTATCAAGGAAGGTTGCTCTTACGTGTAATGAAATCCATGTCAGTGTTACATATATAGAAAGTTTCCTTTGGTGTTATATATAACATAATCCAAACACAATTATTTTATACATTTAACAAAATCTATACTCGGTGTTGTGTGTATCAGATGCCAACTCGGTGTTGTATGTAACATACGACAGGTCAGTTTATTGTGAAAGGAATGTTTGACTCAGTGCATTGTAAGATTTAAATAAAAATTGTAATTTATTCATGAAAATGGACCATAAAAACATGGGGTGTTATAAGGGGGAGATTTTTTATACTATTTTTTTCTTCATAATCTTATATTTTATCTACAACATTAACATTATATTAATTAAATGTTTTAATACTCATTAAGATAATATTTTCTGCACAACGTGATGTTACAAATCCTGCAAAAGAATAACCTATAATTAAGGAAACCCATTTGTAATAAGTGAAGGAAATGTTACGATATACGATCACTATTTTAATGGAAATTTATATTATAAAAAGTTGATTTAATATTCAATATTCATTTGAGAGTTAATTTATATTATAATATTTATATTCATATTTCATGTCTTTTGTACTAAAACTTTGATTGACATATTATCCCTCAATACCTTTTCACACATTCAATGTTTCATTTATAACATTCCTTTATGTTCCCTCCATTTTCATGGTAAAAAGTGAAACAATGCTTCCTTTACTCAATTATAATGTTAATCAAGATGTTTTCAAAGTGAAATCATTATTCATTGAATTAATGTATTTTTTCATATTAATGTTTTATTTATTTATTTATATAATTACTCACATATGAATTTTATTCTTATACAGGTGGATAATTTTAGTCATATTTGGGTGGTCTATCAATCATTAATTACTTTTTTCACCAAAACATCCACAAACATCATCTGTCACAAAAACTATTCACCACCAGAGTGTTGGAATATGCTACATTCCATAATATTCCCTCTAATTCTCAATAATATAGGTAATATTGTTGTTTTCAATGTAAAATCATTAACTATATAATAAATTAAGTATTACATACTTATGTTTAATTTATTCATTTAGCATTAGTCATATAATATTTATTTTCTTATACAGGTGTATTATTTTTTTCGAGTATGGGTGGGATTATCAAATCTGATCATGCCCGCAATAAATTGTCTTCATTCCTAGAACTGAGATAATGAAAACCGTGAAACATATAAAAAATTCATACTATTATCTTGAAATGGTGAATTTCTACCAGTTATTTAACTAAATTTTCCATCATTTTATATACTATATGAAAGTTTATTTCATTATCATTTTTATATAATACATATTTATTTTTTCACACACCTTTTGTGAATTAATATTTTTCATTTAAATATCTGAAAAATGCCACAAAAGAGAAAAATATTTCTTTTTTCCAATGTAACCATGGTTTCAATTTCGACTACCTTTCTTTTTCGAACATCCAACACTATATATTGATACGATGTTGATAGTTGAAAACCCATTATAGTTATTGAATTCTTGATGTGTATAGGATGACCATCTTCCAATTGTGCTAACTTATCATGATATAATGGGAACATGAGATTTCTCTTCTCTTATGATGTTCAATAACAAGAAGGGTTTTTTGGTTAAAAATTAATATTAAATATGTGGTGTTGGAAGTTCATAAAATTAATAAAAATAAAAATATGGTAAAATTTGTATTTATTAGTTTTTATAATCATTTGAAAATTTTGAAACATTCCATAACTGAATCTCACACATGGTGTGACTGGTATGACTCAAAGAGATTTTTATTTAAAAGTGACATTTATTTTTGATTAAAAATTTAACTAAAATACTCAAACCCACAAAACCTGGCTTTATTATTTTGAAACATTTATAAAATTATCCATATATAATTTTTATATACATGAATTATTGTCACCTAAATCTAATATATGATGTTCCTAGTATGACTAAATATTTTTTTTCTCCGTTTAAAATTGACATTTAGTTCAAAACATTTCAGTCATTGAAAACAATGAAAAAACAAACATATTTCCTAAATAATTTAACGCATAAATTATTATTTTATTTTGACTTGTATGAATCATTTTCCCATCAATCCAAAACATTATATAATTGGTGTGACTCAATGAGTGTGTTCTAGTTTAAAATGATGTTTTTGTAATAAAAAAAATTTAAAAACTCAAAAGATCACAATTCGATATGGATTTTTTTAATGCTTTAATAAAACAATAAATATGATATTGGATATGTGTAGAAATTAGTATCAGATCTATCTGATTCATGGTGTGATCAACATGACTCCATGTGTATATTTTAATATAAAATTGACATCAATTTTTTAAAAAAGGAAATATAACCTACCCAATGATGTGAAAAAACATCCAGATTGATTTGATACTGTATTACAAGGATCCATAATTTATTTGGGATGTGTAGTATTCAACAATACTTTAATTTGAAAGATGATGTGCCATATATGACCCAATGTGTCTATTAGCAGTTTGTGATTTGAAGTTTAGTTCAAAAAATATCACTTGTTGAAAACAAGGTAAAAACATTGGGATTTTCCTGATAACATAGGAAATCAGTTCACAAGGGATTTTTGATGTTTTATAATCAATATCAATTTAAAATGATATATGATGTGATTGATATGAGTCAAATTGTGTGTTTTGAGTTTAAAATGACATTTATTAATAAAATTGACATAATCAAAATAAGTAAGATGCTTTCAAATTTTTTCTATACATTAGTAAAATGATCCTTATATTGTTTGGAACACTCAGGAATCAATATAACCTCAATCTAATTCATGGGGTCATTGATATGACTCAATGTGTATCTTTTTATTTAAAATAGAGATCGATTTTTATAAAAATGATAACTGGCCAACACAAAAGAATGAAAACACATTTCAATTGTTTTGATACATTAGGTAAAATGATTAATAAGTCATTTTTGACTTGTATAAATCAATCACACATCAATATGACTTATTTTGTGACCTATATGACTCATATAGAATCTTTTTAATTAATAATTTTTGGTATTTTTTTAACTTTGCGACTAACCTACTTAAAACTGAATAAATAATTTAGATTGTTTTAATACATTATGAAAATTACCCATTAGTCATTTTTGTTTTTTTGGAATCAACTGAATCGCAATTTGATATAGGATGTTTATGGAATATCTCAATATGTATGTTATTAATTTAAAATTGACAATTTAATTAAAAATTGTCACTCACATTAAACCAAGAAAATTCTCTCAGATTGTCTCGACAATATAGAAAAATTATCCATTAGTAATTTCTGATGAGTATTAATTGATATATACTCAAGTTCAAAATTGATATGAACTATATGATTCAATGTGAATACTTCATGTTTAAGATAACATTTTAAAAAAATAGGTGATGTACTCAAAACTATAAAAACACATTCATATTATTTTGATACTTTAGGAAAAGTGTACATAATTCATTTGATATGTGTAGGAATCATCTGAACCTCATTGTGATGCTTCATGTTACCAACATGACTCCATGTGTGTCTTTTAAATATATAAGATAATTTTATTTTTAAACAAGTATCCCAACACCAAAACCGATAAAAATAGACTAGATTGTTTTCTAATCATTCTATGTTATATTAATTAATTAATTTCATTATAATTTTTATTTAATACATATTTTGTAAATTCTCGTATATATAATGAATTAAGACAAATAATAAATAGTGTGATGTTAAATAATCAACCACAACTCAATATGATACACAATGTTCCTGGTATGAATCAAAGATTAGATTAAAATTGGGAATTTCTCTTAAGTTATTTATATATAGTATAATTACATAATAATTAGCTTCTTATACATGTGTTTTTTATCACGAAGGGGTTAGGATAAAAGTACTAAAGAACTATACTATTTTTTAATGTATGTAAAAATTTATACATATGTTATTGTACAAACCAATGTTTGAAATGTCAATAAAAAATTGTTTTTTTATTTATTTATTTTTGTAAATTTAATTTTTTTAAAATTTATTATTGGTAATTTAGTTGTCAAATTTTGTGATGTTTTTATTATTGTGGTTTCCTATTACAACACAGTACAACATGCCCCTTTAGTTGTGCTCCTACAGTAACTGATAATGGAGTACTTTATCAGCGCCTTTAAAGGTCATAAAAAAGATTCTTTTATCAGTTCTTTTTTGTGTATTAAAAAATCAAACCATTATCCACACTTTTAGAAGCACCTAAAATGGTCTCCTTTAACTACACTTTTTTATTTTTGATAAATGATAAGGGATTTCGATCTATCTCTAATATTCAGTGCTTCTTTGGAACTAATAAAGGTCATATTTAGTGATTTTGAAGTCTTATTTTGAAGTAATGGGTTGTAGTTATGATGATCATAGTAGGATATGAAGTAGTTTAATTTTGGACTTATTTTTTGAGTTTACAAGATTCCTATGACAGTAAATTTTTATGGTCCAAAGGCATATGTTTTAGATATTTAATTAATAGTCATCATAAATGATATAATATCAATGTATGATAATAGGGGCACAGTATAAGTAAGGATGAGTATAACTATTGGGAACCATTGGTATTATGATATTCGATAAGATAAATAGGAATCCCAAAATAACCCTAAGGTGACCAATTTATTATGTAGATAAATGTTACATAATTTTATATTGATATTAAATACATATCATAATGATATATTCCCCAAATCATTAAAGGTTTAGTGTATTAGACAACATACATAATAAACATATTTCATAAAGTAACTTTAAATTCTCCCACAAAACACTTCTCTCATCATAACAATCATATAATTACAATAATTGAAACCATGTATTATAACCTAGTGAAATGTAACATTGGATTGGGTCAGATCAGATTCTCCATAAGGTTTATATAGGATATATCAATCAATGACCATAAGTGGAAATAAGATAGTTATAAGGGTGTGATAACATAATAATTACTTATGAAAGTCTTACTTAGTTAACCAAAGATAATTTATCATAAGCTATTGAATAAGGATTTAAAAAAAACAATTCAAAAGATGGAACATTAATAAATAATCAATAATGAGGTAGGACAAAATATTTTTTGTATAATATATAGGTTTCTGGAGGACATTTAAACATAGAAAATAATTTATATAGCTAACCCTCACTTCTAAGAATATTGTAGTTGGTAGATTCCAATGGTGGATTGGGCTCACTCCCTGTTTCCATTATTTATATATTCATGGTTCAAAAAATATTATCATAGTGAGAAAATGATTATATCTCATTGGGATCACTCACCATTTCCATCATTTCATTATCCAGGTCACACTGACAAGTTTATCAATATTGAATGTGTCCTATAGTGGATTAGGATCACAACCCATTTACATTATTTCCATAGTCAATGAACAATACCATGACTGTCACAGGGGATAGATTCCCTTATTGAATGAGATTATATCCCTATTCTAGTTGAAATTATCTCATGAAATATCATTACTTACCCAATTAATTAGTGGTAATCAAAATGTTAGACCCACACATCACAAAACTAAAATTTTATGTATGTTTGTAATAAGATAATAATAACATTCATCATTATTTTCATATCATTACTAACCCATGGGAAGGAGACATGTTTCATAAATATTTCATCATCACATAATCATTATAAAAGTTGATAAATAACATGAATGGTATCATACGAACATAACCCCGTTGAAGCATAAGACACATCATTGGATGTTGACAATGATTAAAAATACCATTAAAAGAGAATTTGATCATTTACATAAAAATAAGTAATGTATCATAATAATTTTGTATCATTAAAAACAATAAGATCCCCTTAATATTGGAAATAATATGTATTTTTCAAATAAATATAAAAATATTTAATGGAATCATCAAATCAATGAACGGTCATGATTGAGGGAAAAAATTCACTCCATATACATCAAAAGTGATATTTATTTGCACATATCTATGAAAAGTTAAAAATAAATTCCTTATAAAATAATAAAAAATATCCCTTTTAAAACATTTTAAATAATTTCAAAGTTATTTAAATGAATTTTTTTTTAAAACACCATGTATATCTTGAAACATTAGTAACACGTTTATAATAAAATGGACATGAAATACAAAGATTATCGACCAAATAAAATAAAAAATGCAAAATTTTATAAAATAACTCAAAATAATCTATTGTAATAAAGAGTGGGAAATGTAAATAATATATGAAAACCTTATATATAACTATTTGATAAGAAAATTGATTTTGATTAGAAAATATTTTTTTGTATAATTTATTTTAATGAAACTTTAACACATACAATCCCAAAAAGAAATGACATTATAACATATACCCTTAAAAATTTGGTAAATTTTGTTCCATAAATTTAATGAATGAAAATAAATAAAATGAAAATTTAGATAAAATTAATATAAATATATTTATGATATTAAAAATAAATTTTATAATATATACACCACAAAAATACAAATAGGTTCATAACATGTAATAAGCACCACTGAAAAAATATTTAGACGATGAACCATTAAAAAATAACATATTTCATATTACAGATTGAAACATTCTATATAATAAGTATATAATTATTATGAAACAATTCCAAAATCATATTCATATATATATATATCATTTTAAAAAATTAATTCATTAAAATAATTTTTTGGGTCAAACTTGCATGGTTTTGAATGAATGTTTTAGTTTAATGTTTCCAGTACATCACCATGGAAATGGAATCATCCTATATACAATATATTTCATGTAAAAAATATCGTATTTATTTATTATATATACTTATATAATGATCTATATTAAGTTGTGATAAAAAATTAACTACATAACTTCAAGTATAGGATAATACATACATACTCACAATTTTTGTTTCGACTTTTCTATGGATTGAATGAAATAAAGTTTAAAATTAATTCACCATTATAAAATGGCATTTATATAATATTTATTATATAAATTCATTTAACATATAATTTTTACCATCAATGTAAACATTAAATGAAAAACGATTCCCAATACTTCATAGAGGTGGTCGTCTACACATATGTGTTAGTGACCTTATCATTTTTCAACATACGAAAGGGTAAGAGGATAGATAATATCATATATTTGGAAAATAAAAGTTCTGTTTTCAGAATTATATATATCTATTAAATTTATATATATACTCAACCAATAGTGTCATGGATGAAAAACAAAATATATTGATTCATAGAGATGTTAGTCCATGTATACACATGAGAGCTGTTTTTATGTTCCATTTGATGTATAGAAGATAAGAAATGGTTTTAAAATAAAAATAAAAGCATATCCATATATAAAATATACTTATTGGGTCATATTAATATGGTTATAGAATATTTGGATGATTTTTATGGATCATTAATCATGAAAAATGTTGTTATTAGCATATACCCTCTCTTTAGGTATCCTGCATTTTAAATAACCATAATCATACATGGATGGGATTTTTTGGGAGAATAGAATTTCAATATCATTGATAAGGATATTTTGAGTGTTTTTGGGTAGAAAATTGTCATGATGAATAGCACATGTGGTGCGAAAATGTTATAAGAGTACATTCACTATTTTATGTAATACATGTTGAAAAAACGTAAATATTTGAAATTTGATTATATAATACATTTCAAACTCAATTTGACTGAAATAAATTGTCAAAGTAATAGATTAAAAAAATATTAAATAAAATTTGAAAAAAAACTATAAAATTATACCAACTGTTTTTAGATATTTGACCCCTTATATATTATGTTAACCCCTATTTTAATACTTTTAACAATTACTGTGGAAATAAGATTTTTACCTTGCTAACTATATAGTATAGAATAATATTATGTCATAAATATTATGTAATATTAATTATAATAATTAAATATATTGAATCTATTTTATTGTATTCAATAAATAATTTTTATATATTATAATTCCAATGTAAATTGAAAATCAATGTGAATTATTTTTGAATTATTCATTATTCAATAACGAAAACAATTTCCATTAACTATATTCCTAATAAAAATTTAGATGAATATTAAAATATTTAATTGGATAAGGTGTTACTATTTTTCACATTAATAATTGTGTACTTATTTTTAGGGAATTAGTAGAGACTTTTTTCAATATGGAAATCCTTTAAAACTTATTTTCACAATTTAATTAATCCTATTCATACCCACCAATGTAATGGCTAATAGATTACCACATATTTAATAATAATATTTCAATAGAATATTCATGTTCCTTTAAGAATATTGATACTTATAAATTAATATTTTAAAAAATATTAAATTAATGTGAAATATATCTTCAAATATAATTATGTTATATTACATCCCCAAAATAAGAATTTTTTCCATTGAAATTATTTTACACTAGAAAAAAATTAGTTTACTTCTACCCTATCACATCCCAATGTTTTAAAAGTGCTTCTTCAAATTTATGGTTTCACTAAAATATTGCCACCATTTTAGGGTTTTGGGTCCAAATAACATTCCACCAATAGTCATGAATCTACAATGACATTTCTATATAAGAAAAATCATAATCTAGTGGTATAAACAATGAGTTCACTATATATGAATTATCAGTAATCTACTTTCCCAAATATGATAGATGGAAAACATCATTAACTTGATAGAGATTTAGTGAATGTACCCAATGATAAGAGACCGTACTAATATGATAAACAATTTCAATGCAACTTATATATCTAGTTCTATGAATTTCATTATTTCCAAATCTCATAATTGTATTCCCAGAAAATATTAGTTGGAATATATTATCACCTACATCAAAATAATTATCTAAATAATGATTATTAGAATAAAAATATTATTGAATTTTAACTACCCTAATGTGTTACAAAAGGGATATAACATTCTCTACCATTAACATTTCTAGGTCAGCTAAAATATATATTTTATCTAACTTCATCCCAACACATTATAGTTTTTCAATTTCTTCCATCGAGTGATTCGTTAAGAGCCATCTAAATTCTCATTTGAATGGTATTTTCATATGAAAATTCAACTAGTGGAATATGATAATACCAAATACATTTCATATCCATATATATAGTTTCCAATATACATTCTAGTGTTTAAATTGTCCTCTCTATGTTACTACAACAATGAAATTTGGTTACTTAATTAAGTGATAAATTCAACCCAAATAGCATTATGGAATTTAAATGTTTTGGGTAGTATGGCGATGAATTCCTTGTAATCATTTTCATTTTTTCATTTTTTCATAGGAAATGGATGTAACACCGCTTATAATTATATCCTAGAGACATCGATTGTTGACATACTAGGAATCAAGATTCATTCTATACAATATATCATTTTATGTTTTCCTTCCATAAATACACTTTCTAATCCCTATACAGTATATTACATTGGATAGGGATAGTTTTTGATGGACTATGAAATTATCAAATATCCACTTATTCATTCCTTGTATTAGATAGCTATGCAGTGGGTTCATAAACCATATCATTCCATCATAACCATGGTATAGTTGTGGAACATTTTTCAACTTATTCTATAGTTTTACATCCTCCTATTGTGCCACAATAATCCTCACAAGGATTTATAGTTTAACATTTATTTGAGAATGATATGATATATACCAATTACTCTTTATTTCATGGTCATTATTTTACAAAAACTTCATTATTGAATCATATTCAATCATCATCATGGAAAAACTGGCAAGGTCCTTCGATCAAAGAGCAACAACCATCGTGTTCTTCTATTCAGGGAGCAAATGTATTGAATAGTAGTAATCATTTATCAACTCTAATTACATCATTTCAAGAATTTTCACCTATTTATGGATAAATATATGTATAAATTTTTTTTGACCTGTATATATATCCCCACTCTTAGTATAATGATAATTATATTATTTTTTTAATTTATAAATTAACAATTCCACATCCTAATCACGATTCTTGTAATTTTACTAATGTATTTTTAATTTTCGTGATGAGTAATATATCCCATGTCATTATTCTAGATGATTCATCTTAATCACTTAATAAATGAATAATTAAAGAATAGAAACCATTCAACACTATTGGGTACTATAAGAATAGATAAACTGACCCACAATCATTATAAATCCATGAAAATTTATTTATATTTACCTGTACAATAGAACCTAGATCCCATCAATTTATACTTATTTATTTTATTATATATCCATAAAAAATTCCATTCAATGATTCAACACTATCCAATCAACCCAAAATAATTATTGATTTTTTTGATGCAGTTGTTTTGGGATATCACTCATTAACATATGTCGTTTAAGGATCCACTAATATACCCTTTCCTGTGATTATATATCCCAAGAATGAAACCTTCTATATCCAAAATTCAACCAATATAAATTTTATATAGAAAATATCCTTCTTCATAGTCTTTAACATATTTCTAAAATGATCATCAAACACTTTGATGATCATTGAATATATAAGAATAAGATCCACATTGACAACAAAAAAACTAATCATTTTAACATCTAAAACCAATAAATATTAAATGCATGTAGATTGAAGGGTTATTTGGATATCTAAATTGGATCACAAGAAATTCATAAATCCTATAAATTATAAAGAATGGTGTATGGGTATATATTCTATAATTATGCTCAATTTATGATTACAAGAATAATGGTAAATATTCGAAATGATTGGACTACCAAATAGTCGATAAAAGAAGTAATATATATAGGTTAAGGATAATTCTTCGATATATTAATCCAATATTTTTTTGATAATAAATGAAAAGATTAATTGACTAATATTTTTGACTCTTTAGAAGAATTCACGAATCAATTGGTATCACACATAGTTATATTATTCTATAATAAACTAGCCCCGGATCCATTCCACGTAACCATAAGGCTCTAAGCGCATTAATTATTTACCTAGGATAGAGAAAAAGACTATTGAATTACAATCAGCTATTTGGTAGTAATCTCACCATTAAGATACATCATGACATTTATATTAACTTTATTAACAGACTAATTAATCTGGTAGAATCAATATATATAATTATCTGAGCCACAATATATAAAAAAATGACTATAAAAAATTTATCACATCTTTATTTAATAATTTATAGAAAACTTATACATATTATATCGATAGTCAAAATAAATAAACGGAGAAAGCCTGCATGTGCCAATAAATAACAACCCAAAGATTAAATGTAATCCTAAAATATCAATTATAGATAATCTCTATGAGAATGTATCTCAACCATCCAAAAAGCACCATAAACATGAGTAATCATGAATGGAAACTAAACTAGATGGTGTAGTTTCTCATACTTATGTTATGAAAAATACTTTTTTTAAATAAATAAGTAAAAATGTTGGGTGTGAGTCATATGTTCTAGTAAGATAGAACTATGAATCTTTATTTGACTTTTATCAATTCATAATGTTAAATATAATTTAAAAACACAAATTTCAAAATGTTGTTCACATTATGAAATTAGTTCACATTAAACTTATTATTAATAAATCACTTTGGGATACCTTAATTAACATATTTTCTTAAATATATAGAGAAAGGATCAAATTATGAATATATTCCACCTAGTATAACACACATAACACAAAAAAAAGATGACATCAACCTGAAAATAAGCATAAACACCATAATATTATGATATAATGTATCATGGGTACACACATAAAAAATTTCATTCAACCATGGAACAATAATCGTGAACATAACATACATAACCCATTAATACATAATAAATATTCACCATAGGATCTAACAATAAGGGTCTCATTTGAGTAAGTCAAAAATGAATATATTCTAGTTTAAAAAGAAATTATACAACAATTAGAAGCTATCTCATTCTTCCTGGGGCCTAAGAATAATTCCATAGGAATATTTGTTTACATAGAAAAAGGATGGAAGCTACCTTAGTCTCCCTCCCAAATTCCTCCTCATTCCATTGGATAATACAAATTTTTTTAAATTGACACATGAATCCATACCTAAGGTCCCCCATGTGCGACTAAATTGCAAACAAAGAAGAAATCATCATGTTCATTCCCCAAATCCATATCTAAAGAAAAATTATTAATCTAACTTATGTATTTTATATGAAACGTTAATAAAGGTAAAACATACTCATTTAAATAAATCCACATCATCATGGTATTTATGTTAAACACCCCTATAAGACCAATTTAATAAAAAATGTGTCCATGAACATTTTTACCAAATACTTTGACTGAATCGAATACAATACCATATAAATGAAACCTTAAAAAATAATATTTATAATACAATTAATTAAATTAAATGATCATGAATAAAAATTCTATAACTAAATAATATAAGGACAATTTTCTATTCAAAACCAAGGAATGCCAAGAATAAAAGGAAATCTATAGAATATAACACTTAAATATAGAATGATAATAGAAACTAAATATAAAATAACCACCTTGAACAACCCCAACATGAATCATTAATTAATGGCCTCACACACCTAATGAAAAATGTAATAATAAAAATCCTCCATCAACAACACTAGATTTTATCCAAAAACATTCTAGGGATTTCACACTCTAGGGAAATGGATTAACAATAAATCATAAGGGGTAATGATATAGATATCAAGGATAAAACAATATTACCATGAATTAAATTACTAAATAAGGAAATAAATATACAAAAATTCATGGGAGTAATCTCTAAATGCATGGAGAGAATAGTGATCCATGATGTTCATAGATAAGTATTATATCTATTTAGAAAAACATTAGATATATTTCATAAGTAATATTCTAAGGAACAAAAAAATAGTTTCATTTTGAGAATTGATACAATATTCTTAATTCATGAATAAACTATAAGATATTCCTATTTAAAAATAGTCATAAATATACCTGACTTAAAAAATTTCTTCAAAACCAACAGAAATAGGATAATAGAAAGGGAATGTTCAAAATTTTTTGTAATGGTAAACCTGGGAGATATAAATTTATTATCAAACGAAATCACATTATAAGAATAAAAGAATGATATCTTGAATATAACATAAAAAAGTTCATACTAAATCTATAATTGTCTGTAAATGTTATTCCTAGCATAAAACACTATCATTTCAAAATAAACAAATAATAAGCTTGAGAAATTATCATAAATCATGATTAAACCATGTTTTCATGTCATATAAGTTTAACACCATCATAATAATAGAAAAAATTTCATATTACATGTTTTAACTTCCAAGACTATCAAATCATATTCAATCTGGGAAAAACATATTTTCCAATAGTAGATTAAGCACATAAATTTTTTCTCTCAATAAATCAAGAAAATATAATGGTTTCCCATAGTGTATCAAGATAATCAAATGGGTTCCCATAATTTCCTCATTAGTTATAAAGAATAAATATTTTCCCCTAACCCTATCAAAAAGAAGAGAGGGATTTCGTCAGATTGATGAAAATGGAATATTTGTCTATTAGGGTATGTTGGGAATACATTACATGGGTGACATGATACACCTATAATATTTTCATAAAAACCAAATGTAATGTTTACAATATTTTAATGGGATAAATACATGTCTATAAAAATTTCTACTAATTCATTACATTGAAATATATGAAGTGGTTTTTTGTTTTCCCCTTAAGTTTCAGCTATGTGTTGGTTTCTATGAGTGGTATCAAGGTGTAGGAGATAAAAAGTGTAAAATTGTGTATATATTAAGAGGATCATATGATAAATATCAGTTATAAAGAATTCCAAACATACCAAGTGTAAAAATTGAGGCATGTAGCTTCCTAGAAACTATTTGAAGGGGACTGTGAGATGAATAAAGTGCGAAAATGAGGGGAATCCAGATAATAAGTATCAAAGGAATATGAATAATCCCAATAATTTGAGATAGAAAAAGAAGATTTATTTCTTAATAAACCATTAGTATAGTGTTCCATCATCAAGGAATGTGGAAATTATGTGAACCAATTCAATAAACCATGGGTTTCTAGAGACAACCAACGAAAAAACCTCTATGACATATTGACAAAGGAAGGTCACATGTAATAAATAAATATATGATGAATCCTAAAAATTATTTGGTGATAGGTACTCTTTCTTTTGATTGAATAATAAGGAATGTTATTTTTTATCTAGATCTACACATTTATTTATATCTTGAATTTTTTGTAGATATATTCTAACACCACCTTATAAAATTGGGGTGAGATTTCTTTGAGAATAAAAAATTGATTAATTATTGAATCCCAAGTGTATATATCCTCCCAAATATATGTTTTTTACATATCCATCCATAAAATAATTTCATACTTCTTTTATTAGTGTTTTATTCTATATTGGGTATAGATTGAATAAATTTATATAAATCCTACATCAACTATTAAGAGAGGGAGATAACTCTTCAAATACAGAGTTATCCTTTACATTTTTATTAACATAATGAGGAGGATAAATATACATTATAATATTCATCTGAAGTGTAGATTTTGTTGAATTATGAGAAACATATCTATCTTAAATTATTGAAACAAAATATATAATCTGTCTTGATGATATTAGGATTATGAGGGATTATATTTCTGTATCCCTTGAAGTGTTATTATTTTCATCCCCTAGAATAAGAGTCTGAGTTATCAATTGAAATTTTAAATAAATCTATACTCATATAAAATAATCCCTATTGAATGTACACTGTTTAGTTGGAAGAATTGAATGAGTATAATAAGTATAATTTAGAAAAATGTTTTACAAACCCAACAATTTAACTGTGGGGTGCAGTAGTCCTCTTCATCATGTAGAATGATGAGTCAATTCACTTATTCATTAATTATCATGAGCAACAACATTAATGATAAATAAAAATTAACCTTACATGGACATATGACTTTTTCATTTGATTATATGGATCACAATATTTCTCTATGGTGGCCATTTATCTAAGATATCAAAAATAAAATATAAAGTAGGGAGGTACTCATATGACTAGATTTCAAACAAGTTATAGACATAGTTTGTTTATATTTATTCCCTTAAAACCCAGTAATGATCGAAAAATATTAATGTTCTTAATTAATAGATTATTTAGAGATTACCTCAAAATATTTGTGGTAGTATTTGTAGAAGATATTTTCATATAATACAAATGTATGTAGAATCCTGATTATTAATTGAATATTATGATCAATGATTTCTAAAATGAGAAGATATATAGAAATTAAAACAGATGTGAATTTTGGATAGAGTTTGTATAATTTTTGTTGAATGTTATCCCTTGAAAATGGATTTTTATGGACCCTTCAAAGGAAAAAGTAACTTAGTAGTTGCCTAAAATATCATATATAATGGAGAACTATAGTTTCCATAGATGGTTTGGCTATTACTAATGATTCATGATAGGATTATCTTTATTTTTCAAATATTATAAACAATATTACATTAATGTTGGTAATGTTTTCCTGGATAAATGAATGTAAAGAGATCTTCATGGAATTGGAAAATAGTGTTACCAAGGAACCAACCCTCACACTACCCATAATAAGGGTGATTTTCAGGGTATAAAATGATGTTTCAAATAAGGTATCGGGTTGTGTAATAATGAATAAGGATAGTGTGATATCTTATTCTTCCAAAAAGATGGTAGATCATGAAGATAACCATTGACCACATGATATGGTGTTGACTGCAGCAATATTCATGTTCAAAATATAGTGGAATAATATTTATGGGGAAAAGTGTGAAATACATATGAATCATAAGATGATCAAATCAATATTCACATCGAATTAACTTGTTATGCTCTAGTAATGATGGTTTGAGATGATCAATGACTATAACTGCTCAATCGCCTACCATCTTATGAAATTAAATAAAGTTGTATATGCTCTATGTATAGAGGATCTAGACACATTTTCTATGGTGATAATTGAGAAGGATACGATATTCTTAAATGTGATGAACCTGAACAAAGGAATAATAAGGGATAGAACATCATCATAATGTTCCCAAATGATTTCTCAATCATCCCTTTAAGTATAAGATAAAGGATTATGAGTAATATGATTTTGAAATTAAAAATAATGCTGATGATATAAGTAAAGGAAAATTATTATAGTTTAAAATTGGTGATGAATGAGTTTTATGTTTTGGTTCGTGACTATGCATTTTATAAAATGTTTATATATAAATTGAATTCTTAAAAGATAATCATTGCACAACGTTATCCACCCACAAAGGGTATTAATGAGATATCAATATCATTAATAGAACAATTTCTGGGATAATATAAAGACGGATAACATGAAATATTTATCAAAATTCCATGTATGTTACTTGGTGAAGAATTAAATAAAAATTATAAGGGGTTGATGAAACCATTAATGACACATACATAGAAATGTGAAAACATAACTATAAAATTTTTCAATGGTATTATGGGGACATCATGAAGAAATAATTCCATATTGGTCTTGGTGGTTCATTAAATAATGACATCCCACTACATTGTAATTTGATAGGCCTTATCACTTGAACAATTTTCTAGGATATACATTATATAAGTGGTGAGGCTTCTTTGATCACCCTTATTGGTTGTATTTGATCGAGACAAATTATTTTCCTATATGTTCTAGAAAACTCTCCACCATTATCAAAAATTCAATTGGACCTCCATTATGGGTTATCCACCCAAAAATGATGGCTAGTATGAGGAAACTATCTTAAAAATTGAGGAAAAGTTTATAGTATTCTTGATGGACATAAAAGGTGGATCAAATCAGAATCTACCATTGGTTTAGTCCTCATGCTAAAATAGTTTTCAATCAAGCATCCAAATGGCACCATATGAATCCATTTATGGGATTATATGTAAAACACCTATGTTCTTTGATGATGTTTGGGGACACAAGGTAAACTGATCATAAATAGTTTAGGAAGATGTAGAATAGGTAAAAAGCATTCATTAGTATATAATGACTATTATAATTTGACAGAATATAAGTGAAAACAATCTTCATTGGGGCATATATATCAATCATAGAGATAATGAATTCATTTTAATATATCCATGGAATAGATTCATGTGATTTGGTAATAAGAGAATGTAAATTCATATGTACATCATCTTCTTTGAGATTCTAGATAGCAACAAAGTTGTTTCCTATTGACTAGCCCTCCAAAATTACATCTCTCAAGTACCTGATGTTTTCAATGTATCACACATAAGGAATTATATACCATATCCCTCAAATGTACTAGATTCAGAGTTTTACATATAGAAAATTATCTATTTTATGAGGATCATCTAGTGAATATCATGGATGGTAGAGATATATTTATATACAACAAGACAACTCTCTTAGAAAATGTACTATTGAGATCAATAATAATATAGAGGTACTGTGGGAACTGGAGGAATCCATTAAGAAGTGGTGCTCTCAACATCATTCAAATTTTATGTAAATTTATAATTTCGGAGTTATAATTTCTTAATGGGGAGAATGTAATTACACAACATCTTATAAAGGTAAATTACCTTCTTATAATTTTTTCATATTTTGTATAAATAAAAATCACCACATGAGGAATCCAAAAGACATTTTATTATTGGAATATTAAAATTATATTTAGAGAACAAAAATGATCATAAAAATTTAAAATGTAAAAATTGGATTAAAAAAATAAGATATTTCAGTTATGAAAATATGGATATGCTCAGTCATCTAGAATAAGTAAAATCTTGACCAAAACTTAATAAATGAGTGTAAATATTAGTAATACAATATTCATCGAGAAAATTAAAATATATTAATCATTGAGTCAAAATATATGTGAATAATGAAAAAATGAAATATGAGTTTTGTTATCCTAACTATGTTAAATATCCTTAGATGTGGGGTGAACTTGGGTATGATTGATTAGAAAATCATCCTCATTGTATCTTGTTTCATATTAAAAAACAATTCTCTCCCTTTCCATTAGAAATTTATGAGCATATATAAAATCATCCATGACACACAAGAATTGGTACTTCTTTAACCCTCGCTAGACTACATCTAATGACCATACCATGGAATTGTGTTGAAGTACTAAAATTTCTATGGATCACATCCAAATCACGGTTTCAGCAAGGTAACTTCTATGGCTAGGATCACTGTATTTACATGGTTTATGGATAGTTCACTTCCTTAATAGGGGTTACTTCTAATGTAAATTTCAATTGATCACTATTGGTGAAAAAAATAACTTAATTCCTCTTCCTTTTCTTAATTCTCTATAAAGGATTCACATTCAATTTATGAAAATGTAGGTCCATAAATTATGAATAATGAATGGATTGTCAACAATAGGTAGATTCTCGGATGAAGTCCCACTTTCATAAACATGATTAATACCACTTTATCATTGATTTAATGGGAAATAACTTTTGAATAGTTTCATGATGCTCACAACATTCTTGAAACTCACACAAAATTAAGGAAGCTAAACAATTCATCCTATGTATCTACACCATTCACGAACACCACAATATTGGATATTCTCTCCTATTTCCCAAATCTCAACCAACATTAGTTAAAAACCTCATTTCATGAAGCTCAAATACATTTCCAATGCTCACATAGCCTCTATAATGCTTGAAATTTTCAGTCACCTTTTTACTTCCATCTAGAAATTCATTTGTTCATAAAATTTTTCACAAGAACATTCTTCATGAATGAAATTCAATAATATGAATCCCTAGAATATTCATTAATTCATTCTTTTTTATCTGAGGGGGTAGATTCCAATTCATAAGTGTTACCTAAGCTTCCATACACATCATCAACTTTTTGGGTTTGTTGCAAACTCATCTCAATTTGAAAGCACATTAATGATTCTTCCATCATCAACCAAAATTCAACTCTTGTGATTTAGATAATGATCTGGGATTTACTCAAAACATTTATTAAATCCATAATAGTCATGCTCGGTGTGAGAAACAAGAGTAAAATGAAAATTTCATCTGTGAATCACATCATTCCAAAACCTTTCAACTACTTTCATTAGGAACCTAATATATTATGATAAATATCGTTTGATCAGTCATTATTTGAATCACCATATTTAGAAAACTTATTTTTTAATCCCCTATTATCTTCTCCACCATTCATTATTAAAAAAAATTTATCCCCTTATAATGAATGTATTTCTCTTCCTTTTTCAATGATCCCAAAGGTCACTTCGTTATGGTATGAAACATGGTAAAGAACACAAATCAACAAATTTGGGAAAGAACACAACATACCTAGGGGAGAGGGGGTCCCACATGAAATTTTTTAATGTGTGGGGAGTAAAATTAACTTCATGAGGCAATCTATGCTTCTCAAATTCCATATTTAGTAAGGACTTCATTAGAACATTTACAACATATTATTTTATAGGCACATACTTCAACATCACAATGCCTTTCTCCAACATCTCCTAGATAAAATGATATTTTATTACAATGTTATTTGTCCTTGACTGATGGAACATATTTTTTATAAAATTTAAATAACATTAATTTTGGCAATGGATTATGACTGAGACTTCACTTCAACTCTTATTTCATCGTGTTACTGCTACATCCACAATAAAAATATGGAAACATGAGTGGTCAAAATATATTCATCTTCCATGGTGCTCAATTAAATTCAATAATGTTTATTTTATATATAGTAAATACACAATCCAATCTTATAGAATGTTCCTATTGATGTTGATCTTTAACCATCATATGAATCATCCCAATCAACATCTTTATACACCAATAACTCTTGTTGAGATTTATCATTCTACAAAAAACTAAAATAGACCATTCCAATGAAATAGTGAGATCTTATTTTCATTGATATCAATTGGTAATCATTGGGATTATGTTTATGTCATTTTACTTGAAAATTTGAAAAAACAATATCCACTAATGTCACTATAAAGTACAAAATTATTCTAATGATGTTCTTGTATTTGGTTACATTTACCACTTTTCCATTATCATCCCATGATAGTTTCATATAGGTAACCTATAAGTTCACTATATATTTGTAATTATCCCTTAAAAATATTCTCAAAACCTCCATGGAATATTTAGACTAACAAATGAATGTTCCATTAATTCGTTGTGTCACTTATATGTCAAGGAAAAATGTCATTTCAGTAGTCATTGACATTTTCAATTCACATATCATGAATTCTACGAACTATTTTTTATTTGAATCATCTAATACACCAAATGTTTTGTCTTAAAAATAAACCATCATCCTCATTCATTGATTATTTTCCTTATTTACATGTATACTATTATAAAAAACACGAATAAAAAAAATAATCTCCTTCAAAAAATGATCATGTATTGAATTCCATTCTCTTAATTTATGATTTCATCCATATAGTGCCTTTCTTAGCTGAAAAACTATATTATAATATTCATTGATAATAACGACATATGGCTTCCCTATATAAGCTTGTTTTTCTAGAACGACATTCATCAAACTGACATAACATCCATTAAGAAAACACTGAACCTTCTTGGTACTATTATAGCCATGAATAACCTGATTTTATTTTTCCTCGCAGCAGGTAAAAATGTTTCATAAACATTAATAACATCTATTTCAGAGTGTCCTTTTCACATTATTCATGTAGCTCTTCAAGTCATTATGATATATTCATTCATATTCTTTGTAATGAACCATTTGGTGCCAATGAAATTTTTTTATATTGGTCTCAGAACAGACTTCGATGTATGATTCTTCTCAATTTGGTCAAGCTCTTAATTTATATAATTAACCCAGTTTTCATCTCCAACTTCTTTTCCAAAACATTTTGGCTATACCTAAGATAATAAGTATTAAATTTGTAATGAATTAATTATTCATTTTGGAACTGGCATTATCTAATCACCAATGATGTTCTACCTATCAATTTCATCTCAACGATTCATCTTTCATGAAGATAGAGATTTAACATACACCAATTCAACAATAGTCTCTTCTTCTGAATTAACAATTTTACTTCTACTTTATCTAAGTTGATTACCTCCCAAAAATATTCTTCAATTAAATGTTAATCCTGTTTTTGTAGATTCTATACATACTCTTCTACAGTGACATCATTTCATTCAGCATCATTTACATTTTTCTTGATGAAACATTTATATGATTTTCATTTCCCTATATATCAATAAAAATTATCCTCATCTCCACATTATTCATATTTTTTGTGTTTCTCTTTATTAACATTGAAATATATATTTCAAAATATTATAAACTACTTCAATGTTAGATTCATTCCATAACACATATTTTTTGGATTATTTTATTCCTTCAGACAAAAAAACCATGTTAGATATGTAAAATGATGATAAGGATTCTTCCTTATATAATTTATACTGTATCTCTTTTCAAATAATAATTATTCTGACTATGTTGTCGATGTTATAATAACACTTCAAAAACATTCCATTTTGTTGATGTATAATTTGTTATGATTCTTGATACCTTATACATTGTTTCTCAAGGTAATATTCTACTTGAATATTTAGAAATTACATACCATTATCAGTATGAATCATTAGAATCATCTATCTAGGCATCCATTCATATTCCCTATAATACAGTTTTATAAATCTGAACTCATCAAGCTTGTGGGTAATGAAAAATAATCATGACACACTACTTATTTCATCAATTAAATAACACAACACCTCTTAAAATCAATGTATCTTTGGGAGATATGTCTACATACATATTCATGTATCAATTCAATCACTCTGGTGGACATTATCACTTTTTCCATGACTTACTTTTGGATGAACTTCCTTTTTTACAAGTATTAAGCATATGACCATGATAACATGATTTCTTAGGATGAAATATAGTCACATAACATTTGAAAATAACATATAGGGATTTTTGGAAGAGAAGTACATGTATTTTATTCCACAACCAGTTTCATTCCTCTCTGGATAAAAAGAACATATCTTGTTCTCAACATACAAGTTAAATACCCCCTTTGTTATTTTTACCTATATGAAAACCGCACCATCCCTTAAATTGATGATAACAATATTATTATTAAAGGTATATCATAAACTAATACAAATTTTTTATTAATAGTAATCTTGATTTTAGTGGGACCTTTAACAATTAAGACACCAAAATACATAATTTATTTTCCCCCAAATTTGGATTTTCCTGGACCAATAATCTTTTGGCCTTCATTATTAACAAATTTCACACTTCCTTCATGGTTATATTTATGTCCTGTAATAATATAATTATGGCCTATCGTATGGGTTGTGCATCTATTTTCAAGGATCCATACACTAGGTTAATCTAAGAATTTTTGGGAAATCTCTACAACCACATCATTCCTAAATTTTTTTTTGATCCATGTTTTTTACATCATACCAAGCATGTATTGATAACTGTGACCTTTCAAAGAGAATGATGGACCATATTCATTTTATAAATTGGAAAAAGAATATTTCATTTTCATATTTTTTTTATGATTCATTGATCAAATTCTTATGACCACCAATAGTATTCTTCAGAACATTTATTTACATTATTGATGAGAAATATCTTGTTATATTCCTGAATCCACCCCACTAGAAATAGTTACCATCATATAATGTCATGTAATATTGAACTCTATATGTATGCCTCTATTTTTCTTATTCTCTTATATACTTCATAGAAATGAAAGAATAATATTTGTGGCATCCCATATTTCCACAATAATAAAATCTCATATGGGGTGCATTACTGTGTTGAAATACTATACTACTGGTTTTCCATTGGGTTCATTGAATCTTCTAGTTCTGATTCATACCCAAATCCATCATCAATCTTAGAGAATGTTCTTATGTTTTGACCAAAACAACTACTTATACTTTTTTCAATCAAGCCCCATTGTATCCATATTATTTGTATATGATTTTTACTTATGTTTTGGTGGACCTATGTTCTTCACATCCGTAATTTTTATATACTGAATGATCTTCATTCCTGATGTCTTACAGATAAAAAATATTTTTTCCTTATCCTTAACACTTCTTCATAGGTAGAGGATTTCTTTTCATTTTCTAAAATATGTTATATTTTATCTTTTACAGTGATAATGAAACTATTCATTTCTCTTTTTTACTCTGAAATTTTTATTCTACTCAACATCATTTTATATTATCTTTGGAATTGAAGATTTTAGTTTCTTAATGTCATTATTATTTTCAAAATTATCTTCTTCCTACTACAGTATCTACCAGTTGACATAATGAAATATTTATTTGGTTTCTTCATTTTCTCTCTCCAATCCGCTATCTCCTCAAGAGTGGCATCTACTTAAACTTTCATATAAACTCTTCCATCAAATTATTCTTCATCATTTTTACACTATTCTGTTTTTTGGTATCAATCGACAACTACCACCATTGCATTTTATCCATCTTTACAGTAGTTCTTCATCTATTTAACCGCCTATTCTTCTGAATTATCATTTTCTTATGAAGGAATATTCTTTCTTTTGATTAAATATATCTTGATGTTTTCCTTAACATTTACATTTTATAAAGACCTATTCATGGTAATTTCAACTTTATCCTCATAAAATTCATTAATATTTATTAGAAACCTTGCTAAAATTTGTCCTACCTTTCCAAATTAAAATAATTCATGTGGGTTTTTCCATTTGAACATTCCTTTTCCTCGTTGGATATTTTTGGAAAGTAATTATATCATATCATCCATCTCTTCGTCATCCAGACCCTCATCTATGGTGGAAGATTAATGGCCTTGAATTCAAAATCATTGGAAATTCTTTTTCCCAAAAAATAATTAGCATAATTTCTTATCTTGTATGCAATAAAAGTATTATACAAGTTATATAATGTAGTCTTTTATGGATATTTTTCATCTAAAACAAAATATTTTGGATTGAACTGAGGTGGATTCATTTTCCTAATATGATTGACAATCATTATATCTGCAATAATTTTTCTAATACCATTCATATCTTGCATAGAAATATTCAACCAGTCAAATAATGAATCCATAAACCCTTTTTAGTGCATTATAAAATTCTAATACAAGTTCTATAGAATCTACATCTTCATTTAACTGACTTTTGAGTCACACAATAAATATTATTCAACTATTCCTACAGAGCATGTGATGAATTAAACGAATTCACATTTGTATATATATTTCATAATATCTGTCTCAACCTAAATCATTGATTCATTTTCCCTCAGAATCATATTCTATTTTTTCATATTTTGATAAATCGCCACTGTTGATACTGGTTAAAATTCGATGATTTTCCATTGTAAAGACATTCATTATTAATGATCACATGTAGTTCCCAATTCAGTTATTCCATAATTTTATGTTTTCTCCATCAAAGATCAGAATCCCATTGTTATTGAAAACCTCAATTGATACAACTTAGAGAGAAACACTATAATTAACACGTGGTTATGATACCAACTATTGTCCCAACTTGGTTAAATAACCTTATAAGGGTAGTAGATCAATGTATGATATATGAAAACAACTACCCCATTAGATTTTGTTTAATATTTAAATAAAACAATAGTTTATACCTTTACCATATCAATATATTAATTCAAATGAAATCACGCATGAGACACATTGACTTTTACTTAGTTTAACCTCAAAAGGCTATGTCTAAGGAGCATAAAATTATAATGTACTGAAATACCAAATTTATATTTGTTCATTGCCAAATCCTGGTTTATGATAGATCACTTCTCTTCCAAGGATCACTACCTTTACAAGGATTAAGGATTGATTACATCTTTCCCAAGTGCCAATCACAAGCTCTCTTTTGATGGATCAATACTTTTAGAATGGATTATATTCTTCATATTGTGTTCCATAATAGTCAGAAATGGATTCATACATAGTTTATCGACTAGTAGGTCACTTTATCATAAAAAATTAATGTATCCTAAATTTTAAGTTGATTCATTTTTTCTTGTCCCACATTCATCTAAATAATTAATGTAACGTTATCATAGATTCACTATGAAATCCCTTCTGAAGCAATTTATGATTCTCACTACATTTTAAAAGCTCACACAACCTTCACGATGCAATCCAATTATTAACAAGTATATAATGCCTTTGAAAAACACGAAACTTTCTCAAATATAAACAATTTTGTGAATCTCATATAACAAATACAATGAACCTCGTTTTGTGAAGCTCAAATTATTTCACAATTCTCACTTAGCCTTCTTGAAGATCACAATATTCATTTGGATTTTTATATCATTCTTGAACTTCATTTCTTCACAATCTTTTTTACTATAACAACTATTGAGAATATCCTTCATGAATATTGATCTTTATAATTTTCATTAAGAATTCATTTGTTTTTAGTGGGAAATGGAATATTTATATGTGTTTCCTCCCATTCTAAAAGATTCCATACACGTCATCTATTTTCAGGATGTTCTAAACATTGTTTACAGATATCCCGATTTCACGAGGCTCTAATGAAATGTCACTATTCTTGAGTATTCTTGTAGCCAATGAGAGTAACCTGAAACCATCATAAATTCCCACACATCCAATTACCATAATTGTGTAGGTGTGTCTTTTTTTCTTAATGCATTTGTGATACTCCATTCCTTCATGATACCCAGCCTTAACGAAACAAAATTCATTTTTGATGCTTCTAACCTTCTCAGATCTCATATATTCTGGAAACTCATTCCTTTCCCCTTATCTTATGTTCATTTCATTAATGTAAATATTTCAGGATGATTCAGCGAATCTCAAAATTTTGGTCCCTGAAAATTTGGGCAACACTGGGAAATAATTGTACATTGTGAATGCAATTTTTTTGACCACCTGCTGGTCATCCATTTCCCTATATTGGATCGTTTTCAACAAACAATATAAAACAATCTCTCTAAAACTCCAAAAATATCCATGGAAACCTACTTTTTCAACAATAACAATTACCACAGAACCACTATAATGTTAACTTTAGGTATATTTTTCCAAACTAGATATTTATAAAATGTAGGGATCACATTTGAATGTTAAAATTATGACTATATGAAAATTAATCTTATCATTGTAATATTAACAAAACAATTGGCATAGTATTCTAAACAGTATGAATAGTAACAAGATAGTTAGAATTTTATCCTCACCTATGAAATTTTAATGTTTTGTTTAGGTATCTTATAATATTAAAATATTATATATTTATAAGATTATATAATTAAATTAATATCTTAAGAGTGATAAATTAATTTTTTGTATCTTCATAAAAAATAAATAGATTAATTTCACTTATATATATATATATATATATAATGTTTTAAAATAATATTCAAATTCATAAATTGGATTTATATGTTAATATTATGTTTTTTATAATTATATTATAAGTTTATGGGGCTATTAGTAATGTTTCATTGGGGCATAAACCTGAACCTAATATTAAAATTAATATTTACAAATAAAAATGATGAATTTATTTAAAAATTAAATTTCTCATATTGAGGAAATTATTTTTAGAAAACATATTTAGTTTTTGAAATATAAATTTAATATAATATTTTGGTTATGTTAATTGTAAATTTGAAAATTAGTTGAATTTTTTGTTGAAGAGAAAAATATGGAAAAATGTAATATTATACATTATAATAAAAATACATGAATGTTTTAGTCATGGATGATGATGAAACAAATTAGTTTGAAATTACATGGTATATTTGTTATATATATTCATAGGAATAAATATTTTTGGTATAGATATCAAAAAGTAAATAACGAATTATTATAATAATCAAATAAACCCCTTTCTTCTTCGTATCAACATGAACCCTAACAAACCCTTATCCTAACACATGTTATGCCAAGAAAAACATACAATTTCATACAAAATTACTTCATAAACCTTTAACCCCATACCCTTAGGATGATGGTCCCATCGAATTTCCACATAAAGGTTACCTTAATGTGATTTTTTAGTAGAATACACTTAATATGTAAAACTCTCAAAATAACTTTTTTAAATTCATTTTCTATTTTACCATCACCTCCCCCATCATCCAAAAAAACATAATCACACCACTATAATATAAGTAATTGATTGTTATTGTGTTAATGGAATATAATTATTAAAATCTCCCACTACTCCATTCAAAAATGAATTATTATTTATTATAAGGAAGGTTTATCGTCTCCATGAACAATATACATTGTTTTTATGGACCTCCTTCAAGGATGATAATATATTTTTTATATTTAATTAATATTATAATAAGTCTATGATAAATTATTTAATTTATTAATTGGATATATGTATTTAATATTAATAAAAATAAATCTAGTTCATGATGGTTGATAAAATCGAATAATTGAACTAACGATCTAAACTTATCATTTTTACTCAATGATTTGTCACCATTTTTGAACACATATGGATAAGTGAAAACTATTAAATTTATAAAAGGTAATTAATAACATTTAATCATACAAATATTTTTTTAATCCCATTTTACAACAACATTATTAATTATCCATAAGTGATCCATCAATAAAACCATTAAATGAAGTCCCATGGAACAATGAACATAATAATTATAACAAACTCAAATGGTTATTGATGAACATAATATAATTTTAATAAATTAAATATTGGTATAAAATATTATGAATAATTTTATTAATGAATATAATTTTATTATCTAGGAAATTAATTGAATGTTTGAAATGACTCTGGAATATAAGGTAAGGGATCTCCTCAAACCACCATTTTCATTAGGTTATGACATTTAGCTATCTAACCCACTTTTTCTATATCTTTTAATTATTATGGAATTTTTCTAAATTATTTTTTTATCTATCTCAGATATATACCTAGCTTATTCTCCTTTTAATATGGGTCGATACATGCCTTAGGTACATTTCTCTAACACCTTATTTTAGAAATGTATATTGATTTTGATATGAAGTATGATTATACAACACATTTGTTTCCATGTATAGTTTTTACAATTATTACAATAGATTTATTTATTTTTTTGTCAAAAATAATTATTTACAGGTTATTATTGGTTCACCCAGATAATGCTTCAATGCATTGGATAATGTTATTATCTCATTGTATCTGATGTATGGGATTTGGATGTGAACAAAATCTATAATGGGAATTTTTCCACAAAGTTATGTTTTCTTGGTGGTTAGCCTCAAATTATTCTTACTTCATTTTTAAAATTCAGAATTTTTTTTACAATAACATGATATTTTTATTCAATGAAAATTATGTTATGCTTGTTTTTGAATAATCTTGAACCTTTCTTCTTTACGATGTCATATTACAACTTTGGATTGATATGGAACATATATTCCACATGTTTATTCCCATAGTGGTATTTATAGCTCACCCCATTATTTTATGTATTCCCCATGTTATCCTATTAAATTTTATAATCTCAATGGTATTTTTGATCTCATTATAAAAATTAATATAAATAATTTTTATTTTAGATTTAATTTGTTGTTTTATATACCTAGTATTCCAAACACACTATAAATTTTGATCATTTGGTATTATTTAATGGATATTAATATTATCAGTGATGTAATAATATGTTTTAAATTATTCTGTAGATATATGATTTTCACCTATTACTGAATGTTTCTTACATGAAGAATAATTTCTAATGCTTTGAAACTCCAAAAAAGAAAATTTTACAACATGATTTTATATTCATGCCAAAATCCATATGGAAAACCATTTTGCACATAAGATAGAAAATTGTTTTATATATGTGTTTTTTATATAAAATTTATCCCCAATATATAATGGGTGTATCAAATGACTCATCATTGATCATATAATTTCAAACAATGTGTAGTTCTTCGTTTCACTTACAGTGTTCCAACAAAGTGAATAAGGATGATTGAGTTGAGATATAATCCTAAACACTTGCAGATAATCTATATAGATATTCTTAATCCTATTTCCAATATATTTCTCACCTTCATTATCTTATTCCATGAATCTGTCGTGACCCGTCCTCAGGGCCCGTGTCGTGACCACCCCATGCCCGCCTTCTATAGGCTAGGGACTGGCGACTAAAACCAAAGGCATAAACCACGATAAAAGGGAAGGAATTTCCATAATAAAAGAAAAAAAAACACCACAAAGTACACTAAATGAAGTAAACACTATGTAAACTGAGGATAAAGTAAGTGCTGGAAAATAAATGGGCCAATATACAAACCAAACTGAAGTGTAGTACAACTGAAAATAATGTACAACAACTGAAAGACAAAGCAGAAACCACCAGGATGTCCTCCAGAAACTCTACCTAATGTGTGGATACAGATGATCTCCTATGCTCCTCATATTTTTCCGTCCGCACCGTGTACATCCCACCTGATAGACCACCTCCGGGTATTGTCCCGCTCCACATGCCTCAGCCACGATCAGCGCTATCCGTCGTCTGAAACCAACACAACGTAGTGCGGGCATAGCCTATGCAGGGGTGAGTATACGATACTCAGTAGGGACCCCGAGACCCCCGAAGGACTCTCAAAATCCAAAAAGGATAAACCACAAAGGAAAGATGCAAAATGAAGTATCATTAAACACTAATTAGGTATATGCCCATAGATATACTTAAGTCCTCAATTCCAGTTTTGCTCCGACACACGAGCTCAAGTAACAACCCAGTCCACACATGAATGTATATCTCAATCCCAACAGGAAAGTTTGTCCCAATCCACCCAGGATAGAAAGTCAATAATATCATAGATAATGATTGAAATTCAAGACTCTGCAAACACAGTTTTACTATTCATGATGAGGGGTTGAGATGTTTGATGTTGCCTCTGAATCATCTCCTCTGCCGTACCCACGTAGGATCCAAGTACAGATGTCATCGCTGCTGAACCCATGTAGGATCCAAGTACAGTAACCATCACTGCCAAACCCACGTAGGATCCAAGTACAATCGTCACCGCTGCCGTACCCATGGAGGATCCAATTATAGTCATCCTCGATGCCGAACCCATATATTATCCATGTACAGCCGTCATCGTCGTCGCAGTCGTAGCCAGCTCTAGGGTTCCCACAAACAGCACGCTCGATTCCGGGAGGGTCCGCTCCATGGGCCAAGGGGTCGATACATCAACCGTCACAAAATCTATAGTTGATGTATCATAAGGTTACATCTCGTCAAAAGGATCTCAACGCATCAGAAGGGGCGTCAATCGAACGCCCGATGTGAGAGTTATTGGCTTTTTTGTACCAGGTCCCGGTTGGTTTTTAAGCTAAAACCAACCTGACCTTAATCCAGCTCTGTCCAAACCACGTGAAGAGTTAGCCAAAAGAAAATTTTCACTATGAGGAATTTAACAAAGTCGATGGCATGTTAATTGGATGTCCGGATATCATGTTATAATTGTTTCTGCTCCGAGGGCCCGGTTGGTTCCGTGTTTGAACCAACCTAGTTGTACCCAATTTTCATTCAAACCTTGATTGCAATATACCGAAATGTCTGACTCGATCCAAGGATTCCAACGAAATTGAAGGCGCATCAATCAGAGTTCCCTATCCCATGTTATGGGCATTTGAACGGATCTGTCCGAAAGTAGGGGTTTGAGCCCGGTCCGACCAGGACCAATACCCCCTAGGGCGGCCCGACCCAGCGCGGGCTGCCCGGCCCAGCGCGGGCGGCCCAGGCCGCCGCGGGCGGTCCGGCCCTCCGCGGGCGGTCCGACCCTGCGCGAGAGGTCCTCCCCTGTACAGGCGGCAAGCCCAGCGCAGCGGACGCCAAAGGGGGCCCTTGTTTTGAAACGGTGGCCCCCACGTGGTGGGGCTCGCCTTTGCCAGCTGCCGAGTGTTACAACCCTCAGACATCCCGAATCCGGCTGGCCGGTAAGCCACCTCGGAACCCCCACACGGGTTCCGCCTCCTGATGCGCCGGCGACCGGCTGAGTCCGGCCTCCCCCTTGCAGAACCGCCGAGCCCAAAGGCCACGGCTCTTGCCCGTCCGGCGTGGCGCGACGGTGCCATGTCCCGCCGCAGCTTCGGCCCGCTCTTGGCTGCGGCCCGCCCCGGCAGCGGCCCACTCTTGGTCGCTACCTCCGTTTGCTTAACCGATGCGGCGCGTTGGCGTTACTCTCCATCGCCATGGCCCACTCCAGCCGCAGTAATCTCATTCCCGTGCGGTTCAACGGTACCGCGTCTCTTCCATTCCAAACCACAACAATGATCAACAACAATGGGGAGGAAGATCAGCTATGTTTGTGCGGTCTGACCTCCTCCCGTTATATTGATTACAAGCGGGCGATAAATAACAATGAATGCCAAAATAAAATTTGAACGATAAAACAACACCTACCTCAAAAAAAGTTGATGGAACGATGAGCGTCGTTGAAAATGGTGTCGCGGAATGATGCTCCATATACATCGACGGAGGACGTCTGAGGAGGAAGCATCGTATCCCTTTATTTGACGCAGAGAGAATATGGAACAGCGTGACAGAGTTCTTAGCGTTCTTCAATGGGGAAGATGATATTCTCCAAGACATAGAGCTCTCCCTCTCTCAATTCTCCTCACAATCAAACAACCCAAAATAAAATAAGGAATTTCTCATTTTATTTACTCATTCCAACTTTTTTAAAATTTCAAAAGTTGAATTCACTTAATTAATTTATCTTGAGTTTTCAAAATTAATGGTGTGTTATTTTGGAATTATTAATGTGGAAGAAGAGAAGCCACATCATTAATATCAAGGGAGGTATAAAGGGTGTTTGGGAATTTGAAAGAGTGGGGATTTTATGGTCCCCACCTCACAAATATCCTATCAAGAAGAGTTTAGGATCAAGTGTGTCCCACCCCAACTCCCACACATGGGATTAAACCACTTAGAAGTGAAATAAAATTGTAACACAATTATATTTCACTTTACACTTAATCCAAATTTCTAACAAATCTTCTCGAGCAAACGCAACTCCATATAACATATTCTTAAGAAAATATCGGCACTACGGTTTCATCAGTGACCTCGGATTTGGATTCCGAGAACCCGTTCAAAAGTTAGAATAACCAGCTTATTTGTTCACTGAACGTACCCAAGCTAAAGTTCAAAAAATGATTCTGGGCACACCATTCGTCAGAATCTGGTGCCTTCATGAACATCGTACTTGTAAAATTTCAAAAAATTAAAAAAAACCATTGAAATTTTCGGGTCTTTACATTACTCCCACCTAAGGGATTTACATCCTCGTAAAGATTCACCACAAACTAGGGGAACAAATTAGGGTACTATGCATGCATCTGAGCCTCCCGCTCCCAAGTGCTCTCCTGGAGGTTCTCGTGCTTCCACCTGATGCACACTAGAGGAATCGACCACCCACGTAGAACCAAATCTTGTTGATCCTCGATCTCCACCGGGACCTCCGCAAAAGTTTCCCCATCATCAATGTTCAGCTCCCCATGTTCGATGATATGCATCGGATTTTTCACGTATCTCCTCAGCTGAGATACAAGGAAGACGTCATGCACCCGGTGTAACTGAGGTGGAAGAGCCAGGCGATAAGCCGCCTCACCTATCTTAATGAGAACCTGAAATGGTCCGATGAAGCGCGTAGATAACTTTCCGCCCCAGCCAAATCTCTGTAATCAATGTTGAGGTGAGACTCGTAAGAAAACATGGTCCCCATCCTCGAACTCTAGTGGTCTATGTCTCCTGTCAGTATAAGACTTCTGTCGGCTCTAAGATGTCCTCATCCGCTCTTGGATTACATGAACCTTCTCTATCATGGCTTGGATCATCTCTGGTCCCACAAATGCTGACTCCCCAGGGTCTGTTTAGCACAGAGGTGATCTACAAGTTCGGTCGTACAATGCCTCTTATGGTGCCATCCCGATGGTTGAGTGGTAGCTATTGTTGTATGAAAACTCCACCAAGGGTAGTGATCCTCCTAGATATTACCAAAGTCGAGGACACATGTACAGAGCATGTCCTTGAGAGTCTGAATGGTCCTCTCCATCTGACCATCCTTCTGAGGGTGAAAAGTGGTTCTCAGGCATAACTACGTCCCAAAAGCCTCCTACAACCCCATCCAAAGACGGGAAGTAAATCAAGCCTCTCGATCGGAGATGATAGATGATGTCACACCATGAAGCCATATGATCTTCTGAACGTAGACGCATCCCATGCTCTCCACTGAACCATGATCTCAGATGGGTAAGAAGTCGGCCGACTAGGTGAGTCGGTCGACGATCACACAAATGGAGTCGTTTCCTCTAGAAGTATGTGGATGTCCAATAACGAAATCCATAGATATCCCATCCCACTTCCAATACGGGACCTCCAAGGGCTATACCTAGCCTGTTGGTACCTGATGCTACACCTTCACCTGCTGACAGGTGAGGCATCGAGAAATGAACTCTTCCACAACCTTCTTCATACCCGGCCACCAGTATTGTCGTCTGAGATCCTGGTACATCTTCTCTACCCTTGGATGTACCACCAAAGGGGGATGTATGAAACTCTCCCAGCACCTCCTCCTGTGATTCAGTTGGTACCGTGGTATGACCTATGAAAAGGATGACATGCTATCCTCCTACAGGAAAACTATCAGGTGTATATCCTGTGGAAATCTGTGCACGTCGCATCTCATAGTCAACGTCCCCATGTTGTGCCTCTCTGACCTGATGAATATGTGGAGGTGTAACTATGAGTGACTGTAGGAAGGCCGCCCCATCTCTTTCCATGAAGGATATCTGTAAAACGGCTAACTGCTCTATCGCCTCACCAAGTAGCTAAGTGCCCGCCCTTCTGCTGAGAGCAGTAGCTACTACGTTCCCCTTCCCAGGAGTATATACTATCTCAAAGTCCTAGTCCTGGAGGAACTCGAGCCATTACCACTATCTCAGGTTTAGGTCCTTCTGCGAGAAGATGTACCTGAGGCTCTGGTGGTCAGGGTAGACTATAAAGAACTCGTCCATCAGATAGTGCCACCACATCTTCAGAGCGAAGACCACTGCTGCTAACTCTAGTTCATGAGTAGCATAGTTCTACTCATGATACTTCATCTGTCATGATCCCTAGGTGATCACTACCTGATCCTTCATCGGGACACACCTGAGTCCGGTCCCTGATGCATCGTAGTAGACTATGTACCCCAGTCCCTCCTCTGGTAGCCTCATGATGGGTTCACTGGTCAATCTCTGTCTCAACTCATGGAGGCTCTACTGACATCTATCTGACCACACGAAGGGTTTCCCCTTCTTTTACAAAGCTGAATGTGGTGCTACAACTTTGGAGAAGTCTGTCACAAACCTCCGATACTACCCAGCCAGACCCAGGAAACTCCGCACCTCCTTCATGCTCCTAGGTGGCTCCCAAGCTAGCACTGCCTCGATCTTCACAGGATCCCCCACAACTCCCACCTCAGAGATGACGTGCCCCAAGAAGTGGAACTCACGTATCTAGAACTGACACTTCAAGAGCTTACCATAAAGATGGGGCTCTCGGAGTGTGTCCAGTACAACCTGAAATCGGGGATGCTCATGGTGAAACACTAGGTCGAATGAATCCCTTGCATTGCAAGACCTCCACCTATACCTGTTGCTCACGAAGCTCGGTGGGAGCCATCCGATATGCAGGAGTAGATATCGGTGATATCCCTAGGTACAAGTCAATATAGAAGTCTACCTATATGTGAGGAGGTAGTCCTGGAACGTCCTAAGGAAACAAATCCGCATACTGATCCACCACAATAGGAAAACTTGGACTTTTCATGTCAACTACTCCTAGGATGAGGCTAGCCAACTGATGAGTTATCAGTTTTCCTCTCCTCTGTGTGGGTACATCCTACGCTGCAAAGTCTCCCTTCTCACCAGTGATGGTGAACCTACTCCCATCGGTGCAGACACACTACAACTTGCACATAATACAGTTGATCTGAGCATGGACCATAGATAACCAATCCATGCCCAAGATGACGTCGTAAGGCCTCGATGCCGCTACAAGAAGATCCCAGCCGAAGCTCTTGCCTCCTAGAGTAAGCTCACACTGCCAGAACCAGTGTGTAAACGTCGAGTCTTCTCCCATATGAGTCTCTAGCCATAAGGATCGAGCCAACGTCTCTGTCGGAATCTCCGAGCTCTGAACAAGGGCAGCGACAATGAAGGACTGACTTGCTCTTGTGTCTATAAGAACTGAAGCATGGGTGGAGTAGACATAGATAGTTCCTTGAATCATCTCTGGTGCGCCGTGGTCGTAGGCCTCCATTGCCTGAAGCTGAGACTACCTCTGTCCGTCAGCTCCCTATGGTCGGGGTGGACCTCCTGGTGGTGGTGGTGGTGGTAGACCCTCAAAACATTGTCCACCACCTGCGGCTCAGCCATCTCTTCTACCTCACCCACCTTCTCCCAGTGGACCACCACAATCGAACATTTGCCTCTGCCTGGGTGGTCCCTCAACTGCCTGCTGCTCCTCTGCATGGCGGTTCGGGCAGTCACGAGCCATGTTGCCTTGCCCGCCACATGCATAGCACTGTCTGCCTCTCGTATGACTGGCTTTTCTGCATGTTCCCCGCCCCTCTGACCTAATATCCTGAGGTCACCGACCTTATGTTCTGGTCTTCTTAGACCCCTTTAACATCCGTCAACTACTAGCTATAGAAGACTCTGCTATGTGCTACCCTAGTGTAGCTCTCGCTGCTAGTGTAGGCACAACAAGTAATCTCTCTACAAGAATGGCTTGCTCCAGTACTCCCGCTTGCGTCGGTATGCTGAGGGAGATCATCGAAGCCCTGATCTCATGCCTCAGTCCCTGCTCAAAGGTCCGAGCCTTGATAAATGGGTCTCGTACCATGTCCGTGGAGTAGCACGAGAGATTGGTAAATCTCACTGAGTACCGGGCTACTGTCAGGCTGCCCTGTCGCAGCTATAGTAGCTCTTGAATGCACACCACACGGAGGGTGGATGGAACGAACTCTGAGAGAAAGAGGCTCTCGAAGACTGTCCAAAGATGTGATGCCTCGTTGTGCACCTGGAGCATCAGGCTCCACCATCTACCAGCTACCGTGTGTAAGAGACTTTCTACAAGGATCACCATTAGGCCAGCTGGTGTCCCTAATAATATGAAAACTCAAACAATAGCCTCCATCCAATCCTCGACTGCCTGAGGGTCCGTCCCCCCAGGGAACCTGGGCGTTATCTAACGCTGAAACTCATGAAGTGCCCTAAGGAGACGTGAACTCTTAGCTGTTGGAGCCGGTGGCATAGTTGGCTCGGTAGGTAGAGGTGCCACTGGTTCCTCTGCTGTAATGGGGCCCTACACCGAGGCCTCATCGCTCGGTGGGCTCTCATCTCATACAATGCTCAGAACCCTAGCTGGATATCATCGTGGGGACATCCTGAAATGAAACAGGTGTTCCATGGCCAACACAATATACCTGGTGATCTGACACAAAGTAATCACAAAGAAAACATTAAAACACACATGCAATCAATGTATTCATGCACTGAGTCAAAAATTAGAAGTCAGGGTCCTGGTGTATGGATACGTCGGTCGTCGCACCAACAATGGACTCCATGGACTGATAACCACACTCAATACCTTTAACACTATTGCTTCACATAGAAGAATGACTAGAGTCCTAAGTTTTGCGGTAGAGCCTAACTCCTTTGATACCAATTTGTCACGACCCGTCCTTTGGGCCCATGCTGGGACCACCCCAATCCCGCCTTCCATAGGCTAGGGGCTGGAGACTAGCACCCAAGGCGTAAAACCAGATAAAAGGGAAGGAATTTCCTTTATAAAAAAAACAAACTCCATAGAGTACATAAACTGAAGTAAACACTAAGTAAAATGAGTATAATGTAAGTGCTGGAAAATAAATGAGCCAGTATACAAACCCAACTGATGTGCATTACAACTGAAAAGAATGTACAACAACTGAAAGACAAAGCAGTAACCACCAGGACGTCCTCCAGAAACTCCACATGAAGGGTGGGTACAGATGATCTCCTCTGCTCCTCATATCTGTCCATCTGCACCATGTACCTCCCACCTGATAGACCTCCTTCGACTACCATCCCGCTCTTCATGCCTTAGCCAAGATCAGCGATGTACGTCGTCTGCAACCAACACAATGTAGTGCAGGCATAGCCTGTGCAGGGGTGAGTATATGGTACTCACTAGGGACCCCAAGACCCCCTAAGGTCTCTCAGAATCCACAAAGGATAAACCACAAAGGAAAGATTAAAAATGAAGTATCCTTTACAATACATAGGTATATGCCCATACATATACCTAAGTCATCAATTTTAGTTCTGCTCCGACTCACGAGCTCAAGTTACAACCCAGTCCACACCAGAAATTGTATCTCAATCAACACAGGAATGTACGTCCCATTGCATAGAGGATAACAAGTCAATCATATCGTAGATAATGATTGAAATTAAAGACTCAGCTCGCACAGGTATACTATTCACGATGAGGGGTTGAGATTATTGATGTAGCCTTTGAATCATCTCCTCTACCGAACCCACGTAGGATCCATGTACAGATGTCATCGTTGCCGAACCCACATAGGATCCATGTAAAGAAACCATCGCTTCCAAACCCAGGTAAGCTCCATGTATAGTCATCATTGCTGCCGAACCCACAGAGGATCCAAGTACAGTCGTCCTCCCTGCCGAACCCACGTAGTATCCAAGTACATCTGTCATCATCGTCGTAGTCGCAGCCAGCTCTAGGGTTCCCGAACACAGCACGCTCGATTCAGGAGGGTCCACTCCCCGTGCCAAGGGGTTGATACATCAAATGTCAGAAAGTCCATAGTTGATGTATCACAAAGTTCCCTCTCATCAAATGGAACTCAACGCTTCAGACGGCGCATCAATCGGACGCCCGGTCTGAGAGATATTGGCTTTTTCGTCCCAGGGGCCTGGTTGGTTTTTAAGCTAAAACCAACCCGACCATACTCTAAATGCATCCTAACCTCATGTGATGTAATCCAAAAGAATCGTATCACTGAGAGGAATCCAACAAAGTCGACGGCACGTCAATCGAACGTCCTGAGATCAAGTTATAAGTGTTTCTGCTCCGAGGGCCCATATGGTTTCGTGTTCGAACCAACCCGTCCATGTCGAAAGTTTTACGAGACCTTGAGTGTAATATACAAAAACGACTGACTTAATCAAATGATTCTAATGCAACAGATGGTGCGTCGATCGGAGGAATGTAGCCCATGTTATGGGTGTTTGAACAGATCTGTCCGAAAGTAGGGGGTTTGGGCCTGGTCCGATCCGTCCCAACACCCCCTGGGTCCGCCTGAACCGGGTCGACCCGACTTGGGTCCAGGTCCGGCCCGGATGGGCACGGGCAGGACCGGCGCGTGGGTCCAGCCTGGCGCGGGCGGCCTGTCCCGGCGCGGGAGGTCCGTTCCGGCGCTGGTGGTCCGGCCCGGCGCGGGTGGTCCGACCCTGCTCGGGTGGTCCGACCCTGCGCGGGCGGTCCGACCTTGCGCAGTCCTCTCGTCCCTGTGCGGTGTAATGACACTACGTCGCCTCCATTCCAAACCACAACAATGATCAACAACAAAGGGGGGGAGGATCAGATGTGTTTGTGCGGTCTGACCTCCTCCCGTTATATTGATATCAAGATGGCGATAAATAACGATGAACATCAAAATAAAATTTGAATGTTGAAACAACCCCTACCTCAACACAAGTTGACGAATGATGAGCACCGCGGAAAACAGTGTCACAGAATGAGGCTCTGTATATGTTGATAGAGGACATCTGAGGAGGAAGCGGCATCTCCCTTTCATTGATGCGGAGAGAAGATTGAATGGTGAGACAGCATTCTTTTCATTCTTCAACGAGAAAGATGAAGTTCTCCAAGACATAGAAATCTCCCTCTCTCAATTATCCACACAAAAAAACATCCCAAAATAAAATAAGGCTTTCCTTATTTTATTTACTCATGCCAACCTTTTCAAAATATCAAAAGTTGAATTCACTAAATTAATTTATCTTGAGTTGTCAAAATTTATGGTCTGTTAAGAAGGCATTATTATGGGGGAAGAGGAGAAGCAACATCATTAATATCAAGGGAGGTTTAATGGGAGTTAGGGAATTTGAAGGGGTGGGGCTCGTGTGGGCCCGACCTCACTAATATCCTATCTAGAATGGTTTAGGATCTATTGAGTCCCACCCCAACTCCCACACATGAGATTAAACCACTTAGAAGTGAAATAAAATTGTAACCCCATTATATTCCACGTTACACTTAATCCACATTTTTAACAACTCTTCTCCAGCAAACACAACTCTAGCAAAGATCTTCATAAGCAAATACCAGCGTTGCGGTTTCATCAGTGCCCTCAGATTTCAATTCCAGGCACCAGTTATAATGTTAGAGTAACCCCCTCGGTTGTTCACTGAATTTACTCGAGCTAAACTTCAGAAATTGATTCCGGGCACACCGGGCGTCGAACTCAGGTGTCGTCAGGAACTGCATACTCGTAAAATCCCCAAGAATTTAAAATTATTTTTTCCTTGAAATTTTCGGTTCTTTAAAGAATCTATCAATGGAATATGACTTCTATATCATCTAGTAGACATATCCAAATCTACTAAATAAATTATTAACAGTTATTAAGTATGAGTTCTCTCCCTATTGATTCAACTAAAAATAGAGCACATGCATTATTATGAACTAATTCTATAATATTATTAGGCCTTTTAATATTTCCAGTAAATATGTTTCGTTTCATTTTTTACATATAAACATTCATGAAATACAAATAATTGATTTAGTTAGAATGAATATAAATAATCATTCTGGTATAATTTTGTTAAATTATTTTCTTTTCCATGACCTTGACAATGATTCCATAGTTAGGTGTGTTATGATTCACGTGAAGTAGTTTTTTAATTGAATTATGATAATATTTTAATTAATCAAATAGGTAAATACATTTAGGAAAATGTTATATTACATAAAAAAATTTATCCTGATAAAATAATCTTCATTTATTCCAAAAATTTAATATAAATACATCTGTATCAGGTATGGATACAAAAATATTTCATTTAGTATTAGATGGAACATAATAATAGTATCTTAAAAATATGATCATTAACATAATCAATGTAAGGTGGAATTTCCAAATAGCTATGGCAACATGTTTGGATCTATTGGATTCTAATAGATTTACCTACCCTTGGTAAGTCATCTTGAATATACATGCTTCATGTATTTGAACAAAAATGTGAGAACCACAAGTTGTAAATAATATTTTTTAAAATGTTATATTTAACTTGATAACAAACACGCTTGAATATTCCCCTTTCTTCTTTTAGTTTTACAATTTTAAATCTGGTAATTATTCATTCCACAAGAAAAAATGACGAAATCATGTTTCCTTTCATTCCCCTTGATATTTCTCCTCTATGAAGGGCATAATGATGTATATTTATGCTTATAGCTATTTCCATGGCCTATCCTTTTGATAACCGTTTAGAATGACTCCTCATCACATTCAATCTCGTTATCATCTTATTGAAGAAGAGTTAGTAGAACTATGAGATACATGTCAATGTTGATAATAATAAAGTTAATTACATAATTGTAGAAGATAAGATAGAGTGATGTAATAATGATATTATTATATAGTTCATCATTGATTTAAATCCCTATAACCTATAGTCACTTAGTGTATCCAATTATACTGACTAAATATAGGGACCCAACCATTTCATATATTACTATTACATCATTTTAAAGATAAACAACATAATAGTATTACACATAGTGGATACAAAGGTTTAGTGACTTGGGAAAACTAAGACCATACATAGCAGTTACAACATCAAGCATAAACATTTATTTAATTTATTCTTCTCTAGCTTCTTATGGGCACTTGTCCTATTTTTAATACATGTAGCCACCTGAGGATATACATCAAAAGGGGTGAGATAAAATCCCAATAAAAGGATATATACGAACAATATAACATTGAGTGAGTATAATCATAACATGGGAAAAAGATCATCAGCATGAGAGGAAGCATACATATATGACTTGAAATGTTCCAATGCATAAAAATGAAACATCCTGTCTTAGTGGTTAACTACCACACATACATGTGAAGCAAAATAGCATCTTGTTCACATATCATTTAACATTTACTCATCAGATTCATCACTTTACCCAATACATTAAAGAGATGTATAATTTCAGGAACATCTGTCACATTAAAACATTCATATTTTTCTATATAATTCCGGGTGCACCCGTCACATCATAACATTATCATTATCATGATTGCCACATAGAACGCATATAAATAATGAACATAACAGACCCATCGAATATAATGGGCTTCATCTCAAAATAACTCATTCATAATATGTGGATTCCCAAATGAAAGATGTAATAACATACATGTTAAATGAACCCTCCACTTTGACTGAGAAGTAAAAAGTGTGTTCTTAAAAGAAGATTTCTTTTGGAAAAAATTTTGTTTGACCTAAAAAATAGTGTAAAACGCGTATATCACAGAAAAGGAATGACAATGATGAAAAAATGATCTTATAGGAGTAACCATATCAAAAATGACGTGAATGAGAGAGAACCCAAAGGATGAATGTTGGGTTCGAGAATTTCCCCTTACCTTGTATCTGAATGATTCCTTCTCTTTAAAGTCTTGTATGATGAAATTAGATTCATTAATTAGGAATCCAGAACATTGTGTAAATTAATATTTTTCATTAAGGTTTAATTAAGTTATTTTATGTGACTTTGGATGAGTTCTAGAGTTTTAAAACATTGTTCGAGAATGTTTTTTTTATGGTTTTCTTGAGTGGTTCAATTGTATTCTTAATTTGAAGTTCGGGTAAGACATGGGTAATCATCCGGAAATAATATTACATATTATTAATGATATTATAGGAGTTTGAATGATCTTATAATGAATCATATTATATCCTATTGGATAAATCGTTAGATAAGAATTAAATGATGATTGGTTGTGATAATTTGGGCGGTTTTTTTATCACAACGAACTTGTTTTAATTTATCACATAGTAATATGTGCATAAGTTAGTTCCAGAACATTAAATAAGACATAATACATATAAAATAGTCTGTTTCAAACATAAAAATGGTTTCATGACCAAATTTAATTGTATAAATGGAAGAAGAAAACATGTTGTTCTTGATGGTGATAAATTAACATTTCACGAGCAACGTTCTCATTAATAAAATAAAATGAAGAAGTAAAGGGGGATGTATGATATAATATCCCATTAGCATCATAAAATTCCATTTCATGTATAATAATAGAGTAAAAAGACCATTTTGATGAAGATAGGTGGGTAGAGAATAAGGAAAGACCATGAAATTGATAGGGAATTAAAGGAAAAGAGGGAGACAAATTACTTCTTGAATCCTCTTCTTGAGATCCTACATAAGGGATCTAAGATTGGTTTTTGATGAGACCCAAAGCTCTTTGATGCGGGGGAGGAACTAGGAAAAATTCTTGGGATGATTTTTGACATGTCTCAAAGCAGGAGTGGTGTGAGGAAATGAGAGAGTGAAGGGTGGTATTTATATTGGAGGGGAGAGTGGTTTCCTTAATATAAAATTCATTAGTTTATTATTTCCCCACAAGACAAGGAATAATGAGTCTTGAATGACCAAGAATATTAATTTAATAATGTAATCCGGAACCAAGTGGGATTACATCAGAATAACATCACACATGACCCAATAATTATCTTATTTTGTAAATTACGGTATTTCACTATTCATAAAAAATTCAAGTATTTCAAAAAAATCCCAAAAATTCACCCTAACCATTTTTCGACATTTATAATCCCAAAATGAAGTCCATTTTTCAAAAATAATTTTATAAATATGATTAATATAATATTTAATTAAATTCATAACTTATTATAAAAAATAGTTTTAAAACATTCATTTAGTTATTCTTAAATATAGGTGCATCATACTTTCACTTGAATACTATTATTTCACTATCATAGGTAAGGTTACTATTCATTATAGTATATAACTATTCATAAGAGTATGTTACTATTCATAAGGGTAGGTTTCTATTCACCAATAATTATTTTTATTTTATTAGACTCCAAAAATCTTCTTGAACACAACTGTGTATGTCAGATTTTCCAAATTTGAAATACGAAAGTGAAAACATGTGTTTAAAGGTCACTTAGCACATAGTAGTATATTACATTGTGTATTCATGTGATTTTATGACATATTTATTAGAATGGAATTTCGATTAAAAAACATTGGGTCGTTACATACTTCCCCCCTTATGATGTTTCACCCTCGAAATTTCAATTACAAAAATAGGTGAGGGTAGTTCACCTTCATTACCTCTTCCTATTCCCAAGTCGCATCCTCTAACATATGGTTTCTTTACAACACTTTGACATGGTGGGTTGTGTTGTTGCGTAGAACCTTATCTCTTTGATCCAGAATCTTTACCGGTTATTCCTCACAAAAGAGATCATCTTCCAGTTGTACCACCTCTTAGTTTAGTACATGTGAGGTGTCTGGTATGTACTTCCTTTGGAGTGATATGTGAAACACATCATGAACATGAGCCATATTTGGTGAAAGTGCATGTCGATAATCCAAGACTCCTATTTAGTCAAGGATCTCAAAAGGGATAATGTACCTTGGGCTTCACTTCCCTTTCATTCCAAACCTCATGACTCTCTTCCATGGTGATATTCACATGAATAATTTATCTCCAACGTCGAACTCCAAATCGATTTGACGGTTGCCAGCATATCACTTTTGCCGACTCTGAGTAGCATTGATGTGTTTCTGGATGACTTGAACCTTCTTTGTCCTCTCATAAACAAGATCGGGTCCAAGAATATTTCTTTCTCCCACTTCATCCCAATAGGTTTTAGTTCTACATCACTTTCCATACAGAGCTTCATATGGAGCCATCTGAATACTCGAGTGGAAGCTATTGTTGTATGAGAACTCATACAATGGGAGATGCTGATCCCATCCACCTTTGAATTCTAGAGATTAGGCTCTTAGAATATCTTCAAGAGTCTGAATAGTGCTTTCAGATTGTCCATCAGTTTGGGGGTGATAGGTCATGCTGAAATTTAGTTTATTACTCAAAGCATGTTGAAGGCTCCTCCAGAATTTAGATGTGAACCTTGGATCACGGTCAGAGACAATTGAGAGTGGAACACCATGCAGTTTCACCACTACCATCACATATATTTTTGCAAGTTGTTCATGTGAGAGATCTTCCCGAATAGTGTTAAAATGGGCAGTCTTGGTGAGTCGGTCAACCACAAACCATATCTAATTATTTCCCTTTGATGTCTCTGGGAGACCCCTAAAAAATTCTATAGTAACATTTTCCAATTTCGAAATGGGTATAAGCAGTGGCTGTATCATACCCTTGGAATTTTTTCACTCATTATTAACTTACTGATATACCAAACATCTTGATATATATTCTGCAATCTATTTATTCATGTTATCCCACCAGAAGTGTTCATAGAGATCACGGTACATATTTCTACTCCCATGATAGATAGAGAAATTTTATCTATGTGAATTTTCAAATAGATCCTTCTTTATCCCAGGTGAAGAAGCCACACAAAGCAACATTCCAAACCAAATCACACCATCATCGTCGATACAGATACATGTAAGCTTCCCTTCCTTTACTACATTCACCCTCTTTTGTATCTCCACATAATTACTTTGTGCTTCCTTAATATTCTCCATGATGGATGGTTTCACAATCATTTGGGCAAGTTAGGATGCATCCCCTGACCTTATGATTTCAAAATCCATTCTTTACATATCCAAGAAGATACGATATTTCTCAATCTGCAACATGGATAGAGTAGCAGGTTCTTTTCTGCTTAGAGCATCAGCTACATTGTTCACCATTCCAGGATGATAGTAAATAGAGAAATCGTAATCCTTGATTAGCCCTAACCATCTCATTTGATGCATATTTATCTCATTTTGTGTGAATATATACTATAGGCTCTTATGGTCAGTGTATATGTCACACTTCTCGGAATAAAGGTAGTGCCACCCGAATTTCAAGGCAAAAATCACGGCTTCCAACTCTAGGTCATGTGTCGGGTAGTTATGCTCATGTATCTTCAACTATCATGAGGCTTAGGCTATCACATTATCAATTTGCATGAGTACGTAACCCAAGAATTTCTTTGAAGCACCACTATATATCACAAAACATTGTTCACTTTTCTGTAGTGTGAGTATAGGTGCAGTGATCAGCCTTCTCTTTAGCTCCTTGAAGCTTCCCTCACATTCTTCAATCCAGAATAGGATTTAGAGATGGAGATAAACATTTGATGATTTTTTCAGAAATGGTTGTTTGGGAGGGTATGCCAACATCCATCGGATATGGCCAGGGCTTTGACACAGGACATTTTCTTGCTGATTCGCTTTGCAATGGTGGAGATATTCATCATATTCAAATACTTGGAAAAGCAGTTTCTATGTTGTCAGTATCATCTAATCTTTCTTGGCCCTCGGATCATGATTTTTCTAAGTCAGGAAGTATTTCCATTCCAACCTTCATCCCTTAAAAGGGGGACCATTCTTAATAATAAATTTATAGGCCTTCAGGCCGTTGGATGATAGTTAGCGAGCTTAACAATCGTGAGAAGTTTTTCACAAAACATTAGTTGTACCAAGCTAATCCAAGAAAACAACAAATTTCTGTGACACTAGAGGGCCTAGGTCATTCCTCAATCGCCTTAGTCTTTGAAGGATCCACAAAAATTCCCTCACTTGTGATCACATGTCCCAATAACGTGACTTGCTTCATCCAAAAGATATACTTGGTGAACATGGCTAACAACTTCTCTTTTCTTAATGTCGCCAACACAAGTCTTAGATGTTCTTCATGTTCCTATTTGCTCTAGAAATAGATGTGAATATCATCAATAAACACTACCACAAATCTGTTCAGGTAATGTCTAAATACTCAATTTATCAAATACATGAAGATTTCAGGGGCATTAGTAAGTCCGAAGGGCATAAAAAAACTCATAATGCCCAAACCTTGTTTGGTAGGCAGCCTTCTGAATGTCTTCCTTCTTTACAATTACCTGATGATATCCAGAACGAAGATCCACCTTTGATAATTATTCAACTCCTCTTAACAGATCGAACAAGTTGTCAATCCTTGGAAGAGGACACTTATTGTTTACAGTGATATTGTTGAGTTCCTGATAATCGATACACAACCGCATTGTTCCATCCCTCTTCTTCACAAAGAGAAATGGCGCACCCCAAGGTGATGCGCTAGGGAGTATGAACCCTTTTCCCAAATGCTCTTGAATCTTCTTCTTTAACTCCTCCAATTCAATAGGATCCATCTTATAGGAACACCTCGAGATAAGAGTAGATCTGGGAATGAGTTCAATTGAGAACTCTACCTCAAGATCCAGGGGAATTCCGGGTAACTCTTCGGGAAATACATTGTCATATTCCCTCACGATGGCCATTTCACCAAGGATGGCACTTTCCTTCGACTCAACCATTTGGGTGAGGTATTATTTTTCATAGGGAATCAACACCAACACCATTGAAGGATATTTCAAAGGAGATTCATGATCATCCCTGCATTTTTAGAGGAGCATGGGATGGTTCAGAATATGAAAAGATATTTCCTTTTCCCAACAGTTGATATGAGCTCTATATAATGAGAGCCAATCAATTCCCATTATAGAGTAAAATTCCACCATGAAGAGTATTATGAGATTATCTGGAAGAATCTTCCCACATACGCCAACAGGAGAGGAGTCAAATACTTGGGTTTCAATGATTGAACCACTTGGTGTTTTTATAGATATCTCTACATCAATGTTTCATGGCATCGATTCACTAGTGTAGAAATTGTTTTTTACGTCACCATTTATTACGTCGGTTATATATAACCGACGTAACAATGCGGCGAGTAGATTTTTGACGTCGGTTATTTTAATAACCGACGTTACAAATCGCGCCTGTTGGGTTTTTACGTCGGTTATTTGATAACCGACGTAAAAAAAGCGTAGATATCAGGTTTTTTTACGTCGGTTATTTGGAAACTGACGTAAAAAAACCCGATATCTACGCGTTTTTACGTCGGTTATCAAATAACCGACGTAAAAAACCAAAGCACCCGGGGGTTTTTTACGTCGGTTATAAAATAACCGATGTAAAAAAGCTTAAAAATAGTTTATAACGTCGGTTATATAATAACCGACGTTATAAAGCATTTTAAAAAATTAAAGCCTGTGTTCTGTCATTTACGATTTTTTCGATTGACAGTCGCCGGCTCGTCTCTCTCTCGTGCGGTAAACTCTAATCGGCTCGTCGATCGCCTGCATTACACTCATTTTAGCTTCATTGTTTATCTTCTTCACTGCTCTCGAATCTATCATCTCAACTCGCGACATTCAAGTAAGCCTTCCACGAATTTATTTCGTTCGTTTTTGTTTCGATTCTTGATGTGCTTTTCATTCGTTTTTGAATCTCGTGGAATTTTTTTTTATTGCAAATGGTTATTATGTTCATTCAACTCGCAACATCCAACTCGCAAATGATTATTAAAAAATTGTGGATTAGCTTCAGCAAAATCTGAAAAATAATGGGTGGTACTGTAACGTTCCATTCCTCCAGCAACATTATTATTTTCATTCCCTATGTTATAAAAATAAGTATTATGTAGGATGCTTCAAAAATTTATTCTCTGAGATGAGTTGATTTATGTGTGAAACCCAGGCCAAAAACATATGTATTTTTTTATTGGTATTACATATATATAGTTCGACATATACTTTTTTTTACATTACCATGATATTAACATTACTTTTTCTAAAGAAATATTAATGTCCTTATATTATATATCGGATCAAACGGATATAGTAATTCTAATATATAATCAGAATGATCAGATAATATGACAATATTATTAAACATAAAACAAATGGTCTATATTCATATTTTTAACATGACACTTACGATGTATAGCTATTTGGTGTTGGGTACTTATGAAAACTACTACTACTTTCATGATTTGTTTTATATTTTAAATTGTTTTACATTCAAATTATGATTTTTTTCATATAAACATGTTTTGTCTTATCTTAAAAATATATATTTTTTGTTGATATTTGTTATAGGTAATAATGAGTCAAAGTTGGATTACGGCACATCGAATGAGCAATGAATTTGAGGAAGGTGTTGATGCCTTTTTGGAATTTGCAAAACGAAATGTTCCAAGTAGTGACATTTTTTTCTGTCCATGCCTGAAATGTTTGAATATGAAAAAGTTGAAAAGTAGAGAGATAAAAGATCATCTGATATGTCATGGTTTTAATCCGAGTTACAGCCCTTGGATTTGGCATGGTGAAACTGGACGTAATGTCACTGATGATGATGATTCGCAAGATGGTAACTCCAATGGAATTGAAGAAATGATTCACGATATTGTAGCAGAACAAATTGAGATTGAACCGACAGTTGCATGTCTATATGGTGATGCTGAAAAACCATTATATCAAAATTGTACAGATTTTACGGTTCTGTCGGTAGTGTTAAGATTGAATAACCTAAAGGCGAAACATGGATGGAGTGACAGAAGTTTTACAGAGCTGCTACAATTGATGAAAGACATTCTTCCAAAAGATAACGATCTTCCAGATTCACATTACAAAGCCAAGAAAATATTATGCCCGATGGGATTGGGATACAAGAAAATACATGCATGTCCGAATGACTGCATTATATATAGGAAGGAATATGAATTTATGTCAGAGTGTCCAAAATGTGGGACATCACGGTATAAGGTGAAAGAAAAATCACAGGGTGATGTAGAGATTACAAAGCTCCCTTCAAAGGTATTTTTGTATCTTCCTATAATTAATCGTTTCAAACGTTTATTTGATAATTCACATGATGAAAAAAGGTTAAGATGGCATGATGAAGAGCGGGTATGTGATGGAAAAATACGTCATCCAGCTGATTGTCCACAATGGAAGAAAATTTATGCGCAATATTCTACATTTGGAAATGAAATAAGAAATATCGTACTAGGGTTGTGCACAGATGGAATGAATCAATACTGAACACTCAGTAGAACACATAGTTCATGGCCTGTTTTATTGGTAATTTAAAACCTCTCTCCTGAAGTTTGTATGAAGCGCAAATATGTCATGTTGAGTACAATGATCTCTGGTCCAAAGCAACCCGATAATGATATTGATGTTTACTTGTCACCGTTGATTGATGATTTGAAACTGTTATGGGCTGATGGTATTAGGGTGTATGATTCTTATAAAATGGAATATTTTCAACTGCATGTAGTGCTTCTGTTCACTATAAATGACTTCCCAGCGTATGGAAATTTGTCTGGATATAGTGTTAAAGGGCATAAAGCATGTCCAATTTACGAACAACAAACGTCCTATTGTCAATTGCATCATGGGAGGAAAACAGTGTACATGGGTCATCGAATGTTCTTGCCTATGGAACACCCTTATAGAAGACTAAAAAATGCATTTAATGGCTCACAAGAATTTTATACTGCTCCAAAACCTTTATCCCATGATCTGTATTTTGAGAGGGTGAAAAACCTTGACGTGGCATTGGGAAAGACACAAAAATCTGGTAATGATAGAAATATTTGGAAGAAAAGGTCAATATTTTTTGAGCTACCATATTGGAGGTATCATGAAGTTAAACATAATATTGATGTCATGCACGTGGAGAAGAATATCTCTGATTCTTTGATTGGAACATTGTTAGATATTAAAGGAAAGACTAAAGATAGGTTGAATGCAAGATTAGACTTACTATCAATGGTAATACGTTTGGAGTCAGCTCCCACTCCTAAAGGAAGACGAGCATTTCTTCCCCCGGCATGTCATACATTATCGAAGAGGGAGAAAATCAGCTTCTGTCAGTGTCTTCATGATACCAAAGTGCCTCAAGGTTATTCTTCTAATGTAAAAAATTTTGTCTCAATGAAGGGCTTGAAGTTGATAGGTATGAAATCACATGATTGTCACGTCATGATGCAACAAATTCTACTAGTTGCATTGCGTGGAATATTGCCCATTCGTGTCAGAAAGACTATAATGAAGTTGTGTTATTTTTTCAATTCAATTTGTAATAAGGAAATTGATGTGAATGCTTTGAACATTTTGTAAAAGGATGCAATTTGAATACTTTGTCGATTGGAAATGTATTTTTCTCCAACTTTTTTTGATTTAATGGTGCATTTAATGATTCATCTGGTTCGAGAAATAAAGCTTTGTGGACCTGTATATCTTCGTTGGATGTATCCTTTTGAAAGGTATATGAAAATATTAAAGGGTTATGTTAAAAATCTATATCGACCTGAAGCCTCCATTATTGAAAAGTATATTTATGAGGAGGTAGCCGAGTTTTGTTCGAGCTACTTGGTTGCGGCGCAACACATAGGTTTTCCTCCATCTCGCCATGAACGAGTTAATAATGAGGGAAAGGGGAATCACGGCTTGAAATTCAAATCATTGTCAGCTGAACAGATGAAGAAGTTAGAATCATACATCTTGAAGAACATAGCTGATGCTCAACCATATATCACATTGCACATTAATGAGTTGAAACAATGTCATCCAAAGAAGAAAGAAATGTGGATTTTGAATGAGCACAACAAAACTTTTTTGTCATGGATTAAAAAGACTTTTCTTGGTAGATCAGATGTATCAGAGACATTAAAATGGATAGTGGGTGGTCCATGTTTAAATGTGATAACGTGGTCTGGTTATGACATTAATGGTTATACATTTCACACAAAAGCTCAGGACAACAGAAGTGCGGTTCAGAATAGTGGTGTATTGGTGTTTGCAGAAGCAATGAATTTTTCGAGTGCTAAGGACAAAAACCCAATTTCTGCATCAAATGCATATTATGGAGTGATTGAAGACATATGAGAGGTTGATTACTTTAAAATTAAAGTTCCCGTTTTTAACTGTAAATGGTTTAACGGTAACAACAGTGTCAGACACGATGAATTTGGAATGACACTTGTTAATCTGAATAGATTGGAAGACACAGCTGATTCTTTTATAATGGCAACACATGCAAAACAAATTTTTTATGTAGTAGATCAATCAGATATGCAGTGGGCTGTTTTTTTACAAGGAAAAAACAATATGCTGGTGAGGATGAACTTGATGAATATGCTGATTTATGTGAGATCCCTACTTCAATGGAAATATTAACAGAATATAATGACGATCATGTTGAAGACATAGTTTGTGCCATAAGGAACGATCACGACGAAGGAATTTGGGAAAACAATCCATCTGTATATTCCTAAAATTACAGGTAACATATGTTTATTTCTTGTTTACATTTATTTTTTCCATAAATGTTAGATATTGTATGTTTTTTATTTATTAAAACATGTTTTAAAATAAAATAAGTATATGTTATTGTTATTGTTTGTTTAAAGTTTGTTTAGTTTACTTTATCATGTTTATTTTTGTATCCCTCTCTCTTGGATTTTAATGATCACAATCACTCTCATCGTGTTCTAACTTGTTTTCAAGTGTTTTGATGCTAGGAAAAAGGTTGCCCAGGAGTTGGCCCAAGAAGGAAGATATTGACTCTCTGAGTCTACCGGCCACCCGGTGGATTCCCACCGGCCGGCCGGTGGTCTCTGGTAGAAGCTTTGCTTTCTGACAGAGCCACCGGTCAACCGGTGTTAGCGCACCGGCCAGCCGGTATGGGCACCGGCCAACCGGTTCTTGCCCACCAGCCAGCCGGAGGACAAGGCAGTAGGCTTGCCCACTGCCTGGTGACACCGGCCAACCGGTGGATGACCACCAGCCGGCCGGTGGTCTCTGGCAGAAGCATTGCTTTCTTCCAGAGCCACCGGTCAGCCGGTGTTAGCGCACCGGCCAACCGGTTCTTGCCCACCGGCCAGCCGGAGGACCCAGGCAGTAGGCTTGCCCACTGCCTGGTGACACCAGCCAACCGGTGGATGACCACCGGCCAGCCGGTGGATCCCAGACAGAAAGAAATGATCTATAACCCAACAGTTTGTAACCATTAAATGAATTTTAAAATGCTTATTTTTGTTCACTGACAATTACTTTACCATGTTTACAATGTTTACCAGGTTTACCATTTTTTCCATTTTTTACCATCTTGACCATCTTGACCATCTTTTCCATCTTTATCATTGTTTAACATGCTTACCATATTACCAATGTTTACTATTATGTAACCTAGTACACTTTTCTATTTTCTGATTATCGTAGTATTAAAATATTTGAATTTGTATATTTGTGAACTGACGTTTGTATTTTTGATTTGAATGATAATGACAGATCATTCAGATGATCAACCACATGATTCTGGGGAGGATCATATTGCTGGTCATACCTCTGGGGATGAACATCCACATGCTCCTATTACGACAAAGAGTTCAAAGGTTGGTAAACGTGGTTGCACCCGTTTACCAAAATTATCACTTTCCCGTACGCAGGATCAGAGGATAGTAGTTGAGTTTGATGATGATGATATTCCTAGAGGTCCGAATGCCAAATATTTTAAGAGTTTTGTTGCAACTCAGGCTAAGACCAAATTAAGCATTCTGTATGATGATTGGAGAGGTGTGGATAAAGCGGTTATCTCTCAGTTGTGGGAGACGATTTTGGTAAGATCATTTGTCATTGTTTGACCATTATTTTAATGTTTCTGGTATATATAATATGTTTAACCTCTTCTTTATCATATGACATTTGATATTCCTGACACTGGAGGAGTCAGAAAGAAATGCTTATTGTTGGCTTCGAGGAGATGGAGGGATTTCAAATCAACCATCTCATCTGATTTCATTTATGGTCATAGGGGTCATGACAATCCATGTCGTATATATCCTTTTATAGATGAAGACACATGGAGACAGTTTTTTGAAAGTAGAAAAAAAGATTCATTTCTGGTAAGGGCAATGTAAAATTTTATATACTTTCTTATATAAATGATTTTATTAATGTTTTGTTAATGATTTCTTATTCTTAAATTACAGCAAACAAGGAAAGCTCATCAGGAGATCCAATCTAAAAATGTATACCCTCATAGTTTATCTCGGTTAGGGTATACATTATTGGAAGAAAAAATGATAGCGGGAAAATTTCAACAACTAAGAGCTGAGTCTTCAAGCTCCAGAGAGGTGGCCCCTCCATCCCCTCCATCTAGACATGAAAAATGGAAGAGAGCTCGGAAGGGAAAAAAAGGGCAATATCTTTTGGAAGAATCGAGAATCGTAGCTGAGAGGATTGTAAGATATCTATTTAATTTATTTAAGTTAACTTTTTTCTTCATATAAGTTTCAATCATTACAGAAATGTTCAATTAATTAATACAGGACTCTCTTGAGGAGCAATGTTCAGAGGGGACATTTACAGCTACTGGGAGGGAAGATATTTTATTTACAGCATTGGGTAGGCCTGAACATCCTGGTCGTGTAAGAGGATATCCGACAGGTGTATCGGTAAGAAAAGTGTTTCCACGTTCTTCAACTTCTAACATTGAGGGGGTTTATAAAAAAATAGAATCCTTGGAGGCTGAAGTTCAAAATATTAATGCGACGATGGAAGACAAGATTAGAGATTCGGTGCAGTCTATGTTTGCAGAAATGCAAAGACAATTTCAGACTGCAGCTCCCACTCCTCCACCTCCCCCTGCAGACCCAATTATTTATCCTCCACCTCTGCCAATAGCTCCCACTCCCCCACCTCAGCCTGCAGACCCCATTTTTTATCCTACGCCTCCGCCGCAGCTTCATACATATTGCGAGTTGTATGTTGATGATTCTCAACATCATATAGTAGCATACAGGTTGGTATATTGTATAGGAGATACAGTTCATCATCAACAATTAGAGGTAGATAATAAGAGGGTCACTGTACGGGATATTATAGATAGATCAGCTAGGATACCAATACCTACAGATGAGGTGGCGACAGTTGGACAGATTATCGTCCATTTTTTAGTTTGGCCATCCAGAATTCTTCGACTCATTACCAAAGAGGTATGAATGTTATATATTTTATTTTATTTTTTTATTAAATTTGTTTTATCATTTGAAAAATACTATAATTCTCAAAAAAAATTTCACAGGAATACTTCAAAGGTAAAGAAATACTGTATAGACAACAACAAAGACAACAAGCTATGACATCAGATACAGATTCCAGTAGTCTTGACAGATTGTCAAGATATTCACATTTGTTGTTGGGTTTTTATGATTTTCCAATGGAATCTCATGTTTGTGTACGTGAAATAACTGTGGGGATTACAAAATCTGATATCATGGAGCTTGTTACTGGAGATAAGTTGGGCATCAACGTGGTGAAAATTTTTTCCATGTAAGTCATAACACCTTTTCCCCGCGTTATATTTATTAAAAATGTATACTTATATATGTTTTGTATTAGGTATCTTTATAAAATTTGTGAGAGAAATGAACTGAAAGAAGTATATGGATTCATGGACCCGCAATTGATTTCCCCTGAAGCATGTGCATTGACTGAGGAACAAAGAATGGTTTATATTGCTGAAAGATTTGAAAAGAATATAATCCAACAATGTTCGATGATGCCTTTTTGTGAGAGGTATGAAACACATTTCTCTCAAATAGTTAATTATCTTTTAACATAAAAAACCACTGACATTAAATTTCCTTTTATCAGTAATCATTGGATGTTAGGTATTTTTTGCCCAAGGGAGAAAGCTCTTTATTGGATATGCTCTGTTCATGGTGATGTGCGGGCAAGTTTTAAGAATATATTGGAAAAGTAAGTTTCAATTTCTCAATAGTTTTATATATTATAATAAATTTAAAATTTACCCCATTCGTATTATTTTTCTAACAGTTCATGGGCCTACTTTCGAAAAAACACAATGAAAAGAAATGCAAAGATCAAATATGTAAAGGCGAAGGTAAATTTCCATTTATAATTTGTATTTTTTGATTTATTACATAAAAATAATATATTGAATTTACACTCATTCAAAACAGAATTGTCATGAACAACAAGGCCTCATCGAATGTGGATATTATATGTTAAGATTTATATATGAAATAATAACAACTGGGACAGTTGTGAATTTTGACCTGGTACGATTTCCTCTTAAACTTTGCCATCATATTTCAATTTTATTTATTCATTATACACATAAACTATCTTCTTTTTCATTTGTAGCTTTTTGATGACCCTCAACCCTATACTTCTGAATACATCAAAAACGTACAAGTGGAGTGGTCAAATTATTTTACAGGTTTGATTGAATTTTAGTTGTTTGTAATGTAAAATGTAATTTTGAATATTGTCGTTTTAATTGTCTATTTGGTAGTTGTTTAGGTTTTATTTAGTTTTTTTTGAAGTTGACAGTGTAAGTTTTGATTGTTATATAAGTGAATGTTTAATTTTCCTATACTTCTAGTTTTGGTCTACTTTTGATGGTTCTTCTGGTATGGATTTGGGTCTGTGGGGGAGGGGTTCCCAGGGTGTGGGGGTGTGTTCAGTGGGGTTGGGGGTGTCCAGCGGTCTGGGAGGGCTGTCCGGTGGGGTGGGGGGACAGTCTTGTGGGGTGGCAGTTATGTCCATGGGTGTGGGAAGCCGGTCCAGGGGTGTGGGAGTGCTGTCCAGGGGTGGGGGGGGGGGGTTGTCTAGGGGTGTGGTGGGGGCTGTCAAGTGGGGTGAGGGGGTGAGGAGGTGCTGTTCAGGCAGGTGGGGGGTTGTCGAGGGGTGTTTGGGGGTGTCCGGGGGTCGGGGGCAGTCCAGGGGTGTGGTGGGGGCTGTCAAGTGGGGGAGGGTTGTCCAAGGGGTATACATGAGGGTGGGAGCTCCAATGGGGTGGGGGAGGGCTGTCCAGGGGGTATACATGAGGGTGAGGGCTCCAACGGGGTGGGGGAGGGCTGTCCAGGGGGTATACATGACGGTGAGGGCTCCAACAGGGTGGGGGAGGGATGTCTAGGGGGTATACATGAGGGTGAGGGCTCCAAACGGGGTGGGGGAGGGCTGTCCATGGGGTATAAATGAGGGTGGATGATGTCTAGGGGGTAAGTTTTTTATGTTATCTATTTACATGCTTATTTTTGATGTACTTCTATTTCTGTGGTATGATTTCTTGATTTATATTCTGGTTGATTCTGGTGGAGAGAAGATCACTGCATTCTGTTTAAAAAAATTGGGTTTATCACGTCGGTTATTTCATAACTGACATCATAAAAGTCCTGTAAACTAGTTTATCACGTCGGTTATTTAATAACCGAGGTGATAAAAGGCCTGTATAATGGTTTATCACGTCGGTTATTTAATAACCGACGTGATAAAGGGCCTGGAGAATGGTTTAGCACGTCGGTTATTGAATAACGGACGTGCTAAACGGCCTGGACAAGGGTTTATCACGTCGGTTATTGACTAACCGACGTGATAAACCCCCTCCCACTGGTTTATCACATCGGTTAGTCAATAAACAACGTGATAAACCCCCCCTCCCCCGGTTTTTCACGTCGGTTTTATATGAACCGACATGATAAACCACGCGCAGCCCAGTTTATCACGTCGGTTCTTATAGAACGGACGTGATAAACCACCCTCACCCCAGTTTATCACATCGGTTCTTCGATAACCGACGTGATAATCCATTCTCCAGGCCTTTTATCACATCGGTTCTAACATAACTGACGTGATAAACCATTCTCCAGGCCCTTTATCACGTCGGTTCTAAAATAACCGACATGATAAACATCACGATTTTATGCTTTTTGACGTCGGTTTTTAAATAACCGATGTAAACAACCTTATTTATAATGTCGCACGTATTAACGTCGGCTAGAAACCGACGTAAAAAATTAAAAATAACCGACGTAAAAAACGTTTTCTGCACTAGTGATTCTATATTTCTAGAAAACATGAAAGATATAAAGGAATGCATAGAACTGTTATAAAATAAGACGCTTTCCATTTTCGAGTGAATAAGAAGTGTACCTTTTACGACTTCATTTTCATGATAAACCTCAGCAGTAGTGATGTCATAATCCTTCCCTTGTTCCTTTGTATTTGGTGGTTGCTGACATTGATTACCCTCAAGAACTCGAGGTTTAGTGCATTGACTTGCATAGTTCCCTTGCTCCCTACAGTTGTAGCATTGAACCATGAGTGGTTATCTTATTTATTCTACCACATTATCCTTCATTTTTGTGTCTTTTAGATAATATTGAGAATGGTGGCCTTCTTTTCTACAATTGAAGCACTTCCCCTTCCCTTTGAGGCAATTCCCATGGTGTCGCTGCCCACATTTTTGGCATGTGGGTCATTGAGTTTTCTTCCCACATCCTTCATTAGATCCTCTAGCTTGAAACTCCATCTTTTGTTTCTTATCCCCATATCCATGGGAACATTCTCCAAACTCCATCTCCACTTTTAGATCAAATTGAAAAACTTCTTTATAACTCCAAAAGTCTCTAATTTCAAGAGACTTTCGAAGGTGTGGTTTAAATCCACTAAAGAATCAGTCAATTTTTCTATCATTGTTGATAACATAACCCGAAGCGTACCTTGAAATACTTGTGAAATTCACTTCATAGGTTTTGATAGATTCTCCTTCTTTTTAATTGAGCACTATAAATTCTCTCTCCATCTTCGTACGAAGTGTTCGTGGGAAATACTTTTTAAGGAACATTATCTTAAAGTCTTCCAATTCCATCTCCTCAATTTCCTCCCTTTGCATGGTGTTCTTAATCAAATCCCACCATTGATCAACTTCTCTATCTTGATGATAAATGGCTAGAGTCACCTTCTCCATCTCAGAATAGTGATGTAAAGAAATTATCTTCTCTATTGAGTTGGCCCACTTTTCCGCAACTAGTGGATTAGAATATCCACTAAATGTCGGTGGTCGTTGCCAAGTAAAACATTCGATAGCAAGTTTCTCCCTTTTTTGTGAAGGATAACGTTACCAATTATTATGGTTATTTTTCATAACCTGAGAGAATTGCGTATGAATCTCCATGAAGGTTTGAACTCAACCTCCCAAATCATTGTGGATGTCGCTCAGGAAATCGTTTCATTGGCCCTTGCATGAGTTGTTGGTCTGATATCTCCTGATTCCCACTATTTTTTAAAATAGAAAATGTTAGAACAAAACATAAGTTTACCAGTCATGAATATGTGATCCTTATGTAGAGATTATTGTGTGCATATTTGTACATAGTCTCATGCTAGAGGTTTTATCAAGGGTTCACTAATCCTAATTTCCAAATTAACAAAACCTTGCCTCTGATACCAACTATAGAGACCCGAAATTTTCATACATTATAATTAAATAATTTTATATATAAAGAACATACTATTATTACACATATAGGGTCCAATGATTTAGTGTCATAGGAAAACTACGACCATACATAACAGTTACAATATCAAGTATAAACATTTTTTTAATTTTTTCTTCCCTAGCTTTTTATGGGCACCTGTCCTCTCCCTAGTACATGTAGCCACCTAAGGATATACGTCAAAAGGGGTGAGATAAAATCCCATTAAAAGGATAGATAAGAACCATATATCATGGGGTGAGCATAACCATAACATGGAAAAAAGATCATGAACATGAAAGGAAGCATACATATATGACTTGAAAAGTAGAAATGCCTAAAAATGAAACATCATGTCATAGTGGTTAACTACCACACATACTTGTGAACCAATATATAATCTTGTTCACACATAATTTCACATTCACTCATGTGATTGATCACTTTACTCAATGCATTGGAGCATGGTATAATTCCAGGTGCACCCGTCACATTCAAACATTCATATTGCGCAATAAAATTCCAGACACACCTGTCACAACATAACATTATCATTATCATGATTTCCACGTAGAACACATATAAAAACTGAACATAAATAACCCATGGAAGGGAATTTGTTTCAACTAATAATAACACATTCATAAAGATTGGCTTCCCAAATAAAATAGGTAATAACATACATGTTACAAGAACAGTCCACTTTGAGTGAGAAGTACAAGGTGTGTTCATAAAAGAAGTGTTCTTTTGGAAAACATTTTTTTGGACATAAACAATAGTGGAAAAATTTTATATCCCAAAAAAGGAATGAAAATAATGAACAAATGATCTTAATGGAGTAACCATATCAAAAATGGAGTGGAATAGAGAGAACCTGAAGGATGAAAGTTGGGTTCGAGAATTTCCCCTTACCTTGTATCTGAATGCTTCTTTCTATTTAATGTCCTGTATAATGAAATTATATTCATTAATTAGAAATACCTAACCTTGTGTACATTAATTTGGTTCATTATGGTTTCATTAAGTGATTTTATGTGCCTTTTAATGAGTTATAGATTTTCAAAACATTGTTCGAGAAAGTTTGTTTTTATGGTTTTCATGAGTGATTAAATTTTATTACTAAATTGAAGTTCGGGTATAACATGGGTAAACCTCAATAAATGATATTATATATTATTAATGATATTATAGGAGTTTTAATGATCTTATAATGGATCATATTATATCCATGTGGATGAATCAATAGATAAGAATTAAATGATGATTGTTTGGGTTAATTTGGGAATTTTTTCGATCACAACGAATTTGTTTCAATTTATCACTTAGTAATATGTACGTAAGTTATATCCAGAACATTAAATAGGGTATAATACATATAAAATATTATGGTTCAACCATAAAAATGGTTTCATGACCAGATCTGAAGGTTGAAATGGAATTAGAAGACATGTTGTTCTTGATGTTGACAAATTAACACCTCGCGTGCAACGTTCTCTTTAATAAAATAAAAGGAAGGGGGAAAGGGGGTTGGATGATATAATATCCCATTAGCATCATAAAATTCCATTTCATGTATAATAATCGAGTTACAATACCATTTTGATGAATATAGGTGGGGAGAGAATAAGAAAAGAACATGAAATTGAAAGGGAATTAAAGGAAATGAGGGGGAGAAATTACCTCTTGAATCCTCCTCTTGTGATCCTCCATAAGGGCTCTAAGATTGGAATTTTTATGAGACCAAATGTAACACCCAAAGCTTCCACGTTACACTTCTCTTTAAATAATTCAATAGCTTACATTGTACGCATGTTCGAGATTCTAACACACCGCGACCAATCAAAGTAGCCATAATGAATAGTAATACCCACTTTTTGAAATTATATAAATTTTATATTTCAGAATGGTCTTCATTTTTGAATTTGGAATATCGGAATTAGCCTATGTTGAATTTTTTGCATTTTTCCGAGAACTTCAAATTTTTGATGAATAGTGAAAAATACTTAAAAACTACTTTTTTAATCAATATAATTTATAGTGATAAATTATAATATTGAGTGATTTTAAAGTATAATTAGAATATAATTTTACTATTTTATCCAATGGTGGTCAATAGAATTAATTTCACTTTGAAATTGAACACTTACCATTGTTGACCTTTTGATTGATATTGTTTCGTAAAAACACGCTATTTGTTGTGACAACATGAATTAATTATAAAATTAATTAATGCAACATATATTTTTAGAATTTTGTAAAATAGGAATCATTTTTGAATTCAAAATATCAATTATATTTTAGGGTGAAGTTTTGGTATTGTTCGGAAAAATATCAATTTTTGATGAATATTGAAACCACTGAGTGGTAGTTAAAAAAACTGATTTTTTGTTTAAATGAAACTTTACCGCTTCTACAAATTGAATTTCAAAAATCTGACATACATGGTTGTCATTAGTAAGTAAAATGTGGTTCAATACGATGAAAATAATTTTTGGTGAATCGTAACTTTTGAGTTTTATTAACCGTGGTTTGAGGTAATTAGGGTAATTTAAGGTAAAAATAATATTATAAGAATATAAAAATATATTGACACATGTCCTACTCTTATTGGATGAGTCATGGACGACCAAGACAAACCATTGGACGTTTTTGGGTCCCATGGATCCACTTCTGTAAGATAATGTCATCAATACCTTTTATTTAATGTAAAAAAAATGTCACAATCATGTATTGTTTTACTAAAATAATTTTTATAAAGGTCTATACAAGTCATATCTTTGAATATAAATATTAATTTGAAATCTAAAAATATTTCCCACATCATGGTAAATTTTTTATAATTTTTAGTAATTATAAAAATAAATTTATTTATCACACCATGATGATGCAGCAATTACCTCATTAATGAACGATTTAAATAAAATGAAAAGATAAGGTAAAATCTAAGACTTACACTAGTCTAAAGCCTATTGTATGGGTTGATTTCGAACCCTTATCACCTTATCCTTGAAATATTTCATTGTGGGACCTTTAAAATCCGAAAATCATTTCATAATAATGTATCATTCATTACTTTCCAAGAGTTCCCCTCCTCTCCTCTTATAAAAGGCCCCCACCTATACCACCTTAATCACACCTCTAAATCCATTTTGATCGGCCATCCTCTGCCCAAATACTCTCCAAGCATCCCTCTATTACTCTTAGAATACTCAATATGGTCAAAATTCATCCCAAGGAAGCCTTTGGCTCAGATCAAAACGAGTTACCCGATTTTAAGGTAATGTTTTCTCTTATATTATTTTGTTTTATTTTTCTTCTCCAACCCCATAAACTATTTCTATTCTTTTCCTTTGAAACAACAACAGTATATTCAATATATTAGGATTTTTTTAAATGAAGTATTTGATTTACACATACACACACCAGTGTCTAATGGTTAAAGAACTTACTGTTTCCGTGGGTGGCGAAATACTACCTCACAAAACGATGATTGTTCAATATTATTTTAAAACCACTCATGATGGCCATTAAGATGTCACTATATTTATATATGATATATATTAGGTTTATTATTTCCTTATTCTTCTGTATTTTTCATTTATGGAATACCTTTATGATTTCCATTATGGTTAATCGTGAGAATTTCATTTTAGGAAGTGCAGACTACTGCCCCCTCAAAGAGATTTAAATCGTTAATGCCATATGTGGGATGTATAAAGGATGGAGTAAATTATATTATATATGATATTATACTGGAATTATAATATTCCTTTATAACCTTATGATTTCATTTCATTAAATAAGAAATAGAAATGAAAGTAGCGTTCATGCGTACGTATGACTTACCATCATCACGAACGGTGCATTTCTTTTCTTACCTCTAAATGTTATGTAATATTATAAATTCATATATATATACTGAATATATATGATATATATAATATCTAAATAATGAATATAATTCTAGATATAATGGATTTTTTACCACATGAACATCTTGTAATTGTAATATGTTTATTTTTGACTCAAGTACCAAAGATCGACAAAATGACCGTTATTAACTTAAATAATCACATAATGTTCATAACATGGTAATAAGTGATATAAAAGGAATAATAAATTTGGAAAAGGTTATTAAACAAGTAGAAATTAAATCTAGTTTTTTATTCAGCAGGTTAAAGAATGATCGAGTCAAGTCGGACACGAGGTAAGGGACTTCGTCTCAATCTCCTTTCATTGAGGCATATTTTGTTTTCTTTTATACGGTGTATAAACCCCCATTGACTTTTATGTTTATTAAAATGGAATCTTTTTTATATGACACATTTTACTAAACGACAGAAGGGAATGTTTTTTTGTCATATGTATGCGGCGTCATAGACTTCTCTGCCACCGTGACCATTATTTGAGTTCCAGCTTCCTCTAAAAGGCATAACTTTTTTTAAAATGAAAAATAAATACAATGTTTTATTATTCATTTATTTTGGAATTGAAAATTGTTTTATTATATCAATGTGTTGTATTGATATCTTGTGATTGAAATGTGGAAATTAATTGTTTCCTTTATGCATGTTTTATGCGATACGATTATGTTATGGTTTATGATATATTTAATCCTTTTCATATAAGGAATGCATTGGACTTAGTATGTGACGGGTGGAGCCCGCTATAGCTCCTCGATGCCTCGATAGGTCTTTTGAGACAAACTAGTGTCTTGGCACAAGACCTTGACAAAATCTTATTTGTAGTCTTGGAATAAGGCCTTGAATATGTGGTTATGATAGTCTGGCGTTATACATTCCGTCTTTATGAAAGTGGATATTGTTATTGCATGTGATTATTCGACTAGTACAATATCTATGAGAATAAATAAATGGAATTATTTCATTTTAATTTTTCCATATTATGCTGAAGATCAAGTTTTAAAGGCTTTTGTTTGAGTTTGACATTTCTTTAAATGTTCATGTTTATTTATGAATGTTTCTGCTATATTGTTATCCTTACTGAGCATCTGAGCTCACCCCATTCTATGTTTTATTTTCCCAGGATGTGAAGAATTATTTTATGACTGACCCACATGGATAGTATAAAGGGGATATGAGTGTGGAATATGTATACTATGTTATTGTAGTTTGTCACTTTATGATGTAATGTAACATTTATGAATGTATCTAGTGTTTTCAAGGCTACTAAAATAATCGTTCTTTCGAGACTTGATCTTTTTTGATCTTGCCTATGTTACGTAATAATGCACTGACTCTGGGTAACTAGGGTTGGGGCATTACAGTTGGTATCAGAGGCAGTTTTGAATTAAACTTGGAAGATAAATTTAGATAAACTCTGATTAGAGAACATAGCCCTAAGATAGACTTCTAGGAATAGTATAGAAGAACATCCTAGAATTTTGGTATTGTAGAGATTTTGGGAGTTTTACGAGAAATACATCCATGTATCCATATAACCAGGTAGAGACGGCTCTGACATAGATTTACCTAGGGCTAAAACCCGAAAACACCTCATTGAGCTAGACTTGAACGAGAACTGGTTCACGACAACGATCCTTGATGCACTCTTGGTTATAACACTCCTGAGGGATATGGTTAGGATAATTCACATTTTCTTTAAAAACTATTATGATGGGTTTATGAGTATATACTTCCTCAAAGAAAACATTTCTTTTTATGATTATGGAATATATCCATAAACTGTTCATTTTATGTTAAGTGTTTTACAAGTATGGAATTATGTATTTCAATTCATAAACTAATCTAGTTTATGACAATGTTTAGAAATGGCGCCTAGTGGAAGGAATGGAAACTGTATCAATGCACACACTCCATGTAGGGATTTCCCTCCTGGTCAGGATAATTATATTGGAGTTGGTGATAGAACTGGTGCTGATCAGTTTATCACCATACTGGGAAAACTCACTCAGGTTATGAATAATAACATTACTCGTATGGAGCACCCTGATCCACAACATGGAGGATCAATGTTAGACCGCTTCCTGAGGAAACTACAACCAACATTAAATGTGAGTACAAATCCCTTAGTATATGAGCAATGGATAAATTTCTTAGAGAAAAATATTCCATGACTTGGGGAGTAGTGAAGGGGAAAAGGTTATCATGTCAGTTTACCACCTCACAGGAGATGCTGATCAATTGTGGTCATTGATTCAAAACAAAAAGGAAGATGATGAAGTATCAAATATGGAATGTTGGGAGTTAAAAGAGTTTTTCTTAGAAAAATACTTTTCTCATGACCATCGAGCAGATTTGGAAAGGCAATTTCTGAGTCAGAGACAAAAGGAGGATGAGAATGTCACAAAGTATGAGGCCAATTTTACAAGGCTAGTGAGGTATGCAGCAGATTATATATGTAACCCAAGATGTAATATTGATCGTTTCTCTATGGGTTAAAACCATTTCTCCGTTGAAAATTGGTCTCACAATCCTTCTCGTTATACGAAGATATTGACTCATGTGCTATCAAGACAGAAATGGAATTCTCTAAATATTATGACACTAATGTGAAGCAAGAGAAGAAGAGAATGGTGGAACAAGAGAGAGATAAATGGAAAAAGGGAAAGAATGATTTTCCGTTATCTAATAATTGTGGGAAGAATCACCCCGGTACATGCCTAAAAGGAATTGGAGTTTGTTATAAATGTGGAAAAAAGATCAACATGCTCGTGATTTCAAGGGAAAAAAATAGGTTATCAATGTTGAATGCAACAATTTTAGGGAAATGGGGAATTATACAAATGAATGTCCTAATCTTCAGATAATCATACCTCAGAAAAGGCCATGGGATCAAGGCCAATCTTATGCTATTACTACAGTTGAAGTGGAATAAGTAATGTATTTGTGCTTTTGGACTCATGGATTATATTCTGGAAATAAGAATAATGTGATATATATAAGGATTGTATGGTAGTAGTTGTTTTTTTCATTAAGGTTTTAATATGATTAAGGTAATCATATTTTTAGTATGTGACAATAAGATAAACTTTACTTTGTTTTGGGAATCTGATGTTACAATTGATTTTGGAATTTAGAGAGCATTTAGAGAAAGTATGTACAGAGGTATTTTGGATAACTATAAAGGTTAGAATGGATTAATATGAACGTTGGATAGTATTGTTTAATGTTAAAACATTTCTGAAGATTATTTTAGGAATATTATATAAAACTGTAGTTTTAGGAAAAGGACAACCTGCATTTTGGGGGATAACCCGTCGTGTCGGACAAAGCTACAGCAATCGAACCCACAACCATAGTGCGACAGGCCTTTATTACCAACCACTAGCCTACAGGAAGTCCCTGGTTATTACAAAATAGTTTTCCTAATCTAAATGGTATGTGTTAATATTTGCAACCTTTTACCATTAGGATAAATATAATATTTTTGAGTTATATTATCTTGTTGATGGAAATATGAGTTTGTGGTAGAAATTAGTTGAAGGTTGAAACTCTACATGTCAAATATATATATATTTATATACCTCTCTCTATTTCTATGAATAAATTAATTCTTTAACATTAGGAAAGGGATATTAAAACAAAAAATGTGTTATCCTAATACCTTATGCTTTGTTGAAATGATGATATTTTTAATCAACATAGATTGAAGGCTTTGAGGCCCTCAATTTTACACTTGTTTGTGATTGATGACCACAATCAATCCCTACAAATATTTATGTTTTTCCTCCAAATATATGTCTCTAATTTCCACTAATGTTCTCCTAATCAGGATCATAATTTTGTGGTGACATTTTCATTTCCTTTTCCCTCTTATTAGGGCTAAATTTTATTAACCTTATTTCTGATGTGGGTTTTCCACAATTGTATTTTCTATTTTCAACCTTTTATTTTCGAAGAACAATTTCAAATTGTGGGGACGTAATTTATTGAAGTAGGGTATAATGTAACACCCCAAGCATCCAAAGTACGATTCTCTTTCAATAATTCAATAACTTTCATTGTACGCAAGTTCGAGATTCTAACACACCGCGATAAATCAAAGTAGCCGTTATGAATAGTAATACCCAATTTTTGAAATTATATAAATTTTATATTTCATAATGGACTTCATTTTTGGATTTGGAATATCTGAATTAGATTATGTTGAATTTTTGGAATTTTTCTGAGAACTTCCAATTTTCGATGAATAGTGAAAAATACTTATAAACAACTTTTTTAATCAAAATAATTTATAGTGATAAATTATACTATTGTGTTGTTTTAATGTAAAATTAGAATAAACTTTTACTATTTTATCCAATGTTGGTCAATATAATTAACTTCATTTTGAAATTGGACACAAATCATTGTCGATCTTTTGATTGATATTGTCTTGTAAAAACAATATATTTGTTGTGACAACGGGAATTAATTAGAAAATTAATTAATGAAACTTATATGTTTATAATTTTTTAAAATAGGAATCATTTTTGAATTTGTAATATCAATTATATCTTAGGGTGAATTTTTGGTATTGTTCTGAAAAACTTAAATTTTTGATGAATACTGAAACCACTAATTGGTAGTTAAAAAAACTGATTTTTTGTTTAAATGAATCATTACCACTTCTAAAAATTGAATTTCAAAAATCCTACATACAAGGTTGTCATTAGTATGTAAAATGTGGTTCAATGGGATGAAAATAATTTTTGGTGAATAGTAACTTTTGAGTTTTATTAACCGCGATTTGAGGTAATTAGGGTAATTTAAGGTTAAAATGATATTATAACAATATAAAAATATATTCACACATGTTCTACTCATATTGGATGAGTCATAGACGACCAAGACAAACCATTGGACAATTTCTGGGACCCATGGAGCCACTTGTGTAATATAATGACATTAATACATTTTATTTAAAGTAAAAAAAAAATTTCACAATCATGTATTGTTTTAGAAAAATAAAATTTTAGAAAGGGTAATACAAGTAATATTTTTTACTATAAATATTCATTTGAAAGCTAAAAAGATTTCCCACATCATAGTAATTTTTTTATAATTTTTAGTGATTAAATCAATATATTTATTTAACACCCCATGATGATGCACAATTACCTCTTTAATGAACGATTTAAATAAAAAGAAAAGATATGGAAAAATATAAGACTTAAAATTTTCTGAAGCCTATTGTATGGGAGGATTTATAAACCTTATCACCTTATCCTCTAAATATATCATTGTGGGTCCTTTAAAATCCGATAATCATTTCATAATAATGTTACATTTCATTACATTCAAAGAGTGGCCCTCCTCTCCTATTATAAAAGGCCCCCCACCTCTACCACCTTATTCACACATCTATTGTAATTTGGCTCGGCCAACCTATTCCCAAATACTCTCTCAACTTCCCTATATTACTCTTATATGCCTCACTTTGGGCAGAAGTCTTCCCCAAGAATCCTTTGGCTCAATTCAAAAAGAGTTACCCGATTTTAAAGTAATGTCTTCTATTTTGTTCTTTTGTTTTATTTTTCTTCTCCAACCCTTTAAACTCTTTTTATTCCTTTAATTTGTAAAAACAAAGGTATCTTCAATATACTAGGATGTGGTTATGAGAAAAATTTTATTTACACTTACACACACCTTCGTCTAATGGTTAATGTACATACTGAATCTGTGGGTGGCGAATTACTGCCTCACAAAATGATGACTGTTCAATCTTCTTTTAACACTTCTCATGGTGTCCATTAAGATTTCACTATATATATATGATATATATTATTTTTATGTTTTCCTTATGATTCTGTATTTATCATTTATGGCATTCCTTTATGATTTCCATTATGGGTAAACTCGTTAATTTCATTTTAGGAAGTGCGGACTACGACCCCCTCAAAGTGATTTGAATCGTTAATGCCATATATGGGATGTATAAAGGATGTAGTAAATGATATTATATATGATATTATACTTGAATTATAATACACCTTTATATCATTATGGTTTCATTCCATTAAATACGCAATAGAAATAAAAGTAGCGTTCATGCATACGTATGACTTACCGTCTCAATGAATGGTGCATTTCATTTCATACCTCTAAATGTTATGTAATATTATAAATTCGTATATATACTGAATATATTTGATATATATTATATCTACATCATTAATATAATTCTGGATATAATGGATATTTTACCACATGAACAACTTGTAATTATAAGAAGTTTAATTTTGACTCAAGTACCAAAGATCGACCAAACGACTGTTAATAACTTAAATAATTACATAATGTTCATAACATGGTAATAAGTGATATAAAAAGAATAATTAACTTGATAAAAGTTCTTAAACAAGTATAAATTAACTCTAGTTTATTATTCAGGTGGTTAAAGAACGATCGAGTCATGCCGGACAAGAGGTAAGGGACTTTGTCTCAATCTCCTTTCATTGAGTCATATTTTGTTTTCTTTTATACGGTCTTTAAACCCCTTTGACTTTTATGTTTATTCAAAAGGAATCTTTTTTATACGAAGAATTTTACTAAAAGACAAAAGGGAGTGGTTTTTGACGTACATATGCGGTGGCAACGACTTCTCTGCCGCCGTGACCATTATTTGAGTTCCGGCTTCCTCAACAAGCAATAACATTTTTTTAAAATGAAAAATAAATACCAAGTTTTAATTTAATTTTATTTAGGTATTGAAAATGGTTTTATTATATCAATGATTTTATTGATATCTTGTGATTGAAATGTTGAAATGTTATGTTTCCTTTATGCATGTTTTATGTGATACGATTATGTTATGGTTTATGATATGTTTAAACCTTTTCATATAATGAATGCATTGGACTTAGTATGTGACGGGTGGAGCCCGCTATAGATCCTCGATGCATCGGTAGGTCCCATTAGACAAACTAGTGTCTTAGCACAAGGCCATGACAAAATCTTATTTTTAGTCTTGGAACAAGGCCTTGACAATTTGGTTATGATAGTATGGCATTATGCATTCCATCATTATGAAAGTGGGTATTGATATTGCATGTGATTAATTGACTATTAGAATATCCATGTGAATAAGTAAATGACACTATTTCATTTTACTTTTCCCATATTATTCTGAAGATCAAGTTTTAAAGGCTTTTGTTTTAGTTAGAAATTTCCTTAAATGTTCATGTTTATTTATGAATGTTTCCGCTATATTGTTATCCTTACTTAGCATCTGAGCTCACCCCTTTCTATGATTTATTTTCAGAGGATGTGAAGAAATATTTTATGACTAACCTGCAGGGATAGTCTCAAGGGTATATGAGTGTGTACTATAGATACTATGTAATTGTAGTTTGTCACATTATGATGTAATGTAAAATTTATGAATGTATCTAGTGCTTCCAAGGCTACTAAACTAATCGGTCTTTCGAGACTTGATCTTTTGTGATCATGCCATTGTTACGTAATAATGCACTGACTCTGGGTAGCTAGGGTCAGGGAGTTACACCAAAATCTCCTGGACGAGGCTGCAGGGCTAGGGAATATGCTTGGGCATAGTTTAGACAAGGCTTCAAGTATGAGAGGTGTGATTAAATGAGGGAGTGAAGGGTGGTCTTTATAGTGGGGGGAGAGGGGTTTCCTTAATATAAAATTCATTAGATTAATATTTCCCCAAAAGATAAGGAATAGTTACTATTGAATGCCCATGAATAGTAATTTTATGATGTAATTCTGAACCAAGTTGTCTTACATCTGCAGAAAATCAGACATGACCCTATAATTTTCTTTTTTAGCTTATTTTGTAAATTTCGGTATTTCACTATTCATCAAAAATTTAAGTATGTCAGAAAAAACCCAAAAATTTACCCCATCCATTTTTCGAAACGCTGAATCCAAAAATAAAGTCCATTTTTCAAAAATAATTTTCTAAATATGATTAATTTAATATTTAGTTAAAATCATAACTTATTATAAAATAAAGTTTTAAAACATTCATTTAGTTATTCTAAAATATAGGTACATCATAATTCCACTTGAATACTATTTTTACACTCTCGTAGCTAAAATTTCTATTCATTTGGGTATATCACTATTCATAAGGGTATGTTACTATTCATAAGGGTAAGTTACTATTCACCAAAAAATATTTTTATTTTATTAGACTCCAAAAATCATCTTGAACACAACAGTGTATGTCAAATTTTCCAAATTCCAAATACATAAGTGAAAACTTATATTTAAAGGGAACTTAGCACATAGTAGTTTATTATGTTGTGTTTTCATGTGATTTTATGACATATTTATGCGAAGTGAATTTCCATTGAAAAAAAATTGGTCATTACACTACATGAGGCCCAACTAGTGGACCCTGCCCAAGATGACTCTGAAAGATGAGATCGTAAATCTCAAACCATTCATGTCTATATCTCCCCTGATATCAACCCTAATTACACTCGATCATTCTGTAATAATACATGTATTCATGATACATCAGGATTTAATTATAAATATATGGATGCATTAATCATTGAATTATGAATGCATTGATAAAGTGATTATCAAACATTGTGAACTATTTATTACTCACCCCATTTTTATATAGTCCATGTTGTGAGCATTCTGGCATATATTATTTCAGTTCATGATGTGACACAACCTGAAGTATTCTTAACCATTACTAGTTGTTACTAATATTTAAAAGATGATACTTCTCCAATATTTGTCAGAGGGATAATTTAGATGATAAAATTTTCTTAATTCTGACATTTGTATTTGGAAAATTATTAGCCCTATACTTCATTTTAATTTATGTGAGAAAATGAATTTATTTTTATTATGTCTCCCACAATATTTTCATTCCCCAATAACCCTCTCCATTAATCATACAATTTCTATATTATTGTAAATTGTAGTATTATTGATTTACATTACTCTTCTCCTAACCCATGTAAGGGATCATTCAATTACCCAATTCTATTTAGATATGAGGGTCCCTACCAATAGTGGGTGGGAAATTCCCTGATATGTTGAGTGGATTCCTCAATCCTAAAATCCTAATTGGTATTTTCTCAAAAATTTCATTCAGGATTAACCAGTTCTAGAATGGGATACTCCTATTAACGTAAAATTGTTAATTAAAAAAATATTTATAATAACTCTCTTATTTAATGTAAATGTACCCATAGGAGGTTTTCAAACACAAAGTTATACTTGTTTCATTCCTAATCATGTAATGAAGGATTGGAGTGACATAATATTACATTGAAAGATATTATTTTTTAAATGAGTGTTTTTTATCATTTAATTATACTATTAATAATAAAAGTATTTTATCCAATTGATTAGCCATATTTTGATAATATATTAACACATAATCCAATTATATAAATTTAGTTATGTAACATTAATACATTAATTTATTTAATAATGTATTTACATCAATAAAATAATAAAATGAATAAGATATAAATAAATAAATACTTTTTGATGTTACCCAACCATGTATTTATCTAATAGTATATTTTTTAGTAGAAAATAAATCAAACATTGACCAATTAGAAAACTCATTATTTCATTCTTTTCATGAGTCACATATTTACACCATTCCGACTATGTGTAAGCTAGGTCGGCATAATATTGGTTCCATCTTGGACCTCCTCCACACACCTTGGGATATAAATTTTATTACATGTATTTATTACTCACATGTAGGTAAAGGGATCAATAGAAATGGTTAAGGGAAATTGTATAAATAAAAATTCACACATGTATCCTACAAAATAATGTTTGGTGGGATGAATTACATACCAACATATTTAATTTTATAATTAATAATATCAAGACCATGAAATATATTAATTAAATTAATCTAACAAGTCCAATGTTCCTGGTCAAGCTAATAAATTTTCATACACATGTGAAAAATATGTAAAAGTAAAACAGATAACATTCAATTTTACTAATTGATTATTATTACAATAAAAAATATTACATTATTTATTTAAATAAACCCCCTTTATCTTAATGACCATTCTATTTCTCTTATAGTAAATTAATTTATGGAAAATAATATACATAACTGGTAATTACAGATAATTACAATAAAATAATTAAGAGTTTTAATTTTTTTAAGATTCTTATTAAATTATAAAACACACAAAGTGCTTATTAATATAATAATAATTTAATATAATAAATATGTATTAAATATAATTTAATTCTTCCCTTTATCAGGATGCTACACTATATATAATTATGAGATACAGAGTCTGGTCCAGACATTTCATGTACCCGAGATAAATGCATTGGTAATAGGTTTGTACCTCGACATGAAAACAAGTCATGTTCTAGCAATATTAAAACTATTTATCACTCATTTATTGTGACTATTTGACACATTGAAGGAATTTTCATGTTTATTGAATGTGGGACCACAGAATGTGGACTCAATCTATATGTCTTGTTTTTTCATAACCCAAAAAATTACATGGAATGTATTTTAGATTTAGGAATTAAAGACTTTGATATACACTCACTATGTGTCATATATTTCATTAAATACATTAACATTCCATATCACGTGGACAGAAATCATGAATTTGGCCACATGGTTAATGTGAATTTCACCAGTAAACTATTTTGATAACATGAAATTTACATCAGATTTACACCATGTAATCTAACATGTTATGTGCTAGGTTGGCCTAGTCCACACATGGTTTGAAAAAAATTAACCATGTGTAGTTATTGTATTGAATATAATGTATCCCATGTTAGATCCATATGTATTTCACATGGGTACATGACATGAACTCATCCTACACACCATGTAACCAGGTATCATCGAACATAATTCTTGGAACGTCCTAATGGAAACTCAAGTCATTATTTATTTTTTCATAGTACCATAAAAATGAATGCTTGAATGATGGAAATATTCAGGTCATGAACATGTTAATTATAATCCATATTAAAGAATGAACATTATCAAAATAAAATATTTGACCAATATAGCATATAATTGGTCAATAATAAAATAATTAATTATAAATTTAAAATGTGATTTCACTAATACCACTCTAAGGTCGTAGTTGTAGAAGATGTTACATGTGAAAGAGATTTCAATAATGTTTTTTTCATATTTTATGGATCATTTTAAAATTGTAAAAGATGAAAAAATCATGACCAATAGAATTCTTACCAATGAATAATCACTTTAGAATCCCTAAACCCATAGATGATATTTGGAAAAATAAATTTATGATTAATTTATATTAATTTTTGAGAATGAATACCTTTTTTAAGGATATATCCTTTATAATATTTTTATCACCAAAAAACCTTTTCATTTTACCTTTGTCGAATAGTGATGATCTCAATTTGGACACACTATAGTAGTGATCCCCACATTCTCGATTGATCTCCAAACAATACGAATGAAATTTCAGGTTATATAATGGCAGATCTATCATCATATGTTGTTCATATTGAATATTTCCCTTTTTTCAAGCATAAATTATTTTGTATATTTCTTCAAATTCATAATAGGAGATGATAATGAGTAATTTTAGAGAGATGTATATTGTGTGAAATGATTCTCAATTCCTGATTTTTCAATTAACCCTACACAATAATCATAACCATATATATATAATTATATATATTAGATTAAAATGTAATATAATTATATACCAATTCTTAATTAATATAATAAAACAATTCTAACCCCACTCCTTGACAATATTAATATTAATATTATTTCATTTCATTCACTAACCAGTGCAATGATAAATATTATTTTACCATCATGAAAATTAATATTTATCACCAAAAACAATATTTCTCTTCACATCATTATTCATATTTACTAAATAAAAAATAATAATTAAATACTTCGTTCACAAGTTACTGAACATATATTTACTAAAAATTAATTAATAAAAATATATATTTTATTAATATTATTTATTTATTTATTATTTGAGATCAATAAAAGATGGATAAATATATTCATTTTTTAAATAATAATATTTATTACATTAATAGAATTTAAATAGAATATAATATATTTCAATGGAAACACTAATTGTATGACCCTATATGATTCTTTGTAGTTGGGATTATGAGTTCTTGGATAATTTCTAAGATTACCATCTTGTAATGAGTCAAGGAACCATAGATAAGGAAAATAATTTTAGAGCATCAATAATCACATAAGAACAATTGATGTTAAATATTATCCCGTTATCATAATATCTAATAAAAAACGATTAACATTTGTATAATAAATATAAATGCTTGATTCATCCTTCATTGAACATATGAAATAAACATGTCATTACACCATGGAAATGGATGTTATGGGGATGCTTCTATTCCAATAAATGTTTTGAGATGTCAAATTCTATAAATATTTAATGGAAAAACCATCCCTTTAATTATCAATTAAATAATTCCATCCATGATGAACCCAACCTATCCTACATACCAAAAACATATGGCATCCCTATTTTTGTAATTAAATCTATCTGCATGAGTATTGACATGAATTAATGATAATTTTATTTAATAAAGACCATTATAAATTCTATCAGATAGGAATTTCAGAGGACACAAAAATGTTGAATTCCTATAAGTGATTATGTTCTCTCAATATCCTATTATAGATTTTACCAACTGAAAACATAATGAGATGATTTTTCATCCTATTATGAGTCCTCTCATATAATAGTCATCATATCATGTTCCCCATAAATGTGATAGATACCCTATGATATTATAACATCAATGTTATAAAGAATAATGAAATATATCAAATAAAATATTTTCTTAATAATCAAATATTTTATTATGCATGCATTCTAATGTTAAATCAGTGGGTACTAAACCACTAATTTCAACACCTATGTGTATCCAAGGAAAACATGAGCCACTAAAAATAGATTTCAAATGTTATGGGTAACTTGGGTTGTAAGAACCCAGACTTTCATTTCATGTATGTTTTCCCTCTTTGGATGTTTTTGGAGAAAAGAAAAAGTTCTGGAAATTTTCTAAGTACACGCCCTGTACTTTATGAGTACATGAAATGTACATTCTTGCCACAGTAGGTCGTCTTCTAGCCATGTAGTAGCTGCATACACTACCTTGTTGGAGTGACTTAGAGTCCGCATAATGAAGAGTACGGGAAAGGTGAGTACACACCGTGTACTCCAAACATACACACAATGTTCTATTTTCATTAAATGCACCAGGGTCGTGAATGACAGACAGAAACCACTATTTTTAGGTTTCATTTATCTGAGAGTTCCAAGCATCCGTGGATCTTCGAAGAGCCCCCGATCCTTCGTTCGTCCTCTGATTCGAGCACTGTTGATTGCATTGAAATTTCATCAGTGAGTTCTCTCTTCTGCTTTAGCTTTGTTTTCCAGTTTTTCTTTTTTTTCCGAGTTATAGTGTGATGAACCTTTTGGACATTTTTTTAGATAGATGACGTTCCAAGGAGATTCAAGCATCATGGTTCATGTATATTGCTCTCTTAACCCTTAGGTAGGTGGTTTGTGCCTTTCAATTTTAATTCTTTGAGTATTATGTGAAAATTCCACCAATACCCTTGAACGGGGTATAGCATTTGTAGTGTTTTACCCATATAGTTTGCCTACTATACTTGTATACCTGTGTAGATGATATTTGGATATGAATAGGGTTTTTTGTTATGTTTTGGATGTGTCTTTCCCATTAATGTACTGTTTACAACTGTTTGGTCCTGTTTGGCCCTTAGTTTCTTTGCCTGTTTTCCATGACTATTGCTATAGGATTGTGAGTTGTATTTTTGACATTCTTATTATGCTGTAGACTATTTAGCCAAGTAGTTCTGTAAGTTTACATTAGCTATATATTTCACTCTAATTCTCATTGACTTACATAGGGTCGTGAGAACCTAGTGTAATAGACTATAGTTGTAATTGACAGGGTGAGCTTGCTTAGAGAGTCTTTGAACACTTTTGTCTATAATAGAGATTGGTTGAGTGTGCTTCCTCCGAGAGCCTAGAACCACTTTGGGCTATAAAGGGGAATTGACCGAGTGATATTTCTCATAGAGAACTTGATTTCATTATACTAAAAGGGGAGAGACTGTGCGAGCTTCATCGTAGAGTCTATATTTGAATTGAACAACTAGGGCGATAAGGAGAATTGACCGAGTGAGCATCCTCCGAGAGTCCTAGACCTTAGGTCTATAAGGGGAATTGACATGTGAACTTCCTCATAGAGTCTCCGACCACCATAGACTATGCGGGGAATGGACTATGTGAGCTTCCTCAGAGAGTATTTCTTTACATAGACTCTAAGGGGATAGACTATGAGTTCTTCCTCGGAGTCTATTGAATTCCAATACAGATCCAGAGAGGTTAGACCGAGTGTGCTTCCCAGAGGGTTGTCTGTACATCATTGGTTGGACCATTAGGGTTGAATGTGAGTACTTCATAGAGGGTTAAGTACTTATGGTTAGCTGTTTGCTTCAATTTTTCTTGATTGAATTGTGGATTGTTTACTACTGAGTACTTTTCTATTTATTGTTGACTATTTAAAGTTTACTATTTACTGTACTTTACCTACCATATACTCAATAACTTTTAGTCATAGATCCTCAAGTGGTTGCCTATTAGGATTTAGTTTCACAACTTGTTTGGGTCATGATTTTGGGCCAAAAATGATTATATTATTTCATGTATAGATAAAGGAATGTGCCATTATACATTGGGTACTTGACATGCTGTGGATCTGGAGAACATGGGACTAAGCTATGGCATGCGATGCTGAGAAGTTTATCTGTTTACCTTTCTTTTTTTACTTATGTTTAGCACTGGTTGTATTTCCAGCTTTGTAATTTGTTTGGATTCTTTCCTATACATATATATCATGCATCATTTCATATATATATGTGTGTGTGTGTGTGATCCAGTTGTTTAGTGTTTCAGTCTTCTGCTGATTATTGATGTTGGATATGTACTGCTTCCACAACTGTATTTGTTGTTTATTCTCACTGTGAACTATGCCAATGAGGGAATAGTTTCACCACTATCACATCCAAGGCCCTCACTACTATTCTGAAGCCTCTGGCATTTGAGGAAATGCGCTTGAGGCCATCTGACCAACCGGGTACGGTGCGCCTCTAGGAGGCTTCCGGAACTAGTACATTACAAAGTGGTATGAGAGGCAGGTTTGTCAGTTGACCTAGAGAAAGTGAGAGGTGTAGTTTCCTAGGAGCTTCCAAAGAATGTCTTTGAGGTGCAGTGTTTTCTAGGGAATGATGGATACTACATACGTTTCATACAAGACTTTTCAGGCTTAGCATCACTACTGACAGGTCCAACCAAGAAGGGGGAAAAGATCTTATAGTCAAATTCTTATGAGTCAACCATTCAGATGCTAAAAGGGAGGTTGAATTATACACTGATACTAGTCTTTCCTAAGCCATGAAAGAGTTATAACGTTTCCTATGACGTGTCACGTATTATGCTGGGAGTTGTGCTTATCCAGGAAGATGGAGTCATTTTGTACGAGTCTCAGAAATTGAGGCCACATGAGAGGAATTACCTGACACACGATCATTAGTAGGCATATGTCTTTCATGCCCTACGCTGTTGGATAAATTATCTTCTGGGAGAGCACTTTGTTGTTTTCACCGCCCAAATGTGTCTCAACTACATCTCAACTCAACGTGATCTGAATTTTAGACAGCACAGTTCGGTTGAGTATCTACTATCCTTTGACATCGAGCTTGCCTATACTCCTAGGAAAGTAAATACAATGGCTGATTCATTGAGTAGGAGGAATTAGATACAAGCAGTTCAGGAGGCCAGTAATGAGTGTAAGCTAGTGGCACTATTCTCTGATATGCATTTGGAGGTGCATGATAGATAGGGGCAGAATATTCTTTCTTCTATAGTGCTTACCTCTTCTCTTCTTGATCGAGTTTGAATGAGGCATCTATCATATTATGAAGTCCTAGTCCTACTGGAAAGCATGTCAAGAGAGTACACTATTTCTGGATGGATTGTAGGAGTGGATGAGATCTTGCATTTGTAGGGGCACGTATGGGTGCCCGCAGACATACGCGAGGAACTGATGAAGGATTTTCATTCCTCAGTTTGGGCAGTTTATCCTGGCATCACCAAGATGTATCACGATCTACACCGTCAGTATTGGTGGCTAGGAATGAAGAGGGACGTTGCAGGTTATGTCATGAGGTGTTCTATTTTCCAGTAGGTGAAGGTGGAGCATCAACGGCCATCAGGGCTTTTACAATAGTTTCTCATTCCCGAGTGGATGTGGAAAGAAGTCACGATGGACTTCATGAAACGTTTTTTGAGGTCTCCTTGAGGGGATGATGCAGTTTGGGTTGTCATTGATAGACTCACGAAGGATGATCACTTCTTGCCGAACAAGGAGACCTTCAATGTTGTTGATCTGGGAAAGTTTTAAATTTGAAAGATTGTACGTCTTCATGGAGTTAGACAATCTATTGTTTCATATAGGGATGCACATTTTACTTATTGGTTCTTGAAGGGGCATCAAAAGGCTTTGGGTACACAGGTACTATTGAGAAAAACTCACCATCCCAAGACAGATGGACAGTCTGAGCGTACGATTCATGTTCTTGAGGAAATGCTCTTGGCATGCATTTTTAATTTTGGAGGTTCTTGGGAGATGAATATACCTCTTGTGAAGTTTTCCTACAACAATAGTTCTCAAGAAACTATTCAGATGGCACCTTATGAGGATTTGTACGGTAGGCCATGACCATCACCCCTATATTGGCTAGAGGAAGGAGAGGCAACATTGCTGGGACATTATCTTGTTCAGGAGACTTCATAGCAGATATAGTTGACTCAGAAGAGGATGGCTACTGCACAGTCTCAGTTTAAGTCTTATGCCGATAAGTGGAGACAACCCTTGGAGTTTGAGGTCGGGGATCAGGTTTTACTGCGTGTCACACTGTGGTTGGGACACAAGAGGATTTGGAGACAGTGTAAGATATCATTGAGTTACGTCGGACCATTTGAGGTGTTGGAGATAGTTGGGATGGTAGCCTATCGGTTGTAGTAACATTAGAGGTACCGATCTATGCATGATGTCTTCCTAGTTTCTCAGCTCTAACATTACTTTTAAGAGCCATCTCATGTCTTTCAACCCGAGATGGTTGAGCTTGAAGTGGATGCATTGTTTGAGGATCAGCCTATTCAGATTGTGGATAACAGTACAAAGGTTCTTCATTGCTAGTCTGTTTCTCTGGTAAGAGTGCTATGGTAGCACAAGCGGGTGCAGGATGAGACTTGGGAGAGGGAGGCTGATGTACGAGAACAGTGGCTAGAACTCTTTGGGGTTTCTTCTTCTACACCACTCTAGGAAATTCAGGGATGAATTTATTTAATGGGGGAAGATTCTATGAATATGGACCTTCTTTTCAGGTATGTTTTTCCTTTTTGGACATTTTGGGAGAAAAGGGGAATTTCTAGAAATTTTCAAAGTACACGCCGTTTACTGTATGAGTACACACTGTGTACATTATTGCCACAATAGGCTATGTGTTGGCCGTTTAGTAGCCGCATACACGGCCATGTTGGAGTGACTTGGTGGCCGCTTAAAGCAATGTATGAAAAAGGTGAGTACACACTGTGTACACAAAGAGTACATGCCTTTTTTCATTAAATGCACCCGGGTGTTCTCTAACAGACAAAAACCACTTCATATAGGTTTCATTGTTCTGAGAGCAGTGGGCATCTATAGATCTTCGATGATCCCCTGATCCTTTTTCCTTCCTCTGATCCAAGCACCATTGATTGTGTTGGAATTGAATCAGTGAGATCTCTCTTCTTCTTGAGCTTTGTTTTACAGTTCCCCTCCTATTCCAAGTTATTATGGGATGAAATTTTTGGACATTTTCTTAGATATACGATGTTCTAAGGAGATTCAGGCTTTATGGTTTCAGTATATTTATATCTTAACCTTGGGGTAGGTGGATTGTGTCGTTCCGTTCGATGTCTTTGAGTATTGTGTGCAAATTCCACCAATATCCTTGAATGGGGTATTACATGTTTACTGTTTTAGCACAATTGATTTCATACCATTCTTGTTTGACTGTGTAGAGGATATTTGGATATGTATAGGATTTTTTTTATGCATTGGATGTGTATTGATAATTCATGTACTATTTACGACCGTTTGGTCATGTTTTCCCCTTGGGTGCTTTTCCGGTTTTCCATGACTATTGCTGTAGGATGGAGTGTTGTATTTATGACATTCATGTTATGTTGTAGACTGTTTAACCAAATAGTTATGTAGGTTTTCTTTGGAAATATATTGCACCGCTATGCTCGGTGACTTACCCAGGGCTATGAGAACCTAGTGTAGTAGACTATTGGCGAATTGACAGGGTGAAAATCCTTAGAAAATCTTTGAGAACTTTTGGCTATAATGGGGATTAACTGAGTGAGCATCCTCATGGAGCCTAGAACCACATGGGGCTAAAAGGGTAATTGACCGAGTGAGCTTCCTCATAGTGTCCTTGATTGATTTATAATAAAGGGGAGAGACTGCGTAAGCTTCCTCAGAGAGTTTGTATTTGAATTGAACAACCTGGGAAAAAGGGAGAATTGACCGAGTGTGCTTCCTCAAAGAGTCATAGACATCGGGGCTATAAGGGTAATGAAAATTTGAGATTCCTCAGAGTGTCCTCGACTACCATAGACTATGCGTGGAATGGACTATGTGAGATTCTTCAGAGAGTCTTGATTTACATTGACAATAAGTGGATTGACTGTCAGTGCTTCCCCATATAGTATTTATTATATTTTTATACAAAACCAGAGGGGTAAGACTCAGTGTGTTGCCCAGAGGGTTGTCTATACTTCATAGGTAGGACCAGAGTGGATGGTTGTGAGTACTTCCCATAAGGGTTACCTGCTTGTGGTTAGCTGTTTTCTTCACTATTGCTTGGTTGAACTGTGGATTGCTTACTACTAAGTACTTTACTATTTACTATTGACTGTATACTACTTAGTATACTTTACCTGCAATATACTCACTGACTGTTAGGCACAGATCTTCAGGTGGTTGCCTACTGGGATTTAGACTCACACCCTATTTGGGTCATGCTTTTAGGCCCAAAAAGATTATATTTCTGCAGGTATAGATAAGGGAAAGCACCCTTCTGCTTCGGGTACTTGACTTGTTGTGGAGCTATAGGAAATGGGACCAATCTATGGCTTGCGATATTGAAGAGTTTATCTGTTTACCTTTATTTTGTACTTTGGGATATCTCTAGTTGTATTTCTAGCATTGTGACTTGTTTTGATTTTTTCCTAGACATATGTATCATGAATCATTTCATATATATATATATATATGTGTGTGTGTGCTCCATTTGTTTAGTTTTCCAGTCATCTGATGATTATTTTTGTCAGATATTTACTGCTTCAGCTACTGTATGTGTTGTTTACTCCAACTGTGTACTCTACCAATGAAGGCAATGTTACCCCACTATTACACCTAAGGCCCTCAGTACTAGTCAGTAGTCTCTGGAATTTGGGAAAATGCACTTGAGGCCAAGTGACAAACATGGTATGGGGTGACTATGGATGGCATCCGGAACTAAGATGTAAGGGTCCTCCCACATGCTTGAACGAGTCATCTAAGTAATGACAATCCCCATAGTCCAACACATGTCCTTTCTAGTGTGCTTTTTCCTCACTCACACACACCATGGGAAAATTCCCAGAAGTTCACCCATCCTGATCAATACTCCATGACAAGCACGCTTAACTGTGGAGTTCTAATCAAATAGGCTTCTGAAAAGGAAGGTGTGGCTTGTTGACATGCGTCATATCATTTAGTCATTTAACACATTTAGGGGTGTTACAATCCCATGGGTCCATAATTCATCATTCATAAAACATGTATCATTAGAATATAATCCAATGATTTTTTAATTCATATTAGTTATTCAATTTGATTTATGAATCAAGTCATAGATTCTTTCACAGAATATTATAAGACATTCTTGGAATCCATGAATCTAAAAAGGTCTCCAATTATTTTGGAAAACACCTTAGGTTTTCTCTAATATGCACAATTTTTCTCTAAAAAACATATCACTTAACTCGATAGAAAAGGGTCTAGGTTAACTCTTACCAATGAAGTACTCATTCCCTAATTAGAATTTTATTTACAAGTACCATGTATCTAATTCATTTTTCTAAGATCATCCTCGTGTTATCCTGGACTAATAATACATAATAATCACATGAGAAAATTGAATGACATTATGGGATATCATATTGAACATGTAACAAAGGATCAAAGAAGTTCAATGATATAAGTATCAACCAATAATTAATGAAAATGTGAAATAAATTGATGAAGAAAATGAATAACCTGAAATAGGTCATATGTATCTAAATGGGATTTGAGAATGCTAGATAATAAGAAAACCCAAAAAAGGTGAAGATTGAGTTTCATTATTACATCTTTATAATTATAGGGGATAAAAAATTCTTGATTCCATAATGTTTTTGGAGATAAGTCAACAAGTATTGGAGAATAAATAGAAGAGGCATGGCTGGAGATATTGGTAGAATGTTGGGATAAAATATTATTGTTTGGACTTAAAAATTGATGATTTATTTTATAAAACAATATAAAATTTTACTGGATAGATATCATGTTGGTTGAAATGGTTTTATAAATTGTACAACAACTATGTGGTTCCTACATTTTATGGAACCCACAAACCAAACGACCAGGTAACATATTTTGGAAAACAATACAACAACATTGTATTTATGTATATTGAATTTTTTAGGGTTTAAACTATTTTCCATTATTCCCCATGTGGTGTGAAGGTCTTGGTTCCATCCATGAAAATGACATTGTAAATCCCCTCACTAATTACATGGTTTGAGTGCATGCTTAGCACTGAATGTTCACCCATCCTGAAGTATAGATTTTTATTAAATTTTTCCATGACCCCCTCCCCCACCCACCAACCAAAACACCTTAATAAACATATATAGAAAGGATAAGTCACTATATTTTGGAAAAAAATTAAACTATTATCTACCTCATGATGGTTTGGGGTTTTACATTCTCCCAATAAATTATAAGTCCTTCCTCATGATACACTTCGAAATGTAACTATGACTCACCAGTGAATAACTAAAAACATTGGATTAGTGTGTTAGACCTAGTATCCTAAATATCCTTCTCGATGCTATTATAATAATACAAATCCCATACCAATGGAACCATCATTCTATGTGTCCTCTTTTCACTATAATCCACTATTCAAACCAGATAGTACTCAATAGGGGAATCATCCTAAATTTTAGTTTTATTTGTATTGATAATGTAATATGGATTAAGATAGTACCTTTTATGTACTTAAAACTAGAAAATATAATTCATTACAATGAATCACTAAGGAAGAGATAATTGATAGAGAATTTTATTAATCATAACCATAATATCAAAAGACCTGATATACTTGGGAAATATCTTCCCTTACCATAGAATGTACTGTTCCACAACCAATGTGACACATATTATGATACTTATTCTCCCTCGTCATACTCAAGGGGAGGGTTCCAACTTTCATCATACAATCTCTGCCTACTTTAAGCAGTCAATAACCGCATCCTAGTCAATTGGACACTTTTTAACATCTCTTTTATAAGACACATCCAGATAATTACTATCTTTATATACCCTACCCAACATATGGGTTAAAGGATAATAACATCCTATAAGGATTACAATATATATCAACTAATGATTAATATTATTCCGGGAAAACAAAACTAATGTTTTTCCATTCCTCTATGAACCAACAAATTATTGCATGCATGCTCTCATTATATCCTCTACGATCCAAATAGTACAATAGGAATTTCTATATTTATGTGGATGATAGGAAATGTTCTAGTTCAATTTCATACCAAGAATTTTGTAATCTCTTTATTATAATTGTCACATAAAGAAGGAATCCATTAATAAAACAATACATTAAGCGACACCATGTAAATGCACCACCTCTCTTATATCAATCGAACCACACTCCAAAATTGAAAAGGTAATTAAAAAATGGAAGAATTTATAAATGGTAGTCAATATATCCATGATCACACATACCAAATCACTACCCTGATTTATTAACTGTAACCCTGTCCCAAATTAAAGGGTCATTTCATCCACATCAAATTGGGAATAAGTAGTGGCTATAAAAGACCAGTATGTCACAAGTGCTAATCCTTCACCTAATGAAAGGTGGACTACCATGTGATAAAGCCTCCATGAATATCTTCATATTAGGACACTAGTAATCCCAACATATGTAATGATATATCATATTAAACCATGGATATATAGACAATATCGAGGAATGTGATTCCCTCTTCATCTCCTTAAAATAGCACTTGGGGACCATGGTGTGAGCTCAGACAAGGGGGATATCAAATTTACTATAGGAAAAAATTGTGCTGGATCAATAAAATATAAAATTAATCTCATGTATTTATAATCTTAATATAATAGCTAGCCTCTCTCTATCATCTTGATGATTGAATTCATAATATATACGGATGTAAAGGAAACTAAACCCTAATACTTTTACTTTAATATTTCCTCTGAGAAAATAGAAATATAATCATCCACTCAATATAAGAATGTTTTTCATCAAGAGTTAATGTATTACACCTAAGTGTATTTATAGATATATATATATATATATTCCCATGAATTCTATATATCACAAAATAAAAGAAATATTGTTACTTTACCTCACTTCATTGATGAAGGATTCCGTCCAGCTTGGATAAAATGCATCTCAAACAATTTTGATAGATATACACAATAAAATCTTATCCAATATAAAATTCCACTAATTTCTCAATTTTGGTGAAACTGTTACAAATTCCAATTCATGTTTTAAGTAACTCGAATCATAAATCTTCAAATATCTATAATCATATGTGACCATATGATCAACATGTAGTAAGATCTCTCTTGGTCTGATTCCTGATGAATAAAAAATGAGTTATTTTTTCTACTATTGTTGTGTGTGGTAAGGATCAACACAATATTGAATCTTGCATTAAACTCCTAGAAAAATATCTCATAAGTGTAAAAACATATGATATTATCCATATTATTAGTTAAGTCTATCATTGGTACTTCCAAGTTACATAGGTCATCAATAATGCTCTGTTAGTAATTGACCAATCCCAAAAAACTGTGAATCTAAAAAAGATTCTTGTTTCAATACTCAGAAACTACATATTTTTCCTTCATGAGGCCCACATATACATTGACCTCAAATATAACACGACCCATGATAATGACCTTGTGAATCTAATAAATTGAACAATTACATGTTTTTATATATTTAATTCTATTAAAGTGTTCCCAAAACAATATTTAATAGTTTCTTATGATCCTACAAAAAATTATAGTACATGAGTATATCATCCATGAAGATGACCACAAATGATTCCTAATACTCGTTGGAAATTTGATTCATCAATTATATAAGTAATTTTGTTTCATTTTCATTATACTGAAGAACAATACTAGATACTCATATAGAATCTACATTATCATTAATGTATTAAAAGAGTATGTATGAGTCTCTCACCCAATGTTGGTGATAACCTAATATCAAATGAATCTTAGAGAACACTCAGGCTCCACTAAAAAGATCAAATAAATAATTTATATTAGGAATAAGATATTGCATCTTGATCATCACTTTAATCATCTTCTAGTAATCCATACATAGTCTAAAGAGATATATTCCTATTTTGCAATAGAACTGGAGCACCCAATGTGGATATACATAGATATACAATCCACTTCGAATCCAAGTACATCATCAGAGCCTTCAACCCCATAATCATCATAGGATCTATTTGATAAGGTGGAATGGAAATAGTTTATACTCTTGGAATGAGATCTATTGTGAATTAAACCACTCTCTGGTAACAATCTCAAAAATCCATTATGAAAAAAAATCAAAAAAATGATAAAAATTGGAGTGAAAACTATATACTATATTCCCTTATCATCCAATATAAATCGATATATTGAGTTATCATCCCACCCTTCAACTGATGGTGAAGTCTGAAATGACCCTTATAAAAGTATCACAAACCAACATGGACAAAACTTTCACCCTTGGAAGATATAACTGAAACTATTTATTGATAATAGTTGTTATAAGATTGATATGGAAATAAAAAATCTATCTTAATTATCATGTTGAAACAATTTATTTTTAGAAAACAAAATACTAGAGGAATCGTTAAACACTAATCACAAGGTAGTATTTGTAGAAATGATGAATTATGTCAAATCTCACACATAATGGTTGAACATTCAACATCACTTTGTTCAAAAATATTAGGTCTAGTCCCACGATATCCATTGAATGAGCTGATATGAATGAGTTTTATACTCCTATTTCAAACTAGTATCATTAAAAATTATTTTCCAATAATTCCATAATTCATATTGTAGATGGTCTGACATAATATTCAGAAGGTGTTAGTTAAATGTGAAAAACCACTCATCTGGCACTGGTGAACTTACCCCAGGGCACCACACCCTCCCCATGAACTAAATGGATTGTGGATCTCCAACTACCTATATTATTTTATGAAATGGGTCAAAAAAGTAAACCCAACATGGATCCCCTATCAATGGACAATTAGTGATTACTCTAAACTCTATAGGTATACCATTTTTTCACATGATCAGCATTTAATTAGTCATCTATCAAACTGAGTATGAATACGATCTATCCTACCAAACTAGTGACACTTTACTGAAAAATTTACCACATGAATAATAGATTATATATTTCTCTATATACAACTTCCATCAATACTATATAACGAACCATCAAAAAGCATCTTCATACTACCTTAAGACACGCTACAAATCATCCTTGTAGAATTCATCTACACTGAACCTATACCTTCTCCTAGTTTCATTCCATAATAAGTGTATGGTTCATAACCTCTGAAAATGATGAAAGGTGAAATAAATTCATCTACACATGAACCCAATATCTTTTTTAATCCTTATAATTTCTCTCTATTTTCTATTGACCCTACTAGTATAGGAGAAGAATATTATTGATATATAAATAAATTTTTATAATTATTGGGGATATAGGTCCCTATCAGAGGTGCTTGAATTGCCAATCCCAATATGATATCAATCACACTATAAAATTTTATTGAGAAACATATAATGTAAATCAATTAAATACAACCCAGCAAACTTATCTCTATAGAAAAAAATGTAATTCCCCAACCCCATAATCTAGGAGCTTGTGAATTGTTACATAACATTGGCATGATTACAAGGAATCATGTCCCAAAGGATAGATCAGTTTAGTAGTCTTGGAAACATGGTTCATACATAAGTTAAACACCACAACATGGAAATAAAACCAACACAAATTTAATCCACTAAAAACATCCAAGCATCCTTCATTATTCCTACAAGTCACTCATAACTAATTTCTTCATGTCCTGGGAAAATGAAACATGAGAACGGGATGAGCTAAAATGATCAGTAAGAGTATGAAATACAGCCGAAGATAACATAATCATTTGGCATGGTGAATAATTGAAAACACATGACATTACAAATACATAACAAGAACAATTAATGGCCGGAATATGAGATGAGTAAATAATTCCATAATAGAAGATAGTCATGGGTATTCTACTAGTAGAACAAAAATATAAAATATCATTATCTAATCTCATAATTATGGAATACATAATTCTGGACATCATAACCACATTGTTAAGGCCTTATTCTAAGACTACAAATAAATTTTTTTCAAGGCCTTGTGCATAGACACTAGTTTGTCTAATGATACCTACTGATGCATCTAGGATCTATAGTGGGCTCCAACATACATAAACTAAGTCCAATGCATTCATCATATCAAAATGATTAAGCATTACATAAACATTCATATTAAGACTAGCATACAAAATGTTAATACTTTATTCAAAAATCATGAACGGTATAAAATTGAAAATCCATAGTCAAACATAACTCATTCAATACAATATGGAAGATTCTATTATAATAGATTGACTTCAATCGAGAATAATTAAGGATATTGACATAGATGAAATAATCAACAAATCTATTTGAGACAAATTTCATCCTTTTTCTTGAAAACATTTAAAAGTCTCAGTATTTTTCTAGAAGTCGTTTAAAATAGATTTTTGAGTAAAAGTGACCCATTCCACTTTGAATAATTTTAAAATATTTCTAATTTGAAAACATTAATTTCCATATAAATAAATCCTTAAAAGCATTTTTAAAACATGGGCATTAATGAGAATGATTTAGAATAATAAATCTTTAAAACAATTAAAATGTTATTTTTGTTAGAGTTTTTAACCAAATGAGAGACACTAGAATAAAAATATTTGAGGTAATAAAAACATTATAATATCATGATAATAAATTTATTAATGATATACAATGTCAAATTACTGTATATACAACAAATAAAAGTGAATTTGTGAGTGACAACATAGAACACTCAATGGAATGTAGGTTGAGATTAAATCCCATATAAAGACCGTATCCTTAGGATATGAAAAATTAATGACATAATTATGAGTGAAAAATATAACTACTCCTAATATGATTGGATATTCAGTGTAAATCAATAAGAGAACATTCACACAAATTCTTGTAATAACAACACCATTGAATTTGATTTTTAACTCAATGAATGGAGATTGAGTTAAAATTTTTCTTATTAGGTTCATATCGATGACTTTATAATTTATAAATGGAGTGATTATGTGTATCAAAAGTATATCCACAGAATGTTGAGTTGAAATTAATACATATATAATAAATATTGATTCGACACATAATATAGGAGTAAAATAATCAATGAAGTATCCGTAAATCCTAAAGAGTGGAAAACGAAATTAGAAATTCCCTTACCGATTTGGTGGCTTACAAAACATACACCCCATGAAAAAAGGATCATAAAATGAAAATTTTGATAACCATAAATTAATTTATATTATATAAATAATACAATCATGAGAAGTACCTACACCAGACAGAAATAAATAGTGGCAATATAGCATGAATCTCCATGAAATAAGAAGTGAGATGAAAACCATGATGTAATCAATCGACTCATTTGAAAAAAGTTAATAAACACAAAATGAATCACATAATACCATGAATATGAAGATAATAATTATAATATATATCATAAGGCAGTACATAATACCCCACATTCTATAAATAAGTGGCGAGAAATGGAAATCTCACAGAATTAAATGGGAGATAAGAAACCCCTTACCTCAAGTCCGACTAATCTTGTATATTCCTTGTTATTCCTTAATAATAAAAATAAGTTAATTTCTACTTGATTAAGAAATTTTTTCAAGGTTACTATTCCATTTTTGTCACTTATTACCATGCTATTACAATTAGTTAATTATTTGTGTTCATAGTGGATATTTTATCGATGATTGGAACTTGAGTCAAAAATAAACTTGTTATAATTACAAATTCTCCATGTGGTCAAAATTATATTATAACTAGAATGATATACATGATTTAGATATCATAAATATATATATATATATAATATTTCCAAAATATATATGTAATTGTAACAGTACATAACAATTTGAGATAAGAAATGTAAAATACCATTCATGGAGACGGAAAGCCGTACGTACGCATGAACACTACGTTCATTTATATTTTGTATTTTAATGGATTTAATACATAATGATACAAAGTTATATTATAATTCAAGTATAATATCATAAATAATATCATTATATACATACACTATACATCCCACATAAGTAATTAATGTGTCATATCCTTTTTAGTGGGTGGTAGTCCGCAGTTCCTCAAATGAAATTATCACATTTTAGCCATAATGGAAACCATAAAATAATTATATAAATGGAAAATAAAGAAGAATAATGAAAAAATAAACATAATATATATATCATATATAAATACAGTCCCATCTTAATGGCCACCATGAGAGGCAGTAGGAGATAATCGAATAATCATCATTCCATGAGGCGTTAGTCTTCCATCCACAAAAACAATATGTTCTCCACGGATTAGATGAAGGTCTGTGTAAGTGTAGTTATAATACATCTCATAAAAACATCCTAGTATATTGAGGATACTATTTTTTTATAAAAGTAAGTAATAAAATGTATTTATGTGGTTGGAGAAGTAAAATAAAACAAAATAAAACAAAATATTTGAAGAGAATGTGTTAACTTTTATTTGGGCAACTTTTTTTGGTTTGAACTAAAAGGAAATCATGAAGTGCCTTCTGCCTAATGTAAGGCTTCTAATTGGAAGAGGGGGATATTGAGAGATTATTTTGGAAGGGTTTGGACGAGTCATGTGGCTTGAGAGGTGTGCGGAATGGATTAGAAGTGGTGTCCTATTATAAGGGGGAGGAGGGGCTCTTTTGGAATGTGAAAAAATATTATTTTAATATATAGTTATATTTTGTTTCTAAATGTCTTAAACTAATTAAATCCAAATATAAGATGAATCATGGAGGAAATCAAATAATCCAATAATAATTGGATTGGTTTTGTATATTATTTTAATATTAATAATCATATTTATTTAAATCATTTATCAATGAGGTAAAGAATACATCATTATTTTGTCATAAATAATTTCATTTATATGATGTCCAATAATTAAAAAAAAATTACCATAATGTAGGAAATAGTTTTATCTTTCCAATGATTATTTATAGTTGAAAATATTACTTATATTACCCCATGTAAAAATTGATATACTACAAGATATTAGTTAATGTCATTTTTGACTTTACATTAAGTTAATTAAGATAAAGTGTCATTATCATTCTTAAGTGGCTCCATGGGGTCCCATAGTCGACCCAAGGATGCCCATGAACGTCCATTACCTATCCAATAAGGTCGGGACAAGTGTTAAGGTAATTTTGTTTTATTATAATATTCTTTTATCATGAATTACCCTATTTACTTTTAACCATGGTAAATAAATGTCAAAAGTTACTATTCACCAAAAAAAATTTTCATCTTATTGATCCACATTTTACTTACTAATAACAACAATGTATCTCAAATTTTTGAAATTAAAATAATAGAAGTGGTAAAATTTCATTTAAATGAAAAAGTCGGGTTTTTAACTACTACTTAGTGGTTTCACTATTCTACAAAAATTGATGTTTTTTCTGGAAAATACAAAAAATTCAGCCGAATATATATTTGATATTCTGAATTAAAAAATTACATCTATTTTACCAAAATCAAATAATATAAGTTGGATTAATTAATTTTAAAATTCATTCCCGTTGTCAAAACAAATAGTGTGTTTTTAAGAAACAATAACTATCAAAAGATTGACACTTGTTTATGTATAATTTTAAAGTGAAATTAATTCCAATGACCAATATTGTATTAATGGGTAAAAATATAATCTAATTATACTTCAAAACCATTTTATAATATAATCTAACCATATAAATAAATTATATTAAAATTTAGTTTTGAATTAAAATACATTATTACTCACTATTCATAAAAAACTAAATATCATTTGAAAAATACCAAAATTTTATCCAAAATAAATTTTGATGTCCCAATTCTAAAGAAGTATTCTATTTTTTCAAAATTAATTTATAAAAGGGTCAAATATTGGATTTAAAAAGGGTTCTCCATTAAAAGTTGGTAAAATTGATGTTTTTGAAAATTAAATTTTTTATCTGAAAAACTGTATTTGTTCTTATAATATGTCTATGAAACACATAATACATAAGTTAAAATTATATGGGGTATATAAAATTCACAATCCATTTAATATTATTCATAACCGCTTTTGAACGGCTAGTTTGTTATGTCGTGGTGCGCTCGAACTCGGTGTTGCGTGTAGCGCAAGCTATTGAATTTAATGTAAATAACTTACTATTAAATCTTGGGTTGTTAAATTCTACCATCAATCAATAAATTGCATCCTCACAATTTGAAATTGTTCTGCAAAAATAAAATATTAAAAATAGAAAAATACCTATGTGGAAAACCCACATCAGAAAATGGGTAAATAAAATTTAGTCTTAATAAGAGGGAAAAGGAGATGAAAATGTCATCACTAAATTATGATCTCAATTAGGAGTACATTTGTTTCAATTACAGACACGTAATTGGAGGGAAAAAGTAAATATATATGGGGAGTGATTTTGGTCGTCAATCACAAACAAGTGTAAAATTAAGGGCCTCAAAGCCATCAATATATGATGATTTAAAATATCACCAGTTCAACATAAAGCATTAGGATAACACATTTTTGGTTTTAAGATCCCTTCCCTAAAGATGAATAATTAATTTATTTATAGAATAAGAAAACAAAAATATATATGACAAGTAGAGTTTCATCCTTTATCTAATTCTAACCACAAGATAATCTTTCACTCCAAATAATGAGTATTAAAGAAGACTTGGCCACACCTAAAGTGCTAGAATCAACTTATAGAGAATCACAAAATCCATAATGGATGAACTATATATTTCCCTTTTCATTGGAGATTAAAAAAATGGGTAGTAAAAGATCAGATGATCCACAAAAATATAATACTTTTGAGAATGAAATACTAATCTTAATTCCAAAAATTAAACTAAAAATACCCAATGTTCAATAAATACCATTCAATAAATAATTATCTATAAAATGTTTAAATATAATACAATCTAACATTGAAACCCAAAACATAGAATAATTTTCTTACATAGTTTTCCATGTTAAATTGTATCTCCAAATAATATCGACTACTCTTAGGGTCGCATACTTAAATGTAATTAACCTTATCCCATAATCTCTGTGATAGGTTAATCTTTTTCATAAATAACCCAAATCTCTATAAATACAAAATAAAAACATAGGTAAAAAACCCCACCATTACTCTTCAAATGAAATCCCATAGTATTCTTTTTCCTTAGGTATATTGTTTTCCCAATGGGGAGAACGTTTTCCAAAATAAAATTTATCACATAATCACCAAATCATTTTCCTATACTAAGGATATCCATTTAATAAGACATAAGATCCCAAATTAACTTATTATTGATCAATCAAATCATTTCTCTAAAAATAATTAGTCACACTAACCAGAGACTTCACGTAGTCCAGTGGTAGGAAATAAATCCTAATCGCACTGTGGTTGTGTGTTCGATTCCCGTAGCATTATCCGACGTGATGGGTTGTCACACAGTCTGCAGGTTGTCCTTTTTTAAAAATGATATAATTTTGCTATATTAAAAAAAATGAGAATGATTCCTAAAAATAAATATAACATAATTTCCTCACAAATGTTATCTCATACCTTTCAATTTCATTAAAATATTTAATAACATGTAATTTCCTCAAACTCAATGATCATATAAAACCCAATTGTTATTTATAACTATACCTATACGAGAAATGATTATCCTTCTTCAAATATCATTTCCAAATGACAAACTATTGGGTTACAATTAGAAGATAAAAGTATTCCAATGTAATCCCATAAACCAAGAGCACTAATACTCTTAAAACATTTCCCCATCCATTTATTTCTATATAGATTCTTCCTTGAGCAAGAGGATATCCTACAGAATAGGGCATTCACTTGGGCAATGTCCAGGTCAACTATATTTTTGGAAAATTACTATAAATGGATTCTTGGGACCATTTTTATTTTCTTCCATAGTACACTTAATTTTTCCTTGGAATTTTTTTCATTATGTCTTTATTTCCCGCTCATAAAGTATTTATTTGTTCTATTAAGACACCTTCCTAGGTGTCTTCATCCACATTTCCAACATGATGGAAAATGAGATTTTTTCCTCCATGGTCTTCAATGCTGGAGATCTTATCATTAACCACTTTTCTATTCTTTGTTGAGTCCGGGATTTGGATAATATATATATTGTTGATCATATTTTTTGAAAACTGATTCGACATGAACATGATAACTTTAAAACCTAACAACAATGCATTTTGTTTCTCATTTCCACCAACGTTCAAACCTTGTACCTCATGCTAAATATTACTATGACTTCCTCAGAATCCAACCATTGACTAAAACCATAATTCATTGTGTGAGTAATAATAGTCATAAAATAATTGGGTGAATATCATGACATCTTATTTTCAATTTAAAACACCATAGGTTTAACCAAGGGCATTCATTATAATATTATATTAAAATCCTTCAAATTGGTTTGTAATGTAAATGTAAATTATCTTAAGAATATCTCCCATGAGTGTCGTAACAAAGAGTGTAGCTAGGCCCATTATAGTGTACCAGGATACCCGGAGTCAAGCCCGAAACTCATTTTCGAAGTTTTCACTTCTAGGTAAATCTGTGATAGAGCCGCCACTACTTGCTCGTATCCATAGAGGGATGTACTTATTGGAAAATACACAAAATCACTACATTAAAAAGATTCTAGGATGTTATTCTACATTAATCCTCAAAGGTTATCTTAGGGTAATGTTCTCTAATCAGAGTTTATCTAAATCTTGTTTCGAAGGTTTGTACTAAACTTTCTCTGATACAAACTGTAACACCAAGACCCCAAAATCCAGGAGCTGGTGCATTATTAAATAACATTGGCATGATTACAAGGAATCAAGTCATGAAGGACCGATTAGTTTAGTAGTATTGGAAACACGATACATACACAAGTTCAACACAAAAACATGAAAAGAAAAACAACACTAATTTATTCCATTAGAAACATCCAAGCTTCTAAGATTATTCCTGCAAGTCACTCATAAATTACTTTTTCATATCATGGGAAATTGAAACATGAGAAAGGGGTGAGCTCAAATGTACAGTAAGAGTAAGCATGTAACACCCCAGGTAAATAAAGAATATGACATTTTCACATTTATCCATATTTTTGAATAAATTATTAATATAACTTTAAAGGGGACACTATGCTCGATAGCGTACCCAACAAGCAACAACGAGTTTCTTCGGAATCTTACATTGCACTCTAATAATAAAATAATTTTAAATGGTAGTTAACACATAACCGTTGTAATTGCGGGAATGAACAGAAATAACTACAAAATGATTATATATGTTTGTCAAATATTTTTGCTTTTTTACAATAAATGTTAGAGGATTAAAAATGCGAATGAATCCAATTTTTTAAGCGTAAACATTCAAATATTCTTTAAAAGGTTGATTACCTGCCTTTTGATGGAGAACCACTTTTATATCCATTTTTTTTTTACAATTTTATGTGTTATATTTGACAAAATAAAATTATTCTTTAGAATCGGGACATCAAAATTTACTTTGTGTAAATTTTTGTTATTTTTCTGAAAAAGTTCAATTTTTAATGAATAGTGAAATTTTTCTATTTTAATTCAAAACCTAATTTTAATCTAATTTATTTATATGATTAGATAATATTTTGAATTGGTTTTAAAGTTAAATTATAATATATTTTTACCATTTAATCTAATGGTGATCTTTTAAATTAATTTCACTTTGGAATTTGACTTAAACTAGTGTCAATCTTTTGATATATATTGTTTCATAAAAACACGCTATTTGTTCTGACAGTAGGAATTAATTATTAAATTAATTAATCTAACTTATATGTTATAAATTTTGTAAAATAGACATCATTTTTGAATTCGGAATATCAAATATAGCTTAGGTTGTATTTTTGGTAATTTTCTGAAAAACTTCATTTTTTGATGAATAGTGAAACCACTAATTGGTAATTATAAAAACCGATTTTCCATTTAAATGAAATTTTTCCACCTCTATGTTTTGAATTTCAAAATTCCGACATACATGGTTTTCATCAAGAAGTAAAATGTGGTTCAATGGGATTAAAATAATTTTTTGGTGAATAGTAACTTATTATGTTTTTAATCGCGATTAGATGTAATTAGTGCAATTTAAGCCAAAAATGATATTATAATAAATTGAAAATACCTAGACACATGTCCTAAACTTATTGGATGTGTCATGGACGACCAAGACAAGCCCTTGGTCAACTTGGGGATCCCATGGAGCATCTTTGGTTGGACAAATACATTATTATATTTTTATTTAATGGTAAAATTAAAATGACACAAACATGAGTTGTTTTACCAAAAAAAATTTTAAATGGGGTTATACAAGTCCGAATATTGACTATAAATATTCATTGGAAAGATAAAAAGATTTCATAAATCATAGTATTTTTTATATAATTTTTAGACATTAGATAAAGTAAATTACTTATGACATCATGATGATGTAGTGATGACCTCATTATTTAACGATTTAAATAAATTGGAAAGATAATGTAATATCTAAGACCTAAACATGTCCAAAACCTATTGGATGGGTGGATTTCGAAGCCTTATCACCTTATCCTAGAAATACATCAATGTGGGACCTCTAAAATCCGAAACTCATTTGAAAATAAAGAATCCTTTTTTTGACTTTCCAAGAGTGCCCCTCCTCTCCTCTTAAAAGAGGCCCCCACCTCTACCTCCTCACACACACCTATCAAGCCTTTGGCTCGGCCAACCCCACCCAGTTTTCCACTCCAAATCCCTCTCCTCATCCTATAAGCCTTACCTTTGGCAGAAAGCTCTTCAAGGAACCCCTTTGGTTCAATCCAAGAAGAGTTACCCGATTTTAAGGTATTGTCTTCACTTGAGCCCTTTTGTTTTATTTTGCTTCTCCAACCACCTAAACTATTTTTATTCATTTATTTTGTAAAAAACCCAGTATCATCAATATATTAGTATGTTTTTATAAGAATTATTCGTGCCAAAATTACACACACCTTCATCTAATTGTTAAATAACATATTGTTTCTGTGAATGGCGAATTTCTGCCTCATGAAACGACGATTGTTCAACACTCATATAACACCCTCAAAGGTGGCCATTATGATGACACTATATTTATATATGATATATAATAAGTTTATGTTTTATTTAAGATTCTGTATTTTTTCATTTGTGTCATTCCTTTATGGTTTCCATTGTGGGTAAACACGATAATTTCATTTTAGGAAGTGTGGACTACCGCCCCCTCAAATTGATTGGATTCGTTAATGCCATACTTGGGACGTATGAAGGATGGATTTATAGTTATTATATATTATGTTATACTAGAATTATAATATACCTCTATATCATTATTATTTCTTTCCATTAAATTATGAGATAGAAATGAAAGTAGCGTTCATGCGTACGTACGGCTTACCGTCTCCATGAAAAGTGCATTTCATTTCTTATCCTCAAATGTAATGTAATATTATAAGTGTAGAGACCCGAAGCTTGAAGTACAATGAAATTACATTACATTTGTGGAATACTTAGTACATAACAAAAACACACACACAAGTATCATAATAGTTTAGTGTCTTTGGAAACTCGGAACGTAATCTTCTAATCGTGGTGAAAGATCTTCATTATCTCCCATAAAGATCTTCCTTTTTTTTACCAAAAACCTTTATTTATATCCTGGGGAAAGGAAAACATAAAAAGGTGAGCTCAAATTCTCAGTAAGGGTAAACAAAAGAAAAATCAATCACATCATATTCATAAGAACATAACTTTTGGAAATCTTAACCTACAAAAGAGAGCATAATTTCATAACATGGGATAAATCATAGTAGTGAAATGAAATCCCAATAAGCATAACATAAAACATGAAACTTTGTGGCATACACACATAAACATAGATAATCATTTCTTGTTAGTCATGACTCATTGCCAAGACTATCTTAGTGGACAAAGTCCCTTTCTGAATCGAGTCACCCTCGTTTCAGTCCTGTTTCACTGAACCGGTATAACCTACCATTCCATCCATGTCTATCTCATGAGATATAAAATAATTACCCAATGCATTGGAGGGAGATATAGGTCCCACCCATCTCATAATAATACCATTCTTATGTGTGCCACAAAATCATAAATCATACATCATTGCATAACCCATGTAATACAAATGAGAATCTTAAACATCATGACATCATAAAACAATTCATATAAGATAAAGGAATTCATAAAAATAATTCCATCACAACATAATCAAATAAATGTAATAATAGGGATAAAAACAGAACCCTTTATTATCATAGATGGAAAATAATTTTGATAAAACACTTGAACTCCATTCTTGAGGAAAATATCCTTTCTTCTTCAAAAACATTTACCTTTCTTAACATGTCTTACAATTTTAAACTAAAAGAAGTTGATTAAAAATAAACTTGAAAACTTGTAAAGAAAGCTTCTTGTAAATAATGTTTTAAAAATCCATTCATGCCGTGTAAGTTAAAAAAACATTCTTCGTACTTTTGTCGGAAAAGTCAAAAAATACCTCGTAAGAAAAACGAAAATAGATTCCTTTTATATCTTTTACTAAAAACTCACCGAAGGGTAAAATTGGATTTAAACAATTGTAAGTGAATGGAAATAAAATTAAATATTGAGGAAACATGGATGTGGATGATAAAATACACCCCAGTAAATACCAAAGTATAAACAATCTCGGATAAAAATGAGATTGTGATATTTCCCTTACCTTAGGTCCGACTTGCTTTGTAAGTGTCCGAACCTCCTGTATAATGATTTAAATCGTGTTATTGACTTATTCCAGAATCATATTCATTGTTATTATATCATATATGGTCCACTTATGACTTTATATTACCCGTTCTTTTATAAATTAATGTTAAAGTAGCGTTTTGGGTAAAATCGTCTCATTTGTCGTTCGTGTATTTAACTTGTAATTATTCATATGATTACATAGATCATGATTAATTAATTACAGAATATAAATCATGATATATATATATATATTCAGAATATACATATATAATAAATCAGTAAATGGAAAGAAATACACCGTTCATAGAGACGGTAGTCCGTACGTACGCATGAACGCTGTTTTCGTTTCCTTATTGAATTGAATGGAATTAAGTAGATGACATAAATATAAATATAAATAATTCCAGTATCATTATTAGGTCATATATTTCATTAGTACATATTATATATACTTTATAATCATTCATGAATGGTTAATCATTGAGAATGAATCTCATCGTGTCGTGGAGACGGTAGTCCGTACGTACGCACGAGCGATGATATCGTTCCCTTGGTCGTGGAATTGTGTTGAAGTGTATGTATACTATTTCAGTATCAATATCACTTTATAATAATCATATATAGTTACTCATTACACCTTTATACCCATCCAATTAAGGTGGTGGCAGAAAATAGATTACACCACGGCGTGGAGACGGTATTCCGTACGTACGCATGCGCGGTGATTTCCTTTTTCCGTAGGATGGATAGAAGGTTAATTAGAGTTGTTTCATATATATAATAAGATATCAGTATATAATAAATACTTATGTTATTACTTTATCATGAAACAACTAAATAAGAAGATGTTGAAGAAGAATGAAATTGAAAAAGATCAGTAATGGATATTACCTCTTTTTGATGCGCCTTCACTTATCCTCCACTTAAAGAACTAAGGATGGTCTTTGAAGAAGAACAGGACCTCTAGGATTATTCTAGGGAAGTGTAGAAGGGATTTTGGCAGAGCTTGGCCGAGCTTGAGTGCTCAAATTGGTGCGAGGAGGAGGGGGAGGAGGTTCCCTTTTATAAGGGAGGATAGGGGCACCTAAGGAATATCTCAAAATATTATTTTATATTAAAGTCAAAATCCTTTTATAATGGTTCCAAAGGTTCTTATTTCGAAGCTAAAGTGGGGATGGGTCGAAATACTATCATCCAATAGGATTTAGACAAGTTTAGGGTATTATTTTAACCTTATCAATTAGATTTAACTCTAAGTTAAATAATTTTACTTTTACCGTGTCTTTTTGTTTTCTTTCACTATATGGTTAATACACTTACTATAACATGACAAACGAACCCCAAATTGTTTATTATTAATACATATATGCTTATCTAAGTCATTTGGCTGAACCTTAGATTTTTAGGAATAAAATAACAATTAATAATATAATATTTGATTTAAAAACTATTTTGAGTCAATTTTGACACTATTTGATATATGATTTTTTTGAAAGTCATAACAGAATTATATGTTCGAACCAAGTTGATTAAATCAACACTAATATATCATAGTAACCTATAAAATTAGTGGAATTCATAAAAAGTCTTAAATTACATTTATTTTGGTATTTATAATATCAATTATGTCAATATTTCATTAATAAGATAATTACTACATCATTTTGTGTCATAATTAATTAAATTATCTGATGTCTAAAAATTAAAAATAAAATACCATAATGTAGGAAATACTTTTATCTTTCTAATGAATATTTACAAACGAATTTATCTTATGTAAAACCCTATATTAAAAATGTTTTAGAAAATATACTTTGATTTTTACTCTTTTCACTCTTCTTTGAATTAAATAATAATAAATGTCCTAATCTAATCCAAGTTGGCCTAAATGATAATAATTTACACTTAAGTAAGTTTTTGGTCGAGATAAACTTGTCCAATAGAATTAGGACATGTGTTAGGGTAATATTAATATCATTCTTACCCTTAATTACCCTATTTGCTTTTAACCGTGGTAAATAAAAGTAAAAAGTTACTATTCACCAAAAATTATTTTCATCTCATTGAACCACATTTTACATACTGACATCAACCGTGTCTCTCAGATTTTTGAAATTCCATTCACAGAAGCGGTAAAATTAAGTTTTATGAAAAATTCAGTTTTTTAACTACCACTTAGTAGTTTCACTATTTATCAAAAATTGATGTTTTTCAGAACAATGCCAAAATTTCATCCTAAGCTATATTTCATATTCCGAATTCAAAAATGAATTCTATTTTACCAAATTCATAACATAGAAGTTGCACTAATTAATTTTATAATTAAATCCCGCTGTTAAAACAAATAGCGTGTTTTTAAGAAACAATATCTATCAAAAGATTGACACTTGATTATGTCTGGTTTAAATGTGAAATTACATCCAATGACCAACATTGTATTAAATTGTAAAAATATATTCTAAATATACATTAAAACCACACAAATTAATAATTTGTCACTATTAATTATTTCGATTAAAAAAGTTGTTTTTAATTATAATTTAGTAATTTTCACTATTCATCAGAATATGAAAGTTATCCGAAAAGTACCAAAATTTCACCTTAGGCTAAATTCGATACTCCAAATCCAAAAATGAAGTCCATTTTGAGAGCTAAAATTTCTAAAATTTAAAAAGTGTTTATTACTATTCATAACGGCTAGTTTTAATAATATTTTAATAGCATATCGTTGTTTCGTGAAACTCAGTATTGCGTACCACACACGCTATCGAAGAAGGTTGTGATTGCGTGTAATGCAAGGCAAGTCAAAGATGTGTGTTGTGCAAGCTCCTTTTAGTGTAGCGTACAACAGAAGACATTAATAAAATTAAAAAGATTATTTTTCATAAAATCTCGGGCTGTTCCATTTTACCCCCCTTAAAATGAATTTCGCCCTCGAAATTCGTCGGGGATATAAATGGTTTACTTTTCGAAAGTTTCTTTAATAGAAACCCACATCGTAAAAAGGAATATCAAAACGAATCTTTAAAAACAAAAGTATGAAACGTAACGGTTACACAAATAAACTTATCACTGGGTTTCCACATAGGTGAAAATATGGATATGGAAGAGAAATCTAACCATCATGTTCTGATGGAGAGTGGTAGAGAACATGGCTATGGAAAAGCCAACAATCACAAATCCATAAATTTGTGACGATCTAAGGTACCATCTGATTAATCAGATATAAGATCACTAGGACAAAATTTTTGGTTTTCAAGATCGTTTCCCAAAAGTTAAAGAATTTGAATTAGAATAAATACTTACTTTATTTTGGTACAATATCACTGTTGTTCGTTCCTTTAACAATTTCCACTTCATCTCTTAAATAAATGAAGTTGAATTTGTTATTCGTGAAGTGTTAGCAGATCATGTGATAGAATGACGGGTCATTCCATCTCTTTCAAACAAAAGGTTAGCAAAAGTTATAAGTCCATCTTATGGTTAATCTTATATGGTTCCAAAAATGAATTTATACTTCATATATCATACCGCTTAATAAAATAAAACTAGTTTCTACTAACCAGGGTCTTCCTGTAGGTCAGTGGTAGGCGATAAAGGCCAGTCGCACTTCGGTTGTGGGTTCGATTCCCAAAGCCTTGTCCGACGTGATGGGTTGTCGCCCATCCTGCAGGTAGTCCTTTTTCTAAAACTATAACATCCCATCAATAATATCAAAAAAACTTCTATCCTTAAACAATACTAACTTATGTCCAAAATAATCTTTTCCAATCTTTAGGCTTATCCATAATACTGCAGTCCACTCTCATAACATAGTGAAAACGATTACCAATGATTTAATACCATCATTGATCCTCATATATCATAAGATATGTTTTTTTGGTCACATTCCAAACATTCAAAGTCCTTAATCATGTATTCTCTTGAATACCATAGTGAAAACATGAATGCAGTTAAAAGTTAACACCTCCCACATACCAAAATCCTAAAAATTCTATATACTCAAACCATGATATCACTTAGTCCTTATATCAATCATGAGCTCGTGAATACTGTCAAACATTTCATTTTTTCCTTATCCCTTCATTATGGGCATATTATCTACTTTCAAAAATATTTGAATCACTTTTCATGGTTACTGGTACCTTAAAATTATTTAAGACCACAATATACCAATACATAAATATTTCAATACACCATAAAAGTACCTCAACAACATTATTCCTGAATACCAATACATAAACACTTCAGTCCATCCACTTCAATGATTGTCCTGTAAGAAGTCCTTCCTTGATTTAGAAGTAACTTTTTAGGTTAGGGCATTGAGTTGGGTAATGCCCATGTTCTCCACAAATAAGACATTGAACTCCATAACAGTCTGTCACTCTATGACCCTTTTCTCCACACAGATAACATCGGTCCCTCCATTTGAGGTATTCCTCAAGGTTCTTCTTCCCTTCTTTAGAAATCTCAATCTTCCTTTCTTTATGCTCCTCAACATGCGAAAATGCATAATAGTTTGTCTTCCTCTTCTTTGATGAATTAGGCATACCACTAAATTTCACCTTATTAATCATATATCGCGATGACTGATTTGGCAAAATCAAAAGATCTTTATCTCTAGTAATTACAAAAAATTTTTGCTCATAGTCACCAATTTGTCCATTGGATTCAATGTCAACCGAATTCATTTTGGTTCCCGCCATTAACTAAAACACAAAAAGAATCTTGTGAGAGGCAAAAATCATGCTAGGGGAAACACCATAGTAAAGGGGGAGTACCCTTAATATATAACATCTTAGGTTAAATTCTAAGATCGTTACCGTAGTTCTAGGACTGTATCTCATACGTATACTTATCCTTAGGGACATCCCTAGACATGCCTTAGAAATATCTCTAGGGAACTCACTAACATTTTCACATCCTAGTTTCCAAAGGTTGACTAAACCTTTCCTCTGATACCAACTGTAGCGGTCTGGAATTACTTCCAGTGGACTATAGTTGATACCTATCAGGGCACTCCATGGGCGGCTACACCCCCTGGGTGGGACACACCATCATCCCCAGTGGCAGCCATTTCCTCATGAAGCCCTTGGGCGGAGAGCCATGCTTCGTCCAACGCTCACATGTGAGAGTTCCCAAGGATCGGATACATTCCTACCTCCTTTTCCACTAATACCAACTGTAGAGACCTGAATCTTGACATACATTGACATTACATTACATTTCTGGAATACTTAGTACATAACAAAAACACACACACAAGGATCGTAATAGTTTAGTGTCTTTGGAATCTCAGAACGTAATCTTCTAATCGTGGTGAAAGATATTCAATATCTCCCATAAAGATCTTCCCTTTTTTTACCTAAAACCTTTATTTATATCCTGGGGAAAAGAAAACATAAAAAGGTGAGCTCAAATACTCAGTAAGGGTAAACAAAAGAAAAATCAATCACATCATATTCATAAGAACATAACTTTTGGAAATCTTAACCTACAAAAGAGAGCATAATTTCATAACATGGGATAAATCATAGTAGTGAAATGAAATCCCAATAAGCATAACTTAAAACATGAAACTTTGTGGCATACACACATAAACATAGAGAATCATTTCTTGTTAGTCATGACTCATTTCCAAGACTATCTTAGTGGACAAAGTCCCTTTCTGAATCGAGTCACCCTCGTTTCAGTCCTGTTTCACTGAACCGGTATAACCTACCATTCCAGCCATGTCTATCTCATGAGATATAAAATAATTACCCAATGCATTGGAGGGAGATATAGGTCCCACCCATCTCATAATAATACCATTTTTATGTGTGCCACAAAATCATAAATCATACATCATTGCATAACCCATGTAATACAAATGAGAATCTTAAACATCATGACATCATAAAACAATTCATATAAGATAAAGGAATTCATAAAAATAATTCCATCACAACATAATCAAATCAATGTAATAATAGGGATAAAAACAGAACCCTTTATTATCTTAGATGGAAAATAATTTTGATAAAACACTTGAACTCCATTCTTGAGGAAAATATACTTTCTTCTTCAAAAAAATTTACCTTTCTTAACATGTCTTACAATTTTAAACTAAAAGAAGTTGATTAAAAATAAACTTGAAAACTTGTAAAGAAAGATTCTTGTAAATAATGTTTTAAAAATCCATTCATGCCGTGTAAGTTAAAAAACATTCTTCGTACTTTTGTCGGAAAAGTCAAAAAATACCTCGTAAGAAAAATGAAAAAAGATTCCTTTTATATCTTTTACTAAAAACTCACCGAAGGGTAAAATTAGATTTAAACAATTGTAGGTGAATGGAAATAAAATTAAATATTGAGGAAACATGGATGTGGATGATAAAATACACCACAGTAAATACCAAAGTATAAACAATCTCGGATAAAAATGAGATTGTAATATTTCCCTTACCTTAGGTCCGACTTGCTTTGTAAGTGTCCGAACCTCCTGTATAATGATTTAAATCGTGTTATTGACTTATTCCAGAATCATATTCATTGTTATTATATCATATATGGTCCACTTATGACTTTATATTACCCGTTCTTTTATAAATTAATGTTAAAGTAGCGTTTTGGGTAAAATCGTCTCATTTGTCGTTCATGTTTTTAACTTGTACTTATTCATATGATTACATAGATCATGATTAATTAATTCCAGAATATAAAACATGATATATATATATATATATATATTCAGAATATACATATATAATAAATCAGTAAATGGAAATAAATACACCGTTCATGGAGATGGTAGTCTGTACGTACGCATGAACGCTGTTTTCGTTTCCTTATTGAATTGAATGGAATTAAGTAGATGACATACATATAAATATAAACAATTCCAGTATCATTATTAGGTCATATATTTCATTAGTACATATTATATATACTTTATAATCATTCATGAATGGTTAATCATTGAGAATGAATCTCATCGCGTCGTGGAGACGGTAGTCCGTACGTACGCACGAGCGATGATATCGTTCCCTTGGTCGTGTAATTGTGTTGAAGTGTATGTATACTATTTCAGTATCAATATCACATTATAAAAATCATATATAGTTACTCATTACACCTTTATACCCATCCAATTAAGGTGGTGGCAGAAAATAGATTACACCACGGCGTGGAGACGGTATTCCGTACGTACGCATGCGCGATGATTTCCTTTTTCCGTAGGATGGATAGAAGGTTAATTAGAGTTGTTTCATATATATAATAACATATCAGTATATAATAAATACTTATGTTATTACTTTATCATGAAACAACTAAATAAGAAGAAGTTGAAGAAGAAAGAAATTGAAAAAGATCAGTAATGGATATTACCTCGTTTTGACGCGCCTTCACTTATCCTCCACTTAAAGAACTAAGGATGGTCTTTGAAGAAGACCAGGACCTCTAGGATTATTCTAGGGAAGTGTAGAAGGGATTTTGGCAGAGCTTGGACGAGCTTGAGTGCTCAAATTGGTGCGAGGAGGAGGGGGAGGAGGTGCCCTTTTATAAGGGAGGATAGGGGCACCTAAGGAATATCTCAAAATATTATTTTATATTAAAGTCAAAATCAGTTTATAATGGTTCCAAAGGGTCTTATTTAGAAGCTAAAGTGGGGATGGGTCGAAATACTATCATCCAATAGGATTTAGACAAGTTAAGGGTATTATTTTAACCTTATCAATTAGATTTAACTCTAAGTTAAATAATTTTACTTTTACCGTGTCTTTTTGTTTTCTTTCACTATATGGTTAATACACTTACTATAACATGCCAAACGAACCCCAAATTGTTTATTATTAATACATATATCCTTATCTAATTCATTTGGCTGAACCTTAGATTTTTAGGAATAAAATAACAATTAATAATATAATATTTGATTTAAAAACTATTTTGAGTCAATTTTGACACTATTTGATATATGATTTTTGTGAAAGTCATAATAGAATTATATGTTCGAACCAAGTTGATTACATCAACACTAATATATCATAGTAACCTATAAAATTAGTGTAATTCATAAAATGTCTTAAATTACATTTATTTTGGTATTTATAATATCAATTATGTCAATATTTCATTAATAAGATAATTACTGCATCATCTTTGTGTCATAATTAATTAAATTATCTGATGTCCAAAAATTAAAAATAAAATACCATCATGTATGAAATCCTTTTATCTTTCTAATGAATATTTACAAACGAATTTATCTTATGTAAAACCCTATATTAAAAATGTTTTAGAAAATATACTTTGATTTTAACTCTTTTCACTCTTCTTTGAATTAAATAATAATAAATGTCCTAATCTAATCCAAGTGGGCCTAAATGATAATAATTTACACTTAAGTAAGTTTTTTGTCGAGATAAACTTGTCCAATAGAATTAGTACATGTGTTAGGGTAATATTAATATCATTCTTACCCTTAATTACCCTATTTACTTTTAACCGTGGTAAATAAAAGTAAAAAGTTACTATTCACCAAAAATTATTTTCATCTCATTGAACCACATTTTACTTACTGACATCAACCGTGTCTCTCGGATTTTTGAAATTCCATTCACAGAAGCGGTAAAATTAAGTTTTATGAAAAATTCAGTTTTTTAACTACCACATAGTAGTTTCACTATTTATCAAAATTTGATGTTTTTCAGAACAATGCCAAAATTTCATCCTAAGCTATATTTCATAATCCGAATTAAAAAATGAATTCTATTTTACCAAATTCATAACATAGAAGTTGCATTAATTAATTTTATAATTAAATCCCGCTGTTAAAACATATAGCGTGTTTTTAAGAAACAATATCTATCAAAAGATTGACACTTGATTATGTCTTGTTAAAATGTGAAATTACATCCAATGACCAACATTGTATTAAATTGTAAAAATATATTCTAAATATACTTTAAAACCACTCAAATTAATAATTTGTCACTATTAATTATTTCGATTAAAAAAGTTGTTTTTAATTATAATTTAGTAATTTTCACTATTCATCAGAATATGAAAGTTATCCGAAAAGTACCAAAATTTCACCTTAGGCTAAATTCGATACTCCGAATCCAAAAATGAAGTCCATTTTGAGAGCTAAAATTTCTAAAATTTAAAAAGTGATTATTACTATTCATAACGGCTAGTTTTAATAATATTTTAATAGCATATCGTTGTTTCGTGAAACTCAGTATTGCGTACCACACACGCTATCGAAGAAGGTTGTGATTGCGTGTAATGCAAGGCAAGTCAAAGATGTGTGTTGTGCATGCTCCTTTTAGTGTAGCGTACAACACAAGACATTAATAAAATTAAAAAGAATATTTTTCATAAAATCTCGGGCTGATACATTTTACCCCCCTTAAAAGGAATTTCACCCTCGAAATTCGTCGGGGTTATAAATGGTTTACTATTCGAAAGTTTCTTTAGTAGAAACCCACATCGTAAAAAGGAATATCAAAACCAATCTTTAAAAACAAAAGTATGAAATGTAACGGTTACCCAAATAAACTTATCACTGGGTTTCCACATAGGTGAAAATATGGATATGGAAGAGAAATCTAACCATCATGTTCTGATGGAGAGTGGTAGAGAACATGGCTATGGAAAAGCCAACAATCACAAATCCATAAATTTGTGACGATCTAAGGTACCATCTGATTAATCAGATATAAGATCACTAGGACAACATTTTTGGTTTTCAAGATCGTTTCCCTAAAGTTAAAGAATTTGAATTAGAATAAATACTTACTTTATTTTGGTACAATCTCACTGTTGTTCGTTCCTTTTACAATTTCCACTTCATCTCTTAAATAAATGAAGTTGAATTTGTTATTCGTGAAGTGTTAGCAGATCATGTGATAGAATGACGGGTCATTCCATCTCTTTCAAACAAAAGGTTAGCAAAAGTTATAAGTCCATCTTATGGTTAATCTTATATGGTTCCAAAAATTAATTTATACTTCATATATCATACCGCTTAATAAAATAAAACTAGTTTCTACTAACCAGGGTCTTCCTGTAGGTCAGTGGTATGCGATAAAGGCCAGTCGCACTTCGGTTGTGGGTTCGATTCCCAAAGCCTTGTCCGACGCGATGGGTTGTCGCCCATCCTGCAGGTAGTCCTTTTTCTAAAACTATAACATCCCATCAATAATATCAAAAAAACTTCTATCCTTAAACAATACTAACTTATGTCCAACATAATCTATTCCAATCTTTAGGCTTATCCATAATACTGCAGTCCACTCTCATAACATAGTGAAAACGATTACCAAAGATTTAATACCATCATTGATCCTCATATATCATAAGATATGTTTTGTTGGTCACATTCCAAACATTCAAAGTCCTTAATCATGTATTCTCTTGAATACCATAGTGAAAACATGAATGCAGTTAAAAGTTAATACCTCCCACATACCAAAATCCTAAAAATTATATATACTCAAACCATGATATCACTTAGTCCTTATATCAATCATGAGCTCATGAATACTGTCAAACATTTCATTTTCTCCTTATCCCTTCATTATGGGCATATTATCTACTTTCAAAAATATTTGAATCACTTTTCATGGTTACTGGTACCTTAAAATTATTGAAGACCACAATATACCAATACATAAATATTTCAATACACCATAAAAGTACCTCAACAACATTATTCCTGAATACCAATACATAAACACTTCAGTCCATCCACTTCAATGATTGTCCTGGAAGAAGTCCTTCCTTGATTTAGAAGTAACTTTTTAGGTCAGGGCATTGAGTTGGGTAATGCCCATGTTCTCCACAAATAAGACATTGAACTCCATAACAGTCTGTCACTCTATGACCCTTTTCTCCACACAGATAACATCGGTCCCTCCATTTGAGGTATTCCTCAAGTTTCTTCTTCCCTTCTTTAGAAATCTCAATCTTCCTTTCTTTATGCTCCTCAACATGCGAAAATGCATAATAGTTTGTCTTCCTCTTCTTTGATGAATTAGGCATACCACTAAATTTCACCTTATTAATCATATATCGCGATGACTGATTTGGCAAAAACAAAAGATCTTTATCTCTAGGAATTACACAATTTTTTTGCTCATAGTCACCAATTTGTCCATTGGATTCAATGTCAACCGAATTCCTTTTGGTTCCCGCCATTAACTAAAACACAAAAAGAATCTTGTGAGAGGCAAAAATCATGCTAGGGGAAACAAGATAGTAAAGGGGGAGTACCCTTAATATCTAACATCTTAGGTTAAATTCTAAGATCGTTACCGTAGTTCTAGGACTTTATATCATACGTATACTTTTCCTTAGGGACATCCCTAGACATGCCTTAGAAATATCTCTAGGGACCTCACTAACATTTTCACATCCTAGTTTCCAAAGGTTGACTAAACCTTTCCTCTGATACCAACTGTAGCGGTCTGGAATTACTTCCAGTGGACTATAGTTGATACTTATCAGGGCACTCCATGGGCGGCTACACCCCCTGGGTGGGACACACCACCATCCCCAGTGGAAGCCATTTCCTCATGAAGCCCTTGGGCGGAGAGCCATGCTTCGTCCAACGCTCACATGTGAGAGTTCCCAAGGATCGGATACATTCCTACCTCCTTTGCCACTAATACCAACTGTAGAGACCTGAAGCTTGACGTACATTGACATTACATTACATTTCTGGAATACTTAGTACATAACAAAAACACACACACAAGGATCGTAATAGTTTAGTGTCTTTGGAAACTCATAAAGTAATCTTCTAATCGTTGTGAAAGATATTCAATATCTCCCATAAAGATCTTCCCTTTTTTACCTAAAACCTTTATTTATATCCTGGGGAAAAGAAAACATAAAAAGGTGAGCTCAAATACTCAGTAAGGGTAAACAAAAGAAAAATCAATCACATCATATTCATAAGAACATAACTTTTGGAAATCTTAACCTACAAAAGAGAGAATAATTTCATAACATGGGATAAATCATAGTAGTGAAATGAAATCCCAATAAGCATAACTTAAAACATGAAACTTTGTGGCATACACACATAAACATAGAGAATCATTTCTTGTTAGTCATGACCCATTCCCAAGACTATCTTAGTGGACAAAGTACCTTTCTGAATCGAGTCACCCTCATTTCAGTCCTGTTTCACTGAACCGGTATAACATACCATTCCAGCCATGTCTATCTCATGAGATATAAAATAATTACCCAATTCATTGGAGGGAGATATAGGTCCCACCCATCTCATAATAATACCATTATTATGTGTGCCACAAAATCATAAATCATACATCATTGCATAACCCATGTAATACAAATGGGAATCTGAAACATCATGAAATCATAAAACAATTCATATAAGATAAAGGAATTCATAAAAATAATTCCATCAGAAGATAATCAAATCAATGTAATAATAGGGATAAAAACAGAACCCTTTATTATCTTAGATGGAAAATAATTTTGATAAAACACTTGAACTCCATTCTTGAGGAAAATATCCTTTCTTCTTCAAAAACATTTACCTTTCTTAACATGTCTTACAATTTTAAACTAAAAGAAGTTGATTAAAAATAAACTTTAAAACTTGTAAAGAAAGCTTCTTGTAAATAATGTTTTAAAAATCCATTCATGCCGTGTAAGTTAAAAAAACATTCTTCGTACTTTTGTCGGAAAAGTCAAAAAATACCTCGTAAGAAAAACGAAAAAAGATTCCTTTTATATCTTTTACTAAAAACTCGCCGAAGGGTAAAATTGGATTTAAAAAATTGTAGGTGAATGGAAATAAAATTAAATATTGAGGAAACATGGATGCGGATGATAAAATACACCCCAGTAAATACCAAAGTATAAACAATCTCGGATAAAAATGAGATTGTGATATTTCCCTTACGTTAGGTCCGACTTGCTTTGTAAGTGTCCGAACCTCCTGTATAATGATTTAAATCGTGTTATTGACTTATTCAAGAATCATATTCATTGTTATTATATCATATATGGTCCACTTATGACTTTATATTACCCGTTCTTTTATAAATTAATGTTAAAGTAGCGTTTTGGGTAAAATCGTCTCATTTGTCGTTCGTGTTTTTAACTTGTAATTAATCATATGATTACATTGATCATGATTAATTAATTCCAGAATATAAAACATGATATATATATATATATATATTCATAATATACATATATAATAAATCAGTAAATGGAAAGAAATACACTGTTCATGGAGACGGTAGTCCGTACGTATGCATGAACGCTGTTTTCGTTTCCTTATTGAATTGAATGGAATTAAGTAGATGACATACATATAAATATAAATAATTCCAGTATCATTATTAGGTCATATATTTCATTAGTTCATATTATATATACTTTATAATCATTCATGAATGGTTAATCATTGAGAATGAATCTCATCGCGTCGTGGAGACGGTAGTCCGTACGTACGCACGAGCGATGATATCGTTCCCTTGGTCGTGGAATTGTGTTGAAGTGTATGTATACTATTTCAGTATCAATATCACTTTATAATAATCATATATAGTTACTCATTACACCTTTATACCCATCCAATTATGGTGGTGGCAGAAAATAGATTACACCACGGCGTGGAGACGGTATTCCGTACGTACGCATGCGTGGTGATTTCCTTTTTCCGTAGGATGGATAGAAGGTTAATTAGAGTTGTTTCATATATATAATAACATATCAGTATATAATAAATACTGATGTTATTACTTTATCATGAAACAACTAAATAAGAAGAAGTTGAAGAAGAAAGAAATTGAAAAAGATCAGTAATGGATATTACCTCTTTTTGACGCGCCTTCACTTATCCTCCACTTAAAGAACTAAGGATGGTCTTTGAAGAAGACCAGGACCTCTAGGATTATTCTAGGGAAGTGTAGAAGGGATTTTGGAAGAGCTTGGCCGAGCTTGAGTGCTCAAATTGGTGCGAGGAGGAGGGGGAGGAGGTTCCCTTTTATAAGGGAGGATAGGGGCACCTAAGGAATATCTCATAATATTATTTTATATTAAAGTCAAAATCGGTTTATAATGGTTCCAAAGGGTCTTATTTCGAATCTAAAGTGGGTATGGGTCTAAATACTATCATCCAATAGGATTTAGAAAAGTTTAGGGTATTATTTTAACCTTATCAATTAGATTTAAATCTAAGTTAAATAATTTTACTTTTACCGTGTCTTTTTGTTTTCTTTCACTATATGGTTAATAAACTTACTATAACATGCCAAACGAACCCCAAATTGTTTATTATTAATACATATATCCTTATATAAGTCATTTGGCTGAACCTTAGATTTTTAGGAATAAAATAACAATTAATAATATAATATTTGATTTAAAAACTATTTTGAGTCAATTTTGACACTATTTGATATATGATTTTTGTGAAAGTCATAACAGAATTATATGTTCGAACCAAGTTTATTAAATCAACACTAATATATCATAGTAACCTATAAAATTAGTGGAATTCATAAAAAGTCTTAAATTACATTTATTTTGGTATTTATAATATCAATTATGTCAATATTTCATTAATAAGATAATTACTGCATCATCTTTGTGTCATAAATAAATTAAATTATCTGATGTCTAAAAATTAAAAATAAAATACCATCATGTAGGAAATCCTTTTATATTTCTAATGAATATTTAAAAACGAATTTATCTTATGTAAAACCCTATATTAAAAATGTTTTAGAAAATATACTTTGATTTTAACTCTTTTCACTCTTCTTTGATTTAAATAATAATAAATGTCCTAATCTAATCCAAGTGGGCCTAAATGATAATAATTTACACTTAAGTAAGTTTTTGGTCGAGATAAACTTGTCCAATAGAATTAGGACATGTGTTAGGGTAATATTAATATCATTCTTACCCTTAATTACCCTATTTACTTTTAACCGTGGTAAATAAAAGTAAAAAGTTACTATTCACCAAAAATTATTTTCATCTCATTGAACCACATTTTACTTACTGACATCAACCGTGTCTCTCGGATTTTTGAAATTCCATTCACAGAAGCGGTCAAATTAAGTTTTATGAAAAATTCAGTTTTTAACTACCACTTAGTAGTTTCACTATTTATCAAAAATTGATGTTTTTCAGAACAATGCCAAAATTTCATCCTAAGCTATATTTCATATTCCGAATTCAAAAATGAATTCTATTTTACCAAATTCATAACATAGAAGTTGCATTAATAAATTTTATAATTAAATCCCGCTGTTAAAACAAATAGTGTGTTTTTAAGAAACAATATCTATCAAAAGATTGACACTTTATTATGTCTGTTTTAAATGTGAAATTACATCCAATGACCAACATTGTATTAAATTGTAAAAATATATTCTAAATGTACTTTAAAACCACTCAAATTAATAATTTGTCACTATTAATTATTTCGATTAAAAATGTTGTTTTTAATTATAATTTAGTAATTTTCACTATTCATCAGAATATGAAAGTTATCCGAAAAGTACCAAAATTTCACCTTAGGCTAAATTCGATACTCCGAATCCAAAAATGAAGTCCATTTTGAGAGCAAAAATTTCTAAAATTTAAAAAGTGTTTATTACTATTCATAACAGCTAGTTTTAATAATATTTTAATAGCATATCGTTGTTTCGTGAAACTCAATATTGCGTACCACACACGCTATCGAAGAAGGTTGTGATTGCGTGTAATGCAAGGCAAGTCAAAGATGTGTGTTGTGCAAGCTCCTTTTAGTGTAGCGTACAACACAAGACATTAATAAAATTAAAAAGAATATTTTTCATAAAATCTCGGGCTGTTACATTTTACCCCCCTTAAAATGAATTTCGCCCTCGAAATTCGTCGGGGTTATAAATGGTTTACTATTCGAAAGTTTCTTTAATAGAAACCCACATCGTAAAAAGGAATATCAAAACCAATCTTTAAAAACAAAAGTATGAAACGTAATGGTTACCCAAATAAACTTATCACTGGGTTTCCACATAGGTGAAAATATGGATATGGAAGAGAAATCTAACCATCATGTTCTGATGGAGAGTGGTAGAGAACATGGCTATGGAAAAGCCAACAATCACAAATCCATAAATTTGTGACGATCTAAGGTACCATCTGATTAATCAGATATAAGATCACTAGAACAACATTTTTGGTTTTCAAGATCGTTTCCCTAAAGTTAGAGAATTTGAATTAGAATAAATTCTTACTTTATTTTGGTACAATCTCGCTGTTGTTCGTTCCTTTAACAATTTCCACTTCATCTCTTAAATAAATGAAGTTGAATTTGTTATTCGTGAAGTGTTAGCAGATCATGTGATAGAATGACGGGTCATTCCATCTCTTTCAAACAAAAGGTTAGCAAAAGTTATAAGTCCATCTTATGGTTAATCTTATATGGTTCCAAAAATGAATTTATACTTCATATATCATACCGCTTAATAAAATAAAACTAGTTTATACTAACCAGGGTCTTCCTGTAGGTCAGTGGTAGGCGATAAAGGCCAGTCGCACTTCGGTTGTGGGTTCGATTCCCAAAGCCTTGTCCGACGCGATGGGTTGTCGCCCATCCTGTAGGTAGTCCTTTTTCTAAAACTATAACATCCCATCAATAATATCAAAAAAACTTCTATCCTTAAACAATACTAACTTATGTCCAACATAATCTATTCCAATCTTTAGGCTTATCCATAATACTGCAGTCCACTCTCATAACATAGTGAAAACGATTACCAAAGATTTAATACCATCATTGATCCTCATATATCATAAGATATGTTTTGTTGGTCACATTCCAAACATTCAAAGTCCTTAATCATGTATTCTCTTGAATACCATAGTGAAAACATGAATGCAGTTAAAAGTTAACACCTCCCACATACCAAAATCCTAAAAATTCTATATACTCAAACCATGATATCACTTAGTCCTTATATCAATCATGAGCTCATGAATACTGTCAAACATTTCATTTTCTCCTTATCCCTTCATTATGGGCATATTATCTACTTTCAAAAATATTTGAATCACTTTTCATGGTTACTGGTACCTTAAAATTATTGAAGACCACAATATACCAATACATAAATATTTCAATACACCATAAAAGTACCTCAACAACATTATTCCTGAATACCAATACATAAACACTTCAGTCCATCCACTTCAATGATTGTCCTGGAAGAAGTCCTTCCTTGATTTAGAAGTAACTTTTTAGGTCAGGGCATTGAGTTGGGTAATGCCATTGTTCACCACAAATAAGACATTGAACTCCATAACATTCTGTCACTCTATGACCGTTTTCTCCACACAGATAACATCGGTCCCTCCATTTGAGGTATTCCTCAAGGTTCTTCTTCCCTTCTTTAGAAATCTCAATCTTCCTTTCTTTATGCTCCTCAACATGCGAAAATGCATAATAGTTTGTCTTCCTCTTCTTTGATGAATTAGGCATACCACTAAATTTCACCTTATTAATCATATATCGCGATGACTGATTTGGAAAAATCAAAAGATCTTTATCTCTAGTAATTACACAATTTTTTGCTCATAGTCACCAATTTGTTCATTGGATTCAATGTCAACCGAATTCCTTTTGGTTCCCGCCATTAACTAAAACACAAAAAGAATCTTGTGAGAGGAAAAAATCATGCTAGGGGAAACAACATAGTAAAGGGGGAGTACCCTTAATATCTAACATCTTAGGTTAAATTCTAAGATCGTTACTGTAGTTCTAGGACTGTATCTCATACGTATACTTATCCTTAGGGACATCCCTATACATTCCTTAGAAATATCTCTAGGGACCTCACTAACATTTTCACATCCTAGTTTCCAAAGGTTGACTAAACCTTTCCTATGATACCAACTGTAGAGGTCTGGAATTACTTCTAGTGGACTATAGTTGATACCTATCAGGGCACTCCATGGGCGGCTACACCCCCTGGGTGGGACACACCACCATCCCCAGTGGCAGCCATTTCCTCATGAAGCCCTTGGGCGGAGAGCCATGCTTCGTCCAACGCTCACATGTGAGAGTTCCCAAGGATCGGATACATTCCTACCTCCTTTGCCACTAATACCAACTGTAGAGACCTGAATCTTGACGTACATTGACATTACATTACATTTCTGGAATACTTAGTACATAACAAAAACACACACACAAGGATCGTAATAGTTTAGTGTCTTTGGAAACTCAGAACGTAATCTTCTAATCGTGGTGAAAGATATTCAATATCTCCCATAATGATCTTCCCTTTTTTTTACCTAAAACCTTTATTTATATCCTGGGGAAAAGAAAACATAAAAAGGTGAGCTCAAATACTCAGTAAGGGTAAACAAAAGAAAAATCAATCACATCATATTCATAAGAACATAACTTTTGGAAATCTTAACCTACAAAAGAGAGCATAATTTCATTACATGGGATAAATCATAGTAGTGAAATGAAATCCCAATAAGCATAACTTAAAACATGAAACTTTGTGGCATACACACATAAACATAGAGAATCATTTCTTGTTAGTCATGACCCATTCCCAAGACTATCTTAGTGGACAAAGTCCCTTTCTGAATCGAGTCACCCTCGTTTCAGTCCTGTTTCACTGAACCGGTATAACCTACCATTCCAGCCATTTCTATCTCATGAGATATAAAATCATTACCCAATTCATTGGAGGGAGATATAGGTCCCACCCATCTCATAATAATACCATTATTATGTGTGCCACAAAATCATAAATCATACATCATTGCATAACCCATGTAATACAAATGGGAATCTGAAACATCTTGACATCATAAAACAATTCATACAAGATAAAGGAATTCATAAAAATAATTCCTTCACAACATAATCAAATAAATGTAATAATAGGGATAAAAAGAGAACCCTTTATTATCTTAGATGGAAAATAATTTTTATAAAACACTTGAACTCCATTCTTGAGGAAAATATCCTTTCTTCTTCAAAAATTTTTTCCTTTCTTAACATGTCTTACAATTTTAAACTAAAAGAAGTTGATTAAAAATAAACTTGAAAACTTGAAAAGAAAGCTTCTTTGAAATAATGTTTTAAAAATTCATTCATTCCGTATAAGTTAAAAAAACATTCTTCATACTTTTGTCGGAAAAGTCAAAAAATACCTAGTACGAAAAACGAAAAAAGATTCCTTTTATATCTTTTACTAAAAACTCACCAAAGGGTGAAATTGGATTTAAAAAATTGTAGGTGAATGTAAATAATATTAAATATTGAGGAAACATGGATGTGTATGATAAAATACACCCCAATAAATACCAATGTATAATCAATTTCGGATAAAAATGAGATTGTGATATTTCCCTTACCTTAGGTCCGACTTGCTTTGTAAGTGTCCGAACCTTATGTATAATGATTTAAATAGTGTTATTGACTTATTACAGAATCATATTCATTGTTATTATATCATATATGGTCCACTTATGTCTTTATATTACCCGTTCTTTTGTAAATTCATGTTAAAGGAGCGTTTTGGGTAAAATCGTCTCATTTTTCGTTCGTGTTTTTAACTTGTAATTATTCATATGATTACATAGATCATGATTACTTAATTCCAGAATATAAAACATGATTTATATATATATATATTCAGAATATACATATATAATAAATCAGTAAATGGAATTAAATACACCGTTCATGGAGACGGTAGTCCGTACGTACGCATGAACGATGTTTTCGTTTCCTTATTGAATTGAATGGAATTAAGTAGATGACATACATATAAATATAAATAATTCCAGTATCATTATTAGGTCATATATTTCATTAGTACATATTATATATACTTTATAATCATTCATGAATGGTTAATCATTGAGAATGAATCTCATCGCGTCGTGGAGACGGTAGTCCGTATGTACGCACGAGCGATGATATCGTTCCCATGGTCGTGTAATTGTGTTGAAGTGTATGTATACTATTTCAGTATCAATATCACGTTATAATAATCATATATAGTTACTCATTACACCTTTATACCCATCCAATTATGGTGGTGGCGGAAAATAGATTACACCACGGCGTGGAGACGGTATTCCGTACGTACGCACGCGCGGTGATTTCCTTTTTCCGTAGGATGGATAGAAGGTTAATTAGAGTTGTTTCATATTTATAATAACATATCAGTATATAAGAAATACTGATGGTATTACTTTATCATGAAACAACTAAATAAGAAGAAGTTGAAGAAGAAAGAAATTGAAAAAGATCGGTAATGGATATTACCTCTTTTTGACGCGCCTTCACTTATCCTCCACTTAAAGAACTAAGGATGGTCTTTGAAAAAGACCAGGACCTCTAGAATTATTATAGGGAAGTGGAGAAGGGATTTTGGCAGAGGTTGGCCGAGCTTGAGTGCTCAAATTGGTGTGAGGAGGAGGGGGAGGAGGTGCCCTTTTATAAGGGAGGAGAGGGGCACCTTAGGAATATTTCAAAATATTATTTTATATTAAAGTCAAAATCGGTTTATAATGGTTCCAAAGGGTCTTATTTCGAAGCTAAAGTGGGGATGGGTCGAAATACTATCATCCAATAGGATTTAGACAAGTTTAGGGTATTATTTTAACCTTATCAATTAGATTTAACTCTAAGTTAAATAATTTAACTTTTACCGTGTCTTTTTGTTTTCTTTCACTATATGGTTAATACACTTACTATAACATTCCAAACGAACCCCAAATTGTTTATTATTAATACATATATCCTTATCTAAGTCATTTGGACGAACCTTAGATTTTTAGGAATAAAATAACAATTAATAATATACTATTTGATTTAAAAACTATTTTGAGTCAATTTTGACACTATTTGATATATGATTTCTGTGAAAGTCATAAAAGAATTATATGTTCTAACCAAGTTGATTAAATCAACACTAATATATCATAGTAACCTAGAAAATTAGTGTAATTCATAAAAAGTATTAAATTACATTTATTTTGGTATTTATAATATCAATTATGTCAATATTTCATTAATAAGATAATTACTGCATCATATTTGTGTCATAAATAAATTAAATTATTTGATGTCCAAAAATTACAAATAAAATACCATCATGTAGGAAATCTTTTTATCTTTTTAATGAATACTTACAAACTAATTTATCGTATGTACAACCCTATATTAAAAATGTTTTCGTAAATATACTTTGATTTTAGCTCTTTTAACTCTTCTTTGAATTAAATAATAATAAATGTCCTAATCTAATCCAAGTTGGCGTAAATGATAATAATTTACACTTAAGGATGTTTTTGGTCGAGATACACTTGTCCAATAGAATTAGGACATGTGTTAGGGTAATATTAATATCATTCATACCCTTAATTACCCTATTTACTTTTAACCGTGGTAAATAAAAGTAAAAAGTTACTATTCACCAAAAATTATTTTCATCTCATTGAACCACATTTTACTTACTGACATTAACCGTGTCTCTCGAATTTTTGAAATTCCATTCACAGAAGCGGTAAAACTAAGTTTTATGAAAAATTCAGTTTTTTAACTACCACTTAGTAGTTTCACTATTCATCAAAAATTGATGTTTTTCAGAAGAATTCCAAAATTTCGTCCTAAGCTATATTTCATATTCCGAATTCAAAAATGAATTCTATTTTACCAAATTCATAACATAGAAGTTTCATTAATTAATTTTATAATTAAATCCCGCTGGTAAAACAAATAGCATGTTTTTAAGAAACAATATCTATCAAAAGATTGAAACTTGATTATGTCTGGTTTAAATGTGAAATTACATCCAATGACCAACATTGTATAAAATTGTAAAAATATATTCAAAATATATACTTTAAAACCACTCAAATTAATAATTTTTCACTATTAATTATTTCGATTAAAAAAGTTGTTTTTAATTATAATTTAGTAATTTTCACTATTCATCAGAATATGAAAGTTATCCGAAAAGTACCAAAATTTCACCTTAGGCTAAATTCGATACTCCGAATCCAAAAATGAAGTCCATTTTGAGAGCTAAAATTTCTAAAATTTAAAAAGTGTTTATTACTATTCATAACGACTAGTTTTAATAATATTTTAATAGCATATCATTGTTTCGTGAAACTCAGTATTGCGTACAACACACGCTATCGAAGAAGGTTGCGATTGCGTGTAATGAAAGGAAAGTCAAATATGTGTGTTGTGAAAGATCCTTTTAGTGTAGCGTACAATACAAGACATTAATAAAATTAAAAAGAATATTTTTCATAAAATCTCGGGCTGTTACAATAAGTACATATAATGGATATATATAATGTATTTTACATTTAAATGGTGAATATAATTCTGGAATTGAAATATACATTCTTCTCATTTAGTTTTAATTCCATCAATATGACATAGAAATGAAAGTAGTGTTCATGCGTACGTACGGCTTACCGTCTCCATGAACCGTGCATTTCATTTCTTACCTCTAAATGATTATGCAATATTATAAATACATATATATTCTGGATATATATGATATATATTATATCCAAATCATGAATATCATTCTGGGTATAATGAACCTTTGAACACATGAACAACATGTAATTGAAAGAAGTCCACTTTCGACTTAAGAACCAAATATCGACAAAACAAACATTATTAACTTAACTGATTACATAATGTTTATAACATGGTAACAAGTGATATAAAATTAATAATGAACTTTAAAAAGTTTCTTAAGAAAGTCTAAATTAACACTATTTTATTATTCAGGACATTAAAGAACGATTGAGTCAAGTCGGACCCGAGGTAAGGGATCCTACTCCTCTCTTTCTTTTTAAGTACACTCTTTTATGTCATTCCTATTAAAGATCATCTCTCTTGTTATTGGGGTGTCATTATATATTAATATTACTGTAATTTTTATGTACATATGATGAGAAACCCAATTCTCCCTCATCAATCCATTTTGGAAGTTTTAAGTGGTGTCGTTAGGCTGCCGAGTTTTCATAAGGGATTTTTCATCCCACTTTTATTCACATCTGATTTATGCTAAATTTTCCACCATTTCCTTTGAGTGGTATATGTACTACCCATTATTCTACTCTTTGTGTAATACACCTTCGTTTATGAGAATTTACATCAATTTTGTATGACCCATCTTCCATGGGGTGTACGTTTCGAAAGTTACCCAAGTCGGTAAGGGAACCTTTCACCCTCCTCTTCTTAAAAGACTTATTTTGTTTGGGTCATTTAATTTACATATTGTTATGTTGGTATATGGTATTCCCTATCCTTATTGATGCAAATTTTATGTCCAAGTGATGAGATACCATTTTCTCTCTCATCAACTCTTTTTCTGAATTTTGAAGTGACGTCATTAAGCTGTCGAGTTTTTGCAAGGGAACTTCTTAACCTAATTTTGATTCTTTGGGGTAAACTTGTACTCCTTGAATATGTAGTTCTATGAATATCTGTGAATTACCTCTGATTGTTTTACACTTAATATCCACTTATATTGGGTGTATTTATATTTCTCACACACAATTATGAGATTGATTTATCCGTAATTTAAGGATTCCTTCTTTATAATGGATTTAATCACATTTTAAATTTCTATTGAGACTTCATGGTTGTTATGCACCAGTTCACTCTTATACGGTGTATATACTGTCCTTTGGAATATTATATCATGAATCCCTTTATTCTCATGATATTAAAAAGTTTTGATTAAATGTTATTCCTCAATTATTGTATTCAAGTGTCTCTCATTTTGTTAAAAACCCTTTAACTAAAATATTGTTTTAAATGTTTTAATGAGTTATTATTATAAATACTTCTCATTAATATTCATGTTTTCAAAATGGTTTTAATGAGTTATTTATATGGATATTAATGGATTAAAATTTTAAAAGCTTCAAAGTGATATGTGACACTTTGATTAAAAAATCTCTTTATTAAATGTTTTAAATGATTTTGAAAATGGTTTTTAGAATGGATTCATTTTTTCAATATCTTAAAATTTTATATTGTAATTGAAATATGTGATAGTTATCTTTCCTTTATGCTTATGTTATGTGCTATGATTATGTTATGGTTTTTGGGCATTGTTATGAAGACAGGTGGTTCCGTGATATACTAAGGTCGGGTGAGCCCGATATAGCTCTCCAATGAATTGGGTAACGCGAAGGAGTTAAACATTGAGGTTTCTCCGAAGAGATTTATGGAATATACTGTGATGGGTATTGCAAATGTAACCAAGAGGGTTACTCCCTACGTAAGAATGTTATGAATGCCTCAAGATACCTTTATGCCTTATGATTTCTATGATTTGTTCATGATTTTATGAGGTATGTTAAAGTGCCTATGTTTTATGGGTAAAGTATGATTTCATTCTTATGTATAGATGAACTCATGTTTCCCTTCCATATTTCAATAACCCTTACTGATCTTTTTATGCTCATCCCATGTTTTTGAAATGTTTTTCACAGGACCTAAAGTGAATAGGGTCAAGGATGGGATCAAAGAAATGTCAAGCTGTCCAAAACAAGGAACTAGACATGACTCTTTTGTTCATGAGTTTTTATTTTGTGAAGAAAAAGGAAGTTGAGTAGATGTGTCTACTTTGTAATCATTAAGATGTAATAGTTATGTCCTGATTCTCTAAAACTCTAAACCTGAAAAGATCCTCAATGTGTAATCTTGTAATAACTCAAGATTATGTAAGGCTTAAGGCTAGGGCCTTATAGTTGGTATCAGAGGTTGGTTTAGATAACTTTAGAGGTTAGGGTATTCTCTAAGCATAAGTGACATTACCATAATGGTTAGGATTTCAGAAAGAGTCCTAGTTTAAGATAAATTAAATGTGTAAGTATATCTTAGTGTTTATCTTCCACATTAGTACATGATGATTTTATTTATATACGCACACTGACATTTCTTTTTTTAGTAAATGTATGGATCTAGCAGGCACCAAGGTGACATTGGGTTTGATGGAAACTGTGGTGGTTCTCTGATTAAGAGACTGGATGAAATGGGGGAATTCAATGAGAAATATCATTGTTGTTCTAAACCAAATATCATGGAGTCATGATAAACCACTTCAACCTTGGTATGTTATATAATGCATCATGTACGAGATGACCAAATCAATGTGGAAGTTTAGGTAATGATTATAAAGGTAACCGTTAGGTTTTATATGATCCCTACTTTTTAGGTAATTATGGGTTACTCTATGATATGATGGAAAATTAAAGGCATGAGATAAACTTGAGGTTAAAATATGTTATGATCATTTTTGAATATTTTAACTCGTTTTGGGAAATGTTTTAAGAATTATGTAGTTTTGAAAAAAGGACAACACGCAGACCGTGTGACAACCCGTCGCATCAGACAAAGCTGTGGGATTCGAACCCACAACCAAAGTGCGACTAGTATTTATCGTCTACCACTAGATTACGCGAAGTCCCCGGTTAGTTTGACTAATTATTTTTAGTTAGATGATTTTATTATTTAAGAGTAAGTTGATTTTGGGTTACCTATGGAAATTATTAACCTGTCATGGAGGATATGTGATTAGGATAATTACTTTTCAACATGAGACTTTTAGAGCAACTGCTGTTATTTGAAGATAAGTGTTAATTTGTACCTTGGAAGATTTTGTGACTAAATCCTTCAAATATTTGGGTTTCAATCTTAGTTTGGTTTACTTTGAATAATTTTATGGAAAAATTTTTTATCTAATGGTCCTTGTTGAACTTTGGGTTTTGTTTGACAAATTTTAGAGATTAAGAATAAATTTTCTTTTTATAAAGGGTTATCCTTCTGTGGATTATCTGATCTCATACTAACCTTTTTGGTTTTGGTTTTGGTTTTTGTCTAAAGACATGGGAAATATATAGTTATCTTTTTTGTATTTGGTGATTCTCAAGAAGTTGATTATAGTACTCTTAATGAGAAAAAGTCTTCCTAAATACTCGTCTTTTGGAGAAAATTTGAGTTTGATTAAGGAATCTAGTAAAAGTTGAAAGTCTACGTGAAAAGTAAGTATGTTTCATTATGATTTAGTTAAGCTCAAAAAATAAATTCCTCAATAAAAAGTAACTTAAAATGAAAATGTTGTTTATTAACTTTTCCTACAGGGGAATCGAATACCGTTTAACCCATCACAAGTTTGTGATTTTTTATGGTTAACTATCTCCTAGACATGTTTATTATCACTCTCCCGAAAATCATGACCCTTTGTTTTTTCTTCCATGTCAATTTCTTCTTACATCGAATCCTAGTATGGGTTAACTTGGATGACCTTTGTACTCCTCTTTCTTTCTTTTAAAGTGATTGTTTTATTGACTCATGTTCTGATGTGGGATTTTCAATGATGTTTCCAAGCGTAATTTTAAAATTGCGAGGACGCAATTCCCAAAAGGGGGGAAGGATGTAACACCCCAGGTAAATAAAGAATATTACATTTTCAAATTTATCCATATTTGTGAATAAAATATTAATATAACTTTAAAGGGGACGCTATGCTCGATGGCGTACCCAATACGCAACAACGAGTTTCTTGGGAATCATACAATGCACTCTAATAAAAAATAATTTTAAATGGTAGTTAACACCTAGCCATTGTAATTGCGGGAATGAACAGAAATAACTACAAAATGTTTATATATGTTTGTCAAATATTTTTTCTTTTTACAATAAATGTTAGAGGATTAAAAATGCGAATGAATCCAATTTTTTAAGCGTAGACATTGAAATATTCATTAAAAGGTTGATTAACTGCATTTTGATGGAAAAACTCTTTTAAATACACCTTTTTACAATTTTATGTGTTATATTTTAGAAAATAAAATTCTTCTTTAGAATCGGGACATCAAAATTTACTTTGTGTAAATTTTTGGTATTTTTCTGAAAAAGTTCAATTTTTAATGAATAGTGAAAAATGTTGTATTTTAATTCAAAACCTCTTTTTAATCTAATTTATTTATATGATTAGATTATATTTTTAATTGGTTTTAAAGTGAAATTAGAATATATTTTTTCCATTTAATCCAATGGTGATCTTTGGAATTAATTTCACTTTGAAATTTGACTTAAACTAGTGTCAATCTTTTGATATATATTGTTTCATAAAAACACGCTATTTGTTCTGACAACGGGAATTAATTATTAAAATAATTTATGTAACTTATATGTTATGAATTTTTTAAAATAGACATCATTTTTGATTTCGGAAGATGAAATACAGCTTAGGGTGAATTTTTGGTAATTTTCTGAAAAAAGTCAATTTTTAATGAATAGTGAAACCACTAAGTGGTACTTATAAAAACTGATTTTCCGTTTAAATGAAATTTTGCCACCTCTGTGTTTTGAATTTCAAAAATCTGACATACATGGTTGTCATTAAGAAGTAAAATGTGGTTCATTGGGATTAAAATAATTTTTTGGTGAATAGTAACTTATTAATTTTTTAATCGCGATTAGAGGTAATTAGTGAAATTTAAGGCACAAATGATATTATAATAAATTGAAAATACCTAGACACATGTCCTAACCTTATTGGATGTTTCATGGCCGACCATGACAAGCCATGGGTCAACTTGGGGACCCCATGGAGAAACTTTGGTTGGAAAATGACATTAATATATTTTTATTTAATGTTAAAATTAAAATGACACAAACATGAGTTGTCTTCCAAAAACAATTTTTAAATGGGGTTATACGAGTCATATTTTTGACTATAAATATTCATTGTAAAGCTAGAATGATTTCCTTGGGATTAAAATAATCTTTTGGCGAATAGTAACTGATTATGTTTTTAATCACGATTAGAAGTAATTAGTGCAATTTAAGGCAAAAATGATATTATAATAAATTGAAAATACCTAGACACATGTCCTAACCTTATTGGATGTTTCATGGCCGACCATGACAAGCCATGGGTCAACTTGGGGACCCCATTGAGCAACTTTGGTTGTAAAATGACATTAATATATTTTTATTTAATGTTAAAATTTAAATGACACAAACATGAGTTGTTTTCCCAAAACAATTTTTAAATGGGATTATACAAGTCATATTTTTGACTATAAATATTAATTGGAAAGCTGAAAATATTTCCTACATCATAGTATTTTTTATATAATTTTTATACATCAAATATATTAAATTATTTTTGACATCATGATGATGTATTGATGACCTCATTATTTAACGATTTAAATAAAATGGAAATATAATGTAATATCTAAGACCTAAACATGTCCAAAACCTATTGGATGGGTGGATTTCGAACCCTTATCACCTTATCCTCGAAATAAATCAATGTGGGACCTCTAAAATCAGAAACTCATTTGAAAATAAAGTAACCTTTTTTGACTTTCCAAGAGTGACCTTCTCTCCTCTTATAAAAGGCCCCCACCTCTACCTCCTCACGCACACCTCTCAAGCCTTTGGTTTGACCACCGGGTCCCGGTGACAGCACAACCACCCCGCCTTAACAAGGTCGTCGGGTCCTAGCCCACCAGGTACAACCAGTTTCCTCGCAGACACGTGGGGCCCACCCCAGGGTCCACCCACGTGCCCGAACGGGTCATTTGACTAATGATTATCCCCACAGGCCAACACATGTCCTTTCTAGTGTGCTTTGTCCTCCCTCACACACACCCTGGGAAACTTCCAAGGAGGTCACCCATCCTGATCACTACTCCAGGCCAAGCACGCTTAACTGTGGAGTTCTAATCAGACAGGCTCCCGAAAAGGAAGGTGCATCTTGTTGACATGAGTCATAACATTTAGTCATTTAACCATTTATCATTTGGGGATGTTACAATCACCCCCCCCTTTAGAGCACAACGCCGTCGTTGTGGGCCCTACATCTCAACCCAGGCAGTGCACCGCACTTAAGGCTGAGTTTCTTCTCTGATACCAAATGTGACTACCGGGTCCCGGTGACAGCACAACCACCTCGCCATAAAAAAGTCACCGGGTCCTGGCCCACCAGGTACCACCAGTTGCCTCGCAGACACGTGGGCCCCCCCCCCCAGGGTCCACCCACATGCTCGAACGGGTCATTTGACTAATGATTATCCCCACAGTCCAACACATGTCCTTTCTAGTGTGCTTTGACCTCACTCACACACACCCTGGGAAACTTCCCAGGAGGTCACCCATCCTGATCACTACTCCAGGCCAAGCACGCTTAACAGTGGAGTTCTAATCAGACAGGCTCTCGAAAAGGAAGGTGCACCTTGTTGACATGAGTCATATCATTTAGTCATTTAACCATATATCAATTGGGGATGTTAAAAATGGCTCGGCCAACCCCTGCCCATATTGCCTCTCCACATCTCTCTCCTCATCCTAGAAGCCTTACCTTGGGCAGAAATCTCTTCAAGGAACCCCTTTGGTTCAAACCAAGAAGAGTTACTCGATTTTAAGGCATTGTCTTCACTTGAGTCCTTTTGTTTTATTTTGCTTCTCCAACCCCCTAAACTATTTTTATTCATTTCGTTTGTAACAACACCAGTATCCTCAATATAGTAGGATGTTGTTATAAGAAGTATTCGAGCTACACTTACACAAACCTTCATCTAATGGTTAAAGAACATACTGTTTCTGTGGATGGCGAATTTCTGCCTAACGAAACATTGATTGTTCAACACTCATATAACACCTTCAAAGGTGGCCATTAAGATGAAACTATATTTATATATGATATATAATATGTTTATGTTTTAATTAAGCTTTTGTATTTTTTTCATTTGTGTCATACCTTTATGGTTTCCATTGTGGGTAAACACGATAATTTAATTTTAGGAAGTGCGGACTACCGCCCCCTCAAAGTGATTTGATTCGTTAATGCCATACGTGCGACGTATAAAGGATGGATTTAAAGTTATTATATATGATGTTATACTGAAATTATAATATACCTCTATATCATTATTATTTATTTCCATTAAATTATGAGATAGAAATGAAAGTAGCGTTCATGCGTACATACGGCTTACCGTCTCCATGAACGGTGCATTTCATTTCTTATCCTCAAATGTAATGTACTATTATAAGTACATATAATGGATATATATAATGTGTGTTACATTTAAATTGTGAATATAATTCTGGAATTGAAATATACATACCTCTCATATAGTTTTAATTCCATCAATATGACATAGAAATGAAAGTAGCGTTCATGCGTACGTACAGCTTACCGTCTCCATGAACGGTGCATTTCATTTCTTACCTCTAAATGATTATGTAATATTATAAATACATGTATATTCTGGATATATATGATATATATTATATCCAAATCATGAATATCTTTCTGGATATAAGGAACCTTTGACCACACGAACAACATTTAATTTAAAGAAGTCCACTTTCGACTTAAGAACCAAATATCGACAAAACAAACATTATTAACTTAAATGATTACATAATGTTTATAACATGGTAATAAGTGATATAAAAGTAATAATGAACTTTAAAAAGGGTCTTAAGAAAGTCAAAATTAACACCAGTTTATTATTCAAGACATTAAAGAACGATCGAGTCAAGTCGGACCCGAGGTAAGGGATCCTACTCCTCTCTTTCTTTTTAAGTACACTCTTTTATGTCATTACTTTTAAAGATCATCTCTCGTTTTATTGGGATGTTATTTTATATTAATCTTACTGTAATTTTTATGTTCATATTATGAGAAACCCTATTCTCTCTCATCAATCCATTTTGTAAGTTTTAAGTGGCGTCGTTAGGCTGCCGAGTTTTCGTAAGGGATTTTTCATCTCACTTTTATTCATGTGACATTTATGCTACATTTGCCACCATTTCCTTTGAGTGGTATATGTACTACCCATTATTCTACTCTTTGTGTAATACACATTCTTTTATTATGATTTACATCAATGTTTATGAACCTTCTTCCATGGGGTGTACGTTTCAAAAGTTACCCAAGTCGGTAAGGGAACCTTTCACCCTCCTCTTCTTAAAAGAGTTCTTTTGTTTGGGTCATTTAATTTACATATTGTTATGTTGGTATATGGTCTTCTATATCCTTATTGATGTAAATTTTATGTCCAAGTGATGAGATACCATTTTCTCTCTCATCATCTCTTTTTCTGAATTTTGAAGTGACGTCGTTAAGGTGTCGAGTTTTTGCAAGGGAACTTCTTAACCTAATTTTGATTCTTTGGGATAAACTTGTACTAATTGAATATGTAGTTCTATGAATATTTGTGAATGTCCTCTGATTGTTTTACACTTAATATCCACTTATATTGGGTGTATTTATATTTGTCACACACAATTATGAGATTGATTTATCCTTAATTTAAGGATACCTTCTTTATAATGGATATCATCTCATTTTACATTTCTATTGAGACTTCATGGTTGTTATGCACCAGTTCACTTTTATATGGTGTATATACTATACTTTGGAATATTATATAATGAATCCCTTTATTCTCATGATATTATAACGTTTTGATTAAATGTCATTTCTCAGTTATTGTATTCAAGTGTCTCTCATTTTGTTAAAAACCCTTTAACTAAAATATTGTTTTAAATGTTTTAATGATTTAATCTTATAAATATTTCTCATTAATATCTATGTTTTAAAAATGTGTTAAGGATTTATTTATATGGATATTAATGTATTATAATGTTAAAATATTCAAAGTGGTATGGGACACTTTGATTAAAAATTCTCATTATTAAATGTTTTAAATGGTTTTGAAAATGGTTTTTAGAATGGATTCATTTTTTCAATATCTTAAAATGTTATATTGTTATTGAAATGTGGATATGTTATCTTTCCTTTATTCATAAGTTATGTGCAATGATTATGTTATGGTTCTTGGGCATTGTTATGAAGATGGGTGGTTCCGTGATAATCTAAGGGCTGGTGAGACCGATATAGCACTCCAATGCATTGGGTAACGCGAAGGAGTTAAACGTTGAGGTTTCTCCGAAGAGATTTTAGGGAATATACTGTGATGGGTATTCCAAACGTAACCAAGAGGGTTACTCCCTACGTAAGAATGTTATGAATGCCTCAATATACCTTTATGCCTTATGATTTCTATGATTTGTTCATGATTTTATGAGGTATGTTAAAGTGCCTATGTTTTATGGGTAAAGTATGATTTCATTCTTATGTATAGATGAACTCATGTTTCCCTTCCATATTTTTATAACCCTTACTGAGATTTTTATGCTCATCCCAAGTTTTTGAAATGTTTATCACATGACCTAAAGTGAATAGGGCCAAGGATGGGATCGAATAAATGTCAAGCTTTCCAAAACAAGGAACTAGACATGACTCTTTTGTTCAAGAGTTTTTATTTTGTGAAAAAAAGGAAGTTGAGTAGATGTGTCTACTTTGTAATCTTTTAGATGTAATAGTTATGTCCTGATTCTCTAAAACTCTAAACCTGAAAAGATCCTCAATGTATAATCTTGTAATAACTCAAGATTATGTATGTTTTAAGGCTGGGGCCTTATAAAGCAATACAACGGAAGATAGCATAAACATTAGGCATGGTGAATAATTGAAAACACATGACTTTAGAAATAATAAACATGAACACTTTATGGTAGGAATATGAGATGAGTAAATAATTCCATTATATAACATAGTCATGTGTATTATACTAGTCAAATAACCACATGAAATATCATTATCTAATCTCATAATGATGGAATGCATAATGCAGAAAATCATAACCCCATAGTCAAGGCCTTGTGCCAAGAATACAAATAAGATTTTTTCAGGGCCTTATTCCAAGACACTAGTTTGACTCATGAGACCTACTAATGCATTGAGGAGCTATAGCGGGCTCCACCCGTCACTTACTATGTTCAATTCATTCCTCATATGAAAAGGTTCAAACATAACATAAATATTCTTATTAAAACTAGCATACGAAATGTCAATACTTTACCCACAAACCATGAATGGTATAAAAATAGCACATCCATAGTCAAACAAAACTCATTCAATAAAATATGGAAGATTGTATTATAATATATTAACCTCAATCGAAAATAATGAAGGATATTGACGTATATGAAAAAAAAATCATCAAAACTATTTGAGAGATATATCTCCCTTTTTCTTAAAAACTTTTAAAAGTCTCGCTATTTATCATGAAGTTGTTTAAAATAGATTTTTGAATCAAGTTGTCCCAAACGAATTTGAAACTTGTAAAAGGAATTTTAATTTGAAAACATTAATGTACATATAAATAAATCTTGAAACCATTTTTAAACCATGGACATTAATGAGAATGGTTTAGAATAATAAATCATTAAAACATTTAAAATAATATTTTGGTTGGAGTTCCTAACCAAATGAGAGACACATGAATAAAAATAATTGATGTAATCAAAACATAATAATATCATGAGAATAAAGGGATTCATGATATACTATGTCAAAGTATTGTATATACAAAAAATAAATGTGAATTGGTGCATAACAACAAAGAAGTCTCAATAGAATGTAAGTTAAGATAAAATTGTTTATAAAGACTGTATCATTATGTTAAGGATAAATCAATGACATAATTATCTATGAAAAATAAAAATAAACTCAATATGATAGGATATTCAGTGTAAATAAATCAGAGAACACCCACACATTTTCTTGTAAAAACAACACCAATGAATTAGATGTTTAACTCAATGAATGGAGATGGAGTTAAAATTACACTTATCAGGTTCATATCGATGACTTGATAATTTATCAATGGAGTGATTATGTGTATAAAAGTTATTCCCCTATAAAGGTGAGTGTAAATTATTACATAAATAATAAATATTGATTCCAAACATAATCTTGGAGTAAAACAATCAATGAAGTATCCGTAAATCCCAAGGAGTGGAAGTCGAAATTTGAAATTACCTTTCCAATTTGGTGACATACGAAACATACACCCCTTGAAAGAAGGATCATAAAATGAATATGTAAATTCCAATAAATTAATTTATATTACCTATCGAATAAAATCATGGACAGGACATACTCAACACAAAAGAAAATAGTGGCAATATAGCATGAATCTCACATCAATAAGAAGTTAGATGAAAACCATGTTGTAACCAATCGAGTAGTATGACAAATATTTAATAACCACCAAATGAATCAAATTGTACCATGAATATGAAGAGAATAATGATAATATTTATCAAATGGTAGTACACAATACACCACATGCAATAAATAAGTGGTGAATAATGGAAATCTCATTGAATTAAAAGTGAGATAAGAAACCCCTTACCTTAAGTCTGACTTGTCTTGTATGTTCCTTGTTCTTCCTGAATAATAAATTTATGTTAATTTATACTTGATTAATAAACATTTCATGTTTATTATTTCTTTGATATCACTTATTACCTTCCTATAACAATTAGTTTATTATTTGAGTTCATATTGGATATTTTATCGATGTTTGGAACATGAGTAAAAAATGAAGTTGTTATAATTACAATATTACCTTGTGGTAAAAATGTAATTATATCCAGAATGATATACATGATTTATATATCATATATATATTATATATCCAATATATATATTTATTATAATAGTAAATAACTTTTGGAGATAATAAATAAAATGTACCGTTTATGGAGATGGTAAGCCGTATGTACGCAAGAATGCAACTTTCATATCTATTTTGTATTTTAAAGGAATTAAAACATTATGATACACAGGGATATTTTAATTACTGTATAATATCATATATAATATAATTAAATAAATAATTTATATGTCTCACATAAGGAATTAACAAGTCATATAATTTTGAGGGGGCGGTAGTTCGCACTTTCTCAAACTAAATTATCACGTTTTACCCATAATGGAAACCATAAAATAATTATATAAATGGAAAATACATAAGAATAAAGAAAATTTAAACATAATATATATATATATATATATTAATTATAAATTTAGTTCCATTTTAATGGCCATCATGAGATGCAGTAATAGATAATTGATCAATTGTTGTTTTGTGAGGCGTTAGTTTTCCATCCACATAAACAGTATGTTCTTCACCCATTAGATGGAGGTGTGTGCATGTGTAGTTAGAATCCTTCTCATAAAAAAATCCTAGTATATTTATGATACTGGTGTTTTTATAAAAGTAAGTAATAAAAAGATTTTAAAAGATTGGTGAAGTAAAATATTATAAAATAAAACAAAAGCATTTAAGAGAAAGTGTTACCTTTATTTTGTGTAGCTTCCTATTGTTTTTACCAAAAGGACTTATTAATGTGTCTTATACCTAATGTAAGGATTATAGGAGGAAGAAAGAGATCATGAGATATTATTTTGGCAGGGTTTGGATGAGGCACAGGGTTTGAGAGGTGTGTGGAATGGGATAGAAGTGGTGTCCTTTTATAAGGGGGGAGAGGGGCTCTTTAGGAATGTGTGAAAACATTATTTTATTATATAGTGATATTAGGTTTCTAAAGGTCCCAATATAATTAAAGTCGATTATAAGATGCCTCATGGTCGAAATAAAATCATCCAATAAGAATTGTACAAGTTTTGGATATTATTTTAATATTAATAATCATATTTATTTAAATCATTTATTAATGAGGTGAATACTACATCATTATTGTGTCATAAATAATATAATTTATATGAGGTCTAGAAATTATAAAACAATTACCATAATGTATGAAATATTTTTATCTTTACAATGACAATTTATAGTCGAAAATATGACTTATATAACTCTATTAAAATTTATATACTAAAATATATTTGCTAATGTCATATTTGTCATTACAATAAGTTAATTAACATAAATTGTCATTATCAATCTTATGTGGCTCCATGGGGTTAAAAAATCGACTCAAGGATTCCCATGGGTAGCCATTACTCATCCAATAAGGTTAGGACATGTTTTAAGGTAACTTTTCATTATTATAGTATTCTTTTTACCTTGAATTACCCTATTTATCTTTAACCGCGGTAAATAAAAGTCAAAAGATACTATTTACCAAAAATTATTTTCATCTTTTTGAACCAAATTTAACCTAATAATAACAACAACGTATCTCAGATTTTTGAAATTCAAATCTGAGAAGTGGTAAAATTTCATATAAATGAAAAAGTTAGATTTTTAACTACTACAAAGTGGTTTCAATATTCATAAAAAATTGATGTTTTTCAGAAAAAAACAAAAAATTTAGGCTATGCTATATTTGATATTCTGAATTCAAAAATAATTTCTATTTTTCCAAATTCAAAACATTGAATTTGGATTAATTAATTTTAAAATTAATTCACATTGTGAAAACAAAATAACGTGTTTTTAAGAAATAATAACTATCAAAAGATTGAAAATTGTTTATGTATAATTTCTAAGAGAAATTAATTTCGATGAACAACATTGAATTAATGTGTAAAAATATAATCTAAATATACATCAAATCCAATTTAAAATATAATCTAACCAAATAAATAAATTAGATTAAAAGGAAGTTTTGAATTAAAATACATTATTTCTCACTATTCATAATAAAAATTATATTATTAGAAAAATACCAAAATTTCATCCAAAGTAAATTTTGATGTCCCTGATTCTAGAGAAGTATTCTATTTTTTCAGAATGAATATGTAAAAAGGTCGAATATTGGATTTAAAATGTGTTCATAATTAAAAGGTGGTAAACTTGATTTTTTTATGAAAAATACAATTTTGAACTGAAAAATTGAATTTGTTCTTATAATATGTCTATGTAACACAAAATACATAAGTTAAAATTATATGTGGTATATAAAATTCAAAATCTATTTAATATTATAAATAAACTTTTTTGAACGGCTAGTTTGGTAAATCGTGGTGTGCTCGAACTCGGTGTTGCGTGTAGCACAAGCTATTGAATTTAAAGAATATAACTTACTATGAAATATTGGGGTGTTCCAAAAAATATCCCAAAAACACTTCACTGGGCCTTTTAGTATATAAACAATGAGATTCTACATCTTATCATGGGAATCTCAAGATAGAAAATTATTTTTTAAATATATTATATTCCGAACTCATCCACTTGAGGAATTCCCTCCCCACTAAAAAAATATGTTGATTTTGAAATTATTGAGTCAGTTCAATCATTGAAGGTGTATATCGAGGATCCTACCTCTTTATCCACTACCCTACTCATATAAAATTATCATTGAATTGAACATCCATTATTTTAACCCTCACTATAGTAGACTCTAGGCCAACCACTAGGTTGCATGATAACTACCTCCCTCCGAGTGATATATTAGATTATTACATGGTGGGATCCCTTAACAATATCAAAGGAAATCCTAATAACATATTAGTATAACCATTTATAATATCATATTTTAGGGAAATATGTAAAATTCATTTCATTTTTTTACCCATTCTAGTCATGTTGTAGAAATTCAATAAGCTAGTCACCCTCTCTAGCCTTATATACCCATACAAAAGTATAATTTCATATCTACATTAGGTCATCATAATCACATTTTTTAACTCTATTTCCATCATAACCTTAGAATATCGCTTAAATGTGACAACCAATTATATGTTATAATGGATAACACATTATTAGTTGAACTTGTAATTTTATCTAACAAACACCATATATTATCCAAATTATAATGATAATTTATATTTTTTTTATTTTTTGACAAATTTAATAAATAATGTCCCACCATAATGTTATATGAGAAAAACATGCATGTTGATGTAGAAATGTCAAATAACCTAACCAAGTATTGTATCAACATAGCCAATCACAATAATGAATGTGAATGGAAAGTCAAATATAATGTCCATACATGATGATATAATGTGAACCGTCATCCCATTTTTGAGAAAGAATGAAAATACGAAAAATCATAAATGAATGACCATTTATATAACACTAGGTGATGTGGATAAAGAGTAAAATTAAAATTCTAGAATTATAATCCCATCACAAATAACTTATCTTTCATTTATACAAGGGTAAAATACTCATATAACCATGTTATATAGAATGTTCAAAAATGTCGTATCTCATCCCAACATTTCCTAAAATATTATAAAATATAAATAATCTCTAATATAATACTTTAGCATCCTTGACTCGATATCGCTCGACAATGTTCCAAATGATGTTTCACTAAGCCTTAGGTGTAGCTTCAGATAAGTTAGATTCTATCAAATAGAATCAATGGTCTATGGGTATAATTTTTGAAGATTACAGAATCATATTATATCATTCAAAAAAAATTTAAAAAATAATAATTAGATAAATATATATTAATAAAGGGTACATATATCATCGAGTGTTACAAAAATTGTTTACAAATTTCATGATATAATTTAATAAAAGTATTATATGTTATATAAATCATACAAAAACAAAAATCCCTTATGTGTTGATAAAATAAAATTTGGTCTAAAAGATTATAATTTTGAAAATTTGGAAAAACAAAATAAATTGTCATGATTTCTAGCAGAATTCCATAGGCCATTCTACTGGAGAGCAAGAAAATAAACCATCAGTTATAGGGTTCTTTGCATTTTTGTATTATTTTTAACCATAATGTTTGTTCGAGTACACAATGTTTTCCAAGAGGGGTTTGGTAATAAAAAATTATATCACCACTAATGGTTTGTAAAAACATTCCCACTATGAGTAATATTGCATTCCTATGTGGATAAAAAATATTGTAAAACATTGAAAAATTACACCTTTTATCCAATGGTTTTAAGGTGATACTCATTATTATCCCTTGTTACATAATCCAGTTCTAGATTTCTATAAACATTATATGTAATTAGGTATAGATACTGGATAGTATAAGATATCTCATATATCCCAATTATACTGGAATAAAATCATGATTCTAAGACTATCCTAATAATCCATCAGTCACCATGCATAAAATTATATCCATTGCGGTTAATGTTGTGTACCCATTATTCATCACATATAGAAGCCATATCCTAAGATCACTTTATACATCCATGAGTTATTAGGTATAGATTCTAGATCCATGGGTCACCACATTAATCCATATGCCACTTGGCATAAACTCAAATGATGTGAGGGGAATCCTAATAATCTATAAACCATCTTAGCAATTAAATTTAATCTTTGTTTCAATCCACAAGTCTTTTTTCTGATACTTAAATACATTCCAATCATCTCTATATATGTACCCAATACCCAATTTTATTGGGGAACCGCTCAAGTTAAATCATTAAATTTTCATTTTATCCAAAATATATCTCACCTCACTCGATATCCAAGGATCTTGGCCCACACTACCCAATATAATACTCAAAGCTGAAGGAAATGTATAATTATAAGAATAATTGATCTAATTTATTTTTTTATATTTTAGGTCATGCTCATGTTATATCAAAATGTCTACAAATAACATACATATGAAAACCAAGTGATAAATTAATGGATTTATTAAATTCCAACAAACATATGATAATATAACACTATTTATTTGGAATCATCCACTAGTTCAAGATCATATTGATGAAATTGATATTCCAATGTAAATTTATTAAATTTGGAATAAACAATTAAAACCAATGGGATGCCACTATGTAGGGAGGGAATTAGAAAATGGGAGAATTTAAAATGTTAATATTACCTCTATCATATAGTATGGAAAAACAACAAGAGATTCCATCAAATTTTGCAGGATAAATATCCAATAATTAAAATAGAATGAGGAGATGTTCTAAAAAGAGATACTAATGGATAATGTGGAGTAAAATGGGGTATGGGAATTTAAATATAGGATGTATTTTGTGGTATTCAAAATGATTTTTGATTGGGAAAATCACACAGTTTTTTATACAATTTTCCCAAATAAAATCCGATGTTCATGTTCCCACTATTTAAGGAACCCACATCCCACCATTTTAATCTATAAGGATTAGATAACCATGAAGCTCTATCTATAGTTTATTATAGTGTCTTCATAGTTACCATGGATTATGTGAATAGATTGAAGGATCATACAATAACCTTTAAAATGACATTGTGAATCCCCTAAAAAACAATATGCTTTTTGTGAATATTTATCTCTATCCCTACACCCACCCAAAAATTTCCATTTCCATAACTATGAACCATTGAACCCCCCCTGCACCCCAAAACTCTAGAATAGGCCTGACTTCACACCAACACATTCAAACATCCGTAAAAAAAATAAAATATGTGATTTAGAAAATATTTAAATGTTTTGTACTTTAAAAAGTTCTATGTTTTAATAGACATCATTAGAGAACCTCCCAATATAAAATACACATTACCTATCTTAAAAAACTATTTCCCTATCACATCATAATTCTTCCAAAAAATTTATATAGAAAATCATTGTATAACTTGTTTTATAAGTTTTATTCAATTTAAATAAAATAAATTAGAAAAATTAGTCATGCATAAGATCATGTTTGTTGCATAAATCCAATATGAATAATATGTGTATGCATTCCACACCACACTATATTCCATTAGAAAGATGAAACAATTTATAAACCTCAAATCTATACATATTAAATGTACAAAAACCTAAATTATTATATATAACACCAAGAACAATCATATAATATCCCTTGTATCTAAGACTACCATATGTATATTTGTTTTTGAAACATTGGATCGAGGTTCATTAGAATCTCTGATTCATTCTTATCTTCATCTTCAACTCTTGAAATTTCATGAAAAATGAAATTATAATTTCATATAATTTAACATTCCCAATTTAAAATCACTTGAATAGAAAATTAAATGGGGTGACACATGACATTAGTAATTATATTAAATATGTTTTAGGGTACCCATTATTAGCAAGACTCTATTATAAACATTATTGAGACTATAGTATCCAAATCAGAACCATAAATAAATAAAATTAACCAAACATCGTACAAAATAATATTTTAGAGTATAAATTTATGGAATTATATTGTGGTCAAACAATAAATGAATAAATAAAAATCGATGTTATTAAAAATGTAAATTTGATCCATACAGTCATACATCCCAACTAACTACTCAATGGTATGGTCACTTATAAAATATTAAAATTAATAAATTGAACAAAAACACTCTACTATAACACCATTCCTCTCCATATCCAATATTAAATCATATTGAGTTACTTTAGCCTAATACACCATGTAAACTATGAATAGAATGTAAAACATATGGTCTACATGTTCACAATGTTACTATATTTATTGTGATATATAAATCTTAGTAGAGAATCACCAAATTACACTAATATAAAATTTCATATTCATATTCATACAAGAGTAAAATGAATAACATTACATATAGAAAAAAGTCTATAGTGGTTCATCATGTACAATCCAATCCACTGTCACGCTAAAACCTACCGGTCGTTGGGAATATATGAATTAGAAGTCACCTCATGCCACAAATCCCAATCTATACCTTTTAACTCTAGGTATGGTGTCCAAAAAGTTACAAACACTATCCACTCACTCAAGGGAATGTCAATACTAAACCAAGACATCATCAAACCATGTCTATACTTCTACACAATCAATCATAGTAGGTTACCACACTAAAACTATATATCTTAACATGTACCTTACAACCATGTTATCAAACTAAAAGAGTTCCCTTACCACATATCCCATTATGTATCATACCTCCAACTTCTTTCTCAGGTTAAATCCACGTACGATGTCACATATCACATCTTATACCTTCACCCTCTCACTTAGGATGAGTTTTATTACTCTAACTCATTTAAATCTCATACCATCACTACATATCTTAATGTAAGGTATGATACCTAATGATTACCTATAACCTCTCACTAAATATAAGCCTATAATATCAATCAGTAACCATCACCCTAGCCTCATACATCTCAATTAAGGTAGGTGAATCATCACATTTCTCGACACATATTAACACCACGGCTCGTATATCCATGAAATATAACATGACAATCTGCACATGCCATTAACATGCAACATACAAATATCAAAACCTAGTGCTTATCACTTATGACCAACACCCCCATCTCAAAGAACTTCTCATAAAAATCCATCTTTGTTGTATAGAAATTCTTAGACAAAATCAAATCCATAGTAATTAGAAACTAATCTATTATGAATTCATGTTCCACCCATGTGGGTAACCACTTAGTCCCTCAATCCCAATCTAATATCTACTCACCAATTTTTATCTTCACTATTCATCCCATAGTGACCACACAAATAACATTCCCATCCTAATATTTAATATACATTGAAGGACCAATTCCCATTTATAATTCATATATCATTAAATAGATACAACTACATAAAGACTTTCTTAATCTAAATTCACCCCATGGGACTTGTAAATTTAGTTTCACGTCATCAAACAAATCCCAAAAACCATTTCTATGGTCTTATAACACATATCCTATAGTGGATATCTTAACCTCATTATATAAAGGCCCCTTCCTCATCACACCTCATTAATCCCTAGTGGACATAACCCACTATCCACAATAACCACTTCCATTATCCACCATTAATCTGGTACTCCCAACTATAACTGTGATGTACGACCACCCACTTGTCACAAAGAGGCCCTATACACTCTTTCCAATTAAACATTCCGCCAAAGGTGTAAACATGGTGATTCAATAATCATCCTAGCACTAAATTTTCTCATGGACCCCTTTAAACTAATCTATAATCCCCACGACCTTAGTGAAAATCTGTCAAGTGATTCCAAATCACTCAATAAGTAATATATAACTTTATCGGAGCCTAAGAGGAACAAATCTACATAATTTCCCAACTAAGGGTCATGTTGGGCCCTTTCCAATTTACTGAAATTCCAATAATCATAAGGATTTAAAAATTAATATAAAAATTGTATATGATTAATTATTATTTGGACTTATTACCTCCATATATATGTTACCAATGACAACACACACATTCCAAACATCAATCATTCTCAGACCAATTCATCAAAATATTCCAAGACCCTATTTCTACTTCATCCGTCAATAAAAATTAATCATTTAACTTTTATAATTAATTTTAAAATAAAATCAATTGTAGTGTAATCATGAAAAACTCATCCAGTTATCTTGTGGTTCTGAAACATTTACAAACGAAAAATAAAAGGTCCATGTTGTATTCTTTAAACCACTTTTAGAAAAGTCTTCATCATACTAGACCCAATCACTCAATAATTTAACCCAATTTAATAATAAAAAATGATCAAGAGACATATCTTAAATTAAATAATGACCCCTGAGATGAATTTATAGCTTTCATCACTCGTTATGAACATCATGTAAAAACACCAACATTCTTGTAAATTGCCTCATGCTCTAGTGGAATCATCACTCAAACACTTTTCCAGAGACACCAAAATTATTTACTAACAATGAGTGAGTAAGAAAAAAGGATAAAGCAAGATTTCGTACCTCTAAAAACTAAAAATAAAATTTCCAAATCATCATGGTTATAAGAATAAAATTATGGAGAATAATTAATGGGTGTCTCTCTTTCCTCATTCATCGACTTGAGGAAGATAGTTCTTGGGTGGTGGTCTGATAGCATTATTTTGTAATTTCATTTCTTCCCATAATAAAAAAATATCACAAGAACCTACATGGTACCTAGAAAACTACCATTGGGTACCCTTTACTTCACTAGATTCATAGTGGAGTTTAACTAGACACAAGATACAAGCATTGTGGATACAAATCTTCTAATAGAACCACTAGGTACCCATTGTCTATCTATTGGGTATCGAGTGTTAACTATAGCAATGATATTTTTTTACCATTAGATATTTCTTCTCTTAAACACTATAATTTCCTCCCAAAACTCCCTAAATCACTCATACATGTCCGAAAACGTACTAGAGGAGACCAAACACTTGAAATTCTCATAAGAAACTGATTTCAAAAAATAATCCCCACCTTAAAACATAATAATATAATCCCTAATGAAATTAGTAACTCATAAATTCAAGAATAATTATATTTATTACCATCATATATGAAGCCAAAAAACTTCTTATGTCCTTATGTATTTTCCCATATTAGTCCTTATATATTTTTCATATGAATTTATTATTATTATTTTATTAACATGGCATATTCATGTAGTTCTTATAATGAGTTTATTATTTAATTTTCTAATATTATATTGATCTATAGTGATTGTGGGAAAATTATATTACTTATAAGTTTAATTACATATGGTTTTTTATCTTATAATTGATTTATTTTGATTGATAACCATGATTAGGAATGTTTCCTTATATATTGATCCCTATGTTTAATTTATTTTTTTCCTCAGTAACAATCATTCTTTGAAAGTGTTTCAAATATTAATTTTTTCAAGAATATTTTGGAACAAAATAAAAATTTATTTCAAACTTGTAAAGAGATATTTTAAAAATTATTAAGAAAATTGTTTTCAAAATTACTTCTTTGAAAATGATGTTTGGTATTTTTAATCACCCAAATGCCATTTATTGAAATGGGTTGTTTCAAAGTTGGTTGTTAAATACATGATTATTAGATAACAGAAACTATTTTTTTATGAAAAAGAAAATTGTATTTTTATATATGTAGTTCAATCTAATTGATGGAAATCAGGAATTGTTAAAGGATAGTTTTTTTTGTTTAAAATTTTTATTCAGAATAATTAAAAGTGTTTAATAATTTTTTGCAAATATTAGGTCGAAATGTTTTTTTGGAGATGATTTGAGAAGGCTGCAAATGAGTTCTAGGAGTTTTAGTTACTACATATGAGTAATCCAAGAAATAAAATTTAATCATAAGAATGTATGAATGATTAAGTCGCCTAAACACAAGGGGATATCAAGTGTCCCACTAAATGTTACATTCATGTGGATGTCAATATTTATCTATCAATTATTTAATTTTGGAAATTAAATAGAGAATCCCCATTTTATAAGAGTCATAGTCATAACTATATTTTATATTATAAAATTACTTGGATTGAAGAATATAATAGTCTCTACCTATTATATGATGGAAAGAATGATGTGTATGATTCCACTATTGGATTTAATTTAGTATTGAAACATTACCCTATAATACATGCTAATAAAATTAACATTTAGACAAATAATATGGACAGTAATACAATCATGACATACATATATAATAAAGTTTTCACTATGGCAATATGACTAATAACTACAATGGAAATTTTTTGGTGTTTGAAAATATAAATTAATGAAACAAGAATGTAATGAAAGATAAATTTATGATATTTAGTGCTATATTAGAAGATATTGATGTCTCCAATGATGATACTTTTGATGAATTATTCATTATATCTAATGTGTTTATAAGAAATATTATAATTTTTTGACATAATTTTATATATTCTACAACTATTAAAAATCTAGTAAGTATTATTCATAAAAAATATGGTTCAAAATATTCATAACCTATAGATATAGATTCTAACACACTATCTATTATGGAGAAAAAAAATACACTAATAAAATATGAAATGTGAAAAACACATGTTTAATAAATAAATATCATGGATGGAAAAAATATTTTTTCAATGAAATAAATAAATTTAATATCAAATAGGGGAAATAATTTTATATTTCTTAATAAAAAATATAAATATTATAATGGTAAGTAGTTTAAAAAGATTATCTATAATATTTTATATAATATTATAATATAATGTGGAAAATAAATTGGTTTGAAAACATAAAATTATTTGGTTTTCGTTGTATTAGAAAATTTTCTATTAAATTTAAAATGAAGATGATTGGTGATATAGATAACGATGAGAAATAATACACTATCCCGTTGAAGATATATTTAAAAGATCAAAAATATAAATATGAGAGAAATAAATTTTCAAAAATAATTAAATTTAACTTATTGAGTAAACATGATTGTAAAATATTATCACATCACAATGTTTCATAAGAAAAGAATACTACTAAAATAGAAAACATTCATATAATATGATAAAAACCTTGATTAATCTTCAAGAAGTTAAGGGGAAGATGACTAAATCAATAGAAAATATATTCTAAAATTCGAAATAAAACCCTATCAATAAAAATATAATTTCAAGAAAAAAATTATGATACTAAAAAATTTGTTTGAGAATAAAAATATATGTCAAGATAAGGGTGTTTACAACCTATGTATCTCCATTAATTCCCTTTTTATTTGACCAATTTTAAATTTTTTAATCACAAGACTCTGAATACTAAACCACTAAGATGTATTAAAGGAATTAAAACCCCAAGTTTATACTCATAGAGTCAATAAATAATCCTAATCCGAAATTTATGTTTATATGATTATTTAATTAAAAAGAAAACAAATACTATCCTAGAAATAACCAAGTGAATATGAGTCATACCAAGTACAGTAAATAAATTTTCATGAACTTATAGTGTGAAAGATAATGATTTAATCATTATGTTGTTAGAATTGGATAGTAGTGATCCCCCCTATTTTTGAAAAAACACTATCCTCATAAGATACTTTTTTCCCCAACCCACCAATGGTAATGAAGGAAAAAATTATCTGGTAAATTCATTGAAGGTGTCACAATGTATCCATAAAATGTCCATTCGAGTAATACTAAGGAATATATTTAAATGACAAAATAAAATATTGAAAACCCATCTAGTATTTATCATAATATAATAATCTCACTTGAACTCCACCTGAAATCCTTACAAATATAGTATTAATCATATAAGAATTTAATCCCATGATAAAAATTTCATCCCTCTTACAAAAATACCCCAAAATGTTTATTTCCCACTATATATATATGCATATATCACTCAGAACAAATTTAAAAAAATTGAATAGGTCATCAAAATCCACCTCAGTAGGGTGTCATATCCACGAATGAGAAACATGGTCAAGCTATTATATATTTTAGGAGACGATTTTTTCAGTGAAACCAAATATTACAATACAACTGATAACCATCAAAATTAGGTTGAAAATAATGAATGTATCATGTAGTGTAAATATCCTCCTATACAAAAACAACATCTTTTTTCTAAATATGGTACCTCCAAATCATCATGAAAACTATAAAATCCAACAACTCATTATTTTATTTGATGTAATGTGTGTGTTACTAGTCCTTAGGTGAAATCCCCCTAACACCGAAGGATGTAAATAAATTCCAATGGACTCAAGTAAATAAGGTGGGTGATCTTCAATTTGAAGAGTAAAACAAGAAAACTATATAAACAATAACCAAAAACCCCTCTATATGATGTATGAATACAGTATGCAACACCAATCATAAAAAAACCAATAAACCATATCATATTACAAGAGAAACCTAAAATACATACTCATTGAGAACAAAAAGACCAAAAAATTGAAAACTCCCAAGTGGAATCTATAATAAACACCAAACCCAATCCAATCTCTAACCGCACATGCCAAGCCCATATTATCATGAATTATCACCAAATAAATGAGATACCTTTCATATGCCATCATCTTTATAGATGAAATATAAAAACTCACAATAGTTCATAAGTAGGGGGTGAGTCTTAACTCAATAGGATTTCCCAATTACATTCCTACTCACACCAATACATCAAAAAATCTTATAAAAATTTATATAAAATAGATTAAAATTTGATAAAACATTCAAATAAAATCAATTCAAACTTCCCCGCAAAGTCATAAACATGTTTCCTATAAAAACATTTCTTTTTTATTTGGAATACCCATTAAATATTTTCACACACACATAGAATAATTTATCATAACCATTGAATGTGGATCTTCACGTCCATAATCCGGCCCTATTTTGATTGTGGTACAACACATCGATGATTTATCCCACACCACACATCTTAAATTTTTTATGTAAAAATCATGACAATCCTATTAACAAAACAAAATTTCAATATAAAACTACTATACATGAAATAATTTCCTTATTTAAAATTTTTAACAAAAAATTTAAAAACATAAAAGAAAACCATAATTTTAAAATAATTATATTAATTATAAACATAAGGGGGTGCTTCAAAAATAGAAAACCATTCAATAATCTCTAATAAATAACATAAAATTTATTTTACAAGAGGAATAAAACAAGTATTATACACTATTTAAATAAAATAATTCATTTAAAACTAATACTTCATGTTCTAAATCATATTTTGGTAAGTTAAAATCCACCTACCTCAAAATAGTTGGAAGAAATGAAGAACTACTCTATAAAACTCTTGATTCATCCTTGGATTTCCTTTACATTAATAAATATGAAGATAAAACATAATTACTTCAAAAAAAAAGTATAATATATCCAACACATATTTTATCTATGAATCTTGATGTGTGAAAATTGGTAGATCGAAGTTGAATTATCACTTACAAATGAATTTAGGCCTCAAACACACTTTGATTCGACCCAGAATCTCTTCCGAGTATAGGTAATAGTATCACAATATTTGGGAGTAAAGGAATTTTGTTCATACATAGTATAGATGATTAATGATTAATAGGGACCTTTATTTTTATTAAATTTAAATTTTAAGGGATCATAACTATACATCACATGGATAGGCCACAGAATTTGGGAAACCAAGTTCCAACCAAGTTGTGATACAGTCTCAAGGACACACCTAACTTGGTTTACTCACATGGTTAGACAAACCACATGCCAACCATTATTTTACATCTCTTTCAAGAAGAATGGTTTTTTACTTGTAACTCACAATACTTTTACAAACTATGCACCTACCTAGATCCCATTGTCTATCATTTCACAGTTTCCTAGATGTAGTGCAATGTTTCTACTAACCATTCCCAAATTATTCACCTCGTGAAATACCTCCAAAAATGGAAAAGACATTTTATCTTCCCCAAACATAACCTGAATATTATAATGTCTCAATATTTAAAATAAAGGGTCACATACATAAAAAATCTGGTTCTATATTTTTTCTAAATTTTTTAATTCTTTTCTCGAAGTGTAGAATACTGGATTTGTCTTGGAAGAATTCTTATCACTACTCTATCATTTCATTTTAATACAAAAATTTTTATTCCTGAATATGACCATGTATCCATGAGACCCATACTAGACAAATGAATTAAACATATAATATCTTATTTTTTCTATCCACAATTCATACTCTCACATCAATCAACATTGCATTGGGAGAACTGTCAATTTAAACCCATCGAATAACATAAGTAGGGTCAGTTTGTTAATTCCATAACTAATATACATGAAATAGATTGTGAATTCAATTAAACCTTAGAGGAAAATCTATCCATTATTCCCCCTCACCATATCTTTCATTTATCTCAATAGGGGATACTTATTGAGGTCAAACCATTCTCTACATATGAAAAAAACTCCCAATAATTAGAGTTACTCTAAAAAACACATGACCACTCAACTCAAATGATAATAGTAACTAAGGATGATAATCATATGATATCAGATGATTACAAGTTTCTTTCATCCTCTTTTTAATTAATTTAATCTTATCTAATTACTCTTTCACAATGTTGGGTCCAATTAGAGATGTCTCACCTATTTCAAACAAAGTAGAGAATAACATGGTTTCCCATACAATGGTTCCTCATGATCTATATGTATTGAAGAATTATCACATTCATTGAATGAGAACTCCATTAAAGCTGTTTTCCCCACCATAGAGCCACAAAAATCCATCACCCATTCTTTAATAATGTCCAACAACATTTGTATTTATTATTAAACTATCCCATACATTTGAAGAAGAACAATTGTACTCATTATTAACATTCCTCCAAGGGCTTACTATAAGTATTTCCAAAAGTGTGACATAACTTGAGGGTCTCATTTGGATAAAATCTTGTATAGAACACCATGTATCGTTATTATTTACTGAATTTAGATTTTGGAAAATTCATCAATATTTTTAGATTCATGAATAGGTATGATATTTCATGACATTGTGAGCTTATCCACTATCACCCATACAGAATCACGTTTCTTATCAATCCATGGTAGCCCTATTAAAAATACATTCAAATATTTTTCCCATTTCCATAAGATAATTGATAAAGACTCCAACATTCTAGTGGGTCATTGATTCTCTTTATTGAGCTTCATATAAGTTATGAATTTTGAAACATGATTCTATACAAATCATTTCATTCCAACCACCCAAAACATTGATTTCAAAACCATATACATTTTTTAAATCTCATAGTGAATAACCAATCTCAAATGATATTAAAAACTAATAATGTTTTCCTAACATGACAAAGGTATGGCCTTTGGATCTCTAAACACAGATACTAAATTATCATCCAAATTCTCTCCCTCACTGGTATCCCCACTATTAATTTATACTCATAGTAAGAAAATAAATAACGTATTTATGATAAAGTCTAACATCCACAACCAAATAATTAACAATAAAACCAGAAACAAAACTACAAGACCACATGGGAAAGATAATTCTATATGCATGTCCATTATAAAATACATTAGTTCTTACTATTCTGAATATTCATTATCCAAATGAGAAAATAACATACTGCTCAATGAATCATCCATACAGTTCCCATTATATGATTTATAAATCAAGGAAAAGACATACATTTGTAGATACACAATCCTACCTTTTTGTCATAAATTCAAATCCCATTTTGAGAATTGTTTTCTACATATTATTGTTAGTATACATTGTCAATTTTTCAACCAAGAGGTATTGATTTCATGTAATAAAATCATAGACCATAGAATCCAAGTTTTAGCCTTATTTTGGGTAGTTCTTCCAAATAAACCATAACTTCTAGGACAATAAACAACAAAATGATATATCTACATGAGAATACATACCAAAAAAGTTCATTATGCCTCAAAATAGACATTATAGACCTATCCTGACTCTCACAATGTGTGGGTAGGTGGTCATGTAATTCTAACCTTATGTTTTTGAAATAATTTCTAACATTAATCATAGGAAAGGAAATCTTTTCCTAAAAAAATATAACCAGTAATGAAAAATGGGGAAAAATGAAAAATTCGTATAGTATACATTTATCAAAAGAAAATTATGTATATCTAAGACAATAATGAGTAGTTTCAAATATATAAAAACTTTTATATTTTTTGATATACACAAATGTGTTTTTAAAAACATAATTTCCAATGAAACTAAACTCTTGAATATAAAAATCAGTCTTTCATATCATAGAAGAATTGATATGCTATTGTAATATAAAAAATAGTATAACCAAATGTATCTCATAGTCTATTTTTTCTTCTTCGAATACAGTGGTACATATTTAATCAACACCCCCATAACGGAATCTAGATACCTTTAAATGATTTGACTCTCCAATTCCATAAAGATGGGTGGTAAGTTCATAATACCAAAAGACATTACCACATAGTCATAATGGAAAGATATTCTTATAAATGATATCAATATAATATCCTACTTTTGAACTCATCATTGGGGATTCCCTGAACATAGGAAAATTCTTGAGAAGCAATGGTCTCCTAAAAACTGGCCAAATAGATAATCAATGCATGGGATAGGATTCCGATTCTTTATTGTATCTTAATTATGTTTACAATAATCCCCCAAAAGTCTGATTGTTTCATTCTCAGTTTTCATAAATAGAAAATATGGTGTCCATGGAATCATTCTTGGTTGAATGTACTCTATTTATTCTATATCTTACAACTTAACGAAAACACCCACTATTTTTTGGGTTTCATCCTATTATACAGAATGAAGATAGGACTTGTCCCCGATATGTGGTCAATCGTAAACATGGCTTCACACTTGGGTGTAAACCATGAAAACTGTTCTAGGAATATGCCATGAAACTGGTGAAAATAGTTTGAAAATACCTATTCAAAATCTTATCCATAGATGCCATGGTAATCACTACCAACTGATAAGTGTATGTTCTAAAAACTGGAACTAATTTTCATTCTCTATATTTCCTTATATCCTAACTTATTATAAATATATGATTAATGCCATCTAGAGATAAGAAACTAACCTTTTGATCATAATAGTTACTGTGTACCTTGAAATATGTCAACTAATCCATACCCAAAATCATGTCATAAATATCCTTCGCATGAATAGTTAAATCCCAAAGTGACCCATCCTTTTATATAAGTATATAATAACCATTTCACCTAATGGATAGACATTCTATTTGTCCAAGAGGAGTTAAAGTATCAAAATTAAAGCCATCATCTCAACATGAGAATGCATATGATCAATAAAATGAGATTTAATAAATGATTTGGATTCACCTATATAAATTAATCAAGAATAATGATGGAATTAAAAATAATCCTAATTATCACAATTAAAGGATCAAATTGATCATATATGACCACTTCCTCAACAAAATTCAATTACATATTCTTTGTGCTTTTCTTTTTGTTACCCAATTGAGACTATATTGGTTGAGGATTCATGGTGTTCCTAGATTCCCCTTGGCTCTATCTATTCTGATGATGAGCATTATTATGCTATAATCATCTTTTTAAAAACTGTGATCTTTATAAAACATGAGATTTATCTATATCACCCATCATTGGAGCATTGCAACAATAACACTGAAGTGATCTCATCTGGGTGATATTGTTCCAAGAACTTGGTGGTGTCATAAAATATTACATCATACGTTAAAATAAACCCATTGAAAACACCTTATCTTACTCTTTGGTTGAGTAGGAATTTTTTTATCCCATGGTCTATTTATATTGTGTCACGCCACATTGGAAGTTGGTGTCCCTCGTCCACTTATTACCAACATAATTGTTACCACCTATTCAAATAAAAATTACCATGCACTTAATAACCTTATTTATTGAGAAATAACATTTTTCTAAAATCAGTATTTAACACTATGAGTTTTTAGTATTTAAAATTATGTTTGATAACTTATGTGATATACAACACCCACCTAAAACAATCCATTATTATTTTAATATAATTCTTATAACCTAGATGTTAATTATGTGGGTATGAATAGGATCAATTACATTATAAAACATATAAATTTTCTAATCAACGTAAATGTATTAATAAATTCATAGTAAATAATCCATTAAAATTTGGATAATCGGTTTTTGGTCTTTAAAATACATTTTCATCAAAAATGATTTTCATTTTTATGAAAGAAAATATATTATAATAATTTTCAAGGAAATTTAAAAAAATTATTTGATAAAATTATTTCAATTTTTAAATTATAAAATAAAAAATAAATTATGTTGAAATATTTGAATGTTTGTAAAATATTGACTTTTCAGTGAAAAGTGAAAATGCATTTTATTTGTAAAATTGTCATTTCATTTAATAAATCATGTAATTGGAATGCCCCATTATTCATTTAATTTTATTTGTAATTATCATAATTATTATAATGTAATATTAAATCAAACAAATTACATTTAAATTATCTTTATATAAAATTATACAAAATATATATTTTTAGGCTTCAAAACACATTTTTTGGATAATTATTTTATGTGACTAATGATAATGAAAATTAATTAATTGAAAATAACACATAATAAGAATTTTTTTAAATTAAATATTTATATTAAATTTTATTATTATTAATTTAAATTTATTCAATGAATATTACTTATGATATATTAGATGTTAAATCATAATTTCCTTAAACAAATGCAATTTTTTTGGAAATAATCCTTTCATCAAACATTACGGTTTTATATAAATTTAAATTCCAAAAAATATATTAAATTAATTTAATAAAATGGATTCCATATTCATAAAAATCATTATTAATATTACGTAATTTGGTAATTTAATTTTCTGAAAAGATGAATTGGAACCGCTGTAAATATTTTGTACATCAGTAAATGTAATATAAGTTAATTTAGGGTAAACCTATTTTCAGAGGTAGTATAAAAAAATAACACTAATATTATGATTATTCATATTTTAATTTTAATAAAATAACTATAATATTTTTTTTCATTATAAATTATTAAATAATTATTTTGTTAAAAATAAGATTTTTGATATGATAAAACATAAATTTTATTTGGGGTAATATATTTTTTTAATCAAAAAACTAATTTTTATTAAAATTAAAATTTATGAAATAAATTATTATCTAATTAATTAAATATTTTAATATATTATATATTAAATATAAATGATAATTTAATTTTATGAGGTAGAAATGTAAATTTTATAAGGGCCAGATATCTCATATTGTCAAAAAGCCCATCATTTTTATATAAACATGTATTTTTATTTAAAATATTATTTAATATTATTTATTTATTTATATAAAATCAATATTTTTATTTGATTCATCTTTTTGAAATTATCCAACTGTGAATTAGACATAATTTTCATAAATATTCCAAATTTCAGGTAAAAATAAAATAATATATATATCAATGGTATGTCTTATGTCATCATAATGTCCATAAATGTATATAATATATGCCATATAAAGAATCCAATAACAAATATTGTTTTCCTATTTAAAATATTTTGTTTCTTAGGTTACATGATTATTATATAAATCCTTTATAAATCTTCCAAAACCTATAAAATATTTTGAGGTCTTAAAAGATTTCTTCATAACATGTCTATCATTGACATCACTAAGGGTAAAATTTTAATGAATCATGTTCCTGAACTTATAAAATAATTAAAAACATACCAATTTTTTAGAAACTATTTTAAATCCAAAGGGATGGTTTGTGCTTTTAATTACATTAATAAATAGTGTCCAAACACTATGTTTGAGGATAATAAAGAAATCCCCTCACATTTTTTATATAAACCCATTCAAACTACCTTTAAATATAACTAAATAAAATTATATAATATAACTAATTTTACTTACCCTCTATAGATCCCACCCAAGTTTCCCATAAACACTCAAGAATCACCTCCCAACCTTTTAGATTCACCCTATCATGGTAAGGGAATTCTCTTTTCTATTTTTCTCAAGATCCATCATTGAAATTATAAAATTTAAATTTAATTGGTTATGTTATAAATACCATAATAAATTAAAATATCATATACAATTTATGTTCGTATAATTTTAAATCTTGAATAACTTCATTTTATACTCATTACCTTTGTCGTTACTATGGAAACTTTTAGTAAGGGACCCTCTTCTTCTCTTTTTTATTCAAGAACATTATTTATTAAATGAATTTTTATTCAAATTATTATTAATGGGAGATGATATACCATATCCCTATTATATACATTATGATATAAATTTTATTAGATACCTATTTCACTCTACAAAATCCATCCCATGATTCCAAATATACCCCTACTATGCTCCTAAAATAATGCTGTGATTTTTATCATTCCATGTTTTTATTCAAACAGTATCCTAATATTTTTACTATTTATTAAAAAATATTCATATTTTATTATGTTCTTACATATTAATCATATTTTACATTTCAATTATATGTTTTGAGATACCCCAATTACTCTTATTAAACCTCTTTATGAGTCACTATATACTGTGGTTATGTGTCCAAAACATAACTCTGATTTCCCATGTCAAACATTTGTGAGGTGTATAATTTTTTCCATTTTCACTGAAATATATTCAAATATTTGTACATATAATTATTATATTAGGTAATTACATGTATTAATAAAAAAATCATTAATCATGGGATTTAATAGGCTGAAATATGTTATTATGTTATGTAATCTATGCTGAATAATTATGCATTTACATGATATAAATGTGTTGGGTGTTCCCATAATTATATAGAAATCTAATTTATATAGTAATTTATTACTATCATGATATGTCATTTTTTGAATTATATAGTGACCCAATTCCATTTTGGGACATTTTACACCAATTTATGATGTATTGGTAGTCAGGGTTAACCAAATTTTATGATGTCATGTTTTGTGTTGATTCCAAATTCCACTGTGGATTTTATTCTACCACGGTATATCTTTCCTCATTATTCTTGTTTAGGAACATCACCCATAATATGACCCATTAAAATTACTATAATCTAACATTTAATACTTTCTTAATGATATGGTATATTTATTCCCATAGTATTCTTTATATCTCACCCCATTCCTATGTATTTCCCCAAGTTATCCCATGTAATTTTTTGAGGAAGGAGTATTTAAGAGCATGTTAAAAAGGTTTTATGTAATTTCAATGGTCCCTCTATTTTACATTTGTTATTTAATGTTTCTAATTATCTAAATACAATATTATTCTACTTCATTCAGGTAGTATTGTGTATATTATTATGTAATAAATCATAAATTATGCCGTAATAATGAAAATCATTTTCATACATTCTATTGAACATCTCTATATAATTCATTATAGAAATAACAATAATCATTCAAAGAATATATGGTTATAATCCAAAAGAAAAAATGAATTCCACTAATTATTAAAATTTAAAAAATTAAACATCAATGTCAACTAAATTCTTAAATTTAGTTGTACAGTTGATCACTATAAGGTTATACATCATAAAAAAATAAGTATATTATTCTAGAAATCTGAATGTTATGGGGATATTATTTCTTATAATTTTTTTTCAAAATCCTCCCATGTCATTCATAGGTCCAGTTTATCCTAAACTAATAATTTTGATTATTGGAATTTTGAATCCTCTGTCATATACATTTAAAAACATCCTTTCAACAATACTAATTCCCCAATATAATTTAAGACTTGATCTATATAATTCAACCATGCATCTTATTTTTATAGTTTTGAATATCCCATGTGGATGGGTGGATTTTGATTTTGGATCAAAACTAAATAATTAACTTACTGAGGGTCATTATTCTATTATTGTTATCCATGTCCCAAATAGTCCTGACAATAAAATTGATAGACTATTGGTTAACCTATTGCATAAGTACAACCACATTTTCAGCAGCATCCTCTGGGTTATTCCTTTGATTCCAACATTGTTCCTTTCACTATTACCCAAAAAAAAATCTATTTCAAATCATTCATTATAATCTAAAAAATTGTCAATTATAATTTATTACTTCAAAACATATCACAAAATAACATTCCAAAATTCAACCATCATCATCATTTCATAAATTTTTTAAAATACTACTACCATAAATTTCAAAACAACAATTTTCTATACTTTATAAAATAAATATCTTCATCAATTTTTAATGCATTAATCTCTGAATAGAAAATAAATTCCTATGTGGATGTCTAACTATCAATCCATTCTATGAACTATTAGGATAAAATCCCTTGAATATGAGGTGATTATATACCTAGCAGTATCATTAAATAATTATTTACTCATACACTATAGTAACTAGATGTTAACTAGAAATAGGTTACATATGCCTTTATATTGTATACATTTGATGTCATAATTGTCTTATAGCCTTACTACCATCCTTTGAGACAGACATATTCCATTTACAACTCTATGAAAAATCAAAACTAACCCCAATTTTCCATAAGAATGATAGATGGACTGACTAAAGAGAAAATCCTTTAAAACATCATGTCCCTCCTCTTGGTGTGGAGAATTGATAGGCGTGTTACTAGGCCTTTGGTGACATCCCTAAGACACCAATGACTGAAAATAAATTCCACGGGGATAAAAAACATTTAGGGGATTATTTTCTATTTGAATGATAAAACATTCAAAAATATATAAAAATTCCCAACCAAACTTCTATTTTACGCATGAGTGTAAAATATACCAGAAAATATAACCAAACCAATAAACTATATCATTGTTCAAGAGGATACCAAAATACATACATTAAAATAACCAATATCCCACATAATTGAAAAATCATAAGTGACATAATCTATAAATTCCAAACCCACACCAAGATCTATATTCATATTCAAATCCCATAGTATCAAAGAGAATCACTAAATAATTGAGATACCATGTAATTTCTTGTATCTCGATATATGACATATACAAACACAAAATAGCTCTCAAGAATAGGGCGAGTTTGAGATATATTCACTTTTTTGAATAACATCCCATATAACAGCACTAGATGAAAAATTATTATCATAATTTATATAAAAAAAATTATATAGGGGAAACGTATAAATAAAATCCATAAACTATTTGCAAAAAAAATCCATTAAAATCTTTCAAAAAAATATATTTTAATTGGAATAACCATTAAATGATTCTTCACAAAAATACACTAACACGCACACCCACAAAATCATGCTTTCACAATTGTTAATTTAACTTCAAAACCAAACTTCATCCATATTTTGATGGGGTTACATCAATAGAATGTTCAATCCTAGTGTAAACATGCCAAATTGGTTATGCCAAAATCTTTCTATAAAATTTTCCAAAAACTAATTTCTATACAAAACTATTCTATATAAAAAATTATAAAAATTTAAATAATCTCAATAAAAAATTTTAATGAATCAAAACAAACCATTATTATTAAAATCATAATTATAAAATTATACACATAACGAGTTTCTAAAAACAAATAAACATTATTAAATCTCCAAGCCATAAATGAAATAAAATTTTACAATAACAAGAAAACTATAATGTCATTGTAATTAAATCAAATAACTCAATTAAGACTAATTATTATATTTTAAATTCATGTGGAGATAAGATAGATGAAGCCTACCTCACAATGGTTTGAACAAAACAAAGAATGACATAATAAAACTATAGATTAATATTTTTATTGTATTTACTTAAATCAATACAATGGTAATACAACAATATAACAACTTTAAAACATGAATATATCCACATGGATTTATATCAATGATTCTATGAGAGTGATGAAGGATATATATTAGACGAATGGTGAATAATGACAAATTTAAGAAAAACTTATGCCACTATGGCACTTTAAATTTTCTAAAAAATTCTTTTGGAGTAATGGGAAATTTTTATGAGGTGTAATTGTCAAATTTCCATTCCTTTTATTGTTAGGTCAAAAGGTTTGACTAATTTTGTTCCCACCATTATTTTCCTTCTATTTTATGAAGCACATATTCTCTTAATAAGTCAAGTGGTTTGGAAAAACTATGTACCAACTGTGTGCCTAACCATTACCCACTGACTTACCTTTAATGGTTTTCTATATGCGGCATATAATTTATAATGAAGGATCACTAACTATAAACCTTCAAAAACTTCTCCAAAACATTCAAAAAACAATTCAGAACATCATCAAACAAAACTAAAAAATCAATTAGAATCAAAATGAATTAATAATGGGTCATTTACCTAAAAATAAGGGTTTTCCACATATCATATGTCACAACATTCTATTTCATCTAGATCATATCTCTTTCCCATTATACTTACATCATCTCTCTTTCTCATTATACTTAATTTGCATCTATATAACTCATGTCATAAAGATATCCATGTATGTATCCTCTTTTATGTTTCTACAATATAAAATAACAACAAATTTACAACACTGACCCTTACCAAACTCATAGTCCACTTCTAAAACGATAACCACCACTACGTAAGGAAACCGATATGTCACAAATTTCTCATTTGAAACTTTTTCTATTCCCATGCATGATTTATGCAGTTCAAGAGTTTGGATATAGTGAAAGAGGTTTGTTCTCCACCGACAATAATATTGGATCATGATATAGTGTAATAACATGTTGCATAGAATAATTCTATAGAATAAGATGTGTATTATAGCTCTATACAAGACGAAAAAATTACCCATAACAAAATGATCACCCATCATAGCTAATGTTTTTTTGAGTAATTATTAAAAAAGAACAATTTTGATATGTCTCAAATATGAAAGGTGAAAGGTGAAAAATTTCTCAAACATACAAATGTCAAAATGAAGCATGGAAGTCATTATAGAGTATAAATATAACACATAAGGACACCTGAATTAAGTTGATATTAATTATATGGGCCACTGCAATAACAATAAACCAAATGTTATATGAATTTTATTAAAATCACTAATTATTTATCCATAATGGAAAATGTAATATTCGTGAATATAGATCCTAAGGGTATGGATATGTTTTAAGTTTTCATAAGATATGTTAAAAAATAACATGGATTTTTTATTACAATATTTAGAATTGATCATATATGAGTATACACTAATAATTCTTTTAAGTGTATCTATTCAAACATAGAACAAATATTGAGTACAAAACTATTCTACTGGAATATAAAAAAGAAGTCTCCATAAGAAATAATATAATTTTTATTGAAATTAGAAGATAAGTATTTTCTATAACGATCAAGAACTCTTACACATAATATTAGAACATTGTGATTATAGATATCCATAAAAACCAAATAATTATAGAGATTTACTAATTTAAAGAAATTAAATAAATATTAAAATTACTTAAAAAAATTTTGTCCAATATTTCAAAGTGTTTGGTCCATAGGGCTGAATACCCTGAGAGGGGGGGGGGAGGGTGAATCAGGGTATGACTGATTAAAAATTAACACCCGTTTTGATCTTGTTTCGCTGTTAAGAAAACCACTCTTCTCTCTCTTTCCTGTTGCACAAAGTAAACCGAAAGTAAAGCATGCACAAGACACAAAAATTTTACTTGGTTCGCCACAAAGGGCTATGTCCAAGGATCATACGCCGACAAGTTGCCGGTCGTACCAATTCCACTAAACTTCACTATCTGTGGATTATAATGTTCGTGCTACATCACTTCTATTCCCAGGATCACTGCCAATACATGGTTTAGGGTCAGCTCACTGCTTTCCCAAGGGTCAGTCCCTGTTTCTCTCTCTCTGCCTCACTGCTGGTGGAGAGGATCACTTTCTTCCTCTTCCTAAGCCCACTGCTCTGTGAAGGGAATCCACTCACAGTTTATAGACCTGTAGGTCTCTTAATTTTCATGAAGTAATGCATCCTTAACTATAGATAGATTCTCTGTTAAAGTACAACTTTTATCCACTGATGAATTTCACTTTGCCTCTGACCACTGGGCAACTACCTCTGGAAAGTACCTTCGCAAAGCACCCTACTTCGCGAAGCTCCCAATTTCGCGATGCTCAAACAGGCCTTCGCGAAGCTCCTTCCTTTTTGCGAAGCACTATCGCGAAGCACTCTCGCGATGCACAGAACTTCGCAATGCTTAGTCCTTCGTGGAAATCCTGCCTCTCCACGAAGATCACTGAGCCAACGCGGGTCACACGCCTTTCGCGGAGCTAGACTAGCCGCCGCGAAGCTCCCCTTTCACGAAACACACTGCCTTCGCGAACCACCTCCGCGAACCGAGAGAAATGGATTTTCTTTGAAAATTCTCTCTACTTCTCTCGAGGGGGGCGACCTCTATTTACAGGCGATTCCATCAACCCTCGTCCCTTCCACACAAAGTCAACGCCATGTCATCTCAAATCGCGAAGCTCCAAAGATTCCACCGGAATTCTGTCCAAATCGCGAAGCACCACATCACTTTGCTGTTCGCGAAGCTTGACGTAGTCGCGAAGAATCGCCGTCAATATACCTTTGCGAATTCGCCGCGAAGATCCCTCGTGAAGCCCAACATTACTTTGTGCCCTCTCCGTGAAGCTCCCTCGCAAAGCCCTTCACTGCCGCGATGCACTTCAGCCTCTGCCGTTCGCGAAGCTTGATGTAATCGTGAAGCATCACCACCTCCATTCTTCTGCTCTTTTTGTACCGCCTCCAGATCGTCCATTCTTTTGTCATCGTTCTTTGTCAACAAGGATTGTCAACAACTTCATGGGAACTCGAAAAATATACATGAAAACATGCTTTTTCAACAAACACAATAAACCAAAAAATACTGCAATGTTACCTTGGGGGATTTTTGCCCAAAAATCTCCCCCTTTGGGATTGTTGACAATTCTTCATAACTCTTCTCAGAATGATTTTCTTCACATTGAAACCTCACTAAGTCTTCTTCCAGCCACTACCACCATTCGCCTCTTGCGATTATGATAGCATTCAAGGAATCACATAACACGTACTCTAAGCCCACATGATCAATGCTCAGCGTGAGAAACAAGAGTAGTATGAAAAGTTCATCAATGAATCACATTATGTCAGACCCCAATTGTCGATTCCAACCTGATACCAATTCATAAATTGATACCAATTGTTGAACCACACTGATACCAATTGGCGAATAGCTGGACATCGTCTCACACCATTCCAAAACCACTGTTCTGCTGTTATCACGATCCTCACCTGTCGTGATTTCTATGCTTTGATCAATCACTTCTAGCATCGTCAGATTTAAAAAAAACTCTCCCCATTTCTCATTGCTCCCCCTATCTGGCTGCTCCACTGGTCTGCTTCTCCCCGTATCTGTCATGATTTCTCAAATAGCCACATTGTCTCCCCCTTGAACAATCACTATTTCATCCCCCTTTCTCAACGAACCCAAAGGACACTCCTTTGTAGTCTGTAACATAGTAGAGAACACAAATCAACACATTAGGGAAGAAGACATCATACCTCAGGGAGAGGGGGGTGGGTCCTACATCCAAACTATTTCAAGTGCGGGGAATCAACTGAACTCCCAGAGCCAGTCGATGCCTCTCGAAAGCTTCCTTGGGTAAGGCCTTTGTCAGAATGTCTGCAACCTGTACCTCTGTAGGCATGTACTCCAACTTCATGATTCCCTTCTAAACCTTCTCTTTGATAAAATGATACTTAATCTCAATGTTCTTTTTCCTGGAATGATGGATGAGATTTTTGATAAGATTTATAGAACTTGAGTTGTCGCACTAGATTTTGATCGGAGACTTCACTTCAGCTCCCATATCTTCAAGCTGTTGCTTCATCCACAATAACTGTGTGCATGCTTGAGTGGCTGAAATATACTCATCTTCTGCGGTGCTCAATGAAATTCAATCTTTCTTCTTGCTAAGACAAGAAATACACAAGCCACCAAGATAGAAAGAACCACCTGACATTGATTTCCAATCATCCGCTGAACCGGCCCAGTCTGCATCAGTATAGCCCAATAACTATGTCTGAGATTTATCAGTATATGTCAAGCCGAAATCCACTGTGCCCTGGATATACTGAAGTATTATTTTCACTTCAAACATGTGGATTTCCTTGGGATTTCTCTAATATCTCGCTGCTTGGCATGTGGCGAAAACAATATCAGGCCTTGTTGCGGTTACGTTCAATAGACTTCAAATTATTTTCCTGTATTCTGTGATATTAACTGCCTTTCCATCCTCATCTTTTGAAAATTTCATCCGGGTAGCCACCAGAGTCTTCATCTCCGTGGAATTTTCCATTCCAAACCTTCTCAGGACCTCCTTGGAATATTTATATTGAGAAATGAATGTTCCATTCCTTCCTTGTGTCACCTGTAGACCAAGGAAAAACGTTAGCTCTCCAATCATTGACATTTCAAACTCATTTTTCATGAATTCGGAAAACTGTCTACACTGAGCTTCATCTGATCCGCCAAATATTATGTCATCGACATAAACCAACACCATCATCCTTTGATTAATGTCATTACTGAAATAGAGATTGTAATCAACTCCCCCACGCTGAATACCAAGCCTCTTCAAATACTGATCAAGCCTTGAGTACCATGCCCTTGGTGCTTGTTTCAGCCCATACAATTCCTTCTTCAACCTGCAAACATTGTTCTCATCCTCATGAATGAGAAAACCATCTGGCTGCTCAATATAAACCTCCTCTTCCAGAACACCATTCAAGAATGAAGGTTTGACATCCATCTGGAACACTTTGAACTTCTGTTGCACTGCGATGGCTAGGAATAATCTTATGGTCTCCAGCCTTGCAACCGGTGCAAATGTCTCATCAACATCTATTCCCTCGATCTGAGAGTACCCCTTTCACACTAGACGTGCTTTGTTCCGAATCACTATTCCATCTTCATTCATCTAGTTGTGATAGACCCATTTGGTCCCAATAACATTCTTGTCTGCTAGCCTCGAAACAATCTCCCATGTCTGGTTCTTCTCAATTTGATCAAGCTCTTCATTCATAGCCTGAACCCAGTTTTCATCTTCAGCTATATCGGAAAAACATTTCGGCTCCACCTGAGATAAAAACGATGTTTGCTGTAATGATTTCACTCTTCAAGTCTGAACTGGAGCTATTTGATCACCAATGATATTTTTCCTATCAATTTCAGCTCGACTCTTTGGCTTCCTTGAAGATACAGACTTGACACTTTCTTGTTCATCATCAGTATCTTCTTCTGAGTCAGCCTCTGCCACTTCTACTCCCCCCCGTGTTGCGTACCTCATCATCACTTTCATCCAGAAACTGTTCACTGGGTCGTTGAGTAGTCTTTTAATTTTAGACTATAGTGACATCATTTCTCTCAACAATTTTTCTCAGCCTCTTGTTGAAGCATTTATATGCTTTGCTTTTCCCTGAATATCCAACGAATATCCCTTCATCTCTTCATGCCTAAAACGTCATATGATTTTCTTTGTTGAGAATGAAACACTTAATTCCAAAGATTCGAAAGTATTTCAACATTGGCTTCTTTCCGTACCACAGTTCATACAGAGTCTTCCCTTGCTTCAGACATAACAAGGACCTTTTTGAAACATTGACCGATGTCAAAACTGCTTCCTTCCAAAATTTCTCTGGTAGGTCCTTATCAATAAGCATTGTTCTGGCCATGTTGTTGATGATCCGATTTCTCCATTCAACCACTCCATTATGTTGGGGATTTCTTAATGATGAAACTTGATGCCATATCCCATGTTTTTTGAGATAGTTTTCAACCTGACTATTTTTAAATTCCGTACCGTTATCAGTATGAAACATCAGAATTTTCTTCCCAAGCATCTTTTACGATTCCCTCCTGTACTCCTTTATTCAACTGAACACCTCTGTCTTGTGGGTAATGATGAAAACCCAGGCCATTATTCTATATTCATCAATGAAAAGAACATAGTACCTTTTCCCATCTATAGCTCGTGGTGAGATAGGTCCACATACATCAGCATGCACCAATTCGAGCACTCCAGTTGCTTTTTGATCCTTTAGCATGTATGTCTTCCTGATGATCTTCCCTTGTTGAAAGACATCACACGTATGAGTACGATCACGTGACAGTTTGGGAAGGTCTCTAGAAGCATCACACTTTACCAGATCTTCCATAGATGGTTGACATAGATGACCAAGTCGCTTATGCCACAACTGATTTTCTTCTTCTCTGGATAAAAGGCATGAATCTTCTTCCCCAGCTACCAGGTCAAGATTCCCCTTTGTTCATTTTCCCTGTAGAATGACTATTCCATCATTTCCTTTAACAATACCCATCTTATTGGTAAATAGGATAGAGTGCACAGAGTCGCATAGTTGACTGACGCTAAGAAAATTATGAATGAGACCCTCTACCACCGAGACATCAGCATGTCTCATTTCATTTCCCCCAAACTTGGCTTTTCCTGAGCCAAAAATCTTTAGGCCTTCATCATTTCCATATTTGACAACTCCTTCTTTGTCATATTTTATGCATGTAACCAGATCCTTGTTTCCTGTCATGTGGGATGTGCAACCACTATCAAGGATCCACACACCAGAACGATCTGATGCTTTAAGGTAAATTTCAGCAACTACGGCCTTCTCAATTTTATTCTTCCTGGTCCATACTTTTTCTTTCATACTCGGCATGTATTGAGGCTTATGTTCTTTCTCAGAGTATGATGGACCACCTTCATCTTGCGGAACTGTAAATATATTCTGAACTTTTAACTCACTTGTCGGTTTACATATCTGCTGCTTGCAAACATTTTGATTCTGCTTTGGCACATTTTTCTGAATGGTCGGAGTGCAGTACCTAGCCATGTGTCCAAATCCTCCGCACCAAAAATAGTGTCCTTCAAAATATGTTCTGGAAAACCGTTCTCTATTTGACTGCCATCTCTGTTCTTGTTCCCTTCGATATATTTTGGCTATGGAACACACATACTGTGAATGTCCCATATTTACACAACAATAACACCTGATATAAGGTGCATTCCTTCGTGTTACATCAGCACTATGAGTTTCCCCCTGGGATCTCTAAGTATTCTGATTCTGCTTTGTGATCAAATACACTTTCAATCTCAGGACATGTGCTTGCGATCTAACTTCAACTGCCACAGATTTTTGTTACAGATTAAGCCATGAATCAGCCTTAACTTCTGAGTTCAATTGCTTCTTCTTTCCTGCTGAACTACTAGGCTCTTCTTTCTTCTTTTCAGTCTTCGTAACGACCTAATTTCCCATGAATGTTTTGGGATTCAAAGGTTTTTCCTGGTCTTTAACTTTTCTCCGCAGACCGACAACTTCCTCTTCAAGCTCTTCAATACGCTTGACGTGATCTTTCACTTTTCGACTCAAGAAATCGATCACCCTTTTCTTCTCTTCAATCTTGAGCTTATGCTCATCAACCTTTTATGTGCGCTCTGGCATATGAGACATAACATTTTCAATTTCTTTCTCAAGCTCAAACTTCTCTTCTTCTTGTTGTTGCATGTAGAGTTTGGCATCACGTACCATCTTGTTGGATTTCTATGTTTTTTCTCACCATACATCTATCTCTTCAAGAGATGCTTCTAATTCAGCTTCCATGTCAACTCTCCCTTAAATTTCTTCTTCTTCTTCATTAGTTTCAGTTTCATTTTTTTCAAGAGCACTACTGGCAATAGCAACCATCGCATTTTGTCCACGATCTTTGCAGTTTTCTATCTCTTCAACTTCTTCACCCTCAGACTCAGATGAACTGTCTATTTCTTGTGAAAAAAGATTATTCTTTTAAAGAAAATTCTCTTGAACTGCTTATTCCCTTTCAAATAGGCTAATGATTTTTTCATAGGAATCTGAACTTCATCTTCATCGCTTTCTTCTTGAATCTTTTTGGGGGCATCTTGCAGAAGGATGACCAACCTTTCCGCATCGGAAGCATGCTAGTGGACGTTCCCCTTTAAACTTTCCTTTTCCTCTTTGCAGATTTGAAGAAAGGAACGACATCACCTCATCTGACTCTTCTTCCTCCTGAGAATCTTCAATAGTGAGCCTCTTCATGGCCTTAAATGCCACCTATTTGGATTTCCCCTTTTCCACAGCATCGTTGTCATAATTTCTCATTTCATATGCAATGAGAGTGCTATGTAGGTTATCCAATGTCAGCTCTTTCGGATCATTATCTTCCAAAATAGAAACTTACAGATTGAACCGAGGAGGAAGCTTTCTCAATATGCGCTTCACAATTTTTATATCTTAGATAATTTATCCAAGACCCCGCATGTCTTCTACCACAGCATTTACCCTGTCAAATAATGCATCAATAGACTCATTCGTGTTCATTCTTAGATCATCATACTTGTTCCACAACACTTGCAGCTTTGCCTCTCTAACTTTTGTATCCCCTTCATAAATATTCAAAAGATTTTCCCACATGGAATGTGACATTTTTCATGAAATCACATTTGTATATATGGGATTAGAAATGGCTCCCCCTAAGGCATTGATTTCTTTGGAATTAGCATCCAACTCTTTATGCTCCGCTTCTGATAATGCACCACTAGTAATATCAGATGTGATACCATGCATAGCTACTAAAAACACATCCATTCCCAAAGATCGGAAATAGTGTTGCATTCGATTCTTCCATATCTGAAAATTACATTCTTCGAAGATTGGAATCCCTCTATGATTAGTAACCTCTATTGAGAGAAGAACTAAAATCAACCTTCGCTCTGATACCAATTGTTAGGTCCACAGGGATGAATATCCTGAGAGGTGGGGGGTGAATCAGGGTATGACTGATTAAAAATTAACGCCCGTTCTGATCTTGTTTCGCTGTTAAGCAAACTACTCTTCTATCTCTTTCTTGTTTCACAAAGTAAACCGAAAGTAAAGCATGCATAGGACACATCAATTTTAACTGGTTCACCGCAAAGGGATACGTCCAAGAAGAATACTCCAACAAGTTGCCGGTCGTACCAATTCCACTAAACTTAACTAGCTGTGGATTATAATGTTCAGGCTAGATCACTTCTATGCCCAGGATCACTACCTATACAAGGTTTAGGGTCCGCTCACTGCTTTCCCAAGGGTCACTCCCTGTTTCTCTCTCTCTGGCTCACTGCCGGTGGAGAGGATCACCTTCTTCGTCTTCCAAAGCTCATTGCTCTGTGAAGGGAATCCACTCACAGTTTATAGACCTGTAGGTCTCTCCATTTGTATGAAGTAATGCATCCTTAACATTAGATAGATGTTCTGTTAAAGTCCAAATTTCATCCACTGACGAATATCACTTTTCCTCTTACCACTAGGCAACTACCTCTAGAAAGTACCTTCGCAAAGCACCCTACTTCGCGAAGCTCCCAATTTTGCGAAGCTCAAACAAGCCTTCTCGAAGCTCCTACCTTTTCGCGAAGCTCTATCGCATAACACTCTCGCGATGCACAAACCTTCGCAGTGCTTAGGCTGTCGCGGAGATCCTGCCTCTCCGCGATGCTCACTGAGCCAACGCGGGGCACACACCTTTCACGGAGCTAGACTAGCCGCCGCGAAGCTCCCCTTTCGTGAAGCACACTGCCTTCACGAACCACCTCCGCGAACCGAGAGAAATGGATTTTCTCTGAAAATTCTCTCTACTTCACTTGAGGGGGTCGGCCTCTATTTATAGGCAATTCCCCCGACTCTCGTCCCTTCCGTGCGAAGTCAACGCCACATAATCTCAAATCGCGAAGCTCCAAGGATTCCGCCGGAATTCTGTTCAAATCGTGAAGCACCACGACACTTTGCCGTTCGCGAAGCTTGAAGTAGTCGTGAAGAATCACCGTCAACATACCTTCGCGACTTCGTTGCGAAGCTCCCTCTTGAATCCCAACATTCCTTTGCGCCTTCTCCACGAAGCTCCCTTGCAAAGCCCTTCACCGCCGCGATGCGCTTCAGCCTCTTCGATTCGCGAAGCTTGACGTAATAGCGAAGCATCACCACCTCCATATTCTGGTCTTCACGATTTCCAAACCATGCATCCTATCTTTGCGAAATTCATGCCTTTGCCATATTAAATTATGATCTTCATGGAAATCCTATTTTCGCGATGCTCACCAAATTCCAAATTTTGGACCCCAAAAATTTGGAAAACACTAGGAAACGACGCAACCTTGTACTGCTCTTTTTCTATCGCTTCCAGATCATCCTTTCCTTTGTCATCATTCATTAACAACAAGGATTGTCAACAACTTCTTGGGAACTCGACAAATATCCATGAAAATCAACTTTTCCAACAAACACAATCAACCCAAAAATACTGCAATGTTACCTTGAGGGATTTTTTCCCAACACCAACTTCATTACTTGAACCTCCTATCAAAAAATGGGATATATTGTATACATGAAAAAAGAAGTGTTGAGCCATAAAGACTGATAAAATGTTAAATTTGGGTGATCGTGTGGGTATTTCATAAGATTAAAAATTAAATTATCATGTGATTATAAAATAAAATGACATAAACCTCAAAAGGAATTATTGAATAAATAGAAAATATCAATCTCAAGGAACACCAATAAGACATCCTTACATAATGGACAAATTACACCCCAATTAGCCCATATATAATATTGGGGATAAAGAAATAATCATTTATTACATGAATAATAGTCTCATGAGATATATGGAATTCATAAATCAATTTTGGGGGACGTTTTAGACCAAAACTTTTCGAAAATATATCATGAATATGTTTGACTCATAGGAATCAAACATACATAGAGAATAAACTTGAAATACACCCATTAGAATGAAATTGGTAACATAATAAATAAATAAATAAATAAATATCCATTGACATATCATGTAGAATCATAAAATATAATATATTATAGTACCAATGACATTCAGTATGAAAAAATAATTTTGCGAAAAAAATGAATCATTTTTAAAGGAAATATAATGAGAAAATGTTAAGGTGTTATGAAAGTTAAATCCTTTATCTAAATTATTTGGAATGGGAAATCAGTTTAAAATGAATACAGAAAAATGTATCCACAAAATATTGAATAAAAAATATATTTTTTCATAAAAAATGGTTGTTTTATGGAAATTATCGAGATAAAATAATCAATAAACTAACTTAAAAAAGAAGATAAATATAATTGTTTTTTAATATATCTTTTAAAAGAATAATTAAAATCGAAAATAGAAAGACATTATAATACCTATAAAATGAAAGGAGGGATAATATATTATACATAAATTATATATAAACAAATAATATAGATTTAAAATAAATGAAAACGAGAAATAAGAAGATATATTGATATGTATATATATATATATATATATAAATTTAACAATACGAATGATAAAGAGTGAGACCAACCCCTTACCTCAAGTCTCATATTACATTGGTTTCTCTTGATACCTAATGAATAATCTAGTTACAGTTTTTACTCATTTTAAAATCTTTTTAAAAATAATTTAATCTCTATTAGTCCATTTATTATCATTTTTTAATTTATTACTTTAATATAGTTCTCATCGATCGTTTTTAGGTTGTTCCATTGATTATATGAAATGTACTTTGTGGTCTTGGTAATAGTTAATGGAAATTTCCAATGATTCCAAAACATATAAAAGTGTTTGGATATAAGATTCATTAAATTTCATAAGTATATGAAATGAATAATTTAATAAATTTTTATAATTTATGGAATCTACCTTAATAAGATTATTTTAGACACATAAAAATGACTATTATTGTTTACATTTAATATAATCAATTCTATTCCCCTTTTATCATTCAATAGTTAAAAAGATTATATTATTTAATATTTAATATTTTATTAAATAATTAAATCAATTTTTATTTATTTTCATGAAATGAATATGTTAAAGTAAGATATCATCCCTCACTGTTGTATAATAAAAACAGCTTAGAAGAATTGTTTGTTTTGGGAATAAAAAAGTGGAAAGCTACCATACTATTTTAATTAATAAAAAATTATTTACATTTAAATTATTTCTTTACATTACATTTAAATATTTATTATATTATTATAATTTGTATGAAGTGAATAAAAAGGAAAATCCATGGATTTTGGTACCTGTACTTCAACCTAAAAAAAACTTGGGAAAACTGGTTCATTGAGAGGTAATGTGTAATTTTTCATCTGTAAGTGTTAACATATTAAAATGCTAATATAATCATGGGTTTAAAATAATATTTTGTTAAATTGAGTTTTAAGACAACGTAATATCAAAATAGAAAGGAAATGGATACTTAAAATCCCTTACCTTCCTTTTTTGAGACACCTCTTATTGATTGAGTCCAATTCCTTAATAAGAGATGATTTTTCAAGAACATGGTCAAATGAAAATTATAGAGTATTATATATGTATTTTTTAGAAAATATTTTTCAAATTAAATATTATATTATGTAATGTGAAATGGGTAGAAGATGGGTTTTTTAGAGCCAAGAGATATGTATATTTTAGATTAAAGTAAATATTATTTTGTTGTTTAAGATCAGAAATATAAATTATTTTTATTATAATGATTTTTTTTGTATAATATGCATATTTGTTTAAAACATTAAAACCCCCAAGATATAAAATCATAATGGAAATATTTTAAACAATGTAAATATTAAAAATAGTTTTTTAAATAAAAATATAAAACTGTGGTTTTAAAAATCAATTTATTTGTTTCAAAACTAATAATATTATTTTTAAATAAATTATTTATCTTATTAGATAAATTTAAGTCATTAAAATGATTTATATTTTTTAATCCATATTTATATCATAATGATCTAATAAATAATATGATATTTGTAAAAATGAAATTATTGGCAAATTCCTGAAAAACACTTTTAAAAATATCAACAAATCACCATAAGATAATTTATAAATTTTGATTCCAAAAATGAATTCCAATTTATCAAAATAATGTTATAAATATTATATATTTAACTTTTAAAAAAATTATAATATTTGTAAATCTATTATTATCTTGAATAAAGACTTCCATTTTCTATGAGTGATGATATTTATATTTATTATTATTTCCTAATTGATAATATTTTTTCTAACAAAAATACGTTTCAAAATTAAATAATAGTAATATTTAAATTTTTACATAAAAATTAACATGCTGTTTAATTATTTAGAACATGGAATATTAAAATGTATATTTATTTATGATTTATATGAAAAAATTAAGGATATCATTTTTGGGGTTCATGTATTTGTAATTATTTATTTTACTAATTATAAATATTAATTTTTAGTCATTTTAATACTTTCAACGGTATGGTTACTATTTCATCGGTCCACTACTATTACAAATATTCATTATTTTTCCAATTCACATATAGATAATATACATACTATAAATAAATCCTATATATATCATTTTTCATTTACATAATTTTATATCAAGCCTATTTTGACATAAATTAAAAAAAATTAAATCTAATTTCAAATAGTTTCATTTTATTTACAAGGTGGTTCATGTCTATGACAATTCTATGACTCCATAGTGCATAAAATTTTTATACTGTTGTTATGGTATTTATATGTGTTTATTATCAAGTTTAACTCATTTCAATTTTATAGTGTTTATTTATAATTCATATATATTTTTTATATTGATTTAATAAAATTTTGTTTCATTTACATGTTTAATTTATGTTATTTATAGTTATATAATAGACTTAAATATGATATTCATATATTTGATATGTACGGGTCTTTACATTATTCCCACCTTCTAAAATTTTGTCCTAAAAAATCATCTCTAACCATAGGAAAATAATTGACGAATGTATTTTTATATAATTTCATCTTCTAGATTTCATGTGACCACAATTTATATATTATTTCACTATATTTATTTTTCTAGATTAATGGTCTCATTTCATAGTACATTACCTCTATAGTCTAAGATGTCTTCCAGTTGTTCCTCCAAAGAGATATAGTGTTCTAACTATACAATCTATGAATTCCATAAAATATTACTTGTATTGTATTTGATTACACAACATGGATACATGGAACATAATATTTACTTATGATAGGTTTAGGGTAAGGAAAAGTTTATTAGGAACTTCCCAACATGATCAGAATTTTCAAAAGGGCCCAATTACATGTGACACTGATTGACATTATTCCTAAAACTCATAAAATTGTTCCTTAGAGACAATATATGGAATACAATATAACCTTCTACAAAATCAAGGTCCAGTTAATGATTTTCCACATATAATTTCAACATACTTTATATTTTTATGAAGTGTTACAATATGTATTAGACCTTCCCTATAGTTTCTTTCCCTAGTTTTGAACCATATATCTTCTTTAATAATACTTTGTATTAGAAAGAGGGAGTTGTAATTTTCATCCTTTACAGTTATTCTTATAGATCCATCTTAATTCTTCATTATAAGTTATTTTTTATAATAAATCAATCAAAGGAATAGGTTGTATTTATACTCTATTCAAATAAATCAATAAATAATTGAGTATGTAATCCAAATATTGAATAGTTCATTTGGATTTATAAACTATCTACCAATGATATATTATTCTAATGCTTAATTATATGTTCAATGTTATTTTAAGGATACCCTGAAAAAATGAGGTGAATATAATAATCATTATACCATATAGTTGATAGTGGTGTTCTATTCATCAACACCAAATATGAAATATATATCAATTCATATAGATCATTTTAGAAGTCTAATTGGATTGAGATGATATGTGTAGTCATTATGAGATGATCCACCACCACCCATATGGAATTATATATATCAAATTTTTTTGGATGTCCATCTAAACATTTTAAGGTTGGGTTATTTAATTTCCAGTTTGGTATGTATAATGATATCGTCATCCCCTTATACATGTGTCGATATACTGTAACATAATAACATATGAAGAACTCTGGTGTATATTTCAAAATATTCTTCTTGAAATTATCACACTATATGTGATATCACTTATCTCAATATATCATTTTTCTCCCTATGATGATAGATAATATTTATTTATATGAATCATCCAATAGATACTTACATATCAAAGTTTTATTTGTATCAATATTCATTTCAGATATCATTAAACATTATCTTTATCAATGTTGATCTGAGATATTTTCAATTTATTTATTGCTTCAACCATATTTTGTTTCCCTACAAGATCCATTTATGTCACCTTGTTTTTCTATGACATAGATTGTTAGGAAATCATTCGAGAAATCATGGATATGAAAAATTACCTTTTGATTCCAATGTTTTTCCAATCAAATATAATAATATTGGATCCATTTTAATCCTTAACATGAATAAGGTTGTATGATATTAATTTAGTTATATTCAATTAAATCATTTTTATAGAATGGTAATGAACTGTTTAGTCATTGAATTTTATCATATCCTCATATCTTTATTAGAAAATGTTATGATATGTCTTTTTGAAATATACTCCAAATATTTAGACATATTTTTGGTAACAATATTATATATCAATATAATACAACCAAATCATTAAAGAATATATTACATTCTATATTTTTATATGAATAGTCATTTAATTGTTTTCATTTATTTTCATCTTTATTGGGGCATAACATAGTAACACTCTTATTTTATAAATGTTTATTACATAATTTTGAATATATTCATACTGAATAATAAAAATCCCCAAAATTGTGAGATTTATTGTCCATGAAATTTATTTTCATAGAACAATAATACATATAAAAAATTTATTTTCTTAATTCTATTCTAAAATTATTCCTATATGATTTCATGGACTTCTTTGTAAATATATTGACCAGGGGATATACATCATAAAAATGGTTTCCTAAAATCTTACTCATAGTGGGATAACAGTGATGTAAACTTAGTCATGAATCAATATAGTTCATGGGTATACATAATAATCATCATTGTATTATATATACATTATCATCAATAAAAATGAGTTAATTATTTTAATGATACTTTTAATTGATGTCATAAGTAATAATGAAACATCATAAAAATTTTCAATAATTACCATCTATATAATATGAACACAACATGAATCATGTTCACTCATAACATATGTTTACTGAAATTACTATATATAATTTTAACAAATCATGAATCATGTTAATGTTTTACCTACATAATATAATGATATGTATCACTTTATCAGATGTATTATTGGACTATATAAATTTTACAGAACCCATCACTTCAATAATTTCACATAATATTGAATCCCATGTTGGAAGGAAAAAAATGTCAATCATAAGAATGAAATTAAACACCGAGGAAATAAAGGTATTATTAATGATTACATATATAAGAAATTCTAAATTAACATCGTGGTTCCAAAAATAAGTATAAATTATAAAACTTTGGGTGTTAATATATATCATTAACAATCCAGGGGTCATATTTCATAGGTAGGAAAAAAAGGAAACCAGAGTAACCCTTGAGATAATTTGGGAACAAAATAATTATTAATAATCATGGATATAGATAATAATCAGTATCAATAAAGTAAATATGTTAATACACGAAGAATATGAAGTTGGTATGAAAAATAATATAATATTTTTTTATATTTTGGATGAAATATGGTTACAGTACTAAGTAAAAGAGGGTTAAATCCAAAATATACTTGAAGAGTTGAGAGCCCCATTACCTTCAGTACAATTTTGGCTCATCTTCTACACACCTTAAGTATATCCAATATATGATTACAAAATTTATTCAAAAATAAATTTTAATTATTTATTTTGTTATCAACCAATTATAATCATCATATTTTCTTAGATAATATTATTTTAAGGATAAAATGGTTTATGTTCATGTTTTTATAAATTATTCTCTTTTGTTTCGATTTCATAGTATTGCCTCATTTTTATATATTCATTGGTAAAATTTTCAATATAGTCATAAAACATATGAAATTAGTATTTTATACATTATAAATATATTAATTTATCCAAAAATGAATTTGGTGATAAGTAAATATTTAGTAATATCCTTGAAGATTGAGTAAATCGTCTATTAATTAGATGTGTCAAAGAGTGATATATATATATATATACATATATTTATATATATACTACGAATATATTTGAAATAAAATTATTATATTAGATTATTATAATTGATATTATTTTTATTGATGGAATAAATAATTTTTGGAAGGTTTTTTAATCGAGTATAAGAATACAAAAAAAGAAAATATTAATGAAAGGTATAAAAGAAGGAAATTTTGATTATTTTTTATGTTTCCCCTTCACTATGACATGTAATTCCTTGAAATATTGTAGTTTTATGACAATAAGACATACTAAGTGATATAATAAAAGGTAATAAGATATAACCTAAATGAGATCTATTAATGTTCAGTCTTTGGGTTGTGATTTACTAAGGGGTGGAGATGGAATATTTATACCTATGGTTGCGTGAAAATTATATAATAGAAGATGAAAATATTATTTCCTAATTAAATTTCAATATAGTGGTCATATTTGACAAAATGAATAATATATTTTTAAAATTGGATTCATTTAGTACTTTTAAATCATTATAACACTAAGCTTATTATTTTAATAAAAATAACTGATGATTAGATAAAAATTGATACATATATTATTTATTGAATTTTTATATTACATTTTAGGATTGATAAATCTTTTCGTTACTTTTAGTTGAATTATTTATTATACTAATTATATTTTTGGAAAATATAACCATTTAAGTATTTCTTAAGCCATTAATACATCAATATATCATAATAAAAACATCATTACTTTCAAAATTGGATTCATAAAATTAATCAAGAAATTCATTTTTTAGAAACATTCAATACAATATACACATAGATTGTTTATAAATGATGCTTAAAATAATTAAATTAATTTAATAAAATATTTCTATAACATTGTTGTTATTAATATTTAATAAAAAATAATAGTTATTTAAATAGTTTTAAAAATATTTACAAATTACACTTACACATTATTTTATGATTTTAAATTTAATATTTATTTTATATAATAATAATTTCGATAATTTTTTATTTTTTTATAGTAAATAATATTATTAGTTCATTTTAATATTATACTAGTAAAGTTATTATTATGAGTACTCTAATATTATTGCAACGTTAATATTACTATTCCAACGATCATATTATTATTTTATTAGAACTATTTACATTATAGTTCTTATAAATAGAACTCATTTCCTTCAATCCCCATTAAACTCATTTTTTATCATATTTACCTACATCGTTTACAAAATAGAAATAATTTTAGTGATATTCTTATTAAAATAATTTTCCATGATTGTGATAATTCTCCGAGAATGTAATGTTTTTCAATTTTCATTTCTTGTTATATTAATTTTTTAGGTTTATTATCAAATTTTCTTATTATTAATTTTATAAAGTATATTTTTCATTAGTATTAAAAAAATTCATTTTTAATGAAATAATATAGTTTTGTCTATTTTATGCAGGGAACGTGTTTTCTAATGTCCTACCTTGATACGCTTGTTCCATTGAGGTGAAAAATAAAAAAGACTCAAGTGAACTCCCTAATCACTATATGAAATAAACGAGAACTATTAGTCAAAACATATCAATTGTGGGTGATTCACTCCCTAATGGTCCATCAAATAAAAAAACCAAAATTACACATTTGAATAACAAATATTATTTGGGGATTTCAATCAAAACTCAACAATATCAAATCAATTTTCCAATATTCCTAAATACATCATACATCCCAATATGAATTAATGATAAATTAAAGAGTCGATGTTAAAAACCATACATAAGTAATCATACTCATACCCATGAAACATCATGGCATTATCACCCAACTAATAAGGACTTTTCCCTTATCTTCAATGTTATTTATATAATATTTCTACACATTGGGTGTGCACATACACTGAACTTGAATACAACCCTCAACAAATACCCATATAACTCATGACATCCAAGGAGTTAATTTATATCATATATAATAACATTAATGTTTTAAAATAATTTCAAAATTATCATTTTAAGAATTTTTTAAGGTTTTTGGATCAGCCAAATCACCCAAAAATATCATACCATCTTCAACAAATTTTAATAATAATAGATTTTGGAAAAAAAGAGAAATTCAAAACAAAAAATCCAGCCTCACCGAAGGAAAACTATTCACAAGAGATAAACTATATCATAGAATGTCGAATATCTATCCTTTCATGGCCAGAAACATTTGATAAGGGAATATAAAATATTTATCCACTATAGTCTCCCAATAAGTAAGGGTAATTTTTTATCATTCAAACTACAAAATTAATTCGTTATAACATTACATGTCTATAGTCAATCCCATGAAAATAATATAAATAATCCCATAAAATTCCTCATTTTCACTATAATGCCCCAATTCCAGAATCTTGGTTCCAGTGCATTATTTTAATACATTGGTTTGATTATAATAAATCAATTCCCAAAGAAATGATCAAATTTGCAGTCTTGGAAAATATATCACACACATGAACATTTCATTATAATTCAAAACAAAAAAATACAACATTGATTGTATTTGGACAATGCTATTATTCTCCTAGATTAAACCTATATATCAAAAATAATTTACATCATGGAATTTTGAGAAAATAAAATATAGTAAAGGGGTGAGCTTAGATGCTTAGTTAGGATAAAAAATATAATGGATGATATCACAAACAAGAATAATCTTGTAAGGAAATTTTTAAAACTGAAACAACATCATTTTAAACATAATCTTTAGCATAATATGGGATGATGGAATCAAATAATTCGATTTAAAACTTTAAATCGATATTCTATTAGTTTAATAATCACATTAAATATCAATAATTAATCTCATTAAGAGGGAATTCATAATTCTAGGAATATAAAAATACAATCAAGCTCTCAGCTAAGACATCTAAAAATAAGTAGCTATGGCCTCAGAAAAATCCATATATGAAAATTAGTGGAATGACCATAGGTAGGTGAATTTCCAGTTTGTCTCATGATACCAACTAATGAACCGAGATGCTATAGTGATCCCCAACAATCACTTACTATGTCCAATGCATTCCTACTATGAAAATGGTACAACAAAACATAAATATTCATATTAAAACAAGTATACGAAATCTTAATACTTTAACCATAGACCATGAATAGTATAAAAACGACACATCTACAATCAAATCTATCATAAAACCTTCAATAAAATATGGAATATTTTATCATAAGAAATAAACCTCAATTAATAATGAAATAAGACAAATCATGTTGGAATAGTGGAAAATAATCTAAAAAGATCATTAATAATATTTAAAATAAATATATGATTTTACATTGAAATTATATAAAAGTCACACAATTATTAAAGAAAAAATTTTATATTGAAAATAAAATTATAATATTTTATGTTAATAATAAAAATGTTAAGGCATCATAATAGTTTAAAATAGTCGTTTGCGCCGTGTAATGTAAAAAATATTCATTACTTATTTTGTCTAAAAGGTTATAAAGTACCTCATTTGGAAAAGGATAGAAAGATTACATTCAAAACCATTTTTAAAAATTATAACATGTTTAAAATTGATTTTATCCTTTTTTAGATAACATTGTTAAATAAATTTTAACAAACATGTACGTAGATGATAAAGATGTCCCAGTAGATACTTACATGTAATCAATCTTGTATAATAAAGAGAGTGTGAAAATAACCCTAAACTTATAATTTTTATTAGTTGTGGATGTGTTAAAATCATGTAATATTGTTAATGAGTTTTATTATTTTATTCCATAACTATATACATATTTATGATATCATATATGATCCTATTATATCATTTTGTTAAATGTGTTTCAATATTACCATTATATCAGTTGTTAACTGCCTCAGTTTCCCATTCCCGTTTGGCTATGTATGTCATGTTTGTTATGAACATGATGTATTATATTCGTCTATATATTGAAATTACTTGTGCACTTTTTATTTTTACTCAACTTATAAATTTTATAATAATTCAAGAATTGATAACGTGGATAATGATTCTCACCGCGTCATGGAGACGATAGGACCTATATATGCACAAGCGATGATATCATTCCCTTATTGATTTAATAGCATGGAATTGGATGGTATATTAAATTTAAATAATCATTATCATGTTATATTAATTATTTATATCAATTATTCTCATCATTATATCAATCCAATTAATGTACTGTTGAATAAAAAATTACACCACTGCGTGGAGACAATAAGAAGTACGTACGACCTCATTGTTATATTATTATTCAAACGATGGATAATGTTAGAAATGTGGTTTTACCATGATTATAATAACATATTAGTAAATAGTTATTTCATATTTATTAACTTTATATAGAAAAAATAGATAAAGATGAAGTAGAAGAAGAAAATAACTTTTAAAGCGGTGATAAAATAATTAATTTTTTTTCAAGTATATTCTTTTATATTACACAAAAGGACTAATATGCATGGCCATCAACCCAAAGTGTGTCATCTTGGATGAATTGAGGGATGTTGAGAGAAAAATGTTTTAGTGGAGGGATGAACCAAAAGCCACTGGTGGTGAGAATTAAAGAGAATAAGATGTTCCCTTTTACAAGTGAGGGGAGAGGAACCCTTGGAAACACTAAAACTATTAAATTTTTATAAATTGATTTTTTTTTTCAAATGGATCTAAAGTGATAAATTTAAAATATAATATAAGGATGTGTCAAAAACTTCTCAAACAATAAAATTTATACATTTTTTATTTAATTTTAAACCTTATAATTTTGATTTATCCTTATTTAATCTATTTAATTTTAATTATGGTAATAATATTCAAAATATTAAACAGTTATATACATTTCTTTTTGTGGGGTAATTTTTAAATAATTGAAATCCTGATTAAATTATAAACCTTATAATTTTATCATTGTAATTTTTAAATATTTTTATGACTCATATAATTTAATGAGATGTGTTTTTAATAAAAATATCAATAGTGTTAGTTTTGAAACTTTTCATTTATTAGACTATAAATAAAATCGAGACAGAATATAAATTCTAAAAAAATATTTAATACACACCTCACATGTGATATTAAACTAGAAAATTCTTGGATCACATTAATTAGTTCATATTATATTAAATTCAATATTTTAAAACTATTTATTTGATATTTCTATTAATAAATTAATGTTATCATCACTATTGTGTCATCATTAATGGAAATTATTTAATCACCAACCATTATAAATAAATTTCTATGATGTATGTGATTATATAATAATTTCATAGACTACCTAAATTCTTTTGTATCTCCTGGTTATCCAAATATTAAATGTAATATACTTATATAAATGAGAGGTGACATTTTGTCACATTCATTTATTTTAATAATATTAATGTATATTCAAGAAAAATTTCACATTAATTGACTCCCTTTCAAAAGATTGATTATAATGATGTAATGTAGTCACAAAAACATATTTTTATAGGTTTTATGGTAATTTATTACATTAATTTTACCTTTAATTACCTGATTTACCCATAACTACAATAATAAGAAAAATTATTGAAGTTATTATTCATAATGCCCAAAAATCAAGGTATCCTATTAAAATAATTTGTTCCAAATGATTCCAAATTTGGAATACATTTTTTTAAATTTAGAACACAAATGGTTTAGTAATTAATTTAATATTAATCATTATTGTCAAAAACTGAAAATGGGTTTTTCAAAAGTAGAAACAATCAAAAGATTGCCATATGATTACATGTAATATTAATGTGAAATTGACTCCAATGAAATAAATTATAATAAATTATAAAAATATAGTATAATTATACATTAAAACCAAAAATATATATAATTGACAACTATAAATTATTTTGAATAAAAAAATTTTTAATTAAAAGTTAGTATTATTCACAATTCATCAAAATATGAATTTAATCAGAAATACAAAAAAAATTATCATAAATAAATTTTAATGACGATATTAAAAATAATAAGATTGTTTTTTCAAGTTGAATATATAAATGTATCAAATATTGGATTTAAAAAGGGTATACTATTGAAAGGCGGCAAAACTGCATTTTGTGAAAAATAATCTTTCATAAAAAAATTGTATTTGTTCTTATATTATATATAAGAAACACATAATATGAATGTTAAAATTATATGGAATTTATAAAATAAACATGTGGTCAATAAAATTAAAAATCTATAATTTAATTTCAAGGTTAAATATCATATAATATAAATATATTTTATTAATATATTGTTCTTCGGTAAAATTGGGCCTTGAATGTAATGCAATACAACTCATTGTTGTGTGTAGTGTAATATTAACATGGTATTGAATACCATAATGAAAAAAAATAAAATTATGTTTATTCAGATTTGAAAATATTGCAAATTAGTGGGGTGTTACATTCTTCCCTGTAATAAATTACATCTTCGTAATTTAATCATGGGATTGGAAACTAGGGGATGTCATTTCAAAATATCATCATGATATCCCCCATCGGAATATGGATAAATGGTACTATCATTTTAAAATAATTAAAGGGACGTAAGAAGGTCACCATAGATAACAAATACTAGGGTTACATGTTGGAAAACATGGACATGAAATAAAAATGTAACCATCATGTTCACATGGAGAGTGATAGAGAAAATTATTATGATAATGGTAACAACCAAAAAGCTAAAAATCCATAATGATCCAAAAGACCATTCGATTCATAAAAAAACAAGGAAAACATTTTTTGTCTTATTATATTTTACATATAGTTTAAGATGTCATTTACTTCATATATTAAGAACATAATGGTACATACTTACATAAAAATTATTGTTTTCCACTTTAATAAATTTCTACCATAAATGAACCTTTCTATCAAAAATAAAATAAAATTTATCTTTATCATATAGGGTTATAGAAATGAACTTATACGTCATCTATTATACCATTTAAATAAAATAAAACTATTTTATATTAACTGGGACATCACTTAGTCTGATATGAGGTGATTCACCCTTATTACCCTTCATTTGTGAGTTCATGTCTCATGGCCTTACTGGATGTGACTGGATGTCGCTAGACCTATGGGTGTATGTTTTTCTTAAAACTATAGTATTCCCTCATTCAGAATATATCTTGAATATAATTAAAATTAATGAAATGTTTTATCTATAAATATTAATGTCCAATGTTCAACTTAATCCAATCCAACCTTTCAACTTATCCAATATTCATCAATCCAAACTCATAATCCAAATAAATTATAAGGAAGTTCACATAACATAATGGAGATCATATTTGGTCACAATAAATTCATCATGTATTCTCTTAAAAAAATAATCTAAATTACCATAAAACCTTAAAAACATTGAATATTTCATATTCTATATAAATGAGAAAATGTTTTGAACACTAATAATGATGGAATAAACAAGCCATTAATTAGTTATAAGGTGGTTAATAATATAAAATATACATTATCCAGATCTATCAACTATTTATTCCAAAATCATTATCTTAGTATTAGAATCATATTAAGGGTTATCTTTCCCTCACCCATATATTTTTCAAAATGTTGAACATGAAACTATGTCACTTTACATAGTACCATACAATCTCAAATCCTTAATGAAATAGTACTCTACTACAATCCTTATTTATCACATTATTCTTATAACCATAAAACAATTGATTTTAATAAATATTGAATCCACATAAAAAATAATTTTAATAATTCTAATTTACATTTAAAGCATTAACTACACTTAAACATATTACTCCTTAATACCTCCATTATCTCAATTATCTTTGGACACTTATTCGTTATCATTAGTATAATATTTACTTGTATAACTCTGCGGATTCAAACCATTGACCAAACTCAAAGATCAAATTGAGAAAACTAATCATAGTGATATAGTCTAGAAAAATAATTTATAGGATCTCTAAATGATACAATATTATTATTAATCCATATGTCTATAGGATTAATAAAGGTTATACATTAACAAATGTAAAGAATGATATCACATACGTAGACTTATCCCCAATGTAATTAATATGGTTTGTTTCTTTATCAATGTTTTCTTAATCTAATTTTTAAGGTTGTTGTTAAAAATCCTCTGATACCAACTGTAACACACTGACCCCAAAATCCTAGAGCCAATGCATTATTTTATTATATTTTTCTTGATTAAATGGAATCATGCTCACAAGAACTTATCAGTTTAGAATTAATTGAAAATATATTATATTCATGAAATTTTCATTAGAATGAAAATAATAAAATACATTATTGCTAGTCCTTTTATATTCATGAAATTTACTACTTATGAATTATTATAGAGATTGTACAGAAAATAATATAGGCTCTATTATTTATATTGGAGTTAATTAAAAAAATGGATAAACTCTATGTGTAAATTTAAAATGGGAAAAATTATGTGTCAGAAATAAAATAATATAGTTATTATTCTATTCATATAATAATTAATGTAGTAATCATTGTTAAGAAGATTTGTTTGAATAAAAAAATAATAAATAAATAAATAAATATTAGGTTAATTTAAATTAATTTATAATTGAATGTATACATACAGATATGTATATATACAAATACATTTTAGTAATAGCATATTAAAAAAAGCTTTACCAAATTAATAAATAATTATATATACAAAATAGATTACATATTTATTAATATTGGTTTATAAAGGAAGATATTTCATATACATATATAAACATATATGCATATATAATATTTTATATAGTTTATATATATATATATAAGTAAATTTTACAATAATATTAAAAATATGGAAAAAAATAAGAAAAAAATAAAATAAAAGAAAAAATTACGGGTTCATAACCTTATTCCCCATAAAACAGCCCCACTACCTGGTACCTATTTCCTCTGGATTTTCCGTTCCCACCCTGCAACCATATAACCTTTTTAATGAACCAATTTAACCACTATAGCCTAATTTTGTCACCATCTTCTTTATCTTATTCCAGTTAAAATTATTTAAACGTCCATCCCCACATCTCTTACCCCTCGTCTCTAAACGTTCCCTCAACGATAACAACATCCTTATCATCTGACGACCTCTCCATATGTGACTTCAAAATTAAAACCTCACTTCTCAGTATCATAAAAATTGATGTGCCTAAGTAGTATATTGACCCAGATATATATTTATTTTGATAAAATAGAAATCTAAGATAAAAATAGGTTTCCCCATATTTTATTTTGATGTTTTCTATAGGATATATATATATATATATATATGTTTTTCAATTAAAAGAACTTCGTAAATGAAGGACATATAACCTATAGTACAGGTAGTGATAAAACAAGATTCACCCAACTATTATCAATCCTCTTTTTGTGAGTTGCTAAATAAGGAGATACATTGTCCCCTATATAATTCCTTTACTTTTCTATCACAAACACAATGTGGCAAATAATCTCTAAAAAATATAAATATTTTCATAATGCCTTATAATGGATCTATAGTGATGGTTGCCCTATATAAAGGATCAATCTTCACTAGTGTTCCTCCATCCTTTTGATCTCCTTATTTAAAAAAAACAATAGTGTATTTACATTATAAATTATGGTTTTTAGGAGATTTACCAAGGATATGGACTTCTTCATAGGGAGTCTAAATGTCTATAGAATTAATTTAAGGTGAAATAATTTTTCAAAATCTATTCTCAAAACATTTTGAAGATTATCATCTATTATTTAATCATTGTCTTAAAGATCTATTTTCAAAAATATTTTATATGGGAAGATATATTTTCAATTAAATAATCCATGTTAAAACAATTTTCATATAAAGGGATTTTTTTTTAGAAAATTTCATTTTATAATTTTTCATAACATTCTATTCTTTTACCAAAATACCATCATTAACATTTATAATCATGATTGGTTTATAATGGGAAATTATGTTTCAAAAAATATAATATTATTTATTAAATATTTATTTAATTCAATTATTATATATAATATTTCAATTTATGTAATTGGGTTTATGTATCCAAATATTCTTATTTATTTTTTAATTATTCTTTTTATGAGTTTAGGTGGGAAATTTGTTTATCATTTTATAAATGGTTAATTATTTCTATGTTATTATTTTATTTTCATATAAATTATTTTATGTGGATTTTATAATAAAAATTATGTTATTTAAAATTTTCCTTTCTTATGATAAAAATCATATTAAAATTTATTCATATTTTGATGCTTTTTTATTTTATGGTCATGAATTAATTTTTATGATTCAGTTTATATGTTGGATTTATATAGTTTTATTGACACATGTTTTGTATTTTCATAATTCATTAACAAAATACCAAGATATGTAAATATAACAATATATAAGAACTATGATATATAAATATAATGTACCTATTCTCACTATTTCAATAAAAAAAGAATAAAAAACTCTAGTGAAAAAATGGAAACCAAAAAATGCATTATAATTTTTTTTTGAATTTCAAATATTGATTATGGTTTGGTGGGTGATATCAAAACATCCAAATGGGTAGGCCCTATAGAGCCTTTGATGCCCCAATTTGTCTCATGGTTTTATTTTCCAAAAATGGGAGGGTCTTTTCATAATAATAAGTAGAATGTTTTAAAAAGAAAATATATTAATGCAATCAAATTTTATAATAGTTTCATTGTAAATGAGTCAGTTTATTTATTGATTTTTTATTTTAAGAAATAGGGATTTCAACGGTTTCATGAAGGACAATATAATAAAATATTAATTTTCTTTTTAGAAAAATCATTATATTTATTTAAAGGTAGAATTTAATTTTATGATGAAAAAAAAATTTATTTTAATTAATGATTTGAGTTTTTTGAAGAAATAATTTTTGATGGTTGTTTTTAGTATTTTTAAAAAAAAGATGTAATTTTTTTAATCCTTGTACAGATCTGTTTTCTTAGAAAATTTTTTGAATGTTTTTTCATAAGGTATTTTTTGGGTAAGAGTTACATAAAAGATAGGTATAAGCTATTTTTATAAGAAGAAGAAGAAAATGTTGTGAATTAGATGAGTTTATTTTTCATAAAAAATATGTATATTTTATATATATATATTTTTAATCTATTTTCTAATCCCCTGAAATACTCAAGATAAATGATCCTCAAACTATTTATTTTTCCATGATAAATAATATTTTATTAAGAAAACAATATATAGTGTTTATGAAACCAGATCTGGAAGAAATGGTTCAAGGAATCTCAGTTAGAATCAAAGGAAAGGTTTAAAAACCATTGGAGATTAATATATTGATATTAATATAAGAGTAAAAAATATTATTGTGAGGTTTTAGGATATTATGTTTTGGGTGATTGTTGAAATTATAGATCTTATGATTCTATGAGAGAATATTTTAGACATTCTTGGGGGTCAGTTTTCTTATCTAGGAATCGATAGAATTCACTTTTAAGAATAATTTTTTTTATTAATTAAATTTATATAAATTTTCATTGAAATTAAAATATGAAACATTATGAAATCAAGTAATTTCGCATCCCAAATTCCATTCAACCAGGGCCCTGAGATAGTGGGTCACATGGCTTCAAGCGCACCACCTCATACACTAGAGGCTGACGATTAGTAGTGAGGGTCTATGGTGGTACAATTGGATATTATACCCTCATAATAGAATGGAATAATGGATAAGATAAATATATAGAAAATAGTGGATTCATGAAATAATAGATTTCACAATAGAAACATATATAATAACTAACAATTGAAGTATAAATAACCAAGAACAATAATATTAATCAAAATCCCAAAGGATGAGTCTTACATAAAATGATTTCAATTATTATTGATATATAAGAGGAGAAAGAGGGGACACACATATATAACTTTCTGTACAAAATTTAAAAAAAAGGATGATCCACTAGAATCATAAGAATAGGCGTGTACCACTTCTCCCATGCTCAATGATATATGGAAAATTAATAAAGCATCAATAATAGGGTGATTCCCTTATCAATTATCATTGACATATGGCATACTATAGTACCTAAAATAATAAAAGTTGGGTTTTAGATAAAATCCTAGTTTTCCAAAACCCAATGTGTCTAGGAATGAGCCAACAATTGTACATAGTGATAGGATTAAGCATGTAATATGAAAAAAAATAAATGCAGAATAAACAAATACTAGCCAACAGAGTTTCCGATAGAACACCTGGATGGCTCTACGTACTTCAACGTAGGCCAGGATATGTCTATATATTAACCATATATATATATATTTAATTATAAAATATATTGTAATAGAGTTATATATTTTATAAAATTATGTGCACTATGTATCTGAGGACATAAGTAATAATATACCTTGATAATAGTTATCGATAGGACCAGGGGTGTAACTCATGTATCCAAAACCAATATAAATAGCCTATAAGATCATGAAGATGGTAAATTACCATAATAAAATAATTACTATGATTTTTAATTCTCGAAACTTGATAACAATGGGGTGATAAGTTATGCATAGCACCCGATTTAGATGAAACATGGAACATTATGTAAATAGACCAAAGAGAAGTATAATGGAGAGAAATTTCTTACTCACAACATGATATAAGTGATAGTGAAATGTGATGCTCCAAATTACATCAACCATAATACACCAACCAATAGAAATGGAATAATCATAATAAGAATAACAACATGTTTTATCATCTCATAAGAATCAAAATTAATAAAGACCAGTTCATAAATGGGTGTTGATGTTCCAATATGCAATGTGAATTAATTTAACAAATACTCTATCACTAGGGATGACCTCCCTACCCATTACCATTCATTATAAGTAATTCAATTAATTAACTAATCATGGAAACGTAGTTCACGTTCAATCAAATCACATAGAATATCTTCAATTCCATTGATCAATTATATAAAAAGGAAAATACTTCCCAAGATAATCCAAATAGTTAGGAAATGTTTGGAAATTAAGACAAATTGACATAAAAAAGAAAATTATGTTACAAAACAATGTGGTGAAAATGTGTGTGGTTTAAATCCTCTATTTGTGATAAATATTCTACATGAGTACAATAATGTGCTTCAATTCATTTATAAATGAAAAATTCATTTTAACTCAATGAGCGAAAATGGTCCCTGTGAGACAAAATGGTGGAGCTACCAAACCCACTAAAATATTAGAGAAGACAACTATATCATCTACCATAGGGTATTATATAACTCCTCAACAAATAATGTCCTCATAATTAATGTAAAACAGGAGAAATCAAAGAATCAAACCAACAACATGAAAATATAGTGTGATAGAGATAAGTTGAGCAAGGAAAAATGAAACCAAGGGGATTTTATATCTCATCTACTACTATACAACACTTCGAATGGTGTTTGATTTGGTGTTCGAACAATGGAGCTACCACTTTCTTAGGATAACAAATAGGGATATCTCACTAGAGTGGAGGGGGGTTTTGTCTGTTGGAAATGTGGAAGTGGAACAAAGGGTTTAGAATTAATTTTCATTGAGGTAAAAGTGGTAAATTAACCCTTCCAATATAATGTCTCATAGATTTTACTCACGGTTGGACAAAATATTCTCTAACTATGTTTCACACCACTTTCCATGGAGGTCTATAATAGGCTAGGATCACAGTTTACCTAAGCATGTGAAATGCATTTGTAACACCATTATCAAAATGTCTATAATTTCTGACCAGTTATGTGGCTAACGCACATGGTTTCACACAATATTTTCCCCCTTATCTCCACTAAAATTTGTAAACTATTAGAAGAAACAATGAAGAATGAGTATAATAATTTCTTTTAATTATGAAACCCAATGTGTTTCTCCATAATCATGGGTTCTATGCTCTGAAAAATCCCGTGGAAGAATAATGAACTCCATGAATCTATGAAGTAAAATTCCATGGTATAAAATAATAAATTTTAAACAAAACACAAATGATCCATACCTTTGGGAAATTTTTGGTCGTTACAACCTCTCCACATTAAAGAACCTCATCCCAAAGTAGGCATTCAGAGGGTAAAAAGGAATCATCTATGAAAATATTCATCTAATGGTATCTTATATCTTCTTTCCACTCAAAGGTCTCATATTTTACTCAATCCTACTTCTATAGAACTTCTACTAATAGTTCAAACCATCCATAGAGTGTCTTCATGATCTGATCCACAATATGCACTAGATACTCTTTAAAAGAAGACACCATATCTAACTCATCCTAACCAGGTTGGAAAACATGTGATGTGGCTAGATAATACTAGAAAATCTATGATATTTGAAAGATATCATGTATAGAGTAGTATTTATGATGAATTATTTTCTGATAAGCTATTGGTTCGATTCATTTCAAAACCTCAAATGGTCTGACGAATTGAGGTGAAAGCATTACATATCTCCAAATACATCAATGGATCAACCTAGGAGAAACTCACAAGAATATCTGATCTATAACTTCAAACCCAAGAGTTCATCGGCATCAATTTGCATATGACCACTATCTGGACTAAGCCATCCACATGTTCTTTAAAATATAATGGTCCTCATTTATAGTCTTATAAATGGAACCTGATTTAAGAAAATCTTCCACCCCTACCTATAATAACAAAAAAGATGATTGAAAAGTCTTACCATATATTTCTTCATAAGGATCCATTTTTATGGTAAACTATAATATATTAGTATAAGATAAATCAGTAAGGGGTATGTGTTTCACACATGAACCCTCTATGTTAAGGACACATTCATAGAGCATTCCCTCTAACAATAGAATCCTACTCTATGACTTTCCGTTGGTTGGAGTGTGATTGGTGTGCTCATGAAAACAGGTGTATCCATGGACATATGAAACCCCTTCCATAACCAAGATGTGAATTCAGTATACCTATCTTATATGATTGATCATAGAGCTTTAAGAATACATATGACATCACTAACAGATAGCCTCCCTATCATATCTTCCAAAAAGGAATCTCTAATAGTTAAGAATTGTTGGTCCTTCATGAAATGATCAATGGACACCCAAATTCATTCATTTCAATGAGGAAATCTGGGTAAAATAATAACAAAATCCATATAGAAATTATCTCATTTATACTCGACTATTTTAACAACTATAAATGTAATGTCAATCATTGATATTCCATCTTCACTTGCAGATAGGTCGGACACAGAGGGATAAATATTACTATCTCCCATTTCATACCTAGCCACCAAAAACTGGTTATGTATGTATTTACACATCTTGGTGACATCAGAATGTACTACCCAAGAAAAGGCATGAATTTACCTCACTATATTCACTCTAATGTCTGATGGGGCCCAATCTCTCCCATGAATGAGTATGGTCAAATCCTAATATATTATCCAAATAGATGGTGAACCGTCATCTCAGTTACTTTCCTTAGGACTGATCTAATAATATCTGATAGATTCCTCATTTTTACCCATTCTATAATTGTATAGTTCACTACTAAATCAGAGAGGATAGTATGCCCACAATCATCTTGAACATCATCATGCATTTCAAGAAATAATTCCACGAGTTTACATTCACCATTGGCCATATGAGCAATGTATTTCAAAAACCCGATACATAGGTCATTGGATACAATATTTGTATTTTCAGGATTATAAAAAATCAAATAATAAAAGGAGTGTAGGTACTCAAACCATCTCTATTGCCTGAGATTCAAATCATGATGTGTAAATATCTACATGTGGATTTTGTGATCCATGATTACATCAAAAAACTCTCAATTTAAATAGAATCTCACAAAAAATAGAGTATGCACAATATTAACTTGATCATGGTCATTTATTAGGTAATTCTAATCATGATACCTCGACTAATGTGTCTCGTACACTAAAACACACTCATCCTATTTAAAAAAATACCCATATCGATACCTGATGTGTCAACATAGACTAAATAGCTTATTCCTCATTCTCGAAAAATCGGCATCAGCACTAAATTACACAATTCAATTAACTCCAAAAGGCTACTTTAAAGGCCTCTGTCAATATATATTTCACACCCTATATAATCAATCTTATAAGAGGTGCTACTATGGATGAGAAGTTCTGGATGAAGCATCCTTAATAATTAAATAGTCCCTATAGGAACATTATTTCAAAGAAGTTATAGGGATTTTTTCAATAAACTATAGATCTCACATTCTATGGCTCTATTGATAATCCTTATTCCAAGAAACAATGTCCTCAAAAGTGAAATTTATCTATCCAAATGTGAAATTTATTATGAATATCATAATTATTAAAATTATATAGTGTATTTAGAAATATCTAAATATGGATGACATTGTCGTGTTTAGAAAGAGAATATAACTAAATTTCATCAAGAAATACTTCCACAAATTAATCTTGGTATGGTGGGAAAACACGATTCAACATATCTAGAATAACTACAAGTGTGTTTCTGAGACCCAACAACATTACTAGGTAATCATAAAGATTGTTCGGTTTGTTGAATGTTGTGGAAGGTATGTCTTAAGATATGAAATGAAAATTATGATAGTCCAAACATAATTAAATCTTTAAATACATCATTTCTCCTTGGATATAATAAAATAGTTCATCTATTGGAGGTAGTGCAAGCCGATTCATTATCATGATATAGTTGAGTTGGGGGGTCATCGATGCAAAGCATTAGGGTATAGTCTACCTTCAGAGAAAAAATAACTATTGATTACCAAGTATATGTTTTGGTGTGTATAAATCTTTTATCCTCTAGATGATCAAAAAATTTCTTTTTTCCCATAAGATACATAGGTTCTATCTTGCATGGTGTAATGGACACTGTTGCCGCTCATAGATGATAATAAATTGTAAATTGTACAACATCAATATAAGGTATCCTAGAGAAGTCATTAAAGAATACTTAACATATGTGATCCATCACTTGAGGTTAAAAATGGGTTACAACCCCTAATCATTCAAAAACTAACTAATGATATGGGGAACACTCCGGCATTCCCCTGATGCTCAGGTTTGGAATGTGCACCTTGGATATCCCATTATCCCTTATAAACATGTCTACCACTCTTTTGGGAGGTAAACATATAAATCCATTGATAACCTCTAATATGGTATTAATAGGGATGTAACCATTATATCAGGATAATTACATTAAACCATGTCATGTCGAGGACGAAAAATATCCAACTATCATGATGGAACATTCCATAAAATGAATAATATTAACTGATCGAATACCCTATGGGATATTAAGAGTCATAGAGAACCAGTAATACCCCATATTAAGGCTCATACATTCCATGATTTCCACAGCTATAAAATTGTGTAACAAACCTATATAAAATAAGGTGGAAACTAAAGTAGAGGCTACAATAATAGTACCTCAACTAGTATTTAGGAATGTATTTCATACTGAAAAACTATTAACTATAAGACTGATACTGGTACCAATAACATTAGACCAACACTCATAAATATTATAATATTGACTTTGTTGTGGAAGTCCTTTGGGCAGAATAATTTTATAATAGCAATGAAAATACTTATTTCTAATTTAAGGAATATCTTCAAAACATTAATGGAGTTAATCCATACGACATATGACATTCAATTACGTTATAACATTATGAGCTATCAAGTTCCATATTTTTGAGGTTGAAGACAAAAAAAATTAATGTAAAACCATTCATAGGATTTATATACATATTTTATCATTTGAAGAGTTTGGAGTAGGTTATATATCATATTATTCATTCTTAATAAATATATTCATGAACAACTCATTCTTAGACCGTTGTTTTCTTTAGTATTTTTTATTTTAAAGAGGACTCATATGGGATTTCTCCTTTAGTAATTTTGTTGTTTTATGATGTTTCTGATATTTTTTATGATTATGGGATTCTAGGGATAGGAAGATTGAGAATTAGATCCAACGGTTTGATGGCTTATGGGGATAATAAAATAAACTAAATCATCATATCATGGGCTTCTTGGGAATGTAATTCATATCTGTTCCTATCTTAATATCAATGACTCCCATAGTATGAAAATTCACAATTTATTGTATCTATAAAACATTTGATATCTTTATTTATGGTTATTGACTACTATAAACTTATGTTTAAAGCAATTATCTTTTTAAATGGCTTGTATTTCATTCAAAATTATATTAGCTATTTTATTACTTTTTTTTACAAATTTATTCTCTGGTACACATAAAATCATAATTCAGTCTCATATTCATCATTATATTTTGTTTAATTTATCCTATTAACTCTGATTACGATATTTTCACCTTGATAAATAGGCTAAATTATAATTATAATATTCACTCTGAATTAATCAGTCTGATCTTAGATTCAGTTCTGTGTCTTTGTTAATCAAGCTGAGTCCTGAGTTTTATAAACTACGTTAAGAGGAATTTTTTGTTTAGTTAATTCCTTTTAAACTGTTTTTTAACTACAATTCACAACCAATTTTAAGTATTCTATTATGAGAAGATTATACAATCAAATAATAAGTATCATAGCAGGATTCTAGCCTTCATATATGTATTGAGGTTTCTAGATTTGATCCTATTACATGTTTGTAACGATTTATTATAAACATTCTTTTTTTAATAATTGTCTATAGTAATGTGTGTCTATGTGAACATATAAATTTTTTAACGTATGTCTTAATGTTTCTTAAATTGAAAATCTAAATCAAAATAAGAAACCTATGTTGATGGTGTTAATTACGAGTACTAGGGGATAAGATGAAATCTTTTTTTATCAAAATAATAGTTGATAAATCGTTATTCTTATAGTAGACTAAAATATTCTTAATAAGGATTTCACAAATTTTATACATCAAGAAAAACTATATCATTTAAACTATAGACTAAGTACTAATTTGTTATATTCTATGAAAAGAAGTACTTATAGTCATATATATGTTCAAGTGAAGTTGCAAATAGTATCCCGAAAAGAATTCTTTTCAAACATTTGAGTACTTCAAAAATTATTGTGACTAGTAGAAATATTCATAGAGAATTCTATCAAGACGTTGAATTTATTCATGGTTAATTAAATAAAAAATGAACCAATGGATTATAAAAAACATAAATTTTTAAAAATGCATTGGTGAAATTTGAATTGTTAATGAATTTTTTTTAAAAATACTACTGATGTCATGGGCAAGAAATGGTAATCAATGTGAACTATCCATTGTGAGACAATACAAAATAATTATATAACCTTGGATGTTCTTATTGGAACCATTATATTGTACAAGGGATGATTAAAAATACAAGCTAAAGAGAAATAAAAATAAAATTGGTGGTGGTTATTTTAATACAATATCTACCATACCTAATAAAGATCAATCTGCTGTGAATTTGGATAATTATTCAAGAAATAATAATGTTCTTGTTCAATCCCATTCAAGAAATTTTGAACATTCTGATAATGACTAAGATAAAATTTAAAAAAGGATGATCAAGATAGATAACGTGAAATATTTCCAATATCATTTCAAGAATGGTCTTAGGGATAGAAGTGATGAGAAAGATGAATTCAACATCTATGAGTGTATGAATTATAGGTATATTAGACCGGATTGTCTAAAGTTTAAGAGGAAATATAGAAAAGAAAATAAAAAAAAATGAATGCCAATAATGTTTATGAATCCAAAGGTAATAATATTTTGAATTCTATTGAAAAATGGTGTTCTAATGTTTGTGATTATTATGGTGATTATTTTGACAATGATTTTCAAAGTTATAAGAAAATTGGTTTTTTTGATAAGGCACCTATATATAATAAATATTTAATTTATAAACTACACATTTTAAAATCCATCAAAAACATATCATTAAATTCCCAATATCATGATGAGAAATATTCTATATCATTTGATGAATAATCTTCCCCAGTTGAAGATATTTATATCCTTATTATGATAATGTTTCCCAGAATAAAAAAAATTGAAACGAAGAATTTTAATTTTTTAAAAAAGAGAACATGATAATTAGAAGTCTAAACATGATATGTCTAATTCAAATATATATGTTTTGAAAAATGAAATTTCATATATTTCAAATGTGGTTGATAAGACTATTGAGAATGAAACTATATATAAAGACATAGAAAAAGTATTTTATGCGAATTGTTTTTTGAAAGCAATACTCAATTTTAAAACTATTATGGATAAAGATAAAAAATTAGTTGTAAAAATAATTTCTATAATTATATCTCTGAATAAACTTTTATAAATCATAACCAGTGTTAATGAAAGCATTGATAAAATGCGTAAAAAATTCTACATCATGGTACGAGTTCTGGAATGGGTTTTTATATAAATAACCTATTTTCGCGAAAATTTATTTGTCCCAAAAGAGAAATTTTTTCTCTAAGGGTCAATGTGGTGGAAAATATAAAAATAACTATTTATTAAACAATGTTTGGTCTCTAGGTTTCCAAAAAGTATATTTTTCTAATCCAATTTGGATTCATAATGATTTTATCATAGTACAAGATTCAAGAAGGTTTGAGTTCTAAATGTATAATCATTTTACTTTCAAGAAAGAAAGATGTTATAAATAATAATAGTATAATGTAAATATATATATATTTTTTAAAATAACATGACTAGTTACTAATAAATCATCAACGAGATAATAAATACTATGGTTGGAAATGTATCTTTTAGAGAAAAAGCTCAAGGAGATATTATCGTAATATGTAACATTTTAATTCTCCAAAAATTCCTTATTTCAATTTTTTTTTATTTTTGTAGGTATTAAGCACAACATATAAGTATAATTAATTTATATTATGAAGGATAAATTCTGAGTTTTATAATGATAAATTTTAAGAACATATTTCCAATGATTAATTTATTCTTTCTTCTAATCTGTATGATAATTTTTACACAAATAACATAAACACCATTGTAACCAAGACTTACCTTAACCAAGATAAATTAAAGATAAATCACTAATATGGTATAGATGGTTAAGATTAAATAACCTTTTAAACATATTTAAATTTACTATGAAATGAATTATTAAGGATATACCAGAACTTAGGTTACGTACTTCAATATTTTTTTACAATTATCAATATGGTAAGCAATATAAGTCACGTTATAAATCTATTAGTGAAGTTTCAACTTTTTTTATTTATAGTCAGTGAATATTTAAATACTTGGTCCTTTAAAAACAAAAAATATTAGTGCAAAATATTATGTATATATTTTTGTTTGGGATTACACTATATATTATTGGGTTTGTGTTCTCGAGTACAAATATAAAGCCTTTAAGTATTTTAAGTCTCTTTTACCCCAGGATAAAAATGATAAAACCCTCTCCTTGATAAAAATTCATAGTGATCATGGTTGAGAATTTAATAAAATATATTTTTAATTTTTGTAGGATGATTCATATAGATCATATCTTTTTAGCTCTTAGATCCCACCTTCAAATTTTTTATTTGAAAAATGAAATATAATTTTTCACCAAATAACCAGAGTCATGTTGTGTGAATACTAAATTGCCAAAAAAATTGGGTTGAAAATGTTAGTACTTATTTATATATTATAAATTGAATTTATTTAGACCATTTCATAATACAAATTTTAATGATATAAGGAATGGAATAAAAAAATGTTTTTTATTAATTTTCTTTGGATATAGGGTATTCATTTAGAATTCTATAGATAATTTACATTATTTTTCAGCTAAATTCAATGAATCAATATTTCATAGTATTCTGCTATTTAATGGGCATATATTGTTTTTAAAAAAATCTTTTACAATAGTAGAAAATGTACATGTAATGTATGATGAGGATGACCAATCTGTTTTCAAATAACCCCAACCTATATCCTCATATGTTGTTTCTAAATTTACTTTCACCCATTGTTAAAAAGATCTTCTCATAAGTAAACAACCCAAGAAATCTGTTCAAATGTTTTTTCTTAATAATATTTCATATTAATTTATTGATAACATACTTTTGAAAAACTAGTAAGTCAATTTATTCTTATGAATCAACCTATTGAAAGTATCAATGGTGATGTTGATCAAATAGTTAGGACTAAAAGTTCCTTCTAAAATGAAATTTAATATAAATATTTCTTTTCATAATTTGAACCATTTAATACAAATAAGGATTTTGGAGATGTGGATTTGATAGAGGATAAGAAATATGAACACATTGAGTTTTAGAGGAACAAATTATGGACTTTAGTTAAACATCCAATAGAATCATCTATTATTGTAGTGGAATGGGGTTTTCGGAATAATTGTGATGAGAATGGAATAATTATAAGAAATAAGGATATACTTGTTGCTAAGGTTGATAATAAACAAGAGGTAATTGACACTAAATAAACCTGTGCACCAGTATCAAGACTTGATGTTATTCAACAAATTTTATTCTTTACGTAATTCTTTAACTTCAAAAATATTCAAATGAATGTGATGTTTTATATTCATAAATTACATTTTTATGAGAAGATTTATGTTAAAAAACCCCCAGTTTTGAAAATAAAAAACATCTTTAATATGTTTATAAATATAAAAATTATTTTTATAGACATTAAGAGTCCCAAAAATCCAACTATGATAGGTGAACCAAATTTTTATATAAAAAATAATGATTTAAGGGATCTGATGATCCATAAAAAAATTATTAAATAATTAAAAACAAATATTTTGGTTATATAAATATTATTTTGATGGCATTTTCTTCAGATCATCTCAAAATCATTACCATTTACCATTGTGGATATTATGAAATATCATTTTGAAATGTGTATGATGGGTGTGTTAACATATATTCCTAAATATAAAATCTCAAAAAATCCTAAGGAACTTTTATATCTCAACATAAGTATATAAACGATCTTCTTATTTAATTTGGATAAAGCAATACTATCTGTATTAGTACACCTTTTTATAACTCAAATATACTTAATTTTGATGAGTCAAGGAAATAAATTGATCAAAATACATTTAGAGGTACGATAGGATGATTACTTAACATAATAGCTAGTCATCCAAATTTAATATTTTCTATATTCCTAGCTGAAAGATATCATGAAGACCCAAAATAATCACATTTATAATCAATAAAACGAATTTATAATTATCTTAAGGGAACTATAGATTAATGAAATTTCAATTTTTATTGAAATGTTTTTGAAATAATTTTTTTAGATTCTGACTTTTGGGGGTTGTAGAATGGCTAAAAAGCATATCTAGAAATTTTTATTTCTTTAGAGATTCATTAGTTTGGTGTTCATGTAAAAAACAACACATAAAATCACATTCCACTATGGAAATGTAATATATGGAAGTTGGATGTTGTTTCACTCATGTGTTGTGGAAAAGCACACATTCACTGACTGTGGAATGAGTTTTACCAAAAAATGGATTCTTTTTATGATAAAAGAGTAATTAAATTATGTATAAACCCATAAAATAACTCACTTTATATGAATATAGAAATGATACATTATTTCCTTCAGAATCACACTGAAAAAGGGGATATCATCTTATAATTCATTGGATAGCAAGAATAACTTAATGCCAATTTTACAAAACATCTTACCTCTGATTTATTTGAATATACCAAATATATGTAATGAGTGATCAATTAAATGTTGTTATTCATATAGAATTATTTATTTCACATCTCTTACATTATGTTATTAATTTTCATTAGGGGCATAAATATTTTTTATATTCTTTAAATCCATTTTATCCTATAAATTTTTTAGTTTTTCTATAACAAATTCATAATTTGTATTATGAAATCAATACATTTTAATAGTTGGAATTATCTTAATTATTCTCAAATACAAAAATGTAATAAAATTTCGAGTCCCATATTTTTTTAAACTAATCGGGTTAAAAAATTTCATAGTTAGTTTACTATTTTACACAATTATATTCATTATTTATAAATTTAACATAATTTACATTGTTTAGGAAAAACAAATAGATAAGTTTATTCATACCTATGACACCTTATACTCTGAAAGGTACTCATATATTATTTAATTTTTTAACTATAATTTTATCTTAATTATTTATTTATTTTTCATTTTCTTCAGATTCATTGAAATAATATTTATTTTCATGTTTTAGAAAAACATTTCCTCATCATATTCACTCTAATCATTTAAATCCTTTAAAACCCTCGGTAGTTCAAAAATGTTTTGAAAGATTCTTCATATCTATATCAATTATTATATCATAATGGGGTTAATAATAACTATAGATCATCTTTTAAAAGATGAATCATCATCCCAATGCCGATATAAAAATGGCCTCCTCCTATGTCCCGCAATATTTTTTTGAAGAATTTCTCTCAAGTTGCTCCATCTCTGAAGGAACCCTGTCTGAAAAATTACCATTTCTTCTATTCTACAAATTCATTTTTAGTTCTAATGGAAACTGTATAATAATAAAATAAATGGTTTATAATCATGGAGTGTAATGTCTAATGATCATTCCACGAAAAATATGATTCCACTTTGGGGAATATTGTTGATTATCGAGGTTAGAAATCGGTGCATAGAAAAACTAGACATGGAATTTGATTTGTATTTTCCAGATGTTGATTTTGAATTTGATGCCTTTGTAAAATGTTTCAGAACATATTTTTTAGAGATATATTCTTTCTTCTATATATTGGAAAAATTATAAATTATATTACATGAAATCTATATGGTTCGTTGATTTACCCTCAAAAGCATAACATTATATTCCTTCACAAAATCTTCCAGAAAATATTATTTTATTTAACAAAAAATTGTTATTGGTTAATTATTTACTCATTATGAAGAAGCTACATATCATTCGCAACAAAAACATGAAAATCAGGTAATCAATTTGTAGATACAATTATTTTTAATACTAATTATATGAGATCATGATTCATTAAATGTTTCTGACTTTTTATTTTATTTTATTGTCAATATGATAAATGTATATTTGGTAATGTTCATTTTAAAAACACTGTAAAACATAATGTAATGACCAATTATATAAATAATCATTCTTTTTTAACCATTATAACTATGTTGGATGAGAAGTTCCTGGTGTATTTTAATGCTGGTGACAAGTATTATACAATGAGGGTGAAAATGTCATTAATTATCAAGGATAAGATGAATAGAATAAGGATTATGTTTCATATAAAATATAAGAATTTATTTGAGAATGTTGGTTGTAATTTATTGGGGAAATATCCATCTTGTTAACCTGAAAAGGTTGAAAATAAGAAGAATATGACCATAGAGACATATACTGTAGAGAATAGAAAAAATTAAAAGAATGAACTAGATGATGTTTTTAAAGAATGGATGAAAAATAAATAAGAAAAGAAACCAAAAGATTCAGTGTTTGGAATGGATCCTACAATTATAAAATATTTAAAAATACAATATACCAAATCACTAGAAAAATTATTCACGAAGAAAAACCAAAATAAATGATTACAAGTGACTCAATTGTGGGAAAGTAATTTAATAGGAGCTGAAATACAATCTAAAAAAGTTGTTTTACGAACATCTCAAATCGATCTGGTGAATCTAGGAGCTATATCATCTTTGGAAGAAATATTTATCATTCATGCTTATGTTCTAGAATTGTATAAGAATGGAAATGAATATATTATTGACAAATAATCAGTGCCAGCTATTCATGATAATGAATCAGAGTCACCAAAGTGATTTAAGAATATACATGATTCATGATGAGTATCTAAAAAAGAAATTGATGATGATGAATATGGATAATAAAAATAAGGTGATGGAAATTAAGAAGAAGAATATGAAGAAGAGGAGGATGAATGAAGTCATTCAAATATAAAATCATTAGACACATCATCATAATCCTCATTGTACAATCCCTTCAAATCCTACAAGGAAAGTAACACATGATGTTTTGAAGAAGAAACTCCATCATCTAAAAAAGAAAATCAATCATCATCAAGTAAATGTGAATATGATCAGAATTAAAAAATAGTTTATGATATATACAAAACATATAATGAAATAGATATTTTGTTATTATCATTTAACATGGAATATTAAAATGAATATTACAATGTTATTTCAATGATTGAAAAAGCACATCCAATGAAGATGATTTTTGGAACAAGAAGGATTTAACATCCTCACCCTGACCAAGGTCAATCAGATTAATCTAGAACTATAGCTCTAGACAGAATTGATTATGTTTTAAATGTGGTGAAGAGACTATAAGTAATAATTTCTTACATTATAAGGATTGAATAATAATGAAAACTACTTTAGGAAAATATTGATCATAAATTGGAATCATTAATGGTTTTAATGGAGAAGGTGATCTGGAATGTATTCATCTTGATTTATTTATAAGAAACTTCTTAGTATCATAAAATATATTGTAATCAGAAGGTTAATTGGTATCATCATTTTTATATAGATATAAAAATTTATGATGAACAATTTGATAATGTTGATAAGGTTATGGTAGAGATAGTAAAATATTTCAATACTCTAACATCAGACATGGATGAAAGAGTGATGATTTTAGAATAATTCATAGATCAAAACAATAATTTTAATTTGGATGTTATTTTTATAAAAAATAAGATTAATGTCATGGATATAGAGATATCTTGAATCTGGTCACGTTAAAATGAAGTTATCAATCTAAGGGAACTGAATAATGATTTTTCTTATAGTGTTCATATTCAAGAAGAAAATATAGAAAAGATTTAGAAATACTAAATTGAGTTTAAAAAGAAGAATACCTTTGTAAATACCTTGATGAAAAAATTAATAATATTTTATTTTGGACTCTCATTTTACATTTTATTTTTGTAAAAAAATTGAATGTTTTTCTGTGATGAATTTCTTTTTAATCCAAACCCAATTTGTTTGAATGTTTTTCAATTATTATTTGATTAAGGTTATTTCATATTTTTTTGATACATAGTTATATCATTTTATTGTTTATTATATTTTGTCTCCTTTTATAAAATTTAAGGAAACTCTGTATCCTTCCCCATTCTTTTTGAAAATAACAAAGGGGGTAAATTATTTTATTGGGGGAGAAATTCTTAAATAAAGGAATGTTGTAATGTAAAATAATATTTGTTTCATTAAGGGGAGAATATATTTCTATGGATAGAAAATTTAATTTAAATGGTACATATTATCCTAAGTGGGAGTTTCTCATATTCAACAATCTAATATCTATCAGATTTAGAATAATTATAAATATAGGATTAGTTATGGTTTAAATAATAACTCTAAATATAATGTTTGTAAAAGAAAATAGATAGTATGTTTTTTCAATGATAATTTTCAATTATTTTTTGGGGTTTCTGCATTCTAAAAATGTAGATATTGTTGAGTTTAATGTTCTACTTAATAATTTTACATTGATTTTGTTTTGGGAATTTTAATCAGCTTAAAACATGTTTACTAATTTATTATGTGCAAGGTTTTTTATGTTTTTATTGAAAATAATACCTTTTACAATACATAGAAAAAGATATAAAGAATCATTAATATAAAAAATATGTCATCAATACAATTACTGAAATGAGTACATATTTAATTTATCGAAATCACCTTTATGAGACTATAAGTTTGATTTAGTCATGTATTTCATACTGATAATGCCTTAAAAATTGTACTGATTCCAACACTAATAACATTAGACTATCATTCATAAATTTTATCATATTTCAATTATAGACTAAATATTTTTAAATCATAATATGAAGAGTTATTTATATTGTAAGGAATATATTTAACAATGTGATGTTTTTCATCAATATATTGTTTGACATTTGGTTACACCGGATCGTTATGATCTGTTTTGTGCTAATTATTTGAGGCAATTTCAACAAATTAGGAAATATGACAGTTGGGAGATTTCTTATAAATACTGGGTCATTTAGTGTGTTTGAAGATGGATAGATGCTTGATTACTCTCTTCAGAAGTGATATCTTCATGAATAGTACTTTTATAGTCTATGTTTTTGTTTAGTCTGTTTTTGTTCTGAGGAAACCACATAAAAGATATATCCTTACTAACCTCTATAATTGTTACTCATGACAGATGTTTGTTACGATCAATATATTTCGGGGATATGAAGATGGATAATATGATACATCATATCGAGGGATTTCAATGTAAGGAAATAGAACCATTAATGTTGGTAAAAAAACATTGGATACCTTTAGTTAAGGTTATTTACTTCCTTATTTTTAAGGTTAAATGAATTATTTTTTAAATAGATTGTATGTCATTATTACATTTTTAAGATATTGTATTACTTTTTTTACAAATTTATATTCCTCTTCAAATTTAATAGAATGGTATTCATCAATTAAATCTTATTATTTTGATTTTTTTGACTTATTAACACTAATTTTTTACATTCTCACTCTAAAAAATTAGATCCATTGGGTTTACAATATTCACTCCTATTTAATCAAAATGATCATAGCTATGATTTTTTGACATTGTTCATTAGACTAATTGAATATTTTGATAATCTATATAATGGGATTTGTCTATTTATTTGTGTAATTATTTTAAACTATGTATTTAACTAAAATTCACCCCCTCTTTTAAGTATTGTATTTTTAGTGCATCTTATGATCCTAACATAGCATTCCTCTACCTCTCTCCTGATTCACTACCTGACTGCCCTGATCTTGCCCGATCTGTTGGCACTGTACATCTTGAGTCTGAATACCAATTCCTCAACCACCAACTCAGCCTAAGTGGCCAATGGTGTTATAACTATATTCATGGAGATATGATATGGGCCCCTCACTATAATGTGGCATAGGTGCAGATCTCCACAAACTATGAACTGATGAAGAAGCCCTACAAGAGTTTTGGATATATCCCATCTTGTTTCAACTTATACATTCTAATGAATCTTTCATACAATGTGGTTTTCTAATTGATTTTTTCCTTCACTTTTAAGGGATTTTAATGGTTTTATTATAAAGATTTAGACTTATGCTACCCCCTCTAGGAACAAAAAAACATCACTTTCGCCTACTATCAGAACCATTGTATGTTGTATGTGTTTGTGCACCCTGGATCCCACCATCGGCTTCCCTTGAATTTCACTCAGTAATGAGGGATTATATGACTATCTCAGAAAGATTATTTAACTAAAATACATTTAATTGTAAGTGTATGGTGTATAAAATATTTTCCAAGAATCTCATCATGGTTATTATGTCTTCCCTAGATAGATTAGGTGTGAAACATTGTAGTTTATTAAAACGAGTGGAATAATCTACACAGACATGCATCCATAATAGAGGTTTACAAACTCTCTATTTTTGTTAACCCATAGAGTATGTGAAATGAAAAATACATAAATGATCTTATTATTGAATTCCCAGATGATATATCTATGTCAGTTTTGATAGGTAATGACAACTCACTATCTCTTAGAAGAACCATGTAGCATATTAGCAATGTGTTTGACCCTCCAATCAGGAGGCATCTTCAGCTGACCAAAAAAATGAAAACATGTCATTGATCCCTGACTCTGCATCATGTGGTCCACTATTCCCTAAAAATGTTAGAGGATTCTCCTATTGAACCTTCTGAGTCATATATTTTATATTCATGTCAATTCAATAGACACATTTTATAGAATTTATCATGTGGAAGATACCCTCTCAAAACAGGTCTTTGGTGATGATATCAGCATTATTCGTTGGATCTATATGTGGAACTATAGGAGGTATCACTAGCAGCTTAGGGATATCCACCAATAGTGCATGGTCACAACCAAATTCCTGTAAAATGACTTGATGTTATTTTAGTGGCATGATTATATTTTTCCAAACACAAGCCTCAAAAAGGGATTTAATAGTAGAAATAATTATAGATAGAAAACTATTCTAAGTACACAACAATCTTATAAATAGATCACACATCTCTTCATAAAAAAAAATCTAGTTCTAGGTGGTTCGAAACACCATAACAGGTCATAAGAACAAAATAGGCACTCCCAATTACCCATAACTATCGTCAGGTTTCTGTCTAGTACTCATATGATGCAACATATTTTCTGATATATGGAGTGTAAATTGTAATAAATAGAGGAAAGAACTATTTACTTTTTAATAAGAATCCCAATTTATAAGTAATCATTTTTAACTTCAAATTTTATGTCAATTTAGTTTCTAATATATTTAATATAAATATATATATCTTCATCCATAACCAGTTGGTCCAAACGCCAAATTATATTATAATCCAATAATTAATGTTTTATCCCTAATATATGTGGGAAAAAATGTTTAGATTGATGTATAAACTTTAATTAATCCAATTATGTTCTCCCTCCGTGAAATCATAGATCATTTCAATAAATAATATTCAAGAACATACTATATGAAATAAGAAAATCAATGTATAAAATAGAGGTTGTATTATATGATTCAAGACATATCAGTCCAAATTTTTATATAACAATGCATGGGATGAAAATTTCATTCCTCGTCATAAAAAATACCTTGTATGTATCAATAACATAAACAATAATAATAATAATACATTGTTTGTGATTTACACAATTATGAGGTATTATCAACTGTAATAGGTGAAAACTAGAACAAATAATATCCCATCCTAGGTAACTTGGTTTTGCCATGTAAGTGGGTTAGCCTCTACCATGCACATGTACCTTAAAAAATCCAATAAATCCTAGTATCTTTTCCAATTTCCCAACAGTTGGATAAAATGAAATGTAAATATCCAATACCACATTGTAACATGCCAACATGGAGTCAACTTAAGTGGGGCTTTGATTTGGTGTGTCACAATGCCTCAATTACACCTCCCCATACACTAGAGTATTCCAACTAGTAGTGAGGTTTTAATGTAGTATAATGGGGTGACAATACCTTCACATTAGAGTATCACATTAGATATGATAAATAAACAGACAAAGGTGAAATAATGGTATTATATATGGCACATCAAAATAGATATACTAACTAAAAGTGGAAGCATAAATAAGATACTATAATAATAATAATAATAATTTTAAAGGAAGATTAAAACACAAAATGATGTCATGGAATGCTCATACACCCGAGTATAGAAACGTGTCATGAATATAAAAAATGTTATGAAAAAAGAACAAAAGGTTTCTTCAATATCATCATGACAAAATACTTGATCTTATTCTCTCATTATCCATGATATAAGAAAAATGAATCAAAAATCTGTAAAAGGCTATATTCCCTTATTCATATCTACCGATATAAGGAACACTACGGTACCAAAAGCATCTTAGTTAGGGTGGGAGATAAAATCATAGAAGGCCCCCACCAACAATGTCTGGAAATGATATTGACAGTGTACATAGTGATAATAGTTTGATATTAATATAAATAATAAAAAATACTGAACACAAAAATATAATCTGGCACAGGTTCTTACCAGACAACTGGATGGCACTACAAACTTCTTCGTATAATGGAATTTTTCTAAAAAGAATATATATTAATATATATAATATTAATAATAATTTTTTATATTCAATATACATGTTTATACACTAATAATGTGAGGAGAATTGTAGGTATATACAGGGATACAAGTTGCTTGCTAGACCCGGGGCATAACTCAGGCATCCATAACCACTCTAAGAAGACTATATACTCATTAAAATGGTACATTCTCATTATCTCATAATAAACGCAATTCATAATTCTCAATAGATGATATAGTTTAGGTTATAAAAAATGAAAAACACCCTATATATAAAAAACGTGCAACATCATACCCATCATCCAAATAGAAGTATAAGAGTGAGAAATGTCAGGATCAACTGTTGATATAAAGCAGTGTGAAATGTAGTACATAAAAAATAACTCTACCATTGATCACAAACCACTAATAGTAGTATAATAATTACAAAAATAATAACAGAAGGTATCATCTCAAAATTATCATATTCATCAATCCCCAATAAATAAATCAATGTCATAGTTCATATCTTCCATATGTATAAATATAACAAAGAAAGGATCACTAGGTGTAGCGTATATCCATTTTCCATTCATTAGAACTAATTATATTAATTAATTAATCAATGAAATTAATTTCATTGTCAATCCAAAATCATAGAAGCTTTTATGGTCCCTTGATAAATTATATTAAAAAAGAAAATCCCTTCTTATGATATGCTTAACACATAGGTGGTGTTTCACAATTTTAACTATTTTATATAGAGGTAAATTCATCCAACACACATAAATAAGTTGAAATATTGATTTTCGCATGCTCTAAACATTTTTAAGAGTCCATTTGTTTATAAGTATGTGAATGAACTCATTTAGAAATAATGAATGCATTTTTATGGAAACATGAAATAATGGACGGTGTGTAGAACATCTTATGAGCAAGGAAAACAACTCAAATTTTTGTGAAAAAAAAAACACCACCAGAATTAGGGATGTATATGAATCCTATTCCAATAGAATCTTTATATTTTAATTATAATTAATGTAATCATAAAAACAGACCAACATCCTGAAAATAGGGTGAATGAGATCACACCAAAATTTCTCAAGATATGGTCCAAGAATTGAAGAACTAAATCAATAAGATCAAATTTCCAATAAAGAGCTATCCAAATCATTAAACAATAGTTGATTTGGGGTATGGAAAAAGGGGATACCTTGATCCATAAATGAATTAGATAGAGAAATCACTAGAGAAGAGGACGAGTGTTTATCTACTCTAAATAAGATGGAGGAAAGGGGTGTTTAGATTTTTATTTTCATTATGAGAAAAGTGGTAACCTATCCCTTAATAGATAGGGTCTCATGGTTTTTTCACCGTGTTGGAGAAACTGTGCGCTAACAATGAGACACAAAACTACCAAAGGAGGGCCTCACACACACTAGGTATACTATTTGTTGAACTGTATACAAGTTTCCGCTAACACCTCAATAACAAAGTCTGATATTTATACACAGACATTCACCTTATATCACAAGGATTAAGACAACTATGTGTCTCCCTTATACCTTCCAAAATATCCCCAAAGGGTTTAGAGAAAATGTTCAGTTTTGTGGGAATAGTTTCTTCAAACTATTCGACCATGTATGTTTCTCCAAAATCTGGGGTTCTATGCTCCGAAGAAGCCTCAAATATCCTCATGAACTCTATGAATCCATTAATTAACATTTAAAGGGATGAACTAAGGAATTTAAACATAAAAACAAATGAGTTATACATTTCAATAATGTAGTTTCATTACAAATTGTTCATATAAAAATATAAATTTTTTATTTTCCATATTAAAAATTAAACATACCCATAGAAAATTTAAATTTAAATGATTTAATTTATTTTAATTAGGGGATAATGTAATGACCTAGTTATTTTAAAATATTTTAATATTTTAAATCAAAGAAAATATTTCAAATAATATACCCAAAACTATATTACATGTATTACAAGTTCATATTTTTAGGGTATTTAATTCATTAGATAATGAGTAATTAATTTGGTTTCAATAATCATTGTATTAAAAAAATTATTACTTATTTTATCTAAATAAAATTTGAATTTCCAAAAAGAATATAATAGTTATAAATATAAATATTATAATATGTTCAAAATTTAATAATAATCGTATGATAATATAAGTGTTATGATATCTAAATTTACTAATAGAAATAAATATATAATGGAATATTGATGATAATATAATAAGTGTTGTGATATAAAATATCTGAAATGAAATTTGATAAAAATAGAAAATATAATAAATAAAATTTAGTTTGAAATAAATAAATATAATATAATTATAAGATATTAAAAATATAATAATAACAACAATAGTAACCTAATTTATGAATAATTATTTACATACAAAACAAGTTGGGTATTATAAATAATATTATATAGAGACTTCCATTATATATTGTTATTAATCAATATGATGACTTTACTATATGTGTTAATTTAAAATGGGATTATTTATTGGATACAAATTCAAATAATATAATAATTATTTGGGTTATATAATAATTATTTTGGTAATAATATTTAATAAATTAGTTCGGACTAAAAAGTTACTAATTTAATAGATAAAATGAATATTACGAAAATTTAAAATAATTAATGATCAAATGTATATATGCATACAAGCATATATGAAATAACCTAAAAAATATATGGTAAAAAATGTGTTAATATATAAATATATAAATATATATAAATATAAAATACTAAATATATTTTGTGTTAGAAAAAATGATGTTTAATATATATATATATGCATATATATACATATTTAGATTATACATATATACATATATATATAAATGTATGTCTATGAAATAAATTAATTACAACAATAATAATAATATGTAAAATCAAAAATGAAGAAAAATAACAGTACCAATGGAAATAAGGGTCATCTCCTTCTTCCTCAATAAGAAGCCCCACCACCGCAAGCCTCTTCCTTCCCAGCCAACATTTCTTTACCACACTATTGGCCACCCATATCGATGAACCTACTTTTCCATTTCACCCACTTTTCACCACCATTATCTTTACCTCACACTAATGATCATGCTTTTAACCACCATCTCCATTTATCCAACTCATTGCCACCACGTGTGTCCCCTATGACCACACCCTCACCATCATCCAACGACCCCATCATAAGCGTCATCGAAATTGAATCCTCTCTACTCATCATCCTCAACTTCACTCTTTAACAGTATTATATCAATACTAATATATATATATATATATGCAATAGATAGGATGAAATTGAATTCTAATCTACAAATGAGGTGTCTCGATATACTGTTTGAGGTAGTTAGTGGGCTATATAAATTTTTTCATAAAATGAACACCTAACAAGTAGGGTATATATTGAATAGTATGGGTTGGGAAAAATGATATTCACCAAACTATTATCAATCGACATTATGGTATCCATTACATTAATATATTCATTGTCTGTGTTTAAAAGAATTTTCATTCATGTCACTGACACATAGAGGTAAATGGACCTTCTATTATAAATAATTATTTGTTATTATTATAGTGGTTAAATAGTAAACATTTGTTTATATAAATGATCAATATACACTCATGTTCCTTCATCCAACTGATACCATGGAACAATAAAAGTATTTGTTTATATTAATCATAAATGAAGTGTTTTTATGATATCACCATAGGATAGCGATCCCTTTTTAGGGGTTCAATAACTATATAGAATTAGGGTAAGGGGAAATAATATTTGAACATTTCATTTTTAAATGTTTAAGAAATTCCTTCATTTTTTAAAATCATTTTATTAATGATTCATCCTCAAAATTGATTTTAAGGGATATTTATTTTTAAATTAATACATTTATTTTAAAATAAATTCCATGTAATGGGAATTATCTTTTTAATTTTTTTTAAAAAAACATTTAAAAATTATATTCATTTACCTAAATAACATCTTAAAAATATCTCTTCATGATTTGATTATAAAGTGAATGTATATTTTCAAATTTATAATTTTATGTATTCAATATTTTTTTAATTAAAATGTTATAATTCATATTTCATTATACATAAAGAGGACTTGTTTTAAAATACTCAAACTATTTTCTAAATACTATTATATAATTTTTCAATGTAAATTATCTAATATTTTATAAATAGTTAATTATTTCAAGGTAATTTTTTTTATTCTTCAATTTCTGTTATTTTTCCTATATATATATGTATTACTAGGTTTCAGATTTAAATTTCATTTGATAATAATCTTATTTAATTATCATGGAATTTTTCCTATGTTTTGGTTATTGTATAAACATGTATTAATTATACTGATTATGACGTCATGTTTATTTTATACACTTATATTATTACATGTTTTGGGTGCACCTTATTATGTGATTAAATAACTGAATATATAAATATACATATATACGAACACACACACACAGATATATATATATATATATATATATATATGCACTCAGATAGAAGGATATATATATATATATATATGATTTTACTCGTTATAACTCTTTCAATAGTAAGATTAAAAAACTCTATTGAATGATGTGACATGCCCAATTTTATTTAAATTTAGTACATTGACTTTGTTAATGCGATGAGGATTTAGGGGGTTGTGGTGAACACAAACATCCAATATGGTTATTCCCTATATATAATTTGACGTTACATGATGCCTCAATATTTTTTTGACATTGTGATCTATTTTTATGAAAAATCACTAACTTATATTAATAAGAGATTATTTTCCTATATTTCAATTTTATTGTTATTTATTTTTTTTGAAATTGTTTTTTTTTTGCATTTTTATTTTATTGAAAGTTTTTCTCTGAATGTGATTTCATGGAAATTAATCATGAATATTTGTTTGGAAAATTCATAAAATAATGTTGAATGGAAAAGTAAATTGTATGATTAAATAATGTTTTATATAAAATATGGTCTTCATGAATTGAAGAATTTTTTTCAATGGATGTTTTTGGAGATTTTTAAAAAGTTAAAAAATGGGTTTTAAAAACAATATTTGGTTATTATATCACACCATGTTTTAAATTTTTTTCACAAGGTAGTTAGTTGGGTGTGATTTTAACCGAATGAGGGTAATGACTATGATGATTAGATTGAGAATGTATGATATTGTCTTTGAAGAGTTTATGTTACAAAATATCTATATATATATATAATATAATGTTTTTTCTAAAGTTTACACAAATTTTAAAAACCCCTCGAGCAAAGTTATTCTTAGATTGTATATTTTTAATTTTTGAAAAATATTTTATTATGAGTAAAAATATATAGGACTTGTGGCACCATATATGGGTGAACAGGTCTAGGGAATCTCATATACCATCTGAATAATTACATTTCAGAATATTATATATTCTAATTTCATATATAGGTATGTTTACATTTATTTTGGAGGATGGAGAATGAGGATGATAATGAAAAGAAGTTAAATGGTATATAATACTTACATTGAGAAATTGGATATTCACTTAAAGTGCCCTATTGAAATGAAAGAATTATGAAACATTGTTCAGGATAAGATATTAAAAATGTGTAGAGGAAATATATAAGAAGTGAATTTGGATTAGTTTCATTTTAATTTGAAACAACGTGTGTGTGTTGATGTGGGGGTAGGCGATCACTTTCTAGAACTGAAAAGGGAACCAGATCTTTGTAAATGAATGTCAGGGTAGGGTTAAGAATTGAATTTGATGATTTTTATGTGAGTAACATAGGAAAATTTTTTGAGGCTTCTATATATGAATTTAATACCTATCAATCTTTTTATATAATATCTATGATTAAATTTGTTTTATAAAATTCAGCACGCATTATATTTCCAATTTTAACACTTATTAATCTTGATTAAAATTTAACCATGGAAAATACATTCAATGAAAAAATATAAGATAAACCTTATAGTCAATTTTAATTGTTATATTTAACAATTTTGACTATATTTAATCTAACAAAATTTAAAAATTTGAGAAAATTAGTTTTTAAAATCAATCACATAATGTGTTAGAATTTGTTTCTGTAAAAAATAATTAGGTTTAATCATTAAGTGTTCCTAGTCTTATTTAAAAATAATTACCAATTAAATGTTTGTGAATTTATTTGTATATATTTTGAAATCATAATATTATATTATTTATTTTAATGATGATCCCATTAATTAAATATCATATTATTTATAAAATTTCCATTCTATGAAAAACAATTGTTTTATTATGGTCCATAAAATTTCCCATAGTATCATAATTTTATATAGAAATAATAAACTTATATCATTAATTACTATCATAAAGATAATTAAAAACATGATAATAATATTTTCTGAATAAACATTAAATTGTATTAAAATTTATTTTTTATAAAAAATTCGAAAAATAAATGAAAACTATTTGAAGAAAAATAAAATATTATAAAACTTTATCTAATATTATTATTATTTCTTATCAATTAATAATAAAATTTATTTAATGATATTTTTGAGATGAATATTATATTATATTAAAAAATATTTTTTCCTTATAAAATATGTCATTATAAACCCCATTTTTTAAAATTGTACATTTTAAAGAATAATTCATCTTTATTCTCTATTTAGATACAATAATTGATTTTTCATCTATATTATAGTATTCATTGAGAACATTATTTTTATTTCTACCTATATTTCATAATTTGGTTTCCTTTTCATCTATAACTATTCTATGGATATATTTTAATGGTAATATAATTTTTCACATTTAATTTTTCTTCAGTGATGAGTGAGTAGAAATATAGAGAACATAGTTATTTTTAATAGGTAATATTTCATTTAAAATCATAGGGTGTGACAATCATCAACAAATATAATTTATCATATAAATTTTAATTATCACTTACTAGCAACCAGACTTAAGGGTATCTAAATATTTTCATTACTCACGATATAGCTTATAAGGGATTAAAATCATTCTATATTCCGAATGACTAAAATATATCTTTAATAAAAATATATTGTATTAAAATTCATACCCATTTGTTCAAAATATTCTTATAAATCTAAATATTATATTTTTTTATAATCAAACCTTTTATAGCTCTATTTTCATGAACCTATTTCCATCGAAATGATAGCACCAAAATGATTATTATAATATCCAATAGGGTCATAGAAAATGATCATATAAATAAGATAGATCAATCCAAAAATGTTTTATCAAATTAAACCATCAATTTAACCTTTGATAAATTGTCATAAATTCTTCATCAGATAACTCTCTTGGTTCAATCTAGGTCACATTATTTTTTTATGTATTGTATTCCATAACCTAATTCATTAACATTGTTAATAACTTTATTGGATTATAAAGTGAATGTGTTTAACCCATAAATATCCCCAAAGAGTTTCTACTTAGGTGTGTTTTCTTAGGTCTAATCATCTTGTACCAAATTGAATTTTTATTTAATGATACAACAACCATTTTTGTGTATATTGCTACTAGGAGTGGCTATGTCACAATAGCATCAATATCCTTGTATCCTTGATGCTGAATAGTATCATAGAAAAAACACAGTATTTACTTTACCAAACCATTGCGATTTCATCATATACATTGTCTTATCCGTTGGTTTTTCAATATATTATTATTTTCCTAATACCTAAAATAATAAAATTACCTCAACTAATATAAAGAGTTACCTATACCTTTTAAATTCATACCAGCATTAATTTATTATCCCTTATGTTTTCCTCAACTAACATCCAAACCATTGCAGTCATATAAATTATCCATTTGATTGAAATCAGGTGGTCTTAGACTTAAATACCCATATCTTTCCCACATGAGTATCTTTTATGCATATTATCATTGAAATGAGATGATGAAACCCAATTTTATCATTCAATATTTAAAATATCATCAACAAATATTATAACATATAAAATTTATGGCCCTTTTTGTTTTTGTGTTCTGTGGGTGAGAGAAACCATTTATCTAAAAAATCCCATGTCTTTATCATTAAATAGTCACCTTATACACTATATACCGAACTACTTAATCATTAATAAGTCTTCCACATCATGAATGATAATTATCCACACATTCTATTTTCTTCTCTAAATATCATTCCTAATACATTTTTCTTAACCTATGAAATTTGAATCATAAAAACGGTGATAAAAACCACTCAATGGGGGAAAACATATATCGATATATGTCAATGAATTAACATGGAATGAATAATATAGTTGAATATAATTAGAATTAAATAAATCCATATATATGATCACCTGATCTTGAAATAATTATATGGTCAATAATATAAAGAAACACAAGGACAATAATAACTACATTCATAGTGACAGATTTCATAATATTGAATTTATTAATCATTACCATAAAGGACTCAGTGATGATATTGTTATTACCATCATGGTTATGGCCAAGACACCATTCTTTTCATCTGGTTCATAACTATGACATCATAGTTTTATTGTATAGGTATAGGCCAAATACCCAAACTTTTTTCTCATTAAACCTACCAATACATTGTTAGGCTATATGATCATGCCCCACTAATTACATATTCATGATTAATGATTTCAAAATATATGATAAGGAATAAAAATACATAATTTAAATTTAAATTAATTATCCATATTGGAATAATAAATATATAGGTTATCCATACATAATCTACACACCTTAGTAGAAAATAATAATCCATGCAGATATTTTTTTTATAGAATTTCAATATATTCTCGAGAAAATAAATTAAATCAGATGATAATAATCTATAAGTTGATATAATGTGGATGGTTGTAAAATATAATATCCTTGAGTGTAAAAAATGAAACATAGAAGGATGTTGACAAAGATGGACAACACACTTTAATAAAGAATCATTTGACTAGTACCACATAAGAAATGATAAATAAATTAATTTCTCTTATACCATAAAATCATTTAAAATATGGGATAAATATAATGATATAAAATATATGTAATTTTATAAAAAATTCTCTTTATGAAAAATAATTTTTAAAATGAAATGTAAAATAGATGTGAAAATGCAATTGAGTTTTTATAAAAAAAAATAAAGTTATTGTAATGAATGTTTATGGATTAAATTCAATAGTAATTTTATGATAAGTGAAGTAATTTAAAAAAAAATTAAAAAATGATATCAAATAATATTGTCTTTATAAATACATATCAGTATCCAAGGAAATTTAATCAGTATTATTTTAAATTTTATCATAAAAAGAAATCATATTATATATTTTTGGAGTATATTTTTTGAAAACCCTCATCATAAAAAAGGTGTTGTAATGAATTATTTTATATTAAAATATAATTTTATTGATTTTAATATAATGTAACATGACATTAATTAATAGGTTCTTATAACCCAGGAATGGAATGATAGTGTATAAGATTAAACAATATAACTTAAGGAAATGAAAATTGAGCTCTCAATTTCTCTTATTGGACATATACTCCATGTGGCTTGTATAATTTGAAATGGGGTTTATGTGGTACATTTGTAAAAAAAATATAATTCCATGTAATCTAATGAAATTTAACAGTAAACAATTATTAAATGAAATAATTTCAGTGGAATGAACATAACTCAATGAATGAAAATTAAGTTACCAAAAACTCTTACAACATGGATAACACCTAATTCAAAATCCATTTGAACAAATAAAATTGATTTTACATATTATAATCCATAAATAATTATTTAGTAAATTAAAAAAACATTTTAGAAATATTAAATAAATATAAAACTAGTTAAATGTAACATACTGCACTACACATAACATGTCTCAAAAATATTGAATTGAGACTATGAAAAATCATTCCTAAATTCCCATCTTAGTAGAATATTGTTAAAAGTCCTATCAAACAAAAATAAATAGATTAATATTATATTTCATTATACTATTGATATTTATAACATTTCTAAAAAATCATTTATAATTATTCTTTTCATTCATTTATTATGTTATTATCTATTTTCAAAATATGGTGTGAGTATAAATGATCGTTTTGTACTAGTTTTATAACAATGATGATGTTCAAAATTATTAATATCAATTTATACTTTTCAGATCATAAATGGTATTATAATGGACTTTTTAAATTTATTTATAATTTAAAAAATTTACATAATAATAATTCTAGTTAATATTTGTGGAGACGAAGTCAGGGATGATATTTTTTTGTAATTTATTACAAATAAATGGTATTATCCTAACTAATTAGGTAAATGTTTATATTATAATTACAAGGACACAAAAATTATTATTTACTCATTAATACGGAATATAGGGATTCTATATCCATACATGATAAAAATATATATAATTTTATACAAGAGGTTCAAACTACCCAACAATAATATGCTACAATATATTAGTGAGTATGAATATATATGAGATTATTTTGTGATAAAAAAATTATCATAAATGTATAATAAAATTATTAATATTTTATTTATTTTATGAATCAATATTTTTAACAGTAATAATAAAAAGTTAAATGAAAAATAATTTATCAATTATAAGTAAATCTATTTTCCACATTGTATGTTCTTTTTAGATATTTAATTTTACAACGAAACCTTATTGTAAATATTATTATAGAATGACTACTTTAAATTTCTATAATATAAATCATGAAACATATAGTTTTTATATTCCAAAAAAAACAATATATTAAGATATTTGAAATGTATTGAGGAAATAATAAAATGTGTAGTTCTTAGAGGTGGTAGTCCGGACATACATATAAGCAACATTTTAATTTTTTGATTGAATGGGAGGGGGATATGTAATATATATAATATAATTATAGTAACATTTTTATACAGTATTTACTATAACAAAATTATATACATACAATTAGTGTGGTTTCATAGGAGGTTGTATTAGAAAGTTATAGAGAAGATGATAAAGGATGCATAATACTTAAATTCAGAATTTTGATCTTCTCATAAATTATCCATTGTAAATAAAGGACTAGAGGAACTTTTTCACAGATATGGAATGAAACAAATTTAAGGGTTCAATAGATTTATAAAAATCGATATATTTTCATTTGAATTTTGAATTATATGTGTGGATTTAAGTGGGTATAAGTGAGATCCTTTTATTAATAAAAAATTAATACAAATATTTGAACGAGAATGATATATAAGGTGTAATAATAAAATTTCTTAATAATTTTTTGATTTATGAGGGAAAAAATTAATGAGACATGTTGGTATGAATTTAAAATAAAAGAAATTCTATAATTTTTATATGTCTAATTAGTTTAGTAAAATTCAAGAAACATTAAATTACCCTTTTAGCACTTATTAATCGTGATTTAAATTTAACAACGATATTTATTTTATATATTATAATATAATAGGACCCTTATTTACAAACTAACACATTATAATTTTGAATTTGTAATATATTAAATCAAATTTAATTTTTAAATATGATAAAATTATCTTTCAAATTAAAAAAATATAATGTTTGAAAAAACTATTTTTTAGAAAAGTTTCATTTTATTCATTATGTTATCTTATTCTTATTTAAAATTTATTAACAATTAAATGAGATTTAATTTAATTATATATATATATTAATATTATTGTATTTATTTTAAAATCAATTAATGTAATCTAAAATAATACCAATGAAAACTATTTTCAAAGGAAAATAACATTTTTTAAATTATTATCTATTATTATTGTTATTTTTATAAATTTTAAATCAAATTGTTGTCAACAAATTATTAAAATAAAAATTAGATTTCATCCACAATATATTTAGATTTTTAAAATTAGTCAGCTAATATTGGATTTTTAGAAAGTCTATATTTCGAAGCATTAATAATTCATATTCTTTATTTGGCTATAATAATTGAATTTTACTTCATTCATTATAATTAATTTTAAACATTATTGGTATTTCAACAAAAGTCCCAAAATTCCATTCCCTCTAATTTTACCTACCAAATATGCTACTATATTTTAATAGACATATATTTCCCTATTATTTATTAAGGTTCATTTATTCAAGTGAAGAGAGATTTTAAACGCATTAGGATTTAAAAGAAAATATATAATTTGAAATCATGGAATTTTACATTCTCGCACCTAAATAAAATATATCATCTATATTTAAATTATCCATTAATGATAATAATACATATATTCATTTAATGATAATCTTGACTCATGATATATATCATAATAGAAAAAACCTTTTTATCCTAGGGAATATTAGAAAAAATATCATTTCCCTTATAGTTTTAATATAATAATATTCTCAAACATTTATACCAAATATTCATGTATATATATATATTAAATTTTTTCTTGTTTCTATAGACACCCCTTATATATAATCATTTCATTTCCCTATTTCCAACTGATTATTATAAAAAAAATGATTTTAATAATATTCAATATAATAATATAAAATTAGATTATAAATATAATACATCAATCCTAGATTCCTTATCCAATGACACATTCTTTTCCCCAAATGATAATATATAATATGTGGTTCATCCTATAAGTATGATGGTAAAACTAAGATACATTAACCTTTTTATATACTATTTTTTACAAAATTTCTAATTATAAGATATAATTTTCAATGGAATATAAAAAGAATTTTAATAAATAACTAATATACCATAGGAGTATATAGTTAGGGTTACTGTCTTAGGCACCCTCATCATTCCCTAGAGTGAATATTGATTTAATGCTCAAGATTCCTTTTAAGGGAGGTTACCCCAAGTTTCATTTTTCTTATAGCCATATCCACTATCCATTATCTACAAAGAGATATAATTGCTTGGGGAACTACAAAATCACCACATTTTTAAATATTTGGGATTTTATACAATACATAAATATATACCTTTTACCTACCCTGTGGGTTCTCACTAAATTTAAATTATCTTATTCTCTAACATACCCAACATTAACTCAACAAACATAAAAGGTCATTTAAACCTTTAAAATTCTTATCTACATTGACATATCAACTATTAAATTATCCTAAAATAATATTTTAGCCTATAAAGTTATCTAAACCCAATATTTTAATAAAATGTGAGACTATGGACCTACAATCTTGGATCGAGTTATCATAAATAACTTCATCACACACTATCTATGAAAAGAAAAAAAGAGATTCAATTTTATCCATCAATAATTATAATATCACAAAATAATATTGAATCTCATACATTTAAAGAACATTTTAGTTTTAGTGTAATGGAATTTAAGAAATTATTTTAACTGATGAAGATCTTGTCTTTCCCATAAAATATTTTTTATTATATATATAAAAATATATGAACTATAATAAGATTTCAAATTACCCCTACAAAATACTCCACACATGATATTTTATTCGATAAAAATTATGTGATATAATATTATTGATAACCTGAAAAATTATAATTTTAGAAGAGTGATATTAAATGATTTGTAAAAGAAAACATACATTTGACGATATCATTGAATGAACATATCCTGAGTAATATGATAGGAAATAAATGATAACTAAATAATTCAGCATACAGATTTCATGATCTTAAAACAATTCCATGGTTACTATTATAAATTAACACACATAAAACAATAATATAATTCGTGGTGATGGATTTTATAATTTCAAATATCTTGATCTTTATCATCAATTCCCTAGTCAATAAATTTTTCAATCCATAAAGGACACAAACATGAAATCATTCTTTCGGTCATGTTCAAAACCAAGGTATCATTCTTCCATTGGGTTGGCATACACCAAGTAATAAAAACATTTTTCTCATTTAATAAATTAATTAATTTTGGGGATATATAAAACCCCAATCCAGCTATAATTTCTTTAATTATAATGAATTAACAATATGTTAAAATAAATAATCAATATTTATTAAAATTCTCCAAAACATATTCATATTATAATAAAAAATATATAAGATTTCTATACATAATACTCCCACCACTGAGGAAATTAATCATTCACATGGAGCTAAAAAATATATGTAATTTTTAATCATTACCCCATCAATAAAAAACAATTACATGATAATAAGATATCCAAATAAAAAATTTAGGTGGCTGATTAATTTTGTATTCCATATTGTAATAAATAAATTAGTGAAGTATGTTGACCTTGATGGAAAGAAACCGCTAATGGATAATTCCATGAATGGTACCACAGAAGGAGGGTTCATGAATTGAATTATTTGGTATTATTAGTATAATCACCTAAAAAGATAAATTGAATAATATTAAATTGATGGTATATAATAAAATAAATGTCACACTTGGATAAATCCTATTAATTATGAAATGGAAATTGTAAGTGAAAGATTAATATATATTTAATTAAAAAAATTAATTTTATTGAAAACATGAATTTATGGGTCACTTTAAAAATAAATTTTTTAAATATTGAAGTGAAAATTTTAAAAAATTACTTTTAAAAATTAATATTTGATAATTGATCCCAATAAATTACATGAATATCTCCAATGATATGTTGGATCTAATATTAATTATTATAGAGAAAAAGGAAACAACTTTTGATATATTCAATTTAAATTTGTTGAAAAACCTAATCATAAACATAAGAGTAAAAAAAATTATCTTTTATTATAAAATATTTTTCCAGGGTTATAAGATAAATTAATATAAAATATAATATTATGGTGGGAGAACTGAAAAATTTAAATGGAATTTTTAATATCAAACATTATTACAAAAAGTAATGATATTTTTGTTATCAAAATACCTTACCTGAAACATACTCCATGAAGTAATAAATATTTGAATATTTATTAATATGGTAAAAATTAAATGAAAGAGATAAAACTAAATACTATAATCTAATTTTGTAATTTACCCAAATATTATTCTATAAGTTCATCAAAATATTCATAACTCTATGAATGAAAAAGGATTTACCAAAAATACTTATGATTGGGGTAACATTTGAGTCAAAATACATTTAATGAAACAAAATTGGTTTAGATAAAAATATCCCTAGAATTACATGAAAATAAATTGTAAAAAATTTAATGAGGTATTAAATCAATAGAACACTATATAATGTAAATATGTGCATAACATGCAACATAATTCAAAGAATTGGAGTTAAGAGTAATAAAACCCTAACCTTGATTCCCATCATAGTCAAATGTGTTCTAAAATCTTGTACAATAAGAAATCTTAATATTCTACTTCATAACATATTTCACATATATAAATTTTTATAAACATCATTTATAAATACTCTCTTCTTGTATATTAATTAGTTGTTATCTATTTTCAATATAAATCCTGAGTAATCACGATCCTTTTGAAATAATTAGATAATAGAGGTGATTTTTTTAATTGCTATCCTAAATATCATCATTTAAATATAAAAAAAGATGGTAATTTTTTTAATAATTTATAATGTTATAATTTCATTTCATAAGAATTTTAGTTATTATTTTGAATGATAATGTTGGTAATGAGACTATTTTGGAAATTTATAATGAAATAATTGTGTAATCTTGAATAAAGGGTATATTTTTTGTATTATTATTCAATTACAAAAAAATAATATTATTTAATTTTTAATATACAATATTATTTATAAAAATCCCTCAATAATATAAATTAATATCATTGTTTATATTGGTGGTTTTACCGACCCATCATGAACATGCCACAATTTATTTATGTGTATTGCTCTGAATGATACACTTTTGTTATAATATCATTATTAAAAATCATAAGAAAATTATTTTTATATGACTAATGTGATTGATTATAAATGTTAATATTTATATGAATAAGTCAAATGAAAAAAATCCCCATTAAATTAACAAATTTTTCACTTATTACGTTCATTTTAGGATGTTAGTTTAACAATGGTTAATTATTTATATACAAGGAATATAAATTAGTGCATAAAAACATATCTATTCTCTAAAACTATTTATATAACTTACATTGGAATGCGGTGATGAATAATGAAACATATTTTTTTATGTTGTAGTCCACACACATGCAGTAACAACATTTTCATTTCTGTGAATGAATCAGAGGGGAAATGATAATAGTGATAGTATAAATATAATAACATTTCATTATATTATTTATTTTGATGTTATATTATACATATTTTTAGAATTTTTTGGGAGGATGTTGGATGATATGGTTAAATAAATTAAGTTAAATTTTAAGAAATACATACGATTAGAATTTGAATATTTTCTTAAAGAATCCCTTGGAAATAAAGGAAAAGAGACAAATTTTGGAGAATATGTCCTTCTAAAACTCTAGCTAGGAATAAGAATAAGTAAACTGGAAATCATTTCATTATAATCTATATCTATAGTTTTGGGTTGATGTTGGTTAATGTGAAATATTTTGTGTAACTGATGAAGAGGGAAAAATCATTGGAAAAAAATATTAGGTAAGTGGAAAGAATGGAATTGTACGATATTTAGTTAAGTTATGAAGGAAACATTTACTGAGACATAATGGAATTTATTTACATCATAATATATATATACTATTTAATTTATATAGGTTAAATTGATTTAGTAAAATTTGAGGCACATTAGATTACCCATTTAAACACTTATCATTCATCATTTTAATTTAATAATACTAATTATTATATTTCTAAAAATATATAATCAATATTAGTACCAAATATCATTATGATAAACAAAATTTTTGACTCCATTTAGTCTACTTATATATATATTTTTTCAAAAAATAACATTTAATTTAAAACATATAATGTTTTGAAAGAAACTTTCTACTATAAAATTTCATCAAAATCAATAAGTGATAAAATTTATAATTAAAATTTATTTCCAATTAATATATTTTATATTAGTTTATATATATTTTTTAAAACATATTATTATATTATTTATTTTAATATATACTAATTTAATATATTTCATACTAATCACTGAGTGATCATGTGGTCGGTGTTTTTAAATGTCGAACCAATATCGTCCGAGTGGTAGATGAGTAGTAGGTTGAATATGGAGATTATTCACCACACAAATCTAATTTGAATTTTCATAGTGTGGGATAAAATTAAATCAACTTTTTTGCACATGATATTAAATTAGATAACAGATATAGGCAGGGATCATGATCGAATGGTCAATATTTGATTCACGTGAATAGTACATGTTAAAATATCATCCCTCATCAAAACATCTATCATTCCTCCTTCCGGTATATAATACATCAAGTGACTACTACATTGTTGAAAAAAATGGGGTCTGTCACCCATAACACTTACATGTACGTCCACCCAGACTATAGTCCAATTTTTTTTTCACCTACGATCTACACAACATTACCCTAACACACTATAAGCCCTATACATGGGTCTTATTGCTTCTGATCAGCGTTATGATCACTCTATTGGTCCACTGATATCCCTATGATGAATCTCATTGGGTGTGGATAGACAAGGTCCCTTGTGTGCCTATTGTGGATCTCAATCTTGGTTTCCTAGTGGATGGATATATTTGTAGCAGGGTGTGGGGAAAATTCATATATATAAGTAAAGGCCAATAATCATTATACGCAAGCCCAAGCCACATTCATGAAGTATCCCATGAATGATATATCTCTATTTCCAAAAAAATATATTCAAATATATAAAATCATTCATCATAATGTGTACATAACACAAATTTGGTTTCCAACAGTAATATCCAACCATGAGAGGAATTTATGGAAAACATGTCACACTAGTTCGTGAGGTAGTAGTATATCATACACACAAGTTATGAAATTGTTTCCAATTTGAGGGGAGAGAATAAGGATATAGTTGTTTCTTAAAACAAATTAAAATATATGTATCATTTATTTAATGGTGTTATTATATATTTTTAATTTATTAATATTTTACGGAGTTGGAATAATAAATAAAAAAAAATCATATTTAGGTATCTTACCTCTTCTGAGAACACTTTTTTAGGATTATACCTAAAGTATTCCAAGATTGGATTTATGATAAAAAAAGGATTATAATATGAGGGTATGTAATTTGGGAAGTCATTTTAGTAATGATTTTTTGAAAAAACTGTTATAATATGTGATGAATAGAGGATAGTGGGTATCCTTTAATATGTGAGGTTTTGGGGCACACTTGTAATTTTCTAAAAGAATATCGTGTACCCATGTATTTCACATGATAGTATGGTGTAAAATAAATTATTATAGAGGAATATAAATTTTATTTGTCTGAATATTCCCATGAAACAAATTTTTTATTAATTTGTATGTCATTTAACCCATATCATTTTAGTTTAACCCTCGGTAAATCTATTTTTAACATAACACCTCTAAACAGTTTTTTCTATTTTTACTATTAATTATGGACCAAAATTTAGTTTACCTTATTATATAATATATATTATTATTATTCCAATTATATAATCCATTTTTTTCAAATTACTTTAAAGGAAGTGTAAAATTTTAAATTTAAATTAATCTTTGTATACACGTTTAGAAAACATGGTTTCAACGAGAAAATATTCTAAAGTTTGAATGTTTTTATAAAAAAATAAAATGTGAAGATTATTATAATGTCCTAAATTTGATTAATATAAATATAATTTTACTCATTATTATTTTAAAACTATCTAATAATTTTTTTATTTTCTAAATCATTAAAATAAATGACTATTTTACGAAAACCAGTATTTTAACTATTCATCAAAAAATTATCTTATGTGAATAATTACAAAAAATTCAACAAAAGATAATTTCTAAAATTATTATTCACAAATAAATATTATTTTATGGAATTATTTCTATATTGTAATTAAATATTAATTTTAAAACATAGTTTTGAAAATGCAACAAAACTTATTTTTAAGAATAAAATATAGTTTTAAGTGTAAAATTAGATCTATTATTTTCTATGGTCAATAATACAATTAATATTAATGTTTAAAAAAATTATTTCTTATATGTAATTTAAATATAATTAAAATAATTCACCCAATGTGGATTTTTTATATTTTTTAATGTAAAATTAATCTATTTGTATAAAAAGAATTCAAAAAAATATATCCTTCATATTAAATTTTTTTTATACTTATTTCATATTATTTGGAAATAGAATAATTAACTTTATATATACATTAAATCAATATATTTCATAATTTAGTAAAAAATATTCATATTCTGTATTCCAACGGCTAGTTAAATACTATAATAATAAAAAATAATATGTTAACAGTATGTAATTTTTCATTTAAACTCGGTGTTGCAAGAAAAATAATCTAAACATAGTGTTACATATAACACAAGAAAAAAAAGTTGTTTGGTGTAACAAAAAATATCAAAATGAATAATTTTAGGAGAAAAAAATATTTCATGAAAAATTACGGTGTCATATTACATATCTAAGATTATAGCATAATTTCCCACAAGTGTCAAGAAAATCACTAAAGAATAAGTAAAATGATAAACCATTTAATCCTCTAGGTTCTATAATTGGTCAATGATCTTATCAATGATCTATATTAGGTCCCCTCTATCCTAAGGGAAACCTAATCCCTAGAATTATAGAGGATACAAGAGCCTAAAGCTTCATTAATAATTGACTATAGTCCAAGAATCATCCCAGATTGTATATTCATTAAGAAATAAATCATTACCAGTGTAGTCCTTCTGCTTGGAACACCAGAGTTGGTCTAAGAGAATTATCTTTCATTACAAGTGGTATAACTAGAATGTACATTCCCACAAGATAATTTTGTACTACTCAAGGAGTCGTTTCATCCAAGTGAAGTCTTGGTAGCATGTTCTAAAAAATAAATACAACATTTGAAATTTATATTTTGTTCATTTATGATAGATCATAGTCAATATATGGTATAAAAAAGGTTATCCTAGGTCTTTTTACATATCCCAAGGTACATCCCTCCAATAACTATCCATTTTCCATCACTTCTTATTTTTCATAGTCACATGTATGTACAAAACATAATAGAATTATTTGTTTCAAATAACCAATACCATTAGATATATTATAATTGAATAGAAAATATATATATCACTTAGTAAAGTAATATAGGTCTATCTTGAATAAATTTCACAATCAATGCATTAAATTAAATAACTACTATGTTTTATATAACATATGTATATCTATTGATTGTGATCCCATTTCCAACTTCATGTTTCATAAACATACCCAAACCCATAAAAATTAATATCAATAATATCAAGGGAAACTACGATTTCCATTAATGAAATATGGTCTATACATGTGGCTATTCCGTACCTAAGATCCATATAGCATATATCCTTTTTAACATGTATCATGTTTTTTAAAAATAAAAGAAGAAAAAAATGCACTAATATGAGTTTGTAATTCCCTATCTTGAGACGCCATGTATAATACATAGATCTATTGTTCCTCATTCTCACCTCCCTGTATAAAAGAGGCATCCAAATACTAACTAGGGATTGAAGATTATTAGTGGGGAGACTATACCCTCAGTATCATTTCCTAACACCTATAATATTAATAAAATAGAACAACTTGAATAAAACATGGTGGAATATTGAACATCATAATGTAATATAAAATAGAACACATGTAATATAATCAAATTATGATAAATAAATTGGGATTCCATTTTTAAAATCCAAATCCGGGTAATTTTGTAAGCAATGTAATTGTTAAATCCATGTAGTTACTCTCTAGAGTTCAACCTAGTATCTCTAGAAGTTCCATGATCTATTAATAAACTATCTTCCATGGTCCCCATTCCATATCCTCAATCTCTATATTAGAGGTCCACATGAACACTGATATTCCCATGTAGGAAGTGATTACAAACCAAATATGACATCGAAATTTCTTCCATAACATGAGTGAACATTCATTAGCGTTCATGTAATAGTAATAAATAAAAGTGCACAAAAGAAAACAAACCACACTGAGCATCTATGAAATATCCAAAATTCCATGTACCATAAAAATACCCGCTTCAACTCCCTACCAGAAGAATATCTTAGTGGTTATGGAAACATCACCATTGAATGGCCTAGCCTTATGGATGCTGAATAGATTTAATGTCCCATGTCCTCAAGGTCTGACATTAGAAATCCAGCATTTTCAATTAATATCTCTCGTTTCAGGTCATGTAGACAACCATGGCCCCTTTCCATATCATGGTTTAGATTATATAAGTACATAAATCCCCTTGATCTAGAAACACTGTGAAATTTTACTCCATAGCCTAAATCGGTTATGTCAGCATCAATCATGTAGTGCCTAAATATGCCCCAATCTAAGGAATCCTAGCCAAGATGGGTCCTCTTATTACTTTGGTTCCATGCATTTTATATGAATAAAACATATACTAAATACAAAACAACATATAACAAGTATAATACATGGAATCAAGGTATATCATAAATTGAATATCATTAGTGATAAACAGTAGCCAAAATGTGGACACTTATGATCAAACTCAACATGGTCTAAATAATATCAACACATAATGAAATAACATGAAAATGATTATATACATATCCCAAAATGGTAAGGAACATAATCTATTATGTTTTTTGGACAAATTACTCCAATGTTCATCAAGGGTCAAATCCCAAACCACATTTCACACCCATAGAGAACTAACATGCTTTTTAGTGACACATATCACAGTTTCTAGTTCATCATGATAAAGTATTAGAACGAGAGGTTGAAGAAATTACATTTCATAATGGAAGATATAGAATTATAAACCACATAGATTCAATCAGTGGGACTAGTTCCAAGGTATATTGAATAATAGGGTTCCAATTCACTAGATTTGTTATTAATTCAATAAAGAATAATGAATTCGACGTAAATTCTTGAATTGGATATTACGTCTTGGAAATGAACATTGACCCACCAAAAATTAATAAATAAAAAATATATAAATTAATTATATAGTCTCATGATTATTGATCTATGGAAACATGCATATAAGTATCCATAGTTTACAATGTATCAATCTATAATCAGTGGATGTCATTGACACATTGTAACCCCCACTAATCTACTTAATGATCATCAATTGACTATAGTTATATCAATATTCATCCACCAGTAATATTTTTAGGGAGATAATTAAAAAACACATACCTAAAAAACATCAATGATAGATTATAGATCTTCATCAAATAAATATTTTCCATAAAACTGCTAGATCTGTCACTGATCTATGATGAAATGGAGAATTGGTCTTCATATCATCATATAAACTAAACATCCAACATAGATATATTCTCAATTCTCAATGTGGAAAGGAAATATTTAATATATCATGAATAAACTCATCATTATAGAATTGCTAGATCGGGCCAACCATGAGTAACCACAGGTATGGGAATGCGAGAGCCTAAGGAGTTGGAGGAGATGTATCACATTAAAAATATGGAATTTGGTATATAATTTGGTATTAAATATGCTATAATGAAGGTGGTAATAAAATCCAATGGGGTGTATTTTGGTCACCACCAACCTGGCCACACCGACTAGCTGGTGGGCCTCACATACTTGGAAATGAGGTCTATAGAATGTTGTAGACCTACAACAACTCTATCTGTTAGTTTTTGTAGTCCACTAACTTGACAGTTTTATTTTAAGGCCATCATAGTGTCATTCCTTCTCACAAATCTCTACCCACAAATTCCTAATACCATTTCACATATAAAAACCCATATTAAAACCTATTACTTAGAGGATCCAAAATATAATAGGGAATTTTATAAACACAAAACATCATGTACATGGAAATATTATAGGATATTAAATCTATCACCAATGAAAAATAGGTGATGGTATGATAAAAATATGATTTCCTCAATATATGAGTTTTATTAAAAACATAACATTAGTATATAGTGTAAGACCAAAAAAAACATTATTCATTTCAAAAAAGTGTAAATCTATATTATTTATTTCATATATTTATTATTATTCGGTATTGTTACTCATATAATAGAGTTAGTTTTTAGAATAAAATCATAATCCCCATTTAACTGATATATGATCCTAGGGAGATTAAGCATATGAAATGAGATCACGACATCCTTATAGTATGTATTATCTATATATTTAAATAGTTAATAAAATTCTAATAGTATATCAAAATACTCAAAAAATAACACGATTTTTTGGAATTATCCTCCTATAAATATAAATTCGAGATTGGTTATGTTCTTATAGTCATCACTCTACTATGTGTTTTCGCAAATGCCCTAATATCTTATCTATGTTGTTATGAATAAAGATTCTTATAGAACATATATCATATAATGTAATTTTTAAAACTAGAATAGAATAAAATTTTCACCAATTTGTTTTCATTCTCGTATTTCGTGGTAGTAATTGTTTATTCTCTTCTAGGATTCCCAAAATTTGATGATTTTTCATGCTTATTTTCTTGAATAAAATTTGGTTTGGTTAATTTTTCATTACAGTTCACACATTCCTTATATTTAAAAAATAAAATTAATATTTATACATATATCATTTAATGATTCCTCTTCACGTATCCAATATAGTTATTTTTTCTTAATATCATCTTTTTACAAAGATAAAACATAATCATGTTACTTTTACACAAATACATATGTTTTATATCCCTAAATTTTGACATATAACTAATTAGGTCTTCATTACTATAAAATAATTAGCACTCAAATATCCATGAATCTACATTTAATTTTTATTTGGTGTCTTTATTGTTTCTTCAAGGTTCAAATTATTAATCATAACTTTTGATATTGGGTATTTATACCCATAATATTTCACACATTATATCTCATTACAAATATTTTATCATTAGTGTAAATTATTATTTCCATGGGATTTTCCGACCAGTTCCACCTAGATTCATCTTTTAATTAAAACTAAATTTATTTGTGTGAGTAATAAATAATTATATCTAAAAAAAATTCGTGTCAATAATCATATGAAAAAATTAATCATATGATTTTTTTCCGTGAATCCTTTTTTAACCTGAGGAAAATTTATTTCAACTTATGTCACTTCCAACTCAACCTATAAAAATTTTAGTCCAATATATGACACGATGGTTTTAATCTATAACAAATTTGGTTAAACATTATTCAATTTATATTTTATCCACTTATTTTTCATAACATGGTCCTATTAAAAAATAAAACATTATCTAATACCATCTAAGATGACTTAAGACCTGTACTTTAAGAACTATATCTAAATATAAATACATTTACAAATAAAATGAATTATAATCAACATAGAGAATAAACAGTTTGTTATCATCAGGGACAAAGTACATAATAAATCATCTACCTATACTTATACCATATAATTTAATTAAATTATTCATTAAAGAACATGTACAAAGTGTTCAAAATATCCTTAACATCTATAATCACCTAGGGAAATGGGAATGAATAAAAAAAAGGGTGATCTAAATATAATATTTAGGGATAAAATAATTTCAATTATACATATAAAAGTTATCTATAAATCAAAAAAAAGTGATATTAATGATCATCATTGAAAGGTAATGGTTAATTGAATAAGATCATAAATTCTAAAAACATGATCATGGGGCATGGAAGTATAATCATATATCATGTAATAAAATTCATAAAAGGGCGATCCTGAAGGCATAACATACTCCACACCATAAATATTTTAAATCATAAAAAATAATGTAGAACTATGGAAACACAAAATACAAATATGGATCAAAAATAAGAAAACCAAAGTACCTCTTATGTTAAGAAACATTTCCAAGACCTTCACAACCAAGTGGAATGGGTCTACCCCATAGTCTCATAACCATAATATATTGGATTTACTCACTAATCCTAAATGTATAATTTATTAAGTTTACCCCTATCTCATAAGAAATGATATCTCATAAGATGTAAATTTATTAATATTGAATTATAAGAATATGTAATTTGTGTCCCATCCTTCACATAATAATATATCCATATATATGTGTTCCACATGAATATAAAATAAAATCACAAACTAGTAAAAAATAATATCATGACTATCCCATGGAAATAAACTAGAATCTAATAAAATAATGTAGATATCTAGGTAAATACACTTCAGTTTGAATAATAAAGTATAGTGTATTAAAAATGTATAGAATAATATAGTATATGGTCAAGTTAATACATTTTTCCAATCAATTGTATGTCTAATTGTCTTGGATAACACCCATCTATCAGATAAGAAAAAATATTGCATTCACCCAAGATATTTTTTCTTAAAATATTTATTGTTATGAGTATTTGATGATAAGGTAAGACAGAGGAAATTATTGGTCATTATCTTCTAATAGATTTAATTTCTAACACACCATGTATACCTAGGAAATTGGATAATTATTTAAAGTTGAATTTTGACAATTTAACTGTATAAAAAATACTATTGTGGAAGTACAAGCTAACAAATGTTCAACTGGGGGAATATAAATGAGTATTTTCATGGAATAAAAATCCATCAGATGAATATACAGAGTTGTATAAGGTTTAGGAAAATTATTTCTTACCATTCATGAAATGATATATTAAATAAAAAAATAACATTTACATGGAAGGAGTGAATCTAAGATTGTTTAAAAAATATTTATATATAAAAATAAATAATCTTAAGAATATAATATTAATAAAACCTTTTGAGAATAATTTATATAAAATATTTATGAAAAATTTAGATAAATCAATAAATGATTGTTCATAACACTTGGTTTTGATTACAGAGAAATACATAAATAATTTACATTAAAAATAAAAAGGTTATAAAATGGATTTTAAAGCATTATTCTTATAACAAAATTCACTAATTATGGAACCATTATGCAAAATAGAGGTAATTTAGGAGAAACATAGAGAAGGAGAAAATAAATTGAATAGATTATCAAATAATATCTATATGGTTTGACATAATATAATAATAGTATGTGAACCACACCGATATTTCTATACCATAAAAATAATGAATATGGACGTATAATGAAAATAAATAGAGATCTGTGAAAAATAGAAAGTTGAAGAGCGAGGGGAGAGAATATTAAATTACATAAGTAAGAATATAAATGTGTGTGTGGTTTCCCTTATAATCATTATAGAGTATAGAGTATAAATATATAATAGACGTAAGGATTTATGTAATGTCCTAGAAGAATGTAGGAAATTTTTTATGAAATACATTCATTTATTGTTAAAAAATACATAGAAGATGTAATATATTATAATGAAACCATATATGAAAAGACTGAGGATTTAAGAGGGATATACTTATAAACAATGTATGATAAGAAAATTGAAATTATAGTAGTGTTTATGACATGAAATTTTCTTTTCTATAACCCATCCTATGTTGGATTTAATGTTTAGTGTGACCCAAAATTCCCACCTCTAATTTCTCACATGTTGGGGACTAGATTCAACAGTGTAAAACACATTTTTAGATGGCACTTCCCTAATAAGACCCTCATAAAAAATATTAAATAATATATCAATAAAATCTATATGATATAAATTGAAACCAGATATGACAATTAATAGACTATAAATATAATAAACCTATTTAAATAGGATGATATTAATATCAAAATTTTTTCATATGAAAAATCAGTAGAAAACTCCACGTCATGATCTATTAATGACCATACTAAAAAATTACATCAATAAGATATTTTTAAATGATATAGGATATAGGGGTGAACATATAATTATACATAGTAAGATCCTCTCAAAAACCTCTTCGATAAATATTGAAGATTTATATAATTCCTCAATGAAAAAATAGTAAAACAACTCATCAAATACACTAAATCATTTACCAAAACACATCTCCCAGAACAAATCACCAAATATATATAAAACTATAGAAAAATAATTATCACGCTATATACATTTTAGAAGGTACTATTTTGCCACTTTACTACTGTAGTAGTCTCCCTCATGCCCCAACATCTTATGTTCTAGCACTACAACTTCTTCTATATTAATATAACTACATATTATATAACCACATCATATAAAAAACCATATAACCACTACCACATATCATATATCCAAACCACATATTTACATAAAACGTTATACAAAAATAAAATGCACATATCACATAGCAATCGAGACATATCCTAAAGAACATAAATGTCATTCCAACCACCTGATGAATACCATAGTCACCAAAACACAAAACTTACACAATATCATCACATTACCACCACTTAGTAGCATATGATAAAATTACTAAACCATAGAAAGTATTTTGTTAATATAGAGATAACTGGGAAGGGTCCTCCATCATGGATGTTTGGGGTACACAAAAAAACCCAAAACCCCATATGTGTTTCGTGATGTTTACCTTTCATAGGTAGTGGAGTATAAGAAACAAAAATGAAATTACAATGAGTATATGATAAACACAATCTCATCCAAGCAGTTCAAAATCTATTAAGACATTATTACAACCACAACCATTGACATTTCATCTCCACCACACAATAACAACCATTTTCTTTTGTAAAATTATAATTCATTTAACAAATATCAATTATTCACCAATATATTTAAAAAATTAAAACCTTTTATTATATCATCACTACCCATACCCATTACAATTTGAATTAATTTATTAAACATTATAAATTCTTGAAAAACTACCATATGAAACAAAATCATTTTGTCTACAACAATGTAGAAAACATCTTCAAAATATTATTCAATAAATAAATTATTTATTTATTTCTAAATAAAAAGAACTGAGGCCTAAAAAATAAAAAATATAAGAATCTACATTGGTCTGAAGTAATTCAAACCAAGTTTTTCCATAGGAACAATGACCATTCCATCGAGTGGGAAAAAGGATGGCCTTGAAAAGAAAGTGTAATCTACTACTAGAGGGGATTTATATGTATTAATTTCTATAGATTTTCCACCTATTATTGATTGTGGAGGTTCTCAATGAATGTATTAATTAGACTCTTGATCTTACTAAATAAGTAGGAAATGGACCACAGAGTGTCAATAATGTGATGTAATGCGTTAAAGGGTATTTCAGAGTCGGTTTCAATGTTTGGAATAATGATATTGTTTTATCCATAAATTTCCATACCCATGAGAAGTTTTAAAACATCTAATTGATGTGAGTCACCATTCACTAGTGATGTAGTGAAAGCCAATGTAACCAAACCCTTGTATCATACAACATGCCACCTCCTCTCATGTTCCTCATTCTTCTAGATCTTTCATTATTCATTTTATCCACATGAATATCTGGCTTCCATATGATCCATTGATCCTGTGGTAATGAAGAGACCCATAATAAAGAGGTAAGATTTAAGATAATATTTAATGAATTGGAATCACAATATATTTTAATGAGAAATGAATGATCAATGAGAAAACACCTTATTTTGAAGATAATTACTTGTATAGAGATAGAGATGACTTTATATCTTGGTTTTTTTTCATTCAACAAACACCAACACCTAAAACAATGATGTCTTCCCTCTCCTTTGTCTAAGTAAAATTACACTCCGCACCATTTAACCAATTGTTAAAGAACTCGAAACCAGACGACACCTAAGAGTAGTTATTGAACTCTCTGAATTTTCAACACACTGCATGGGCCTAGTCAATGTTAAAAAAACAGGTGCATAAGAGACTCTTCTCACGGAATTCCACATTAGGTACAACTCAAATCTTTGGTGATACCAATTGGAATCACAAGATATTTAGTGGGAATTTAATTATAATGGATACATCAAACTAGAAAATTATGTTTTCCAAGATATTATAGCACCAAGACATATCCACCAAATTTCTATTTGAGAGTGAGTATGCACCAAATTTTTATATTTATTCCCTATAAAACCCCTAATGTGTAGCTAGAAAAAACGAAATTTTTAGTTTCATGTGTTAGTTAAATAATCTCTAATTACCTATGTTGATCCTCATTCAGAACAGTGTGAGGGAACTCATTCACATGCCCGAGTATGATCTATGGGGATAAACACCTGGGAAATCCATGAATTCATCCATCTTGGGTTTGAAACCAATAGTTGGCATTTCCACAAAATATGATCCAACAATAATGGCCATGGAGGAATAATAAATGTGGATGGATTGAATTCCATAATGTAGAAGAGTTCCTTCTAGGATTTTTGATAATATTAACATATTTTTTAGTGGTGAGTTTTCTCTATAAGGTTTGGACCTCTATGTCCACCCACATAATATTTCATGAAAGATGATAACTACATCCTTCACTCTCTGAACATTAATACCTCATTCCATTGTTAGAAGATCCATCCAAGACCAGGAGGCCCAATGGTTCTTCCCACCCTGACTAACATCTCAAATGTATGATTAAAAAATGTTTTCAATGATGTAAATGACTTCCTTCAGAGTATAGATAGATGATAGAATGTGAAATGGAATCGAAGGGATGGCTGATTTTAGTAGAGTAATTTGGCCAATGAACAAAAGATGGAGTTTTTTCCAATTACAAATCAATCTTGTGATCATGTATTCATCATTGTTAAAATGATTAATGGAAATAATGGTAGGAGATAAAGGGGATCTGATAAGGTCCATTGGAAAGATTTTCCTATTGATTCCCAATAGCCCTCTTATATTACTTGCCCTTTTATTTGGACACCCCGTAGAGATAAACACACTAATCATTATTCTATTAATGAGTAGTCTGCTCAACTAATAATAATCTTCTATGATCTTGTTTCAGCATCCAATGGATATTGATTTACTATTACAATAAATAATGGTATCATCATCCTATATAAGATTAGAGACACCTATGAAAGACTTCCCACAAAGAAAAGGAAGAATGATACCAGCCAAAATTATCCCATTAATGAGATTGTTAAGATACTCATTCATGATTATCAATAAGCGATGTATAAGTGGAACTACCTGCTAATGAACCTGCACCACATTTAATAATCCACAACTCTTACCGAAAAAAATATATGTTAAGCCACGTACAACTAAAACATTTAAAACTTGATCAAAATCAAAAATTAAGAAGCCCTGTCCAACCAAAACTTTGGGAAAGAAATTCCATTACACTCGATCATATGATTTGTTCATATAATGCTTGGGTACCATATTGTACCCGACTACCAAGTGATTGATGTCTCCAATCATCTCCTAGGTTATCCCGATGGCACCCTGGATTTTTCCTCCATTGATGAAATCACGACATATCACTAAATTCTACCTAGATAGTAATTGAGAGTTATTCCTATTAGTGACATTGGGAAATTATTTTTAAGGGAAATTGTACAGGTTAATGGGATGATAGTGCTACATAAATTTCAGAATATTGATTATGAGAATGCGAACTATTGTAGATTCCCTCACCACACGTGGAAGATAACCACCTCAGAAAAAGTCCTTCACTACACTAATGAGATCCTCTTTGAAAATATCCCTTTCAGTCCTATAGAATGACCTAGGAAGTCAGTCAGGGTCTGCTGCAATATTTGGGATGAGTCTTATGACTGCTTCATGAATCTCCTTCTCATTCAGGATCATCTCGGAACAGTAGTTATCACAAGTTGGAAACATGCATAGAATAACATAAAATAGTTCATCACATATGCTATGGTACCCTCTTTCCTTGGAGTGATTTACAACTAGAATAAGTGTCTTTAAATAAAGAGGTTTCATGTTATCTACCACATCATGGTCATCCAAATAGGGGCCATACTCCTATAAAAGGTTTGGACAGGTAAATCACATTGTTTCCATCACACATGCTGGAATATATGACATGATGTTGTCCCCTTCCTTCAACAATCTGATTTGAGATTGATCACACAGATATGGTTTATGTTTGAGAAAATGTTCATCTAGTGAGTTCTTGTTTTTCATTTGATGTCCAAAAACATCTTAATTCCATGATTCCTAAAAACGAACACAAGATGCTCAATCTCCATTTCAATGGACTCCAATGAATGAAATAGAGAGTGGAAGTAGATATTCCATTATTTATGATCCTTTTTAACTCTTCACTACATTTTTATAAAGGATATGATGGTTATTTTTCTTCAACCATGGGTTGTGGCGGGTATAACAACAAAAACCACCATGGGGGGCTTTAATCATAGGTGGCTGCCATATTTGATGTCCATAGCATAGTGGGGATTGGTTTGTGGGGTTTTTTTAAAATATGACACCTCACACCATCCCTATTTATGGTGGTCCAAGGGTTGATACCATTATCATAAAATTTGAGGGAAAGAGATCTTCATTGTTTTAGAGAGCCATGACATATCTATGTGAGAAACAAAGGGAGGTGTGGGAGGGGTTTATTGTAATAATTTTTCATTATTAATTAAAATGCATGTTTTATTCATCCATATATCTGTCATAGTGGTTAGAGAACCACAACAAGTGGTATTAGAGGACATTACTGTGAAATGTGGTGAGCAGTTGAGTTTTTTTGGTGACTGAAAATTCAAGTTACTCAGAATATTGTTTTGACAGAATATTATGAATTTTTTTGGTGAGTGGATTCCAAAGGCACAAATAATATTGCAAACAGAGATAAAATGAGATTTCTAGGCTCGGTCAATGTTTGAACAAAACTCGGTTCCAACAGTACCCCCTTGTTGGAGAAGAAGTTATTGTTATGATGCTAACGACATTTCCAGCAGGTTTTCGGCAGCAGCTCTAGTGAGCCACATCAGTGCCTTGTCATCTCCACATTATCACTATGTCATGATTGATCACAACCATTGATATGGATTTGATCATATCATAACCAATTGGTGTTGGATTTTGATGACCAAAGAGTCAATTCCGCCATTTTCGACCATTATAGGTTAAAAAGTGAGATATGTTCTTCTATACTATGCATATAATCTTTCATAATAAAAATTCAATGGAGGGATCTTCCATGGGAGGGATAACCTTGTTGACTTCTTCAAACTACTCCATTTGGAAGTCTCATATTGAATATATCCCTAATACTAATGATCTTTTTGACCCCTTTAAGAGTAAGGTAGTCAACCATGATGACACCAACAATGTAGAGTGGAAAAAGATGAAAAAAACATGATTCAATAAATCCTCCAGTGGATTAATCACAGTTTTTACCACCATGTTTCGTAAGATACTGGTGCATAAAAAAATTTGATGAAGTTGGAAAATACATACCAATTAATGATCAATTGAAACCATATCCTCTTGTTGAAGCTTTAGATGAATATTTGACTTCAGAGTGGAAGCTCTATAGCCTACCACCCCACCAAGTTCCAAACCCCAATGAACATGTTTATGAAGTCCTTTTAGGACCCTAGATTATGAAGATTAGGAAAAAAACCATTTCTACACACTGCTTAATAGCTGGGTATTCTTGTCATCTCACTCAGTAACTCGGTGCTCGAATGCAAGCTTACCATAGAGATGGTAAAGGATAAACTGTTCTATGAGGAGGCTCGAAGGATGGATGTGAATTATAACCAAACACAAGAACTAATTCTGAAGATGTGAGGGAGAAATCAATGAGGAGGTCATTATGATGAAACAAGTGGCCAAATCAAGAATTGAGGTAGACCACAGATGGAAGCAGGCCAACATACAAATGCAACAATTGTGTCATGGAGGGACACATGATGAATAACTAAAAAAAAATTTCTACAAGAAACGAGTTATTGTAGCATCCACAAAAGAATAAATGGATACATGTATGTAAGAACCTCCGAAGAATTTTTTCCATTATCCAATGATGAAGAAGACTCATGATTTCATACATCAGTCCATGACAGAAATGTGTGGTCGATACAGTAACGACATTCCATATCACTCCACATCATGAGTATTTCGTGAAATATCAATATGGTGAATTTAGGGATGTCATGATGGGGAAAACTAGTCCATAGGAGATTTTTGAAACGTTTGATATCCAAGTCAACGTGAAAATTGGATACACAATCACCCTCAAGGATGTTCTACATCTTCCAAGAGATCAACTTAACCTATTATCTAGTATAAAATTTTATCGGAAAGCCTATGGAATAATATTCTGTAATGGACCATCGATGATGTAAAAAGGCACCATCATCATCACCTGAGGTCACCTATATAGTTGGTTGTAGAAAAAATCTGGTGAATCTATTTGAATATAGCCTCAACACGATGGAAGGAGAGGCATCTTTAGATATGTGGAATATGAGACTTGACCACATGTGTGAAATAGGGTTATCAACCCTGATGAAGATGAAGTACAATAGTATTGACCAGGATACATCAGTAGATCCTTGAAAAAACTGTTTTAAGGGAAGTAGCATAGAGTCTCATTCAATACTTCTTCTTCAATGAATTCAGAGTACATGGATCTCAGGCACTCTTATATATATGGACCCATGGAGGTGGATTCACTGAGAGGTAACAAATATTTCATATCCATTTTGATGATGCTTATAAATGTTTTTGAGTTTTATTCTTTTGGATGAAGGAACAAATACTAGACTAATTCATGATGTTTCACGCCATGGTGGAATGTTAAACATGAAGGAATCTGTTGTGTCATCATTCAGATAATGGGGTAGAGTACACATCCATAGAATTTAATTATTATTGATGGAGTGCGGGAATCTGAAAGGGGGTAGTCAAATGCACCCTACAACACAATTAAGGTAAAGAAAGGATGACTAAAACCATTATGGAAAAGGTCATAAGTATGATGAGTTTGGCATTTCTCCTTAAACCATTATAGGGTGAAGATATTCAGGTTGCATGCTACCCCGTCAATAGATCACGATAAGTCCCTCTAAATTTTTAGATTCCATAGAATAAATGGTATGGTAAACATCCCTTTTACTCTCATTTATGAGTATTTAGATGTTTTATATTTTCACATGAATCCAAGTAGATTAGGTAGAATCTATAAAAAGATCTACTCCATACATCTTCATCAAAAATGGAGATAAAGAATTCTGATACATTATTTGGGTCCCGAAAGAGAAGACGGAGATCTGAAGAAGATATTTTTTTCCAAGAGAACAACGTGATTGAGGACATTAAACATCCTAGAATGTATCGAAGGGAAATTGTTGAGAAATAATTTCATGATCCAAAACCTGAACCAACACCATATATCAATGAACAAGAGGAGGTGTAAAAATACTCCTAGATAGTGAACCAGGAGGCAGTGGGAGATGATATTATGTAGGGGGAGACACAATCACCTCTACAAGATTTTTCCAAACCAGCACAGGTTCTAGGTGATGATGTACCTCTTGAACATAATATTTCATAGGTTTGAAGGTCTTCATTAGGAAGGATTTCAAAAACAAAATATTCAGAGTTAGACTAACTATTTCTGGCTGATGGGTGGTATCCACAAGGAAAGAAATATGTAGTATCTCATCTAGAATAAGATATGTCAATGAATGTAATGGAGGAAGAGATGGGGTCATTGATGAAGAACCTGACATACGATTTGGTGGAATGACCCAAAGGTAAGAAGAAACTGACGAACAAATGGGTGTTTAGGCTGAAGAAGGATGAAAACAAAAAAGTGGTCAAACACAAATCTCAGTTAGTTGTCATGGGATTCCTTTGGATGAATGGAGTTGACTTTGAAGAGATATTATCACCCTTCATGAAGATGGATTCAATCCGAGTCAGTTATGGATTGGTATCTAGCTTGGACATGGGGTTTGAACATATTGATGTGAAGACAACTTTTCATCACAGTAACCTCTCTGAGGAGATCTATATGATGTATCCTAATGGTTTCCTGGTTTCTGGACAAGAAAACATTGTATTCCTATTGAAATGGATTTTGTAGGTACAGAAATGGGCTCTCGTGCAGTGGTACATGATGTTTGACTCATTCATGGTGATTCATGGATACAAGAGGGAACATGAGAGCTAGCGTGTTTACATATATAGATTTATGAAAGGTAAATTTGTTTCACTTATACATTATATTGATGACATTTTGATCATTGGGAATGATGCAGTGAAGATTAGCCAGTTGAAGAAGGTGTTATCCATGTTTTTCTGTACAAAGGAGTTGGGAGAAGCTCAATGAATTTTAGGGTTGCAAATACTTGTATAAAAAAAGAAGAAGTATTTATGGCTATCTCAAGAGAATTATATTGAACGTGTTCTGAAATGTTTCATCATAGTCAAATCCAAACCTATGAGCATTTCTCTTCCTGGCAATTTGATTTTGATCGAGGGTTCTTTCTCATCATCCATGGAAGAAATCGAGGTGATGGGGAGGATACCAAACTCCAAAATAGATGGAAGCTTGATGTACGCTATGGTGAATACAAGACTTGACATTGCCCATGCAGAGGCAATCATGATCTGGTTTCTCTTCATTCTCGGGAAGTATCACTGGGATGGAGACAAGTGGGTTATGATGTATCTTATTGGTAATTTAACGATATGTTTGTGATATGGGAGAATTGAACCTTACATGAAGGGTATAACAAATGTATATATGGCCGGATATTCTGATAGTAGGAAGTCAACAATAAGATACATATATTCTCTTCTAGGAGCAGTTGTATCATGGCCGTCAAGGTTGCATAAGTTAGTTGCTTTATCCACGATAGAAGAACAGTACATTATTATTTTAGAAGCTGACGACGAGATGTTTTGGAGAAAGATCTTTCTATAGGATCTCGGATTAAGACAAAAGGAGTATAGGGTTTGTTGTGATAGTCATAGTGATTTGGACATAATCAAGAACATCATGTATTATTCCCTGATGAAGCACATCGACTTCCGATATCAATGCATACATGAAGTGATTGATCAAAAGTTGATGTAAATTTTAAATATCCACAAGAAGTAGAATCCTACAGATATGTTGAAAAAGGTTTTTTCTCAGGAGAAGCTCAACCTTTGTTGATGCTCTAGTAAATTACATCTGGGGTAAATTAATAGAATTTTTTTAGCTTCATGGGTTTGTGGCAGGTTCACCAACCATAGCCACCATTGAGAACATCAATCATAGGTGGCTTCCATATTTGTAGTAAATAGTTTTTTAAGGATTGGTGGGTTAGAGTTATGTTTAAAATGACACGTCCCTTCATGGATATTAAGGGAGGGTCAGATGGTGCTTCATTCACCATCATATTTGTGCTAGAGATCTCATCATTGATTGAGAGGGCCTTGGGAGCTCCATGTGAGAAACACAGAGAGGTGTGGGAGGGGTCCATTGTAAGTGTTGTTGTTTGTGAAATAAAAGACCTATTTATCCCACCATTCATCTCTCTTAATGTCCATACAACCACAATAGACTCATCCAGTGGCATCCCTACATGTGCTGGCACAAGGATGATATAACAATTAGACAATAGTCGGAGAAAGAATTCATCTGATGAGAGAAATACAATCGTCCCCCTCTTCTAGTTCTGCATGACAAGGCCACACAGGTAGGTGATTGATCAAAATAACTCTAACCATATACATAAACTTGGCTTTTGGATAAGAATAAAATGTGAGGATTATTCCCAAACAGATACCTTGATGAAACCACATTAGATTCTGGCCTTTCTTATTATTACACTAGGTGAAATGATCAACTGCAGACCCCATGTCTGTGTGCCCTGTTGATTATACAAAAGAGAAAAATCTTTTCTAGGTCTTCTAGAGCATGATTACTTAACCTTTTTTCTCCGAGTCGTCCTTGAAAATGTTGATGTCCTCACCAATAAACCAAAGGGTGTTATTCTGATTGAATAGTATCATGTCACACCAGAGCGACTCCCATTCATGTGCATCGCACATGGAATTTACGAAATAGAATAAAAGATATTTCTATCCCAAGGAAATCATTGGAGTGATATACTACTCTGAAGCTGAGATTTTATTATATATGTGTTTTAAAAAAATTATCAAAAAGGGATACAGTTTGAAAAATTTTCAAAAAAGTATCTCTTGATGCGTGAACCCTATTCATGCATCTTTGGCCCAGAGAGATGCATGAACGGGGTTCACAAATCCTTTATCTCATCTTTAAAGGATGCGTGAACCACGTTCACGTATCCCACTGGGCCGAAGATACGTGAACATAGTTCACTCATTCTTCGATGATGGGATGAAGGATGGGTGATCCTCGTTCACGTATTCGGCCGAGAAAATATATAAAAGGGTCCCCCCAAAATTTATTCTTCTCCTCATGATATTGCTGTGAAGCCCTGCAAAATTTCTTTCTCAACAAATTTTTTATTATTTAAGAAGGAAAAAATTATATTTAAATTTTCAATAGTTTAATTGTGTTTATTGATTTCATTTATATGATTTATTTATTAGATTTGTGATATGTAGAATCTAATGTTTGTTTTTATGGTTTATTTATTTCATAATTATTGATGTGTAAATTTGAGTATTTTGTATGATTTAATTTATGAATGATGTTTTTGTTGTATGAATTCGTATTGAATGTTGAGGAAAATTAATTATGTCATGTCTAAAATTATGTATGAATTCATATTGAATGTTTATGAAAATTAATTATGTAATAAGAATTATTATTTTGAAAGTAAAATTAATTTAAATTATAATATTTTATACACTAGTAATTTAGTTTGTGAATAATATATTAGGTATATTTATCATATTTAAATTCCCTAAAAAATATATAGAAAACATTTTCTATTCATCATATAAAAACAGTTTTGTATAAGTAATTTTTTTAAATTATATTTGCTATAATTAAAGTTATTAAATATAAAAGAGGTCTAGATATTTAATATGTATTTCATATAGTAAATGTTATAATATGTATACCCATAAACATGGTATGTTTTGTGATGACTGATTTTGAGATGACCGATCGATGCATAATTGAAATTGCATGTCTTTTTTGGTGAATGTGGTTATTAAATTTGTAATAATTCCATTTATTTTTTGGTATTTATTAAATGTGAGTCATCACTGACATATAACGTAAGGAAATATGTTTACGCGTAAAAAGAGTTATGAATTTCATAACCCTAGACCCCCTCACATTCATGTGCATAAATTTGAAATTAAAAGGAAATCAACAAGAGGTGTCCCTGAAGAGGCATCCCTAGAATGGTGTCCCTAAAAAGGCATTTGAGAACAAGCGTTCGACATGAGGCGTTGCTATTTGAATGGAGACTAACGGTTGTTGAAATATTTAATAATAGAGACTCCATGAGTCTACCCATAGGTTTTGGTTAGTTTATCAAATAATGATAAACTAATCATAAGTCTCAAGATCAAGTCATGATTAATTATTCATAACTAATTAAAATATATAATGTTATATTAAATAATGTAAAATATTGATGTAGTATATAATATTTTATTAATTATTTTTAATAGGTAATAATGTCTATGCAAATATTTTAAAACGGTGAGACCATTTATACAGAGTAGGGATTTATCTATAGTGTGCCAACTGTGAGAGTGGTAAATCTTCATGGTTGTATCAAATTGGATGAAGTTCGCAACAAGATTTATAATCAGTTAAAATTGAGGGTCGATCAATCCATTTCTTCAATCGCATATCAACATCTACAACGTCCCGAATGTTTCTGGAACACCAAGTACCCTTTAGTCAATGAAGATGATTAGATAGATTAATCTACATTATTTAGACAACAGTGTGCTAATGGTTTGTCGGATTTGTGGGTTGTGATTTCTGATATAGATGTGGTGCAACTGATTACTACAGAACTACATTTTGTGAGCTCTATACAATTTAGTCCTCCACATCAGTCTTTTTCATTTCTTCCTTCTCATTTGACTCTAGTAATAGAAGCTAATTATGAATAAGATTATCATAATTTAGAAGGAAATGTAGATGAAATCCCATTTTGTGATGATATAGTGAAATAATGTTCATCTGAGGAAGAAGAATCTTGGGAGCCATCAGGAGAAGAAGTGTGTGAGAGTGATGTGGGGAATGATCCTTCTGAGGTTCCTTTGAGGGATGTGGGTGAGGGTGATTAGGGAAATGAAACTTCTAAGGTTCCAATTAGAGGCATACATCGACGACATCACCCGGTTAGTGGTAATCATTCTTCATTATTGAGTTCCTTAGTTAAAGGAATGTCTCATGAAAAACATTGAGATTGGGATGTCATTACACTGGCTTCTGAATTCCCCGGCATTATAGGTAATAGGTCTGCATCAAATGAAAATTCCATATATGTCGTGTTGGAGTTTAAAATTAAATTGGTCATGAAAAATGTGATAATGAAATACCACATTGAGAGACATTTCACATTTGTGGTTATTGAGTCAAAGATGAAAAAATATATCATTAGTTGTTAAAAATGTGGGCTAGAATGTAAATTTCGATTAAGGGAAATATTTGGTGGTCGATTATTCATGGCTTGGTTAGACAAACACTTCAAACAGTTATCAGAGGATGCTGATGAGATCATAGTGCAGCTATTTGCATGTGCATATATTTTGAGGCTGATTAGTAGAACACTTTTTATTGATCACTCCACTACTTTTGTAAATTTGATGTATTTACCTTTTTTGGAGGATTTGGATGAGGTCGGCCGATATAGCGAGGGGTTTTCCTGTTTAGAATGTTCACATAGGGCATTATGTAGTTCATGCCGCATCGATAAGATATAGATCACATGATGCATAGTTCTTCTATAGATGTGGGTATGTGAGCACATCCCTCATTTATCTCCACATGATCATTGCCATTACTAGAATATATTGGAGCAAAGGCTCCATGAAGACGTTTGTATGTTATTCCTTCCTTATACTATATATATTAATTGTATAACTTTCTATTATCAAATTTAAATATAACACGATTATCTAGGAGTGGAGTCAGGCACATCGACATTCATATTCCCCTAGACACGAATTCCACCCCAACAATCTTATGTTGGACAACATTCGACAACTCGATGTAAGTGATTATTATTTATATTGTTAAATCTTTATTCTTTACTATACATGTATTCATTCCTAAATTGATTATTTATTTTTTCTTTCAGATTTTATAGATGCCATATACAGATGCTATTATTGAGAGTCTTCCACTTTACTATACGGTGATGCTTCGTATCAGCTCTAGTAGGGATCCATTCATTAATTTTCATATAGTCGAGTGGCATAAGACTAATAGAGTTATGAGGAAGTTTGGATTCTTTTAGACTGTTCCTGATCCACCCAGGTAGTTAGATTCTCATAATTCCTTGAAGATACTAGGGAAGAATGATTTCGATTGGAGGAGATACCACACCAGATATAGTGATTTATGGGATAGACAACAGGACTTTTAGTTTCCAGGGGCAGGGAAAATGCATTTTCATTTGGTGGATCAGATGGATTACACAAGACGGAACTACAGGTCCCTAGTCAGATTACTCACACAACACATACGATGCTTTCATGAGATGGTATACATAGTTCCTTCCACAATTCAGTGTAATTTTTAATCATATTACTTAACAACATATTTTTTTTACAAGATGCACGTATCTGTCATCTACTACCCATGTCTAATCTAGTAGAGCACACCATATTTGACCCAGCATATTTTCACACCCTTGTATGATAGTTGATTCCATCGATGGACGAGATTTACGATGGAATTTTCATTGAACCACCACATGTTGAGGAGGCTGCAGAGCTTGATGAGGCTCATATAGATATACCTGGGTGTGACATCCCTGTTATGAATTATGTTGTTCCACATGAAGAGGATGTTCGTTGTCATCTGACAGATGTTGGACTTCCACATGAGGAGGGTATTCAGCATGATCAGTCATATGCTTTTCCAGCTTCTCCGACTCAGCCACAGGTAGATACAAATGCTGACAGGGTTGACCTGGATTCTTTATTACAGACATCCACAGCACAGTAGCCATCTTTTTTCCATATTGGTGAGAGTTCCAACCAGCCTCCACATTCATTAGATGCAAGACAAGGTATAGATGTGAGACTGTACATTCATCGCCTGTCACACAAGAGGACGTGAGGTGGCTGCTGAGGATGATGTGCAACATACTCCAATGCACAGACAGAAATAGACACAATGTGGACGCGTCCAGTATACATTCGGATATGGGACAAAAGAGTATCCACGCTAAAGGACTAGATTAGGATGAATTTTGATTTACGATACATTATGTATGTGCATTGCGATTATCATTTATAGATTTCTACTTTTTTTAATAAGTGTCTTACAGTCATCAAATAATCTTCCAAAACTAATAATTTCTATTTGGTATTCATTAATAAATATTAATAATATGGATGAAATGATCTATGAACTTCAAGAAATCTTGAAAAATATTATTGATCTCATCATGGAACATGATTATATGTTTTAAAAAAAATTAAATTGTATGAAGATGAATTTTAATGAACAATGATTAATTGTGAAGAGTAGATGATTATGATTGAAGATCAAAAAACCACAATATTAGATGTATGGAATTAGAAGTTCATTTGGCCAATTTTGAGAAAATACTTATTCATACATTATAAAAGGACACATGTTTTTGCTGGTACACAATATTCACTGGAGGTTTTACTATTAAAATACATCCATCATGTGATCAAATTATAGATATTATGAAAAATATTTATTTCATATTTTTCTAAAATAAGAAACAATTCGTAGGAGGGTTAACAATGTGTTATCATATGTTGGAATAATTATTGAAGAATATCAACCTTGGTGATGTTATATATGATTTCAAAACTGATGTTTATGAGTTTTTCTATTTAGGGGGAGGAAAATGATGAAATATTAAATTATTTCCGTAATTAATATATCAATTAGAATCAAATCTAATTATAGTATAACCTTAAGGATGATCTTGTTATATAAATATAAATGTTTTTCTAAATATATTTTCCTTTGTTAACAAAAAAATACTGAATAGAAAGGGGTTGTAATTAAATAAATAAAATACATAAGAAATTTGTGCTTCTAAATAAATGATGGTTTTTTAAACTTTTTGTAGGATGTGTGAACGAGGTTCACGTATCCTTTAGAAACATTATAATGGATGTGTGAACCCCATTCATGCATCTACCATTGCTAAGATGCGTGAACGGGGATCATGCATCCTTCGAAGATGGGATAAAGGATTAATGAACCTCATTGATTCATCTCTCCGCACCGAAGATTTGTGAACGGGGTTCACGCATTTAGAGACCCATTTTTGGAAAAATTTAAAACCCTATCCCTTTTAAATAAAAAAATATAAATCCCATTAATACAAAATACCATTAAAAGATAATATCAGCACGACAGTAGTACTATATTACCATAAAAGTTGAATATTTTGATTAATATGATCTGCATGCAGATTGTTAAGAACACGAATTCTTTTTCCAGAGAAGTAAATTTTTGGGGAATGTAGGTTTTGTTCAAGAATATCGATAAATGAAGTGTTTTTTAAAATCTCATTACAAATAAAATATATTTTAACTCTAGCGGATATGTCGCGATCATTCCCTAACAAAAAGGGGATCATAAAGAAATTGTTCTGATGGATTCAGTACCCCCTTTGAGTGTGTTACTTTATTGAACTCAGATGCAGCAGGAGATGAATTTTTCTTATATTTAGTTTGAACATTTATTTCATAAGATGGAATAAGATGGATAATTGCTTGCACTTCTATGGGATCCTCAGTAGTGGGAGTAACAACTGCTAAAGCAGAAAAATAACTGCGCAACTGAAATGTAGATAAACATGGAGGCACAATGTCCACAAAAGGAAAATAATGTGAGATCTGCATGTAATAAATCATAGTTTGGCCCATGTTTTTGGTTATGATTTTAACTGGTGGGAATGGAGAATGAAAAAGAACTAGTGATGGATCCATTGAAGCTTTGGAATAAACCCTTAAATGACTAGGAAAATAGATTCTTGAATTTTAAGAGATTATCGAGACAGGATGGAAATGCATTGGTGTCAACTGCTAAATAGGATTTGAAATTGGAGGATTGAATGTTGGGGGAGGCAGAGGCGATGAGGAGTTTCATGTACTGCCTGATGCGAAGACCAGAATGGATAAATAAGGTCCATGAGAAGAAGACTGGGAAAACCTGGAATTCTTACAAGCAGTGGTAGAGTGTCCATGAAGATGACCGTGTGTGAAAAAGTGAACCTGAGAAGAAGGATAAAATTGTTTCCACCAAGAGAAAGCGCCTACTCGCAGAAGAATACAATCTGGCAGTGCCTTGGAGATATCAACCTCAACATAGAAGGATAAATTTTTTTGGATTGTAAAATTCTCAGTCAAACACTTTTCCCTCCTCCAAATATCTCAAAACATATCATAATAACCTCCATCTACCTAATCCATGAAGTAGCGGACTATAAAAAATTTTCGCCTCTATATATGATACCACTCAAATCAATAGTCAATCGAAATCCAAAGAGAGGAAATTTTTTAACCCTAGAATAAATATATGAAACTCTTCATGAATGTTTATCACCATTTGTAAACAAAAAAACCCCACCATGAATGAAATATCAGAAAATAAAACCCTTTTATCAACACATCAAACACCACCAAAGATAGATTCACTTCCCCAAATTGATATACTCTAAACTCGAAGGACATCCATAATAAAAAGGGAATCACCCATTAAATATACATCAAATACCCTCAAATCAATAACAAATATTTAGCACTAGACCATATTCTCTAATAAATATCATAAATAAATCTTCATTGCAAGATACCTCTAAAAAAATTCCACTATCGTAGAGACAAAAACATAGAAAAAAATAAAGATAACTTAAAATATATCAATTCAAAACTCAAGATAACTGCACCAACCATTACACCATCCATAATTGAAATATAGTTTCATGTCTATGACAATATGTTTTAAAATATTCCTACCAAAACAAGGAATGACCTTAAATCCTATAAAATTGTTATATTTTTAAAAATTAATTTAAGGTTTTAGAAACCCAAAAAAATTCTTTCTATACTCACATAGGAAAACCCAACTAAATCCATGACATTTCACTTTTCAGAAACAACCATAATCATATTCAAAATACTCTATAGAAAAGAAAATAAATACACAAACAATTTAAATTAGAAAAAAATAAGGATCACTTTGGAAATAATAATTATAAAGGAAAAAGAACATTGAATCATTCAATACTTTTTAATTATTAAAACCAATCTCATTTTATTATAATCAGCCTCCCACTAAATTTTAATCACAGTACCGTATGAAAATAAAATACTAACATATAACCCAGGAGCACAAAAACCATGGGGGAATCATATATCAACCACCATGCCTTATTTTGTTGGAAATATATCATCCCACCTAACACATGACACCTCATGCAACCCAAACACAATGACCTATATTGTGATTGAACTTTATAAGACTTCCTTGTTTTCCCCCATCACCTACCTCAAGAACTGTAAATCAAAAAATCATCCTCATATCTCCTGATACATTGAAAAAACCTCCTATTATCATCTATATATGATCATTTAACTCCAACCAAAACATTAATAAAAATTTTCCACATGCTGTCAAATATCCATCTTTAAGGAAAACAGAATACATAATGGCCACACATCCTCGTCAACTATGTTTTCAAACAATTGACCAATAAATATCTATTATCCACATCTAAAAATCTATACAATAGAATAATACTTATTGAAACCATTAAAAAACATCCATATATTCTTATATTATCATTTTGGAAATAATTTAAATATTAAATACGTAATGAAACACTTACCAAGAAATATCATTTAGCTGACCAAGATTCATATTCGATAATCATGAGGCTGTATCTGAATAAAGACATACTCCAAGGAACATCAAAACATATCCAAGGATTTTACAAACTCAATGGAAAATTTAACCCCTTGTATCCATTCTTTGACCAATAGTCTTGGAAATCCCCCAAATAAATTTGGTACTCATTTTTGTTGAGTGATAAATAATAAGTTATCTCTTAACTTCCCCTTATGTTTCCCTTGAATAAATCCATAATGTACTTTTATGAAAAATTATACACTCCAACAATGAAAATAAACATGGTTAATTTAACGAATTATATTAAACATCAATCAAAAATAAACACAACACACATTAGAAACCACATTAACTGTAAAATACTCAATCTAACAAACCGACATGATTTAGATGGACCCCCATCTTCCTTCCAAATCAGCATTTTCCATCCCTAAAATAATATAACTACCACATTACTCCCAAAAAACTAACTAAAAAACCTTTTCACATGTAAGAATATTCAATTCAATCCAAAAATGCATTTCAATTATGAGAACACATCATAAATATCTCCCAAGGAAACATAAACCTCACTTCACATTAATTTTTATAATACCATCATAAATATCCCTTGAATCCATTTCATTAAACGAAAAAATTTCATTTATATAATGTTTAATCTATAAAAAATTCAAAACACTATAATTTTTCTTGAAAAACACACACTCAATTTTTTTTTGAATTCAAACCAACCGTAGGGTTTTCATTCGAAACTTCTATTCCACAAAATTTATTTAACAAAAACTATTAACATATTTTCATTAAATAATGAACAAAAATATATTCAAATTACCACTTTAAAATGCCAATTTTTAAATCGAAAAAACATTCATTAAAAACAAAAAACCACCAAATTAATTAATTAATTAATGAAACTCACTCATTATATTATAGAACAAGTCATGTATATATTATCAAAAAATACTCCAATAATACGAACACATTATATTATACTATGGAAAATGTTTTTATACTGACAAACTAAACAAGATCAAAAGGAATAATAATTTTTATCATAGATATTATTCTCTATCAACCACAATTTACTTACCATATTTAATTTTAACACCACATTTTAATTTCTTATAAAATTACTACTTGATAAATAAATTAGATTAATTATTATATTATATAAAATATATTTGAAAAATTATAATCATTTTACTTGAATCTTACAAATTATAATTTTTACTAGTTATAAAACAACTTTATTTGACATAGGATTTACTCCCATATTCTAAATTAGATCATTTTTTGAAACATCTTATTAATTTTCAAGTCTCAATAAATCTAAAACATAAATAACATAACATATCATGTATAATATGCCATTATCAGTAGTTATTTCATCATAAATACAATACATTTTGGATTAGTGGGATCCTTTAAAGAATCCAAAAAACAACATGTTTCAAAATCAAAATCTGGAATCACCAAAAAAACATTCAATTTATAAAATTAAATAGACAAATGAGGGTGAGAGAATGAAGTCCATTGTATGAATGTTGGGATTATATCACTCACCTTTTGCCTCGTGTTTTCCTATTACTTTTTTAATATGCCTCACAATTTTTTAATCGAACCCAGCATACCTAAATAAAAGAATTCACCTCTAGAAACCAACAATATCATCTTAACTGAACAACCATCAATAGAGATCACCATATGAAATAGATCAATTATAAAAACAATAAATTCATTTTAATTTCAAAAAATATCAACAATCTAGGTATGAATAAATAAAGGCTATAATAAATCATAGAGAAAAAATGAACAAATAAGAATTGAAAATATCTCTACCCCCACTAGAAAAAACTACACCTCATGGAAACAAACCAGGATCCCAGTCAACCAATAAATATTTCATTGAGACCATTGTGCCCCAAAATCCACCTATATAACATTAAATAATTTATTTTAATTTTATATAAATTGATAAAACAATCCACTTATACCCATAGATACCCTCTAGTGATCCTCTTTTCTTGCTGACAAAAGAGTAGATCTGAGAGAAAAAGATTATCAACATTAAATAGGAAATATAATTGAGGGAAGTAGAAAAATATCTTGATAAAAGGAACATTGAGGGTAAAAGGATAATGATAATAAGTAAAATTAACCAATCATCATAAAAAGTATAAATAAGAAACATAATAATTTGGCGACTAATAAAGGATTCCCTATTCTAATTCCTACTATATGAATATGTAGATCCTAAAGTGTAACTATTTCTATATAAAGAAATATTATTTTGAAATATAATTCTCATGAAACTAAACTCTTTCCAACACCAGTCATGTATTAGTGAATAAATTGTAAAACAATGAAAATATTCTTGGAAGTGAACCCATGTCAGTCAAATCTAGAGGAACCACTCTACAAAAGAATCCAAAGTGACAAAAACCAACTGATAACCATCTACAAGGGACATTATTATATGTCAGACATAGGAGACCTTGAGTATAAATTTAATAGTGGAATGAAAAATTAAAATTTCATGATATATGGAGAATTATTGGAGAATAATCATATAGAAGATAGAGGAGTAATTATCCAAACATGAAGGAAAAGTAGGAGTGATCCCACATAACAACTATATAGTTGAAGAAATAAATGAAGGGAATCATTTTTGAAGTGTAGGGTTGGGAATAAAAACCCTATATCTCTTGGGGAGATTTTATGAGAGAGGGGATTTCCATATAAAATTTGAATTGTGCTAGTTTTTACATTATATAATCATAATTAACATGTTATCAATTTTATCATGCTTTCTCAACAATGTCACTTGATAATATTTAGATTCATATAATTCATATAAAGCATGATTACAATCATATAGTATTAAAATATATCAACATTTTATCTTAATAACTCATATGTAATTAAATAAAATTATTATGAATTAAAGATACCTTCAATTTCACTTAGACCATTCTGGATTAATGTTTATATTGTTATTTTTAATTTTCATCAACATCTATATATATAATTTTTTGTTAGTACAAGTTGGGTCATAAAAATATTAAATCACTATGCTAAGTCAAGATGTTTTTTAATTAAATTTTTGTTATTAATTTGTCATTAGTTATTAATAATGCTATAAAGTATAAATATAAATTACATATTTCAAAAAAGTTCATCCAATTTTTAATTTAATTTCATCAATGTAAATATTTTCATTTTTCACTAAAAAATTTCCTTTAATGATGTCATTAAATATAAGAACAATATTTAAATGTTAGTTTTATGATCTATTAAACAATATAAGAATATTATAGAAACAATAATATAAACAAAAAAAATATCTTTAGATGAATATAAATAACATAACAATAAGAATCTAAGATAAAAATTAATAAAATTAAACATTGGTGGGATGCTTTCATTGATCATTGATAAAATAAAATGTATAAATATGTTTGGAATGTTTGGGTGAGACATTGGGGTAGAGGTTGTGAGTTTTATCCCTAAATCACTCTCTTTTCATTTGTCCTAACCTCAGAGTTTCGATGTGCCTTTTTGAGATGCACCAAGTGGACTAACAACACAACTTCGAGGTATTATTTTTTAACACTCTGCATAATGACCTTGTGGAGAGGCACCTCCACGTACTCAGATCATATCCCTCATTGTGAACTCACTTCAAGGTTATCCAATTACTCTATATTTCTATGTTCCATCTTCACCAACCCACATATTTCTAGAAATCAATCAACTAAGGGTTCCTATAAAAATCCCAATCTTCCTCTAAAAAGAGACATAGAATAACATACAAATACCCATTGATAGAAACTTATACAAATGATATCCAACAACTTCCAATTCATAAATTTTTTCTCATAAACCCTAAATTAATCAATGAGAAAACCCAAGTAATAATGAAAAATGTAAAAACAAACTTCACGAGGACAATCCCATGAGGAAACCTCGTGATTCCAATCATGTGAGATAACCTCTCACAAGACCAGTCCATTTGGTGATCACATTTCCCAACATCCTAAATCCCATCCCTAGGAGGTAAACACTGGGAAAAACCTTTTGATCATTAGGTCTGTGTGGTATCCTTATATAGAAACACCTCTGAAAAAACATCATGAATCCATCTCACAATGTCAGTGTTATGGAAACAATCCTATGAATCAAACCTCTCTTGACCCATTATGTGATGACAGCCTCATGAGATCCACTCCACAAACTGATCTTTTGAAAACAGACATCCCACTTTTACAATTGGCCACCCTCATATGGTATACATTTGAAATAAATAATATACCTCTCAGTTTTCCCATTCAACTATGAAAATTTAAAATACCTCTATGGATTCCATTTGATGAGGATTAAACCATAAATATTCCAAGCTAGGAACAACTCTTAATGTCAATATATCCATATGATAAGATAATATGTATCAACACACACCCCTTTGATCATACATTCCATTGATAAAAATTTTTTCATGGTGTATTCCATAATAGGAAGTATATTTAAGGAATTTTCAAACATAAATTCTCTTACTAACGAGTGAATCCATCATGGGGTCATTGGGGAGAAAATTGTTAAATCATGGAATCTAATTTAGATTGTCTTAAATTGAACTCAAATGGACTAGGCACTTGCAGGATGTTTGAGTCCATTAAATGAGTGAGGTCACTGAATTTTTCATTGGACTGCCATCTACCCTTCCCAGACCCATGACTATGAGAGGGTAACCATTACCTCTCCCCTTCTTCCAATGGAATGAAATATGGTAATATGAGACTCCTACTAGGTTTAATACCTATTTATCTATTCCCTTATTTAATTCCCCAATTGGGTGGGAAATCTCAATGAAACATTAGTACATAAGCCCCATTCAAATCTTGTTAGACTCTCTGATATGATAGGTCTGATATTATATTATATCATATTTATCCCATCAAAAATAACTAATATGAGAATAGAGATATTAATTGATCATTCCATTAACATTATTAAGACACCTTCATCTACAACCTCTTCTTTAAAAATAAGACTCATAATACCCATTCCATCATTAATGAGTTTATATCAATGGTTTATTAGTGATCTATATACTAGAAGGTGCAATATTTATGCCCCGCTGAATTCCTTATCAACAAACATTTCAAGACACAAATTTTTCAACAATATAACATTAAATTGTGTTTCCACTTATGTTAACTATGAAAATAATTTTATTGGACATGTAAAAAACCTCTAGATGTTTTTTCACCATTAAAAACACTTTAAAGGACTCAGATGTAAGAAATAAACAACCAAAATAGATGTATAGATTTTGGAAGTTCAATTCGGTTCAATAGATGATCAGTTCTAACAATGTAGCATCAAGATTATAACAATGGTTTGATGGGATAATATTGGTGTCAGATCAGAAAAAGATTTTTGGATAGTTTGTGTTCGCTATAAGATCAGCGGATGCAACTGGATGGGAGTGTTCAATGAATAGAACTATATGATGGTCGATTATAGGAATACTTATGAGATATATCTACCAATTCATGTATGTATGTATTAAATCATAAATTCTGATGATTCATTTAGGTGAATGGTATGATTAGCTACTATTAGCTGAACTGAAGATTGGAGGACATGTGAAGCATTTTTTAGAGTTGATTAATTCTATTAAGTCACTGAAAAGAGGATTTTGAAGATTTCCTCCCAATTAATTTTTTAAATGTATTAATATGGAGTGGAATTCAGCATAAATTATTCATTAGATTTCCGCAGTAATAATATTAATTAATACTAAAAATTTGAGGTTTCATAGTGAAATGGAGGGATTCCCATATTTATTGGAGGGTGGTGCGGACTAGATGGCCTAATGTGTCCCTCAATAATAATTCATCTAAATACATATTTATAAGATGAATGATGGAACTCACATTAAATGATAGTGACTTGATGGGGCCTGACTAGAAGGTTGAGGTGCTTCCAAAATGAGTTCACATGGGCTCATATAGTTACTTGAGGATAATGTACTGAAATTGAATAATATAAAAGAGGAGAAACAAGATGATACAATCACCATCTGGAAATGGTTTGTATTATATTTATATTCTAACAAGGGTTATAAAATGTTGAATATCCCTTGTAACTCAAATATACTTCTCATGGAATGATGGTGATGTTTTCAACCCTCCAATTGATATAGGGAACATTGTCTGAACAAAAAAAATCCTTCTGTTCATTATATTTTTTTGTGAGTTCATGTGTTTTCATGTACTGTGCATGATTTCATTTTTGATTCCTAATGGAAGATTCTGAAAATTTCATTAATAAAAAATTTCAACGGGATTTAAGCTCTAATAAGGTCGTTGGATTTTGAGGTCTACCAAATTCAAGAATTTGAATTATAGTGGGACGAGTGATCATAAGATTATCATCTTCTGGAGTTTGAAGTTCTATTACAATAGAAAATTTGTAGTACAAATAAATGAAGTTCCAAAAATGTTCACTCATCCCAAAAAAGTGGTTCCGTAGGGATTGGTTACAAAATTTCAACTATAGGAGTTCACATTTTATTATAGGAAAGTCTCTCTAACAAAGTTGAAGTACTATAATGTCTTTTATATATTGAAATTTTAATTAAACAATATTTTTCTTCAGGAATGTTCCAATTATTTGGGAGAGAGTACGAGCTTGGTTATTAGAATGTAGGGTTTCTCAATGGAAGAATTTCATCTGAATATGGTGGACATGATAGCGGGTTTTCTAGATATCAAAATTCTTATTGGTCTTGGGAATCATGTGGAATCTTCCATTCATTGGATGGTTTTCTATATATTGGTGGAATTATATAAAAATTTCAAATGATATATTAGAGATCTGATGATGAAAATTGTTGAATTTAAAGGATTTCAGTGTTTTTAATTCTAGAGGGTTCCATTGGATGGATACATCTAGTGGAATGAAATCAAACTGGAAGGACACGACCGAATATATATATATTGTCTAGGGGTTATGATCAGAGATAAAATATGTTCCTAAAATGATCTGACATAGTAACATATAGCCAGAATGGTGACATTTGGTAGAATAATGAAATCATTGTTTCTCAAAAGGTCAAAATATAGGTGTTCCATAGCCTATAAAAATTATGATTACTATAAAATATATATGTATTCATATGATACCATCTTGGAAAAAGGTGTGGTGTATAATTATTCACTTATTCAATGAATATTTCTCAATTATAGATAGGTGACATTTGGATGAGCATTGTAGACTTCACACTAGGGGGATTCATGGTTATATCAAGTGTTAATAGGGTTAAATGCTTCGAAAGGTGATGAATATAAGGAGTGTTGGAATACTGAAAATCATATTATCAGGAGATGGAATCTGAGACAAAGTTTTCTTGAGTTCACACGATAGATTGAAGAGGAATTATGTGAATTCTATTTCATGTGATGTATTGATATATTTTGATGATAGAGAGTAAAAAACACAGTTTTCAGGGTGGAAGTTCATGTTTCCGTGGTATAAATTTGCAAAATAAATTATAATTTTATGTTAATTTAATTAATGGTGAATAATATTGATGCATATACACTAGGATTATGTCCAGGGGATGAGACAAAATATAATGAATTAAAATTATGAATGGTAATGTTTTGAATGACACATTAAATTAATAGAAGTTTGTTAAAGGCTTTTCTAATATATAAGTCATCAGAGCATGATGAATTGGTCTACACTGAATAAATAAAAAGTATACCGTAAGTCTCTCGATGAATTGTTTAGTATGATTTTTATTGAATATGTGGAATCTTATTTTGAATATTGCACTAAATAGAAGTTTTAGTGGGATCATACCAATTAAATCAGACATTCTGGTAGTGTGGTATGAAGCTCTATACATACGGTGTCACTAGAGGGTTTTTAATAATATATATCACGATGCAAGTACATACTAAATGTGATATAAAAAAAAATTTTGAGTAGTGGTGCTATGGACCTAGTGTATGGTGGAACTTGTTGATGGAACTTTAAAAAAGTTAGAGGATGTAAAATCAGTTCATGTTTTAATTATTAAAACACTATGGTTTCATATAAATTAAATTTTTGGTTTAATAATAATATAATACAATAGATCAAGAGGAAAAAAGTGGAATTTATTTAGTATGATTTGGTATGATCAAATGGATCCTAGAAAAGAGAACCATACAGTTACTACTGAATGTAGGTGAACAATGAATAATTATTTATAAATTACTGAAAGGATGGGAGGAGTATTCAAGTGGAATATTTTAGGGATACTCCCAAAAAATAACATGGTAGATTGTTAGATTTGGAGTGAAACATTTTTTTGGGACAGGATTCAACGATCTGGAAGATCGGTTATCAGTAGAAACCATTAGGAGGATGTAGATGGATGAAATATCATAATACTATGGATGTTTAGGTTTTTTAAGAGGAAGTATGATCACTATATTTTAAGGAAGTGAATGATAAAATCCAATTGATGTAGTAGTGTGAGTTGAACATAAGTGTGAAAACACCATTAGGGTTTCAGATCTTTGGTAGAATTCTAGATGAAGTGAGTTTTATAAAATATCATTTTTAGATGTTGGATAATAGTGTTAAGCAGATAGAGAATGGTGATGGATGAGTGATGTCATTTTTAGAAGATAGATATAATGGTTTCTATAATTGATATGTCAGTCATGGATCTGAATTATTCAATTAGAAACCTGATTGAGTTAGCTACCAATAGCTAATTGCATGTTTAAAGGATTAGTAAATAAATTGATGGAGTTCATGGATTACATAATTTCTCTAATAGTGGGAAATGGAATTTTTCCCTTACTAAGTAAATATTCAATAATGGATCAATGTGGAGAAGTATCTTGAAGGAACTATTCATTTGGAGTCAATTGAAGGAGGATCAATTATTATTGGAAATCAGGGGTAACATAGTGTAATAGAGGGATTCCCGAATATATCGAATGGTAATGTGATCTATATGACAATTTGGGGCCCTCATTAAAATTTAATTGGTCCACTTGTGAAGGGGATAACTAAGGGAACCGACCTGTTATGATAGTGAGCTAATGGGGACGTACCAGAAATATGAGGATTCTCCCAAAGGAGAATACATGGTCGTATCCATGTTTTAAGGGATAAATTGAAAAAGTTAGAAGATTAAAGGTAGGATACCCTATATTATTCAATGGGAAATTGAATCCATGGACTACTCTTCTAGTAGTATGATTATAAGTTTGTAATGATGAGAATACCTTGATACTCAAACATACTTATCCTGGAATGATAGAGATGTTTTCGGTTCATCTGTGGATATATAACATACTTTCTAAACCATCTAATACCTTCTGTGTCTTTTTTTGGTAATTTTTTCATGCATGTGTATGTTTCTCATGTGATTGATTACTTGTTTCTTTTCTATATAGAGTATCATGAGGTGATCAGCAATTAGTGGAAGCCAAGGTTATGTATGACTCAATGCGGTGGCTGGGGTGTGAGATCATCCTAGATCTAATCATCAAATACATGGGGTATGGGAGATCATAATCTACTCTTCTTCTAGTGTTCACAATTATATTATATAGGATATTAAGTGGAATGAACAAAAAATGTTCCTGAAAATTCACCCTCAACATCAAAATGGCCTAATTCTTTATCGTATAATGTTAAAAAAATATTGTACATTCTAATAAAAGAACCCTAAATTGTGAACTCATATTATTTTTACATTGATTCCAGTCAAGAAATAAATTTAGGATACCTCCTAGAGGTTCAAACCCACTATCATAAACCCTTTGTTACCATCTGTTTGGTGTAATATTCCATGTTAGTCAATATACATCCCATCTCCATAGTCTATACTCAATTTGATCTTGAACTTATATTTCACTACGCCCATATCCCATTGGATTTATCCTCATTAATATATATTATAGATGAAATCATCACTTCCATTGAAGGAACTATTCCTTCAAGGTATCACCATATTTATATAGTCAGGACAAACCCCAACAGAATCCATGTTTAACATAGTGACCCAAATTCTAGCTAGTCAAATTTCCCCACAATTTGAATGCTTTATTCCATATGAAACTGATCCCTTCTCATTTGGGAATATTCCCGTCAAGTTCAACTAGAAATGACCACTCAAGCGTAATCCCCAATGCAGCCAATGATAGGCATCCTAATACTAAATAATATTAATCTACTTGGATTTTTCCTTATCACGATACATTAAAAGGTATATTGTGTCCTATTAAGTAGAACCAATATATTTAGCTATTGATTCATTTAATAAGGATATATAATAATAGCTTATTATGGTATTATCATAAGACCATTAATATACAAAAAATTATTGGATGTTTATAAACTCTATAGTGCCCAGTTGTGCTGGCTTAAAATCATATCACCCAAAATTATGTGCCATAGATAAGTGAATTGATGGTCTAGAATCTCGAATAAATACATTTATTTAAATTAAAACACGATTTTGATAAATATTTTTCAGTTGTGTAAAAAATATTATCTTGGGATTTAGGAAGGATTTCTGAAATCATCTAAAATATCAACGATATTCCATGATTATGCAATAATCCCCCCCAAAAGGGTGAAACGATTCTAACATATCATCCTTTCAACCAATGTTCATTTTAATGTGTCACTAGTTTTAAAATTCTTTGACCACTACCATTATAAAAAATTCATACAGTGAAATTTATTATCACAAATATGGGAGCTGTTGGATGTCTCTATTTAAATGAGAAAATCCCATTAGAAGAACAATGAAATAATATTAGTGAACACAACCTGAATCCTACAACTATAATCAATATTTCACAAATATACATTGATAAATTTTGTTCCATGTGCTATATAGAAAAATAAATCATAAATATTATGTGAATTCTATAACGATGAGAATTATTAGAAAAATAGGTGATTACTAAATATACTACAGTAATGGGTGTTTTTATTTGTTGATTTCTTATGTCATAGGTAACCATTCAAGAGCTCCATTTAATAAAATGTGATGGATTTTCATCCAATATATTCTCTTATGCTTCAACAATTACGATAGACATGGATACCATAGATGTAAGGAAATCATCACACATCCAATGCCTCCATTCCATCATGGTGAATATTTTGGAAAGGGGTTATTGCCATCATTGTATGTTAATATCCCAGGCGGTTGTATATGAGATCATTTTGGTACCGAAACCATGCATCCTACCATACTAGAAGAATATTATAGAGATTCCACTTTAACTTTTCCTCTCCTATGATTTATTTAAGAATATCTCTCGTGAGAACAATTATTAGTACCACCTCAACCATGAAGAGGAGGATGAATAGGATGAGAATTACCTATCTATTGTGAAGGGTTTCCTAAGAGTTCTACTAACAATTAAACTATTTACAACAACATCAATAATCCCGAATTCCTCAGATTTTCACTAAATAGGATTCTCATAATATTTTATCCTCATCCCCTCAGGCTTGAGTACCATATAGGATGGTTTATTGAGGATAAAATAATCTAGTACAGGTTTAGCATTCCCATATTCATGTTCAATATAATGGAATCAATCAACACATTCTAGTAAAAGAGATGGATCATATCCATATGCATGTCGGCCAAGTCCTATATTATGTCCTGATAGTGACATTCGGGGAATACAAACACACCCCATCCAAGTCCCAAGGGTATGCCCATATTCTATCCCCTACATATGAACTCATCAGCAGATATGGATGGTGGATATTGAATAGGATTGTGCATACATCCCAAATCATGCTGAAGAATTGTATTATATCCTCATTACTACTATCAAATCCCACAAACACAACTAGGGTGAAATGGATGTATAGTCAAATATCAATTTCCATATCATAAAATCTTATTAGAACATCTTAATGGTGATAAAAAGACTGATATTTGGTAATTTCTAGAAATCACCCTGGAGAGGTCCCACATATATTCTCCTACCAATGGGGAATAAGTTCTTTACCATATCTTGGTATCTACACAAGAGCGAGACTACACCCTTTGAACCATTTAAGATGTTAGTAGGAATATTTTGATAGATATATGGGTGTGGGATCCTATTCCTACATCCATCCAAGTATCCAATAGATAAATCATGGAAGTGACACAGAAGAAGGCTCATATTCTTTCCTCTCTTCAACCCAAAAAAACTAACAATGAATCTCATTGGTTACCAAAAGGACGGACTATATTCCAACATAGTCTGAAGTGGCCCATCATCATATAAAGGAAGAATCTGATAAACATGCCTATACTACTACCCAACTCCAAGGATCTCATTAATCAACTCCGTCAATGACAAGGGTGTCACCCCAGATGAATCCCTTCCAAGTAGATCACATGACTTCTACAAGACGACCATATAAAATAAGGTATTTCATTATTTAAAAAAATACCCCAAGGAATAAAAATACTCTTACGTTGATTAGGTATAACATCCTAAATACAATATTTTTTTTTGGTTTCTAGATATTATTTTGATTCCACATTAGAATGTGCGAGTAACTTCATTAACATAGGTACTCTATATGATACTTTGATCAATTGTCCTTCTGGTTATTCCTATAGCACATAATAACATGGTTTTACTATTTTCAAATATTATTTTATAAAATATTGATATATGGTCAATCCCTATTGATCATGGTTAGTTACACCTAGTACCTCAATTACCACCTATCATATTTTATCTGTATCGACAGATCATTTGGGGTGATAGTCTGTGTCATAACCTTCTTCTCCCCACAAAAATATCAGATTAATGAATGATATGTTAGGAAACCCACTCTTATCTGTGATATATCTAGATGTACAACCATTGATTTCATATATGGTGGAATACATTTTATCTAATGATAATGATGATGGAATGGATATGTGTGAGTAATTAGATGAAGATTACCTCCTAATTGTGTTTTGGTCGACTAGCACTCCCCTGTATAAAATAAAAGGTATGATGAATGTGAAGTGTATTCCATTATAGTTCTAAAATTAATGGGAATATATTCATTATATAAAATTAAAGAACCAATATTATCAGGAATATGGAAACCACATCCAATATGTGAATAACTCCTTAAAAATTGACTTTTCTTATTTCATAATAAACTGGAATCTGATATGAGAGAAACACTATAGGATCCTATGAAAAGAGTGTCTCCAAAACCTGTATGTACTCGAACATATACTCATTTATGTCTTATGTAATTTATTTAACCATGGATGGGGAGAGTAAAATTAATTATATTTTACCAATTCATATAATATCATATTCCTCCAAATAAAGTATCCTAAAATGTTGTTACAGATAAATAATAATTGATCCCAACTCATCATATTCTAGTTGTAATATCTGAAATAAAAATTATCCCTATGACAAAAAAGAAACATAACATAAGGGAATGAGCCATTAATGAGATTTTTCTCTATTCTTATTTAATGGTCGTGCTAGAATCACATTTAAAGATGTAAAACTCCATGAATATAGGAAAACCACCTTTGGGGAGAATATCACTACTAAACAATCATTGTAATCATATTTTTCATTACTATATAACTATAAAAATAGAAAGGAATCATTGGAAACTTATATAGAATCCATCTAAATACATCCTTATCCAACCGGGAAGATGATGCTTTTACCACCGCCATTACCTCTTAAATTATCAAATCACCAACAGGATTATGAAATACTAGTAGAAAAACAAGATCAACCCCATTCCTTAGGGTTTGGGAAATTTTACCACTCCTCCCACGAGGTTTGTATTTTCTATTCTAGGTGGTGACATCCAATATCCACCACTCCAAATATTTTTTCCCACAATGTGATTCACCATTACCATTTAGGGATTCATTGGTACATATATTTGTTGAATCCATCAGGATCACAATATTTGAATAATTCCATAGTGAATTTTGTTATAGAAGACTACTCCCTATTGAGGATTTAAGATAAAATGGTCCGCTAAAAACTAGTAGAAAAATAAGGACCTTCTTCTACCCTTAAAATAGAGTATATATATTGAAGACTCACTCTTTTATTTTAATGAGGATGAAATTATTCCCACTACGATGTATAAATTGGTGAAATTAGTCATTTTCAATATGAAATAGGGTACATACAATTTTATGGATGTCAAAGAACACAATGAGGAAACCCGTACATGAGATGTGGTATGCACCAAAACATATACATAAGGCCTGAATTTTTAAAACTAGAGGAATACCCATAACTTGAATGGATTGATTATTGATTTTCCACTCCCTCAATGCCAAAATTTTAATGAAAAAGGAAAAGGCATGCTAATATACTAGTCTCTACACAAGGGGTTTATGTCTTCTCCACTGAGGAAAATGTAGCACCGTATGAGGCTATAATATACAATCATACACAAATCAATGTGAAATTACTCAGGGGGAAATAATACCGCTAAGTATACCCATCAAGAAGAATTAATTTTTCTCCTCCCAAATATGTGAAAGTGGTTATAAATCCCTGGGTAGTAGATTTTGATCACCATGTTGGATCCTGAAATAGAATGATGGTTTACCTAAACAAATAATTTCATGAAGACCAATATTTTCTTCAACTATTTATAAGATTCCATCAATTATTAAAATTTACCAAATCCAAACTCAAATTTGGAATGAATTGATAATATATATGGGTTGACCACATAATTTTTTACCTATTAACCATGTTCATGGCATGGATTACAAAACATTACCTCCATAACTCCTTAGTTTCATCATGTACCACATGACTCAAATAGAAAACATAGAAGGTCGGTTCACCCTAGTGTAGCCCTAAAATAAACCATACCCTAAATGAGTGGACACATACCCTCCTCCACCCTATTTCAAGAACCACATATTTACAATATTCAATGAAATGGGATATCAAGATCAGCAACTATCAAATTTTATGACCCAGTACATCCCTATTATGGGAAAACATTATCAAAAGGAGGAGGAAAAACTTACATGATTTGTGAAAACTATAGTTATACCATCCTTATGGTATATAATTTTTTTAGATAGATTCATAACTATTTTCAAATAATTTTTTCATCAATTCTTATTAAAATTTATCATCATGCTAAGAGATGTTATGATATTTGACCTCTTCAATTAAAAGAAATATGAAAACAAAGGGCCTCTGATTTCATTACTATATGAAGTGTTGTGATATATTAACTAAACATAAAAATATTATAGGAAAATATAATAGATATTTTAATATTTAATATCTGTAATGTGTTTTAGACACCTCTAATTAAATTTAATTACCCAAATGAACTCTGTGAGTTTTTAGACATGAAACAACATTTAGGGGACTATTTTTAGATAACCAAAGAACAATCTTGACAAGTTCTTACTTCCAATGGAAAAACCCTTATAAAGGTATGAATTTCGATTTTTTACACTTGAAAGAGAATTGAAATATACTAAAACAGCCATAAAAACTCCATATCTCCCATCACCTCCCACATAGAGACAATAAAAAAACCATCCTCTTTTAAGGGTAAGGAAAGGCTGAGGATTATCAAGATATAATGACTGAGGAAACAAAAATTTCACTTTAGAAGAATAGAAGTTTCTTAGATACATAATTATAACCATGTAAAATAATATCCTCAAGCTTCTAGAGTATTGGAAACATGATGAAGTTAGTATCATTGATTTTTCCAAATAGTTTACATTCCAATAAATTGTCTATCATTAAATCCAAGATTTGACTTTTTAATTACATCCTCTTGAAAAATATCAATTCTAGATACGCGACATTAGTAAATCCTCCAATACAAGTAGCCTATGTATCCACTACCCAACTAATTGAAGAAGTTGATTGGATGGAATTATAATCCATGTATTAGAGAAAGGCCAATGATTAGATGACTCAAATGACTATTAACCAAGATGACGAAAATCCTCAGGGAACAAATAAATCAACAATTTTATCCCCATTTCTCACTTTCTAATCTATATTTATATCATAAAAATTTCCCTTTTGATTCAAGCATTATCAATTAATGTAGAGTAGGTTTAAAAAAGATGATATGTGAAATACTACCAAATTAGACCAGTCTCTCATGGATTTCCTACCTCCATTGTTCTGATTATGGGAACCACCACACTAAATGGAACCCTTATCAGATGAAGTATCATCATATAGATCAGTCAAAATCATCCTTATAGAATACCCATTCTTTATTGATGAACTTTCATGGGAACTGGAACAAATAATCCAATATTGAAGATATTGATCAAGTGGCTATAGGATTTGAATGGGTAGGGTAGAAGAAATCTGGACTAAGCTCACTAATCTGATTAATTCTCCCAGTAAATCCATTAACATATATGAAACTCATGGGAAGTAACTACACCAAGTCTAAAATGAAAATTAAGACACCTCTAAGTCCCCTAGTGGTTTTCTAAATCCAATTAACTTATAATATCTTATGGTATACGTACAACTATCTAACCCCCCATATCATGTGGGTAGATCAAACTGAGATAACCCATTTAAAAAAAACATGTCACAACCCGTCCTAGTGGGGCCCAAGCCGCAAGTCCCCAAGCCCGACTCCAATAGGCCAGGGGCTGGTGACTGGCACCGAGTAGGCATGTTACTAACATGAGAGGAATTACATATAAACATGTACACACGCACAAACATCTCCAAGCCCACAAAGCTGAAATGTAATGCTACTAAAAAAATGGAAATGCATGCATACACTAAAATCCCATCCAACAGAGTACGACCTGAATGTAAAGTAATTTAATATAAAACCATGGGCCAAAAGTACAATCAAACCAAAAGAGAGTCTGCAACAAATTCCAACCTGTAATTAAACGTACTGGGACTGAAATCCATAGCTGCAGAAACACACCTCGGCCTTTCTAATCTCACTGAGCACCATTTGTTCCTGGTCCACCTAGAATCATGTCAAAGGCCTGCTCGTTTGCACAAGACACGACACGTGCGGGCAAAGCCCATGCATCGGTGAATATATCAATACTCAGTAGGACACCCTGAAACCACAAAAGAATACGACAAGAGAAAAATACCACAAATGTAAGTTACATTTGGCTATACACAGTATATGTTTACAGAACATATATCATGAATATCCCAATATAGTCTTACACGATCGACCATCGTGAAACTACCACTATGATCTGGCACAAAGATTCCACTAAGAACGTAACATGGAAACAAACTCCTAGGTCCAAAGAGTGAGATACATAGTAATCGTTTTGGGAGAACACACTCCACAAGTACTTGAGACAATGATGCTCATATGAGGATCACAACAAATAGCCATGGGGTGATTCCAACAACTCAGTATGAACTAATCTGCTAAGTAGAGGATCGGCGCCCGGGTAAAGTTGGTCATGTTGATACCACAAACTCTACCTAGGGTTTCAATAATGAATAGAGGATCCGACACAAAGTCTCACAGAGGGTATTCCAACAACTCTATTAAGGAAGACCTGCTGAAGGGATCATACTCCTCTACATAGGAAATGATACCAAAAACCTTTAGGGGAATGACCAAGGGAACGATCCCTAAGAAAGATAGTCCAAGTCACAGAAGAAAAATAGCTAAATCCATTTAATATAGATTACATGGTCTGTAGTATGGTTACACACCGTGTTCCGTGAACCCAGGTACTACCCATGTAAATAGAACATGTCATCCATCAAAGCTGTGTAAAACTCAACTATATGACGTGTAGTTGGATCAAACACCGTGTTCCTTGACTTCGGGTACTTCCTGTGTAAATGGCCCATGTCTCTAGGCTTGTCATAAAATGTAACTACATGACATGTAGTAAGATTACACACCATGTACGAGCACCTGGTGTTCGCTTCGTTTACGCTGGCCATGTTCCCGTACATGGTCTCTGTCCATGTCGCCTTCCCGTGTACCAGCACATGGGGTATCCCGTTTATCTAGCTGGGTCTGGCCAGGGAAGGGTATACACGTCGTGTCCTTGGCCATGTACCCAACCCGTGCCCATGTACTCCCAGAGTACATGCCAGGTAGTCCACCAACGAACACACACCGTGTAGCCCATACTACAGACTGTGTAGCCGAGATTTCTCCAGAATCGCCTTCTTCCTTCTAGCACCTTGGCCAGATCTCCGGATATCATTTCTCTTGTCTGTTTTCCGCGAAACTCAAGATTTTAGGTCGCCACATCGCCTCGAAGCCAAATCTGTGGTTTTCGGGCCTTCGATTGGCTCTGAAATCCGATTCTGGTCACCCGTGCATAAATCGTTCTAGGAATGATATCTTTCGATCCGATTTGATCCGTCCATCGCCACCGTAGATTCACCTATGTGGGGTTGTAATGATGATAGATCATCAATTTGGGATCGTTTCATTGCACAACATATGCACAAAAATCCATCATGCATATATCTGTGAAGAACGCGTATAACACACATAAAGAACACAAGACACCGGGGTATAAAAGCACAAAAAAATCGAGAGGGATGAACCTAGATCAATGTTCATGTCGATCATGGTTTTTCAATGTTATAAGATTAAAAAAACCAAAATAACTTCAAGAATCAAATCCAAAAATCCCCAAAAAAATCCCATCCTGAAAATACAATCAATCCGTGGGCAAATCTGTTCGTGGATTAGTCCGCGTTCATCGTTGGAATAAAGAACGGGGAAAGGGAACCAAAACAAAACAACCTACCTGGATCTGTAGCCTTCGTTGGTGAAGATTCGGTCACCGTGTCATCGTCACCAATTAAATTCGTCAAGAACTTCATCTCCGCATTGGGGGGGAAGGTGTTCCTTTAGTGCTTTCCAGAGCCTCCATGGGTTTCAGGGTTATGTGGTCTATAACCCTAGACCCCTGTGCAAACCATTATTTAAATGAACAAAATGATATTCATTGCAGCAAGGATTTAATAAAATATTTTTATCAAATATTTTATTACGGTTACGTCCAAAAAAACAAATTTCACTACCGACCTGCACCATCCAAAGTTAGGTCTCTCCTATGTTAAACCCGATATTCTGGACACAAAGGTGACCACTAATTTCTAATCTTATCATCTCTTCATGAGTTATTCAACATTTCAGGAAAACCACACGTGGGTGGTATTTAATTATTTAATTAAAATCAAACATTTCTTTCGGGCTCACCGGGCCTTGGAACTGCATGTCGTCTCATATCCTGGTCTCGAAAAACAATTTCCCATATAATATTAAAATAAAATACGGAGGAATACATGACATTACATTACAACCACCTTAGGGCTTTACATCCCTGAAAAGCCAAAACAAAGGCTACCCAAAGAGATGTGGATACTGCACACGAATATGAGCCTCTCGCTACCCCGTGCTCTGCTAGAGATTCTTGTGCTGCCACCAGACACGTACCCAGGGAATAGCTCACCCATTAATGATCTTCTCCTTCCAATCCTCGATCTCCACTGGGTACTCCGCAATGGTCGCTCCCTCATCGATGTCCAACTTTCCCCAGTCCATAACATGTGATGGATCACGCACGCACCTCTGCAGCTTCGACACATGGAAGACGTTGTGTACCCAGTCCATCTGAGGAGGTAGAGACAAGCGGTATGCCACCATGCCAACTCTACTCAGAATCTGAAAGGGGATGATGATCCTCAGAGATTGCTTTCCACCTCATCCAAATCTCCCCAATCCCCGTCGAGGTGAGACCCGAAGGAACACATGGTCTCTCTCCACGAACTCCAAGGGCATCCAGCACCTATCGACATAAGACATATGCAACTCTATGTAGTCTTCATCCGCTCCTGGATGACCTACACTTTCTCTGTAGTAGCTCGCATCATCTCGGAGCCCCTGAGTGCTGACTCTCATGGGTCAGTCCAGCAAAGTGGTAACCTGCATGTTCGCCCATACAAAACCTCGATTGGTGCCATACCAATAGTGGAATGATATCTGTTGATATATGAAAATTCCACCAGTGGTTGGTGACCATCCTAGCTATGACAAAAGTCACGATTTCAAGCTCGTAGCATATCCTACAGAACGTGGATGGTCCGCTCTGTCTGACCATCAGTCTGAGGATGAAACGCTGTGCTCAACCGCAACCCAGTCCCAAAATCTTCATACAATCCCTTCCACAACCGGGATGTGAAACGAGCATCACGATATGATATGATCATGGATGGAACTTCATGAAGCTGAACTATCTTCTATTTGTTTAGGCGTCCAAAGATCTCTACTGAACTCTTCTCTCGCATTGATAGGAAGTGGGCCGACTTGGTGAGCATGCCAACGATCAACCAGATGGTATCGTGTCCCCTATACGTTCTTGGTAAACCTGTCACAAAGTCCTTGGATATCCCATCCCACTTCCACTATGGCACATCACGGGGATGAGTCAAACCTACTGACACCTGGTGTTCATCCTTTACTTGCTGACAAGTAAGGCACCGACAAACAAGTTTTCCACACTCTTCTTTTTTCGTGTCCACCAAAACTGATGTCAGAGATCCTGGTACATATTTTCCACATCTGGATGCACCGCTAAAGGAGATGTATGGAACTCCCTCAGGACCTCCTCCCGTAACGTCATTGGTACCACTGTGCGTCCTCTGAAAAGAACAACATGCACCCCACCTTTTGAATATCCATTAGTAGCATCTCTAGTGGCTATCTGAGAATGTAGAGTCTCATAGCTAGCATCCTCAAGGTGTGCTTCCCTGACTCGATGTAAGACTGGTGGGGTAAAAAACATCGACTGATGTTAAGCTCCCTCATCTCTATCCACGAAGGATGACTGCAAAGAGGCCAACTTCCTCGTCACCTCATCTAGCAACTACGAACTGGATTTCCTACTAAGAGCATCTGCCAAAACATTCCCCTTCCCAGGAGTATAAACGATCTCATAGTCGTACTCCTAGAGGAACTCAAGCCACCACCTCTGTCTCAAATTCAGATCCTTCTGAGAAAATATATATCTGAGACTCTTGTGATCTGAGTAGACGATAAACCACTCGCCCATCAGGTAGTGCCACCATAACTTCAATGCGAAGAAAATCGCTGCGAACTCAAGATCATGGGCTGCGTAGTTCTGCTCAAGTGGACTCAACTGGCGTGAGCTGTAGGCAATCATCGCTTGCCTCTACATCAGGACACAACCTAGCCCAGTTCTTGATATGTCGCAGAACACCCCATACTCAACACCCTCTTCTGGTAGTCTCAAGATCGGGGCACTCCTCAGACTCTATCTCAACTGTTGAAATGCCTGCTGGCATCTCTCAGTCCACTCAAATGGCTTCCCCTTTTGTAATAACCCGAGATTTTATAAGATACATTCTTTTTAATTTCATTCATATCTTCTATTTTACGACTCACCACGATTATCTTGTGCTATACACAACACCGTATTAGCTTGCAGTATACGCAACACTTTTCTTGGCTCTTGTTACACACAATTTTCTAGTTCGTTTGATAGAAGTTATTCTACGCAACATTGAGTGTATATATATATATATTATGTATAAATAAAATATGGTTGGATTCTATTATACGCAACAACAAAAGAGTCGTTCACTACACGCAACCCTGACTTGGATTGCATTACTCGCAATCGCGACCTTCCTCGATAGCGTGTCTTGTACTCAATACTGGGTTTTACTAAACAACGATATATTATTATAATATTGTTATGAACTAGATGTTATGAATAGTGTTAACTAAATTTTTAATTTTATAACATTATTATTCATCTTACACATTTTCTAAAACATGGTATAAGAACAAAATAATTTTTTCGGGTAAAATAAGTATTTTTAAAAAAATGCAGTTTTGCCGTCTTTTGATGGCGCTCCCACTTTAAATCCAGTTTTTGACATGTTTATAAGTTAAATTTGACAAAATAAAATTCTTCTTTTGAATCAGGATATATAAATTTACATTAGATAAAGCTTTGATATTTTTCTGATAACTTTCAAATTTTAATGAATAGTAAAAACACGCTATATTTTAATTAAAAACAACTTTTTTCATCGTAATATCTTATGTGGTTAAATTATAATATTGAATTGTTTTAAAGTATAACTAGAATATTTTTTTACCATTTAATATAATTTTTGTCATTATCATTGATTTTACCTTGAATTCATAGGTTAAATCAATTCAATCTTTTGCAATGTTTTAAAGAAAAACCCGTTTTCTTTCGACAACGGGATTAATTTTAATTTAATTTCTGCATATTTTGTGTATTGAATTCGGAAAAATGGATTCCATATTTCGAATCATTGGGTCCAAATTATGTTAATAAGCTACTTTTTATTTTTGGACATTGTGAATAGTAACTACGGTAAATTTTATTTACTATAGTTAAAGGTAAATCGGGTAATTAAGGGTAAATATAAGATTATAAAAATCTCATAACACTTGTAAAAATCCTATTGGATTGCTAAAAGTAGACCCATATAACCTAAGGGTCGGATTAAATTCATTTTATGGACTTTTGTCCTTGAAAATAATTTAATTATTATTAAAACCAAAGAATGTGACAACATGTCACTTTCTTAAATCTTATAAGTATAATAATATTAATTTAGTGATAAACTTCATAAAACTTCGAACATGGATAGTCTCTAGAAATATAATACAATTATAGACATCATAGGAATTTATTTATAATTTTTAGGGATTAAATAATTATCATTTATTATGACACAAAGATGATGCAGTAATTGTCTTATTAATGAAATATTGACATAATTGATGTTATAAATCACCAAATAAATGTAATTTGAGAATTTTCATGACTTAAATTAATTTTCTAGGTTAATATGACATGTTATTGTTGATATAAGTAACTTTTTTAGAACTTATCATTCTGTTATGAATTTCATAAAAATCACGTACCAAATAGTGTCAAAATTGACATAAATTAGTTTTTAAAACAAATATTATATTATTAATTGTTATTTAATTCCTAAAAATCTATGGTTTGGACAATAGACTTAGATGAAGATATATATATTAATTATAAACAACTTTGGGTTCTTTTGGCTTTTTATGGTATGTTTATTAACCATATAGTGTAAGAAAACAAAGAGACACGGTAAAAGTTAAATTATTTAACATAGAGTTAAATCTAATTGATAAGGTTAAAATAATAACCTAAACTTATCTAAATCCTATTGGATGAAAGGATTTCTACCCATCCCCAATTTATCTTCTAAATTATACCCTTTGGAACCATTATAAACCGAATTTGACCTTAATATAAAATAATATTTTGAGATTTTCTTAAGGTACCCCTCTCCTCCCTTATAAAAGTGCACCTCCTCCCTCTCCTCTTCACACCAATTTGAGCATTCAAGCTCTGCCAAACCATGCCAAAATATCTTATCCACTTCCCTAGTATCATCTTTGAGGTCTTGGTCTTCTTCAAAGACCATCCTTAGTTCATTAATTTGTGGTTAAGTGAAGGCGCGTCAAAAAGAGGTAATATCCATTATCGATCTTTTTCAATTTCTTTCTTCTTCAACTTATTCTTCTTTAGTTGTTTCATGATAAAGTAATAACATCAGTATTTATTATATACTGATATGTTATTTTAAATATGAAACAACTCTAATTAACCTTCTATCCATCCTACGGAAAAAGGAAATCACCGCGCGTGCGTACGTACGGAATACCGTCTCCACGCCGTGGTATAATCTATTTTCCGCCACCACCTTAATTGGATGGGTATAATGGTATAATGAGTAACTATATATGATTATTATAAAGTGATATTGATTCTGAAATAGTATACATACACTTAAACACAATTCAATGACCATGGGAACGATATCATCGCTCGTGCGTACGTACGGACTACCGTCTCCACGACGCGATGAGATTCATTATCCATGTTAACCATTCCAGAATGATTATAAAGTATCTATAATGAATAAAAATGAAATATATGACATGTTAAATCTACTGGATTTATGTATATATATATTTATGTCATCTACTTACTTCCATTGAAGACAATAAGGAAAGGAAAACACCGTTCATGCGTACGTACGGACTACCGTCTCCATGAATGGTGTGATTCATTTCATTTATATATCTATTATATATATATATACACAGTATATATGATATATAAATCATGTTTTAAATTCTGGAAGTAAGTAAATCATGATATAAGTAATAATAATGTCAAGAACAACAAGTCCAAACACCTACGATAAATGAAACTATTTTACCCAAAAGGCTTCTTTAACATGGAATTTACAAAAGAACGGGTAATATAAAGAAATAAGTGAACCATATATGATATCATAACAATGAATATGATTCTGTAATAAGTTAATTAAATTATTTAAATCATTATACAGGAGGTTCGGACACTTACGAGGAAAATCGGACCTAAGGTAAGGGAAATATCACAATCTCATTTTTATCTGAGATTGTTTATGCTTTAGTATTTACTGAGGTGTATTTTATCATCCACATCCATTTTTCCTCAATATGTAATATTATTTACATCCACCTCCAATTTTTTAAATCCAATTTTACCCTTCAGTGAGTTTTTAGTAAAGGATATGAAAGGAATCTTTTGTCGTTTTTCGTACGAGGTACTTTTTCTCTTTTCCGAAAAAAGTACGAAGAATGTTTTTTTAACTTATACGACATGAATAGATTTTTAAAATTTTTTTTTACAAGAATCTTACCATAAAAGTTTTCATGTTTATTTTTATTCAACTTCTTTTAGTTTAGAATTGTACGACATGTTAAGAAAGGAAAAGTGTTTTTGAAGCAGAAAGGATATTTTCCTCAAAAATGGAGTTCAGGTGTTTTATCAAAATTATTTTCCATATAAGATAATAAAGGGTTCTGTTTCTATCCCTATTTTTATATTGATTTGATTATTTTGTGATGGAATTATATTTTTATGTATTCCATTATCTTATATGAATTGTTTTATGATGTCACGATGTTTAAGATTCCCATTTTTATTATATGGGTTATGCTATGATGTATGGTTTATGATTTTGTGGCACACATAAGAATGATATCATTATGAGATGGGTGGGACCTATATCTCCCTCCAATTCATTGGGTAAATATTTTATATCTCATGAGATATACATGGCTGGAACGGTAGGTTATACCGGTTCAGTGAAACAGGACTGAAACGAGGGTGACTCGGTTCAGAAATGGACTTTGTCCACTAAGATAGTCTTGGCAATGAGTCTTGATCAATAAGAAATGATTCTCTATTATTATGTGTGTATGCCACAAAGTTTCATGTTTTATGTTATGATTATTGGGATTTCATTTCAATACTATGATTTATCCCATGTTATGAAATTATGGTCTCTTTTGCAGGTTAAGATTTCCAAAAGTTGTGTGCTTATGCATATGATGTGATTGATATTTCTTTGTTTACCCTTACTGAGCATTTGAGCTCACCCTTTTATATGTTTTCTTCTCCCCGGGATTCAAAGCTAGGTTTTAGGTAAGAAAACAAAAGGGGAAGATCATTATTGGGAGATGTTGAAGATCATTCACCATGATTAGAAGATTATTTCTCCGAGTTTCCAAATACACTAAACTATTACGGTTCTTTTGTGTTTGTTTAAATTATGTTTCAAGTATTCCACAAATGTAATGTCATGTCCATGTACGTCAGGATTCGGGTCTCTACAGTTGGTATCGGAGGAAATGTTTAGTCAACCTTTGGAAACTAGGATGCGAAAACGTTAGTGATATCCCTAGAGATATTTCTAAGGTATGTCTAGGGATGTCCCTAAGGATAAGTATACTTATAGGATATAGTTCTAGAACTATGTTAACTATATTAGATTAAACCAAAGATGTTAGATATTGAAGTTAATCCCACTTTATTATGATTTTTTCCTCTCACACAATTCTTTTTGGGTTTTAGAAAATGGTTGGAAACAAGATGATTCACGATAATGGAGGATATGATGGACAATGGAATGATATTCTTCATGAGAAACCAAATGAAATGGGATTTGGAAGTCCAAAAATCATTATTATGCCAAATCAGTAATCTCATAATATGATCAATAAAGTAAAAATTGGTAAGTTTCCTGACTCGGCTAATATGAGAAAGATGGAGTTTCATGATGATCATAGAGGAAAAAATGTTCAATTTCCCATATGTAAATCATGTGGGAAGAGGCATCAAGGAGAATGTTTAAAAGGAACTCGAAGATGCTTTGGGTGTGGAAAAGAAGGACACAAAGCCAGTAAGTGAAAAGGAAACGGTTCAGTTAACACCAGTGATGAGGATAATTGTATTGCTAAGACATCAACAATGGTTAAATGTTTTAAATGTGGAGTGTACGGGCATTATGCAAACCAATGCCCTAAGGGAAAGTCTCATGAAGAGAATCAGTATAGTCGTATGGGTAGTATTTATGTGGATGATGATGAAGAGACTAAAAATGATATGTGAGATGAAAGAATTGTTGAAGCTCGGTCAATGGTTTAAGATTGTAGTGGAATGATTACATGTTTATCATGTGTAATGTTATATAAGTAATCTCATGGTACTATAGAATAAAGATACATGTAAGGATTGTTACACTATTTTCTTTCCTTGACTTTTGAAAGTGTATGATTAATGGTACCAGTATCCATGAAAGGTTATTCAGATATTTTTGGAATGTAGATGATATGCGCATAATGAAGGGGTAAGGAGAAAATTAAATGTTTGATAGTATTCATGAGCTCATGACTGATATAAGGAGAAGGTTATATCATGGTTTGAGTATATATAATTTTGAGGATTTTGGTATGTGGAAAGTGTTAACGTTTAACTGCATTAATTTTTTCACTAAGGTTCAATGGGTATTCAAGAGAATACATGATTAAGGCTTTTGAATGTTTAGAATGTGACCAACAAGACATATCTTATGATATATGGGGATCAACGATGGTATTAAATCTCTGGTAATCATTTTCACTATATTATGAGAGTGGACTGAAGTATTATGGATAAGCCTAAAGATTGGAATGGATTGTGTTGGACATATGCTAAGTATTGTTTAAGGATATAACTTTGTTCAATATTACTGATGGGATTTTATAGTAATGTAGTTTTAGAAAAAGGACAACCTGTAGGACGGGCGATAGCCCATCGCGTCGGACAAGGCTGTGGGAATCGAACCCACAACCGAAGTGCGACTGGCCTTTATTGCCTACCACTGGCCTACAGGAAGTCCCTGTTTAGTTGAAACTAGTTTTATTATATTAAGCAGTATGATATATGAAGTATAAGTCAATTTTATGAACCATAATGATTAATCTCACTGTAGATGGACTTATGTAATTTTTTTGATAAATTTTCTAACCTTTTGTTTGAGACAGATGGAATGACTCATCATTCTATCACATGATCTGCTAACACATCACGAATGAAAAATTAAACTCCATTTATTTAAGAGTTGAAGTGGAAATTTTCCAAATAATGACAAATGGTGAGACTATACCAAAATCACGAAAGTATTTCTTCTAATCCCAATTTCATCAACTTTAGGGAAATGATATTGAAAACCCAAAAATTTTGTACTACTGCCCTTATATCCGATGAATTAGATGGTACCTTAGATAATCACAAATCTATGGCTTTGTGATTGTTGGCTTTTTCATAGCCATGTTCTCTACCACTCTCCATCAGAACATGATGGTTAGATTTCTCTTCCATATCCATATTTTCACCTATGTGGAATCCCAGTGATTAGTTTATTTGGGTAACCGTTATGTTTCATACTTTTGTTTTAAAGATTGGTTTTGGTATTCCTTTTTACGATGTGGGTTTCTATTAAAGAAACTTTCAAATAGTAAACCATTTATAACTCTGACGAATTTCGAGGGAAAATTTCATTTTATGGGGGGTAGAATGTAAAAACCCGAGATTTTATAAGATACATTCTCTTTAATTTCATTCATATATTCTATTTTACGACACACCAAGATTATCTTGTGCTATACGCAACACCGTATTAGCTTGCAGTATACGCAACACTTTTCTTGGCTCTTGTTACACTCAATTTTCAAGTTCGTTTGATAGAAGTTATTCTACGCAACATTGAGTGTGTATATATATATATATATATATTCAATGTATAAATAAAAAATGGTTGGATTATATTATTCACAACAACAAAGGAGTCGTGCACTACACACAACCCTAACTTGTCTTGCATTACATGCAATCACGACCTTCCTCGATAGCGGGTCTTGTACGCAATATCGGGTTTTACAAAACAATGATATATTATTATAATATTGTTATGAACTAGACGTTATGAATAGTTTTAACTAATTTTTTAATTTTATATCATTATTATTCATCTTACACATTTTCTAGAACATGGTATAAGATACAAATAAATTTTTCGGGTAAAATAAGTATTTTTCAAAAAATGCAGTTTTGTCGCCTTTTGATGGCGCACCAACATTAAATCTAGTTTTTGACATGTTAATAAGTTCAATTTGACAAAATAAAATTCTTCTTTTGAATCAGGATATAAAAATTTAAATTACATAAAGTTTTGATATTTTTCCGATAACTTTCATATTTTAATGAATAGCAAAAAACACGCTATATTTTAATTAAAAACAACTTTTTTCATCGTAATATATTATGTGGTTAAAATATAACATTGAATGGTTTTAAAGTTTAAATAGAATATATTTTTACAATTTAATATAAAATATGTCATTAGCATTGATTTTGCCTTGAATTCATAGGTTAAATCAATTCAATCTTTTGCAATGTTTTAAAGAAAACCCCTTTTTCTTTCGACAACGGGATTAATTTTATTTTAATTTCTGCATATTTTGTATATTGAATTCAGAAAAATGGATTCCATATTTGGAATGAGTGGGTACAAATTATGTTAATAAGTTACTTTTTATTTTTAGGCATTGTGAATAGTAACTACAGTAAATTTTATTTACTATAGTTAATGGTAAATCGGGTAATTAAGGGTAAATATAAGATTATAAAATTACCATAACATTTGGAAAAACCCTATTGGATGTCTAAAAGTAGACCCATATAACCTAAGGGTCGGATTAAATTAATTTTATGGACTTTTTTCATGAAAATAATTTAATTATTATTAAAACCAAAGAATGTGACAACATGTCACTTTCTTAAATATTATAAGTATAATAATTTTAATTTAGTGATAAACTACATGAAACTTCTAAAATGAATAGTCTATAGAAATCTAATACAATTATCGACATCATAGGAATTTATTTAGAATTTTTAAGGATTAAATAATTATCATTTATTATGACACAAAGATGATGCAGTAATTGTCTTATTACTGAAATATTGACATAATTGATGTTATAAATTCCCAAATAAATGTAATTTGAGACTTTTAATGACTTAAATTAATTTTCTAGGTTAACATGACATGTTATTGTTGATATAAGTAACTTGGTTCGAACTTATCATTCTGTTAGGAATTTCATAAAAATCATGTACCAAATAGTGTCAAAATTGACATAAATTAGTTTTTAAAACAAATATTATATTCTTAATTGTTATTTAATTCCTAAAAATCTAAGGTTCGGCCAAATTATATAGATAATGATATATATATTAATAATAAACAACTTGGGGTTCGTTTGGCTTGTTATGGTATGTTTATTAACCATATAGTGTAAAAAAACAAAAAAGACACGGTAAAAGTTAAATTATTTAACTTAGAGTTAAATCTAATTGATAAGGTTAAAATAATAACCTAAACCAGTATAAATCCTATTTTATAAGAAGACTTAGACCCATACCCAATTTAGCTTCGAAATAAGACCCTTGGGAACCATTATAAACCGAATTTTACCTTAATATAAAATAATATTTTGAGATTTTCCTAAGGTACCCCTCTCCTCCTTTATAAAAGGGCACCTCCTCCCTCCCCTCCTCACACCAATTTGAGCATTCAAGCTCGGCAAAACCCTACCAAAATATCTTCTCCACTTCCCTAGTATCACCATAGAGGTCCTGTTCTTCTTCAAAGACCATCCTTAGTTCTTTATGTGGAGGTTAAGTGAAGGCGCGTCAAAAAGAGGTAATATCCATTACCGATCTTTTTCAAATTTTTTCTTCTTCAACTTCTTCTTCATTATTTGTTTCATGATAAAATAATAACATCAGTATTTATTATATATTAATATTTTATTATAAATATGAAACAACTCTAATTAACCTTCTATCCGTCCTACGGAAAAAGGAAATCACCGCGTGTGCGTACGTACGGAATACCGTCTCCACGCCGTGATGTAATCTATTTTCTGCCACCACCTTAATTGGATGGTTATAATGGTGTAATGAGTAACTATATATGATTATTATAAAGTGATATTGATATTGAAATAGTATACATACACTTAAACACATTTCAACGACCATGGGAACGATATCATCGCTCGTGCGTACGTACGGACTACCGTCTCCACGACGCGATGAGATTCATTATCCATGTTAACCATTCCAGAATGATTATAAAGTATATATAATGAATAATAATGAAATATATGACATGGTAAATATAATGGATTTATTTATATATATATTTATGTCATCTACTTACTTCCATTGAAGACAATAAGGAAAGGAAAACAGTGTTCATGCGTACGTACGGACTACCGTCTCCATGAATGGTGTGTTTCATTTCATTTATCTATATTATATATATATATATATATTAAATATATATGATATATAAATCATGTTTTATATTCTGTAAGTAAGTAAATCATGATATAAGTAATAATAATGTCAAGAACAACAAGTCCAAACACCTACGATAAATGAAACGATTTTACCCAAAACGCTTCTTTAACATGGAATTTACAAAATAACGGGTAATATAAAGTCATAGGTGAACCATATATGATATCATAACAATGAATATGGTTCTTTAATAAGTTAATGACATTATTTAAATCATTATACAGGAGTTTCGGACACTTACGAGGAAAATCGGACCTAAGGTAAGGGAAATATCACAATCTCATTTTTATCCAAGATTGTTTATGCTTTAGTATTTACTGGGGTGTATTTTATCATCCACATCCATGTTTCCTAAATATTAAATATTATTTCAATCCACCTACAATTTTTTAAATCCAATTTTACCATTCAGTGAGTTTTTAGTAAAGGATATGAAAGGAATCTTTTGTCATTTTTCGTACGAGGTACTTTTTGTCTTTTCCGAAAAAAGTACGAAGAATTTTTTTTAACTTATACGACATGAATGGATTTTTAAAAACATTATTTCCAAGAATCTTACCTTACATTTTTTTCATGTTTATTTTAATAAACTTCTTTTAGTTTAGAATTGTACGACATGTTAAGAAAGGAAAAGTGTTTTTGAAGCAGAAAGGATATTTTCCTCAAGAATGGAGTTCAAGTGTTTTATCAAAATTATTTTCCATATAAGATAATAAAGGGTTCTGTTTCTATCCCTATTTTTACATTTATTTGATTATGTTGTGTTGGAATTATATTTTTATGAATTCAATTATTTTATATGAATTGTTTTATGATGTCACGATGTTTAAGATTCCCATTTTTATTATATGGGTTATGCTATGATGTATGGTTTATGATTTTGTGGCACACATAAGAATGGTATCATTATGAGATGGGTGGGACCTATATCTCCCTCCAATTCATTGGGTAAAGATTTTATATCTCATGATATTGACATGGCTGTAACGGTAGGTTATACCGGTTCAGTGAAACAGGACTGAAACGAGGGTGACTCGGTTCAGAAATGGACTTTGTCCACTAACATAGTCTTGGAAATGAGTCTTGACTAATAAGAAATGATTCTCTATGATTATGAATGTATGCCACAAAGTTTGATGTTTTATTTTATGATTATTGGGATTTCATTTCACTAATATGATTTATCCCATGTAATGAAATTATGCTCTCTTTTGCAGGTTATGATTTCCAAAAGTTATGTGCTTATGTATATGATGTGATTGATATTTCTTTGATTACCATTACTGAGAATTTGAGCTCACCCTTTTATATGTTTTCTTCTCCCTAGGATTCAAAGCTAGGTTTTAGGTAAGAAAACAAAAGGGGAAGATCTTTATGGGAGATGTTGAAGATCATTCACCATGATTAGAAGATTATTTCTCTAAGTTTCCAAAGACACTAAACTATTACGGTCCTTGTGTGTTTGTTTTAATTATGTTTCATGTATTCCACAAATTTAATGTCATGTCCATGTACGTTAGGCTTCAGGTCTCTACACCTTTCGGGTCAAAGCTATCATGGGTGCTGAAATCCTATAGAAATCGAGAATGAATCTCTAATAGTTCCCTGCCAACCCAAGGAAACTTTGTACCACCATTACGCTCCGGGGGGTTCCCATGATAACACTACCTCTAACTTGGCTGGGTTCACTACTACACCATTTTCTAAGATAACATGTCCTGAAAAATGGACCTCCTTTATCCAGAATTGATCTTCAAGAGTTTCCCGTACAACTGGTGCTCTCGGAGTGTGTCCAGAACCATCCTTAGGTTCCTCGCGTGCTCCTCCTTGAACACAGAGTAAACAAGGATTTCATCGATGAAGACCACCACAAACCAATCTAGATAGGGCTTAAAGATCCAATTCATGAGTGCCATAAACACTGTCGCGGTGTTCATCACACCCAAGGGCATCCCCATGTACTCATAGTGATCATAGCGACATCTGAAAGTCGTCTATGGTATATCCTCATCCAGTACTCACAACTGGTGATAGCCTGATCATAGATCAACCATCGAGAACCATTGTTCCCCTCTTAACTAATTGAAGAGGTCATCGATTCATGGAAGTGGATACCGGTTCTTCACGGTCACCTGATTCAAGAACTGATAATCCACACACAGCCTCATGCTCCTGTCTGCCTTTTTGGAAAATAACACAGGGGCCGCACGGGGTGAAACACTGGGTCTCACGAATCCCTTCTTCGGCATGTTTTCCATCTGCAATCTCATCTCACAATGCTCTGCAGGAGCCATCCGATATGCTGATGATGATATCAGTGTCATCCCGGGTTGCAACTCAATGTAGAAATTTATTTCCCGACTGGGAGGTAATCCGGGGACATCCTCCGGGAAGACGTCCTCGTACTCAGCCACTACTACTGGAAACTGGAAACTCGTATCAACTATTGTGCCATGGTCTTGGCTAGCCAAATGATGTGAAATCAGCTGTAGTTTCCTACACACGATTCCATCCTACGCTGCATGGGTGTCCTTTTCACCGACGAAGGAGAACCCCATCCCATCACTATGGACACACCACACCCTTAGCCTAAAATAGTCAATCTGGGCATGAACTGTGTATAGAAAATCCATACCAATAATGACATCATAAGGCCTTGATGCTTATACCAAGAGGTTCCAACCAAAACTCTCACCTCCAAGGGTCAGTTCACACTGTCTGCAAAGGTGCGTGATCTCAGAATCTTCTCCAGTCGGTGTTTCTAAATGTAAGGGTCGAGTCAACAGCTCAACTTGAATCTTAAGGTCTCGAAAAAGATAAAAAAACAGAAAATAATGACTAGAACCTGTGTCTATCAGTACGACAGCCAACGTAGAAAAGACATAGATGGTACCTTTAATCATTACGGGAGTACCTGAGTCATAAGCCTCTGCTGCCTGCAGCTGTCCCTGCCTCTGTCCAAGAAGCTCTCGACCACCAAAGCTCTCTTGAGCACCCCAACATAAGTATCAATGCTCATAGGGATGATTCTAGCTCAGATATATCTACGGAACCCCCACTCAAAATTCTAATATCTGAAGTATTGATCCCTGACCATATCCATCGAGTACCATGATAGTTCGGTGAACCTCAATGAATAGTCAGCCACCGACATGGTCCCCTGCTGGAGCTAAAGAAGCTCATGTACACGTATTTCTCTCATGGTAACCGGTGAATACTACTCACTGAATAGACACTAAAACTCTGACCGTGAATGAGATACCTCGTCATGGTTCTGGATAACCAAACTCCACCATCATCCTGTCGAGCCCTGCAGAAGGCTCGCTGCCAGGATCACCATCTGGTCTGCTGGTGTCCTGACATAATGGAAGACTCTGGACACTACCGTAAGCTAGTCCTTTGCTGCCTGGGGGTTAGGATCACCTCAAAACCTGAGGGGTCTCTGTCTCTGAAACTCATGGAGTGCGCTCATTCTACGCTCTTCCTCTACTGGTACAGCAGGAACTAATCACTTCTCCACAGGTGGTCGAATAGCTGGCACACCACCCGAAGGTAAAAATGGGGGATCTGGTCCCTATATCGATGCTTTATCACTGAGGGGGTCATCCTCATGATCGAGCTGCTGGATCCTAGTGGGTGCACATCGCGGAGGCATCCAGTAAAGAATCAACATGTATCTCAGTCAGTGAGTATATCTCGAGAGATGACTCAATAAGGACAAAGAAACAACAACCCGTTCTTATATGATGCATGACCCATTATTTTCCATTGCAACTAGTGTTCTCATGTTCCATGTCGAAATGAAAGTTATCAGAGTCCTGGTGTATGGTTACGTCGGCCACCACACCAATACTGGGGTCCCTGGCCTCAATGCCATACTTGATACACTTAACACTATTTCCCCAAACTGACTCACAGTCTCTCGGTTCTAAGGTAGAACCGACCACCTCTGATACCACTCTGTCACAACCCGTCCCAGTGGGGCCCGATTGGCAACTTCCCAAACCCACCTCCAATAGGCCAGGGGCGGATGACTAGCACTGAGTAGGCATGTTACTAACTTGGGAGGCATTTCCTATAAACTTGTACACACACACACACATCTCCAAGCCCAAAATGATGAAAAGTAAAGATACTAAAAAATGGAAATTCATGCATACACTAAATTCCAAACCAACAGAGTATGACAGGAATGTAAAGTACAGTAATGTAAAACCCTGGGCCAAAAGTACAAGCCCACTGAAAGAGAGTCTGCAACAATGTCCAACCTGTAAAGAATGGTACTGGGACTGGAATCCGTAGACGTAGAAACACACCTCGGCCTGTCTGATGGCATTGAGCACCGTCTGGTCCAGGTCCGCCTAGAATCTTGTCAAAATCCCACTCGTCTGCACAATACACGACACGTGCGGGCAAAACCTTGCATGGGTGAGTATAACAATACCTAGTAGGACACCCCGAAACCACAAAGGAATACAACAAGGAAAAAATACCACAACGGAAAGTTATAGTCGGATCTACATAGTATATGTTCATAGAACATATAACAAGTATATCCAGATATACTCTTACACAATCGTCCTTTGCAATACCACCACTAAGATCTAGCTCAAAATTCCACTAAGCATGTAACAATGGAAAAACACTCCTAGGATCGAAGAGAGAGAAACAAAGTAATTATTTCGGGAGAACATAGTCCACATGTACATGAGACTATGATGCTCAGATGAGGATCGCAACCAATAGCCATGGGGTAATTCCAATAACTCAGTCTAAACTAATCCGCTATGCAGATGATCGACACTCGGGTAAAGTTGGTCAGGTCGATACCAAGATCACTACCTTGGGTTTTAGGAATTAATAGAGGATCCAGCTCTAAGTCTCACATAGGGGATTCCAACAACTCTATTTAAAATGTCCTTCTGAAGGGATCATACTCTTATACACATGAAATGATACCAGAAACCATTAGGGGAAAGACTAAGGGAACGAACCCTAAGAAATCTAGTCCATGTCATAGAAGACAAATGGATAAATCCATGTAAAATAGGTTACACGACGTGTATTATGGTTACTCACCATGTTCCTTGATTCTGGGTGATGCATGTGTAAACAGACCATGTCATCCGTCCAAGATGTGTAAAACTCAACTACACAACGTGTAGTAGGATCACACGTTGTGTTCCTTGACTCCGAGTACTGCCCGTGTAAATGGCCCATGTCTCTAGGCTTGTCGTAAAATGTAACTACATCACGTGTAGTAAGATAACACACCTTGTCCGAGCACCTGGGGTTCACTCCGTGTACGCTGGCCATGTTCTCGTACACGGTCTCTATCCGTGTCGCCTGCCCATGTACCGGTACACGGGGTATCCCGTGTATCTGGCCTGGTCTTGCCGGGGAAGGGTATACACGCCGTGTCCTTGGCCGTGTACCCAACCTATGCATGTGTACTCCCGGAGTACACGCCAGGTAGCCCGCCGATGAACACACGCCTTGTACCCCATACTACATGCCGTGTAGTCGGGATTTCTTCACAATCACCGTCTTTTTCCTCTCACCTCGGATGGATCTCCAGATCTCGTTTCTCTTGTCTGTTTGCCGTGAAAGTCAACATTTCAGGTCGCTTCTTCGTCGCGAAGCTGAATCCTTGGGTTTCGGGCCATCAATCGGCTCTAAAATAAGATTCTGATCACCCGTGCAGAAATTGTTCGAAGAACAATATCTTTCAATCCTCTTCGATTCATCCATCTCCACCACAGCTGCACCTCCGTGGGGTTGTACCGACACCATATCTTAAATTTGGGATCATTGTGTCACCCAACAGAAGCACAATGATCCATCGTTCATATCTCTATGAAGAACGCGTAGAACACACACAAAGAACATGAGACATCAGGGAAGAAAAGCACAATAAATTGAGAGGGACGAACCTCGATCGATGTTCGTGTCGATCTTGGTTTGTCACCGTTAGAAAATTAAAGAAACAAAACTAACATCAAGAATCAAATCCTTATAATCCCCGCAAAAAGCCCATCCCGCAAATACGGTCAATCCGTGGTCAAATCTATCCGTGTATTAGTCCACGTTCATCATAAGAATCATGAATGGGAAATGGAAACCAAAACCAATCATCCTACATTGATCTGTGACGTTCGTTTGCGAAGATCTGGTCTCCACATCGTCATCGTCGGTGAAATTCGTCAACAACGTCGTTGCCGCATTGGAGGGGGGGGCTTCCTCAAGAGCATTCTAGAGCCGCCAGGGGTTTCTAGGTTATGAGGTCTATTACCCTAGACCCCTGCGCAAAACCTTATTTAAAAGGATAAAAATATATTCACTACTACAAGGATTTAATAAAATGTTTTTATCAAATATTTTATTTCGGTTATTTCCAAAAATCCAAATTTCACTACCAACCTCCACCAGCTGATGTTAGGTCTCTCCAAGGGTAAACCCGTTATTCTGGACTCAACAGTGCCCTTGGATTTCCGATTCCAGCACCCGTTCAGGAGTTATTACACTTTTTTCCTGAAAACCACATGCACATGCTATTTAATTATTTAATTAAATTCAAACTTTTGTTCCGGGCTCACCGGGCCACGAAACTGCATGTCTTCACAATGACTGGTCTCAAAAAAAATTCCCATATAATATTAAAATAAAATATGGAGAAATATGAGACATTAAAAAACATTCCCATAGATTTTGAATAACCTCTGTGATCATTTTCTCCAAATACCTTGATACTAAATTATCATTCTATAGATCATCCCATGTGGAGAAGCATTTGACCTAGTATATATGTACAAAATCATGAAATAGTTTACTATCATCCCAGTGAAAGATTCAATAGTTATTGATATTAAATTCTGAAATTATTTTAGGGAAGCACTTGTAGTTTCATGTCAAAGACCCCATGGGTTCAATACTGATGTTTTTGTGATTTAGGTGTATCTTTTGAGACCACCCCTATAAAATTTCATATAACCATATCATTTATAGACAAGGATCAAGATACCACCCATCAGAGACCTATATGAAACCTCTACATAACTAGTAACCTTGAAAATGTAAACAATAATCATGATTTGATTCACAATGACTACGAGATAAAATTTATCCTTTTTTGGACATTCTGATTCATGGGTCCTAGTGAGAATGACTTGCCTCCCTCAATGATGACCATTAAATGGTTCAGTAAAATCAAGAAATATTGCCATGTGAAAATCAAAATCAAATCACTGTTTTGAGATCTTGTACTTTATTTTGAGTTTAGGTTATCCCAGTAGGACACCACATTAAATGTTCTATTAGAATGAATCTTTCATTGCACTATAAAAAACTATAATTTAGTGATGATTTTGGGGCATGTTTTCCATAAATCATCTCTAATTTTTATGTTAGTAATGATTTTATAAGACACTATAAAATATCCATGTTTTCTAAAAAATATCAAAAAATTAGGAATATTTTTAGAACAAATCACAAAATTATTGACTTTTACTAATCAAATGTGAAAAAACTACCACTATTTTGTGAAAAACATTTTAGAATTAGCAATGTTTTTAGAAAACAATTCTAATTTTCCAACAATTTATAAGAGACATAGTAATTTTCAATTTATCTACGTTTCTAATAATCATTTCTATTTTAGTGACATGTTTAACCACTATTTTAAATCATTCATAATTATATATAGGTATAATTTTAATAGTATATATATTTAAATATAATTTATTAATTACATATATAAATATATTTATATATATAAATTTATATTTATAGAAAAACAGTAACATGTATTTAAATATAATAATATTTTTATATAGACACAATCACACACACACACACACAGAAACACACACATATTTATATAAATATCCCTCAGGGTGAATCTGTATGGTAGCTATCCCTGTGGGTCTCTATGAGGTCTCGAGTTTTAGCCTATCCATGTTTTTCACTACATTTGTGTGTTGCATGTTTATATTTCCAAGATAGTTCTTTTAAATAAATATATATAAATATATAATTAAATATATATATATATATATAAACACATAAACAAACATATGCATATACATATGTATAAAATAATAATTCTATTAATGTACTTATATAAGACAATAAAAAATTATAACTACAATTATAAACACACACACACACACAGATACATACATATATATATATATAAACAAAAAAACACATGTATATATATAGATATATATATATAATCATATACATATAATATATAATAATATATAAAATATATAATATAATCATATATATAAACACACACACACACATTAATATATTTATATTAATATATAAAATAATATGTATAGAATATATAATTTTTCAATACAAAAATTTATATATATATATTGCGTAATTCATCATTATAATACAAAATATTTTAGAAGGTTTTTTGTATTCATTCAGTTTGGGTACCTATGTGTTGGGTTCAAATCTGATTAGCTTCCAGTTCTTAGTAAGGGTAGGAGAGTGGGCCCGCACATATTGTATGCTTCAGGGAGTAGGGGACATTGTATGTAGAATGTGTGATGGAGAAAGGTATGCCCATCATGTGGAGGCAAAAAATGGGTAGCGTTTTGGAGTTGTGGTGTGTGGAGGGAAGGCCTGGAGGGCAGTATTAAAAATTTTATTTAGTTTCATAATTGGTTCTTATTAAAAAAATTATTAATTTTAAAAATTTCCATATTTATAAAAAAACACGGGCATTTAATTACTCTTTTTGTGATTTTTTCAGAAACACTGATAAGTGAATTAGCAACGTTTAAAAACCTCCTAATTTAGGTTTATTATTGTATTGTTATATCCTTGTAGTATACCCTTATCCATAACATAAATTTCAAATGTTCGATTTCCATATAAATGTTATAGTACTACAAGATGATCGTTCTCCATTAATATATAAACAATAAAGTATGTAGAGGTGGGTTTCTATAAGAGGGAAGGAATGCAAAAAAAATTGAAAAGTGGAGGCAAGGGACACTGCTGCCAATGATTTCTAATCCACCCCTTCAAATCCCTATATCCAACATAGAGAAAACTATGTATTTACGATCAATATTACGGAGGCACCAATCCAAGATCTCAGGAGCCTCCACTATTCAAAGGATTCATTTACTTTGTTTACATAGTTACAATTATGTATGCTTGTACAAGATGATCTAAAATTTATTGGTTTTTATATGGGGAGAATAAAACCACATATGTTTATACCATTGTCATACATTCTCCTTATTTACCTTCAAAACACTATGAGATTGGTGAATTATTTTTTTATTGGATGAAATATCCTTATCACTGGAAAGGGAAAAATATTTTCTCATATTATCATCTAAAGATAATTTTTCACCACTTCTTCCATCTCAGGTGATGTAATTTCCTCAGTATTCTCTTCACGTAAGAATTTCACCTCATCATTCTTTAGAGATTAACAAGACCCTAAATCGTATTATGTATTTAAAAATACTCCTCTTTCTTCTACCCCAGACGACTTTAAGGATTTTTGAATTAGAGTATGATGACCTCAGAGATGACATTAAATTATTTGAGGAGCGTGTCTCTACAATTATTGAAACATATAAAAATAAATCTTGGAACAAAAGTGCACATGTGACCCATATTGATCAGTTCCACCAAACATATTGAAGATTTGGAAATGTATATCATCTTCATGAAATAACATCATTATGGGTTCACCTAGAATTATATGAAGAAGTTAAACAATATTCTGATGTGGCCACTAAATATCCGAGTATTCCAAATGATCTTCATTGTTTCATGTTGGTTTCTAGGTGGATAAATTTGTACCAAACATTTATGTTATAATCCAATTTTGATAATATTAATAATCCAAGTGAATTATGGATGTTCAATACCAAAAATCACTCACCAACATGATCATTGTTGTTAAAAATAATTAACATAACAATATTTGTTACAATTTTAGGGACCTCAACTAGCACTTCATAATGGATGACGTTTCAATATCAATAATATAACTTTTGGTTGAAGAATCTATGGGATTCAAATCCATTTAATCCATAGATCAGAATATAGTGTAGAATTAGAAAAATGGCCCCTAAGGATGGCTAATCACATGATTTTAGAGAAACCTAATGTATATCCATCAATCTTGTCAAGACCAAAGGTTTAAAAAAATTATAGACCCACCTATAAACACATTATATATTTCATCTTAATGACTATTCTAAGAAGAAACTTGAAATTTTATGTTGATGAACTTCTAGTCAAATCCTTGAAATTATTTGTAAATAGTTTTTCATAAAATGCAGTTGGAAATCATATTGATGAGACCCATGAAGGGTGATTTTATGGTGACATAAAGAAACTTCCTCCACTTGATGGTATGCCACAATCGCATTGAGGATCACCCTCATAAGAAATGTATGGTCCTTGATAATTCAACAACTAAAAACCATAATGAGTTCAATGGGATTTAGGGAGGTATTTCTTATATCAGGAATTTCATACCCAATACTTCTATAAAATTTTCTCGTTCCCAATTTTAATAAATATGGGAGTCACATACCCATGAGAAGATGTCTGCTAAAATACTTAGAAAATTCCAAACAATATCTACCAGACTCGCCAGTCTTGATACCATTTGAAGAAGGGTATCCACTCATCCTATACATGTCCATATTGGAGTGATTTCTCAATTACCTTATCACATTGAAAAATTACAAATGGAATGAAAAAAGCCTATATTATATTAACAGAAAAGGAAAATATTCAATGTCTTATTAATGTATCATTAATATGAACTACCTCACTTTTATTATCATAGTACAAATTTTGATTAAATTATTATATCACCAAATGGTATACAATGCCTCTTACATTGACACATCTATGTATATCTGTAACCATATGATATTGATTAGACACTTATTTCTATCGGAATTCAACCTAAAATATTTTTACATTGAATGTTTATAATAAATGATAATAAATACCAGGTTATGAATGTTTTTTTAGAGTACACCCTACCCTAGAAAGCACACAAATGAATATTGAGCTTCTAGATAAAGATATTTTCTTTTTCCAGGTAACTCCCCAGATGTGAGGCATGTAATTTGGTGATACCTCTCTATGTATGATTGAAAAAATAATGGAAACCCAAGTATCAAAAAAAAATAGAGATTATATTTTCTCCATTGAAAAAAATGGTTTCACCCAATCAATTCATACAATTTTAAAGTTTTACCAGCAATCAAACAAAACCCAATATCTCAAAATAGAATTAGAGTTATACCTGTAATGAATATTATACTATTTGAATGTTAATATTAATATAGACATTCTAATTAAGAATAATAATTCTTATTATTCCATTAAGTGGGATGATTTGGATCCCCTCCATGGTTATGTAAGGGGATGAATGTAAAAAATTACACTTTCAGATAACACTAAATCATATCCATAATTTATAAAATTACAATACTATTATACCCTCTACTAAAAAAACATTACTAGACCATCTTGAAAAGGATGATACAATGTTCATAATCACACATCATATGATGGTCTCCCCAGTCACCATCAATGACTTGAAGTAAATCAATGAAATCAATTATTCTCTAGATATTATGTAAACAATATAATCATCAACAGATGCCAGTATGAGATGAATGTTCCCAGTAATATAATATCTCTAATGTGATATCCTTCCTTTATTCTATTCCAAGAAGGAATATATCTGATGTTTGGTAGAAAAAATTATCCATTATGACGAACTGAATGAATCTAATGTCTATTATAATTGAGGTATTGATCGAGTCCCCCTTGGATCCATTGATGGAGGAGAAACCCACTTCCCCATGTTGGCTTTTCAAGCAGACACATGTGGTACTAATCAATTAGAGACAATGGTCTCCCATCAAATAATGATATTTGACTATTTCTAGACAATGATGACATAAGATTTTTGGGAATTTACTAGGATATACCATGCCTATGAAATAAATTCCAACATCACCCATCAACCCTCAACTTTGTTGCATATTTTCAAAATAGTCATGGTTGTTTCTCTTATGGGTAATGGATTTCCTGGTTCCAAATCCCCTATATACTGGTAGATAATTAACTTAAATTCTTACATTCATCAAATTGTTCTTCAAATGGGCCAAGGCTATACTCTTCAATAAAGTTGGGATAAATAATAACATCAAATTTATGATGTCTAACATCATCACAATATTTTTTGTCTCTCACACCATATTAATATATTTATAGAGGCTGGAACTACATTGATATTTCATTATTTTTTGTAAAACACATAAAACAATACACAACTAACACGAGTTTATTATCTTTCAGAACAATGGAAACATAAAATCTAGTACACTGTTGTACAAAATTATCTCCCAATAGGTTCATAAATACAAGTACCACATTAGATATATAATAAATTAAATATATACTTGTAACCTTTGGAAGGAAAAAAAATGGGACACCTCAGATGCTAAATAAATTTAAAAAAGGGAGATATGTATTTATAAACATGAGGATAATATTACAAAAATTTGATCCTAACATTAGAATATCATACCATACAAATAAATGATCATAAATAAGTATCATGGAATTCATATTGGTTGTTCATAATACATGAATAATAAGAGAAATAAGATAATAATTCATGAATGAAAAACATAGGAATAAGACATAGAATTATGGAATACACATAAATGAGTAATATCATTCATCTTAAGTCTAGACACATTACTATAACTTATTAGGGCACATCACGGGGACTACCCGTACTAGGTGGTACAAAAAACCATCCCCAGTCCTAATCATTTCCATATAAGGAACCATATTTCCACATTTTCCCATAGTGGATCATGTTTCTCCAACATCCCATAGTGGACTGGGTTTCCCCATATTACCATTTTGGATTCTTCCACTAAACATGAATCCCATAATTATCTCACGAAATATAAATATTAACCAAATTCATTAGAAGGATATATAGGTGCAACCAATCTCAAAATATAATCATACACACATGTTCCATAAGATGAAAAAACATTTATTATATCATAACCCAAAAAAAGAGACGGGTTTCATAAATATTGTATCATAACCCTTGAAATAAACTTGTTATGATTAATATTTTATCATATTATAAAAAATAGAAACGATATAGGTCATATAATTAATTTACCAAAGTGTAACCCATGAAAGGAAGTAGGTTTCAGAAGCATATAACCTGTGGAAGAGAAATGGGTGTCACAAACATGGCTCTATCAAAACATAAACAATTAAATAATGAATATGAATGGTATTCTTGGACTATATAATAGGTAAATCATAAAATATAATTATATCATCTTAGATTAATACGGATTACGAAATATCACTTGGAACATTTTTAATGGAAAATAATCTTTCATTATAGATCAATTTTTAAAAATGAAACATTTTCCATATCTATTTTTTAAAACAACATTGATAAACATATAATGAAATCTTAAAAAAATGAAAATCTTTTTTCATGATAACATATAAAATATGATTGAAAAAATAATGAAAGTATTTTCCATGAAAACATAAAAAAAAATTAAAAAATATTATGAAAACCATTTTCCATAAAAACATTTGAAACAGTATTGAATAAATTTTGAGAAAATATTCCATGGAAACTTATAACTGAAGCATAAAAAAACATTTTGAAAACCAGTTTCTATTAATTATTCTTGAAAGATCCTAATGGATGTTTGATAATATTTTCAAATACCATTTCATGGAAAATAATTCCAAAACATAAATAATGGATTTAAATCATTTCAAAATAATTTTTCTAGAAAATACCATTGAAACATATTTCTAATGATTTAAATCACTGATTACCATTCATCAAAAATAACTTTTTTAAAACATATAAAGGTTGATTTTAAAATCATTTAAAACTCTTTTTAATCATAAAACCCTTTTTGGAAACATTTTTATTTTAAAACCACATTAAAATCAAAAAAAATTAGGAAATAATTTTATTTAAAAATAAAATTCTCAAAATACAATGTATGATTTAATGAAATAGTGATCATGATAGAGAGTAAGTCTGTACAGACCCAACAATTATTTTTCTCCTTAAATATTTAGAAAAAGGCCTTAATTAGAAACTGAAAAGAATATTACTTTTTAAAAAGCTGTGTAAAAGGGTAAAACATGGGTAAAATTTTCCTTTAACCCTAAAATAAAAATATTAAAACCATTATAAAACTGTTTTTATATATCATTGTTTTTAAATAACATAGATTACTAATCGAAAGTATATATAAAGTCATATTATCAAAAAAAAATATTAATTATGTTTGGTACAAAAGAGTGGTAAAATTGTAATAATAAATGAATAAATCAGGAATATACATATGATAATAAAATTATTCAGTTCTCTTGAGATATGGATAAAAATATTTTTTCAATGGAAGTATAATCATAAACAATCTCAATAAACAGTGAAATTGTTTCCATAATCTCTTATCACATCATAAATTTAAATTACAATTCAAATGTTGGAAAATAAAAATACATGAAGAAAAAAATACCATTAAAATAAGTAGGTTCAATACATAACAAGTCAAATTCTTCTACATACATTTTGTAAATGAATATTTGTTCATAAGAAGGAACTTGTCTCAAAAAAGTCAAATTGAGACAAAATTACTTTACCGATGTGGTATCTTTTGAAAAATAAACCCCATGAAATAAATATCATAAAATTGTTATGTACTTAAACATAAATTTAATTATTTTAATCATATAAGTTTTCCATGGGGTGTAAACTAGTCACATATAAGAAATATGTGGTGAACATAGTTTCGATCCTCTGAAAAATAAAATTGAGATGAGAAAAACCTTACTACATGAGTAACATTAGAATCATGATTCCCATGAATAATAATATAATTTAAATAATAAAATATATTTAAATTATTTATTTAAATTATATAACATTTAATAAGATAGTACAAACATGACACAATAGAAGTGAGTGGTTAATGTGGCATGTATATCATGAAAATAAAAAAGTGAGATGAAATACCCATACCTTAAATCTAAAATCTATTCATACTCATTAAAAACTACTATATAATAAATATATGATTTTTATAAATCAAACTACACACCATATTATTATATATAATACCACAAATTATTTTATTATGACTTTATATCACCCATTTATTTACAACTCAATGTTAATGTTATGCTTCGGGTAGTAATTTATTTGTTTTTGTCTTTTGTTTTGAATTCTTAACGTTTTGGACCTCATAGTTATAGAATGATGAAAATAATGTAAACCATTATATAATTATCATATGTAATTATTATATAATTATTTATATTAATATATAAATGTGAAAAATATTAAATGAAACACCCTGTTAATGGGCACTGTTGGTTGTACGTTTTCATGAATGTTGTTTTAGTTTTACGGACATATTGAATGAATGAAATAAAATAAAACAAACATATATATAATATATATAAATTAAATTTATTATTTTATATATATCATATATTTTTACTTAACCCATCTTTAATACATTTCATGTAATCTGTGAATGAATTGCATCAAATTGAGGAGGCGATAGTCCACACTTCTACAAACGAAGTTATCCTATTTACCAAAAATGGAATATATGAATGTGTTTTTTATATAATAACTAAAAAATAATTAATAAATAATAAATATCATATATTTAATATAATAAATAGTTTCTACCATAATTTTTAACTATTATATATGTTAATGTAAAAATGAACAACATCAGTTCGCGAGGCGGTAGATCGTCGTACACAAGAATTGATAGATCATTGTCTATTAAATGGAACTGTTTACAAGAGTAAATTTACCCATTAAAAAAATTAGTTATATTTAAGAAACAATATTTATCATATAATCATGGTATAATAATATTTTATTGTGCTGGACAATTAAAATAAAACTGTGGAGCATAAGGAGTGATGTTCCCTCTTCTTTGGGAAACTCCTTTGGTTTGCACCAAAGGGAATCCTTGGATGGATTTACACAGAAAAGGAGTATTAAATTGGTATTTTATGGAAATTAAGATCTTATATGATCATATTTTGATCGATCCAAATGTCTTGTATGTGTCAATATGTTAGAGGGATGAGTTTCTTTTCATATTGGAGGAGGAGTGGCATTGTTGTAAAATTTCAAAAAGCGAATTCCACCATAATTTTTACAATGAAAAGTGGCACATAAAATGTACCAAATAAAAACAAGGGAGTATAGGTTATATATATGTCTTGGGAAGTGATTTTGGAAAAATTTATAGGTCAATTTGTCTCTTATGTGTAAGGTTTATTCCCTTGTTATGCGAATTTTCATCTTAATCTTTGAATTTGTTTAATTATTTTCTATAATATTTTTGGTAAAGACATTTTTTGAACCTGTTAGAAATTATAAATTATTCTTATTATAATTTTTTAATCCTTTAAAAAAATATTCAATTATATACATTGCTGAAATTAATTTTAATTTAATTATATAGATGGAACTACAAAGGGAATTTTTGAAGTCAAAAATGTTCAAATGTTTGAAATATTTTTTTATTAAATATGTATGTGAAATTTATTCCGATGAAATATATTGGATAAAATTATATATATAAAATTTTATTAAACATTAAAACCAAAAAATTAATTTTCTACATTAGAAAATTATATTAAAATGTTATTTTATATTGAAATTCAACGTATTTAACCATTCATAAAAAAATGAAACATCTCCCTGAAATACCCAAAATTCACCCAAATTAAAATTTTATATTCTTCATCCTAAAATAAATTTTATTTTTTCAAAAAAAAATTATAGTATTTTCAAATATCATAATTAAAGTGGATTCTTCATTAAAAGGCTCTAAAATTACCTTTTATAAAAGAAAATCTCTTTATTCACAAAAATCGATTTATTCTTATCTTATATCTATAAAATATATTTGATGAGCATTAAAAATATTGATTGAATATATATTATGAAATTTTATTAAAATCATTGATTAAAAATGTTTTTTTATTTATTGAGATTAAATAGTGTTGGAATATAGAGAAATATTTTACAATGAAATGGATTTCTTTATTCTAAAATTGTTCATGCGGTCATTTATTACTAATTTAAGAGCAATGCATTCATATTATATACATGTGTAGATAATATTTTCACAATTTATCTGACGTAATTTATAATATCCAATCAAATTTCTAGTTGGTAGTAACAATAATATTAAAACAGCCATATTAAAATATTTTGTAGTTCGATGAAAACTTAGTCTCGCCTATAATGAAAGATACTGAAGGTACTCAGTATTGTGTGTAGTAAAATAAAAACATATTTTTTCATGTACCGAAATATAATCTAAGTGTTTTATGTATTGAATGCTCAAATTGGTGTTTTTTATAATTTAATCAAAACCTAGTTCTTTAAAATGAAAAAACGATATTCATTGTTGCGTGAAATGAAAAATATAAAAGAGATTTGATTAATTTTCAAAAATATATTTTTCAAAAAATCGTGGGTTCTTAAATTATACCTCCCTTAATATGAATTGAACCCTTTAAATTCATCTCATTTATAAATGATTTAGTACTTGACATTTTCATTTTTGAAACATGCATCGTTAAAATTAATACTCAAAAATCATTTTAGAAAATAATGTTTGAAACATGGTGGATACCCAATGTGACACATATCTTGGTTACCATATCCAAAAAAATTGGTGTAATGTTATGAAATGGACATATAGAAGAAATATAACCATATTTTTCAAATGAAGAGATATAGAGAACATGCTTTGGATAATGTTAACAATCACAAATCCATAAATCCGTGATGATCTAAGGGTCCATTTGATTCATCAAAAAAGAAGGTTCTTGGATAACCTTTTTGATTTCTAGATCCATTACCTATAGATAAATAATTTTAATGATAATATATACTTACATGATTTCATTATAACCTTAACTTTTGTTGTTCCCTGATCAACTTCCACTTCATCTCTTTTTTTTAAGAAATAATGGTGAACTTGTCATTCTGAAAGAATTAACAAATCATGGGATCCACAAATAGAATGATAGTTCATTCCATATATCTTTATCATGAAAAATAGGTTATCACATGTTATCAAATACACCTAAATCCTTATATGACGAGATAATAATTTAATATCACTAACTTTATCTGAATTTTTACATAAAATTTATATAAACAGATATCATTATATCCCATAAAAATTTAAAATAGAACACATTAAAAATCAGTTTACTAAATTTTCTTATCATTGAACTCCCATATAAGAAAAAGTGTCTCTTGGTTGTTACATTAGAAACATGTGAATACCCTCATCATATATTCTCTTGAAACATGGTAATAAACTGAATTATCATGATTCCATTTGGAAAACATGTGTTCTTCGTTATTTTGTAGATTACTCGATATAGTCCCTAAATAAAAGAAGTTGTAGATTTTATCCATGATAACACAAAACAATTATTTCAAAAAACACTTAATCATTCTTACTGTCATCAATACTATCCAATTCACATTATCCAAATCAATAATCTCTATATATATGATAATAAATTTCTCTATATCAAAAACACGTTAAGGGTTACCTTCCCATAATCAAAATATTAATTTTCCATTAAATCACTATTATATGTCTTCATCACCATTCAATATATCCTTTGAAATAATTAATGAAAAAATTATATATAAAATTCTTATATATTTCATGATTCATATAACAAAGAATATTGTTTAGAAAACAAAAAAAATTCATTCATCCAAATTTATTCTTAAACCCTTACTCATACTTTTAAAATTATTCATAAAAACCACTTTCCTAGAATATGAAATATTAACCATGTATTAAGGTTAGTCAACCTCAATCTAACCATTCTTCTTAATTTAAATGTAAATAATACATGATGAACATCCCATACAATTCACATGCTATTGATAGTCTCTTTATCTTCTGCATTATAACAATTACTCACACCGACTACCTGATTCTCCTCATGAGATTTCAAATAATGAAATCAATTATCATAATGACCATACATTTCACATTTGAGACATTCAATTTTGACCTTGTTCCTTCTAGTTCCCACCATAAACTAAAAACAAAATGCATACATTTAGAATTCGTTATCATAATTGAAAACCATAAAATCATGAAAAAATCATTTATAGGATGTCTAAATCATGGATCATAATTATTTAATCTACGACACATAAGCATTATCCTAGGTTCTTTAGAGTGATTTTCTAATTAAATCCTTCATTATGGTTCATATATAGTTTTTTAATTACAAACACATATCCCCCGTGAAGGTTCAAATAGGTGGGTTGCAAACCTCATTGTCATGTACCATGTTTTGCTCGATATAGGACAAAAACACCTTTTCATAGATATTATCCAAAGGTATTCTATTCTACATCCAAATACACTTGTAGTATCTAGAAAGGGAAGTAATGATATTAAATCACATAGTCTATCCTTTACAAATAATTCTACTACATTTTCTTATATATTAACTCATCCTTAGACTTATTGTTTGAGACCCCCTAGATATAACCTTTTAAATATCCCTAGGGATATCACTAATTATTTATCATCATAGCTTCCAAAAGTTAAATTAACCTTTTCTATTATAACAACTAATAAGACCCATGATTAACTTAAACATATATTTCCTCATTTTTTGTAAAATACTTAATACATTACACAATAGACTCCTAAAGACCATATAAGTTTAGTACCTTTGGAAACATAGAAATGTTAACTATGTTACATGGGGTAGATACTATATCAATTAATAGGTTCTCAAATACTCAAACTCATCATTTACATATCATATATGAAAGATATATTTTTATCCAATGGAAGGAAACTATAAAATACGTTTTCATAGATACTATATAAGGATATGAAAGGGAAATATGTAAGCATAAAAATGAGAATAACGGTATGAGAATGGGATCATATCATTAGAAGATCACACCCTACATATCAATTTTAATATACATTAATCTTTTAATAATGTTAAGTATATCATAATACAATAATCCTATTAGAAATAAGAGCACACTCCATTATATAATTACATATGAATAAGTTATGAAATTGTGGCATACAATTGAACATGTTATATCATTGCTTATATGTCAAGATACATTGATAGAACTTATCAGTGCACTTCAAAATGGTTAAACCTATTGTGTTAGACACACCACCTTCCCCAATAATCACCCTTTCCTTGTAAGGGATCAGGGTTCCCCATCTTCCGATAATGGATCATGTTTTCCGTTATTCTAATAGTCGATTGGGTTTCCCCATCATCTCATAGTGGATTAATCCCATCAACTTGAATCAAAGAATTATCTCATAAGATATAAATATATAAATAATTATCTAGAGGGAGATATAGTCCTCACACATATTATAATGATATCCTACATGCATGTTCCATAATATTAAAGAACATTTATCATAACATGTACCATAAAAAGATATGGTTTTCATAAAAATCATATAATTAGCCCAAAAATGGAATTTGTATCATAAATATTTCATCATTTTTTTTCTAATGGAGAAGGTAAATGATTTATAATAATTTCATCAAATCCTAACCCATGAAAGGATGTATTTATCAAAACAATATATCCCAAGGATGTGAAATAGACACCAAAAAAATCACACCACCAAAACAAAAACCATCAAATAAATAATATGAATTATATTATTGGATAATATCCCAATTAAATTATAAACAAAAAATAATCATACCATCACATATGGAGAATTATTTTTAAAGATCACTTTGAACAATTTGAATGGAAAATAAGTTTTGTTTAGATATCAATTTTTAAAACATGAAAAATTTTAAAACACTAAATCATTGAAATCCACATTTAAAATTATACAAAAGAATATAAAATCATTTTCGAAGCCATTTTTCATTAAAACCAATAAAATATTATAAAAAAATTACCTCTTTTATTAAAACATATAAAAGAAGCATGAAATTATTTTGAAAACAATTTTTCCTAAAAACATATGAAAGATGCTTGAATAATTTTTGAAATGTTTTATACAAAAATACTTATAAAATCAGGTTGAATAAATTTGGTAACCCTTTTTTATTTAAAAGACAATAAAAACACGTAAAATAATTTGAAAACATTTTAAATTACTTTTTCTCTGAAAATAATTTTAAAACCTAAATAGAATGCATTAAATCATTTGAAAATATTTTTAATTCGTTTTTGAAACCCTATAAATAATGATTGAAATAATTTATGTCTTTTTCATTGAATATAACCATCTAGAAACATATAAGGTAATCTTTGAAAAACATTTAGAACCCTTTTTGTCATAAATGTTTTTTGAATATTATTTTATTTAAAACACACTTTCAAAACAAAAAATTCCATGAATAATTGGAAAACAATTCCATTAAAAATAAAAATGAAAATGTACAATGTAATTTTCATGGAAAAGATGGTCATGATGGTAGGTAAGTCCATGGATTCTAAACATTTCTTTTATGCCCTAAAATATTCAAAAGGTTCCATGATTGAAAAATTAATAGAAGTATAATTTTATTAAAAATTATAAAATGTTAAAATTGAGTAAAAATTTCCTTAAAATATCAATGGATAATATTAAATGTTTTTTAGAAAATATTATTTTGAATGAAAATATATTTCTTCTGTAAAGAAGAAATCATGTAAGACTTTCATAAAAATATTTTCTTAATTATATTAAGTACTAAAGAGTAGTAAAATGTTAATAATAAATGAATAAATCTAGAAACTATAGTGGGGAATAAATTTTATTATTTATCTTAATATATGGATCATATGATTTTATCCATGAATGCATAATCATAATCAATATCAATAAATTATTTGATTATTTAAATTAACTTTTACTACATGGTAAATTTGAATTATAAAAGACTATGCAATAAAAATAATTTAAAAGAATCATAAAATATCATTAAATGATGTAGGTTCATGATATAACATGTCAAATATAATTATCTACACCTCGTAAGATAATAGAGGTTCATAACATCTCATGTATGTCAAAGAAGGAAAATTGAGGCAAAATTACTTTACCAATTAGGTAACATGTGAAAGATAAACCCCCTGAAATAATAATCATAAAAAAGATATTTAAATAACAATAAATTTATGTATAATAATAACATAACAATTAAATGGGCATTAAACACACCATATATAAGAAATATGTGGTGAATATGGCATGTGTCTGAATGAAAATAAAATTGAAGTGATAAAATCCTTATTGTTTGAGTAACCATAGAATCGTGATCCCAATGAAATAATAAAATCGGTTATTTATTTTAATATAATAAAAACACTAAATTAATTATATAAAAATTCATACGGTAGTGTATACACAACAAAATTTAAGTGACCGGTGAAAATGGAGTGTATCTCACAAAAATAAAAAAGTGAGATGAAATTCCTTTCCCTTGTGTCTTGACTCTCATCTTACTCATTAAAAAATCTTGCATACTAAATATAATTTTATTATAAATCCATAATAGAACAATATTTTTATATATTACATTTAATATTATTTGATTTTGAATTTACATTTCCTGTTTTTTAATAAGTCAATGTTAATTTCATGTTTCAGGTTATAATCGCTTTATTTTTATCGTGTGTTTTAATTTTTTATATTTATGGTCCTCACATTTATATCATGATATCCAGAATTTAGAACATTATAAAAATATCATAACTATTTTTTTTTAATTATTTATTGGAATCTATAATATATACAAATATTATACAAAACACCTCGTTCATGGAGATAGTTGGTCATACGTACACGTGAATGTTGTTTCCATTTGTCAATAGTATTGAAAGAATTAATGAAAGTGAAATATATGTAAATATATTGAAAATATCATTCTATAAGAATTGGTTTTTCATATATATCATATAAATTTAAAAAACCCAACAATAAAACATTCCATGTATTGTGTTAACAAATCACATCGCTTTGAGTATGTGGTTGTCTACACTACCACAAATGAATGTTTCATATTTACATAAAATGGAACGCGTAACCGTTTGATTCATATAATAATTAAATAATAATAGATGAATAAAAAATATCTTACATATCATATAAAAATATAGTTTCCAACACAATTCCAAACCATGATAGGTGTTAATGTAAAAACGAACAAAATCATTTTGTGAGTTGGTAGTTCATCGTACAAATGAATGGTAAGTTATTTACCCATTAAATAGATGTATTTGTAAGTGTAGGTTTAACACTAATAAATAGCACTAAATATTTAGTGTTATTATTTTATAATATAATCATTGAATAAAAATATTTTAGGGGGTGGAGAAGGAAAATAATACAATGGAGCTTGAGGATGGTTATTACACATCATTTGGGTAACTCTTCAGGGTTTGCACCAAAGGGATTACTTGAATGGATTTATTCAAAAAAAGGCTTACAAGATTATGGTATGTATGTGTAGAAATTATTTTATCATATTTTTTGACACCCAAAGGGATTGATAGGTTTGAATAAGTAAGAGTGTGAGTTATTTTTCATAGTGGAGGAGTGGAATTCTTGTAAATTTTTGCAAAGGGAATTCCAACAATGTTTTTACAATGAAAAGTGGATCTAATAATGAAAAACTAAATACACTGGAATATTTTTTTGAAATATATCAACCAATTTGTTTTTGGACTTGTTTCTAGGTCCTTTTTCCATTATATGTATGTTTTAGTCCATTATTTTGCAAATATATCTTTTAATATTTGTAATTAATTTTAATTACATTATCTATTTTTTTGAGTAAAAAAATATGATTAACATATTTGAAACTATATGTTATTCTAATTAAAAATTTGTTATCAATTTATCCAAATTATAATTATTGAAGTGGAAGAAATAAATTTAAATTTAATCCTATATATGGGACAACAGTGTCGATTTTTAAAGTAAAAATGTTAAAAATATTGAAATATTGTTATAGAAAATATTAATATGAAATTTATTAAAATAACCTACATTGTTTTAATGGATATAAAAATGATCTAATTAAACTTTAAAATAATTTTTTTTGAAATTATAAATAAATTACTCAAAGAATCAATTTTGAAATAAAATTCAATGTTTTTCAGAATTCAAAAAAAAATATATCTTCTTCAAAATATATGAAAATTTCACCCAAAGTAAATTTATATATTCCACTTACAAAAATGATGTTTTTTTTCAAATAAAAAAACTTTCAAAATACAGAAGTAAAATGATTTCTCCATGAAAAGGTGATAAAATTAATTTTCAAAAAATGCATCTTTTTATTCATAAAATTTTATTTATTATTATCTTATACCATAAATATATATTGGATGTGTACAAAAAATGAAAATTTAATATATAATATATTATTTCTACTAAAATAAATATTCTATTTTTTTGTTTAATTCATTTAGATAAAAAAAATTGTACATTGAGTAGTAGTTTTCTTCGAATATGAATTTCTTCATTTGAAAATATTTATTACATAAATTTATAACTAATTAAAAAAATGATTAATATTATATATATATATGTAGCTTATATTTTAAGAATTTAATTAATATTATTAATAACATCCATTCCAATATATTGGTTGCAGTTATAATAATATTTTAATAATTATTCAAATAGTAAATTTTTCGTTGGTAAAAACATGGCATTGTGTGCCAGACAAAATATCAAAGGGAATCAGTAGTGTGTGTAGTACAAGACAAAAATACTGTTGCATGTACCAAAATTTATTCTAAGTGTTTCATGTAGTGAAAGATAAACTTTGTTTTGTGTACAATGTAGTCCAATATTTGTGAATTGATATAAATAACTAGATTCCATGTTGTTGGAAATGATAAATATAAAAAATAATAAATTACTTCAATAAAATATTTAACAAAATATCAGGGTGTTAAAACTAAAAGAAAGAGACCCGATTTTTCATTATACGAAAATGAAAATTTTATATCACGAGTATAACATCGATTCTAAAAACAATACATTCTACCATATAGGGGAAAAAGGGATAGATAAATTCCTTTAATAAAGAACTCATAAATATACAGCAAAAAAGGTTGATAAAGATATGAAATCAAGGACATAATAAATTAGGCATGCCTTACGGGATCATCACACAAAAAATCCGACTAAAAAAATATACACTATATTTTCTTGTCTATTAAAAAGAGGCAGTACAACACATTGTATTTCATTTTACCTAGCTCTATATTTTTGTCCATGGAAATATCATAGAAGAAAAAAAATCACCGGAGAAATTTAATGGGATATAGTGGATTGATGTGAATAAGTTTCACATGCTGTATAACCTAGAGACATATCATTACAGGTTTACATGAGCATTTAATAATACATTTCACCATAACTCATTCCATTAGAGATATCTTGTATTTTATCTCAAAATTCCAATGATACCAGAGAAAAATCATCCAAAACATTAACGATAATTGGGGGGACCTTATGGCATACAAAAGTTCTATTGTAATATATCTTACTCATTAAATATAATGGATGGGTATTGTAGAACACTCCCTATCATTGTAAAATTTATTATTAAATAATATAAATTACATCACTTTAGTTCAAAAAAACCTGACTACATGAAGATAAAATTTATTGGCTTGGTCCCTATCACACTACTTTAGAACATATGACACCTAGGTCCTTGTTGGATGTCCATAAACCACACAACTCACCTGTCCATTCCCTATTAAATGAAAATACTTGTAATGGGTCATCATCTCATGTACATAATGGTATGTGAAATATTTTCCTTATAGCAATATGATAAACTGTATTGTTAACATACCTACATCATGATGATACACTAATTAGAAGAGGTCCTCATTACATGACCTTAAATTATAGCACAAATTAATACATGAATTTTATCCGTAAACTAAATTCCCCAGCTATTCTATTCTATATTAAATTAAACTAATATTATTGGAAATATATTTACAACCTCATTCCCCTACTTTATAGTTTGATCTATCTATGCATTCACGGTGCGTGGTGTATTCCTTTTCCTCTATCAACAAAACAACATACTTCCACCTACAATATATTATCTAAATTCGCATAGAGAACCATTTAACACCTATTTATTATTCTTATAATATATTTATCTACAATCCTACCTCTATTCCAAGGCCCATCCACAAATTTCACCAATAAGAAATGATCCCAATATTTTAGAATTTCTAATATAGGTGAGTTATAATAAATGAACTACATGTGGATATTTTGTTCCTTATAGGATTCTTTGCGACACATGGATCACTAATCTTAGGCACATACATATATTAAAATAAAAAATGAAAATAAATAGAACACCCCTTTCCTCTATATTTGGAAAAGATATAAACATATTATTTCATTCCATGAACTACAAGTTTCTTGATATATATTTCACCTCGATACATAATGTAACACTCCAAATTTCTAAAGAAAGTACATTATATTTGATAGTTTAAATAAAACATAACACCAAGTGTGTAAGGTAAAATAAAACCCTAATACATTAAAATATATTTACTTTTTTATTTAGATTTTATATATTCTCTATTTCGTAATGCACTCGACACAAAATTACATTTAGTTAGAAACAATAGGTGCATTACTCGAAATCTTACATTACATGCAATAGAAAGTTTTACTAAATAATGATATATTAATAAATATAATAAAATATATCCTTTACTTTAAATAATTTGTTATGAAAAGGGGTAAAAAAATTATGAAAATATACAGTTTACATTAATTTTAAATTAATTAATTTTTTATTAATTAATAATAAATGTATATGAAATTGGATTTAATTTGAAATAAAATATTTTTATTTTTAAAATTTTGCTTTACCCTAACATATTTAATTAATAATAATTAGTGGGTGATATTAATGTAATATATATATATTATATATCCAATATAACAAATATACCGTGTTGTTTTTATGTTAAGGGTTCGATATATACTTACACACACCTCAATCTAATGGGTAAGTAGTACATTGTTTTTGTATATGGCGAACTACTAACTCACGAAATGATGATTGTTGATTTTTGATTCACAACATTTAATACTGTCCTTTATATTGAAATTATATATATATATTTGTGTGTCTATAATATATTACATTTAATATGTATTTATTATTATTTTGCTTTTATTTATCACGTACATTAATGCTTTCAATCTTAGGTAAATGTGATAATTTCATTTGAGGAAGTGCGGACTACCACCCCCACAAAGCGATATGAGTGATCATACCATACATGGAACATATAAATGTACTTTTTAATAAAACTATGTAACAAATATAACATAGATATTACCCTGGAATTATGATAAACATATTTATCATTTTTTTAGACCTTTTAATACAATAATGAAATGGAAGTATCATTCATGCATACATATGACCTGCCGTATCCATGAATGCTACACTTCATTTCTAATCTGAAAATATAATGGAATAATATAAATACAAATATAATTATTAAATATGATTAGTAAAACTTGTTTTAAATTCTAGATATGATGAAACCATGGTATAATTATGTATAACAACAAATAAAAAGATAAAATGTACTTGAGAAAACAAGAAAATTATCACCCAAAATAGTGAAATTAATAAAACGGTGTAACCAAACGTGTAATAAAATAGTATAATGAATTAATATATAATATTATATACATGACTAAGGTTTGGATAAATTTTAGTAACATATTTTAAACTACTATATTGGAGGACAAAAATCACACAACAAAAATAAGTTTACGGTAAGGGAATTTCATTTGAAATTACATTCCATTAAGACATATTTCTTATTAAACTCTAAATCACTTTTATTTAGTGTATATTCTACATTTTTCATGTTATATCAGGAATAACCTTATTGTAATGATATTATATGCTTTATTTAATGTCGTAAATTCTATATTTTATGATTCCAATGTTTCAAAGTGGAAAGAGACACTTTTAAATTTTTAATGATTATTCTCAAAAAGAATATTCATAATGACATTCATTGAAAAATCAAATCCTTTTGTAATAATTGTTTTTGTAAATATCATGGAATTTGCATATTTTTATACTATGGATATTATATTTTCCTAAACCATATATCATTTCATATACGATATTTACATTGATAGCTACTTGATTAACTAGGGAATTATTAATAGATATTCATGTTTTATTCAATATAGATATTTGATGGGTGGTAGCCGTACTTTATATTTATCTTTGATTCATCGATAGGTTCTCATGTGATGATTATGTATTCTAAATAAAATAGGTTTCCACATATAGGTAAAAATTGTCTAGAGGATGGACCATGACAGTATATGTCCTCATGTGACTCAAACATGATGTCCAAAAATTATTCATTAACCTCCCAGATATTTCATTTATTATTCATCCATGTGATTTTTTCACCAAAATATATGTGGATACATTACACTTTTATTTAACTATTAAATAGATTGTGTTCTAGTTTCTTAGCTAGATAAATTTAATTTTGATCATCTAGTTATTTTAAGGTAATTTGTTATCTTTTATTTTCCATGTCATGTAAATTTATATAAATTGAATAATTATTTATTCTACATCACATACTCATACCAAACCTTTGAGCTAGCCCTTATTATGATTATTTACGAAGGTTATGAAGAATAAATATTTGAATAATAGTTCTGGTATTTATTTTATTCAATTTTATTGTGTATAATGTTTTATTTTGTTCTCTTAGTGTATTGTGGGTGTAATCTATGTAATATAGATTTCCAAAACTACTGAATTGATTGATCCTTCAGATTTAATTTTCATGTAATAATTCTAATGTATTAAATAATGCACCTGATCTGGGTTTATGGGGTCCGGGAGTTGTAGTTGGTATCAATGGAAGTTTTTAAACAACATTGGAAACTAGATTTAGAAAACATAGATTAGCGAACATAACCCTAATATAGACATTGAGGATTAGTATAAAAGAACATTATATTATTTTTTTATGGTAGATATTTTATGATTATTCCTAGCAATATATTCTAATCTTGATAATAAAAGTGGATGTGGTTCCAGAAAAGATACAACTAGGTGTAATAACTCTGAAATGTTTTTCCGAGCCTAACATGGGGTTACCCAATATATAACAATGGACCTTACTGCAGACCAAGTTTGACACACCTTGGTGATACACATGAAATAGTTCAAATTTTCATTACCTACCATTACGATGGGTTTTGACATAAAGATATACCCAAGGAATCCATATTTATGATTATGAGATTATTCGTGGACAAATTTATTAAATTATGATAGTCAATATTTAGTGGTATTCAATTTTCTTAATTTTATGAGATAATCCAGTATGTACCATTTTTTAGAAATGAAATATATATGGAAGACTAATGTAAGTATCCATTGTAAATGTAGTTATTCCCCTATTAATGAAACCAATATAACTGGTATTGTGAATGGGAATATCATGGAAATTTAGAAAAACATAATTAGATTATAAAACATATCCTCTCTTAGATTCAGAAACATGTTCCACACCATGACTCTTCTATTTTGGATGGATTTAGGTGATAGAGGCCCCGATCATTTAATGGGGATAAAAAAACCAATAGAAGCCAAGAAATTTGTTAATTTAATGTATAATATATTAATGGAATTATGGTGTAGTGAAAGAGAAAATTTTAAAGTAACTTTCTATTGTCTCTATGGTGATGATGATCATTGGTGGTCTCTAATACATGATATAATTGAGGAAGAAGTAATTGATCTCATTGAATGGATAACTTTTAAGGATGCATTCACTGATAAATACATCCCCATGATCATCAAATTGATATGAATTGAAATTTCCATAGATTAATGAAAAAATACTAAGTGATTATATTATGTTATTAAGCTAACATTATAAGGTTATCCATGTATGCTACTTATTACTTAAAAAACACATTGAGAAAAATGGAACAATCCTTTGAAGAACATAATACAAATCATCAAAGGGCTCTAGTTTCACAAAATTTCTCATCATACGAAGAGATAGTTTAATGTGCTATTAAGAAAGTGAAATAATTATCTAAGTAATATTGATTTAATGGAAACTAATAGAAGATGGGGTCCTATGAACACCATTATAATTTAAAGGTCTCAAATAATATTAATGGGACGATATATTTTCCAACATGTGATAACTATGGAAATAATCAACCCTGGTAAATGCTTCGAATGATTGAAATTTTTTTATAAGTGTTGATAAAAGGATCACCCGAAAATATAATTCTATAGAAAGATGGAAAAATTGTCTTTTCAATGTTACAAATGAATGGAGATGGGGAACTACCCAAACGAATACCACAAGTGATAGGGGAATATACCTCTAAAGAAATTAGGGATAAAGGACAAGAATATGTTATTAACATGGCTGAACTGGAATGATTAATGATATTCTTCATTTGGATTTAATAAATATGTTGTACATGTATTTCATTGATTTTTATCTCATCATATTAATTTTTTAAATATGTATGTAATGAACTACATTATTTTTTCAATAAATATTTTAGATCATATATTGAATGGTAACAATAAATGTGATTCCAGAGAAAATTAAATTTTTGGATGACTGATGTTTGGGGGAACGAAACCCCTTAATATGTTTATGATGTTGAGATAATGATAACAAAATGATTTATTTTTATAATTTCTTACATCATAGGAAAAAATTAATGATTTTTTAAAAATTGTTATATCCTATCACTAATGGATTTTTCAACACTTCTATATTAATGGAATATATACACTAAGACGTGTCTTACATAAGGATTAAATAAGATTTCATATTTCCATTGAGGTTTTATGGTGAATCGAGTGTTTACCATATTTCATGATGATATATTATGATGTAATTTACATGTTTGCAATGTAAAAATTTAGACATTCTTCATGTTGATGGCTACTGATAATTTCATTTTTTAAATTCTGTTACATCCCTTCAAAAGTTATTAGATCAAAATCTAATAGAAAAGTTAACCATTTAATAAATGGTTTATGTTTATCATTGGATGATATTTTACAGTTCAATGTATTACATCACCATATGATTCATCATGTGCAAAGAGATTGAGAAGAAATAGTTTAAGGAATAATAAAATGGAATGATTATGCTTACTGAAATTTATATATACTTATATTCCCCTAGATTGAAATAATTAAATGACTATAGAAATGAAATAGTTTGAAAAAAATATCATCCAATTATCCTCATTTTTGATGATATAAATAAAATTTATTCATAACATTGGGTTGTGAGGATTTTGGTTAAAAAAATTAATCTAAAAATGTTCACTATCACTCTCTATCATGAGTTGACACTTGGGTTTTTTATTCCTTATCAAGGCTTCCATTTTACACCTATGTTCTCCAATTGCAATCTTTGTTATGTTACCAGTACACTGAACTTTTATCTTATTAAAAATATGTGTTATTAACCATATTTATGATGTGGTTATTTCAAGAAAAATTATTTTAAAACCCCATAATACTGATATAATTATTAAATTGTGAGGACATAATTTAATTATGGTGGGGAGAATGTAACACCCAAAAATTCTAAAGTAAGAACCCTACTTTTGATAGCGTTCATGACACACAACACCAAGAGAATAGAGAAAAATAATACCCTAATACATCAAAATATATTTTTTATTTTAAATAGATTTTATATATTATATATTCTTTAGAGAACTCGACTATGAGTTTCCATGCATTACATACAAGAGGGATTTTTTTCGAAAGATTCCATTACATACAAGACTGAGTTTTACCGAATAATGATATATTATTAAATATCATAATATGTAACCTAGACTTTAAATTATTATTTATGAAAATTGGAACCAAATTTATTAAAATCAATTTTTATAAAAAAAATTAAATGAATTCATTAGTTATAAATCAATTAGAAATTGATATGAAAATCCAATGAATATAAAAGAAAATATTATTATTTTTACAAAGCTATTTAACCAAAATATATTTTTCTAATAACTATAAGTGGGTTATATTAATGAAATATATATATTATATATTAAATATAATATATTTTATGTTTATCTAATATATTTCGTTTAAATAATATAAGGTCATCCAAAATATTACATTTACAAATCTATATTTTTATCAATGAAATTTTACCGCCTTTTAAAGGTGAACCCATTTTAAATTTTAATTTTGACACTTTATTTAATATAATATGTCAAAATAAAATTAAAATTTAAAATTGAAACATAAAAATTATGTTATGGTGAATTTTTTATATTTTTAAAAAATATTTCATTTTTTAATGAATAGTTAAAAATACTGAATTTTAGTTCCAAACTATTTTTTCAACTAATTTATTTATTATGTAAAATGATGTTTTATATTGATTTTAATTTTTAATTAGGTAATATTTTTATCAATTATTCCAATTTAGTTCATTTTTTTCAATTTCAATTTGGAATTGACTATAATAACAGAGTAAATATTGGACGTTTTTACATTAAAAACACACATTGTGGTCCCGCATGGGGAATGAGTTTTAAATTATTTTCATCCTAATTTGTTATTGGAATTTAAAAAAATGAATTAAATATTTTGAATCATTTTAATTTATATTTTATAATAAAGTCAAATTTATTTTTAACCCATAATATTAGTGAAGGTTACTAAAATTAATTTCAATTATTAAGGTAAAATTAAGCTTAATAATTGACTAATCCATTAATCTAAAGGACCAAATGACATAACCACATTTACAAAACAGTTTTTCATAAAATAACTTGGTCATTAACCTTTCATTATATAGTTTTTATTAATTTTTAATAATTTTTTTCATAATAATGTTGGTATACCTAAATTTTTTTCGAAAATACCAAGTGAGTCCTTTTCCTTAGCTATAAAAGGATACCACCTCTCCAACATTCCCACATATCTTAAACCACATAAGATCAAGTGATACCATTCAAATACACTTCTATGAATACCTAAATTCCTCCTTAAATCCATCATTTTGGAATAATACATTTCAACGAATAATTTTGATAAAATTCAAAAGTAGTTACCTGATTAAGAGATAACATTTTATCTTAATTTTTTAATTTTGTTTACATTATCCACTCCTTCAAATCCCCTTATTACATACTCATGTAAATAAAAATTAACCATAATATACTGATATTTATGTATTCTATGGATTTTACATACCCTAACACACACCACCATCTAACAGGTAACGAACATATTGGTCTTATGTTCAGAAAACAATTGCATCACAAAATGATGAAAGTTCATTTTTCCCTTACCACCTATCATGGTGGCCATTATGATGGAAAATGTATTGATATATGATATTTATGATATTTATATTTCCATTATTATTGTTTAATTTTTATTATAGAATATACCATTTTTCTTTCAATCTTATGTAAATATGATAATATCGTTTGAGGAAGTGAGGACTATTGTCCCCTCAAAAAAATATGACTTTTTCATACAATACATGGAATATATAAATGATAGTTTTAATTAACCTATATAACATATATAACATATATATGAAATTGGAATTATAATATACATTTTTATAGTTTAATTTATATTATTTTTAATACAATAATGAAATGAAAGTAGGGTTCATGTGCACGTACGACCTATGGTCTCCATGAATAGTGCACTTCATTTCTAATCTACAATTATAATCCAATTATATAAATAAATATAATTATTATATATGATAATTAATCCATGTTTTATATTATGGAAATTATGAAGCCATGATTTAATTTACGATAACAACATATAACAAGTCAAAATTTACTCAACAAAACTAGGCAAGTACCACCAAAAATTGAGAAATTAATGAAACTCTTAACAAATTGGTTATAAAATAATATAAAGAATTAATATATGATATTATAAACTTTATTATGGTTTTGGTATAAGTTAGTAACATATTATTAACCAATATACTAGAGGATAAACACAACACAACATAAGGAACGTTAATGTAAAGGAATTTCATCTCAAATTATATTCCACAGAAACTTATTTGTTATTTTGTGAAAATCTAAATTTATTTAGGGTATATAATAATTTTTTTGAGTTATATATTTAATCTTCTAATTACAATGATATTATAAGTTTTATTTAATGTCATAAATTTTGTAGATTATGATTCAAATGTTTCAATGTGGTATGGGACACTTTGGAATAATTAATGATTATTCACCTCAAGCATGTTCTTAATGATAATATTTAAAATCTCACATCTTTTTGTAATAATTTTAATCATAAATTTCCTTTAGTGAACATATTTTTATAAAATGGATATTGTTATTTGTGAAAATGTATTTCATTTCACATACGGTGTTTATTTTAATAGTTATTTGATTAACTGAGTAATTATTGATAAATTCATATCATTTTTCAATAAAGATATTTGATATATAATATTTTATATTGATAAAATTGATTATTTGATATGAGGGAATGTTTAGAAATGATATTATGGGTGGATCCCAGACATTATATAACTCCTTGATGCATCGATTAGTTCTCAAGAGACAGTTAAGTTGGGAAAATTAAACAGTTTTCTACCTATAGTTTTAAACAGTTTGGAGCATGGATATTGATAGGATAGGTGCTCATGTGCCTAATAAATCATGTCAAAAAATTAATCATTTACATTATAGATATTTCATTTATTATTATTCCTTGATATTTTTCATTGAGATATCTGTGGATACATTTTTTTTCTCTTCATTAATAAAATGGCATGTGTACCAGTTTCTTTCCATGCCATATTTAATTTTCCTTATCTAGTTAAATGAATGGCATGTGTTATCAGATATTCGGCCTACCATGTTAATTTATTTATATTGAATCATTATTTATTATGATTTACAAACCTTTACTGATCATTTGAATTCACCCTTATTATGATTCTTTTCAGATGTTATTAAGAGGAATCCATTGAATAAATGATCATAGATGTTATTTATTCAATTTTATTGTGTGGTATGTTTAATTATTTATCAAATTTTTTTTATCAATATCATGTATGTAAGATGGACTTCCAATAAAACTAAATTGATCGTTCCTTCATGATTTGTTAAACTATAATAATGCTAAGTAAAAAATAATAATACTCCGACATGGAGTTTTTGGGGTCATGGTGTTACACATAATGACTTGTTGATGGTTTATCATTATTACGACCCGTCCCTGAAGACCCGTGTTGTGACAAACCCAAATACCTCCATCCAAAGGCTAGGGGATAGTGACTAGCACTGAGACAGAATATCCCAAAAAGAGAATTCATTTTCCTTTAAACAAGTACATGTGCACTCAACAGAAACTCAAAGTACAATGGGGACAAAATTAAAGCCCAAAACCACAATGGAAAGTACAAAGGGGAAAAAATACAAGCCAAAAACCACAAAGGAATGTTAAAATTCCCCAGTCCATCAATTTAAGACCCTAACTTAAGTGTATATGAAGAGTAGATGCTTGAAGTCGTAGTATTACACTCTTTATCCCGTCTCATTGAGCACCACATAATCTTGGACCACCAAGGTCTCTGTCGATGTGTCTGTCCATACCATCTCACAAATCACCACCAGGTCCTGGATCACCCATGTCTCCATTGAAGCATATGTTTTCCCCATCTCATTGAGTACCACAAGGCCTTGAACCACCAAAGTCTCCTTCAATGTGTCAATCACCTTCCTGGGACACGACACATGCAGGCAAAGCCTATGTAGGGAGGAGTAACACAATACCCTGTAGGGACCCTAAACAACAATGTAGTGCATTCACAAGGTACTATTAGTACCCCACTGAGGAGAGAAATCCATGTACACTAAGTACACCACATAGTAGAGTAAGCCAAGTAAACCGAGTAAACCACTTAGGAGAAGTACACCAAGTACACTGTGTACACCACTAAAGAGAGTACACCTTGTACACTATGTAAATCACTACAGAGATTTCACCATGTACACTATGTACAACAATGAAGAGAGTGCGCCAAGTACACTGAGTACACCCATGAGGAGAGTGTGGCATGTACACTATGTACACCATTATGAAGAGAGCACCATGTACAATAACTACACCACTAATGAGATTGTTCCATGTACTCTAGGATTTAGCTAATGTATGTGTAAAATATTTTATATACATTAGAACCATTAGTCGAATCACATAAGACCGTGGTCTCCTGGGGTACACCTCCCTGATAAGAACTGTGGGAATGTTGGGTCACTTAGTGCCACTCCCCACTGTGGGCTTGTGGGGTCACATAGAGCCCTTACCACTAGCCTTGGAATGATGTGGATCTCTTCCCTAATGAGTACCATGGTTATGTCAGGTCGCATAGAGCCACTACACACCAAGGGAATAATAGGTCATAATGATCTGCTTCCTAATTTGGTCATCATACTAAGGTACACCATCCGGATGAGAACTATGGGATTTCCAGGTCACTAGGAGCCACTCCCCACTATGAACATTTTCGGTTACACAGAGCCTCTTTCCAATGGTCCATCATAAATGATCCATCCATGGTCCCTTGTTAGCAGTCTTTGGGTTTCAGTTAGCCATATAATCATTGCACATAGTGTAGTTGATTCTTGGAAAAACTGATCCTCACGCCATTTTTCATATTCCAACTACAATTAAAGCTTCTTTAGTGTAATAAAAAAATATCTGCCTTACTGCAAGGGCTCTAATGCAGGATCCATCTCGTCAATAAAATGATTGGTTTGAGAGATATTGGGGTTTCAGTAAAAAGGATTTGGTTGCAACTAGGCACAGTGTGACCCGAGAAACCCAACCAATGTGTTCCGCATGAATTGGACTATTTTGATTGACCTGACCTGACACAGTTTAGGTCTGGTCTGGACTAGTTTCACCTAGTCACTTGGTCAGGCCCATTGTGCCTTGCTGGACTTGGCCCGATCTGGCAGAGGGTCCACCCCCCGGGTAGCCTGGAATCCCTGTCTCATCTAGCCTGGCCCGCAACCTGCAGGCCTGTCTGTTCCTAGCCCGGTCCACCTAGCAGCCTAGTATTATGTTGCCAACCCGAACCATGATAGAGGGATACCATAACCCAACCTGGGCCACACGACATCCTGGTTCCCCCAGTCCGGCCAATACAATGGGGTGACCTCCCCATCCAGGACACCAAGAGGGGCGTCCGAATTTTTCATGCCACGACCAATCAAATTCGGCATCACTTGGTGGTTTCAAATGCAGTCCCTAGAATGCAAGCCAATAAGGGACTACGACCAGCATTGTGTGGGCTACTCTTCGTGACATGACTGATTGGTCGCATCTTGTCTACTAGTCATCGACCACTACTGGTATCTTCTTCTACATCATCAAAACCCAAGCCAGCCTCAACATCACCATTGGTGCTCCATCATGGGATTCCACCACCCATCCACGACCACTTCCATGGGCCACCACTAACGGTCCACTGAGCCTACACACCGGCGAAGCCTTCCATGGACCACCGAGTCTGTTATGGGGGCCTGTTCTTCACACCGTTTTCATCTCCAGCCTCCCTGGGGTTACTCTTTCACTGTTAAGGCCTCGTAAACTTTTTTCTATCAACTAGAAGGTTTGGACATTATGAACACATGAGGTTAAAGGGCTTAGGCCTTGTTCATGTCATCCCTTACACTCTGTGTTAGAGTTTTTAAACCATAGTGGTGGAGACTGATGTTCTAACAAAATTTATCACAAGGGAAAGCCCCAAAAAAACACCCTCCTATAAAAACATGAAATCCATGTATCAAACTGTTCTTATACATCGCACACCTATCCTATTCTTCATAGTGTGTTGATGTCTCTAACGATTTCTCAGCATTCTTTGCTGGAGAGAAAAACCATTTCCATCTATTATAGAAATTACATGTTTTGATTCTCCAACATATTATCTCATTAAAACAGAGACATGCCGCAATGTTTCTGTTACGTTTCATTGCCTCATCATTATGATACTTCATAAATGAAACAGTGTATCTGTTTCACATTAGTTAAAGAGTCTCATTAAAAGGGTTCGTCACCACCTTGTTACCGCACCTTAGTGCTGGAATACCAGCTCTCAAGGGTGAGGGAATGAAAAGAAAATAATGTTTTATTTAAATTTATGTCTCTTCCAAAAAGTCCAAATAATATCTTTTCCAGTCAAACATTAACAGTCAATGTTATGAAATTTATTGGAAAATATGAATGTTCTGAGTCCAACGGTGCCCTCCGATTTTTGATCCGAGCACCGATTTACATGTTAGAATAAACCACTTGCATATTTATTTATATGAACTTAAAAAAGTTCAAAAAACTAGATTGGGATCACTAGGCCTCAGAATTACGTGCGGTCTAAGAATCTGTAATTCAAATAATCAAATATAATTAAAAACATTACATGTAATTTTTGGACCATTAGTTTACTTCTACCTTTAGTTCATTACGTTCTAATAAGAGAAAAACTGAGCTAATAAAAAAAGGGGTTACTTGGAACGAATCTGAGCCTCCTGCTCCCATGTCCTCTCCTAGAGATTCTTGTGCTATCAGCAAACATGAAATAGATTAATCAACCATCCATGATGGATCCTCCCCTATCAATCCTCGATCTCTAATAGAAACTATCCAAAATTAATTATGTCATCAAATCTATAGCACATAGAGGTATCCTGAACCCCATACCAAAACTCTTCTATTTAGTTGTTGCAAAGAGGGATGACACGGTGAGTTAGTAAATGATAACCCATGTGGTATTATATCTCATGGACCTATGTAATAAAAACATCATAAATTCTATAGATATTCTTTCCCACTTCCAATCTGGTACCTCAAGTGGTTGTGTCGAGCATGTGGGAACATGATGTTGAGCCTTCACTTGTTGACAAGTGAGGCACAATGAAACGAACTCATCCACCACTTTCTTCGCTCCTAGAAACTAGTACTGACATCAGTGATCCTATTAAATCTTTTCCAATCAAGAATGTATCTTCAATGGGGCTGTATGGAACTCCCTCAAAATTTCTACTCGCAATGCCACTGGTACTATTGCGCATCCTCTAGAATGGATGACTTTCTCCCCACTTATCGAAAATCTATCAGGAGCCTATCCTGAGGATAACTTATCACGTCGGGCCTCACAGTAAACATCCACTTGGTGTGCCTCTCTAACACGATGCAATAATGGGGGAATGATAGTCATCAACTGAAGGTAAGCTTCTCCATCATCATCCATGAAGGGTATCTGCATCACAACTATCTAATCCATTGGCTCACTCAGCGTCAACAAACTGGATCTATTCCTTAGAACATCTGCCACCACATTCCTCTAATAATGAGTATATACTATGTAGAAGTCATATTCCTAAAGGACCTCCATCCATCACCACAGCCTCATTTTCATGTCCCTCTGGGAGATGAAATAACTGTGACTTTTGTGATTAGAGTTGACAGTAAACCACTCACCCAACAAGTAGTGATGCCACCTCTTTATGAAATATACCACTAAATCAAGCTCCTAGTCATGGGCCATGTAGTTCAGCTTATGATTCCTCAACTGCCATGATCCTTATGTGGTCACTACTCTCTCCTTCATTAGGACACAACCTAGTCTGGTCTATAATGTATCACAAAGAACTACATACCCAATGCCCTTCATGGTTATTCTCAATATGGGGGAACTCATCGGTCTCTGCATCAGCTCTTGGAAGGTCTTCTGTGACATCTCTATCCACATGAATGGATTTAATTTATATGTCAATGTTGATAAGGGTTCTACTACTATGGTAATGTTAGGTACAACCATCCAGTAGTATCCGGAAAACCCTATGAAACTCCCCACCGCAGGCAGGCTGCTAGGTGGCTCTTAGGCAAGCCCTAAATTTATCTTCGACCGATCCACTGCCACTCCAACTACATAGATGATGTGTCCCAAAAAGTTGACCTCTTGAAAACACAACTATCACTTCATGAGCATCCCATAAATATGGTACTCTCAGATTTTATATAGGACTTTCCACAGGTGTGTAGTGAGATCCTCCTCTAACACTGAGTACACCAAGATTTCATCAATGAATTCCACCCTGAAATGATCGAGCTACATCAAGAAGATTCCATTTATGAGTCCCATTAACACTTCTAGGGCATTGGTAATTCCAAAGGGAATCACTAAGAACATGTAGTGGCCATATCTAAATCTGAAGGCTATCTTCAATACATCCTAATACCCTACCTAAATCCATTGATAGCCTGATCTGAGGACTATCTTTTAGAACCACATAACTCCATCCAGCTGGTTGAAGGGGGCATCAATTTCTTCTTGTATACTTTTTTCCTTCATGGTCCCTGAGTTCATGATTCGGTAGTCCTTTCCTAGCCTTAATATTTTTTCTGCCTTTGTAGAAAACAACACTAGGGCTTTCCATGGTAAAATGTTGGGCCTCATGAAGCCCTTCTCCTGCATGTCCTCCAGCTGTATCCTCAACTCATGAAGCTCTGTAGGAGCCATCCGATATGACGGTGTAGATATTGGTGTCTTTACAGGGTACACATATAAAATACCAAGTAAATAAATAATAATACACATTAATGTTTACTGATATTTTTAAATTAAATATTAATTTTACTTAAATGAGAATGATATGTTCGATTGCGTACCTGATACGCAACATCGGGTTTCTTTAAAATCTTACGTTGCCCACTAATAATATAACATTATTATTTTAAATGGTAGTTAAATCATAGCAATTTTATTGGAAGAAATGAATATAACTAACAATAATATGATTATACATGTTATTAAATTTATCCAATAAATGTTAGAGGCTTAAAATGTGAACGTATCTAATTTTAAGCATAATTTTCTTTATAAGGTCGATTTAGCGCCTTTTAATGAAGAACCATTATTAAATACAATTTCTGTCACTCTTATATGATATATTTGACAAAATAAAATTCTTATTTAGATTCGGGATATCAAAATTTACTTTGGATGAAATTTTGAAATTTTTCTGATCAAGTTCATTTTTAATGAATAATGAAAAATAATGTATTTAAATTTGAAAGTGCCTTTTAATCTAATTTATTATTATGGTTATATTATATTTTTAATTGTTTTTAAAGTGTAATTATAATATATTTTTACCATTTAATCTAATGTTTGTCATTGGTAGTAATTTTATATTGGAATTGGACATAAACAAGTTTAATTTTTTTGATAGTTATTATTTCATAAAAACACTCTATTTGATTTAACAGTGAAAATTAATTTTAAATTAATTTCTGCCAATTCTATGTTTTGAATTTGGAAAAATGGATTCCATATATGGAATCATTAGTTCCAAATTGTTTAAATAGGTAACTTTAAGAATTGGACATTTTAAATATTTTCTTGAGGAAATATTTGATTTACCATGATTAAAAGGTAAAAATAATAAATTAGATTAAAATATAATATTCTAATTATATAAAATTACCCTAACATGTGTCCTAATTCGATTTTCTGATACATATCCGACCATGGGCATAAATGTGTTGAAATTGGGACCCCATGTAGCCATATATAGTAAACAATGACATTTTATGTTAATTGATTTAAAGTAATGACAAACATGACATAAACAAATATCTTTTGGTAAATTAATTTTTACATGGGGATATATAAGATACCTTTTCGATTATAAATATTATTTGGAAATATAATAAAATTTATTACATCATGGTGTTTTTTTTATAATTTTTGGACATCTAATAAATTAAATTACTTATGAAACAATAATGATCCAATTTTTACATCATTAATAAATGATTTAAATAAATAACATTATAAATATTAAAACAACATCCAAATCCTATCCAATTCATATGGGATTATTTTTTTCAACAATAAATCATCTTATATTTGATATTAACAAATATTTGACCTTTTAAAACTGATTATGTGGTTATAATAAAATAATTGTTTCAAACTTTACTAAAGAGCCCCTCCCCTTCCTTGTAAGATTCCCTCACTCCTAACCCATTTCTCACACCTCTTAAGTCTTTGAATCGTGAATCCTTTGATACAATAAGCTCCCAATAACCATTTTCTTCAACCTAGAAGCCTTACCTTAGGCAGAAAGAACTTAAAGAAACCCTTTTGGTTCAAACCAATGGGAGTTACCCGATTTAAAGTTAACATATTCTCTTATGTTTTTTTGTTTTATTTTACTTCTCCAACACACCTAAAACTATTTTTATTTGTATCTTCTATAATAACACCAGTATCCTTAATATTATAGGATGTTTTTATTAGAAGGATTCAAACTATACTTACACACAAATCCATCTAATGGGTAAAAAACATAATGTTTCTATGGATGGAAAACTAATGCCTCACGAAACGATGATTGTTCAATTATCTCCTTCCACCACTAATGGTAGAAATTATGATGGATATATATTTATATGTGATATATATAATGTTTATGTTTTCCTTATGCTTATGTATTTTCAATTAATAGCATACCTTTATGGTTTCCATATTCGGTAAACATGATAATTTCATTTTAGGATGTTCGGACTACCGTCCCCTCAAAGTGAGATCACTCGTTAATGCCTTATGTGGGATGAATAAAGGATGGAGTTAATGATGTTATTTATTATATTATACTGGAATTATAATATAAATATGTGTCATTAGTTTTTTTCATTCCATCAAATTATGAAATAGAAATGAAAGTAGTGTTCATGCATACGTACGGCTTACCGTCTCCATGAACGGTGCATTTCATTTATTAAATCCAAATGTTATGTACTAATATGAATACAAGTATATTATTTATATCCATGATATATATGATATCTACATAATAAATATCATCCTAAAGATAATGGATATTTGACCAGAGAGACAACTTGTAATTATACGGTGTTCATTATTACTCAAGTACCAAATATCGAAGAAACAACCATTAATTACTTAAATGATTAAATAAAGTATATAACACGGTAATAAGTTATATAAAAGGAATAATAAACATGAAAATGGTTCTTTAATATATTAAAAATTAACTTTAGTTTATTATTCAGGAGATAAAAGAACGATCGAGTCAAGTAGAACATGAGGTAAGGGACTTCGTCTCAATCACCTTTCCTTAAGGCATATTTTGTATTATTCTCAACATTATTTTATATGGTGTATAAATAACTTTTATTTATCATTTAATTAAAAGGGAATATTTTTCCATGAAGCTTTTTACTAAAAGGAAAAATGGAATATTTCTTTTTAATGTACGTGGTGACAACGACCTTTCCGCCACCGAGAGTATTAATTGTTCTTTGGAAACCTAAACAAGTCGTAATGTCATATAAAAGGAAACTAAATACCATATACTCTTATTATGTATTTTGGAATTGAAAATGCTTCTGGTAATGGATTTGTTATTTCAATATATTTATATGATATATTGCGATTAATATGTGGAAATTTTATCTTTTCTTTATGTTTATTTTATGTGTTATGAATGTGTTATTTTTCTTAGACATTGTTTACATATACAGTTGGTTCTGTGATAAACCTAGGGTTGGTGAGCCCGAGATAGCTCTCCAAGGTATTGGGAAACGTGACAGAGGTAAACATGAATGCTTCTCCTAAGAGATTTAGGGAATATACTGTGATGGGTATTCCATATTTAACACCCTACGTAGTTGTAATTTCTACAATGTATGTATGATATGGATGCCACAAGATACCATTATGATTTATGTTTTCTATTGTGTTAATCCTAAATGTTATGATTTCAAGAGGTATGATAAGGATCTTATGTTATGTTTGTAAGGATGAACTAATGTTTTCATGCTTTATTTACAACCCTTTCTGATATTTTTATAATAATCCCTTGTTTTGAAATGTTTTTCACAGGACTTAAAGATGAATAGGGTCAAAGATGGGACCCAGGAAAATTCATTCATTCTAAATCATGGAACAGAACATTATTATTTTTTCAAGAGTTTATATATTTTTTTGAAAAAGTGGAGACAGAGTAGAAGTGTCTACATTGTAATATTTTGAGATGTAATAGTTATGTCCTAATTCTCTAAACCTCTAAACCTGAAAAGATTTTCAAATTGAAGTATTCCTCTAATTAAAAATTATGTATTTTTTTATGGATAGGTCTTATAGTTGGTATTAGAGTTTGGCTTAGACAACATTATGAGTAAGAATATTGTTAAATTAGTGTCCATAAATAAATTTATGGTAGTACTAAAATGATATAGAATTTACTGATTACCATGTTTCTTTGCCTAAGATATTTTTGTGCTCAGAATGGTTTTCCACAGAGGAAACAGGGAAGCTATGTTTGGACGACATCAAGAGGGAGAAAACCATCTTAATCAAAAACCTAAGATGGTTAGAATCAGAACCGAACAGTTTGTTGTAGTGATAGAATAGTTGACTCATGCTATAAATGGTGGTGGTATCCATGCACGAGATCAGCCCGATCAACCATAGAGGGACATGGTAGTAGTATAACATTTCATGAGACAACAACCACCATCATTTAGAGGATCATTTGACCCTATGCTAGCAGAGGGGTGGATTAAAGCTCTGGAGAAATTTTTAATGTCATGGGGTGTTCATAACACCAAAAGGATTGTCTTTTTGTTTACCATTTCGAAGGTGAAGCTGATCAGTAGTGGTTGATGGTGAAAAATATTTGGGATAGTGAGGAGATTGATGCACTTGTTTGTGATGAATTCAAAGGTATGTTCCTTGTTAAATATTTTCCTACGGTGGTTCGATTTAGGACGAAAAAGCAATTCCTAGAATTGAGGTAGGAGGATGAATCAATGGATGCTTATGAAGCAATATTCACTCGACTCGCAAGGTATGCTCCGAATTTCATACGAGATCTTGATATTAAAATCAATCATTTTTACTCAGGAATAATGCCAATGTATCGAAGGTATTTAGCTTCTCATGAGTTTACATGTTATGAAAAACATGTTCATTGTGCAAAGAAGGTGGAAATGGAGTTTTCCGATGATCAGGTGTTCGTTGAGAAACAATAGAATAAGAGGCCGAGGAGTTAGGCCAAAGGGAATAATTCTACAAAAAAGTCTGATGGTAAGAAACATAAAATTATTGTTTGTGAAAATTGATGTAAAAATCATGATGGGGAATGTCTTTTGAATTCCGGTAAGTGCTGCTGATGTGGTAAAATGGGACATTAGACTCATCATTACATTGAAAAAGGTCAAGATAATGGTAATACAAAATATTATTTACAGTCATCAAAATGTTTTAAGTGCAATGAAATGGGTCATTATGAAAATTAGTGCCCAATGAAGAACTCAACCGAGGGAAAGAAGCCAGACTACAAGTAAAAAGGTGTGGTGAAATCATTTGCAACTACTTCATCAGTTTTTGGGCCATCAAATGAAGTAGTATCAGGTACACTATCTATTTGTTCAGATTATGCGAATGTGTTGTTTGATTCAGGTTCAACACACACATTCATTTCTGAGAAGTTTTCTAGTAAATTGGGAATTCCATCTCAAGATATGAATACACAACTTATGGTAAAAACACTAGGAGGAAATATCGAGATAAAAAGAATAAATAAGAACCTTCATGTCCTTGTTCACGGAAAGAATCTACCTGAAAAACTAATTGTTTTGCCTTTATTAATGTTTACTGTTATTTTCGGTATGGATTGGCTTTATGTTTATCATTCTAAAATTGAATGCAGAGCTAAAAAGGTAGCTTTTCAGAAAAATTATTAGTTTTTTTTCAAGAATGAACCCTTACATTTGATAACATACCAGGAAGCTGAGAAACTAGTAATAGATGGAAAAGAATGTTACCTTGCTCATATTTTTGAAAATAAATAAAGTGTTGATATTAATGTTGTGCTAGTGGTAAATGAGTACCTTGATTTTTTTTCAGGATGAGTTGTTTGGTATTATACACGATCAGAAAGTAGAATTTAATGTTGACTTAGTGCCTGATGATAAACCAATTTCAATACCCCCTTATCGAATGGCTGAAATTGGACTTTTAGAGTTAAAGAAGCAATTACAGGAGTTATTAGATAAAAGTTTCTTTCTACCTAGCACATCACCATGGGGTACTCCTGTATTGTTTGTTAAAATAATATGGTTCAATTAGACTTCACATTGATCATAGATCATTAAATGAAACCACTATTAAGAACAATTATCATTTGCCTCATATCGATGAATTATTTGTTCAGCCCTATGGAGCTCAGTATTTTTGAATGATTTACTTGAGGTCGGGGTACCATTAGTTGAAAGTAAAGGATGAAGATATTACGAAGACGACATTTCGTACAATTTATTGCCATTATGAATTTGTAGTTATGCCTTTTAGTTTATACAATGTACCTACTATATTCATGGAACATATGAATAGAATTTTCTGTGAGTTCATGGATAAGATTGTGGTTGTGTTCATTGATGATATTTTGGTTTTCTCCAAATGTAATAAATAACATGATAGTCATTTAAGTGTTCTCTTGCAAACATTAAAAGAAAAGAAACTGTATGGGAAATTCCGCAAATGTGGTTTTGGTTACAACGAATTTCTTTCCTTAGTCACATTGTTTCAAAAAATGGCATAAATTTTGATCCTACTAAAACAAAAGTTGTTGAAGAATGACCGAGACCCTCAAATATAACCGAGATCCGTAGTTTTCTTGCTTCGGCTGGTTATTACCGAATGTTTTTAAGAATTTTTCACAGTTATCTAGTCCAATGACTAAATTAACTCGAAAAGGCGTTAATTTCATTGGGAAAAAACAGTGTGATGATTGTTTTCAAGAATTGAAAAGAATATCGGTGAATGCTCCAGTTTTGGAACTACCTTCTAGAAATGGTGAGTTTGTTATTTACAATGATGAATCGTTGAATGGACTTGGTTGTGTCCTTATGGAGAATGATCAGGTAATTGCTTATGATTCACGTCAGTTGAAAACCCATGAGTTAAATTACCCTACACATGATTTGGAATTAGCTACTATTTTTTTCAATTTAAAAATTTGGAGGCATCATTTTTATGGAGTAAAATGTGAAATATATAATGGAAAGAAAAGTTTTATGTGTATATTCGCTATGAAGGAATTGAACAGGAGACAGAGGAGATGGTTAAAATTAATCAAGGATTATGACTGCACGATCCATTACCATCCGGGAAGAGAAAATAAAGTGGCTGATCCTTTGAGTTGAAAATGTAATGCTTCATTAACAATGATATGTCTGGAATGAGATCCTTTTGTTTTTGATTTTATAAAATTTGTCATAGAAGTTGTAGGTGTAGGAAATTAATCTGTTTTGTTTCTGGTTTCAGTGGAATCATATCCATTAGACATAATTAAACGAGCACAGAAAGAAGACAGTTAGTTACAAATAAAGGTAGAGTTGGTTCTGAAGGGTATGTTTCCTGAATTTAACATTGATAATGATTGGGTTTTGAGGTTTGGAAAGGGATTATGTATACCTTGTGATTCACGATTGAATAATGAGTTGTTATGTGAAGATCATAGTTCCCCTTTTTCAGGTCATCCTGCCAGTAATATAATTTACAATGATCGTTGAGTGTATTACTGATCGGTGGGAATGAAATGAGAGAGTGTTGACTTTACTGTGAAGTGTTTGACTTGTCAGCAGGTAAATGATGAGTGGATGTTACTGAAAGGGATTCATCTTTTTTTACCAGTTCCAAAGTGGAAATGGGAAAATATATCCTTGGACATCATTGTGGGATTACCAAAGACATCTAGAGGTAACAATGAAATCTGGTTTATTGTTTATAGATTTACTAAATCAGCTCATTTCCTTCCTATTAGATATATATTGTCTCTAGATCAACTTTCTCAGTTGTATGTTAATGAGATAGTCATGTTTCATGGTGTTCCCCTTTTAATTGTATCTGATCGTGATCTCAGGTTTACTTATAACTTTTAGATAGGCCTTCAGAAGTCATTGGGTACTGAATTAAATTTTAGTATAGCTTTTCATCCAAAATCAGATGGGATGTCAGAACGAACAATTCAGACCTTGGAGGATATGCTACGAGCATGTTCACTGGATTACCAAGGTAGTTGGGACAAAAATATATTTGTGGTTGATTTTTCATATAATAATAGTATTAATTCCTATATACAGATGGCATAATTTGAGGTATTATATAGAAACCATTGTCAAACACTAGCTTTTTGGGATGAAGTGGGTTAAAGAAAGCTGATGGGACCATAATTGGTAGAAGAGATTGTAGAAAAAGTTCAGTTGATTCAGAAAAACATGACCATAACTCAGAGCAGGTAGAAAAGTTATGCGGATAATAGGAGGAAGGATTTATCTTTTGAGGTAGGTGATCATGTCTTTATCAATGTTTCTCCATGGAAAAGTGTGATGCGTTTTGGTGAGAAGGGAAAGTTGAGTTCAAGGTTCATCAGACCTTATGAAATCCTGGAGAAAGTTGGAACAGTTGCGTACAGAGTGGATTTACCTCCATTTTTATCTCAGGTACACAGTGTTTTTCATGTTTCAATGTTGAGAAAGTATATGCCAGATCCATGTCATGTTTTGAGCCTAGAGGTAGTTTAGATGGAAGGGAATCTCTCTAATGAGGATGAACGAGTCCAAATTCTTGATCGTAGAGAGCATGTGTTGGAGAATAAGGTAATTTTTCAGGTAAAGTATTTTTGGAAAAACCATATGGTTGAAGAGGCAACGTGGGAATCTAAAAATGTTATGAGGGATAAATACACCCTCTTATTTGATTTGTGAATAAACATTGCGGGGACGAAATTCCCAAAAGGAGGGAAGGATGTAACACCCTAAGTAAATAAAGAATAATACATTGAATGTTATTAATATTTGTGAATTAAATATTAATTTTACTTAAAAGGAGATGCTATGTTCGATAGCGTACCCAATACGTGACAATGAGTTTCTTTGAAATCTTACGTTGCACACTAAAAATATAATATAATTATTATAAATGGTAGTCAATGCCTATCCATTGTATTAGAGGGAATGAATATAAATAACTACAATATGATTATACATGTTTTTACATTTATCAAATAAATTTTAGTGGCTAAAAATGTGAATGAATCTAATTTTAAGCATAATTTTCTTTAAAAGGTCGATTTACTGCATTTTAATGGAGAACCCTTTTTATATCCAATTTTTGTCCCTATTATATTTTCTATTTGATAAAATAAAATTCTTCTTTAGAATACGGACATCAAAATTTACTTTGGATGAAAATTTGGTATTTTTCTGATAAAGTTCATTTTTTAATGAATAGTAAAAAATACTGTATTTTAATTCAAAAGTTCCTTTTAATATATTTTATTTATATATTTATATTATCATTTTAATTGATTTTAAAGTGTATATTGAATATATTTTGAACATTTAATAAAATGGTGGTCATTGTAAGTTTTTTCATTTTGAAATTGGACATAAAAAAAGTGTCAATCTTTTGATAGTTATTATTTCTAAAAAACACGCTATTTGTTATAACAAAGGGAATTAATTTTATATTAATTTCTGCCACTTCTATGTTTTGAATTTGGAAACAGGGATTCCATATTTTGAAGCAGTAGGAAAAAATTGTTTTAACAGGTAACTTTAATTTTTTGACATTTTAAATATTTACTTCGGTAAATATTTTATTTACCATGATTAAAAGGTAAAAATAATATATAAGGGTAAATTATAATATTATAATAATATTAAATTAAGATAAAATGTGTCCTAATACTATTTTATGAAACATAGATGATCATGGGCATCCTTGTTTTAAATTTGTGACCCCATGGAGCCACATGGGAGTAATAATTACATTTTATATTAATTAATTTAAAGTAAAGATAAAAATTACGTAAAAAAATATCTTTTAGTAAATAAATCTTTACAAGGGGTTATATAAGATATCTATTCGACTATGAATATTATTTGGAAAGCTAAAAATATTTCCTACATCATTTTATTTTTTTAATAATTTTTCGACATCAAATAAATTAAATTATTTATGACACAATAATGATGCAGTTTTCACCTCATTAATAAATAATTTAAATAAATAACATTATAAATATTCAAACAATATCCAAAACCGGTCCAATTCTTATGGGATTATTTTTCTTCGTCCATGACTCATCTTATCATTGATATTAATTAATATTTGACATTTTTAAATCGAATATTTGGTTATAATAAAATAATTTTTTCAATCTTTCCTAAACAGCCCCTCTTCTCCCTTATAAAAAGATCTCATTCCTAACCCATTTTTCACACCTCTTAGGCCTTTGGATCATGAATTCACTACTCCAATATTCTCCCAAGATACATTTCATCATCCTAGAAGCCTTATCTTAGGAATAAAGCACATCTAGAAACCCGTTTAGTTCAAACCAAAGGGAGTTACCCTATTAAAAGGTAACATATTCTCTTAAGTTCCTCTGTTTTATTTTACTTCTCCAAGCCCCTAAAACTATTTTTATTACTTTCTTCTGTAATAAAACCAGAATACTCAATATACTAAGATGTTTTTATGATATTTATTTGAACTAAACATACACACATCTCCAACTAATGGGTAAAAAACATAATGTTTCTCTGGATGGAAAACTAACACCTCACTAAACGATGATTGTTCAATTATCTCCTACCGCCTCTCATGGTGGCCATTATGATGGCACAATATTTATATATGATATATATTATGTTTATCTATTCCTTATTATTATGTTTTTTCCATTTATATCATACCTTTATGGTTTCTATAATGGGAAAACGCGATAATTTCATTTATGGAAGTGCAGACTACCGCCCCTCAAAGCGATATGACTCGTTACTGCTTTATGTGGGATGAATAAAGGATGGAGTTAACGATTTCATATATGATATTATACTATAAATATAATATAAATATGTATCATTATTTTTTTTCATTCCATTATAATATGAAATGGAAATGAAAGAAGCGTTCATGCGTACGTACAACTTACCGTCTCCATGAACGATACATTTCATTTCTTACCTTAAAATGTTATGTACTAATATGAATACATGTATATACTGAATATACATGATATATATGATATTTACATCATTAATTTCATTCTGAAGATAATGGATATTTTAACACATGGACACCGTGTAATAATAATGTGTTCGTTTTTACTCAAGTACCAAATATCGACGAAACAACCATTAATAACATAAATGATTAAATAATGTTTATAAGAAGTTTATAAGTGATATAAAAAAATTAATAAACATTAAAAATGATATTAATAAATTAGAAATTAAATTTCGTTTATTATTCAGGAGATTAAAGAACGATTGAGTCATGTCGGACATGAGTTTAGAGAATTTTTCTCAATCTCCTTTCATTAAGGCATATTTTGTATTATTCTTAACGAAATATTATATGGTGTAATAATAACATATAAATTTCATTTCATTCAAAGGGATTATTTTTTTACGCAGTGTTTTACTAAAATACAAAAATGAATAATTCTTTTTATTGTAGGTGGTGACAATGACCTTTCCGCCACCACGAGTATTAATTGATCATTGGATTTCTAAAAAAGTCACAATGTCTTTTAAAAGGAAACTAAATACCATATACGCTTTTTATGTACTTTGGTTTTGAAAATTCTCTTGATAATGGATTTGTAATTTTCATATATTTAAATGATATATTGTTATTAAAATGTTGAAATTTTATCATTCATTTATTTTTATTTTATGTGTTATGAATGAGTATGGTTCATGGGAATTGTTTACATATACAGGTGGTTCCTTGATAATCCTATGGTAGGTGATCCTGAGATATCTCTCCAATGCATTGGTTAACGTGACTGAGGTAAACACAAATGATTCTCTTAAGAGTTTTAGGGAATATACTATAATGGGTATTATAAATTTAACTCCCTGCGTAGCTGTAATAGCTACAATGTAAGAAAGATATGAATGCCACAAGTTACATTTATGATTTAAGTATTATTTTGAGTTAATCATAAATATTATTATTTCATGAGGTATGTTAAGGATTTTATGTTACGTATGTAATGATGAACTAATTTTTTCATTTTTGTTTTATAACTGTTACTGAGATTTTTATGCTCATCACAATTTTTGAAATGTTTTTCACAGGACTTAATGATAAATAGTGTTAAGGATAGGATCAAATAAAAGTCATGTTGTCTAAAACATGGAACTATATATGACTTTTTTTCACGATTTTTTATTTTTGTAAAAAAATGGAGACTGACTAGAAGTGTCTACTTTGTAATATTCTGAGATGTAATAGTTATGTCCTAATTATCTAAAACACTAACCCTAAAAAGCTCCTAAATGTGAATTATTAATTTCATTAAGGATTATGTATTTTTTTATGGTCGGGTCCTTATATAAAATCGATGTATAATTAAACCTTCCTACGGGGAGGTAGCCTCAAAACATCCTCAAGAAAAGAGTCTTCATACTCATCCAAAACTAGAGGAATGTGAGGAATCCTCTCAATCACCACACAAAAGGTGAAGCTGGCCAACTGGTGAGTGTTCTCTTAAACTCCCCTCTGAGAATGTTATTCCTCTACTATAGGAGTTCCTTTTTCACCAATGAAGGAAAACGTGGTCCCATCGGCAATGAGACACCACCCTCTATGCCTAAGATAGTCAATCTAAGCATGAACTATGTATAACTAGTCCATACATATGATGAAATCGTAAGGCCTTGACACCACTATTAGGATATCACACCTGAAGCTATTGTCTCTAAGAGTAATCTCACTCTACCGGCACTAGTGTGTAATTGTCGAATCCCATCTCATATGAGTCTCTAACTGCATGTACCGAACCAACAGCTCTACCTGAATGTTTGAGCCTTAAACGAGGTCTATGGAATGGAATGGGTTACAAGAACATGTGTCTATTTGAACTATAGATATGGTGAATATGAAAAAAATTGTACGTCTAATCATATCTGGAGTGTCGGGGTCTTAGGCCTCCACTTTTTAAGGAGGAGATATCCCATATCGGCTTGCTCCCCAAGGCCATGGTTGACAACCTAGGGGTGTTGGTGGTATTATCATGAACTGTCACCCCCTACTAGTTGCTCAGCCTACTCCTCTGCCATGTCTTCTACCATATATAGCACCTCACTCAAAACCTCCAACTCTGCCTCGGCAGTCCCTTGACCGTCTTTTGTCAATATTTGTGGTGGGTCAGTTAATCATGATCCATGTGTCCCTGCTCGCCACAGGTTTATTAGAACCTAGCTCCATGCTGACTCCCTCTGCTGTGGGACCCTACACTACCACCCCTAGGTATTAGGGTCATCCCCTGAAATACCAGACCCACTGGGGTCCCGTATATGTTGCATGCTGCTCACCACTGGAGACTCTACCACCCAGTGTCTACTGCTTTCTCCAATTATTGGCACCTTCTCTACTAGGAATCTGTCATCAAGAGGGGCTTAGTCCATCACTCTAGCCTGATTGAGGATACTGAAGGAAATCATTGACACCTTGATCTCCCATCAATGTCCCTAATCAAAGGCCCATGTCCTAAATAAAGGGTCTCATACCATATTCGTAGAGTAGAAGGATAGGTTAGTAAACCTCACAGAGTACATAGCCATGAATATGATGCACTAATATAGATGATTTTTCTCTTGTATGTGCACTGAGCCGAAGGTTTCAGGGATGAAAGCCTCTAGGAAATGAATCATCAGGTTAGCCTAAGAGAGTGTGACCTCATCCTGAGTCAGAATCGTAAAACTCCACCATCTCCCTACTAAGCTCTGAAGAAGGCTCGTGGCCAAAATCACCATCTTGTGAAGTGGTGTAATCACTATGAAGAAGACCCCTATCATTAACTCCAGCTAGTGCACAACAACATGAGGTTCTGTCTCTCTCCTAAACCTGGGAGGTCCCAATATCTTTAACTTGTACAATTCCTTGAGCCTGCGTGGATCCTCTACTGGTAACATAGGTAGTAACTGTTTATCAATCGGTGGTGGAAATACTGGGGCACCACTCGGATGGTCCATATCTATCACTAGTCCATGAACTGACACCTCAACACTAGGTGGTATATTCTTATGGTCACACATCGGAATCCTAGTTGGCTGGCTGTGTGGAGGAATCTTATAAAATATCAAGAAGTACTACGATCAATAGATTATACATGGTCTGTTGACTCTAATTCAAGAAGAATAAGATGAAACACTAAATTTCTATATGGATCATGCAAAATGATTTTTTATGTATTGAGCCAAAAAAAGAGAATTCATGGTCCATGTGTATAGATACATCAGCCGCCGCCCCAATATTGGACTCCCCGAATCTGATAGTTTAACTCCAAACAATTAACACTATTTTCTGAAAACAAAACAACAGAATCACGGTATTTGAGGTTGAACCAACCAACATTGATACCACTTTGTTAAGACCCATCCACAACGGCCCATTCTGTGACTAACCTCAAGCCTACTTTCCAATGGCCAAGTGGTGGCTTCTATAACTGAGAAGGCATATTCCAAAAAGGGAAAGAATTTTCCTTTAATACTTTACACATGCACACAACACAAACAACAAATCCAAAGGGGCTAGAATACAAGCCAAAAACCGCAACTGAATGTAAAACTTCCCCAGTCCATCCGCTCGAAATCCTACCTAAAGATTATGTGAAGGACCACTGACTAGAGCCACATTAGTAAGCCCATCTGTCTCATATCACTGAGCACCGCCTGGTCACAGACCACCAAGGTCTCTGTTGAAGCATCTGTCTGTCCTGTCTCACTGAGCACCACATGGTCCTAGACCACCAAGGTCTCCGTCGAAGCATTGATCACCTGCAAATTAAAAAAAATTATGGGAAAAGACCATGTATGGTTGAGTAACACAATAATAATTTAGGACCCCAAACCACAAAGGAAATACCGCAACAGATAGTACGCAGAAGGTACTCTCGATACACCACCTAGGATAGGACACCATGTACACTATGTACCCCACTGAGGAGATTATGCCAAGTACACTAAGTACACCACTGAGGAGAGTACACCAAGTACACTAAGTACACCATTTAGTAGAGTACACTATGTAAAATAAGAAAACCACTATGGAGAGTGGTCCATGTACCCTTAGTAAACCACAGAGGATAGTGTGACACGTACACTAAGTACACTAATCATGAGATTTCTCCATGTACACTATGTACACCATTGAGGAGTGTGCACTAAGTGCCATAAGAGTCAATTCACAAAGGTATAAACTAGAGTAGCGACAAAAAGACCATAAATTGTATCCGCGAACACCTTAGGCTATTGGGGTACTCCACCCTGTGAGTATTGTGGGTATGTTGGGTCATATATAGCTGCTCCCCACCGTGGAACTGTCGGGTCAAACATACCTGTATCCCAATAGCCTTGTAATGTTGTGGTACTCATCTGTGATGAGTACCAGTGGTATGTAGGGTCACACATAGCCTTCCCCACTGTGGGCCTATAAGGTCACACAAATCCACTTCTTAATTTGGCTATCGTACTAAGGTACACATTCCCGATGAGTACCATGGGTCTCTCAGGTCACACAAAGCCACTCCGCATTGGGGGACTGCTAGGTCACACCGAGTTTCATACCACTAGAACATCATCATTTATTCACATAGGTTATCTTATCAACAATATTCAGGACTCAGTTAGTGATAGGATCTTTACTTGTAGTTCACTTGATTCTGAGAGAAACTCCAACTCATGTCATTCATCATATTCCAGCATTCATGAAAACCTATTTAGAGTATTCCAAAAGACCCGTCTCACCGCGAGGGATCCAACTCCATAAATGGATCATCATTAGGATTCCCATATTGAAAGATATTGGGGTTTTAGTAAATAGGGGTTGGTTGGGTATGAACATGGTCTGACCCCATCAGACAGAACTGACCAACCCGGTCGGTCGGTCCTGCATGACTTGATCCCGTCCAAATGACCCAGGCCGACCCGGTTAGGGTATGGGACATCATGGTCAAGCATAGAAACTGGGCTAGGTACATTTGTCCTTCCTGGACCTGGCCTAGTTCGACGGAGGGTCTAGCCCACCGAGTTGCCCGGCGACCAGGTCTCATTTGGCCCTACCGGAATCTTGAGAGCTGGTCTCTTCCAAGCATAGGCAACCCAACGTCTCGGTGTTATGTTGTTGGCATGGACAGAAAACTTTACACTACTTATCCCACCACAAGCCATGAAATGGCCTAGTTCGTGTTGCTGCTCGGTGCCTGCCCCCCAGTCTAGCCCGCACAGGGGGCCGACCTCCCCAGCCTAGATGCCAAGAGGGGCGTCAAACATTTTTGCACCACAGCCGGCTAAAGACATCCATCCTGGTTGTCTTTCATGTGGTTTCTAGAACACATGTCATCAATCGATTGTTGCACGTGTGGTGCGGGCCACACCGCCTGACGCAGCCGCGAGGGTGCATCTTGTCCGCCATCTTCCAGTCGCACCACCGTAGCTTTAACCAGCCGCAACATCACCCTTAGCGCACTGTCATATTTCAACGTCCACCATTAGTGACTACCATTGTGGTCCACTACTGGTGGCACCATCCACAGACCACCGGGTCTGCTCTAGTGGTCCGTTCTTCGCACCATCTACGCCTCCTATCTCTATGGGTTTCCACCTTCTTGGAAAGGCCTCAAAACACCTTACCATCAAATTTGATGGTCTTCCACGATGAACACAAAAGAACACACTTGGCTAAGGGGCTAGGGTATTGTTCTTGTCATCCCACACCATGCACATTATAGTTTCTAAAACATGGGGATGGATATTGAAGTTCTAAAAAATTTCATCCCAATGGAAAGCCCCAAGTAAAACACCCACCTGCAAGAACAATAAATCCATGGAACAACCTATTCATGGATAGATCTGTGTTCATTTTTTTAGAAAGATGAATGTGCAAACTCCAGTTACCCAAGGTAAACCCCTACCTATGATCAAGTTCATCAGTTTGGTGATCCGTATGCAAGAATCCCCATTCTGTTATTCGAAGTTGTTGGCAATATTCACACACTGATCCCATTCCTCAAGGTCTGATAATGCCTCTTGTGATTTGATGATGTACTTTTATGGAGATAAAAACATTTTCCATCAGTCAATGAAATTCCACATTCTGATTCTTCTACCTGTTATCTCATTAGATGTAAGATGTGTCACATTGTTTTGGTTACGTAGATTCATAACTGAAAAAACTTATTTGTTTCTCTTTAGTTAAAGAGTCTCATTAAAGGGGTTCATCTCCACCTCATCACCACACTACAATGCTGACATGCCATCGCTCAATAGTGATAAAAATAAAATAAAATAACTTTTTTGTTTCTTTTATTTCTCTTCCAAAATGTCAGTAATTTATATTTTCTGGTCAACCCTAGTCGGTCGAACATAAGTCCTTTTTAGGCGAATCCTACGATTATGAGTTCAACAATGACCTCATATTTTTTATCCGGGAACCAATTTAAAATTAATAAAATTTCACTAACATGTTTATTTAAATGAACTAAAAAAGTTAAACAATTCTATTATGGGCTCACCAAGCTTGAGAATCTGGTGCTGTCAAAGCATCCATCCTAAAAATAATCACATATAATTAAACAAAAAACATTAAATTTATGGGACATTACAATCCTTGTACAATCTATTTATATCAAATAAATAATATTAGTAATTTATTCTTATTGCATGGAACTACACTAAGGCATGGCCCAATTTTCTTCTCCATCACATGAGTTTGATCTATGCAGAATAGGCCTCATAAGAACTATGTATGGCCCAAAAAAATGTTATGTCCTACATATATGCGATATTTAATTATAGATCCTATTATTTATGTATATTCAAAATATTTTACAAAAAAATTCGTATTCTCTTACATATGATCCACATCTACATATGATCCTTCATTATGATGTTTTTAAATTTACACTCTATGATAAAAAAATGATCCCCCTATGTAAGAGTCTAATATATATATAGAACCCTTCAATAACTTTGAGTTTTTTTATTTCTGTTGTTTATGACACATTATGATGATTAGATCTCTAATCCAAGGCCTTGATAGAAATATTAATCAAATTTCCTTTTTTCATTTGATATTTCATTATAGGTTCTTAACACCAGGACAATATTTCATCGGTTTGACCACAATATAAATTTCAAAAAAGCGCATAACAATATTTCATCACTATCACATAATGATAAACAATATTAAATGTAGTACGTTATATATGGAATTAAACTGTGTGGTGTGGTTAATTTCATATGACCTTAAAAAACAAGGAAGGGCCTATTTTATATGACTTAGATCATTAAATTCTCATTCCTTATATTAGAGATCGATCGTCATATGAGATATTTCTATATCCCTTATGATAAAATGATTATGTAAATATTAGTAGACCCTAACATCATAATACCCCTAACCCATGAAATATAATTTCCCCTAAAATATAAGAACTACATGTTACTTGATTCAGGTCAACACATGACACATAGTGATGTCTGGTTTCAATATTTAAGGATCAACTACGATTTCAACACTATTAGAACCCATTTTGTTCATAGATCCCCTACTTATATCATTTAGTCCATTATTTGTGTGTTTTCCATGAATGAAAAAGATTCTATCCTAAATATGAGTTAGGCATACATATGAACTTTTATTCATGGATTTTTTATCCATATACCTTCTTTTAATATTAACTTTTTTCATATATATTATCTATTCATATATATAGGGATGTCATTATAACTACGTGTGGACTGATTACTATCCTCAATTTACATGTAATGATACATGGATATCTTATAATTTTTTTAAATCCTTATATTTTATAAAATATATCACTTTAAATTATTTTATTTTATGTATATCTTGTGTTACAAACAACACAATGTTTAAATAAATTTCAATACACTACAATAATATTTTTACTTAATTTTTTGGTTATAACGATGATAGTAAATTTGAAGGTATGAATATTATTGAATAAATTATAAAATATATATAAATTTCCTCCGAAATAAAAATTTACATATATAATAGTATTAATTATTATTTAATTTTTTAGTAATTTTATTTTCAACTTTATAAATGCATCATCTTTAAAAATGATATTAAATCATTTTATGAGAAAATATTTTAAATAATTTACATAACTTTTATAAATTTTATTTAACAAAAATAATATAAGTTTCAAAATAATTATTTTAAAAATATCATTGGGTGATTGTTTGTGATTTTTTCGAAAAATATTTATTATAAGTAAATCATAAAAAACAAATTATTGAAAAATGTATTAATTTTTATCAGAGATTAAATAATTAAAAAATTAACATTACATTGATTTAAAAATAAAATAAGTTCTATAATATTAATAATAATGAAATTATTCTCATTATAACATATTTCATTGTTTAATTCAGTATAAATCAATTTTTAACCAAAAAATTAATATCTCTAAAATCTTATTTTTGTTACTTGTTTCATATTTATCTTAAAATTAATACCTATAACTTATAATAAATGAATTTTATGAAATAGTAATTACTTTTGAGTTTATAAATATTTTTTTGTGAGATTATTTTCATTTACATTTTTTGAAGGAGACAAATTATTGGTGAATAGTAAAAGATACAGTTTTATGAAATATGATATATTTTTTCATATTCCCAATACATAAATATAATATAATAGTTTATTAATCATATGTAATTATTAATATATATAAAATTAAATGAATATCATATATAATTAATTCTGTAAAATATAAATTATATTTTTTTCTAGGAAAAATATGAAAATTATTTTCAGTGTTAATGTTGAGCTTATAATGCACTTGAAAAGATAAATATGGTACCAATATGATAATATTTGAGATGGAATAGGTACCTTTCTAGAATTTTTTATTAAATAATAATTATTTTATATTATAAAATTATTATAAAATTATTTTTCTGTTATATAACATGTGTGTTATCCAAATGCTTATACAACACTTATACAATGTCGAAAAAGATAAAATAAAAAATAAAATTTTGTGTAATGACATATTTATGAATTGAAATACTTAATTAATGAATTATAATGGATATTTTAATAATATAAAAATTAATATCATTCTATTAATATATATATATATATATAATTTTTATATATTAAATAATTACCATAAATGGCTGAACAACACCGACAGATAATTTATTTAATTAATATGAAATTTAGATAATTGATTTAGAAAATAATTAAAATAATAAAATTTTTATTAATTAATGAATAAAATTAATTTATATATCTATATGAAGATTAATGGATGTTTTAAATGATTTTATTTAAAATCACACTTTTTCTTGTGGTGTTTCAAGTCAAATTAAATTAATAATATCCAAATTGATATTAAGGATATTTTATCAAAATAATATTTTACTATATTTTATAAAAACCATAAAATCATTAAATAAAACATTTTTATATTATATGTTCCAAAATATCACAAATAAAAAATTTATGGGATAATTTTTCCCTTATAAGTAATTATCACAACTTATAATATTGAAAAAGTTATTATAATAGTAAATATTATAATTTATTCTCAACGATATTCAAAATTTAAAGGTCTAAAATAAAAACTAGAATTGTATAAAATACATTTTTTTGATTTTATTCAAACCACATGAAGCTTTATATTTTAATATATTTTCATTTGGAGTCTTTTTCAAGAGTATGAATTTATTATAATTTAATCCTTTCAAAATTATAAATGTACCCCTCACCATAATTATAAAAGGGCACATTCTCCCAAAATTATTTACACATATTTTAAACTCCTATACAAATAAATATTCCAATATCTATTATAAACATACCTGGACACATTCTAGAGCTTTTGGCCTTTTTAAAAGACCAACTCTAGAGCCCTTTAGGAGAGATCTAATGGTGTCATTTTGAAAACTAAGTACTCAGCTTGCTTGATCACATTCATTTCTACTCTTATTTACCACCCATAACTGTATGATATTTATCATAAAATAATAAATGCAGTCTCCACTATATTCTTAAATTTTATATTTATTACTTAAAAACCATTCTACACCGTATTTCTCATCAAATGGTAAGTGAAACTATCGCTCGAGCGTATATTTTTCATACCCTATCCAAGTAGAGATACTACTCATTTTCGATACCCATATTTTATGGATGGATGTTATGATATGTATAATTTATATAAAACAAATTTATGATATAGTTATACTTATGGATTTAATATATCACATTTACATACTTTACATCAAATTCGTTGGGAAACCATAATGTCGTTTGTGCGTACGTGTTGACAACCAACTCCACAGGGTGATGTGATTCGTTTTTCCTATTTATTTTAATTAGATGGAAAGGAAGATGTTTTTTTAATATATATTATATAGGTGTTATAATAATTATCCTGGAAAGGTGAATTAATATTTAACATTCGTTCTATCAATCTATTGAAAAATGAAAATAACATTCATGCGTACGTATGACATACCTTCTCGATGAACAATGTAATCCATTTTTTGTTTATAAATTATATAGATAAATCTAAACATGTATAACAATAATATATATAATATTTAAATAATAAAAAATATTCATTAGATAATTTAAAAATGATAAATATATGGGGACCAAAATTACAAAATCGAAATACTCATGATAAAATAAATATTTGAGACTCAGAAATAGAAATATTAATAAGGGATTATTGATAAAATTAGGTGTTGAAATGTTATAAAGGGATAATATACGAAATTATAAATATTACAATGAATATGTAATACATTAATAAAAAATTTAAATTTATTATACTAATGGTTATAGTGATTTCAAAGAAAAGACAACTTGTTTTAAGGGAATTTGATCACAAATTGTATTATTTGATACATATGTCATATTATGAATAGATATTATTTTATGTGGTGTATATACATACACATTGTCATGTTATATTAAAAATTTATTTATTCTAGTTATAGTTACTATTTCATTTAATATTATTTTTTAACGGGGTATATGTTTCAATAGTAACCAATGTAGGTAAGGAATTTTCATCTAGATTTTATTTATGTGGGACACATTCCTTTTACAGAACATGTTTATTTTGTGTGTTGTATTTAATAAACATGAATTTATTTAATGATTATTATCATAATTATAATGGTATATATATATATGGTTCTTTTTTTTGTTCTTATTATTAAAATGTTACCCAAATGTTGACAGGTTTATGTTTCATACATAGTTTTATCAGGATTGGTTATGATTGAAATTTGATTTAGTGAATTATATGATCAACATTTGAGTTATATATTTCATTTTATTCTTTTCTTTTATTTTCATTATAATATATTATTTTCTTTTTTTCCTCATTTTATGTATTTATTTTATCAAAATATTGTTCTTATGGAAATAGTCATTACTTATATCAAAGGTCAAAAATCATTTTTTATCCATATCTATTTCTTCAAAACATTTTTTTGAAGAATTCTTTTAAAATTATTATCTATCATTTTAAATTCATTTTTACCTATTTTTATCTTTTCCAAAAAAATATGAAAGGAATATTTTTTTCATTATCCAAATAAGTTACTTTGTTATTTTTATAAAACAATTATGTGTGAAATGTTTTTTAAATTACATAGAATTAATGGATTTTCCCTCTTTCATGAATCATTCTTTTCTATGAATATCACATTATACATTTACATGGTTATTTTGATTGAATTTTTCCCATATTATTGTGTAAATTTTTAAAAATTTAAAGAAGTGATATCTAATTCATTTTTCTTATATGTTGACATCATTTGATATTCGTTAATATATTCAGGGTTATTATATAATGACATAATAGTTATTATTTATAGAAATTTTTTATTATTATTGTTAAATGATGTTTAGGGTATTCATTATTTTTTTAAGGGTTATACTATTATTAAATGTTTATAAAATTATTTTCTTTTCAGGGGTTCTGAGATGATAAATTTTTTATGATCTTCTAGCACACATATAGATGATTTTATTTATATAATCGGTTTGGCCTATATCTCCCAAAAATATATTTGGTAAATATGGATAAAGTAAGGGGTAAATATATTATGAATTAACATAATTTTAAGTTCACACATTTATCCATGGACCTCCTTTTTCATCCCCACAAGTTTATGTGTGTAATGGATTTCATGTCTATAAGATCATGTATGGACCATGTTTCATGTCCACAAGCATATGCGAGTGACTGAATTCATGTCCTTAACATATTGAGTGATCATATTTTTATTTATTAATGTTCCCAAAGTTATAATATTATGTTTATGGCACAATTTTATGTCTTATTCCAATGTCATGCTCTTATGCCTTAAGATATATGATTAATTTTTGATTCATGTCTTACAAACAACTATCCTTAATTTCATGACTCAATTTTATGATTTTTGATATGAGGGGTGTGGATTTAAAATATTATGATCATGTTCTAACACCATTATAATCATTTTATGTTTACTTCCACCTTGATATATCCAATTTTTACTCGTAATGAGCATCTGAGATCACCCCTTCTTTGGTTTCCTTTTCATCAGGTTGTGAATACATGTATAAGAAATGATATTTCAATGAAGGATTGTAGTTATGAAGATCTATGTAGAAGTTCATTTATATAATTTATGAACTAGTTTTTTATGTTTCAAATTTTTCCACATTTTCTAGACCTATTATATTCTAGTATGTATTTTTATGTACTGCTATAAAAAAATTTCTATTATGATGTGATATCTATTAATTAAAATTCTAAGTCATTTTAGTTGGTATCAGAGCATAGTTATTTTAACTTTGAAATTTTGGATGAGAAAAAATTATTATGAACCAAAGGGATATGTATAAGTACTGGATAACATTATAATGTTTTGGTAATGAACATGGATGGCCTATGTTAAATCTAATGTGTAATATATTATAAATAATTTGTATTGATTATAATATATCGGGAATGATGTTTCATAATTATGTGGTTTTCCACTATGATTATCATTTTAACACTAATTTTTTGGATTTAGTTAATGGTTAGAAACTAAAGGAATCATGTTGAAAATGAATGTAACACCCAATGCAATGACCATCCTCATGATTTACCAAATGAATTAATATGTAGGATGTAATATCTTTTGACTATGCTAACTCATATATCTCAAGATATTTGTGGTAATAAGGATCATGTTGAACTTCAAAATTCTCCAAGGAGGGAGAAACATGATATTGAATATTTCATTCTATAATACCACCATCCTTCAATGGGTCGTCTGATCCAATAGTTTCTATGAAATCGACCAGTGCGATGGAAAATATGTTTTCCATTCTTTTGTTCTCAGAACATGAAAAATTAGTCCAAAGAATTTATCATTTTCAAATTGATAATATCAATGGTGAAATATTATTATGAATATGAGTATAGAGGATGAAATTTAATAAATGGAATTGGATGTGTTTTATTGAATATTTTTTACTAATTACATCACTCATATTATACGTATAAAAAATTAGAAGGAATTGCTTTAGGATAAGTAGAAGGATAATGAATCCATTGGTACCTATGTGTAAAATTTTACAATACATTCGTGGTTCTATTTTAGTTTATTACTTATCCCTTAATGAATAATTGATCAATTTTACAGTGGTTAGAAACCAAGTATTTAAAAGACATTGTACATAAGGGACATTGGATGCAAAGATGATTTTTTTTGATGTGCACTGAAAGTGGAAATAGAAACTATAAACTATCATTGTTTTGGAGATAAAAAATAGAATATGGAGATTCAAGGAAGCTCCATATTTTTTTCACATAGAGTGATGAAAAATATTCAACCCCCTATATTCCTAAATTATGGGAATGATAAATTAGGTGAATTCCAATGCTGATGAAAAATACATTTCAACTGTCAGATAACTCACCATCGAGAAAAATAATTTCATAGTGATTCAATGAATCCATTCAATTAAATGAATAGAGATATAGATAAATATAATACACCACTCAAACTTCAGTACTATAAATAAATCAATTTTCTGGAACTATGTGAGTCAATTCCCTAATCTAACAACTAATGAACATAACAATCAAAAATAATATCCGATGTCAAAGGAAAAAGAGAAGGATTATGTAATTTCCAAAATTAATGTGAATAATGATAGTTGTGGAAAAATTATCCTCCACTAAATCATATAGAATCCATGGTGACAATTTAGTGAATAATCCCTATGAAAATATTTTGCTTTAAGGGAATTTCATATGATTCTAATAATTGATTATCTCTCCCTAGAGGGATTCCATATATATTTATTGAATAAATAAATCATATTTTAATTTTCAAAATCAACCAATAAACATTTATCAGTGCATGGATGACCCAATACACATTTGTTTTTGATATTATAAGAGATAATTTAATGAATAACGTTTGAGTTATCTTTTGAATGTATATATGTTTTTAATATGTCTTTTGGGAAAATTGTTGGTATAAATTGGAGAGTATATGATCATTGTATTAAATGTTTCGTATAATAATTTATATTTGATTAAAATTATTATTAGGTTGACCATTCAAGGATATGAAATAGACTCACTATTGGGTTTGGAATTTTGATGGAAGTGTTTTGGAGTACTCTTGATTGTAACAACATATAAAATTCATTAATGTGAACTTTTGATATTATTCTTTAGTTATATTATGTTGTATAAAAATTAGTAATTTTTATTTTTGTATATATCTTAAGTATGAATGAAGGAATTATTGATCTCAGGATTCATTAAAAGTGCTTCACACTTGAAAAACAATTCTATAATATCCATCTCATGGAATAAGAAATGAAGTGTAAATTGATCAAATCAAAACCAAAGTACGTGATTGTACTGATGACATGAAATGAAAGAAATTAAATTTATTTCCATGGTAGGTATACTAGTATAGTAAAATTTTATATAGACAAAAGGAAAATTGACTTTAAATAAAAATGTTATTCATTTAAATTTCTTATTTATAAATATATTTTTTTAACCCATTAAATGTTTATAGTTTTCTGATGTTTAACTTTCACATGATCATGTATTATAACACTACGTATTAATCCTTAAGAGTATATTTTCTATTTTATTTACATTTTATTACATCCCTATGATGTTCGAATATTTGGAAACTTGGTAATTTGGTGACATTCATTCTTCCCTTTCCCTCTGTTAAGGGGATGTTTTATTAACCCATTTTATGACGTGGGTTTTGAAATAAGTATTTTTCAAATATCAAACGTTTTATTATTGAGAACATGTTAAAATATATAGGAATCAATTTATTAAAAGGAGAGATAATGTAACATGCAGAGATTAAAGAAAATATTTCTGATTTAATAATTTCATTTCTTCAATATGTTGTGTTACAGAGAAAAACAAGTTTAAATAAACCATGATACACTATTGAAATATTATGATTTACCATGATAGTTATAATATATACATTAAATTCATGGGTATGATTATTATTAACTAATGTAAGAGATATATTTTAATTTTTTATTAAATAAAAAAGTATTGATAAAAGATTTGTAAATAATGACTCAAATTTTAGTAATGTTATCTTATACCTCAAAAATATATCTTCCTCAAAATTTATTTTAATTATTTTAATTAAAAATTACAATAATTATTTTTTGGAATTTTTATAATATTTTTATACGTAATAATAGAAATTATTAAATAATCATTTCCACCATTGTTTAGGATGAATGTGTTGATAATTATTCTTAAACTAGTTTATTAGTGAAAAGTAAAAATGCTGAATTTTATTTAAGATTATATTTTTGTTTCAAATATTTATAAAGTACCCCTTTTTTGTAAAAATGGTTTAAAAGAAAAATTATTTCTATAATATTATTAATAATTCAATTACATTCATTATAATTTATATGTTGTGTATTTTTGTTTAAAATAAATTTTATAACAGAAAATGTATTTTTTCCAAAATCAATTTTTCATTAACATTTACATAATTATATTAGAATTAATTTATGTAACTTATTGGAAATTTATTTTATGAAAAGGAATTTATTTTTGGGTTCATCAATTCAAATTTATAATAGAAATATTTTATTTATAATGTTATGAAGATGATAAATTATTATTGAATAGTTGAAGGAATATATTTTTTATAAAATATGATATAATTTATAATAACTTCAATGCCAAAAAATTATATAGATTTTTTTGAATCATGTAGAATGGATATATTTTTATAAGATAATACATAAATAATACACATGTAATTCAAAAAATACATAACATAGAATTTCATACATGATATATACGAAAATAATTTTCAGTACCGATGTAGAGAATGCACAATGGTGGAGAAGAAACATTTAATACCCTAAATATAAAATCTAAGATTAAATAATTCAATTATTTATTTTCTTAATAAATATTAAGTATTTTTTATTATTTTAATGGTTATATGTTTATTTTGGAGTTATATAACCAGTGGATTATGAAAATGGTTATCCAATGCTTGCGCAAGGTAGGAAAAATAAAAAATAACATATAAAATATGTTATAGTTACATATATATGACATAACATATATATTTAATAATATAAAAGGTGGTTTTTTTAATAATAAACTTATTTTAATTATTTTAATAATTTATAATTATTAGATATTAAAAAAACATTAAATTCTTGTACAACACCAACACAATATTTATTTAATTAATTATAAAATTAAAATAAATGATTATAAAACTACTAAGAATTATATAATTTTACGAAATTATTGTTTCAAAAAAGATTTATGGATCAATATTATATGTAAGGTATGGTTTGAAGGATTATTTTTCAAATCCCTCTTTGTGTCTATGTATTTAAATTTAAAATAAATAAATTATGTTAAAATTCATAGTAATGAAATTTAATCAAAGTATTATTTCTTTTAATTATTTAAAAATGAGAAAAATATTTAAATAAGATATGTTCTATGATATATGGTATACAATTTCATAAATATTTCATTTATGGGATACTTTTAACTTATAAATAAAAATTATATCATTTAATGCTGAAAAAGATTCCACCTTAATTAAAATTACAATTTTTTAACTTGGAGTTAATATAAATAAAAAGGTTATAAATGATAAAAAAAATTTGTGTAGTTTATATTTTTTATGTGATTACTATCCTAAACTACGTTATCTTAAATAGCTCATCATTTGGAGGAATTTTTATGGAGAATTAATTTACTATAATTTAATATTTTGTGAAACTTCAAAAGTGCACCACACTATACATAAAAAATAGAACAACCTCCCTCCCTTTGTTACACAAAATTCAGACTTCGTTATTGAAAAATATTAAAAAAATAACCTATGAACATTAATATTCAAATTATAGAGGTTATTTTCTTCCCAAAATAAAAACCATATATCACTATCGAGGAGATATATGAGAGTTGTTTTAGAGTGGTGGTAATCACCTTAATAGATCAAATTATTTTATACTATTTTTACTACTAATAAATATAAGGTATTTATCCTAAAATATTAATGTAATTATACTAAATATCATTTAATGTTACTATTAGTCATAAAAAAACATTATACACCATGTTTCCCATCAATTCAGAACTGATATTATCACTAATGTGTACATAAAACTTATTGTCTCCACCTAATGATGCAATTAATTTTTCATAACCATATTTTATGAATGGGTATTATTATGGGATTTATATAGATGTATTATATTTAATAAATTTTTATACTACTTATATTATAATATCACATTTACTAACTTTCCATTCAATTATGTATCTATGTGGTATAATTTATTAAATCACAATACTTTTAAAAATTTTAGAGTGGACACAATATCCTTTTTTCATTAAAAAACTCATAAAATATAAAATTCTTCACCATCTCTCCCAAAAATTATTTATATCCCTAAAGAAAAAAATATTGTTTTCTAAAATTAAATAATAATAGAGCTACACATAATTTAGTGTATCAATGTGTTCATTTTTTATAAACATGACAATTTTACAAATAATATATCATATAGATGTTCTGATGAGCACAAAATCACTCTTCCTTTTAGAAAAATTTGCCGATCAAATTATATATGTCACTATATTCTTCAGAATATATATTTTCAATCTTTTTTCTCTAATTTTAATGAAATTATAAATCATTCCGTAAAATAAATTATTCATTACATTCATTAATATTATATAAAATACCATTTGGGTCAAAAAAATCTAACTGAATATAATTTTATTGTTTCCGAATAATTTATCCTTTTGAATATATAATGAAATATAAAAAAATTGATAGATTCCAACCCAAATAATATATGGCCTATTAAACCAAAACTTTATTTTCTAGTTGATCCATTGACACTAAAAAATTATATGTAAATTTATTAACATGAAATAATATAATGATAAATTTATTTTGATAACTAATATATGTTATTTTACTTGTTGTGGTGTCTAGTAAAACATGACACATCTTTTGCATTGTATTTTCTCTAAATAAAACATCTAGATAAATTTCTCTAATCATGTTCTCATCTCCATTTCATTATGAACACATATTAATACTTTGATATATTTTGGTTCCCTTTGGATTTAAGATATTTAAATAAAAATTTGGCAAATGAATAATCATCAAAATGCATTAGGTTAGGAATAATTTTCATTTCTCCTGGAAACCCCCTATGAAAAACATTTTTTCATTAAATCCCCTATACAAATATGAATTTTAATAAAGATAATATTCTATAATAATTATTATTAAGGATTTTTTCCTAGATATTCACAATTCATCTTCATTCCAAATGAATATCTAGTAGTTTTAATTCAGGTTGATCAATATGTATACTAATGTCTTATTTAAGAAAGACCACATTCATTATATATGGTTTTCTAAAATGTTGTTTGATCCATGATTTAATTTACATAAAAATAGTTTGGTATTGATTTATCAACCAAAATTTCGTTAAATTTACTCTACACTTATTAATACATCATTTAATGAATCATCTATGAATAATTCATCCATTTAAAGAATTTAAACATGTTTTTTTCGACATACAAAAAAAATATATTTACAAGGAACATTACTAATTAATAACAAAAAGATTAATTTCTATAAGATCTAATTTTAGGCATATTAAATAATATCAAAAAATAAAAAATGTACCCTATTATCAAGATGAATTTTAATCTTCAATATATTTGATGAATATCCCAAAAGAATATTCCAAAAGATCCAATAACTATAGTTATTCAGAAATCATATGAATCTCTAAAATTCATGTTAAGGGACTCTATATTCCCATATGAAATTAGTGTCTCCTCCTAATAATGTAAGAAAGTTGTAAAGATATGTGTTCAAGTGAAATTATTTGATATCATGAATATAATCCAATAAAAATTGGTTTGATTCATTTTTATTGAAATTCCTTGGATACTTCAAGGTCTTAATAATGTCACAAATTTCATAAACAAACTTTATAAGTATTATGATACATCAAATTTATCATTTTTTTATATTAATCCATACCATCATTTTAATTTTACCAATTTAATCATTAAATATAATAAATCTGTTAATATTGAACCACTAAATACAATAATTAATGGAATAAGATATATCAGTTTAAAGACAAAATGAAAATTTATATGATTTTTATTATTATATATATACCAATCCTGTAAATATTCAAATTTTACTCTGGGTGACATAAACCACCCAAGTATATCACTCGAAAAATTATAAATGTATCATATACTCAACAATTATATACAATACGGTCATATGGTTATTTTTTCTCTGATAAGGTTTTAGTTAATTTTGATTTATTTTTTAAACCTACAAAATGTTTTAAATTTAATTTTTGGGAAGATTCAACCAGTTATTTTTGATTTTCAGGTGTTGGAGATCCTTGTTAACAATAAATTTATTATGATATATTATTTTGAGCCTTTTCATGAAAATTTATGGGATAAATTATTTTCCATAAAAGAGTCATCAGATGGGAAATTTAATATCATGATCTATTCTTGGTTTGGATTTTACCCTAGGAGTGTTATAATTTGATTTTTCATTGATCGTTCCTTCGACCAAACCCATTGGTATGTATTTTAATAAAATTCCATGAATCCTATTGATTCTCCTATTAAATCATTCCTTCTTAAATATTATGTTTTTATCCATATAAAACAATATACTTTTATATAAATGGAAGATTAAATATAGATATCATATTGGAGAAGTAATTGAACATGTGAATTCAAACAAAATATAATATCCAATAGAACCCAATGAATAAATGATCTTTATTGATGATAAATCCAAACACGAGGTAGGTTTTTGAGATTTTCATTTTTCAATTCAATTTTAATTACATATTAATTATTTTAGTAAAAAACCTTGTTATATAATTATGAAACCCAGAACCTGATGAAATTTATAATATTGTGGAGAATTTTATTTCTAATATATGCTATGAATTTTGGCGAGGAACATTGATGGATCAATGAAGAATGGGAGGGGATCTGATTCAACCTCTTGAAACATAAAATCATACACCTACCCTAGATTAATCTTGATCCCCCAGTCATAGTCAGTGGAATTTCACATAATGGTAAAATAACCTACCATATAATCTCCATTTTCTTCTTTATTATCATGCTGGAAATTGTGGATATAGAAGCAAGGTGGTTGTGGGTGAGCTGACTTGTGAAAGGCATGATAGAGGCATATAGGTATTATTGTTTGGTGGATGTGGGTGAGGATTAGAAATGGTGGTAGAGGATCAAGACTCAGTGGCTCGGTTGAAGATGAATATTATAAAGGTAAAATGGCGAGGCAATAAAGACATGAGTTAAAGGCAGTAATCCCATCGTTTGGTGATGGCTAACAACATTGAAAACTAGTTTCCCCAAGTTGGAATAGATCACAATTACGAACCCAAGTTTTCACTCCTCAAATAAATAATAAATTATAGAATCGTAAATTTTTATTAATAAATTAATAATATTCATTTAATTTTTAATTTATAGGAAATAAAAAAAAATATATAATATCATTTTTCCTATAAAAACAGTTTTTTAAATTTTTTTATATTTTTACTTAAAAAATTTTATTAAATTTTGGATGATAATTTAAAATAAATGTAATAATTTTTAGAAATACTGTTTAAAAATTCTTTTTTTTTGTGATTTTTTAGGTTTCTGAAAAAAATTCTTTTTAGGTGAATATAGAAGTTATATTTTTTAGAAATAACTTCACTTTTATAACATTATTAGTATATAAGTATGAATTGGAAATTTATCGAAACTTTTTTATTATCAATTTTTTATTTTATATGATATATTATAAATTTTAAAATATTTTTATTAATTTATAATATTACATTTTACATTTTAGATTATATGATATATATCTCCAAAAAATTAATACAGTATATATTAAATATTTTAAAATAAATTATTATAATTGATAAAAAATAGATCAATAAAAATTTATTTGAAATTTAAACAGTTAATTCTAAATTTTAGAATTATTTTCTCTTTATTTTTTGGACATAAAGGATAATATTTTTAGGAAAAAAACTAGTTACTGTGGTGGAAAATAAAATGATAAAAATGAGTAACCATATAGTTAACGGTACAAGAAGGTTATAAACAAGTTGTAGGTGAGTTTTTGAATTTTTCCTAAACTTATATAATATCCTCTTCACTATTTCTAAATTATGGATCCATTTAACTAGACTGTGACTTTAAAATATTGAAAACTATTGGCTATTTAAAAAAATGTCATGCATTTTAACTAAGAAAAGTATACCTCCTCTCCTCACATTATTACACATAAATACACCATATGTTCATCCAAAAATATAATAAAAAATATATTTAACACTTCAGAAAACCATAATTATGTTCTTTTATTTCTATAAGATCTTCCATCAATGGGTTTCCCCCTTCGTAGAGTAGATTATCCAAGTATTTACATATTGATTTCTAAGTGCTTCTTCCACAATCTTATATTTTTGTTCTTTTATTCTTTATAAAATTTTATTTCACAAAATTAATGTGATAAAAATAAGTTTTATAATTGGAACAATATGTTATAATTTGTATCATAAAATAATTATCCACATTTACTTTTTCCATTATGAAAAAAAATGTTTGTTGTGCATGTGGATGAACGAAAACCTCCATGAATAAATATGTTTTATTTTTTCCAATATCTATCATGGATGAATTTGTTTTATATTTTATGATAATATATCATATATATATGTACTATATACATTTAATCTTTTATATTTATGGAAAACTCAAAAATAATGATCATTATAAGGCAATCCATCAATTTCGGTAAATAACCCAAAAATACTTCGACGCTGATTTAGTCTTCATCGATCGTGACTAAAAATTCCATGAGATGAAATTAAAAAATTATAGTTCTTTATAAAAGAAAAATTTATTTAAAATTATTATTTTTTAAATTATTATTATTTGATTTAAAAGGACGATCGAAGACTCTTTTACGAACCTATTTAAAAACCATTATGATTATCAACATCGAATGTCAAAAAAAATATTTTAGGAATATATTACATGAATAGATTATTTATTAAGAGAGAATAAAAATTAAAATTTATACAAAATTTTTGTTAAATTGTTAATGATGATATTTATCTTCATGACACCATTTTTTAAATAACATTAATGGAAATAGAGGGTAAAGTTAAGGGACATGGTAACATAAAATTCATTCTTTGAGTCAACAATATCTTTTTGAAATTTATTTCCCATGATTTTCCATTTTGAATGATTTTATCTCCTTTATTTTTTGTGGTAAATGTGTTTTAGATCTAATACATTTCCTATAAATGTTTATCATTTCACTTAATTTATTGTAAAAATATTGTCTTTTTAAAAAGAGATAAGTAATTATGGATTTTACATTAATGAATAAAGAAATGTCAATAAACAGCATAATGATATGGTTTTAGTTTTTTTCTATATCATCAAAATTGATGACATATAAGGGAGATATTTTTCATTTTTCAATATATACTTTTATTTTTGATTGTGATTACATTAGATAATCATTTTTTTAAATTATACAATGTAGATTATGATTTTATATTACTCAATTTCAATGATTTATAAAACCCATTTTATATACTTGGGTTCTTCATAAAAATTGAATGATTTCCATTTGGATATTTTATGATACTCATTTTACTTCTATATGTTATTTATTATTTGAAAAGTGAATTATTTTTAATTGGTGCTCACAAATATTGATTAAATGAAGTTTGGGTCTAATATTACCATACAATGCATTGGTTAAGTGTTTATATCTCATGATATAGGTATTCAGGTGTTCATTTTATTAACTCAAAATTGTGGTCCATGATGGTGTGGCACATGAATGTAATATATTCCTATGCAACAATTTTTTTATTGTTAATGGATGTTATTCCATATGATCTTATTCTCACATTATTCATTTTTATGTTAAATTATTTTATTTTATGATAATGATATTATTTTTAAATGTTGATCAATTTTGGCTTTAGATTCTTATAATTCATACATTGAATCTAAATTATGATTTTTAGTAATCAGTCATGATGCCATGACATTTCTCTTAAGCTTCTATATTAACTTATTTATATGATATCATCCTTGATAGGGAGAATTTGAGATCACCCATTATAATGTTTTGAATCCTTGTGTTATGAGGATTATACATTCTAATGATATTTCCAAAATATGTTCTAGTTTGGTTTCATTAAGTAGAAAATATCTCAAGCATTATAAAATAATATTATTACGCAGCTAGTCTCTATAAAAACTAAACCCATCATACCTTATGATATTATTATTTATGAAATCTAACTTCAATATCATTTAAATGATGTAAAATAAATTAATTCTTATCTTGTATTACAATAGATTCTATCATAGGAAGGGGTTTTCTATTTTTTTATATTAGATAATATATTTTGATAAATAAGTTTATATAACTATAGAGATGATTCTAATTTTATATTGATACCTTAAAATATTGGTAAATTCATGATTTGGTGGTTTTTCTAGAAACTAAATCCCTAACTGGATACTCTCAAGGGGATTCAGGATCCATCTTAGTGATACAAAGGGATTATAACCCTATAGAGGGTGTTTTTGTATTAACTCAACTGTTACGTGGTTCATGAAAACAATTAATGAAAAAAACCCAACTAGGCCCTGACAAGGGATATTATTTGGATGATCTAATGTCCCTTATAAACAATATTAATAGATTTATTTCATAGTTTTATTAATGGATTATGTTAATAAGTATGAGAAAATATACCCTAATGTTTAACTAATAATGATATAGTTTAAACAAGAAGAATTATATAATAACAATATAGTTTCAACGAATACAAAATTTTAAGGTTAAATCCATTTTATCTTATTTTTTCCTTATGATGTTAATTTATAATCATTTATGGTAACATATTTTTGGTTTTATAAATGTTTGAAACTATACGGAGCTCGTTTAATAATGGGAGTAGTGGAAAATGTGATAGTTTTCCCAATGAACAACCTAATGGAATGGTAACTAGAGTACAATACCACATAACAATGATCACTTAACAATATCATGATATGAATAATAATGTGAACAACATTGAGATCTTGAAATCACTTAGTAGGGTGTAGGATACAATTGAGTCTTTTTTTTGTAAAATCCACCATTTTTAGTAGATCTTTAACTACATTTATCACCTAGAAATTGATCAATGTGATGGAAAATATATTTTCCATTGTCTATTTCTCAGATTATGAGAAGTTTTTTCATGATTTTTTCCATATGGTAGGATACATGAAATAATGTTTTACTCTTATTATGACTACAAATAAGAATTAAGAAGTAATATATATGGTACATGATGAGTTTAAGAATGTTTTCCTCACAAATTATATTTATCAAACTACATGAACAATGTTGGAGAGTGAATACATGGAGATGAAACAAAAAAAAGGATAAATCTATTAGGATAAACCAAGAAGCCTTCATGAGGATATCTAGATATTCCTATAGTTTTAATCGTTTCCAAAAAATTAAAATAGATCTTTTAATCACTGGATTAGAACCCGGTCATTGAATTTCATTTTCAATAAGAGTGATTGGATTCTATGAAAAATTAATTCTATGTGCGCTAAATGTGGAGATATAATATATTGTAATTTAGTACATTAAGAATATAATAGGGATGGTGGAATTCCATGGGAACCCCATTAGAATTTCATATGGGAGGAATAAATTTTATCCCTTAATTGATAAATGTGTGAGAATAATCACCAAAGTAATTACCATAATGGATCAGGGAATTGATATAAGTGTGGTAAAGTAGGCCACTGATCCCATTAATGTTGAAGTGTGGATAAAAGGGAATAAAAAATAGGGAAGGGGAGGGTCCCATGTAATTATTTTAATACACTATAATGCATCAAATGAAAGAATTTTGTACACAATGTGTATCAATGCCCAAACCCTCGGTTAAATGTAGAAAATTTCCCACATCAGTTTCCCAAAAAAACGGAAAAGGGAATGGGATTTTCAATCACTATTATAGAGTAAGACCATGATAATAATGTAATGTGAAGTACTCTTAATCTTTAATTTATACCATCAAGTACTTTATATTATTTTTTTCATCACATTATTTCATATCAAAAATGTTTTCTTGGATATAGGAATCACCACCTCAGGCAATGAATATCAAAATATCTGGGAAATAACCTAGACGATCAACGATAGTGTCTATGAAATATAAATTTATCTAATTGATATTTGATGAAGGATACTTCTTGGAGATCCAACTCTTCTCCCCTTAGTTTAAAATAACATAATTTTGTTTACGGATTGGTTATCCCTACATATACCTCATATTAATTATTGGGAGAATGGGATCTCATTTTATATTCCAGATTATCATATTCTTAAGAATTGATATTATGATGTTCTCTTAGTTTATTAAAATTATTTAATATGGTTTCTGATACATAGCTATCAATGATTTACAGCTTAAATGGATGGAGAGAAAGTTTGTATTGATGACATGCTCATTGTATGGGAATGTACTAATGGTTTCCTAGATAAACTCCATGGTCTTTCACCAGAGTGTGAGGTTGAGTTCTCAATTGAAATTATACCTATATTTATGCCTATCTCAAATAGTATATACGACAATGACCTCATTAAATTGGAGTAATTATTGAATAATATAAATGAGAATTTGGACAGGCGTTTTACCATGCTGAGTGCTTCAGCAATGGGAGAACCAATAATCATTTTTATAAAGAAATATGGATCATTGAAAATTTAAATTAACCACCATAATCATAACAAGATAAAAATTAATAATAAATATTATTTTCCGTATATAAAATAAATGTTTTACCAACTCATTGTAACACAATACTTCCTGGAGATTGTCCATTGATCTGCCTATCACAAATAAAGGTTCAATTGGGAGGATATTTCAATGAATTTTTTTTGAATGATGTATGAACATTGTGATATTATTGTGGTTACATTAAGATTGACTAATTATACCACCATTTTCATTGATAAAATTAATAGAGTCTTTAGATATGACATGGACTAGTTTATTGTAGTATTTATAGATTGTATTTTTTTGATTCTCAAAGTGAAAGGGAGGGCATGAATATCATTTGTGAATTGTGATGTTGTCCATAATAAAGGGTAATTATTTCCTCCATATTAATAAAATGTGAATTATGGATACAAAATGTGTCATTAATGGGTCTTATAATTTCAGTCAAGGGAATATATTCAAATCCATCCAAAATATAATTGATTGAACAATGGACATGAAAAAAATATTGCAATCCAAATACATAGATTTCATAGGTTTGTTGGATACTATTGTAACTTTGTGATATGTTTCTCAATAGTATCAAATACAATAACCATGTTAACATGATAGGGAGTGATATTGAAATAGATATAGGAAAGTAAATATTTTTATGGAATTAATGAAGATACTAGTAACCATACCTATACATACATTACCCTATTCTATGAAATGGTATTGAATATATAGTGATTCCTTATGAAATTTTTTGGGATAAAAATTTATGAAAAATGAAAATATAATTTCTTATGATCCATGGATATTAAAAAATCATGTGAAATTTTCCCAATGCTTTTCTTGGAAATAGAGATGGTGATATTTTATGAAAAAAATTTCAGCATTATATATATAGTTAGAAGTTTGATATTAATACTACCCAAAAGAGTTAGAAATATATATTCACATAGAAGGAGTTAAATTTTTACAAAATTATATATTTTTTAATAGATCCATTGCAATAAATACTCAATACATTACCACCATAGGTATGAAAACAAGGTATATGATGAATTAAGTAGGAACAATCATGATACTGTATCTATGATGAGGGATGAAAGAGGCCGAATATTCATGGATTTTATAAGGATGGATATTGACATCATAAGGGATATTATGAAATCATATCATTACAAAGTGACTACTACAACATCCATTCACGTGAATATCAATGAAAATTAGAAATATGATTTATAGCTATATAAAACGTTATTGAGTATTTTGGAGTTAAGTTTTGTTAATAAATGAGCTATAATGTATGGAACCTAGATATGTGTGCCATTACAACCAAAACTAATGGGGGAACATTTTGATGATTCATATAGATCATCTGTCCCTATTCATAGAGGATTTATGAAGATCTATAGAGTTGTAGGGAAATACTTTTTTGGGTTATCATGAATAGATATATTATAGAAAAAATTTCATGATACTTCGTATGCCACAAACTTATGTCATAATAAAAAAATTATAATGGTAAATTTCTACCATTTAACATACCAATTTTTAATTCAGAACGTATCATCAATTGTTTCATCATATGACTCTCCAAAACATCAAATATCTACAATTCTATTTATGTTGTACACAATTTCCTTAATAATACAACACATTTTATTTCCATAAAAGAAGATTTATACCTTAAAATACACATCAATATATATGTAAGGGAAATTTTATGGTGATAGGGAGTTCCACTATCTATTATATCTGATTAGGATCAAAGTATTAAGTTAATGGTATAGATAAGTATTTAGAAATCATTAGTGACAGAGTCAGTATTATAACTGTTTATTATCCACATACAGATGGTTGTTCTAAGAGGACAAATTACACTATAGAGTATATAGTGAAATTATATTCAATGGATTTCCAATAATGTTGATATCAACACCACCCTTATTGGATTTAACATATAAAAAACATCCATTATATAATTTCGATGAATGTATATGAGACTATGTATGGGTGGAGATATATAACACCAACATGATTGGATAATGTTAGAAGGGTTATTAGTTAGGTCTTGATGTTTTCCAGAAAATAAAAGAAAAGTTTCAAACCATTTAGTGAAATATGAAATCAGAATAAATTAATTATAAAATTTATATTGATAATAATCATTGAGATCTGTAGATTTAACATGGTGATAATGTGTTCATTTGAAAATCATTATGGAAGTGGGTTATGATATGTGTGAATAAAGGGGAGTTAATCCCTAGATACATTGGTCTTTTAAAGGTCCTTGATCATGATGGGATCATATTATACCACTTATAATTCCCTCAAATCCTATCCACAAATCATGTTGTGTTCCATATGTCCCTTTTGAGTAACTACATACCATATCCATCACATGTATTGATCTTAGAGGATATACAACTGTAATATAAAAAATCATATATTGAACAACCTATGGTAATATTAGATCAAAGGGAAAAGGTATTAAGAAAAAATACAACTCATCTAGTAATAATTATTTATTGAAATAATATGTTTTAGGAGACTATATAAGAACCTGAGGATGTTATGAGAAAAGAGTTACCTAACTTGTTTTCTTCTATGTAATAGTATTTTATAGAAGAAATATTTTTATTGATATTAGAATATAACCACTAGATTTTTTTCTGCATAAATTAATAATATCTTAAATATATTACTACACTAAAAAACCAACAACAAAATAAATATAATCTATTGTAAAGCTTCCATATAATTTTTAGGTACCAACAATGGTAAAAAAAATATGAAAAAAATATATATAAAAACAAAATAATGTTCACAATAAATACATACGAATCTTGTGCACCTAATCAGTTAATAAAATATATTTTATAAAATTTTCATTTTTAAATCACAATATAATCTGATATGAATAATTTATTAGAACTTCATTAGTTATTAATTTTTAGTTAATGGGATGATGAATCGATAATATACCAAAAGTTGTTTTCTAATAAATAATTTCATTATATTTAATGTTTTTAATTATAAAGTGTTATAAATTTTATGATTATATTTTGAAAAAATTAATTACATTTTTTAATTTATCATCTAATTATTATTTTAATGTTCTGGTTTTATTATTTTCTACTGTGAATAATAAAAAACACCATTTTTTCCAATAACATGACTTTCATGACATTATTAGACTATAAGAATGAATTTGAGATTTATGTATTCTTTTTATAATTTAAAATATTAATTTTATAAATGAATTTATATTTTTAAATATGATTTTCAGTTTATACAATCACCTATGTCATTTTTCAATTTAATTCATAATTATAAAAACACACAAAACACAATACATTTTTTATTTTATTTTTTTTTCACTTTTAGAAAAATGAATCAAACAAAATAAATATAAAAATTTAAATAATTAGGCACAAATTATATAATAGGATTAATTTTATTTATGGGCACAAATGATGTGTTACCTCCACAAAAAACTTGTTACTGTGGTGAAAACGAAAATTTTAAATATAAGTAACCTAATATATAAATAGAAAACATGTTAAATGTATGATTTAATTTAGTATTTGTGGAGTTCATTGGCATTATATCATATATATATATATATATATTCTTTCTAAATCTTTGTTCCTTTTTTCTGGAGATAAACATTCCATTATTGAAATATTTTGTTAATTTATAATAATGCCACTCCCTTTCGTTCCTAAATGGATAAATCCTCTTATCACATACCCTCACACAAAAACCCCCTAGGGTCATCCCAAAATCTATCCTACCCTCACCTAAATTCTATTAAAAATATAATAATGTTTTTTATTATCAAATGTCCAGTCTCCAATGGTATAATACTTTTCAAAAGGGAGATAATCCATGTGATTAGGTATAGATTTCTAACCTCTTATCCCTACTATCTATTTTATTATGAGCATATATACTTTCAAAAATTCAATTTCACGATCATAAAATGGTTACATATATATCATTATTATACCGATATGTTATTATAATCATAGTATAATAACAAATTACATTTCCCATTTTCATTATGAAAAATAAAACAATTAATTGTGTGTGTATGCGGACTACCGCCTCTACAGAGAAACATGTTTTTTTATTCACTACTATCATCAAGGAAGATTTTGGATAATATATTATTATGTATATGTGATATATGTAATTAATACAAGTCATTGATATGGTTATTTATCGATAACATAAAAACTAATTATTATTATAAGTTAATCCATCGATATTTGTAAATAACGAATTACTAGTTCAATAATAATTCCAACTTTATGAAATTTGGCTAAAACTCCCAGGGGATGAAACTATAACAAAATTATTTTTTATAAAAAAAACTTCCATTACCATTAATGTTTTAAAATGATTACCATTGGATGAAAAAGTGTTATTGATATAGTTTTTATGAACCGAGCTCAAATTGGTCCATATTATTATAACCCAATGTTGAAAATTACATTAAAGAAGTCTAATTCGTGAAGATAATTATTGATGATAAAGGGTATAAATAGAAATGTATTTTAAAAAGGTTATGAAATAGGTAATTAATATGATACTATTTATGATCTAAGAAGTTACGTCACTTCTATTGAAATCTAGGATAAAGGTATTGGGCTTGGTAACTCAAATTCATTTCATTGATTTATGATATTATTTATTTAATTTTTTAACATGAATTTCTATCTTGAATGATGATATCAATTTTATATACAAGGGGAAATTGTTTTTGATATAAATACATTATCATGAATGGTTGTGTTTTCACATTTTTTAATTTTAGTTTTTTAAAATGGACTTATATATATTAGTTTTTACATATATGAATAAAAAATGTTTTAAATAAAACTCTTTTCATGATATAGTTTTCACATTCCTCACTATCTTCAAAATGATCCACATCAGTTGGATTTTTGAATCATTTTTTGAAAATATATTTTTTCTTTGGTGAATATTTTGGGGGATCAAGTCATCAGTATCAAGTATATTAGTAATTTATGTTATTTTATACCATTTTTATTTTTCAAGAATCACATTATATTCCAATTGGGTTTTAATGAATAATGAAGGATTTATATTAGGATTTTTTATGAAACCAATCTTTTTCATGGGTTCATTATGTTAGAAATATTAAAAGATTTTTATGTGCCACATGTAAGTATGGATTAATGAAAATTGAGGTCTTTTATTACCCTAAAATGTATTTTTTATGATTTTATATCTCATGAGATAGGTATTCATGAGTATATGTTAGTTTCTTGTATGAATTTACACTCGTAGTGTGGCTCATAAAATTAATGATTCCTAATGGTAATGTTTGTCCTATATTTAGAGAAAGTTATTAATTATGATCTTATTATCCCATGATTCATTGTTTATGTTAAATTATTCAAATGAAAATTATATTTATTATGTTTGGATGTAGATACTTTTTTTCATTAAGTGCTTATTCCATGTATTTTTGAGATAAATAATGCTTTGTGTTTTTCACCCATGATGATATGATATTTATCTTATGATCATGTTCTTACTATTTTTTGTGAACTCATCCTTGATTAAATTTATATTAAAACATTATTGAGAGTTTGAGGTCACCCATTTATTTTTTTCATTTCCATGGTTTTGAGGATTATTCATACTAATGAGATGTCTATAATTTTTCAGAGTATGGTTTCTTTATGGAGAAATTATCTTGATTATTGTAAAATAAGATTATTATGTAACAAGTAACTTAATTGACAGAACATATTAGTCCTAATAATATTATTATTTATGAAATTAAAAAAATATCAAATAAACTATGTAATATAACAGAATGTTTATCATTGATCATTATATCATACTTGTAGGGTCTATAGTGCATTGGAAAGGAGGTTTGGAGAGAGTGGAAGGGGTACCACCCTAATTATCCATCTCCCGTGATAGAATGACTAGATAGAAACCACATGATAGTTGTGGTGATTTTATCCTAGTCCCCTCATGGGTCGAATGATAGAGGTCTACCTAGCTTTGTGGAAAAGTGCATGTGTTCAAGCACATGCCAGCCCAGCCAGATGGTTTAGAAATAGAATGACATGGGTTAGTCCTCTTGAAATATACTCTAGGTGAGGTTCTGGATGTGTGGTTAGTGTGGCCATGGCTAGAGGCCATCACATGACCTATACCACACATGTTGGGAATTTTTTCTATTCTATTAGTGGAAGTTAGTTTTAGACATATAAATATCCAATATTAATAATATTATCATATAGATACCAATGGTGGTTTCTATTTGGATATTTAAGGCTAGTTTTTTGGAAATAATGAATGTTTTATAGTATACATTTATAAGGGTAATGATTGGTTTGGGCGTGATGGTAAGTGATTTATTAGGTATGGAAACCTCCTAACATTGTAGATATGTCATGGTTTGGGTCCCCCCTATCTTATATATTAAATCAGTATCCCCCACAATCTTATGGAAAAGATCTTCCATAATTGGATTATCTATCCCGCCTATAAGAGATCAAGTGGGGATAGATTCTTCTATATGAGTCAATATCCATTCAAATAATAATTTTCATTTGATCTATCACAGATCCCGCAGTATAGTTTTAGAAATTTTATATGGATTTCTACATTGGGTAGTTCTTATTCTCAATGATAAATTATTATTTCACTAGTAATTGGTTTTAAAGAATGGGACTTCATCCTATGTCTTAAATTTTACACATTAAAGCATATAAGGGATTGGTTTTATGGTGTCATAATTTCCTCTTTTTATTATATATTTAAGTGGCTGGTTATTTCTATTAATCCATTGAGGGTTTTAGGACTTCTTTCTTGCTATGTATATACATACCCTAAAATGGCCATATTTATCCACATATTTCATGTGTTTTATAGGAAAAAAATACATTAGTGAAGATATTTGAAGGATTAGTGATGGATAATCTTATTGGTACCAGAAGCTGGTAGTAGTAGGTTGTTTTCATGTTCCGATCTTGTTCACGAAGGGGACCACTTCAAAATTACTAAATATTTTTGTATTTTATGTATGATTTTTTAGAATATATCATTTTTTTAGTTTATGGTTTTGAAGAGGATATCTCTTTATGTATCCTAAAGGTTTTTTATTCATTATTTATTGTAGATATTTTCATGTACATATTTTTCATTGATATTATGTATCATGTTATTTTTTGGGTTGTGTACAACTGTAATTGGACAATGAATCCCATAATATGTCTTATACCTACTCAGTGCTAGTCACTATCCCATGGCTTAATATTGGTATGATTGGGGTGGAACACTCAACTTTCCACCACCAATGAGGGGTTCCGATGTATTTATTATGTGATGGTGGTATCAATGGGAGTTTTTCTTAGGGGTGGGGAGTGGAGTTAAATGATTTGTGAAGAATTTTTTTGGGGTTTAGGGATAATTTTTGGGAAATATTATTAAGAGGTATTGAGTTTAACATTTAGGCTTGGTAACCTTGTGTTAGTGCAGAAAAAACATACCCATTCTCAAAATCATTAAAAATATTTCTCTCAACATGTTACAACGAGACACCAATTACTTTCATAATAAATGGTACAATCATCATACAAGAATAAGACATTTATTTTGATGTTATTGTTGACTCATCTCCACATATATACTTTGTTTATCATTTTTTCATCTCATTCATTATAATATACCACCATATAGATAACCAAACATGATCCCAAGGTAGAGCTGTAATATGCTCATGCTTTAATGGAGAATACAATGGGTAGTAGATCCTTCCTTAAAAAACATAGAAGACCCACCTCCCCCAATGTAATAATTCATACAATTAATTATTTTGTAGTGAATTATTTCAATGGGATGGGTTAAGGATTGGCAGAAGCTGATAAAATTCCATGGGTTGCAGTGATAAAGGCCTCATAGGGTTTGTGGTGAACCTGAACCTTAGATGGAGAAGGACTATATTGAGTTAGATTTTTTTACTATTCTATAATATTTATATTTTTAACAATCATATTGTAGCATATCAATCCATTATTATCCATGTAATAATGAGTTTCTAGTCAAGTTTGATCACTTGTACCTAGGATGAGGAAATGATCCCATAGGCCAGGTTTAAGACTATATTCTATAAGGAGTACTACCAAGAGATGCAGGGATCCCAATGCATTATTGATATTTTGGTGTTAAAATATATTACCATAATACATTAAAATTATAAATCAAGATTAATTATTCTCACAAGGTATTCCATAAATATTTTACCCAATTAATTCATTAGGGGATTCAAAATTAAATGCAAGCTCTATTGAGATATTAAAGAAGATATTGTTACCCATTATATCCGCACAAATTATAGGGTACCATTTAAATCCATAATGATGGATTTATTTTTATTCTATGACTATAGGTGTTATTGGTTCTCATCTTGGAGATGATTCATTAAAAAAATTTGTTTCCATCATTTGATAAATTCCCAGAATTAGGGGAACCGATATTGGGGATCAGTGGACTAAGAGTCTTAAAGATGATCTAGTCATTTATGAAATAGGAATTACTATGAATTTTATAAAATATATCATATAGTGTTGTACAAAGGAAACATTCATTTATTATAACAAAATGGAGTGGTTTATAGACATAAATTTCAAATCTAATGGTGTGACTATGGTCCTCCCAATGGCTGCTAGAATCATCCCTAGGGAGGTGGATTTGGATTTGTATTTGGTAATGTCTTGGAGGTGTTTCTAAATGAGGTAAAATCTATCATATTATCCCATGACCTCTATCCCTAGGTAATATACACTACACTTAGAGGGACAATGACCAGTGATATGGCTCAATTCAAGAAATGAAGGGCAATAATTAAGTGCAACCCAATATTATTCAAGGAATGATATGAATTTTGTTTAAACTATAAACTAAACTCATAGACTACAACATAAGACATTATTTCATAGTTTCGTCCCTATTTTGAGAGATATATATTTTGGTGGAGTCTTTAACCTCACTGATGTGGTTAGAGACAACTAGTTGAAGTTATCTCACTCTAACTCACATCTTCCAGTGATGTGTTCCTACACATGATGAATATAGGTTTTCATGTTAACTCCTTGATTCTATAATAGAGACACGAACCATCACTATTAGTAAAAAAACTATTTACATTGAAGTCATGGATCCACTAATACAAACATATTGTGATATTCTTCCATATTGCTGGATTGAGATTCTCCATTGTGGGTAATTGGACCATTAGTCAAGACAATAAAGGACTATGTGTATAATGTACCATCCAATCCTAAAAAAGATAGTGAGATTTCCATTATGTGCGATGGATACCATGTATGAATATTTTCTTAATATGGTAGAGGTGTAAGTAATTTTTTCCCAAGGATATTCTAGGATTTACCATGCATTGGGAGGTTGACTTCTATATAAATATAGAACCTATAAAAACACTAATATATTTTTAAGTATATAATATTGCACTAAAATAGCTTAAGGAGATGATAGAGTAATTATTGAATCTTATGAAGAATTGTTTAATCATACCTAGTGTATCGCCTTGGGTAGCTCTTGTGATGTTCCTCATGAAAGAGATTCAGAGTTCTAGGATTTATTCTGAATATTACTGCATGAATTTTGTCACAATCAAGAACAATACCCTATGTTGAGGATTGATGACCTCATAAATTAGATGATATTAGTGAATTGGTTCTCAAAGATTAATAATAGGTCTATATATTAAATGTTTCATATGTATTAGGTGGATATTTGGAAGATGGTAATATGATACCGCTATGTCTATTATGAATTTTTTCTGGTCCCCTTCAATGTGATGAATACCCAAAATGTCAATAAAGGCCTTATAAATGAAACATTTACAGTTTTTTTTGACTGTTTTTTTTGTGGTCTTCCTCAAAAATTTCTTTATAAATTTTTAATTAAAATACATGAATTTTTGGAATTTGAGTATTTTAATATACCTACATTGTGAGAATCAGCTGTAAAAAATATCTAATTATTTTAGTATTTGATATAAGAGGTTCAAAGTCTGGGTAATATCATGTCATATGATAAAAACATTGGAAGAATAGTCATGATCAAGGATGTTTTGACACTGGATTCAACAAAGAGTGTGTTTGAAGTGCCGGTATTCCTTTGTATGGATGTGTATTTTCAGGTAACTATTGTGAACCTTACCAATATTGCTTCCTCTATGAATACCCTATCAAGAATAGGTAAAAAATTTCTTTTATATGAGTAATGTCACTAATATTTCAAGGAGCTAATGAAGAGCTTCTTGAGTGCTCCCACACTGAGATTTCCAGAGCAAGGATTTGAGTATATGGTGTTCTATAATTTCTTTATTCTAGGAATGGTTTTTTATTAATCAAGTGGTTGGTGGTGATTACTAAGGGGTGTATGTATTTAATACATAATGACGAAAACTATGTGACCCATGATTTAGATATTAAATTTGTAATATTTCACTCAATACATAGAGGTGGTCTATGGGTGGCACACCTAGATAACTACAACCTTATCCATGTCATGGTTTGTCATTATATTTGTTGGAATTTGGTTGGGGAGAAATGAGGTCTAAAATATTAATCCAAACATTCCAGATCTTACATAGCATGGAAATGATTTTTTACCTTCTATAATTTACAATATATTTGGATCAGGTGCACTATGTCTTCTAAGTCTCCCAGTCAAGGAGATATGCGCATGGCCAATTTTATCATCCCAAATTGGGTACGACACAACGATGCTGAATTTCAATCTATCACCTGACCTCAATAATGCCTCCCTATATGCCATAGGCTACCGATTAGCAACAATAGTCTAGTATCGATCATGTCGAGACTATACCCTATTTTCCAAAGCAATACACCGATGGAAATAAAATAACAATAAACAATGAATGATATATAATAACCTGAATAATCAAATATCACTAGATGATAAAAACTAGAAATATAATATCAAAACTAAATAGTGGACATGTCAGACCAAATTAAGTTCCATTTTCAAAATGTAACACAAAAGTAAAGACAATGAAAACTCCCAGGGGAGTCTCAAATCATGTCTGGATCTCCCATCCATGCTCCATCTAGTATCACCCATTAGAAAAGGGGTAATATTATAAAAACCCTCAATTTTCATACATTAACATTAGATAACATTTAATTAATAATTAAAATATTATTCAAACAGATGGCGAAAGACCGCACTAGTGTAGTCCCAGGGAAACATGGAAACATAAACAATGATACATATGTGAGATAAATAATATATCACTTGGTTTTTCAGGACTATCTCTCTTCATAGAAACAACAGACATAAAACATATCTTCATAACCTAGAAAAAACACAAAAAGGTGTGAGATAAAATGATCAATATGGTTAAACAAGAGAGATATGTAAGAATTATCATGAGCACAAGGGTACGAGAACATGATAAGGAAAATAAAAGATCATAACCTACATATAAAAGATTATATAAATGAATCATGGAACAAATATAGGCATCTTATTAGACATGAATCATAAGAAAATAATCATCACAAGCCAATAATGTGTAATATACGAATAAGAAATGGAATTGTGGATGACACATAAGAGGATAATATGTTTTTCATAGTAGCCATGTAATCACTACAAAGACCATATTGGTAGCATGGATTCAATCCCCATACTATATTGGTATTCATGGTTTACTCACATGGACATATTAGTAGCACAAGTTCACTCCTCATACCATCTTGGAAGACATGGTTCACTCCCTTGGCCATCATAGTAGCATGAGTTCACTCCACATACCATATTGATAGTCATGGTTAACTTCTACGACCATATTAGTTTTCAGGGTTCATTACCAAGACAATATTTGTCTATCTTATGAGATGTAAATGTTTAACTAATTTATTATATAGAGCTACTGGTCCCACCTATCTCATAACAAAATCATACATACATGTTCCATAAGATCATAAATAATCATATCAAAAACCATGAAATGAAATGTGCATTATAAACATGTAATCATATAATTACCTATTCAAATAATGGTTTTATAATCATTTCATCATAAACATATCCCATGTATATAATTGGTTTTCAAAATCATATAACCTATAGAAGTGAAACAGGTTTCATAAACATCACACCATCAAAGCGTAATACATTAATAGAAATAATTTGGATAGATACATTGAATAATTTCTCTATAATGGCTTGTGTAACACCAACAGATGTTATCATAGATGTAAAATATTTTTGAATGATATTTATGAAACATTTCTCGAAAAAAATATAATTTTTGTAAATAAAATCTTTTTAATACAAATTTTTTTTGAACAGAGTTTTGTTTGAAAATATATTTGAAAACTTATAATGGAATAATTTTAAACCATAAAACATTTTTCTATTCATTTTTCCTTGAAAATGGGCTTCAATGGTCTATAGAAAACAATTTTTAAACAATGGTATTGGAATATAATTGATTTTTGGTCGGAAAGAAGGATAGTGATATTTTATATAAATAATTTTCTTAAAAATAGATAATAATAATGGTAATAATAAACTAAAATATCGTTAAGAAATAGTGTTGAGGGAAACTAATTATTGTTCTCAAGATATGGATTTAAATATTTCATCCATGGAAATATAAACATAAACAATATTGAAAATCGATGAGAATGATTTAATAATCACATTTAAATTGGTAAAATGGGATTATACACTCTAGGTAATAAAATGAAATTAAATAATGCTAAAAATATCACAAAAATATGGAAATTAATTATATAACATGTAAAATAGATGTATATACACCTTGAAAAATAATTTTTCTTCATAAAAAACTTGAACCTCAATAGATTAAAATTAAGAAAAAACTATTTTACTGACTTGGTATCTTTTGAAACCTAAACCCTATAAATTAAATATTATTAAATGGATATGTTAATACATATAATTTTATGTATAAGAATCAATGAACACAATCATGGGCACTATATACACCACACAAAAGGAATTAGTGGCAAATATAGAATGTATCTCACAAAAATAAAAATAAAGATGAAATCCACTAACCTTCGTTCTTGAATCTAGTCATACTCATTCAAAACAACATTAGGATAAATAAATTTTTTTATAAATATATTAAATAAAGATATTTTTATATTTATTAACATATATATATTTATTATGACCTTATATTACAAAATTTTTAACCATCATTTGTTAAGGTTTCACTTTGGATAATATACACTTTGTTCCTTGCATGTGTCTTAGTTTTATATATCATTGGAACTTTTAATTATATCATTATTCCTGATGGAAAAATTGATATAAATATTATATTTTTATTAGGTATATTTTTATTATAAAAATATATATAATATTTAATTAATAAATGGAATTCATTATTCTTAGAGACTGTAAGCCATACGTATGCATGAACGTTATTTCCATTTAAATTTAAAAATTGTATGAAATAAATAAAATGAAAAATATATTAAAATGGATATAATATAATTGAATTATAATATAATTTTTTTAATATAATATAAGTTTACTAAATCCATCAATAATTCATTCCATGTAGTGTGTGAAAACATCACCTCGTTTTCAGGGGCAGTAGTACACACTTCCTAAAACAAAATTATCATATTTACACGAAACAAAAAGTAAATAAATATATGTTATAAAATAGATTATATAAGTCTATATAAATAATAAATATAATAGATAGCAAATATAAACATATTTTCCATCATAATTTCCAACATGGGAGTTGGTAAAAGAGAAATGAACAATCATCGTTTAGTGAGGTGATAGTTCACCGTACACGTAAACAATATGTTTGTTACCCATTAGATAGAGGTGTGTGTATGTTTAGGTTGAAACTATAAAAAAAATTCTACTATAATTATGACAAGATTGATTTCATACAATCCTAAAATAAATATTGTTGGGAGGGTGGGGAAGTAAAATAAAAGAAATGATCATGGCAGAAGTTGTTACCACTTAATCAGGTAACTTCTTTTGGTTTATGCCAAAAGACACACTTAGAAGACTTTTTTCCAAAGGTATGATTCATGAATAGAGATAAAGATGTTAGGAATTTAAATGGAAAGATATTGGCCGATCCTATGTGGTTTTAGAGGTGTGAATAAGAGGGATGTGTGTTGGCCTATTATAGGGATGGGAAATGACCTTCTTGGTATTTTTGAAAAAACATTAGTTGTACCCATGTTTTCTCCTAAACAAGTTCATACCAAACAAAACAATATAAATAATATATGGTTAATAGAATAATAATATCAATAAAATACATTTTTTAAAAGTCAATAAGGTGTTTTGGGTTGTAAATTTATGGTTTAGTTCTTAATTAAGATTAATTCTACCTTAAGCGATGTAATATTTTTTAATTACTTCCACTAATAATTTCAGTGAAAATCTATGTTTATATTATTCAACAATATAATTATATCTTATTATAAATATTGAATAAATTTTTTCAAATTTCAATTACATAATTTGTTTAAATTAATTTAAAATTAATCCCAATGTTGGGTCAACAATATGGGTCTTTGAAATAAAAATGATCAGAAGTTCGCAATGTTTTTATATCCAATTTCAATTTGAAGTTTGTTATAATTACCCAAATTGGATTAATTGATAAAAATATAACCTAATAAATCTTTTAAACCAAATTAAAACATAATTTAAAAATTAAAATTAAATTATATTTAAATGATTTTTTGAATTCAAATTCTGTATTCTCACTATTGATCCAAAAACGATATTTCTCAGAAAAATACAAAAAAATCACATAAGGATTATTTTGACACTATAAGTTTAAAATTTTATTTTATTTTTCAAAAGTAAATTCCTAACGTTTTATAAATATTATTTGTATTATTGATTCTAGAAGAACATTAAAAGAAATTCCATCAAGAAAAATTATTTTTAAACAATAATGGATTGTACCGAAAATAATATATTTCATTATAAATATGTTATATTTATATATAAAAATTTAAAAACTATTTGAACAATATTTATTACTATTCATATAACTATTTTTGACAGTTAGGTTATAATTATCTCATTTCATTATTTAAAACAATACAATGATGTTTCTTAGAAATATCGGTGTTGCTTGTAATATATGACAAGTCATTGTTTAGTGTAACATACACCAATTTTTTGTTCCCTATAACATATTCCAAGTCTATTTCATGAAAAATGAAATCATTAATTTTTTCATTTCAAAAAATAATAAAAAAAAAATTATTAGGAAAATAAGGTCCATATAAACACAAGGTCTTACATTCTACCCACCTTAAAATGAATTTCTCCATAAAAAATGAACAATTATGTAGAAAAGAATATATGTCTGCTTCCTTATGTACTTTGGTTCTGACATATCTTCCTATAACTGCTGGTTTCTCCCTTAAAATTGACTAGGTGAGTGGTATTTCTTCAATAAACATTCTATGATCGTTCAATAATTTCATCTGGTTATTTTTTATAAGAATGATTCTAATCCGATGGTATGACCTCTATGTTCAGTACATGTAAAGTGTTAGGTTTGTACATCTTCTGAAGACATACATGCAAAGAATTATGGAATTGAGTGAGATTTAGATTCAGTGACAAGAGATAGGATACCATCTCGATACGATCATGAATATTAATGGGATTGATATACCTAGGGATTAGTCTCCGTTTGTTCTCGGATCTCATAACCTTGTTACATGATGATATTTAGAGAAATCCCTTTTCACCAACATCAAATTTTATATCATTATGATGGTTATTAGAATAAATTTTCGACAGACATTGATCTTCCCTAATATACTATTTGATGATTCTAAACTTCATGAACATTTATTCAGCAATCTTAGGTAGCAATAGATATCTTTTTTTAGATTCATCTAAACAAGTAGGATGTATACATTTATTCCCATAAAGGGATTCATAAAATGCCATCTGAATTATTGATTTAAATAGTTGTTTTATGAAAACTCACCTAGATGATGGTTTTGATCGCAACTACCTATGAAATACAGAGAAAAAGATCTGAACATATCCTCTCAGGTTTGAATTTCTCATTCAAACTAACCATCTATCTAAGGTTCACATGCAGTGATGAAACTCAAATCTGTATCATGTTCTTGATGAAGACTTCACTATAACATTAAGGTAAAACATAGATCCTGATTTGATACTATAAAATTTTATTCTCCATGAATCCTCACCACTACCTTAATGTATATCATAGAATGAAAATCCAAAGAGAAGTCTTCTCTAATATTGATAAGGTGTGATGAAATTGTAAGGAAATGGACTGAAACACATATATAATTATAAATTTTATAGTTTTTTGGAATTCCAACAACAATATAGTGATTTTATTCAATTTCCATTCTCGTATGGGTAATGGATGCAACCTCCCATTTGTCTTTTTAATTTTATCAGTAACATGTTGGCATACCGAGAAGTGAGATACAAAAAATGTGATTTCTCTCATTATACCATCCAACTAGAAGTATTATTCAATGACAATATACTTTTTCACACATCCAAGATGAATTGATAATTATTATTATGAGATTACACTAACAAATCATTCTATAATTCTTGTATGGAAGGAAAACATACAACATTCTTGAACTGTATCATTCCATTGGGATCATTGTTAAACTCAAGAACATTCTTGATATTCTTTTACAATACTTCATCTTCCTTCTATGCCTCCTTAATATTCACATGTAATGTGTGTTGAACATTCATTTGAGAAAGGAAATATTTTTCTCTTTCCTTCTGGATTTCTAGATCTATACTTTGAAAATCTAGAAATATTTGATCTTTTTTATTCTCTTCTTGGATAAGATAGCATGATCCTTCCAAATCAATGAATCCACCACCTTGAATTCATTCCAAGGGTGGTAATATATTGAGATGTCATATCCCTTTACTACCTCTAACTATACTCTATCAAACATGTCCAACTGCTTTTGTGTGAATAAATATTTAATAGTTTTATGATTGGTGTATATATCACATTTTTCACCATAAAGATAATTCTTTTATATATTTAATGAATAAATTATCACAACTAACACCAAATCATGATTTGGGAAATTTTTAACATGAATCTTCCACTTTCGTGAGATATAAACGATAAACATGTCATTATACATAATAAAAACATTCGTATCCCTACTTGTCAGCATCACTATAGATTAGAAACTGTTTTCCACTATAGCGTAATGTATGAACAAGTGAATGAACTATCCTTATCATTAGTTCCGTGATATTTTCATCACGTTCATTTATCCCTAGGAGCATGAAACCCTTCTGTATTAACATACATTGTGGGAAAGAATGTCATGATAAATTCTCCACACACCATTGATAATATTTAGAAAAACAAAGAATGCTATAGATCACAGACACCATGGTTGGTATATGCCAACATTCAATATCCTCTCTCTTCGATTGATCTACTACTATATCATCTCTTGATATTATGTGACCCAGAAATGAAACATTTTTTATCCAAAAATTACACTTTTTGAAATTTTCAAATAGTTATTCCTTCCTTAGGATCTTTAGTAAAAATATCAAGTGGTCTTAGTGATCTTACGTAATCTTTGAGTAGATAAAAATATCAATTTATAATTACTACAAAAACAGATTGAGGAAATATTTAAAGACACTATTTATTATATACATGATGATATTAGGGGAATTAGTATGACCAATGTGAATCACTATATAATCCTATTGTCTAAACCTTGTACATAATGTCATCGTAGGTATATCGACTTTCTTGACCCTCAAATTATGATATCTGCAATGAATGTAAATCAGGGAAATGTACTAAGATCAAAATAGTTGATTAAACAAGTCATCAATATGGGAAGATGATTCTTATTCTTGATCATGATATTATTCAAATCTCAATAAAAAATGTAGTGTCATGTTGAGCCAAATTTTTTTCACAAAAAAATTATTTTACCCCAATGCAAGACACATGGCCGAATGAATAAATTATCAATGTTTTAAGGAGGTTCTTCTTCAAAAAATGAAACTCTATCAGAGCCATTCTATAAAGATACTTTTATAATGATGTGGAACCATTTAAAATTTTTATTGATCATTCAACATTGCTTTTTGGTGGAAGGCTAGAAATCTCTTCTAGAAATAAATCCACAAAATCTCGATCAATAACCAATATTCTATTTCAATTATCTCCTCAACCATTTTAGATAATCAACCATTTTTAATGAAAATTAATAGAAATATAATTTTTGTAACATTCCCATGATGTTCATACTTATCATCACATGGATGTATGATCATTGGTGGATTGAAATATCAAAATTAACATCACTTATTCCAAAAATGATGCGGATTTTATGTAGAGAAATCAAATCCATGCCTAATATGACATAAAAATTAACCAAAGGATGAATGGGAAGATTTTCAAGAAGAACATTACCACAAACATCAACCATAGAGGAATCATATAATTGATATTCAATAATTATACCATTAGAGGTTTGTAGTGATAATTGCAAATCAAATTGTTTTGGTGGAATATTAACAACCTTAAAAATTATTTAGATATGATAGTGTACTATGATTGAGAATCAAATTTGATATTAGTAGATCTACTGTCTAATGTAATTATACCATTTATCACATTTTTTATCACACCCCTCACTAGAAATAACAATTTCTTGATATTTCCCCTTTTCCCTCTACTTAATAGGTTATGAACATCAATCTTCATTTCTAGACCTTTGGTTTGGGAAGTGGTAATCATAATTTCCATTATCCATTCACTTTTAGCACTAAATCATAAGACATGTGTTCTATTATAGTTTACACCTTTGAAAATGTTATCTACCTTCTTCCCATCACTTCAGCAATCAAATCCTTGATAGCCATCCCTTACACGCCAAAAATATTCATTATATCCTTTAAGGAAACTTCCTCCATGATTTCTTCATATACATAAAGTATGAAGGGAATGTCATTTTATACTCTTCAGGGTTTTTATATTTTCCTTTAAACTCAATCTTCCTCTTCTTGAAAAAACCAAGATATTGATAAGTGACTCCAACCTCTATTTCATCCTCGATTGTACAATGTACAATATCTTTATATCAAATAATGTATCTTATGGAAAAAAATTTATATGAATTGGATTTAATCCACAGAAGATCCTATAAAATATACAATTAGGTTGGATGAATATTCCTAAATCATTCTTCACAAGTATCTTGAAATTTTTCTCATAGGTAACAAAAGATTCATCATCCATTTTCTTCAACTCAAGGAACTATTTATACATCATAGTTAGAAATATATAAGGAACCTAAATATTGAAAAATAATTTCATGTACTCTTCCCAATATATGGATTCAATATCATCTTGTTCCCTCATGTTAATGATTAGATTCCACCTCTAGTCTACTTCTCCTTCTAATCTATAGACTGACAGAATAAAATTCTTCAGCTTTGAACACCAATGAATAAAAATTATATTTTCCAGAGTATTGATTCATTTATCATAAAAAAGTATATCAAAAGAACCTTTGAAGGAATCAGTATGTTTCCTCATAAATTACTAGACAAAATGATGTCCCTGACATCTCTCATTTGGAATTCATCCTTGATTCATAGCATGAGAAAGTTTTGTGAGGAAAACAATGTGTATTTTCAATTCAAATCCCATATAATTTGGTTAAATTGTAGAAAAATAATTTCATTTTCCATTGAAATAACCCTAATAATGGTTCCATTGAGTTTTAGTCATTTATTAATACCATGAAACATAGAGTAACGAACAATTGTCATAGTGAGGAACCACAAATTCATGAAAATTCACTTATATGAAGTCTAAGTTATGACACATTCCTTAATCTATAACACCAAATTTTTATCCTATGTTATTCAGAGGCTAATTTTATTTATATCACTAATTATGGTTCACGAATAGTTTCTAAATTTCCAAATCATGTCTCCCAGCGTTTTCAAACCATGTGTGTGGCAAGGTCTATTGTTTTGTACAAGATTACCTCATGTCAAGCTTGAAATATATCTGTCATATTTTTTTACCCTAGATATATCTGTTCTAGAGCCCCATCCACTTGTAGTATCTGTATAGGGATGTATTTCTAGGAAACCAATCACTATATCCTTTAATAAAATTTTAGGTCATTTTCCAATACTTTTCCTTTTCCTTAGACTTATCCATAGACACGTCCTTAGGGTTATCACTAAGTTATTCTCATCCTGGATTCAAAATTTTAACTAAATATTTTATATGATAAATAATATTGTGACATTCACTTTAGATTCATTAACATTACATACAATTTGTGGTTTACTTGAAACACTATACAAATAGATGCTTAAAGATCATACAATTCTAGTTCATTTGGAAACATGGATATATAAACAATGATTCATAAGTGAGCTACATTATATCCCACTAGGTTCTTATTTACTATAACCCTTCTTAGGCACATCATACATAATATATATCTTCATAACCTGGGAATGGAGACATAAAAGTATTGAGACAAAATGCTCAGTAAGGGTAAATAAGGGGAAAATGTAAGCATAATAATGAGAACAATGGTATGAGACATGATCATTAAAATAGAAGATCATACACTTCATATCAAATATTATATACATGAATCATGGAATAAATCATAGAAGTACATAAGTCCTAAATCACATGTAAATAATTAAAATAAGACAAGAAATCATATTATAGGAATTAATCATATAATTATGTTAGACACATAAGCATATAATATCGTTTCTATAGTAAACATGGAATCTCTACAAATACCATATTGGTAGTATGGGCTCACTCCCCATACCATCTTGGTAGTCATGGTTTACACCCAAGACAATCATAGTAGAATGAGTTTACTTATCATACCATATTGGTAGTGATGGTTCACTCCCATGTCCATAATAGTAGCATGAGTTCACTTTTTATACCATATTCATAGTCATGAATCACTAACATGTCCATCATATTAGTCAAGGTTCGTTCCCATGACCATGTTAGTCTATGTAATGAGATATAAATATTTATAAAATGTAATAGAGGGAGAAATAGGGCCCACCCATCTCATAACAAAATCATATGTAAATGTTCCACAAGATCATAAATAATAATATCATAACACTTGAAATAAAATAGGTATTATAAACATGAATCCATGACATAAACTATGGAAAATGATAGGTTTAACAAACAATTTATCATAAACATAACCCATGAAAAGAAGAAGGTTTCAAAAGTATCTTACAAGTAGAAGAGAAATAGGATTTATAAACATTACTCCATAAAAAATGATCGATTAAAATGTAGAATATGAATGCAAACACTGAATAATTTCCAAATAAACAAAAGTTTATCAGAAAATGGTGTAATTTAAGATGATAAATAATTTTAAAAAAAAATTTCAAAACATTTCATGTGGAAAATATACTTTATACATTGAAAATAATTTCAAATATAAAAAATCATTTACAAATGTTTGCCTTTCAAACTAGATTTTGAAAATTATAAAGGTAGCATTTAAAACTATGAAATATTTTTAAAATCCATTTCCATGAAAATATCCTTCAAAAATATTTTCGAAACATTTTCTAAAACAAGGTTTTTGAGTACTATTGATATCCAACAATGGGGAGTGATAGTTAATTTTAGAAAAAACATTATATTATGTACCAACGAGTGGAAAAATTTACTAATACGTGGATATATATTGAATAAAAATTGGATATGGAAACTAATGAGGGATATTGATATATGGATCACAATATTTCATCAAAGGAATCATACATATTAAAAATATTGAAAGCGATGATATTGTTTAAACAAACTCTTCTAACCTGGTAGCACATGATCATACTCTACATGTAATAAAAAAAAATAAAGCTTAAAATATCATGAAAATAAGGAAAATAATTATATAACATGTAAAATAGAATTACATACACCTAAAAATATAATTTTGGTTCATAACAAAATTAGAGTCTCAAAGATGGAAAATTGAGACAAATTTTTTTTACTAATTTGTAACATTTGAAACATAAAACCCATGAAAGAATGATCATAAAATGGATATGTGAATACCCAATAATCTAATTAAATTAAACATATAATAAAATAATGGTATTTATATAAACCACATAAAAGTAAACAGTAGGAAAAATAGCAAGTATCTCACAGAAATAAAAACTAAGATGAAATCCCTTACCTTTTGTCTTGACTCTCATCGTAATCATTCAAAAAACCAATATAATAAGTATAATATTATTATAAATATTTTTCAAAAAAATATAATTATATATAGTACTATATATAGTTTGATAATGACCATATATTACTTTCCTATCAAACATCCTATGGTAAGGTTTCTCTTCGGATAATATATGATTTTTTCTTCTCATGTATCTTAATTTGTTATATTATTGATCCATATAATTATATAATGATTCCAAAATGTAAAAAATGATATAAATATAATTTTTATTAAAAATATGTGTATTATAATAATCAGTATAATATAGAATTATGAAACTGAATACACTGTTCATGTAGATGGTAATTCGTACATATGCATGAACGCTATTTCAATTATTTATTTTTATATTAAATACAGCAAAGAAAATGAAATATATGTATATATTAATATAATATAATTAATTTATAATAATAATTTTATATATTTATCAAATTATTTCATTAAAATAATCCTTAATACTTTCCATGTTGTGTGTGAACGAATCACATTGATTTTTGCGGGCGGTAGTCCACACTTCCTAAAATTAAATTATTATATTTTAACCAAATAAAATATAAAAAAGATATGTTTTTTAAAAGTAATAAATAATATTAATTACATGAAATAATAATATATAAATTATATAAATATAGTTTCCATCAAAATTTCCACCATGAGAGGCAGTAACGGAAAAATGAATAATTATTTTTTAGTGAGGCTGTTGTTCGTCGTACACGTAAACAGAGTGTTTGGTACCCATTAGATAGAGGTGTGTTTAAGTGTTGGTGAAATTATTATCATAAAAACATCATAATATATTTAATATAATATTTTTGTTATAAATTCATCTAATAATGATTGTATAAGTGGTATATAATGAAAATAATGAATGTATCTTGAGATATGGTGTTACCTATCTATTGGGTAACTCCTTTTGGTTTATGAAAAAAGGCATCCATGGAAGAAATTATTTCTAAAGAGATGATCAAATAAATAATAGAAGGATTTTTAGATTTTCATTGGGAAGATAATGGCTGGACATATTTCATTATAGATGTGTGAAGAAGAGGAAGATGTGGTGGTCTTTTATAGGGATGGGAAAAGACACGGTATTTTTGAAAACAGGTTAGCCATAACGATGTTTTTACCTAAAAACAGTCATTTAAATCAAAAAAAACTAAATAATTTAACGTTAATGGATGATTTATGGACATACAATACGTTTTGGGAAACATTTATGTCGATTTGGATCTTAAATATAATGTTTTGTCTTTAGTTAGGCTTAATTTTACGTTAATCAAAGTAATTAGTTTTCATTACAATCTCTAATATGTTTAGTAAAAAAGTATGTTGAACTTATTATAAAATATAATTTATTATGATTCAAAATTTTGAATCCATTTTTCTAAATTTTAATATCATATATGGTAGAAGTTAATTTAAAATTAATCCGGTACTCTAGTTGTCACTACATGTTTCTAAAATAAATATGATAAAATGTATACTATCTTTTTTATCCAATTTCAAAATGAAATTTGATCCAATTTACCACATTGAATTAATTTATAAAAATATAATATAATTAATAAAATTATAATATAATTAATATTATAAAAATTAAAATATACTTTATCTTTATAAATAAATTTTACGAAACTACTGTTTTGAATTAAAATCTAGTATTTTCAACTACTCATCAAAAAATAAAGTTTCTCAAAAAAAAATCACACCGACATATAATTTTAAAATTATATATTCATAAAATAAGTTTATTTTATCAAATTCAATTACTAAATGTGTTTAAAATAAATTTTCATTATTTTTATGAGAATGACATTAAATCAGTTCGTTTGAGAAAATGATATTTTTATACATAAGTTCACTTTACCAAAAATTTATATCTTTGATTATCAAGAAGATTTATTTATATAAAAAATTAAGAAAAATATTTACAAATTAGTTACTATTCATATGACTATTTTTAACTACAAGATTATAATTATCCCTTTTAAAAATTATAATAATTAAATTATGTTTCGATGAAACGGTAGTGTTTCAATGAAAAGCCAATGTTTCTCGAAACATAGGTCATGTCAATGTTTTGTGTAACATATGCCAAGTCCTTATTCTGTGTAATGTATGCCAGGTAATCATCAACTGAAATGAATATTTGACATAGTTTACTAAACTAAATGAATGAAAAATTAAATTTTTTTTGAGAAATGGTATATAAAAACTATGTGTGTTATATTTTTCCCTTATCCTTTCCTATAATCATGAAATCTATTTAGGTACCGAATAGGCAGTCCTACTATGGTGTCAGTATAACTTAGTATGCCACCACCAATGATTTCTAAACTAATGTCCACTCAAACAGTGTATGTATTTGTTTAAAGTATAAATAAAATCAATAAAGTAAATTTTTTACAATTATTCAATTACTCTTTATTTATGCACACAACACTCAGGTTCCAAAGGACACAGATACTCTCAATACCTTATTTCACCCATGATAGAATCTGAACTATCTTCGAGGAATATCATATCTCAGAATTCCATTATTACCATTGTTAATCTCAATTCATATATGAATTCTTTTGCTAACATTTTCAATCTCAATTCACAAATGAATTATATTGTTACCAATCATCATTTCATAAAACATATAAATTCCATTGTTACCATTCATCTTTTCATGTTACATATTAATTCCATTGTTACCATTCATCATTTCAAGTCACATCTTAATACCATTGTTACCATTCATCATTTCATGTCATATATGAAATCTATTATTACCATCCGTCATTTCTATTCAGATATGATATATATTGTTACCATTCATTATTTCAATTCACATATGAATTCAATTTTTACTACTCATCATATCAATTCACTTATGAATTTTGATGATACCATTAATCATATCAATTCACAAATGGATTTCATTGACACCATTAATCATTTCTACTCACATATGAATCACAAAAACACATTAATTAATTCACCCATTAATTAATTAAATTTAACAATTGAAAATCCACAAAACCCCGTAAATTATTTAAAAAATTATTTAATAAAATATATCACATTAATTAATTCTAAATTTAATTAATCAAATAAATATTTATAATTAATTCAAAAAATATTATGTCACATCAATTCCATATATTAATACATAAATTTATGAATGACATAAATTCCATTATTTTTTTCAGAAATAAATTTATCTCATCATTTCAATTAATTAATTTAGTAATTAATTTAGTAATTAATTTATCACAATAATCCCGTTAATTATATAAAAATATTTTTAATATCTTGAACCCATTGAATTATTTTTACAATTAATTAATCAACTCAATCAATTTTATAATCAAAAAAATCTCCAAAAAACAATTCAAAAATTATTTATTGTAATTAAACATTCTCAATATAACAATAATTAACGAAATAATTAATTACCTAATTTTAATAATCTCAGTCTCATCATAATTAATTCCAAAATTCATTATTCTAGTACATCAATTTCCATAATAAAAAATCTATTATTTAATTCAGTAAATAATTAATCTAAATCATAATTCTATATTCATAATAATTCTCGTTAATTAATTTAACAATTAAGTAATCCAAATTCATTAATTCTATAATAAATACAATAATCATTAACTAATTCAATAATTAATTAATCCAATTCAATAATCATAACAATACATGCATTAGTTAGTTCACTAATTAATTAATCTAAGTTAATAGGCATAAAATTAAATCCATTAAATAATTCAACAACTAATTAATCAAAATAAATTCCATTAATCAATTCAATGATTAATTAATCATATTCAATCATTTCAATTAATTCATCATTTAATTGTTTGTGTAAATTCACTTAATTGATTTTACAATTAACTGATCACTTTCAACGACGTCAATTAAATCACCAATTAATTGATCATGTCAAATCCAATAATTAATTCAATAATAAATTGATCATGTTTTATCCAATCAATTAAATCCCTATATATTTTTAAGATCTATTATATTATTAAATTAAATAACAAATTAATCACATTCAACCCATTAATTAATTCACAAATTAATTGTTTACATCAAATTCATAAATTAATTCTTTAATTAATTAATGACATTCAATACAATCAACTAATTGACTAATTAATTGTTCATGTTAATTTTATTACATAATTTAATAATTAATTATTTACATTAAATCCCTTAAATTAATTTTCTAATTATTTATTCACTTCATTTTTATTAATTAATTTAACAATTAATTAATCACATAAAATCACCTTAATTATTTCACTAATTAATTGTTCTCATCAATTCAATTAACTGATTCAAAAATTAATTAATCACATTCAATCCTATTTATTAAGTCACCAATTAATTGTTCACATCTATTCCATTAGTTAAATATTAATTTAATTAACCACTTTCAATCCCTTCAATCAATTCATCAATAAATTGTTCTTTTCAATTCAATTAATTAAACTAATAATTAAATAACCACATTTAATTCGTTCAAATAATTCACCAATAACTATTCATTTCTATTCCATTATTTAATTTAATAACAAATTAATCAAATTAAATTCTTTAAATTAATTCACAAATGAATTGTTCACATCAATTCCATTAATTTATTCAATAATTAATTAATCATAATCAATCCATTTAATTAAATCTCTGTTTAATTATTCAATACAATAACATTAATCCATTCAATAGTTAATTAACCACATAAACCATATTAATTAATTCAATAATTAATTAATCAACTCAATTAATTTTTAATCAAAATACTATCTTTTAAATAATTGAATAAATAATTTAATACAATTTAACAAATAAAACATGTCAATAATTAATTCACCAATTAATTTTCCCATTTTCAGATTCAAAATATCTCACTAATTAGTTCGACAGTTAATTATCTAAATTAAAAAATATAATCATCCAATTTTTAATTTATCAATTAATTATCTGAATTCAATAATCTTGATATCCCATAATTAATTCAAAAATTAATTATCTCAATTCATGAATCTAAATATCCCGTAGTTAATTCAACATTTAATTATCTCGATTCAACAATCACAATATCCCATAATTAATTCACTAATAAATTTTCCCAATTAAAAAAATATCTATATCCCATAATTAATTAAACAATTAATTATCTCCATTAAACAATCTCTATATCCTAGAATTAATTAGTAATTAATTATTCCAGGTATAAAATCATAATATCCACAATTTCACAATCACGTAATTAATTACATCACCAAATTAGTTAATTCAATTTAAAAAAAATAAAAATTTATAATTACTGAGTAAAAAAATCATTAATTGCATACAAATAATTGAAATAAATACATTAGTATTTGAATAATAATCCACCTACATCAAGAATGTTGATTAACACACACAAATTTAAGTTCCCAATTAAATCGAAATAATCAAACACATTTCAATGAATGATATTTGATTCCATTTTTTTGTGAAACCTTGACTTAGATCCATCATGAATGGAGAAAACCCATTCCGGGATAAGAGAAGAACGATAAAAATCCCGGAAGCCAATTAGGATGATACCCACTTATTAGGGATGGTGCAGATATTCAGTTTGGAAACAAAAATGACAATAACCGAGGATGGAAGGCCTAGGAAATCACTTAGGAGCCTTCAAAATCAATAATAATTGGAAGGGGATGAGTGGGGGTAAATTTGGGTTTAATATAGGGGTTTTTATTTTTTAAAATGAAAATTTTGAGTCAATTAAAACCACACACATGGTTTACCAAGATAGGGTGTATAGTTTTCCAAATCGTGCACCTTATACAGGTGCCTCTTCTAGGTGGTGCATAGTTTCTCCTTTTATAGTGTAGGGTTTGAAAACCCATGTGTTGGATATGAAAATCCCCACTACCGGGGTTCAAATGGTTTTTTGGAATGGGTCACATGATTTTCACAAACTATACCCCAACCATTCCCAAACAGTCATCCATTAAAAATTCTGTGATTTCACCCAAAATATTCTAAAAGATATAACCTAAATAAAAGGAACATAATATTATAAAAATGATCACTTCAAAACAAGCCTAAGACATCTCTATAAATGGATAGGTTCTTACAATCTCCCCACGTTACCAAAAATAATCCGAAAGATATACTCCCATTTATCTCTACGATTTAGAGTAAAAAATATTGTTCCATTTTTCCCTCATTTCTCGTTCTCTTGATTTTTTTCTCCTAAAAAATTCCATGTTTCCATAGTAAACTAACTACTGGAACGACCTTTCCATGAACCACATTCTTACTATGATCTAACACACAAATCAGATGCTCTCCAAATAACGCATCTATTACTGTAACATCACTCCCCACCATAGGTGTGTTGCTTTTACCACTTTCCCCATTTAATTACAAACAAACATGGATCACACACCCCTCTCTGACAGAGCCTAACAACTGGGAATGGTTGTCTCAACATCAATTTATCATGAATATCATAACATTAATAATTTCCCATTCTTATCATCAAAAAATTACGCCCTTAGAATTTATCAACACAAAACCTCCTTACGACACTCACTTTGGTATGGATAGTGGTAAAGCATCCAACACATGGTTTCATGTACGAATTTTTAAAAGAGAAAAATGTTCTATAATTTCCCATAATCCCTCCAGAAATACTTTGTTTTTAAATTGGTTTGTACCAGTGATCTCTTGGTGCTCCCAAGAATATTATATGGTATATAGAATTATCATATCAAATGTAAATGTACAACAAGATTTCTGCTCATGAACACCATCATTTTACACAACAATCCCAACCATGTGACCACCCCTCCCCCAATGTGTTCCTTCCCCCATACCCTACCACATAGTCAAAACTAAGGCACTATATCTACCCTTAACCATCCTATATTAAGGACATGGTTATCAAAGGGAAAAGTTAGTATCATCATTAATTTTTCAAATTAAACACCCATTTATTCAATGAATACATCATTATACGATTTCAATTTCATGTTAGGGACCATTTTCAGTTCATCCATACAAGGAAAAAAATTATGTTCAACAACATACCCATATTTTTTCTCCTAGGAATGCGAATAAATGTTAGATGTTACAATAAGTTTTAGTTCCCATAATTTTGCATGCTTACTCAATAATCAAACCTCAACAGGAATAAAATCAAATATCAAAAAATATATGAAACAATAATCACATAACACAACAAGTTCCTAAACCTAGGTTAAATAACATTAAAATCTTATAGAAAGTACCTATAAAAACGATCCCACCCTTGGTACATGGGTTTTCATTCATACAATGTGTAGCTACATCCATTCATGAGCTCATAATCATGGCATGACACTTCCTAGTCTCTTGTATAGAATTTCTAATTAGTAATAAAAAAATATAATTTTAAAAAATAAAACTAGGCTGTGATAACAATTTGTAACGTCTCAACCTATCTTCCCCACAATAGTACCCCAAGTCGATCCTTCATATGACATCAAGCGCCCCTCTTCCTACATGAGAGGGTATAGACTAGCTGTGAGGGTCTAATATTAGTCATAGGGATATTATAATCTCATTATTATTGTAATTCACTAACACAAATAAAAATAAAAAAACCAAATTGTGAAATAACATAACATGAATAACCCAGTGCAACTAAATGACCAAAAATAAAAAAATAGTATCAAAAAAAAAATAGATGATTAGTCATGCTAAAATATTTGCTAAGATTCAATGTTCCACTAATAATTAATGTCACTAACAACTCCCGTGTGGGGGCCAAACCATGCCGAGTTCCTAGATACATGATCCATCCTCACTCAGCCATATAATGCATGGCCTTTTCTATTTTCATATCCTATAATCAAAAAATCTATTTATGTCCCGATCAGAAACCCTATGTATGGAGTGATTATAACTCAACAGTCTACCACCACCTACATATTAAAAAACATGCAGTTAAATAGTGTATATAGTTTTATAATTAATAAATAAAATCAATCATGTAAATAAAATAAACTTCTTCAATTACTAATTATTTAACCACAAAACACCCAGATTCCAGAGGACCTAAGCACTCTTAATTCCTTCCTCAGCCTATCCCAGATTCTGAGTAATCCATGAGAGATATCATATCATAGAATACAATTGTAACCATTCATTATCTCAATCCCCATATGAATTCCATTTTTTCCATTCAGTATTTCAATTCAGATATTAATTCCATTGTTACCCTTTATAATTTCATGTCACATAGAAATTCCAATTTTACCATTCACCATTTTAGGTCACATATTAATGTCATTGTTATCATTCATCATTTCAATTCACTTTTCAAAGAAATTGTAACCATTCATCATGTTATGTCACATATAAATTCCACTATAACCATTCATAATTTTTACTCTAATATGAATTCCATTCTTAACATTCATCATTTCATTTAACATATAAATTCCATTGTTATTGTTCGTCATTTCAATTCACATTTGAATTCCATTATTTTTATTCATAATTTCAATTCACAGATGATAACCATTTTGGTCATTCATCATTGTAACTCACAAATGAATCACAATAACAAATTATTAAATTCAACGATTAATCATCAAAATTAAAAAAATTAATATTCAAATAATCTGATTAATTAATTGCACAATAAATTAAATACAACTATCTCAGTAATTAATTAAACAATTAATTAATCACATCAAACCCCTTAACTACTTCAATAATTATTTAATCACATAAATTCCATTAATTAATTACAAAATCAATCAATCACTTCAATTCCATTAATTAATTCAAAAATTATTTAATCACATCAATTCCATTAATTAATTCAATAAATACATAATCACATAAAAACCCATAATTAATTCGACAATTAAATTCTCACCTTAACAATATTAATTAATTAAAAATTTAATTAATCATCTCAATTGATTACAAAATGACAATAATATCCAATAATTAATTCAATAACTGATTATTCTAATTCAACATATTCAATATGACAATAATTAATTCAATAATTAATTATTCATTTTCAATAATATCAATCTCTAATTAATTAGTTCAATAATTAATTACACCAATTCAAAAATTCCATAATGAAAAATTTGATTAATTAATTGATTGACTAATTAATATAATTCATCAATTCTATAATCATAACAATTTTCATTAATTAATTCAACAATTAATTATTCCAATTTCACTAATCCCATATTCATAACTATTATCATTTATTAATAAAACAATTAATTTATATAATTATACTATCATAACATTACATCTATTATTTAATTTGCTAATTGATTAATTCAAGTCAATAGTTATAATATTACATATGTTAATTAATTTCACAATTTTCAATCCAAATCAATTAAATTAGTCATTTAAACTAATAATTAATCATATTCATTCCATTAAATTAATTCAAAAATTAATTTTTTACATTAATTACCTTAATTAATTCCCAAATTTAATATTCATATTCATCAAATTCAATTAATTGATTCTATTATTAATTAATAAAATAAAACTCTTAAATCGACTCACCAATTATTTTTTCATAGTAATTTCATAATTAATTTTGTAATAAATTAATCACATTCAATCCCATCAATTAATTCACCAATTAATTGTTCACGCCAAATCCATTAATTATTTCCACAATTAATTAATCAAATACAATCCCTTCAATTAATTCCCAAAATAATTGATCCTATCAATTCTATTTAATGACTAAAAAATTAATTAATAAAATTGAATACCATCAATTAATTCACCAATTTATTATTCACATTAGTTCCATTACTTAATTCAATATTTAATTAATCTCATTCAACCCCTTCGATAAAATCACCAATTAATTGTTCCAGTTAATTCCATTAATTAATTAATAAAATTAATTAATAAAATTTTATACCTTAAATTAATTATCCAATTAATTGTCCACATTTTCTTTATTAATTAATTATACAATTAATTAATCACATTCAATCCCTTCCATTAATTTGTCAACTAAGTGTTCACTTCAATACCATTAATTAATTCCAAAACTAATTTATCACAATCAATAACTTCAATTAAATCACTAGTTAATTATTCACATCAATTCCATAAATTAATGAAATAATTAATTAATCACGTCAACCCTATTAATTTATTCAACAATTAATTAATTATCTAAATTATTTTCATAATATTAAAAATTTATTTTAATTAACTAAAAAATTAATTAAATCCAATTCAATGAATCAAATATCACAGTAATTAATTCACTATTAAATTATTGAAATTTCATAACCACATTATCTCTATAATTAATTAAACAATTATTATCTAAATTTAATAATCTGAATATACCATAATTAATTCAGAAATTAATTATATCAATTCAAAAATCTCAATAACCCATAATTAATTTAATAATTCATTATCATAATTCAATAATCTCAATATCAGATAATTAATTTAAAAATTAACAATCTCAAATCATCAATATATATATCCAATAGTTAATTCATAAATTAATTATCTCAATTCAATAATCTCAATATCCCATAACGAAATAAAGAATTAATTATCTCAAATCAAAAATATTAGTATCCCCTAATTAATTCAAAATCAATTATTCCAAGTCTAAAATCTCAATATCATCAATTTCAAAATCCCTTAATTAATTAATTCACTAGACTAATTAATTGAATTTTGAAAAACTCAATTTATGATAACCCAATAGATATTACACAATTACAGACACGTAATTTAAATCAATACTTTTTTATTTGAATAAGAGACCACCGACTTGAATAATGGTAACGAATGCTTGCCATTGGATATTCGCAATTAAATCAAGGTAACCTAGAACACAATGAAGAATGAGAACTTGATTCAATTAATTGATCTATGATTTAATGGGATTAGATCAAATAAGACCATGATTTGTATCAATTTTGAATTGAGTAGGGAACCCCTTCAAGGATGGGAGAATAATGGGAAAAGGACCGAAAACCAACCGGGATGAGATTAACTAATTGGGGAAGGTTCATATCATCAATATGGACATTGAATAGACAATAATAGAGGTCATGATTCTTAGAAAATCATAAACAATCCTCCAAAAATTATAGGAATCGTTAGGGGATGAGTGGGGGATGATTTGGGGTTAATATAGGGTTTTCGTAATTTTAAAATATAATTTTTGGGTTAATTAAAAATGAACAAAATATTATTTAGTATAAGGGAACACAATTTTCCAAATAGATCACCTTAAATGTGTGGTTCTTCTAGGGGTGCACATTTTTTCCTTTTAGTGTGGATGGATTGAAAAATCATGCACCTATTTTGTCAATCCACTCTACCTTGGTACATATTGTTTGCTGAACTAGGGCACACAGTTTAGAAAGACTTCACGCCAACCATGCAGAACATATCCTCTTTCATAAATTATCAATGTTCACCAATAAACATCCCAATATAAAACCCGAATAGTTACATAGTACTTGAAAAAAGAGAACATGAAAAAAATCCTAATAAATATCTATAAAAGATTGGGTTTTTATAATCTCCCACTTTACAAAAACCTTCCTCGAGATGCAAAACCATTAATCGTTAATAATATGATTAGAAAATATCAGTACATTGAGCCTTCATATCATCATCCGTCTACAATTTTTCCTTTTATACCCATTAATGATTCCACTGTACATTAATTATCATCACGGTCTTTCCCTTCAACATATTCTCACCATGATCCAACACATGTGTTAGATGCTCATAAAACGATGAATTTGTTACATTAACGCCACTTCCAACTATATGTGTGTCATTTTCTTAACATACCATAATAAATGTCCATCCAAAATAGCTTATACACCCTTCCCAAAAAATCCAATGATGTGGCATGTCAATATTGTCCTAAATTTATCATAAAAATTGAAATATTAACTGTCACCCATTCTTGGCATCCAAGAACAACACCATTAGAATTTATCGACATGCATCCTCCTTACAATCCTCACTCAGGTATGGTCGGTGGTTCAAAATCCACAAAATAGTTTCACCTTTAACAATATCTATGGTAAAACCTTCAAGAAGGCCCCTTATCTGAACAAAAAAAATCCTTCTGTATCTTGGTTTATAACCAACGATCTATCGGTGCACCAAAGTTGATGTCATATTATATGGAATTACCATATCATGTATTAAAGTACACCAAGATAATTCATGTTGAATACCAGACATTCCAACAACAATCCCACCCATGTGACCACACCTCACCATATGATTCTCTTCCAAAAAAACCAACCACATCGTTCAAATTGAAGTGCTATCTAAACCCATTAAACATCCAACATATTGGTAATGGTTAACAGAGGGAAAAATCAATCTCAACCATCATGTTTCTCATTTGAGACCCATTTATTCCCAAATTTAATCATTTTACACTTTCAATTTAATGTTATGTGCCATTTTCAGTTCAATTTCATCCAATCAAGGGAAAACAATTTATGTTCAGCAACTTAGTGATATCTTTTCTTCCTATGCGTTCTTAAATATTATGCATGTCATAATAATCCTAAGTGCCCATAGTTATTCATTCTTAATCATCTCTCATACCTCACAAGGATACAAGTAAAATATCATGAAATATGTGATAAAATAATCACATCACCCAAAAAATGAATCACTATAGGTTATATAACATGCAATTGTAATAGAAAATTCTAATAACAACCATTCCAACAAAGTTACATGGGTTTTACAACATACATAGGTTATCTACTCCCATGGACAAGCACATAACCATGGGATGACTATTCATTTCATCCTTTTAACATTTCATATAATATAATAGAAAATAAAATAAGGAAAACATGGATTTGATACCAATTTGTAATGTATCGACCTGGGTGCCACTAACCAGTGCCCTGAGCCAATCCATCATATAACCACATGTGTGCCTCTACATATGCAAGATGCTTTCCATTAGCAATTAAGGTGTAAAATCAATTATTGGGAGATTACACCCACTTTATCAGTGTAATACACTAGTGGAAATAAATAAAAAATAACCCATGAATGAAATAAAATTTCATGATTAATAAATTATCACAATATTACCCAAATTGGATAAAAATTATTAAAACTAAACTATGGATATGACATGCTAAAGTAATTTTTTGAGTCAAAATTGATACTATAATGTAAAGATACTAAAAACTCCCATGGGGGTCTCGGACTTTGTCTAGATACCCAATCTATTGTTCATCCTGACTCAGCCATCTAATAGAAGGACTTTTACCTTATCATGTCTTGAAATAGTGAAATCAATTCGTGTACCGATCATTCAACCCATGTAGGGTGTGAGTACAACTCATCTAGCAACCACCACCAACGTCTATAATAATATCATGTAATATACTGTGAGTTGTTATATTTTGGATAAATAAATTCAATAAATTAAATAGTAAAAACTTTTCCAATTAATCTTATTTTAACCACATAACACATAGTTTCCTATGAACACCCAAACCCTCAATACCAACATCAGCCCATGCTAGAGTCTGAACTATCCATAAGGGATATCATATAGTGGAATTCCATTGTTACCATTCACTATTGAAAAAATAACATATACATATTGTTCCAAACTATGGGTATAGCCCACAAATCCATGAGAATAGGCTATACCCAAGGTTTTAGGAACTGTGTGTAATAGAGGCGTCAGTATAGGTCCCTATACTATACGCACAGTTTCCCAAACTATGGGTATTATTTTTTCCACTCTGTCATAGACACACTTTCTAGCATATCATAGATACACTTTTAAGCATGTCAAGACCTTTTTCACATTATTTTAAAATCGTGGGTCTAAATATTAGTAAAATGAATTCCGTGAGTTTAATACTAGAAAACTGCTTCAATACAACACAACACCTAACCATCCATACTGGGTCATTTACATTTTTATATATGCATCTCCTACTAATTATATTAATTCAATCTTCATTTATAGAAAAAAAACCTTTCCTTAATTCAATCTCGTGACCTGAACAACAAACTAAACGCCCCTCACCAACCATGCTATTGAACTCATTTGAATAGATATCTATATTTAGATAAATATATTAACCGAAAGAGATATTCAAAAATATAAGGCAGCATGTTTTGAAACTAAGATTCCCCTAAGATGCTAAACTCCCCTACCACTATAACAAATTCAATTATGTTCATTCATATTTATATTAACTTATATATATATATATATTTAACAAGTCAATAAATAAATCATTTTTCACAGGTTATGAAACCGGTCTGTAACAACCCAATATTTTATAAGAATTATTCATTTTAATTTCATTAATGTCTTGTGTTGTACACTACTTCAAAATTATCTTGCGCTATATGCAACACCGTATTAGCTTGCAGTATACTCAACACTAATCATGGATCGTGTTAAACAAAATTTCATGTTTGTTTGATAGTAGTTATTTAATGAATCATTGAGTGTATATATATATATATGAAATATGGTTGGATTTAGTTATACGCAACAAAAATGGAGTCTTTCACTATACGCAAAACTTACTTGGCTTTCATTACACGCAATCGCTACTTTCCTCGATAGCGTGTGTTGTACGCAATATTGGGTTTCACTAAACAACGATATGATATATAAAATAGCCGTTATGAATAGTAATAACCACTTTTTGAAATTTTATAAATTTATCTTTCAAAATGGACTTCATTTTTTGATTCAAAATACCGAAATTAGCCTACTGTGAAATTTTGGTATTTTTTTGAAAACATTAAATTTTTGATGAATAGTGAAACCACTAAGCGGTAGTTAAAAAACTAAATCTTTCATAAAAAATAATTTTACCACTTCTGTGAAAGAAATTTCGAAAATCTGAGTGACACGATTGATATCAGTAAGTAAAATGTGGTTCAATGAGATGAAAATATTTTTTTGTAAATAGTAACTTTTTACTTTTTTTTACCGCGGTTAATAGTGAATAGGGTAATTAAAGGTAAAAAAGATATTACTATTACCGTAACACTTTTCTTAATTCTATTGGATAATTTTATTTCGACCAAAAACAACCTTATAAATATAATATGACCATTTAGGTCGACTTGGATTAGATTAGGAAATTTAATATTATTTTATTTAAATAAGAGTTATAATAGTTAAAATCAATGTTTAATAACAAAAACATTTTTAATATTGGGTTATACATAAGATAAATTATATTATAATTTTTCATTATAAATATAAAAATATTTCCTACCTAATTTTATTTTATTTATAATTTTCAGACTTTAAATAATTCAATTTATTTATGACACAACGATGATGCATTAATTACCTTATTAAGAAAATATTAACATAATTGATGTTATAAATGCCCAAATAAATGTAATTTGAGGCTTTTTATGAATTCCACTAATTTTATAGGTTAATATGACATGTTAGTGTTTATTTAATAAACTTTTTTCGAACTTATCATTCTGTTTTGATTTTCAAAAAAATCATGTACCAAATAGTGTCAAAATTGACATAAAATAGTTATTAAAACAAATATTATATTATTAATTGTTATTTTATTCCTAAAAATATAAGGATCGGCCATATGACTTATATAAGGATATATATATATTAATAATGAACCACTTGGGGTTATTTTGTCTTGTTATAGTAATTTTAGTAACCATATAGTGTAAGATAACAAAAAGTCATTGTAAAAGTTAAATTATTTATCTTAGAGTTAAATCTAAATGATAAGGTCAAAATAGTAATGTAAACATTATAAATTATATTGGTTGATAGGATTTATACCCATCCCAACCTTAGATTATAAATAAATTAATTTTGAGCTATTAAAAACCGATTGTGACTTTATTATAGAATAATAGTTTGAGTTTTTCCTAAGGTGCCCCTCACCCCTCTTATAAAAGGGCACCTCCTCCCTCTCCTCCTCACACCATTTGGAGGATTAAAGGTCGGCCAAACCCTGAAAAAATCTCTTATCCACTTCCCTATAATTATCCTAGTGGTCATGGACTTCTTTAATGTCCATCTGTAGTTCTCTACGAGGAGGATAAGAAGAGGTGTTTCAAAGAAGAAGTAATATACATTACTGATCCTTTCCAATTTCTTTCTTCTTCCACTTCTTCTTCTTTAGTTGTTTCTTTATAAAATAATAACATCAGTATCACCCATATACTAATATGTTATTATAATTATGAAACAACCCTATTACACCTTCTATACATACTACGGGAAATGAAATCACCGCGCGTGCGTACGTACTGAATACCGTCTCCACGCCGTGGTGTAATCTGTTTTTCCAACACCACCTTACATGGATGGGTATAATGGTGTAAAGAATAACTATATATAGTTATTGTAACATCATACTGATTCTAAGATATTATATTATCCACTCCAATTCAATTAAATAATTATGGGAATGATATCATCACTCGTGCGTACGTACAGACTACCATCTCCACGACGCGATGTGATTCATTCTCCATGATAAGAATTCAAGAATGTTTATAATGTATGTATAATGAATAATAATGGTGTATATAACATAATAATGTGACATATATGTGGTATGTTTAAAAATAGAATATTTAATATGAGGACCTTCTTTGCAAGGATGTGGTTTAACACTTAATTCCCCCATTAAATAACATTTTGAAAAACATATTTAACAATCTTATGGTATAATTTTATGTTCATATATAATGAATTTGATAGTGGGATTCTAATGGCTTTAAATAGATATATAGGAGAAATATTTCATCATATTTGATTCATTATTCATGTTGGGGACCCATTGAAATTAAACATTCCTTATTTCTCGTGATCACTTCTTGATCATATATCATGTTCGTAAAACCCCATTTGGTTACAATAATAGGATTTTCATAGGGTCTATCTACTAACATCAACACCATGTTAAATTTGAAATAGGGTATCATATCTTGTATTAAAACTACCCAATTTTCATTATACGATATTTTTATAAAATTTTATGTTCAACAAGGGAGAAAATAAAGATATTTGAAAGGATTTCATAAATAATCATTATTACTTACACCAAAATCTATATTACATATAATAGTATTTATAGGATGTTATTTAATGTTTATCGGTTATATAGAAAATAAAGTTTCTGGTTATTTATAATTAATCCCTTCAGGTATAGGTTGTTCATGATCAATTTCCAAATCATCATCATTTTTATTATCAAAAAGTAGTACAATTAGATGCAGTTGATAAAATCACTCAAGTTATAAATATGAGTCTTCTTATGATCAAAAGTTTCACATTTATCAAATTTGAAAAGAGTATATTCTTCAATTGTAGTTAATCTCTTATTATAATTCATGTAATATTTGGAAGTAGTGGAGTTAACTGTGAAGATTACTTTATCAACCATTCAGAACAACATACCATGACTTTCATTGTTTTTTATAGTATAACCATAATTCCAATAACATTAAAGTATCATACCTTTGTTTTACGATAATTCAATATCTCATAGGGTGTTTTCTTTATGATAGACCATATGAAATCCTTATTAATGAAATAACGTGTATTGTTGATAGATTAAGACCAAAATTAAGTGTGTGAGTTAAACTCATATATTATAGTTCTATTAATTTCATGAATAGTTGTATTCCAACTTTCTTGTAAACCATTCTATTAAGGTGTCCTAGTAGTAGAAAAGTTATATTTAATCTCATCCTTTGATAGAAATGAAATAAATTTAGGATTCTCATATTCTCTTCAATGGTAACATCTCAAAGACTTAATGTTTGAATCTTTTTTAATTTTTTATATGTTTACAAAAATTAATAAGAATAGAACAAGCATCAAATTTAAATAACAAAAAATATACCCCTGAAAATCATGAAAAAACATCAAATAAAACACAAAAAAGACGTTCTAAATATGATGCATTTTCTAGTAGGACCAACAAAATCATTATGGATATGTTTCAATGTTCTAGAAGCATAAAACTTATTTATTGGTTTAAAATATTTTTTGTGTTGACATCATATTTTAAATGCATAACATATTTTCTATTAATCAAATTTAATGTTTGGACACATATAAATTTAATTTCATTTAGATAATATTTTTCAAGGAATAATAATTGTAGTTTATAATCCTTATTTTCCAAATCCATGATTCATTAATTTAAATGTTTAAATAGTTTTAAATTTGTTTAAAAAAACTTTGATCTAAACTACATACATTTTGAGTTCATAGATCTTTTAACACAAGCTATTTATTATTAAAAAATAAAAATTAAATATTATAAAAATAAATATAATTTCCATCATCACAGAGACGATAAATACCAATCATTATTTTCTTTAATAATATAAAAAAATTACCATTTTAACGATGATTGGTTGTGGATTACCAATAAATCCAATTAAAATTATCTTCCCCTCAATCTTTTCACCAACTCTGACATTTCATGATTCAGTCATATATATTGTGAGTTAAAGGTTGTAAAATCTCTACTCTTGTGTCTTGAACAACCTCCATCCATAAGAATAATTTCAATATTTTTGGTGTGAATTGTTCCAACAAAAATTATGAAAAATAAATTTAGTAACCCAACAATCATAAATCTAGTACTGTTAGTAAAAATTGAATGTGGAATCAAAATCAGTTCAAAATTTCCAAAATTGGAACTGTAATTTAATAGTAAAAAATAAATGAGAACATTATTTATTCTATATCCATTGGGATTTTTTATGAAACATACATTTTTGAAATTACCATTTACGCCACAATTATATCATCTAATAATAAATATATTAAGATTTTTATAATAAGGAGTTTCTATATTTTTATAAATCATGTAATTTTCTCCCAAGATTTGTATATAATATTTTTAATTATTGGAATGGGGTTTTAAATATATTTTATTATGATATTCTTCACCCATACCAAAAACACTCGAAAAATCCTTGAAATTTTATACTTCAACATACATTTTATTAATTAGGATGTCATGGGTAACCAAATTTGACAAAGACTCATCAATTTTAAAATTATGTTATGAAATATATAGTTTAAAAACAAATTTTCCTTTATCAACCGAAAATACGTTTATTTAGAATTTGTTTGTATTTTATTTATAGAGTCATAGTGGTCTTTAAAATTAGTGAAACATTAATTTATTTTATCCTAAGATCAATTGTCAAGTTTAGATTTTGATAATAGATAATAAAGAGAATATAAATTATCTGATTAAAGAATAAATCACATTATTAAATTTTAATTAGCCAACTCACCATTAGAATATAAAATGGAATCATTTTTAGAGTACTATAATGAACTCATTGTAGTATTAATGGATTTATTATATTTCCTATTTTAACCATCATTTATGAAATACTTAATCTCAAACTTTTTTTTATCTTTATATTCAGTGTAATATTGTTTTACGTGATTGAGTTTCTTACACTCATAGTATGTGAAGTTTTTAGTGTTTTCATGAGACATCGTATTCTAGTTAATGGATTTTCATAATGAAGTTCAATTTTTATAAACCATATTTAATTTTTATAAACTGAAAAACTTATCATTTGATTGTAAATTGTTTTATTTATCTAATTTATCAGATGATTTAGAAATTTCAATGCGTTGTTTATTATTATCATCGTTTTAAGTAGAGACATTCAATGATTTATTTTCCATTTTAACTAGATTATAAACTCAAAACATATCTTCCATATCATCTTCACACATTATTAGTGCACTGAAAAGCTATTTTATTTTGTAGTTCTTTTATAGTAATGAAATTCATAATGGTAGATAAAATTATGAACCATTTATGTGGTGTACTTTTTAGTATTTTTAATTCATTATATGGATCAAGAATAGGTGTCCTTAATGAAACAACTTAATTCACAATCTCAATTTGTCATAAATTTAATTGAGAGACACATTCTCCTTCTATCATTATAAATGTGTAAAACATGAGCTCTACAATGATGTATTGAAATACTTATTAATTATCTGTTACATAAATGGTTATGAAAATATTTTTCTATATTTCATGGTTTGAGCCACCAGGAGAGAAGCTATGGAACTCATCTAGACTAAGTCCATATATAATAGCATTCATGTATTTGGGGTTCAGAACATATTCACCATCTATAGAAGTATCCCATTTTTCGGACGTCCTTCATGAATGTTGTATGGACTGATGGATTTAAATTAAACATATAGACTATGTTTTGTTAAATATATAATCATACGTGACTTCCAAAATACATTGTTTTTATAGTTCAAATAAGTTACTCCGACCATTGACATTCCATCTCTCTCATCGATCATAACAACTATACGATGTTGATATTTTAAAATTTCAATATGTTAGAGTTGATTACTCAATGGTATGTTTCATTGATATTAATTATATGTTATATAAAATTTATAAATGATTTATGAGGGGATAAATTGAGTTCTACGCATTTTCTTTACCTTATACAACATTATTTTTATAATTTAATGGTTTTAATATTCGCTTAATAGAAAATTTGTAATAGAAATAAAAATGATAATAAAAATATATAATTTGAGGAATATAAAGTTTTTGAGGGAATACAGTCTCTAAGCTCACTCCACTTATAATAGACTATATGATTTTTTTTATTTTCACTATTGAAACCCTTTTTCTAGCGACTTCACAATTGATTGTTATCCGTTGATATTTGTTAAATTTTGCTAGGTGATTTTTAACAGGATATCAATTTTAGGGAAAATAAATATCATTATCGTACATGATCATTAGTTTAGATACATATACATAAAAATAATGATTTTTTGAAAGAGGTGAATCAAAATATTCTAGAAATATACTAATGGAGGATATAGAGACACCTAAAAATATTTAAGACCTTCAATGAGAAGCTCTATAAGTAATTAAGTTGTTAATAAATAAATATGTATGAATATGAACTATAGTTCTGACCTTCTGTATTGAATATTTATTATCATATGAAGCATCATTTTTAAATGATCCTATACCATGATTTATTAATCAGAAAACTCTCCAATATATATCTTCTCTTTTTAATTTTAAAAATAATAAATAAAAATTCTAAAAGTCGATTGAAAAATCTGTCTGAAAAAATTAAGTGACTGGCTCTTGATTAAGGTTTTTATTATTTTCAAAAATATATAATGAACTGTGATTGTATATAGAGAAAAATTAATATTTATAAAATTGTTTCAATATTATGAAAAAAATTTCCATCCCAATATATCATCCATTATTTTGGAAACATTTTTATTATGCACATAAATTAATAAGAAGACTAGAAAAAAATCGTTCCAATTTTAAGAATATTAATCATTATATTCCATTAAAATACAACACGATCATTGCACGATAGAATTCTTGGATCACTATTCCCATAAGATATTTCCATCCAACTACATTATAAGATAAAACTCTTAATAGTTCTATGAATTCTTCATTATGTAAGATAAAAATTATGGATTTTTTTTCCAAATGATAATCCTTTCTTGTATGATAATCTTTAACTATTATAAGATAAAAATATTTTAATACATTCTTGAAATTTTTAATAAAAATCCATTATGAAATACCATTTTATAAGATAAATTTTTTATCTCATTTCTATATAACATTGATTTTTTATATTGAATTATTCAAACGAAATTTATGAGATCAAAAAGGAAGTTTACTTATATTGTAATATTATTTTATTATGATATTTCATAAGATAAATTACTTTGGAACATCATGATATTATAGTAAAATTATAGAGTTTTCTTCATAAGAGAATTATCTTTCTAGTAAGATAATATTCACACATAATATAATTTTATTATATAGAACCTAAATTCCAATGTTCATATAAAAAAATATCTTTATACATGCAGGATAAATGATGTCATAATGTAATCGATATAAGTTAAATGAATTTGGAATAAAAAATCTCATAGATTTCAATTATTGAAAAACTAAATTCATTAAATTCCTAATATAAAATCATTAGTAAATAAATATGGATTTCTTGAATGATCAAAACATATAATTTAAAATATATATTTTAAAAATACCATTCTATACAATACTAAATTATCTCAAAATGTATGAGGGAGATTGGAGAGGGGGTTCCCATTTATTATAGATGAGATTTGTATAATTATAAATTTTAAGAACTTTAAAATATAATAAATATCATCATCATGTAATGTGACAACAAATAAACTTAATTTAAAAAGTATGATTTGATAATGATAAAATATCATGAACAAATCAATTTATTCTGGTTTATCTTCTATTTAAATCCCTATCAATTTCTTAACACCCTAATTAACCCATTTTAACCTTAACCATGGTAAAATAAATTCACTCTTTATGGGTAATATATTTATATATATAGTGGAAAGTGGCCCAAAAAAGGTACATGAATGAAATTTGAGACCATTAACAATATCACATTTCTTGTATCCATATTTTATTTTATATTTGAATCATTTAATTATATTTTTTAAGGATCCAACCTTAATCATTATTTGTTATCATGATTTCAAAAAAACATGACATTATTTAATTCCCAATAATATTTTATGTTTAGAGATTTAGTGAGTTAAGACTTCCTCTAATATTATATCCCCTTACATTACAAGTGGGAACTTATATGCATTATTGATTTTTTTCATATAATAAAAATATTTATAACAAATCAAGTTTTATGTTCATCAAAAATCATCAAATTTATCCCATTGATCTCATCCTCACCTCTATTTTCCCTTCAATACAATCAAAAAAAACATTTTAAACATTATATGATGCCAAAATAATATTAAGAGACTTAAATGATTACAAAATACTAATCGAAAAATACATAATTTTTTTATAAAACAATCACTTGATTCTGAAATAAGAATCAACTTTTCAAAATATCAATATCTTACCTTTTTAAAATAAATTGATTTTCATGAAATAATCATTAGAAATAATTTGAAATATAAGTAAGTAACTTGGAACATTATTTTAAATTTCAAACATACAAATGATATTACGGGATTACCCATTGTTATTAGGGCCACCCTAGGTTATGATGTAATAAGCTTACCAACCATTATATGGACCAGCAAAAGTTAATGTGCAATAGGATTTCCCAGCACTATCTTGGTCACCCCATGTTAAGATATAAAATCTCTCTCAGTGCTATCTAGGCCATTCTATGTTATGATATAGAGGGATTTACCATTGCTCTCTATACCATCCCATGTTAATCTATAATGGGATTTCCCATCACTATCTAGTCCACCACATTGTTAATTATCAAGTACCATATTGTGAATAAAACATTTTAATGACTGAATTTTTTTCACAAATCATTTCAAAAATCATTTTAATTGATAAGAAAATAACATTTTGATATCAAAATACAATTAACTTCTTAAAAACGAGTTGTAAAATCTAAATACATCACATTTGATAAAGAAAATATTTTCAAAACAAATAAAAATATAAATTTTCAAAATATGAACAATAGAAACAAAGAGTTATGCAAGTGAGAAATTATTCTCATGCTTTGCAAGTTGAAATAACAGTCCTTCTGTGTTTTTTTTGGAAAATTCACAATTATCCACTTTTAGAAAATATCAAATGAAATATATTCAAAACATATTTTAAAAAGTAAATCATTAGTAGAAACTTCATTATAAAATCCTAGGAGAATAGTAAAAATGGAAAAAAATTAGGAAACATGGACATAGTATTAAAAGAGATTCTTAAGGGAAGCATTAACTAGATAATTTTTATCTGAAATTTCTTTATAAATATCTCATTTTTTATGTGGTAATTAATAAAATGAATAAAATATGAGTATCAAAAGTAAATCCATAAAAATAACTTCAAATAAGACATAAAATAATTAAAACTTATTTCACACATAATCTTAGTATGACATAATCAAGAGGTATAGTTTTAACGTAAATAATGGAAATTGGGTTTTGAAATATTTTACCTCACATTATAATTCAATCAAACATATTCAATCCTTCTATAAATTTTTTTATAAAATGTAATAATTTTATTTCATAACTATAATAAAATTTATTATCCTTATATGTCGTTTTAATAAAAACTTACCACTATTTCATTAATAATATTTTATTGTATTCAATTTTTGGGTGCTTTTGTATCATGGTTTCTTGGTCGTTTCACATGTATAATATTATAGATGTTCGTGTAAAATGGTATTAAGACACCAAAACTCTAATGAAATAGTATTATTGAAATTCAGAAAGTGTGAATGGTCTGATATGTCATTTTTATTTCAGGTATGAAGATTATTTATTGGATATAATGTTAATGATAAATGTTTAGTTTGTTTTGGATGCTTTTTCCCAAACACCTTGAACTAGTTTCATTTTATTTAAAATTTAGAGTATATATTTGTCAAAGAACATGAATTATTTTATAATATACCTATTAAAATATCATTTATCAAGAATTATACATTTATTCACTTCCATTAAGATGATAATCGAAACCAAAAAAATCATAATTCATAGAGGTGATTAACCTACATAATTTGAACAACAGTTTAGTTTCATTGAATATTTTGAGATGTGAAATGAAAAAAATATAATATATAAAACTAGAAACATTAAGCTATAGTACATAAGTTATTTTTTGTTAATCATTGTTTGATTGATAACATAGTTTATTAGAAATTAAATGTAGAAACGAATAAAATAAGTTCTTTGATAAAATTACTTCTTGAATATCACCTCATTCAAGGATCCCTTAAAGGCAATGAAAATGGTATTTAGTTGAGACAAGAAGAAAATAGAAATGTGTAGATTGAGAAGGATATATTTTGGAATATATTTGTTTTTTTCAAGGATTTTGAGGATAAATGGGGTGGTATTTATAATAGATAATAGGTTGTTTTATGTGATTAAATACAATTTATATTATATTTTAATCTAACCACATTTTGGTTGCACAAATTCTCATGAATTTAGCTAATAATTAAATTTTAAATGGATGGTTATAGTTGATAAATACCTCAATTAACCATTAATTTTTTTTATAATTTATGTATTCTATGCTTTTACCTTTTATCATTAATCCTTCTCATTATTTAAACAATATTTCAGCAAATATTTTGATTACAATAATAACTATTTATACCTAAAAATGAAAAAGGACATTAAAACCTAATTTATAAATTATCAATCAAAATATAAAATCCATCATACCAAATTCAATTTATCACTCATAGAAATATATTTCATTAAAATAAATATTTTGTTGATAGCCGACAAAACATGCAATATTGAGTCAGTTTTCAGGGCATGCACCCCAAGTTTAAAAAAACACTAATTAGACTTATCTTACACAGTCAATTAATTTATATAATTATTAAAGATTTTATAGAAATATTTTTTATTTCATATATATAATGATATAATTATTTTATTCCTCTATTATATTCTATATTCATAGGATAAGAACAAACACAATTATTTGTTTAAAAACAGACATTTTATAAATATAGTATTATAACATTTTAATGTTGAAATTATTTTAAATAAAAAATTTGAAAATTTTAAAATTTAATATGAAAAATATATTTAATTTTGAAATGTAATCTTCACAAAATTTTATGGTAAATTTTTTGTAATATTTTGTGATTTTTCATTTTTTTGATGAATAGTGAAAAATTTAGAATTTTATTTCAAAACTACGTTTTCAGGTAATTTATTAATGATGTTAAATTAAATTATTATTGGTTTCAAATCATTAATAGATAAATTTTAAATATATTAATAAAATTTATGTAAATTTATCAAATTTAATTTTTCTATTGGATATAAAAACATAACAATATTTTGTGCATATTTACTTTTAAACCCACTTTCTCATCCCGTCATTAGAATGAAATTTAAAATACATTATACCACTTATATAATTTTATTTTGGAAAAATTGATTCAATATTTGAAATAATAATATTATTATAATTTATAACCGGGTAAAATTATTTTTTAATAAAAATATTAGAGAAAATACTTAAAATTAATTGCAACGATTGAGAGAAAAATTTTATTCATATAGGACTAGAACATAAACATAAGGGGAAAAATAATCTATGAAATTTTCAGAAATACATTTTATTTTCATAATTAAACAATTTAAATAATATTTTTCATTATTGGAGCCACATTACTTGGGAAAATTCTGGGATGAATTACCATTTGAAAAATTAACAGGTATGTCATTCCTCATACTGTATAAAGAAGAACTCACCCCTCCGACTTCCTCAAACCTCTAAAGTCACTTTGGATCAACAAATATCTACCCAAATACATCCTAATAATTACTCCCCACAACCTAGAATCCCAATATTGTGATTAAATACATCCATGGAATCCATTTGGTGAAAACCAAAAGGAGTTACCCGAATAAGAGGTAACATCCTTCATGTTTCTTTTTTATTTTATTTTCATTATCCACTATAAGAATATTTTTATTACATGGATATATAATAATAAAATTATTAAAAATATACTAATATGTTTTTATTATAAATTTTAGAATTAAAAATACACACACTTCTTTCTAATGGGTAACGAACATATTGTTTATGTGTATGGAGAACAACCGACTCACAAAATAATGTCATTCGTTTTTACTTCACCACCTATCATGGTTAGGTATTTTGATAGACAAAATATTTATTTAAGATTAATATGACATTTAAAATTTATTTATGTTTATTTAATTTTAATATAACATATTCCTTAATGTATTCCATTTTTTAAAGTACAATAACAGCACATGTAGACGTGTAGACTATCATCTCTTCAAAGCGATGTGATTCATTCAAACTACAAATGGAATTTATAAAGGTTTTTTAACTCAACTAAGTGACATATATGATTTAGATATTATAATTTTAATATAATATAGATATATATCATTTTACTTTCATTTTTTAAAGACGATAAATAAATAAATGTAGTGATTATGTGTATGTACAGTCTACAGTCTCCTTGAACGGTGCATTTTATTTACTATCAAAAAACATTATAGATTATTATAAATTATTATATTCTGAATATATAGGATAAATAAATAATTTTTTACATTCTATTGGTGATTAAATCAACATCGAAATTAGAATAACCACAAGTAACAAGTCCGAACATAATCGAAAAACTAAGAAATTAACACCCCAAATATAGAGAAGAATGAAAGATTGTAAAAATGGGTAATTAGATATCATGAGAAGATAATATATGATATTATGAATTTGATTATGGTTACCGAATAAGTATTTAACTTGTTTAAAATCTGTATACATTATGTTAAGGGATGTCTACCATAAAAGAAATGCTAGGTATGGCATTTTCATCTCACTCTTACTTCCGTGAGATAAATTTCATATTAACAAATTATTTATATTTTGTGGTTCATCTACTTCAAAATTTGTAATATTATACAACTAATTTTATTATCATCATGTTATTTTTAGTTTCATTTTTCGTTACTAGTTCTTGTGGGATTTGAACAAAAAGTCACCATGTAGTAAATAATTTCATAACTCAATTACTTTTCATTATGTTATATTAATCCATCATTTTAATTAATATAATAAGGATACATGTGTAAAAAATATTCACTATATATTGTTTTATTTTCACTTTTTTTTAAATTACTATAATAATCTATTCATTTATTGATTCTCACATAAAATTTCTGGTCTTTTGAGGGGTTTACATCACAATCTCATTTTGTTATGAATTTGGTATACATTAATTTTCAATAGATGATATTTCTAAATAATTATTTAGTTAAACCATTAATTTTATTCTCCTCCTATTATTCATCACTTTATAATTGTAAGAGTACAAATTTCCAACTCATTGGTACTCAAAATGCATTAGAAATCATTTTTAAGATAAACCAATATCATATCTCACATTAATCAGATAAATTATTTTCATAAAAAATCCTTATTTTATAAAATGTTTTTAACCATTAAGAAAATATTTTATTAATTAAATATTTACCCATATTTTAATTTATTAATAATTGGAATGAAATATTCTTGTCAATTTCTAGAAAAGGAACTTTGATAATATTTTTACTTTGTAAAAGTAATGTTCTTTTACCTTGTACGACATGTAATGATTTTCCTGCCATAATTTATTCAAATATTCACTCTCATGTTTAAATTTTTTCTATTTAAAGAAATTATTTTCAATTTTTTTTGAATGAATATAATTTTCAAAATGATTTTCAAAATTATATTTTACTAATGGTTATTTTAAAAAGTTCTTTTTATATTATTTAATTTCATTAATGAAAAAATCCATTTATTTTTACTCCCCTTGGAATAAATTGTATTGATACCATCCTTATTAATATTTTATATGGTTTACGATCACTTTGATAGATGATAGTATTTACATTCACTGCCTTGATCCTTTTATACCCCTTGAAATAGTTAATTTCTTATGATCGTTAACCATTGAATTTTATTTGATTGTCATAATAATTTATCATGGATTTTCATATTTACAATATTATATATCACTTTTACATAGAGTTTCTACTTTGATAGTTATTTTATTAAATGAGTAAATTTTGATTAATCTATATCATGTACTTGATATAGATATTTGATAAATCGCTTATTTCTATTTAAATCAATTATTTGATATATGAGGGATGATTTAGACATGCACTATACCATTGTTGGACCGATTAATTCATTATTATAGGTTGGTGACCCCTTAATTCAAGTCTTATAGGTTGGGGACCATTAAAATCAATCCCCAAGATTCTTCATTAGTCTCATGAGATGAAATTAGTAAAAGAAAAATCCATCATGTTTGTTTCAAATAATAATTGGCGGGATTCTACCAACAAACATACCCTATATTGTGAATGGTCTTAATGGTAGTGGATCCTAATATAGATTCATGGCAATAAATAATTATGAATTAAATTTATTTATAATTCATTTTTTATTATTATCCATCTGATTATCGCATTGACATATTTATGGATGCACTTTCATTCAATTTTTTTTATTACATGGCCTATGTTTCTAGATATTTACCTTTACATATTGTTTATACAATTTTTTCTCAGTTGATTTATTACATTGAATGTGTTAAATTACTTTTGTCCATATTTTTTACACACTACCTCCATATTTTAGTGATTAAATTTCATGTTTCATAAGGAATTACATTTCCATATTAACTATTCTATTTGATTAATAATTACTTCTACTATACTTTACACTTGTTGAGCACTTATGCTCACTCTTATTTGGTTTCTACTAAATAGGATTCTATGGAGTGTACTAAAAAGACATGAAAGGATATGATATAAGGAATATTTTATTTATCCCCAAAAGAAAAAGTATTATTTCTTAATTAGTGTATTCATTTGTAATATATGACTAATGTATTTATCAAAATTTCCAAGACTACTAAACTATCATGTACTTTGGAATGTGATTTACATTTATCATATTTCAAGGAAATTATATCATGTCACCCAATATATGATTTTTGGGTTATATGTTCTACAATCAAGACACATAATTTTAAAATTTATATTTAAAATTTCTTCCATTGATGAGATGAGAATGAAGGGTTTTTAAGTGAAAATGTTGAAATGTTTGAAATGTTTATTAAAAAAAGTGAATATTAAATTGATGAAAATAACCAAAATTTTATTAATATATATATAATTTATCGGTTTATTCAATAAAAATAATTTAATATATGATATAACATTATAGATTATCTTGACGAAAAGTCAATTTTAAATTAAAATACAATATTTTTTACTATTCATTACAACATATAACATTTCAAAAAAAAATATCAATGATTCACCCTAATCTAAAATTGATATTGTGATTTCAGAAATGAATTTTATTTTTTCAAATAAAATTGATATATGTGTCAAATTTAGTTTTAAAATTGATGGGGCAATAAAATTCGACAACATTATATTTTAGAAAATATTTCTCTTTATGAAAAAAATTTTATTTACACTTATATTAAGAATATAAAACTTATATGAAGACATTAATCACATTTTATTTAATTTATAACAATTTAATTTCATTAAAATGTTTCAGTAATTGTTCTATATTTAATTTATTAAGTTAAATCACCTTTGGTATATTATTTATTTAAAAAACATTTAATTTATATTCAATTGGGTTTTTATAATAATTTATAATTAATATGGAAACTAATGAATATATTTTATAAAAATGTTTAGAAAATATAATTTTTTAATGTCGTTCATTCTCTCCATTCTAATGACTATGTGATAAGTATCATATTACAATAATATGCCTTTTGGTTAAACTCCATGTGGAATATCTTGTACAACATTTAGCATAGTGTTTTGTTTTAAAAATCTCAGGATGTTACATTTTTCCCCCACCCCATAATAAATTGTGTTCTTGCAATTTTAGAATGAGATAAACAAACACGTGTATGAATTTTCAAAATAGCTTTGACCAAATCACACATCAGAACAAGTTCTAATAAAATATATACTTAAAAAGAAAGGGAAGTATCATGGTCACCTGAGATTACACATACTAGACTTTCATGTTAGAGAATATGGACATAGATATTTAAAATACCAATCAAGGACTGTTAAATCATGATTGAGAACATGATCACTATATATTTAACCATAAATCCCTTAAATATGTTATGGTTTTAATGGAAATTGATAAAATTAAATGGATCACAATTTTGTTTCAAGAATACATTTAATAGAGTTGAGGAATAATATTACTTTATATTATATGAACTTATGTAAATTTACATACTTCATAGGTAGAGCTTCATCAATTAATAAATTTCCACTTAAATATAATATTTATTTCGCAAGTAGGTGTATTTTGAGGAATTTTTCATACCAGAAGTATCAAAATAAAAATATGTGGATAAAAAATTGGAAAAAATATAACTATATGTCTACAAAAATATTAGAATATTTTCCCTGGTTTTTTTATTTGGTGGTGGTTTAAACCACCAGAATAAATTTATATGATGGTTTCCAAAAACATCCACTACAGATGACACTAACATTCAACTCAATTTGGTTCCTTCCATTTAGTAGCAGTTTCTAAGAACCTTCATACATTTTTGGTTTAGAGATGGTTAAAACTATAGCTAAATATCACATTTCCAAAAAAAATTGAAGCTGTAAATTTTGAATCCTCAGAAAAAAACCAGTATATCATAACAATATATCCATCCCACATCCATGACCCATTAAAAATGATCCCATTCCATGTACATAAAGATCATTCAATTATATAATAATATAAAAATACATAGTATGATGAACAAAATATAATCATGGGGATGAATAAGGTTATTACCATAAACCATTAAATCATTATACTTAAAGTGACAAATGGGCCTTTGGTTTATGGTAATAATCATATACATTAAAATAAATTTTTAAAATCAGTTCAAATAAAAGTTACATCTAAAAATACATCTGTAAAATAAAATATTTATCACATTAATTTATTGAATTCTTTAAAACCATCCCATAGAAGAAACATATCATTTATTAATGGGGAGTCTTATTTTATTATGAAATTCCCATCTCTAAAAATCATTTTTCAAAAAAAATGTATAAAACATTATATTTGATAAAACCCATAATTGAATTTTTACCATTCACATAAAGGTAATAAATTTTTTAAGGCTTGTCAGAAGTAATTTTTGAGGGGATTGATGTTTTACTGCATATCATAGACCAACAAATAGGCCCCACACTCCATAGATGTTTCACTAAATATATCAATAAGTACTGAACTCAACCACTAAGAGAATGAAAATGTATGCATGAAGACGGAAAGAAATTAGAATTCTAAGGGGGACTAGTATTGAAAAACATATGAGATGATCCTGATTTCTAATCAGATTCTTGGTTATTGGAATGAAGTAGGTCATAACCATAAAATATTATAATTATATTAGGCTCTGGATCATCAATTTACCAACCAATTCGTGAAGTGTGCTAATGAACTCATCATTAAAATTTATAAAATTATATCATGACAAAAAAAATTAAAAACACATCCAAAAAAAATATCCCTCTATGTGAACATTTAATTAATGGAAAACAACGTTAATTATTGATAAAACAAACATAAGTAACCTATATTATAATTTTATAGATATGGAAGCAAGTTTCAAAGAACTAAATACCCATGTAACTCTCCAATAAGAGGAATGGAATGAAGATATCAAACTTAATCATGTAATCAATTAACCTTTAATGAATACCAAATGAATAAGTCAATAGAGGGACTCTGAAATCCCCAGAATCCAATAACACTACTTTAACCAAGACCTAGAGATGATACCCAACCACATGGCCACTAGGGTTAGATATGAAAGTAATAACATGGAAAACCAATAGAATAAGTGGGGATAATAATGATAACGTCGTTACCTTATGATCCTGATGATAAATACCCAATAAATCTCATTAAAATGACCAATAGAGGAGTGTCGAGTGTGATAATTAACTACATGATGCTCTTGGGATATATAATTCGAAGTGGGGTATATATAGGAGGGATCCCAAAATTAAAAACTCAAAATAACTAAAATTATCGTCCGTATGTAGCTTTCATGATTCACCTATATGGTTTGAAAAAATCATGTAGTAACCATGAAACCTCCTCCAGAAACTGAAGGATAGTCAACATGGTTTCCTAGTAGTCCCTTTGGGTTAGTGTTATTCACTAGAAATTGCACTATAAAACCATTTTTTTAATGATGTACACATGAAATAAAATAATGAGACTATCCTAGCCTATATGAACCATGTTCATGTAAGTGATTTAATCCACTGATCTTTTATATTCATGAATTACACTAACCAATCATCAGGAGAAAATTGAGTTAAGGCATCACAACCAAATTGATCGTGAACTGCAATACAGAGTCAAATAATTATTTACTAATACATGATATGAGAGGAAAATAATAGGGATATGTAAATAATCCACTAAGCATAGTTTTTTCTGATTATTTTTGTTTTCTAAAAATGATACCGTTAATACATTAAAGTAGAACAATTTATACATTTTCATAGAAATTGATATTAATATGTAATCACCAATACCCTTGAAACAAAAATTTCTTTTAACAATCCAAAGAACCCCAAAAGAACCATCCATATATATATTCAGGAAATATAATGGAAATACATATATCCCAACTAAAAACCACAACATGGTTTCTGAATAAAAAAATTAATGTTAGTTTTTTATAATACTAGTTTAACATCAACTTTGAATACAATGTGTTCTATAATCAATAACTCATGAAATTATCATGACACTCTCTCCATATTTATATCCACTTATTTCTATAGGGAAAAAAACATTAAAATTTATATTGAAAATTAAACAATGTAATATATTTAATTTTAAAATAAAAAAATTAAATTTTTGTGTACCAAATGGTTTTGATGTTCGGTAATTTCATAGCTCACTACCAAAAAAATTGATGTAATTTGAAGGTTAATTGCCTCTGCTATCTACTGGCCAATAATGTAGCCAAATAATCCTATTTCATCATCTGTAAAAAAACCCATTTTAGTCAAATGGGAAAACCATCATCATTCTATTAAGATTCTAGACATCAAAATGGTTCATATTTCTATCCTTAATATCATTGTTTCCATATTTTATGAAAAAAAGTTAGTAGTATAAATATGAAAAATAAAATTATTCACATTAAAATTTGTACCTATAATTTTCATCCTCAAATATCTCTTCAATGAAATAGGGGTGATGACACTCTCCCTTAGTACTGAGTCTACTAAATGGAGAGGCACTTTCACAGCTTCTGATGGGACCCTCATGAAGGGTGTTCTAGATTCTAATAAAATAGATGATGTGAGTGATAGTGTATGGTGAAGGAGGAGGGTGTTAGAAATACTATATAAGGGGAGATAGATGGGTCATCATATATCAATGTGGTTGAGGGAACATCGAGTAAGAGTCATCTTGGATCTGTAAAATGATTCCCCTTTGGTATTCCCAAAATTTACTATAACAAAATTAAGTTTTGAACATATATTTCAAAAAGTTTACTCTCAAAAAATAGAAATTATAACAGATGCATAGTAATGAAAACCAAATATACAAAGATATGATAATAAAGGATTGTACATATAACAGAAGTTGTTGATAATTTAATAGATGACTACACATATAATCAGTTTGTCTTTTAATCATGTCATTTTCCTTCACTATTGTTAATTCATCTACTTCATTCAACATTATAGGAATAATGTTTCTATTAACACGATGAATGAATAAGTTCACTTCCTACAATTTATGTGATTTAGTGTTTGAGTTCAAATATTGTACTTTATTATCATTATAATTCAAGTATCTTCATTTTATGTGAAGAAATTTACTCCACCCTTAATCAATGTCATCTTTGAAAAATTATACCATTTTTTTCTTTTCATGAAATGATATATAGATCATTAAATTAATTAACACTGACATCCATCAAGTGAGAGATGTTAAAAAAATTAAATTGTAAGGAAAATCATTTTAATGTCTTTATAATATGGACCCACAAGAATTTGAATAAAAAAAACTGAATTTTTTTTGTGATTGTTTAATTCAATATTATCAGTCAACTCTCCATACTCTCCCAATTTGAAATTCGTAAATACACCACTATTCGGTGTCTTCAAACCCTCTTCCTGTATAAATGTATGAAATTTAATGCCACTCACATTATAAGAATAAATCTTTATATCATGTTATAGAGGACCTCAAGCAAGAAACCTCAATTCATCGGACAAATACGATCTAGTTTTAGTATTAATGATATATAAAAGTTAATATAAATTATTATATTTACCAAATTCTTTTTTCAACCTAATATCCAAATTTATTTAAATATTTATAAACATAAACTATTTGAAAACCATTCTACAACCTCATTATTGACATCTTTTGGTATTCCATTCTCTTTTCATGTTCAACTTCTCATTCATATTTTTTATCCTGATCTCTTCAATAAATTTGTTTGCAGTTTCACTATTCAACAAGACATATCTATCTTCCTGTAATAATTCCATTTCTTCATTGTAATAATTTTTCTCTTACCAACTGATTGGCCAATAGAAAGAAGTATAATTGATTTCCCATGTAGCTGAGATTGTGTGGATGTGTCCTCAAGACATACAACTAGATTTAATATTTTATCATTATTATCCATGTATCTACAACAAAATTTAATATACTCCCCTACTAAATATACTTCAAAAATACAACCTTCAGGTTGAGCTCTATATCTCATATATGATATCAAATTACAATGATATTTGAGAAATATAATAAATAGAGACAAATTGTGTACATAATAATGTTACAATAATTGATTACTTAAGATGAAAATAATATAGTTAAAGTGCATCTCAATTAGACACATTTATTGATAATGAATAGAGCCACCAAATTTAGCTTTGTTGACCAAAATCATAGTTAAATGCATCATGATAAGAAACGATAGAGGAAAGATCATCACTATTGAACAAAATTTCAACAAAAATATTTGTTGAAGGTTGCCAATCTCAAATTGTTGTAGAGTTTTCTGACACATTTTTCTAAAATTTCAGAATAATTCGTGTATAATAGTACTAACCTATCAGGTAATAATTTATGAAATTGTAATGATAGTAACTATAGTAAACAATAGGTCAATCGTGACTCTTAAATCAATGTGACCTATGATTTTTCAATTTAATAAAACATCATTTATTTCATAAATTCCCATTAGATATATTTATATGGTTTAAAATTATATTGAATGTATCTTTATCCATATTTTTTACTAATGAAATTTTTGGATCACAAATTATGTTCTCACTGGGTTAGATATCGGGATTTAAGAGCATTATTTATATGTACTTACAATCATTGAGATGGTCCTTGGATTTTCCATGCTTAATATGAAATGTGAAGATAAAATTATAATAAAAAATGTATCAATATTCATAACATCATGATTACAATGAAATAAATTAAATTCCCAATACAAAAGTTGGAATAATATATATAAATTCTTCCATTATTGAATTATAATTTCACATGACTATGAACTTAAAACTCATTTCCCACTATCTTAAGAAGTATTCACCTTTGAAAATTTTGATTCAATATTTCCTTGTTGTTCTAATATTATAAAAGCTATTAAAAACTTTGTAAGTGGTGTATGATCAATAAAACCACTTAATTTTGACTTTTTCAACCGAAATTTATGAGATTTATTGAGAATTATTGATATAAATGATGAAGTAAAATTTTTTATGAGGTTTTAATTCATGATATAAATAAAAATTACCAAAATGAAAATACTAACCCATGTAATTATTTCAAAAAACTAAATTCCAAATTCCAGAGATGTTATAAATGTTCCACAATTGAGAAGATCTTATTTACAAATTTTTTTTAGAAGAGGATTCATATGTCTCAGTACCGTTTATTTAAAACCCATATTGTTATCAAACCTAAGGATATATGTATTCATCAATATCATATCTCGGAATACATTTCCATAAATTATCATCAAAATGATAAAAGATATATTTTTTCACACACATATAAGATAAATGATTATAAGGGATCAAAAAAACTTGACAAATTTTATAACTGGTCCTCAAAGTCCCAAATGGGTTGAATACATCGACAAAAAATCCCAGTTGAAAATTACTATTAATAGATGAGAAATCTGGATTTAATTAATTGAATTTTTCCAATGATTGATAATCACTTTGATATCGCATTAACCCATCTTTTTTATTATTTATAGAATTCGTCTCCATGTGCTCGACAATTTTTGATGACATGAATAATCTTTGAAATCTATGTTTTAATGTAATGTAACACATAAACATTACAAGTTTCCTCCTCTTCTTCTTATTTAATTTTTTATTTTGAATCATTCTTCTAACATCAACCATTGATTTTAATCTAGTAGAAGAATAATTTTTTAATCTACTCTACATGAATCCTCTCCCCAATAAATCATACAATCATTAGGACATGCGTGTATATTTCAATAATTCAGACCAAGAGTGTGAAAAATATTTCATACAATAAAAATACACTATGGTGTTAGCTTTAGGAAATTCAGCCCCAAACAATTCCAATTCCATAGACATGTCCTTATATATAACTACTCATAGAAATTTGATATGGTACAACTTTAATATATTTTTTTACTATTTCAAACATTCACAATTTTGTTGTGATTTCCATTAACAATTAAACTAGAAAACACATATTTCTGCTATTTGAAGTTATATAAAACATTAATATCCTCATAATAAAGTGGTGGATGAAATGATATGTTAATATCTAGATCTAGATTACATATAGTCCCAACAACATAACTTTTCAAGGTACTACTGGTATCACCCTCAACTAGTTTTTCATATATGTTTTTTGTTGACGTTGTTGTCTCGTAATGATTATTGCAGCATTTAAAAGATTTTCATTTAATTTTCCTTTTTCAATGGTGTTGGGAGAACATTCTATCAATAACACCAATGCTCAAACATTCTGTAACATTCAATTCTACATTTCAAATCCAACACAAACATTGAGTAGGGAATTTCTTAAATACAATGAGTTCATAAACCAAATATATCTTGAAATATCTTATTCATTTACATTTTGGGTGTGCGCATATTATTAAACCTTCAGTAAATTGCTTGGAAATTTAAAATTCAAAAAACACCTCTAATACCTTTGTCATGCTAAGGTTTATTCATCGGTAATGTGAAAATTATTTTATCCCTACATATGACATTATGCCTAAAATTATTAACAAAAATAAAACTCATCTATAAACTGTTGTCAAGAACCCATATTTAGAGACAAAACATTTACTATTTTAAAACATTTTGATCCACTATGAGACATATGGCCTAAAAACCATTTAAAACAATATTAAAGTCCAACTACCATCAATTCCAAAAACATTCCACTAAAACATAAAAAAAACATTATAGAGACTAAATCAGTGTCAATCACCCCTTTAAATTGTTAATTAAAATAAGAAAATAGACCATGAATTTTCAAGAATACATGGCATTTGATGAATAAATAATAATGATCAACCTTTTATGTGATAATTCATTACATGAATGGAAATATTGAACACTAATATAGATAATATAAATCATATTTATTTTTAAAATTATTTTCATAAATACATTTTAAAATTTATATATTCTATATATAAATATAATTTATAATTTTAATGATATATAATTGGGTGTGAATTGAAAAATAAATTGATGTGTTAGAGTTTTTACATCATATATGACAATATCTCTTAATAAAATAATATATAATGACACTAACATAGGATAAAAATTATTCTATTATACCAAAATAAGGATGTATAACTTAATTACAGTCCATTTTTGATGATTTTTCACTAGAGAAATTTAAAATAATATTACTTTCTAAATTTTTTTAGGAAACCAAAAAAATTAGTTTGGAAACAAACATTTTAAAACAATTTCATATCTTAGTTAATGTTAAAAAAAATATTTTCTAAATAATAATGCTATCCATGAATTTCATTCTACTCTCAATGTTGTATAAACTAATAATTTAAATATAAATATGGTTTATCAATTTTATTATTCACAATGGAGACTTTAAATTATATTAACTACCCACTTTAAGAGAAAACAAATGTAGTTTAAACTACTCAAATAATAAACTACTAAAAATTCCTCATAAAAACAATTTATTAGCTATAAAATATTTAAATAATGAATTTTATGGTCAAATTAGTAGTCTCCCCAAACTAAATTTATAGAAAACAATACATTAAAATAAAATATCTATAGTTTACCAATTATAATCCTATGATAAAAACCCAGGAAATATCATATAATAATTAACTATAAATAATAAATTAGGATGTAATGAAACCAATTATGTTGTATTCAATTTAAAACATCACAATTATACAAAAATTCTGGAAAATCTCTAAAAAAATATATAATATTAAGTATTACATTAAATGAAAAATTATAAACACATCTAAGGGAACACATAAAATATTATTATTTTACAACTAGTTACCAAACTCACTTAAATAAAATGATCTACCAATTTCAAAATACCCCCATTAGTTTTATAAAATAATTCTATATGAGAACATTATAAAATGGATAAACGTTAAAAAAATATAGTTAGTTTATAAAGGATATAAATGAAATATCTATAACACAAAACAAATTTTATAGCCTATAAAATCTATAAAGAGACTATTATAGTGAATTCATTCTGAGAAAAACTTTATATAATATTTTACTTATAATTATGAAACACAAAAAAACTAAGGATAAAAAATAAATATTAACCTTATACGTTGAGTCCCATGTGATGTTTACAAGTAATAGACTTAATAATCGAACCAATAATACACCTCCTCTACCTAGACAAACAAATTCTACATTAGTAGAGCTTCCAAAGAGTTAGTAGTGGTATGAAAAATTGATAGAGGTTCATGAAAATATGGGAGAATAAAAAGATAAAAATAAGGGGGGGATTCCTACTGAGGAAGTTGAGGGAGAAGGGTAAAATGGTGGTTGTATGGGAGAAGTCTAGGGAGAAAAATTAGGGTCTAATGGTTGAAAAAACCTTTTTCATGGGTTCAAGTGAAAGAGATGGATTAATGAGTGGATAGGTATTTGTAGAGGGAGATTGTTCAGGTGAGGGAATGTGTGGGGGCGATGGGTCAAGGGTTTATGACCGCAGTTCGAACAAGTGATCTAAAATTTTTTTCTTGGAGGGATCATGTGAATCCTGAGCACTGGTGAGGGTCGACCAGGGTGGTGATAGGGATTAGGGTCAGGGGGAGCTTGGGGAGAAGATGATAGTTGTGTCATAGAATGGGGCATAGGGAGAAGTGTATTTTTTTAATAAATACCAAATATTTAGTCGTACTTTTCAACTAACCATTGTGAAAAACATTAAATCTTATTTTTTATTAAATAAAAATCCACTAAAAATCATTTTCGGTATTTTATATTCCCCCGGTTTTTAGGAATTATCCAAAACCAATGTGATTCATAAAAGATAGATTAATTTCACAAAAATATTAAACCATCATATGATAAAAAACAACATCAATAATCAAAATTATAAATTAATACCCAATATTCAATATATATTATTCAAAAAATATCAATCCTCAAAATTAATTAAACTATTCTAAATTAATATTCAAAATCAAAAATTCAAAAGTGTTTGATCACCTATGTTCCAAGATATATTTTATATCTTTTATAATATAATATCAAATGATCGTAAAGTTTTATACCAAAAATATAATTTCTAAAGTCTCGTAATCTCTAGGATATGATAACTATATCTAACACCCTAAATTTGTAATTAAATATATTAATATAAAAAATCCAATTCCAAAATTATTATTCAAATGAAATTTCTTAATATTCGTTTTACATTAATTATATATGATTCCCAAAATAGTGAATATATTCCAATATAAACCTATTCAGTTAATCACCAAATGAAATTCCAATCTCATGGTTATATATATGATAAAACAAATAATTGAAAAATGAACATAACATTTATCCATTCTATATTTTAATAAAACAAATTTCATACTAACCATGTCATCACGAAGGAATGCGGTAGGCTATACACCCTTATAACCCTTCAATTGTGTGTACAATCCCCATGGCCCTGTCGGATGTGATAGATTATGACTAACACTATAGGGTTTCTATTTCTAAAACTATATTAATATAATCAATTTACAGTTTTAGTGGTGTTAGAAACATCCAAAAATATAGAATATATTTAACCTAAATAGTTATATCATATATTTAATTTTTATTATAATAATATTTATGAACCCATTATTACCTCATATCCTAAGAAAACAAAAAAGTTATTAAGTTACATTAAACATAATTCAACAACATTAAAGGATTTTTTATTCAAAAAATAGTTTTCATATAAGAAATTATTGATTACGTGTACCTCAAAAAAGTTATCAAAACTCAACAAATGTCTTTAAAAAGAATCACATTTTCAAAAGTTTTCATATTGGTCAATTCAATATTATATATGTTTATAAATTTCTGAACACAAAATATAGTAAAGAAAAAATAGATAGGAATTCCATTATTTCCATTATATTTATAAAATACCAGTATATAATAAATTTGGAAACTAAATACATAAACACATTGTTTGTTAAAATTCCATCTTAAACCATTAACCATTCATCCTCATATTATTCCTTATTATATATTTCATACAAAAAAACTCAATAATTATATCCTTAGGATTCATCCATATCAACCCCAAAAAATTCCCTAATAGGAACTGAAGAAAATAATTCATTGCTTAAATCCATACATTAGGATTTCCTTTCTATCATATTTATCCTATAACATGATACAAATATTATAGAATGTAAAAGGTCATATCCTTTTAGGAAATTAATTTTTTAAGAGAGTTAGTAAATAAGACATTTTTAAATCAAATGAAAAATATACCATGACTTATAAAATTTTATAGAAAATTAATATTGTTTGATAAGTTAAAATGATTTTTGTAGGTGATTGAAATACTCAGAAATATGATGATGTCATTGGAATTTTTTTTTCAATATTAATGATAGTTAAAACATCATAATGGTATAAATATGTATTGAAATATTATTATCCTTGTTTCTTGATAAATTATCTTCAATTTATAGTGAATTACAATATAAAAATACGAAATGGATTATTAAATGTTAAGAAAAGGGTAATTTTAAAAATGATAACCATGGATAATCTATGATATTTTAACCCTCAAACGCAACATATCCAATTCTATTACCCTTATAAATCCAATCTATAAAAATCTCATTATCCTCATAAAAATAATTAATTTAATTCCACTAAATTGATATCTAAGACATCAATCATATAATTATACTTAAACATTAAAAAAATGATGATATCTATATCTCTTAAGAAAACCATAATGTGAAACATCCTAATCTAAAATGATTTCTAAACTTTGATCTAAAAACAACTATATGGACCCATCCATATACATTACATATTCAGGTGATTTTAGACAAGAATTAACATTATTATATTACCAATAATCATATTAGTTTATATTTTTAGATATTTAGGACTAATCCTTTTATTTATAACCCTTACATTACAAGTGTACACATATACCCAGTAAACATTTTTTCCCTAAAATTGATGTTCCTAAAATAAAACTTCTTTAATATGCATGAATAATCCTCTAAATATTCCTCTTGATATCATTCTTGTCTCTATTATCCATTAAAGAATGTGCCTTTTTTAAAACATGGGATGAGCATAAAAGCTCCCTAATGAACATAACAAAATCAAAAAAAAATTTCTAGGGAGAATCCATAATAACATTTACATAAAAACATACATTTTTTGAAAAAAAGGATCATATTTTCTAAAAGAGAAATATATTACCTTTGGAAAAACAATTTAATTTCATGAAAATTTATTTTCAAGATCTAAAATATCAATACGTAAATTGGGACATCATTTTACTTAACATAATTAATGAAGTTATTACTTGCTTAAACTTTGTTATATGGGAGACCCAATTTTACGTTGTAACGGGCTTACCTAGAGAAATCCATGAAACAAAATGTTAAGATGTACTGGGATTTCCCATTATTATCTAGGACTCGCCATGTTTTTTTATAAACGGATTTCATTTCATTATCTAGGCCACCCCATGTTATGCTATAATTGGGGTTTCTTACACTATCATGGAAACTATATATTAAGTTGTAATGGGATTCCCCATTTATAAATGGTCTACCACAGGTTTAATTATCAAGTACAATATAAGGAATATATCATTTTTATAATTGAATTTCTTCATAAATAATATAAATTTTTTTTAACTCAAAATAAAATCACTTTTTGATATCAATATACACTTTCCTTTTTAGAAAATACAAATACTATCGAAACACAACAACTATCATAATGAAAACAATTTTATATTAAAATCATCATGAAAATTTAAAAACTATGCATAAAAGCATTAAAGAATTGTCACATTATGAAAAATACCTTCATGTTGTATGGGATAACAAATATTCCATCTGTATTTTGTTTTCGAAATTTAAAAAGTACATCATTGAGTAATTGATAAAATAATATATTAAAAAAATCAAAAAACTAAACAATGATTAGAAATTACATTAAAACTACCAAATATAATTGTAACAAAATTTTTGGAATAAATTTTATAAAACATGGACATGTTAGAAAATGGAAGTTTTAAGGTTATCTTTATATATATAATTTTTAAAATAAAGTACATTATACATATCATACCAGTAATGTATGAATTAATATAATGAATAATATATGTGTATCCACATTATGTACACATCATATGAATGGAATGAAAACATAATATTTTCAAAATTAATTTGACACATAATATCAACTCAACGTAATCAAGAAGTAAAAGTATAACCTAATGAATGGAAATTGGGTTTTGAAATACTTTACTTCATGATTTATTTCCTTAAAACGTGTTCAATTTTTCTTATAATAGATTAAGGAATGTAATTAATTTATTACAGAAGTATATTAATTTTTATATTACCATATAAAACCTTTTGATAAATTCTTACGAACCTAAAATTTATAATATTTCATTATTTTTATTATTATTGGTTATTTGGTTTCATGATTTCATGGTTGGTTGACTTTTTTAGTATTGTGGATGTCATCTTGAAATGGCTTTAAATATGTAGACTTGGAATATATTAGTATTAACAAACATAAAAAATCTTCGATTGTACCATATATCATTTTTTACTTCTTGTATAAGGATGATTAATTTGATATAATTTTAATTATAAATGTTTAAATTATTTTGGCAGTATTTTTTAACCCCGTGTACTTGTTTTGGTTTATTTAATATTATTATTATATATTAGTTACCAAAAATGAAATATGTTATAATACTTATATTAAAATATAATATAACTATGTGAATAAATTTTTGGACAATTGTGAAAGTGTTAATGGAAGGAGAAAAAATTCATTATTCAGGGAGGGGATTAACCGGTATAATTTGTATAATAGTTTTCTTTATTTGATTTAGAAGATATAAAAAATGAAAAGGGTATGTGATATTTCATTAGAAAAATAAAACTCAATTATATAAATTAAGATGTAGTTATCGTATATTTATGGATGAATTATGTGGGGATAAATTAAATAAAGAGAATATATTAATTGATGTGATTTGGGAAATTTACCCCTTGAATATCACCTCCTTGAATAATCCCTTAATGAACTTTAAAATTGTATTTGTGTAGGAATAGTAGCACTTGGATGTGGGGATAGTGACGAGAATATGTTTTTTCCTATATCTGAGGGGATTCAATGCTTTTGAGGAGTAATGGGGTGGTGAGGGGTGGATGAATACTTAATGAGGGGTGGTTTAGTGATTAAATAATGATTATTTTACATTTAAATCCAACCATAATGATTTGAAATCAATATCCATGAATTTTAGTGATAATTAGCATTTGAATGGATTTTTAGGGTTGTGAAGTACCAAAAAATTCCATTAAAATTTGTATTTTTAGTTATTATAAACTTTTCCCATTTATCATTTACATGTTTCCTTATTTTACATTTATTGTAGTAAATATTGTTTTTTCCATGTAAATTTTTTAATTTAAAAGATAAAATTTAATTAAAAACCAAAATTTTACATTATGATTCAAAATATCAAATATATTTGACTAAATTAAATTTACATATTATGAAAATTTTTATTTCAAATTAGTCTCATGGACGAGATGACAAAGCGGTTTTTAAAGTGAAATAGTTCAAATGCTTATAATTCTTATATATCACTATTAAACATTAAAATGATTCCAAATACATAAATTGGATTATTAGATGTACAATTTATCTAATTATAATTTAATAACTATTTAAAATATAATATTACATTATAATTTATTAAAATGAAATGTCAGTGTTCAATTAAAATGTCATATTTTTTCTTATTCATCCAAAAATTAAACATATTAGAAAAATACAAAAAATTCACAGAAATTTAATTTTTATATGTTACATTAAAAATTGAAATTTATTTTTTCAAATATAATTTTTTAAACTGTCAAATTATTGTATAAAATTGATGCTCCATTAAAAGGTGGAAAATTTTATTTTAAGAAAAATATATCTTTTTATACTTAAAATTATATTTATTCATAAATAAATCCTATAAAAATTCGTAGAATAACTGAAAACCATTTTACATAATTTATAAATTAGAATTTTCATTACTATATTTCACTAATAGGGATTAATTTAATTTATTAAGAAAAAATCCTCTGTCACATTAAGAATAATTTGTTTTTATAAAAATGTATTCTTTCTATTAACATGGTTTTTTATATTTCTATATACTTAATTAGTAACCAATTAATAAGTTTCATAAAAATTTGTTAACAATATTATCCAAATTTCGTTAATCTGATTCATTCCCACTATTCCAATAGATTGTTGAACAATATAACATAATTATATTTACATGTTTGTTTAAGCATGATGTGGCATATCATATGTGAAATTGAGCATTGTGTTTTATTTTAAAAAACATGGATTGTGACACTATTTAACAAAAAATATAATAAATTTCATTTTTAGAACTATTCATTTAATTTGACATCAAATACATCATGATGTAAATGTAATTCATGTAAAGACCCGAAAATTTCAGAGAAATTTTTTTCTTAAAATTTTGTTATTTTACGAGTCTGCAGTTTCTGACGGCGCCTAATTCCGAGTCCCGGTGTGCCTGAAATAAAGTTCTGAAGATTTTCTCTGGTACGTTCAGCAAACATACGTGTGGGTTTTTCTATCTTTTGAACCAGGTCTCGGAATTGAAATACGAGGAAACCGATGAACTCGCAATGCCGATATTCGTTTAAGGGGACCATTACCGCAATTGCGTTTTATGTGGGTTGAATGTTAAAAATTGGGGTTCAATTAAAAAGTTAAATAAAATTGTATAGAATGATTTTATTCACCTTGGTGGTTAAATCCTACATGGGGAAGTTAATGTTGGGGCCCACCCCCACATAACTTCCAATGAGTGGATATTTGTTAAGCGAGGCCAACACGAGCCCCAACCTTTCAACACCCCTGAAACACCCTTTTTATCTTCCTTGTATTTATTATGACAAACATCATTTTTTATTAAGTTTGTTAATCTCCACTTGCTTTTAATTTTGGACAACACCTTCGATTTATTATGGTTAAACACCCACGTCCCCCTCTCCCTAATTAATATGCCAACACCTCTTATTTAATTAATTGATCATTAATTAATTAATTAATTCAAGAGTTTGAATGTTGACAAGGCAAGGTAGTATAATATATTGGGGAAGGCATAACATAATTTTGGGGTTGCAAATATTATTTGTGGGGGATCCTCTGGAGAAATAGAATAGCTCCCTCCTTCCATGAAGAACGGTTCTCCTTCTGACGGATCTCCGACGAATGACGCTCGAGCAGGGATCAAAGGCACTTTGAGGGAGCGACGAACGCCAACGATCATTGAAACCTTCAACTCCTCCCTTGCGACGACGTCAACGAACCGATGTCCGCCTTTTTATGATATCTTCAATGAATGTAGAACCTTTAGGTAGGGTGTTTGTATAATTTATTTTGAATAAATTATACATTTGTCATTGATGAAAACATGTGTTTGTTTATGGCCAATTGATAACGCCTAACGCGGATGGCTCGGGCCGAACAAACATGGCCAGACGACACTCTTCTGGTTGTTCGTCTATGCGTGGATTGATGGGTGACATCCAAACGGGACCGCAATGGGGATTTGGAGATTTTTCAGTGGAGTTAGGGTATCGGGAGAGCCACAGGCGCAGACGGTGGGCGAAACAAACCACCGGAGCCCATCCGGTGGTCCGTGGAAGGCGGTGGCGGCGCCCCCCGCTGGTGCGGTGGCACGCCGCTGGAGCAGACCATCATGGCACACCCACGGATACGGTGGATCCAAAATGGATTTTCCATTCTGGAATAGTGTAGGGGTGTGGCATAATGCAGTGCCAGCTGGTGGAGGTTGTGCCCTCCCCGCTCGGCCAGCTGGCCGAGCCGGCGCCCCCCGGCCGGGCCGGGCCGTGCTGGCCGTGCCCAGACCCCCCCCCCTTTGGACCTTTTTCGTTTAATCGCCCTATAACGTGAGAAATGGACCTCCGATAGACTCACCATCAGTTGCGTAGGATTCCATGGATCGAGAAGGTCATTTCAAAAAATTAAACTCATGGTTTTGGAGATGTTTGCGTACGGCCAGGTTCAGTCAAACCCAAAACCAACCAGACCCTCGGAGGGGAAACCCTTATAACATAAGGACCTAACATCTGATTGACGTGTCGTCATCTATGTTGGATTCCAATTCATTATAAGGTTTATTAGGCATACTTCACGTGGGTTTTGGATGTAGCTGTAGTATGGTCATGTTGGTTTAGCTTAAAACCAACCAGGCCCCTGGAACGGAAATTCCAATAATTTTCAGACCGGATGTACATTTGAAAAACCATTAGCTGTGTTGGTAATATCATTGAGAAACTGTTCCTTTGAGTATATTCCATAGGATTTCAGGGTACAGTTGAGATACGTTTGTGTTGGTTCATGCAAGAAACCAACCAAGCCCCCGGGATAAAAGGGCTAATAGCTCACAGATCGGGTGTCTGATTGACACGTCGCCTATTGTGTTGAGACCCCTATGACGTGGAGGCCCTTTGAGATACTTCTTCATGAGAATTAATGACATTTTGAGTGTCAACCAGTAGCTCGTGGACCGAATCCATCCAGAGATGAGCATAAGAAGTACGGAGACCTAGTAGCTCGTTGAGACCTGATGACTGCTTGTCCGATTCTTTTAAAAGTGACTTGAGTAGCCCAGTGGGAAGAACTACTATGTAGGGGTGGCATACTAATGGCAGAAAGAACTACTGTGTAGGGGTGGAAGGATCACATTACTTGAGGGAAGGAGTACCTCTCTAGGCTATCAAGGGGAGCGCTACTCTGTAGGGGCGGCAGACCCTTTGCGGGGAGTACTACTGTGTTGGGGTGGAAGACCCCTAGTACACAAATGGAGGGGTAACAAAATAGTATAAGGTTAGTGAGTAGTGCATCGGAGTCGCAATAGGGCCACTGTACTCGATAGAGGATGAGTTCTCCAGCAGCCATGGTTTCAAGAATAAAAATTCTGGTTCGAGATAATTCAATGACATTTTTGTTTTTCTCATGATTGTGATGGGTTACATGATAACCTAGGTATATGTATGAAAATATACATAAGTAATGGTTATCTGTTGAGAACCTTCTTGGTGTTTTCCTCATGATTGAGATTGGTTACATGATAACATATCTATATGTATGGTAATATATTTAACTAAAGGTTATCTGTTGAGATCTTTCATTGTGGTTTACACTTGTTGGATTTGGTGGGACCTTGAGGGTCCCGGGGTCTTTACTGAGTATCGTTATAATCACCCCGGCATAGGCTATGTCCACACCTCGTTGTGTTGGATGCAGAAGACGGACATCGCTGACTGAGTAAGAGTGTACGAAGACTGGATGGTACCCAGAGTTGGACACTCATCGTGACAACACATGGTGCAGACCGATAGACGCGGAGTGCTGAGGAGGACATCTGTACCTACCCTCCAGGTAGGATCCCAGAGGACGATCCAGGAGCTACTTCACCATTCAGCTTTTTTCCTTTTCAGTTGTACTTTCTTTCAGTTGTAGCTGTACCTTTCTGTTGGGCTTCTATTTCTGTCCCCTTTGTACTTTCAGCACGCTTGTTATACTGCTTTAAATAGTGTTTGATTCCGCTTGTTATATGGTTGTTTGTTATTACGTTTTATAAAGGCAATGCCTTCATAGTTTTTTGGGAGTAAAGCCTTGGGTGCAAGTCGCCAGCCCCTGGCCGATAGAAGGAGGGTTTGTTGTAGTCACGATATGGGCCCCGAGGGACGGGTTGTGAAAAATTGGTATCAGAGGTGTCAGTTCTACCGTAGAACATAGGACTATGATATTTTCTTTCTGTGAAGCAATTGTTTTAAGGATTCTAAGTGTGGTTTTTAGTTCAAGGAGTCCAGTGTTGGTGCATCTGGCCAACGTATTCATACAGGAGGACCCTGAATTCTAATTCTCGAGTCCGTGCATGAGAACATTGATTGCACGTGTGATTTCAAATTTTTCATTTATGTGAACTCAAGCCAGGTCAGCTCGATAGTTATAATCATTTTATTGTAGAACACTTGTTTCTTTATCAGGATGTATTCACTCAATCAGCCAATGCAGGTTCCGAGTGGGGATCGTGATGGTAGCCCACCGAGCAGTGAGGCCACGGTGCAGGGCCACATCTCATCGGAGGCACCAGCGACACCACTAACCGTTGAGCTACTGTTTCCACCAGCCTCAACTGTAGAAAGTGCGCGCCTCTTGAGCGCATTTCATGAGTTCTAATGACAGAGTCCTCAACGGTTTCGTGGTGAGACATATTTTTAAACGGTTGGGTACTGGCTGGAGGGTGTAGCACGATTTTTCCACATAGTTGGGACACCCGCTGAATTGATGGTGTACCAAGCTATTAGTCTCTTTCAGGGTGTATCTGAGAGGTGGTGGAGCCTGATGCTCCAGTTTTATGATGAGGAGACCATCACCTGGGGAGACATTGAGGGTATTTTCAGGATGGATTTTGTACTAGAACTCTACTCTCTATGCAGGCTCAAGAGCTACTGCTCTCTCCGCAAGGCTTTCCAACCGTAGCGAAGTCTTCTACAGCCAGCAGTAGACATATGAAAATGAAGTCCAAGAAGACTAGGCCAATAGGCGGGTGACCTCGGGATACAGGTTCAGTTGTGCGAGGAAAATGAAACAAAGTCATCTATACGAGGAGTAGGAAGTGATATGCATGTGGCGGGCAGGGTCACTTGGCTCAAGACTGTTTGACCCGTCCAGCAGATGAGCAGCAGGCAGTAGAGGAACCTACCAGACCGGAGCAGATGAGCTATCCATACAACCGGTTGGGGACGACACTTCGAGTTGTTGCCACCACCACCTCCAGTAGGTCCACCCCGACCACAGGGAATGGGTGGATATGGGAGATCATAGATTCAGGTAGCTGAATCATATGAATATGGAGCTACAGAATTAGGTTGACAAGAGTAGGACTAGTTTCATGCATGGAGGCCTTTGTTCTTGGTGCTTCTAGTTTCTGTGTAGTTTTTGTTTGTGGTTTTTATGTGTCTTTTTACATTGAGTTGTATTAATAAAAGACACTTGTCCTTGTCGAATATACTTTCCTTACTTTTTGTGTACTGAGAGGTTCCGGATTAAACTATTGACTTGACCCTCACTTTTTAGATTTCTACTGGAGGAGACCCAGTAACAACATACTGATGCCGACAGTGTGACTCAACATATTGAGGCGAGAGTAATAGTTTGAACTCTTGGTAGTAGCATTGAGGCCTTACGACGATGTCAATGGCATGAAATAGTACCATTCATGTCAGGATTGACTGCATTAGGAAAACAACGTGGTTTATCCAGGGGATGAGACCAGATTTATCTTTTCGTCATTGGAGAAATCTCATCAACTCTTGTAGAACGTAGACGAAGAAGGGTGGAGATGAGTTCATAAAATTGGCTAGTCTCACCATTGTTCATCGAGCGAACGGTTTAAAGTTTACTCTAAATCTCAACAGTCTCAGGTGTATCTTCTCTCAAAAGGACCTGAACCGGAGACATCGGTGATGGGTTGAATTTTTCCAGGACTACGACTTCGAGATAGTTTATACTCATGGAAAGGAGAATGTTGTATCAGAAGCTCTTAGTAAGAGATTGGACATTCAGATGTCAGGAGAGGCAAGACATCAGCTGGGTGCATTATATATATCCTTTGTGGATAGTGATGGAGTTAGTACGTTTAGAACCAGAGATGGCTTAGGCTATAACAAATAAGGTGCATATCATGAAGGAGTGGATGAAGACTCCACAGAGTAGACAGAAGTCATATGCTGATAAGAGACGAAGATCACTGGCGTTTGAGGATGGAGACCACGTCTTCCTATGGGTCTCATCTCGACGAGGACTATGAAGATTTTGTCTGGGAGGCCGGTTATCTACACATTTAATCGTATCTTTACAGGTCCTTAGCAGAGTAGGTGAGGTGGCTTACTGTCTGGCCCTTCCACCTCAGTTGAACTGGGTGCATGACGTCTTTCACGTATCACAGTTGAGGAGATGCGTGCACAACCTATTCTACATCATAGACCACAGGGAGATGGAAATTGATGATGGAGAAAATTTTACAGAGGTCTCAGTGTGGATTGAGGATAGATAGGATCGGGTCCTTCGTGGACGGTCGATTCCTCTGGTGCATGTTCGATGGTAGCACAGGAACCCCTAGGAGAGCACATGGGAGCCGGAGGCTCAGATACGTGTGCAGTACCCTCTTTTGTTTACCTAGTGTTTGTTGTAGCATTACGGGGACGTAAATCCATGAGTTGGGAGTATTGTAAAACTAGAAAATTCAGAGAAATTTTTTTAATATATTCTTTGGGATTTTACGAGTCCACGGTTTCTGACGGTGCCTGATTCCGAGGGCCGGTGTGCCCATAATCAAGTTCTGATGTTTTGCTCGGGTATTTCCAGTAAACGTAGGTGATGGCTTTTCTATCATTTTAACCGGTGCTCGTAATTGAAATCTGAGGACACCAATGAACTCACAACGCTGGTATTCACTTAAGGGGACCTTTACCACAGTTGGGTTTTATGCTAGATGAAAGTAAAAAATTTGGGTTTAATTAAAAAGTTAAATTAAATTGTTTAGAATATTTTTATTCACCTTGGAAGTTAAATCCTGCATGGGGAAGTTAATGGTGAGGCCCACCGCTACATAATGTCCCACGTGTGGATATTTGTGAGGTGGGTCCCACACGATCCCCAACCTTTCAACACCCTTGAAACCCTCGTTTTTAACTTCCTTGTATTTATTATGAAAACCATACTATTTTATTAATTTTTTTATTCTCCACTTGCAATTAATTATTGACAAAACCTTCCATTTATTATGGTTAAACCCCCACCTCCCTCCCTCCCTAATTAATATGCCAACACCTCTTAGTTAATTAATTTATCATCAATTAATTAATTAAATCAAGAATTTGAATGTTGAAAAGGCATGGTAGTATAATATATTGGGGATTCCATCACATAATTTTGGGTTGGAAAATATTATTGGTTGGGGAACTTCTAGAGAAATAGAAGAGATCCCTCCTTCCACGAAGAACGGTTCTCCTTCAGACAGATCACTGACAAATGATGCTCGAGCCGGGATCGAAGCACTTTTAGGGAGCGATGAACTCTAACGATTGTAGACACCTTAACGTACACCCTTGCGAAGACTTCAACGAACCGACGTCTACTTTTTCATGATATCATCAACGAATGGTGAACCTTGAGATAGGGTGTTTGTAAAATTTATTTTGAATAAATTATACCTATGATGTTGATGAAAACAGGTGTTTTTATTTCCAATTAGAAACGCCATATGCGGATGGCATGGGCCGAACTATCACGGGCCGAAGACCCTCTACTGGTTGTTCGTCTGTGAAAAGATTGACGGGAGACAACAAAACGGGATAGCATTGACGATTTGGAGCTTTCACAATGGATTTCAGGTCCCGGGAGAGCCACAGGTGCCGACGGTGGGCGAAACAGACCACCGGAGCGCGTCCAGTGGTCCGCTGAAGGCGGTGGCGGCGTGCCGTCGGAGAGGACCGCCGCGACTAAGCTACGATGGCAGTGGAACCGGAATGGCTTCGCCATTCCGGAATAGTGGAGGGGCGCGGCTTAATGTCGCACTAGCTGGGGGAGGCCGCGCCCTCCCCACTCGGCCAGCAGGCCCAGCCTCGCCCCTCGGTCGGCCCAGGGCGGGCCACACAGGCCGGGCTGCGCTGGCTTGGCTGCACCCCGCTCGGCCGTCCCGGTGGGGGTTGGGCCGGGTAGGACCGGGCCCAGAACCCCCCCCCCCCCTTTTGGTTAATCGCCCATATCATGAGCTATAGAACTCCGATCGACGCACCATAAGTTGCGTAGGATTTCTCAGATTGAAATGGTCGTTTCAGTATATTACACTAACGGTTTTGGGGAAGTTTGGATATGGCCGGGTGGGTTCGATCCCGAAACCAACCAAGCCTTCGAAGCGAAAACACTAATACCTTAAGGACCAGACATCCGATTGACCTACCGCCAACTATGTTGGATTCCTTTTTATGAGATGGTAATTTTTGAATACTCCACTTAAGGTTTGGATGCATTTGGATTATGGTCATGTTTGATTATCTTAGAAACCAACCAGGTCTCTAGAACACAAAAGCCAATAACTCTCAGACCGGGCATCCGTTTGAAAAAACCATCAGCGGCATTGGAAATCTCTTTGAGAAATGGTTCCTTTGAGTATACCCCATGGGAGTTTGGGGTACATTTGAGATATGGTCGGTTAGGTTTGAGCATGAAACCAACTAGTACCCGAGGATAAGAGGGAAAATAACTCACAGACCGGGCTGCCGATTGACACACCGTCTGTTGCGTTGAGACCCCTATGACGTGGCAGACCATTGAGATACATATTCATGGGACTTCGTGACTCTTGGAGTATCGACCAATAGCACATGTAGCAGAGCCTCCTGGAGATGAGAATATGGAGTATGGAGACCTAGTAGTTGGCTGAGACATGATGATTTCTTGTCCGATTCATTTCAAAGTGACTTGACTAGCCCAGTGGGGAGCAATATTGTGTAGGGGAGGAAGACCCATGGAGGGGAGCACAACTATGTGGGGGCGGTAGACCCGTGTTACTCGACAGAAGGGGTACCTCTGTAGGCTATCTGGGGGAGCGCTATGGTGTAGGGGCGGTAGTCCCCTGGTAGGGAGCGCTACTATGTAGGGGTTCCAGACCAGCGGTACATGACAAGAACAGTACTAGAGCAGTCTAAGGTTATTGAGTAGTGCCTCAGACTCACAACATGGCCACTATACTCGACAGAGGAGGAGTTCTCCAACAGCTATGGTTTCGAAAATAAAAAATCATGGTTTGAGCTGAGTCAATGACATTTGTGTTTTTCTCATGATTGATATGGGTTACATGATAACTTCGCTATATGTATGGACATATACCTAAGTAAAGGATATCTGTTGAGATCTTTCTTTGTGTTTTTATAATGATTGAGATTGGTTACATGATAACTTAGGTATATGTATGGGCATATATCTAAGTAAAGGTTATCTATTGAGATATTTTTTTTGTCGTTTACCCTTATTGGATTTTGTGAGACCTTGAGGGTCTCAGGGTCCCAAATGAGTATCATTATACACACCCACGCATGGCCTATGTCTACACCTCATTGTGTTGGATGCAGATGATGGACATCACTAACTGAGGCAGAGTGTTTGAGGACTGGACAATACCCAGAGGTGGACACTCGTCATAACGACACATGGTGCAGACCGATAGACGACAAGTACTTAGGAGGATATCTGGACCTACCCATCAGGTAGGAACCCGGATGACGATCCAGGAGATGCTTCACCATTAAAATGTTTGTCTTTTCAGTTGTACATTATTTCAGTTGTAGTTGTACTATTTGGTTGGGCTTGTATTTCTGAACCCTTTGTACTTTTAGCAGGCTTTTTATTCTACATTACCTAGTATTTTCTTCCTTTTGTTCTCTGGACGTGTTTGATTATGTTTTATAAAGGCAATGCATTCCCATTTTTTATGGTGTTACGCCTTTGGTGCTAGTCGCCAGCCCCTGGCCTATGGAAGGAGGGCTTGGGTTAGTCATGATACGGGTCCCGGGGGATGGTTCAATGCAATTCAAATATAAAAAAAATTATAAATAAATATACATTATAACTAAAAATGTTTTTAGAATACCATAATTCCATGAAAATACAATAATTGAGTAATGTTTAAAATCATTTACACTAATTTTTCTACTACATGAACAAGTGTTGTTTCAGTGTTTCATAAGAATCCATGGTAGTTCTATACATGCTATAAGATAAAATTAATTTTTTATCATAATAATAGTTTATTCAAATTCCTAATAATCATTTGTAAATAATGTAATTTTTTAACTATGATAATATGTTATATAAATTAAATTAAAGAAATTGTAATTTCATTAAATGATATAAAATATTTTCTATTATCAAAATAAAATAGAACCATGTTATCATATCATCAAACATAGGATGATCATTATATAACTAAATTCAAAATAAATTAATAATTCAAGTTCTTGATAGTATTTGAAAGCCTTATGAAAATATTCTTAACATTATTTACCCATCATACCACTATGGTAGTGACAAAAATTTACCACCGCTATTATTCATAATTGAAAAATGATAAACTAGTCATATTTACAATATTTGGACATCCAAGTTAAAAGTATGATGTCTTTTTTTCATGATTCAGTTTTTAGAATTGGATAAAAAAATTTATAAAATTTCATAAAAGCCGATGAAAAAATAGTTTTTGAAATAATATGTTCATTAAGACAAAAAATTAACTTATACAAAAATTTATTAAGACCAAATATTTTTATAATTTTTTATATTTATTATAGTTAAATTATTTTAATTATAATTTAATAAAAAATTGAAAAAATAATTTTACTTTTAAACTATATGATTTAATGTAAATAAATGATCGTTTTTTTTCAAATAAATCATTTTTCACGAGTCAATCAAAAATAAGACTTTTCATTAAAATCCAAAAAATTAATCATTATATTAATTAGAAATGTTGAAATAAAAAAATATATCCATTTTTTAAAATTTAATTTATATATTTTTCATAATTATCTATAATTTTATTCAATAAATGTAATAAAATAAATTTTTACGAAAAAAGTAATTTTAATATAATAAATGATATTAATCACCTTAACTGTCTAATAAAATAAATAAATAAATGTTATTTAATAAAATTGGATATATATTATAAATATTAATTATAATAAATTATCAATATTGGCTAATATAATTTTTATGGTAAAAATACATTTCACACATAAAAACATTTTTAAGAAAAATATATCCTCTACCATCAAGAGATTTTTTATACGTTTATAACCAATTTATATCAATATGTGAATAGTTATTGAATTAATTAATTAAATTTTTTTATATATTTCATAATATATTTGTTCTTATTCATACCTATCAAAGTGATGGATCAATCTTAAAAATCATATTAAAATTGAAATATTTCAATATTATATTGTTGTTCTATTATGATCAGTGTTGTGTATGCCACACACTATCGAATATATTATAAAAAGAAAATGAATTCCAAAAAACATCACTATTACAATATAGACCACATAAATAAATTTTATCCTCGTAGTTTAATATCATGTTTAGTTGATATAAGTATATAAATATTGATATATTCCAAGGAGTTGAAGGACAGACCATATGATAATAAAAGGAAGAATATTAATATATAAATTTAACTTTATATAGGACCCCCACCATTAAAAGGGTATAAAAAATCACTCTTTTGAAAAGAGAAAAATATAAATATAAAGGTCTTCAAGAATAACTCAACTTCTGTTTACAAATAAATAGAAAATATGTTGGAAGTGAAAATATGGATAGTGAGGATAAATATAACATACAAGGAGTATTAGATAGTGATTAAGGACATGATAATGAGTAATTAAATTATGATAATACCATAAATAGGTATGGGATAAATAATAACATCAATTCATTAGAAATAATGTTAAAAACTTATGGATTTTAATTCATGTTAATTTTTCTGGAATTAGAGACATTTTTTTACAATTAAGATAATGAAAACTATAAAATATTATTTATTTCATTATTTATATTCCATTAGAAAATATTATTCTTTAGGGTTTCCTTTGATACTTGTTTCCACCTCTTTTCCATCTCTTTCACCAATAAGTGAAGAATCTAGTAGAATTTTTCACGTCTAAAATACCAAAATTTAGTTCTAACAGATCTTATATTCAGCTAATGGGTGAAAAATTCTACCACACATTCATTCAATTAACCAAAACCAAAATGGTTTGATCCAATTTATAAAGTATCCAATATGAATAAACATTATTATGTATAAATACAATATTAATATCCCATGATTCAATAATAATTAAAAAATTCAACATAAACCATTTCATAAATAACTAACATAAAATCACATCAAAATATGCCAAATCAAATTTAAACCCAACTATTATAATGATTTTATCACATCATATTACAATAATAACTAAATATGTATCTCCAAACATCATTATTCACAAAAAAAAATATATAACCCAATAATACATTCTATAAAATATGCTAATATTTTCCATATGTATGTTGAACCGACATAAAACTACAATACAAATATATATGCCTCTATGTGTTAACACAATATTTATTCCTCAAATTAATTAACATCCTAGAAATTAATAACTACTTTACCATAATAATATAATGTTGCAAAAAATATTTAGTTAATTACTTTTAAAATAACTCTGACCACATAGTCACCAAATCAAATTTTCAATATCATGGTTATATATATGGTATAACATATTTTCCCAAAATGGTATAACCCATTTTTCCCAATTAATCATACTTTACTCAAAATAAAGGAACATATTAACCTAAAAGATTATTTATACCCTTCATCATTACCCATAAGAGTTTCTAGAATGTTTTTTATCCTTAGTCCTAATTCTCATAAATCAGTGATGGTTGATTTAAATCCCACTCGTCCATATTTCAGTTTATTAACCCATAGTGCATCTATCCCATGGTCACATCTGATTTACAGTATTCATATGAGGATTTATTCTCTATTAAAACTACACAATCTATAATATTCCAAATATTTATGATATTTCCCTATACTTTCACTTATCCCTAGAATTTATCAAATGGTTATTTTCTCTAATCTATACTTTCATAAATCTATCTTCCAATGGTGTTACTAAAATTCCATTGTAACAAAACTTTTACACCCTGAGACTATTAACCGAGAGCCTATATTTAACATTATATATTGGAAATGTATATATGAGATATCATAACAAAGTATCTAATAGTTTAATAGTTTTGAATGAAATAAATACATACAATATTCGTAAATTACATTAAAATACATGAAATACAACATAAAATTATATTGAGAACATTATTATTTAATCTATAATTTACATAGAGTCATTCATAGATACCTTCTTATTATCACAGGGTTTCTGAAACATAATAAATGGTGATCTTTGATTTATATTAATGTAAATAATATAACCAAATCTATCAAAAAACAATTAATGTTTGGAAATTATAGATGAGATAAAAAATAATCAAATATGTTATATATAAAAAATAATATAAAAGGGATTATAACCATTGGTAATACAACAATATTAAAAATCACAAGAATAAGAAAATATATTATAAAATGATGTAGTGTATATATTGAATATCATAATAATACAATAGTGGATATGTTCCCGGATATCATAAACATACCATCAAGGTATTTTGCTAAGACATTATAAAATAATGGGTTTGTATACCCTAAATAGCTAATCTAGTTTGTCTCATGATATATATATTTTAATATTAAATAAATAACAACACAAACTCATAACATACTGTGTCCAATGCATTCATGATATGAAATGCTTGAATAATCAATATTATTCAGAATAATCATAAATACCTGTTTATAAAAACTAGTATATATAATGTCAATTTTCCCTATTGAAAAAATAAAACATCACGATCATAAGAAATGAAGAGTAATATGGTAAATGGTATCATTATAGTATATCCCTAATAAATCATACAATTATAAAATCATGTTGACATAGATGAAAATAATTTTAAAAGATCACTAAAACATTTTATAAGATAAAAAAAATTTCCATTTTTAAATCACTAAATTAAAATATACTAACATTCATTATATTAGAAAAATTATTTATTTAAATAAACCAAATAAACTTGTAATGGAATTTTCATGTAAAATAATATTCATGATTTTGGGGAATTTTTTACATTCATTAAATGTTACTAGAAATATTTCATTCACACCATTGGTAAAAAGTAGCTTTTTATAGAAGACAACACCAAGATTCCATTTCATCATTTTTATATGAAAAAAATCCTAAAATAAAATTTGATAAACAATAAGAGAAATCTTTAAAAAATCATAAAAATATTTTAAATAAAATAACAGAATAGATGAAAAATATTCACAACTGAATTGAAAAAATAATGATAGTTTTCTTTAAAAACATTCAATTTTATCTTTTTATTGAAAAATAAGTTACAAATGGAAATAATACAGTATTCCCCTAAAAAACAAATTATACATGATATATGGGTTTTATGATATAAATATCATATAATTAATCAAATGGAAATAGAAACAAAAACAATGCTAAATTAGGATGATATTGTGAAATAAACACATACAAATTTAATAACCATTGTTAAAATCTCCCCAAAACATGAATGGAATCTTAAAAACCATGAATAAATATTATTTCATAATATAAAATTTCAAAGGGTTATTTTATAAAATATATAAAATAAATAATTGGTATAATATAATATATGCCTAAATGATGTGAAATTGAGATGAAAACACATTACAATGATCATAACATTGAAGTGAAAATAATAAATGATGCAATTATGTGTAAAAAATGTAAATAAAAAAAGTGGTATTATAAATTATAATAAGAAAATTTAATTAAACACATAATCATGGAATATCAAAGACAATGAAGTTGTGATAAAATAAAATAAAATTAAATTTATTTAAAAACCCCTTACCTTAAATAAAAATCAACACATATGTATATTATCTCATATATAATATATTTATATTAATTTTATACATTATTAATATACTTAAAAAGTTTCACAACTTTAATAGTGTTCATTTTAACTCTTTTATTAAAATTCATTATATAGTTATTAAATCAGTTATTCTTATACTGTTTGTTTTGGGGATGTTTAGTTCATAAAAGAAAAAATTAGGGTACATTTACCATGGTAAAAGGGTTTATGGATACATAATATATTGTATATTAATCATGAAATTAATTTAATCTTTAGATAAAAATAAAATTTTACAAGAATTTATGTATGGTTTATGTAAAAAATAAAAGAAATCACTTCATGGGTGTGGTAGTTATCACATCTGCATGGGTGACTCAATCATTTTTAGATGTTCAAGAGTAAGAATATAAGTAAAATATTATCATTAAAGAATAATATTTAGAAATGAATACCAAATGTATGAATCAAATCATTCATAATATCTACCCTTTTGAGAATGTGATTAAAAATTAAACAGATCACTTTAGAGAGGTGGAAGTCCACATGTACACACGAGTGAGGTTTTCATTTCTCATTGGATTGAAATATATATAAATGAGGATTATGATATCATCATAATAAAATTTTAGTACATATAATATAAATAATTTTTAATATAAGTATGTTTTGGAATGAAATTTAGTGACTACTAGAATAAATAAAATGAATGACCTCTATTAAGAGTTATACATATGTTATAGAAATCCACCATTAGCATACCCCTTAATCATTCATATGAAGGTATTATGGGAAGAAAAGAATGATTAATGAACTTTTGAAGTAAAGTAGGATGTTACTTATGTTCATATAGTTTTAAATAAATGTCCTATAAATTCACAAGAAATAATGGAGAAGAAGATCCCATTATAAGTGATGAGAATTGAATAATTATAAATATTAAAAACATTAAAATATAATAAATGACAAAATCATGAAAATTGGAATAAGATGTCTATAATTTAAAATTTATCACATTATAATGTCTTAAAAATTCCAAAAAAAAGATATATACACAGTTATGTTGTATTCAAAACATTATATTTTGGTTTGACCCCCTTCAACCCTTTTTTTTCATTAACCATGTTAGGGAATTTTCGACTGTTTAAGAATTATAAATTTATGTCTATGTGGAATGTGGATAAAAAATGGTCCATGTATAATCTAATATAAAATTTAATATCACACATTACATATTTAAATATAGTTTTTATTTTTAAATCATTTAATAATATAGTTTTTATCATAAAATTTCGTTAATGTAATTTTATACTATATTTATATAATTTGACTTTAGAGACATTTATAAGGGAATATAATTATAATATGAACACTGTTTAAATAAATTATAATTAATAATTACCTATTAAATTTTACATATTCATTAATTCAATAAAATCATATTAATTTTAGAATTTTTAAAATCATGTACCTTGATTTATTTATTACTTGCACAAGTTTTCCATCAGCATTGCATAAGCAGTTATGTATTTATATAATCAATAAAAATTAAAAATAATTACTATAATAAAAATATTTGATTAATATTCCAAATAATAATTTTTAATTTATTATAAATTTCTTATCCAGAACATAATAGGTAGTTAAATTTAAAGAAATATAGTGATTTTTTTTAATTATTATTAATTTAAAACAAAATATTTGTCATTACAAATTGAAAACAGAATGATGTTTCAATACCAAATAATTTTGGATGAAAATAGTATAAAATAACACATAAAAAATTAAATATGGTATGTTTTATATTGATTTGTAATGACTTATTACATTTTTTAATCTTAATTAATCTATTTCTTCTTACAAAGGTGTCAAATAATTATCACTATTACAATTTATCATGTACAATACCAAAAAGGTATTATTTATCAAATTATCTCATCTTGATTACCAATATAAAATATATTTTTAATTAATAAATATTATTATTTGGTAGAAATTAATTTTATTGTAAATGACTAAAAATAAATGATTTTTTTAGTAACATGTGGTTTTATGCCTAAAAATGAGGATACACAAAAATTAAATACGATTTTAATTATTTAGTAATTACATATAATAAATCCACTTAAATTATATTTATATTTATTTAATACTAAATATAAATTATAATATGTCCTCTTAAATTTTTTTTATTTAATAAATCGAAATGATAGTTTCTCAATATAAACATTTTTCTACTATTCACTACAAAATCAACCTTTTTAGAAACAACAACGAAAATCCTACTTATGATACCTCTAGATTATATCATCAATAGTTTATATTTTTGTAAAAAAAATTATCCAATTTTAATAAAATAATTTGAATATCAAGGAATAAAAATGAATAAAATTATTTTTTGTTAGAAATATATTTTTGAAGCCTAAAATGACTTTTTTCTTATTACATAACTAATAAATATAAATTAATGAAATTTGAATCCCAAAATGGGATATACAATCCACATATATAAATATAATAAATTATTAAAATTGTTTAATTTAATCTATTAATTTCAAAATATGTTTTACACATAATAATATTTTAATGAAAAAATTCTATTTTACCTCAAATAGATTTTTAATTCAATTTCTACCAATTTATAGTAAATGTATGATTAAATATTCATATAATTACATAAAAAATTATACAAGTTTTTTAACATATGTTTATAAAAACACATACTTTTTAATGAAATTTTGAAGTTATAATAATCATATTTAAATAATCATATATCTAAAATATATCATGGTTTGTTCAATATTGGTGTTTTGTATTACACATGCTAAAGAATAAAATATGTAGAGAAAATAAATTCTAAAAGAATAGAATGTTACATCGATATTCCCAGGTTCATCCCACCCCCGCCCCCTTAAGGTATTCGCATTTGTTTGGATAATAAGTGGTATTAGAGATAAAAGTTCAAGTTTGTGGAACACTCTGTGGTGTAGAATTAATTATAGTATTTATGCATAATTTATTTAAAATCTACAAAAGAAACAACTTTATTCTCTAGAAAAAATTTAATGCTGTAATTTTTATAATCCATGGGAATAGATGTGTATATATCTTATATATAACATGTTTCAATTAAAAAAACATTATGGCTCAATATAAAGTTGAACCTAAAGAACTATATGTTGATGCCAAATGATTCGATGATTTTTTGGGATCGTTGATCAAAACATTCTACAAAAAGTTGATGTCATGTAAATCCTCAAATCCTATGGTTTAAAATCTATCTATCTTCAATGATCATGACTCAATAGTGAGAGAAGCTAAATTGAATATTCTATAAAACAAGTATTTGGACGTGAGGATTAACCAAAATGAATTATCTAATACATTATTTAACTGGATAAATTTCATTGTGAAAGATAACATTTGTCTTGGAAAAACCCATCATATAGGGTAGATCATAAAGAACGTCATGGGAATATTGACACCCTATTTTAATAAACAATTCTTATTTATTTCGGATAAATATCCATGGAAAAAAGTATCAAATAATGATTATAGTATTTTGTCCACATAAGAGGTAATGAATTATGACATTGAGGCTATAGAAAAAATATATAAATCTATGGAGGTGGAATTAATGTCCATGACTAATATCACTATAGAAGATAGATATGAAAAATAAGTGGTTGATTAATTCATGTAATTAAATTCCTAAAATCTGAAATGGGGAATGTAATGTTCAAAAAGAAACTTCCAGTCGCATGTCTTAAATGTGGACAGGTATGAATACTTGTAGTGATGTTTCATAAGAAGCTCAAATATGATTATAATGATGATAATGATGTTACATTAAAGGTTTGAACAACTTATTTCAATTTTAATAGAATATTAATCCCCAATTTCATCTCGATGAATAACCTATATTCAGAATATGATAAAAGAACAGAATAAACATAAAAAAGAGATTAGGGAATATAAGGACCTCAAAGAATATGCTATCAGTGATGATATAGAAAATTTAATGTATAAGGAACATAGTGATCAAAATAAGATAGAGGAGGTTTGTAGGGTTTATATTTACGTAAATTTGGATGGTGAACTCGATGAAATATATATTTTGAGAGCCAAGATAGTGATATTAAGTGGATTAGTCTGTGGAACTAAACACTTTATAATGATGATGGAATAAGAGAAGTTTATGTTTAAAGAAGATATTTAATGTATTGAATTAAAAAAATAAGGATCTTAAATAATTTTATCGGCTATACACTCAAAATTGAATAGTAGTCCTGAGTAGTCGATGGTTAGATAAACATGGGGAAAGATCATTTGAAACATAGAAATTAGAATGGGGAATAGGTCTTCGGTCTATAGTTAAAAGATAATCAAGAGATATTTTGAATCTTATTATAACATAAGAAAACTAGGTCAAACAAGTTATAAAATAAGTGAATTAAAATCAGGGACGTCTAGCATTGAGGTCAAAGGATATTTCGTAGAAGTAAAGGACACATCAGATTGATAAAGGTTGTATGGGGATTGGAAAAAATTATATTAAAATGGTTTTTGATACTAGGACACAAAAACACCCTAAAATGTTTATAATTTATTTTTGAATGAATTAGAATAATAACATTTGAAGAACCAAAATTTAAAACCTTGTGATTTTTCAAATAATGTTATATTCAATGGAATAAACAACACTCATCAACAATCATAAAAGAATCATGAAATATTAATATTTAAATATAATCATTATAAGATATTAATTAAATTGGAGGGTTTCATAATGAAGTACTATGTTATGGAATATATATATAAATTTCATACACAATAAAAATGTATTTAATAATTCTTTGGATATATGATCAAAATTTATAGAAAGGTCATTTTATGGTTTAATAATTGTTTTCATTCTTTTCTGTTATTGAATATCATAAATAAATTCTAGAAGTTTTAGAAATTTCATTTGATAAAAAATATTTCTACCCTTAAATAATCATATAAAAATCATGTTATTTTGAAATTTAATGATTTTTCTGTAAGGATTGATTTTTCAGTGAATAATAAAAAATACCAATTTTTGTAAAACTATATTTTCATTCCTTTTAAATATATCATTTTCATTGAATGTGATATTAATGTAAAAAAATTACTATTTAATTTTATATAATCTAATTAATACATATTGCTGAACCTAATATTTGAATTTTTTATATAGTCATTTTTGGACATAAAAAAGAGTTTTTCTAAAAACTATTTTTTATTACTATTTACGTAATTATATTAAATTTTTTTATAACAAATCTATGAATTTAATAAAAAAATAGATACTATATTTATTATCAGTAGGTTCAAATTTGGTAAATATTTCCATTATATTCTTTGTCATTTTGAATATTTACCAATGTAAATATTTTCTACCTAAGCAAGGGTAAATCGAGTAAATATAGATAAAAATATTTTGATAGTGTATAAAGATGACCACAAAACATTCCTTTGATATATTTTATTAGTTGTTTTCAACCATAATCATCCAATATTCATATTTATGGAAATTGTTATTCCATTTTCTATGAAAAATATCAATATATTATTTTAATTTAATAAATATTCAAAAATGTAACTCTCTTGATTTTAATACATATAAATTTTTTTAAAGAGATAAAAGAAATTCAGTTTAGTTTATATTTTTTTTAATATAATTTATTAAATTTATTCATGGTGATTTATTTTTTTTAGTCATGATATAATTACCTTAAATGCTTTTTCAGCCAAAACTAAATGCATCGGAAAGCTGTAGACAAGTAATATAAATTTTTCTAATTTAATATATGAAATATTTTATTGATATATTATGATTTTACAACAATTTTATAGATTATACTAATGTGTTATTAATTTTTATGTTGATTATATTCAAAATTAATCATTTTCTTGTTCTTTACAATGTAAAAAATTATTCTAATAGGGCTTGAAAAAATTTAATTATATTTTATATTAAAGAATACTATATTAAATTCATTAGAAAATAAATGAATGATTAAAGAAGAAAATTATTGTTATCAATGGTCGAAAACATCAACCATTTCACATTTATAAGCAAATTTATAACTTATAAATAAATTTATATCCCTCTAATATTAAAAAATTCATAACAATAATTAATGATAATATTGATTAACCAAGGGCTTAAACTAAAAGGTAAATTATAAAATGATATATAAACATGTAAAAGTATTATTGGATGATTATATGAAGGCATTATCCTCATTATATTCTAATTATTTTCATTTTTGAACCATCTGATATGAGTTTAAATCATATAACATTATAATATTTTATATATTTCTAGAAATTACATTAATGATATTTTGTAATAAATAATATTTTATTATATAATATAAAATTTATAGAAATACTACCTTTATATAAGATAGTTTTATTTTCATTAAAATATGAACCATGGTATATTTATCCATCATTTTTCCTCTTATAGTATTTTTCCTAACACATTAAGAGTAAAAAACATTGATCTCATGGTTGCTTTCAAAAGGGTTAAGAGGGGTTAAAACAAATGGATATGGGTAAAAATATAAACATTCCAAAAAAAATTTGGATGAGATTATTTAGAACCATAGAAATATTTTAGTTTAATTTAATCAATTTGGATCTATTTCCCAATGAAAATAAATTTATATTATATTTATACATTAAGAATTTCTGAGAGTTACCTTTCACTCACTTATAAAAGCGATGAAAAACTCCAATTTTATTAAGACTTGAAGAACTGTTTTTAAGCCAATAACTTGGAAAATACCTTCCTAAAACCCCTATCCATGTTATAGAGGTGTTATTTTGGATGTTGTACCATCCAAAAATGGCTTCTGGTTTAAAGAAGAGGGTGTTGTCTAAAGAAGTCATATAATTTTTAATAGTGTTATAGTTTTACTTCACCTCATATATTATACAAATATTAATAAATAATAATGAAATAATAACACAAGTAACATTCAGTAACTATGAGGTTTTTATTTAAATTTAATAACCTATATCAGTCACCTTCTTCCATGAAATGGGATATTAACCCATCAGTAGTGTGTGTGGATAAATACTGCCTCCTGAATCGATGTAATTCATTTTCACTAACCACCTCTCATGGATTATTATAATAATCTATTTAAGGTATATATATGATATTAATGACATAATTATCATAAATTATATATAATATATGAATGACTAAAACCTTTTATAGATATTTCACTAGCTCAGTTAGAGGTATTCTTTTTAATTGTTTTGCATATAACTTACTTGGGTCTTGATTTTAGTGTGTTTGGGTGAAAAATTGTTTAGGTTTGTAAGGAATTGGGAAAGTAAATGGTTAGCACACATTTTTCCAATAACATGTTCCACATTCTAGATAACCATACAAATCCAATAATAGGGGATCCCCGCATTTAGTGCACAGTTGAAGAATCCTTGCACCTGACCCCAAAAAGAGGTGCTCGGTTAAGTCACACAGTTAAGGGAAAACATGTCCCCCTTCCCATCAAAAGATGTATGTAGTTTTTATTAGTGGAGAAATTATATTTTATTTCCCCAACCACTCTATTTTTAATCATATTCAACTCAAAATCACCCAAAAATTATGTTATCAAATTCTTCAAGGCTCCGAGAAGCTTTCCTAAGGCTCTATACCTCCATTCATAGAAATTCGACGCACGGTTCTAAGATTTGAATCTATTTTTAAAAATAATTCCTTTCCAATTTATTTCCAATATATCTTATTTTCATCTCTCATTTTTAAGGAATGTTATCCTCTCTTTCATTAAATTTAGATATCTATATCAGAGATCTAGATCTATGTTTTTTGTATCTATATCTGATTCTAAGTAATGTGGATTCATTTGATTATGGAATTTGATTTTAGAACTAAAACATATTTACTATTACTCTCTTGAATGAACATCTTCTAGTTAAGGATATTCATTGGTGAGCATTAATCATAATTAATTAGGTATGTGTAAGAAAATACAAATACCATAATAATGATTTTGATTGTATATATGAAAGTGATATAACTCCTAGAGTTTTAATAAATTGAAAACCATAATTTCATTAATTAATGTGCTAAATTAATTAAATTTATTTTAGTGAAGATGTGCGATTTAGGGATTGTTGAACAATATAATTAATTGGATTATTAATTTTATGATTTTTGGTTTTGTAAATTTTATAATATATTGTGATAATTAATAATGACATAATTGAGTTAGTTGAATTGAGAAATTAAATGTGGAATAGGGATAATTAAATAGTAAAATAATCAATTTATTTAAATGGGAGATTGGGGATAGTTAATTATTGAGTTAATTTATATATTTTTGAATTGATAATTGAAAATAATTAATTCTTGAATTAATTAACAATTTTAGTGGTGTGAAACTATTAATTAACTATTTAATTGATTCATATAAGAGATATGATTAATGAATTTGTAAATTAACTAATTTGAATGGTTGGGATCATTAGATTTTGATTGGGATAATTAATTTTATAATTACATGATAGCTATTTTTATGATTATTGAACTGATTGAGATAGGAATATTAATGGAATAACTAACTAGGTATAGTTAATTGATTGAGATAGAAAATTTAATTGAGGAATAAATTGGGAAATTAAACTGATTAAGATGGAAAATGTAATTATTTAATTAATTAGGATTATTTAATGGTTTAATTGAGAATAAATAATTGACTAATTAATTAATATTATATTTTTGATTATTTATTTATTGAATTAAATAAAAGGGATAATAAATTGATGAATTAATTAATAATGTAAATTTTGATTGTTTAAATGCTGAATAAAATAACGGGTTTATTAAGTTGGTGTATTAATTTAATTGATTGAGTTAGATTAATTAATTGTTGAATCATTTAATGGGGATTAGTGTAATGCTGAAATTTAAATAATTGGATTAATTATATGATGGATTAATTTATGTGGAATGTTAGGATATTGAATTGGGAGTATTAGATAATAAATTGTTTAATTAATCAAGGGAAAATGAGATTTATGATTTGATAAAATTAATTATATAATTATTTATGAGATATTGATATTGTTGATTGAATAATTACTTATTGAATTAAATATAGGATATTGGGTTTGAGGATATTGATTAATTAATTAATGAATTAATTATTGAGAGTGACATACATAATTAATTGGCGAATAATTAATATTATTTATGTGATAAACTAATTATTGTATTATTAATGAAAGTTGTATGATTATTAAATAATTTAATTGACTAATATATTTTATGTGATTAATTAATTAATGATCTAATTAATGAAATTTATATGATTACATAATGGTAAAAATAATGATGTAAAATTATGTGATTAATTAATTATTGAACTAATTGATGTTATTGATGAGATTAGTTAATAGTCGAAATAACTAATGAAATTGATGTGATTAATTAATTTTAGAATTAACTAATGTTATTAAGGTTATTCGTTTATTTTTTAATTTACTAATTTAATTGAATTTATTATGTAATCATTGAATTATTTAATTTAATTGATGTGATTAAAAAATTGTTGAATTAACTAAGGAAATTTTTGTGATTAATTAATTGTTGAATTAATTAATTTTACTGATTTGATTGGTTAATTTTTTAATTACCTAATGGAATTGATGTGATTAATTAATTATCTAATTAAATAATGTTAATGATGTGATTAGTAAATTATTGAGTTAACTAGTGGATAGATGTGATTAATTAATTTTTTTCAATATTTAATGGACTTAGAATAATTAATTTATAAATTAATTCATGGATTTAGTGGTGCTTATATTTGATAATATGATGAATTATATTTATTAATAGTTTATAAATGGGGTGTTATACATGATGATTTATGCCCAGGATAATAATTTTAAAGCATAGTTGATGAATGGGGAGTTAAAAATTATGATATACACCCATGATAATGATAGAAATGCATAGTTGATAAACGAGGATCTAGACTTGATGATTTATGCCAATGATAGATCTATTTGTATGGTAGATAAATCGGGTGTTATACATGATAAGCTACACCAGTGATATATTTGCATGATTTCGAAATGCGGTGTTAGACATAACGATCTAAACCAATGATATATGCACATGATTGAGAAATTGGTAGTCAGACATGAAGATCTACACCATTGATATATGAACATGATTAAAAAATACATTGTTAGACATGAATATCTACACCAATTTTGTATATGCCTAATTGGGAATTAGGGTGATATTATTTTTGTTCTATTCCCATGATATATTTATATATATTCGTTATTGATAAATAGTTGATATACTTGTTGTTATGTACCCACAATAATGGCATTGAATTGTGGTCCAAATTGGATGTAATAATTAAATAGAGATGTAATGGATAGAAAAATCATATTTGTTAAATTAATTGTGAACTAATAAATATATATATACATGATTGAAAAAACAAGATGTTAGACATGGTTTTCTAAACCCAAATGATTGGCATTGGTCTATAGTTACAATTGGCTAAATTAATGAAATTAAAATTAATTGGATAAGGAAATTCAATTTTTAAAAGAATTATGAATTGATAATGTGAAATTTTTTAGACTCTAGTAATGGGTGATGCAGGTATTGAGGTTTGAGTGTCCTCAGGAACTAAGGGGGTTATGAGGTCAAATAAAGGATAATTGAATAAATATAAACTTGTTAATTTATTAAATGTATTTTATACATTATACAAATAAATACACTATTACTTATAGGATATTGTTTTAGATGCCATTGGTGGTGGCCCAATGAGTTTAACTCACACCCTACTCAGGATTCCCGATCAGTACCTGAATCGATTACATTTTTACAGGACATGATATGGGAAAGGGCCCTATGTTAGATGGATTTATTGGGGATGTAGAATGGATAATGGAAACACACATAGTTTGGGACCCTCTTGGAGGATTTCTCGGTGTATTTATTTATTTTGGTTATTTGAATATTGATATATAGTTGGCACATATATAGCATGAAATATCTACTCTTCATTTTTAACATTGTATTTCTATTAATGCCATATTTTCATACACCATTATTCTGGATATGTTAAATTATTTTTTTTTGATTTATTATTTTCATTGGAGTATTAATCTAATAAGATAATGAGATTATAGTTTCCCCATGATTGATATTAGAACCTCACTACTAGTCTGATTCCTTTGGAATATTTGGATTCACGTCTAAGGATATGTGACAAATCGATTTGGGGAACCAGTGTATAGAACCCAGGCTAGGATGTTACAATGTGGTATCAGAGCCTGATTTTCATTTCTTATATATTTGAATTTCGGTTTGGGGATGTTATAACAAATACTAGGAAGATTTATGCCTTCGTTATAATCTTGTGCATGGGATTATGAACCCCTTGTATGGGGTAGAACCCAACTACCCATGGTGGGATTGTTGTTGTTGCCATTTTTTAATAGAGTTGAATATTATTTCAACTTTGGTGACACACTTTTGATGTGTTTTTATGGGTTTTATGGGTTTTCTAGGATTTGACTCATAGAATGATATGGCATGAGAGTTCAAACTGCATTCATCATTACAAGAACACAAGGTAATATTATGACATTCATCATTGTAGGAACGCACCAAAAATGGTTTTTGGGTAGGTAATTGAACTTAAACTATTTTTCTATTCTTGATAAATTGAACTGATAATTATTCCTAATATGAAATAATGGAATAGTGTAAAATTAGATAATATGAGAATAAATGGGTAAAAATATTAAGAAGAACATAAATAAATATATGATTACAATTTTTAACTAGAACCTAGCTTTAGGATCATTAGGGGGAGTGATAGTACCTTAATTTTTACAGTGTGGAGGGTTTTGGGGGAAAGGAATATTCCTAGTTTGTGTAAACCCATCTATTTAACTATGGTAATGTTTTAGATTTAGAATAATTTGTCTTTTTCAGATAAGGGTTGTTTTGGTAGTGACAATTACTCAGTTTGAGAACTCGGTTGTAGGTTTTGTGGGGGACTGTATGGTTTTTTGATCATACAGTGAGGTTTTGAAAGCCATGGAATCCCAATACCTTTAATAGATTAAAGTGTTTCTGTAGTGGGTGTGTGGATAACAAAAATTGGTTGGAAGTGGTGGTCTCAGAATGCCATCAAAGAACCTGTAAGTTGAATATTTAAATTCATTAGAGTAATGGCTAGTGACCCATGGTGGTGGTGGAAGCAGATACATTCAAATTATTTTGTTTTGATTGAAAGGATAAGTGACAATTATGGAATAACTTCTTATGGTTATTGGGAATAGTAAATTGGTAAACATGTTGGTCGTATTTTGGATGTTAAACATGAGACAGATGCATCTTTGGTAGATCATCTGATATGTGTGTTGGATAATAGATATAATGCATTATGGGGAAGCACCGGGCTGATAGTTCATGTATTATGGTAACATGGATGGGTTCAGGAGGAATCATGTGAGAGATAAGTGGATTAGAAGGAATATTGCTCGTATCCTTTTGACTTAGAATCGTAGGGATTCTTTGATGTACAACTTAAAGACGAGCTATTATAATGTAGGAATATTTCAAGACCCAACCTTTTTCTGTAAAGTTCATAGGCTCGTTTAGAGGAATTCTTTTTCATATTTTATGTATACCTTATTTTGGTCATGATTTTGGTTTTCTTTGGTGAAAATTTTCAATACATTTGTAGGATGTCGGAAAGTGTAATGGTATCATGTGGGTTGGTAAAACTGCATTCCCAGTATATCATACCATGGTTACCCATATACAGGGGATTCACACAGCTCGTACATGGATTGGAAATCAATGTTCAGTAAAAAGAGAGACAATGTACCCCTAGAAGATGTGCATGGTTATTATGTAAATTTATGGGAAACCGTGTTCCCTAAATAGAAAACTATGCATGTAGTTTTAATTATCCCAGAAATTATATTTTAATTACCCAAACCCAATATTTATCCCCTATATTACTCCAAATTTCCCAAATCAAATTCTATCATTCTTTGAGGCTTCTAGAAGGCTTCCTAAGTCTCTTGACCCTTTTATTGGATATTTGAATCCATGTTCATTGTTTTTCATCTCTCTGGGTACGTGATTCCAACCCAATTGATTTCTCATATATCTTCTCTTCTTCACGACATACTTAAAGGATGTTATTCTATTTTTATTTAAATATATATCTTTATCTGGGTGATATAGATCTTGGTTTTTTGGATCTAGTTCTATATTTAAAATATATTTTTTCATCTCATAATGGAATTTGGTTTCATATCTACACCTAATTCATAATCACGCTCTAGATTGATATACTTCAAATTAATGATATCTATTGGTGACCATTTATCAATGTTTTTGAGGTAGGGGATCTAAAATCCAAGTCACATAGTCATGATTTTTAAAAAATATATTCATGTTATAAAATTAGTTGAGTAGTTTTGGAATTGAAATCTGTAATTGAATTAATTTGGCTGGTAAATTAATTAGTTAATATAATTGTGAAATTGGGACATTTATGTACTTCCAGATGAGATAATTAATTGTAGAATTAATTATGATGGAATTGAGATGTTTAAATTTAGTAATTAAATTCTTAATATGGATAATTAATTAGTGTTTTTTTAACTATGCATTGAAATGTGAAATTTGGGATAATTAATTATTGAGATAATTATCAAATTTTTGAATTGTAAATTATGATTAATTAATTTGTCAATTACTTATTTGATGTTTAGTATCTGAAATGGTTAACTATTTGTAGAATTTATTAACTAAATAGATGTAATTAATTTGTAACTAAATTAATTAATTGGAATGGATGAGATTTTGATACTGTGATTGGGATAATTACCTATAAAATTAATTATTGGATATTGTTATGATTACTAAATTGACTTATATAGAAAAGTTAATTGATGAATTTATTTAGGATACTAAATTGATTGTAGATAAAATAATTAAATAAGGTATTAATTGGGGATATTAAACTAATTCACATGAAACAATTAAATGGTAAATTAAATTGGGTTATTGAATTATTGAATTGAGATTAATTGATTGATTGAATAATTAATTTGAAATATGTGATTATTTAATTGTTGAATTAAATAAAGGAATTTTTATATTTATGAATTTATTAATATAGATAAATGTGATTATTTAAATGTTGAATTAAAAATTTGTATTATTTAACTAGTGTATTAATTGAAGAGACAGACGTAGATTAATTCAATGGTGAAGTAATTAATTAGGATTGGTTTGATGGTTAAATTTAATGAATTGGATTAATTATTTGGTTAATTAATTAATGTGTATTGTTTCGATGTTGAATTGGTATAATTGGATAATTATTTTTTGTATTATATACAGGAAACTAGTATTTTTTATTAGAGATAATTAATTATATAATTAATTATGAGATATTGAGACTATTGTTTTGAATAATCAATTACTCAATTAATTATATGATATTAGGTTTGATGATATTGATTAATTAAATAATAAAATAATTAATTAATTGTATTAATGTACTTAATTAATTGGGTAATTACTTAAGGGTTTATTGTTGATAAACTAACTGTTAAATTTTCAATGAATGTGGTATATTAAGTTAAATGTTGAGTTGTCTAATATAATTGAAGTGATTAAATAATTATTAATTTAATTATTTTAATGGATTTTATTTTTTAATTATCAAATTAAATAAGGAATTCTACGTGATTAATTAATTAATGAATTAATTAATGTTATTGATGTGATTAGATAACTGTTTAATTAACTAATTAATTTGGTTTCATTAATTAATTGTTCATTTAATTAATGTTGTAGACGCTATTAGTTAATTTTTGATTTAACTAATTGAATTGAAGTGACAAATTATTTGTTGAATTAATTAATGTAATTACTGTGATTAGTAAAATGATTAATTAACTAAATAAATTGATGTCATTAATTAATTGTTTAATTAATTTATATAATTAATGTGATTATATAATTGTTTAATTAACTAATAGACTTGATGTCATTAATTAATTGATGAATTAGTTAATATTATTGATGTAATTTGTTAATTTTTTATTTAAATAGTATATATAAATAAATAATAAATTTTTATTTGATTAATGGACTTGGATTTATTTATTTATGAATTAATTAAGAGATGTAGTTGTGGTTAATTGTTATAAGAGGTTAAATGTGGATTAATAGTTGTTGATAAATGTGGTGTTATACATGATGATTTACACCCATGATAATAATATAAATGCATATTTATAAATGGGGTGTTGAACAAGATGATCTATGACCATGGTAATGACATATATATATATATATTAAATGAGTTCTAGACATGACTATCTACTACAATGAATGATCTATTTGTATTTTTGATAAATAGGGGTGTCATATTTGATGATCCACACCAATAATATATGTGCATGATTGAAAAATGTGGTGTAATATATGAAGATCTACACCAATGTTCTATGAACGTGATTGAGAAATTGGGTGTTATACATGAAAATCTACAACAATGATATTTGGACATGATTGATAATGAGGGTGATACATGTGAAATTATATTCTCATGACACACACACACACATACAAATTTTTCAATGATTAAAAACTAGTGATATATATAGATTTCTATAACCAAAAAATTAGCACTGGTCTATTTCCCCATTTGGTCGTATTCAAGAAATTGAGATGAAATTGATAAGAAAGTCCCATTTGTTAAATGAAATGTGAATTTATAATTGCATATATTCATGATTGAAAAATGGGATGTTATACAAAGCATTCTACACTAAAAATATTGATAATTTCCTATGGTTTGAATTGGATAAAATAATAAAACTGAATTGAAATGGATAATGAATGAAAATTTGTTAAATGAATAGTGAATTTATTTTCTGTAATGCTTTAGACTCAAGAAAAGTAAAATATAGGTATTGATGTTCAGGTGTCCTAGGGAACCAGGGGGATAAAAGATTATGTAATTAATAATTAATTAAAATTAAACTGGTTACATTATATCGTTTATTTTATTCATTATAAAACTATATAAACTAATATTGATTGGATACTGTTTTAGTCACCTTTGGTGGTGTCCTACAATGTTATAATCACACCGTACTCTGGTTTCCAAATAAATGCCGGAATATATTACATGTTTCCATGATATAATTTGGGAAAGGGTCTAGTGTTCGATAGATTAATAGGGGATGTATCATGGTTGATGGAATCAGATGTGGTTTGTGGATCTCTTGGAGGAGCTATTATTGTTTTTATTTATTTTTCGTTATTCTTATTAACACTTGGCACATACTTATCATGTCATTTCTATTGTTCAGTTTTGACATTGTATTTATAGTCTTGTTCATCTTGTGATATATTATAATTCTGACTATGTTATATTATTTCGGTTCTTGATTTATTATTTATACTAGTGTATTGCACTAATAAGGACTAAAAATATTTTATATTCTTTCCATTGCTGATATTAGACCCATGCAGGTAGTGGGAATACTCTGGCGTATAGGGAGGCATGCCTAATGTCATGTGACCGACTAGGTTAGAGCACCAATGTGTGGAACTCGTTCTTGGACGTTACAAAATATAAGATACTTTCATACCTTTACATCAATTTAAATATGATAATTTTATTCAGGCGAACATGTGGATTACCACCTATGAAAAGTTATATAATTAATTTTCATCATTTCATCACATGCACATTATATATTATATTATTTAAAAATATAATATTATATTTATGATATAATTATAAATTAATTAATATAATATTATGCCTACATTCTTTCCCTAATTCTCTTTTGAAATTGAAAATTTTACTAATGTGTAACTATGGCTTATTGTCTACATGATTGCAATGTAATTCATTCTTTAAAACCATATTTCATTGTTCCTTTTAAGTGTATAATTAATGTATAAATTTGATAATTATGCTGTAAGATCCCAGAATTATCTTAAGTAATTTCCTTTTTCAATTTTTTTGTTCATATCCAATTTATTTGGTTAGTGGAATGTTTCCTGAGTTAATGTGGAGGCTTGTAGTCACCCTTGGGGTACAGGAAATGAATTTAGATGAAAAATGGATATCCAATGCAATTTTCAAGGATTTATCCTTGTTATAAGTAATCATGCAACCTAAAAATTATTTCCTCAAGGGGTTGGATCATTATTGGTGAAACCATAAAAGGGGAATGGGGAAATCATACAATCTTGGATAGAGCCATCCTTAATGGCTACCACATCATTTTATCAAATTGTGAGGGCATCGAAAGAAGTCGTGTGACCTGACCCCCACTAGGATAAAGGGTTTAGAATGGTTGGAACATTCTTTTGACAACCATGTAGCCAAAAAATTTAATCCTTTAAAAATTGGAAAACTGAACCTTTTATCCCATTAGGATTTATAAAACCCTACATGGGATTCTTCCTCATTTATCTAAAATATTGGAAACAGTGTTGTGGGGTTCCTCATAAAAATATGAAGATCGATACCCTTCTTTCAAAAGATATTTCAAGCACCAATTGGTGAATATCGATTCTCCAGGTGATTATAACATTCCTCGACCATAAATTTTCTTGTTTAGGGATTGTGTCCTCATTCATCTTCTCTGGATTTCCAAAATCCATATTTTCTAAAATATTCTAGTTTTTTGATTGAAGTGGTGTTTTGGTTCTAATATAAAACATCCGATGAGCTAATTTTTATAAATAAAAATTGGTTTAGTGTTCTGCTATTTTATCCCATAGTCTTGCCACTTTATTTGATGTTTATGTGATTGGGTGCCTCTATAGTTGTGCTGTCTTTTAGGTTATCCTTGATGGAAAGGATAAATTGGTTGTTTTATTGATGTATTAAACACATCATGGTCCCAATTGGATGAATTGAGGTTTCCTAGACTGAGATATGGTCAACCCATTGGGAGTACTATTTCTTTGAACATTGAAATAAGTCATTAAATATGGAATTGAAGAGATAGAGAGATAAATACCTCATTTCATTCCTTTTAATATGGAATTAGTTTGTTGAATATAATATTGAAGAGTTAATGAGATAGAACCCATGATTATTATGTTAATATTTAAACATGGTTTATGAAATGAAATAAATGGTAATAGTGTTTTGATATTAACATGAGTCTGAGATGAACTAATAGTGATTTTGTTTAATTGTTGGTATGGAATAAGGGTACATTTGATTTATTGTGAATATGTGAAATTTATTTGGTTGGTTAATTTAAAATTTTACGTTCTTAAAGAATCATGTGCACATGGATTAATAGTTATATGCATTGTGTTGTGAGGATATACTCACATGGGTCTTGATAGACTATGTATATAAACCCCTAACCTATACTATATAGGTAAGGGAGTTAGACTGAGCCTCTATTCCTCTTAAAAATTCAAGTGATATGATTACATAGACTAGGTATCTAAGGTAGGTTTTTAATTTTTTTTTGTGTGTTTTCCATAAATTTTTAGTACTTTCTCAACCTCTTATGCAATGTTAGATAGATGGATTAGAACAAAGAAAAATAAATGAATGTCTGAAAATGGAAAATTCATGTGACCAATGAGGAAAGGGGTTATTGTGAATCATAACTATTAGTGGAACCCAATTTATCCTTTGATTAAAATATTTTATGTTAGGTATATACACTATCGGTTTTTGAATGGATGTTTATTAGACAGCATTGGTGGTGGCCAACTATGTTGTACAAACACCCAGCTTAGACAACCATTGCCTACTAAGTTGTACTAACACACATCTCAGACTACCATTTGGAGAGGCACATATGAGGTCACATACCACATAAGACTGGGGAACCGTATTTGTGTCTCTTTGGCTGGGGAATTGCTAAGTGGGGTTATAGTTGTTTTTATTTAATGATTTATTTTTTATTTGGGAATGGTATACTAGAGGTTATAATTTTTTGGGCTATGGAAAAATGATCATTCATGGGAATACATATCCCATGTCTTGGACAAAAACCCAATTAACCATAGTGGAATTCATGTTATTGATGTCCATGGTAACAGTTTGATGTTATTTCTCCCTGGGTGATTCACTTGATGTGTGATGTGACTATTTTATGATAATTTACTCTTGTTCCAAAATGGTTTGATGTTTGTAAATTCATGCATCATTTTAAGAACATAATAGGTTAGGTTATATGGATCATTTTAGGAACACCCGGGGAAAATATAATTGAATGTAAGTAATGCAATGGTTTTAGATATATAAATTTAAGATAAATGATGCCTACTAGAAATGATGTTTTTTGGTAATTGAAAATTTTGAAAATATTATTGAAATCTTATCTTAGATCACAAATGTTGTAGAGATTGAAATGGATAAAAATGTTGTCTAGTTTGTGTTTATATAAGTTGATTTACCCCATGTTGACCATGACCTGGGGATGCGAAGGTATAGGGTATTGATGGTGAGGTGATCATATCTAATGGGATAGTGTATGTGGAATGGATTTATTATGGATAGTAATGAGCATTATTTTGTGTAAATTGTATAAGCCTAATGTTATATGTTAGGGGACGTGTGTTTGGAATTTTAGAGTGATTTCACCATGATAATGTGTTCCATTTGAGATACCATGGGATATTTCCAAGAAATGTCTTGCAATAATGGAGGTAAAAACCCCATTAGTACTAAATAATAGGGAAGATTATTTCTTAGAGGGATTTTTTCATTTTATTTGGATGATGGAATGAGATCCAAGGTGGTTAGAACCAACTACATTTAATATTTATAGGAAATTTTAAGTATAATAACCTTCAATGATTATAAGAGAGGGTAGACCCAATGCATTTGAGTTTTCGATAAAGTCAATATAGATGATTTGGGATCACATAGAGACTCATCTATAGAATAAAGAAAAGTTAGCGACATATAATTTTAGGGGACTGGCGATGCACTGGAGAGATATTCTAGTTCAGACTAATCAGACATATGATATTCTATCATGGTATTTCTTTGAAATGTTCCTAGAAAATTTATATATGAAGGCTCTGTGTTCCGTTAGAGACACATAGTATATTAGGTTGAATTAGTGGACTATTTTAGTGATAGATTATGTTGGTTGCTTCACTCAACAAAACTTATTTGGTCTAGTGGTGTTATGGTATGAGGAAGTGAAGAAATGATGTTTCTAGTGTGGGATTAAACCTGATATTTGGTCCCATGTGAATATATTTCATCTAATGTGGTTTGAGAAGGTGTTTGATTAGGAAATTATTTTTAAAGGGAACCTTATGGTGCCTCCTAATAGTGGGCATGTAGTTTCATCTGGGTAGAATTGTGATGCTAAATTTGATATCTAGAAGTATCACTTAGAGAGGTTATACTAGGGAATTCATAGACATGGTATCCACTAATGATGTTCTGCTACTCAGGTATGTGATCAGGTGCTTTTTATCATTGTGGATGGTCGGGACACAAGCATCATTAGTGTCCTTATCCACCAGTTGAGTATTGAGAATATTGTTAGATGGGGCATGTTCCGAGGCTCTTGAGGAAACCTCCCTAGATGGATAGTAATGGAGGATCAATAAGAATATAGAGTATATGAAGGGGGGCAGTTAACCCATATCCAGCAGATACTTGGTCTTCTACGAGCTATATCCATCGTGGTGGAGGATGTGGTGCTTCATGTAATGGTCATCCTTACTAGATGTGTGGTACAACACTAGGAACTCTGACTGGAGAGAAGTGTAGAGTGGAAATCCATCTTCACATAGTCTATCCTACACCTATAGGGGGAAAGGAAATTCCATTAACAATTAGAGGTATGATTATTGTATCTTCTACATTTTCAAGTGTTTTGTTTGATAAAGGATCGTAATTTTATTTTAGTTATTATTTGTTTTTTCATATGTTGGGTCTATTAGTTTATCTTATACATGGGGTTATGTCAATTTAAATACCATTAGGTGTTTGATAAGAAATATCTTACAGTGTAAGGAGTGTACTATGGACATTGGTGGGTACCATTTTCTTTGGGACCTCTTTGTTCATGAGATGATAGTTTTTAACTCAATATTGTAGATGGATTAACAGTTGTTTTATCAATACCATATCAACTATCATAGCTGAAGGGTAACATTCTATCTATAAGGTATAAAAAAAATTTCACCATAGGGAATTGAATATCTATGAAGTCCCTGAAGGGTTGTTTTGGATGTACTTAGGTGATATTCTATCTTATGTGGCATGTCTTAGCCTTGATGATGGGGATGTAGAGTATCTTTTCCTTCCACCTATTGTGGATCAATTTCAGGATGTTTTTCTTGATGACATATCTAGGTATCGGCTTGATAGAGATGTTGAGTTCTTGATTGAGTAGATTCCATGGTCTGAGCATATTTCCCTTTCTCTGTACAATATAAAACCAAAAAAAATCACGATATTAAGAATCAGATGGAGTGGTTGGAATGTAAATGGTTTATTCATCCAAGTACTCCTCCTTGGTGATCTTTAGTTTTTTCAATGAAGAATAATGGTATATTTTTAGTGTTTTCCAATTACCTAAGGTTGAATGGGATGATTATTATGAATTTATATCATCTTATTCAATTTTGAGATATTTTTGACCAATTTAATGGTTCTTCGATGTAATATAAAATTGAATTTAGGTTAGGGAATTATAAGATATGTTTGGAACCATATGATATACAGTGTAATGCTTTTTTTCGTAGGTATGGTTGGTTAGACTTTTTTGTTATTCTCATCAGATGATCAATGGGCCATATTTTTTTATGTCCCAAATGAATCGAATCTTTAACTGGTACATATATTAGTTCATAGTTTCTTTATGGATGAAATCATAGTGTACTCCAATACTCGTGATGATCATACAAAACACCTTGATATCATCCTGAGTACACTAAGTGAGAATTAGATAATTACAAAGCTATCAAAACTTCAATTAAGTATTAACAAGTTACACTTCATGGGTCACGTAATCTCTAAGGATGGTTTATTAGTGGACTTGAAGAAAGTGCATGAATTGGTATCTTGGTAGAATATCGTGCTTTGTTTGATATCCGATGTTTTTTAGGTTTGGGGGTGTATTATCGAAGGTTCATAAATGAATTCTCTCATTTGGCCACACCAAATTCCAACGTTTCCAAAAATATTAACAAGTTTTAATGGTCTAGGGAATCTGAGAATGCATTCTAGGAGTTAAAGAGTTATTAGATAACTACATTTATTTAGATTTTTCCCAATCTAGGTAAGCAGCATACTTTATCCAGTAATTCATTGAGGATTGGGATTGTGTTAGTTATGATGAATGGTGATTGATTTTTGGTGTATGTGTTATGATATTTGATCCATCACGAGTGGAATTACCCTACACAAGATCTTGAGCTAGTCTTAGTGTGTTATTCAATATAGTGTTTGAAAAATAACATGTTTGTTGAAAGGTATTTTTTTGTGTACCAATCAGAAAAGTCTTAATTAAATCTTCTAAAAGGATTTTTCGAATCTTCAATAGTATATATGCGTTTAGTTGATGGAATATATGGAATTTGAGTTATCATACATGTCGGTGAATGGAAACAATATTGTGGAAACATTGAGTCGGAATAGATAAACTCATGTAGTTAAGGAGTCTAGTATTGGGCAGAATATGATGGCCTTTTTTACTAAGATGTGTATATATGATTGTGATGAATAGGGAATGGTGATCGTTTCATTCATTGATGCTAAGACCACACTTCTATGAATTTTTTAAGAGATTAAATATAAATATAAATAGTTTTATTAGAAATTAAAAACTGTTTGGATGATGGGGATTCACCTTCTAGTTAGACTGTTATCAATGATGAGATTGTTTATATTTTTGGACATGTGGTTGTGCCGATATGTATGTGAGTTGATATGATGCATGAGTTACATGCCAAAAAGTAGGAAGCTCACCCTAATTTAACTAGGATGTATTGTTATCTTCATATATAATCTTGCTAGAAAAGGATGAAGAAAGAAGTAGTAGGTTTTGTGATGTGATGCTACACCAGTCAGCTGGTCAAGGAATAGCATTAGTGGTTGAGTGGTCTGTTGTAGACACTCCCCCATTCCAGAATGGATGTGTGATGATGTAATGATGGATTTTGTGGTAGATGTTCTAATCACTCCTTAGAATAATAACTCAATATAGTTATTTTTTAATAGTTTTACCCAGGTGAAATTTTTATTACCAAATGAAGAGAGTATTTCCAGGGACCAGTTGGGTTATTTGTATGTTCTATAGATAGTTTTGTTTCTCAGGGTTCCAAAAACTATGATTTTGGATGGTGATCTATATTTTACATCATTATTTTTTATGTACTATAGATAGATCATTGTTCCTATGGTTTTTTTGAGTATGCCTTTCCAACCACATACAAATGGGAAGTTAGAGTGCACTATTATGGTATTGAAAGAATGATTGAGGGTATGTGTCTTAAACTTCAGCGGATCATGGGAGAAGAACATAGAACTTTTTGATGTCACCTATAAAAACAATTTTTAGGCTAATATTTAGATGATTCCATATTTTTCACTCAATAATATGAGATGTTCATCTCATTTATGATGGATAGAAGTTGGGGAATCATAGATGATGGGAATAATTATTTTGAAGGTGGAATTAGAATTGGTTCAGTTGATTTGGAAACATATGGTTATACCTCATAGTTGTACAAAGTTTTATACCAACAAACGGAATCATCATCTTTAGTTTTTGATGGGTGATCATGTATTCTATTGGGAGTCACCAATGTTGGGTAATTATTGGGTTTGAAAATATATAATGCTGACACACAGGTACATGGGACCATTTGAGGATATTGAGAGGATCATATAGGTGTTGTATTAATTTTCTCTTCCAACTAGTATACTGGCATACATAATGTTTTTCAAGCATTACTTATTATTTATAATTACCGTGAAAATACTAATTTGATAGGAGTGTAAAAAATTTTGCTTTATTTTGATGTGTACTTTAAAGAGTATCTGATTCATATTGTGGATTGTAGTGAGAAATTCTTACATGGTAAGATTATGCCATCAGTTTAAGTGTTATATAAGAATGGAAATGTTATGAAAAAAACATGGGAGGGGGAGAATGATATGTGGGATCAGTGGAGAAATTTCTTTACCTGGGAATCATAATGTTTATTAGAAGTTAGGATCAATGATATTCTAATAAAAATTGGAGAGTTTTGTGATCCCCAACTTCTATTTAGGTACTTATTTTTTTAATTATTCATTAAAATCCCATTAGTTTGGATAAAAGAGTGTTCCTTGAGTTGATGTGGTGGTTTGGAGGCATCCAGAAGGTTTAGAACATGAATGAAGGAGAAAAATATAAACAAAATGCATGTTTCAGGGCTAGAACATAGTTATATGTGACCGTTCTCTCTAAATGTGTGTGTTGGAGGGGATAAAGCATGGTTGGTGAAACCCTGAAAGGGGAAGGGGAAACTATGTGGTCATTTACAGAGCCATCACACATGGATAAATATAGTATTTTTAAACCATGTGGGATTCCCATGAATCCATGTTACATAGAACCATCTTGGATAGAGGGTGACACACAGTTGGCAGTTAGTTTGTCCAACTGTGCAGAAAAACCCTGTTACCCATTAAAATATTGAAAATTGGCTATTTTTCCCTAGGGATTTGTGAAACCATACACACGATTCATCATTATTTATACTAAAACATCCATGGGATATGTATGTTTCTCTTAAACATCCCATGGGTCGATATCCTTCATTTCTTGTCCATTTTTAGTGATATTGGGTTGGGATTGATGGTCCAAGTGAGTCTAACATTCCTCTTTCTTACATTTTCTATTTAAGGGTATGTGGCCACAATATTATTATTTTAAAGATATAAACCCATATTTTCCACTAGATTATAGGTTGGGGTTAAGGGTGTATTTGATATTGAATCAAATACATGGGTTCACTAAGTGTTCGTCTATGGAATCATGGTAGGTGGTATAGAATTTTATCACATAGTGTCGACGATTTATTTTATTTGTATATAGTTGTGGGCTTATGTCGTTGGGATTTCCATTTAGTTTTTCTCAATGGAAATTATAAATTGGATATTTATTTATGAATTGAACACCTAATTATCCTTTTGGGAGGCATTGAGGAAGAATAATTTGAGCTAAGGGCCACCCATGAGGTGTACTGTTTCCTTGAACAAATAATTGAATTATCAAATAAAAAACTGAAGAGATAGTGTAGTTAAATCCATGAGTAATTCCTTGTAATATGTAATTATAGTGTTGAATTTTATATTAAATGGTTATTGTGATATAACAATAAATAGTTATTTTTACATGTTATTATAGTTTATGAAATGGAATAAATTATTAGCATGATTAAATGTTAACAAAAGTATGAAATGAACTAATCACGACGATGTTTAATTGTTCACATGTCATACATGGATGTTGTTTTATTTTGAATATGTGAAATTTGATATCGGTGGTTAATGGTAAATGTAATGTGGAAATATATTCATGTCCATATGGCTTAGTAGTATGGGGTACTAGACATGAGTATCTTTGCCAATGGGTCGAGATAGACTAAGGCTCTAAACACCACAACTATATTGCATGAGTTTATGAGCATGATTGAGGATATATAGCCAAAGAGATTGAAAGTGATATTATTACATGGGATGAGGATTTAAATAAGGTATTTATAATTTATTGTGTCTTGTTTCCCTATATGTACAAAAATTTATCCTCCTCGTATACATAGTTAGATGTCAAACATAGGCTGAAGAAAATGAAATGAATATTTGGAAATGGATAACCATTGGAACCAATTAGGAAACAGTGTACTGTGAATAATAATAATTAATATCACAATATATATATTTTACATAAAATCTTTATTGTACATACACACACTATTTGTTTTTGACTGGATATTTTGTAAACACATTTGGTGGAGGCCTAATGATTTTTACTCACACCCTGCTCGGGCCACCATTGGGTACCTGGGCAGACTTCATCGTTACAGGTATGGACAAGTGAAAGGTACCTATGTTAGTTTTCCTACTTGATATTGGGATATTTCTAATTGATGGAACATGGCTATTTTTTAGGACTCATTTTTTGGGTTCTTTAGTTTTATTTATTTTTTGGTTACACTTTTCACATAGAATAGTATTAGATAACATAACATGATATTTAAACTATTGTTTTTTGGTATAGTACAATGTTTTTTGAAATGTAATTGAAATTAATTCATATTTTTTACTTTATTCTATTATTTAGTATTATATCATCTATGTATTACTATGATAAAGAGGGTATAGTCCCCCACGTATTCAGTCAAACCCTTAAAGCTAGTCGGCATCATATGGCATCTTGGGAGGTGCACCTATGATTTTTAGGATGGTATAACTCTGAGTATGATATACTCTACTATACCAAACATAGGATCAAATAGTAATAAGATTATCAGATACAAGAGTAGGGTAAATTGTACCTTTAAAAAATTCCTTTTAAAAATTTTAGATAATCAAAATTCAGCACACCTCTAAGTTCTAAAGTCTTGTTCGATTCAGGTAAAGTAATTCCAGAAGTGAAACATAACAAAAGTTTACACAATCTAAAATTATACCTTAAACCGTATAGAATCTTAACTAAATCAGAGTACAAGTAATGAATTAATAGAAAGATAAACATTCCTTAATAGTGGAAAACAAAGTAGTAAAAACTACAGGTAACAAGTATAAACTTCTTTAACCAAAAGAGGAGGGTATCCAACAACCTTGGATAAGAGGTATCCCTTGATTTATACTTTTATGAAGCTATGTCTTACCCAAAGCCCGGTACGCCCTCAATCAGATTATTGGTATTTGTCTTGCTATCCCCGCAAGCCCTCGATTTGTAAGGAAATCGGATCCTCTGACTTCACAACCTGAAGTCTCTGATTTTTAAGGTAATCGAACCACTTCCCGAAGCAAGTCTTCCTGATGAAATGTTTGAAATATCTATTCAAAACATTCTACATGAAGCTTGAGATTTGTTAAGAGCCTCTCTCTCTAGAATCACTTCAACAGCATGTAAGCACCAATGTCAATGTTGTGAAAGCAGCTTTTCAATTGAGCTCCTATTTATAGGTGAAGCTCCAATGGTCCACTCCCTCCTCCAACGGTCATATTTCTCCTAGAATTTTGAAGGGACCTATATACCTATCACTCAAAAAATGGTTATTCAATAATTGAAAGCATGAAATCATTTTTAAAGAAACAATTGTAAGTGTAAGTAAAACTGACGTTCATCATGTATGAAAATAAAAGATCTTTTTCTAACCACAAATGGAATTCAGAGTCTACAATAAAGAGATGTTCGGATTCTGTTTTTCTAAGGAATTCATAATGAGAATTCATAATCAAAATTCGTAATGAGAATTCATCAACACAATTCATAATGATAATTCATCATTATAATTCGAAATGAGAATTCATCACTATAATTCGTAATGAGAATTTGTAATGAGAATTCATTAACAAAAATCGTAATGAGGATTCATCATCAGAATTTTTAATGAGAATTCATCACTAGAATTAGAAATGATAATTCATAATGATAATTCATCAACAGAATTCATAATGTGAATTCATCATCAGAATTCGTAATGAAATTTCATCACTAGAATTCGTAATGAGAATTCTGCATGAAAATTTTTATTGAGAATTTAGCACTAGAATTTGTAATGAGAATTGTACATTTGAATTTGTAATTAGAATTAATCACTGGAATTCGTAATGAGAATTCTACAATTGAATTCGTAATGAGAATTCATCACTAGAATTCGTAGTGAGAATTCTTTATCAGAATTCGTAATGAGAATTTTGTACTAGAATTCATAATGAAAATTTGTAATCAGAATTCGTCATCAGAATTCAAGGTGAAAAAGAGAATACCTTATATATAAGTAATATATGATTCCGAGATTTTTGTTTTTAATCCGAATTTTATATTTAGACAAATTTATGATATGAATATGGAAATCTAGGTAAGGGTGAATTTCCATAAAGAAAGAAATTGTCCTTATAGAAGTAAAATATGAATTTGCTAAGTATATGGTGTTTGTGATTCTAAAAACAAGAAGGAATTGAAAGGTAATAAGGAAATCCTTATTGAATCAATAATCTCCCCCTTTTTGGAAATCAAAAACAACCTCTAAAAAAAGGATTTGGAAAAATTTATTTAGACATTGAGATTTAAACTTATCGACATTTGTTCATGGATGATGGTGAATAAAAATAACCCCCCCCCCCTTAGGATTTGAAACACTAAGGATTGTATTCTTGTTTTCTGGAATAGGATTTTCATTGTCATGAGAATGAAAACCTTCGTAACGAGAAAATCCCCCTTAGATAAGGATATTTCTTCTTTAAAAAAAATTCTTCTTCCTTTTTTATTTTTCCTTCTCCCCCTTTGAGTATTTCTTTTTTCTTCTACCACTTTGGGATTTTAAAAAAAATTGAGGGAAAGGAAAAGTAATAATGTACTTGAAACATTATCAATAACATAAAAACAATACAATCCAGAAAACTTTTTATTACAATTGCAAAAAAATTTACAAGGAAATGTATTACAACAAAAATCGGATTTTTCTATTTTTCTTCCTTTTCCTTGGGGATTAACTTCGTCAACAAGGTTTTCAGCTTCTTTAAGCCTTTCTCATCTTCCTAAGCATGCTTCTCCAAATTTGTGATCCTTTATTCTTGTGCCTTCAAAGCCTCAGCCTGAGACTTAAGAATTTCATCTTTCTTTACATACATTTCATCGAGATCAATCTGGAGATCTCTATCCCTTTTAATGTTTTGAGCAATAGAGTTATCCTTCCCATTCAAGTCCTTGATCTGTTGATTCCGAGAATTTTGTTCATGGGTCAGCTTGTCTGGAAGATCCTTAATCTTTCTATCCTCAGTATAAAAATCATGTTGAACCTCATTCAGAAAACGATCAAACTCAGCCAAGTCGACATCCACTTTCATTGACCAGAGAGTGACTTTGCTGCAAGATTCCCTATGAACATCGTAATTGATAAGGGCATTTCTATGTTGTTCTTCAATCTTGACACATGTATCCATCACCAGGGATAATGATTCTGATTTCTGATTTAATCTATGTTGATGAATATGGAACCTGGGATCAATGGTGGGAATATCGGAATGTTCTCCACCAATTTCTTTAAAGACTCAACCTCAAAATCATGACCCAGTGATGATGACTCCAAATCAGTAACTTTTCTTGGAGTTTTCTCTTCTTCATCTTCAAACAACCATCTTCTAAAAGAACCAGCAAAATCTTTATTCCTTATGATATCCCTTTTTGGGGTATCAAGAAGCACTTTCTTACCCTTATAAACTTTCGGAATGGGTTCATTATTAGGGTATGCTTCCTCACTCTTAGATAGTTGAACTATCTTATCATCAACTGGTATTTGCTTCTCTGTTCCTTCTTCATGGAAATGCTTATCATAACTCACTTCCTCCAAAAGTTCAATCTATTTCTCTTCCCCCTTATCATCATCTTCCTTCTGTTCTTTCTAAGCTCCCTTTTCCGGAGTGACAAACTTTGAGGACTAATCCTCAGAAGTTCATTGCGGTGGTTTCTCTGAAGGATTTTCTTTCTCTTGATACTCTTCCACTTGTTTAATCAAATCATCAAGATCACCACATCCTTCTTCCACTTCTTCTTCTTCTACTACTACTTTCTCTGCTTCCTCTACTTCTTCTACTCTTTCTACAAATTTTTACTCTACTCCCTTAGCAACATATTTCCCTTTGGACTTTTCCGGTGTTAAGTAGTTCTTTCCAGGGGTCTCCTGTAGAGGCTCAGTACAAAACGTTTCCAGAATAAGAATCATCTCAGAGGCTAAATCTTTATCTTTCAATAGGGATTGCACAACTTAAGCTTCTAAAATATTCTTTTCCATCTTATTAAATTTTTCATGCCTCTCTATCTCATCATATGCTTTCTCTTTTAAGGCCTTATCCTGATTAGGGTCCAGTCTGAACTGAGGGTCGCCTTCTTTTCTCTTCTCCTTATCTTCCCTCTACTTAGCAGCCACCTCATATGGATATGCTTTTTTTGGCATGGGTGGTGCAGATTGAGTTTCTTTAGCATTAAGAGTTTTATCTTCAGCCACCACCTCTTTAAACGTCCACTTCATACTAACTATCATCACTCGTTCATCCTTCTCCAAATTTTCTGTAACGGATTATGACTCCTCCTGTGTCAGATCATAGTACTCAACTGATTGTTTTGAGAAACAAAATTTGATTCTATTTAAGGTGTCATCACTAATCAGAATCACCTTACAATTCATGATATTAGAGGTGTAAGAAACCTTGAATGATTCAAGACACTAAAAAATAAGCATGGATAGCAAAGCAGGATACATAATGATTTGGGCTTTCAAAGTTCCATTCATGATATTCTAAATTGAAATAAGAATGTTCCCCATCAGGTTGATCGTTCATAGATTTACAAAGAAATCCAAAATATAGATATCACTTTTTTTAGGATTTTCCTTATCACCTCGTCTCGGTATGAAAAATCCCGGAACCCACAACTACATAATTAGGTTGTTGGTGGAAAGATGAGCAATATTTGTTGTTTTATCATATTTGAGGCCAAGGCATTTCATTGCCTCTAATTTTCTGAAACTCCCCTGAACATCCGGAAGCTTGTGTGAACAAAACTCAGCTTCTCCATTATATGAAAGGCCAATCAAGCTCACAGCATTAGTGTATGAATGCTTGTAAATCTTTTTATAAGACATAAATGAGAATTTTTCTCTTCCATCTTCTTCATAGAAGGAAAGAGTCTCATAAAATTTTATAATAAAACCTGTATTAACAACATCCTGATCCCCTGTCTTCGATACGTAAAAATCATCCCAACCATTGAGTTTTATATTCTTAGTGATAATAGAATCATTCTTATTGATAAAATTCAGATGAACTATCCATTCTCTATAGACTAACGATGATGAGATTGGATTGATTGAAGACATTTCATGAGAGGTGGCTTCTACAGTCATTCAGAATAGTGGAGCACTGAAAAGTTCGTAATGGGCTTTAAGAACTGAGGCAAGGCTTCGGCAGGCGAGAGCATTGAAATCGATGTTAGAAACAAATAGGGGTCCCCTTGAGATGGCCTTTGAACGTCCAAAAACCATATAACGGTTGAAGAACCTTTGATCTGATCTAACAGTTGAAAACATACTTGAAGGAAATTCTTGAATCTGATCTTTTTAGGTTTTAATAAAAAATTTCAAATTTAAGGAAACTTGTGTATGAAAATATTAAATGAAAAGGAAACTACTAGCAAGTAAAAGTCATTACGAAAACATAAGTAAGGAAGTCATATGATTCGGATTGGCTAGGAAGTTTATTCGTAATAGGTAATATTATTCATGAAGATTATATGACTATGGAAAAACATACTATGAAAAACATAGGTTGAGAAGATTATTGGAAAAGCAATGATTACCAAAACCCTAGTACAAAAAGTATGAGTATGAAAATTATGAGTACAAAAATCATGAGTATGAAAATCATGATTATGAACATTATGAGTACGAAAATTAAGAGTATTAAAATTATGAGTACGAAAATTATGAGTAAAAAAATTATTAGTACGAGAATTAAGAGTACGAAAATTATCATTAAGAAAATTCTGAGGATGGAAAATTTTCATTATGAAAGTTCTATGTACGGAAAATTTCCATTACGAAAATTCTGAGTACAGAATATTTCCATTACAAAAATTCAAGATCTGAAGAATTACATTACGAAAACATCAGTTTCAAAACATCCATTACAAAAACTTCATTAAGAAAGTTTCTATTATGAAAACATCATTATGAAAATTTCAATGACTAACTATGAGAAATTTTTTATTACGAAACATTGAAAAAAAAACTTTCAAAAATTTTGATTATGCTATCAATCAAATGTACCCCCCTATGAAAAGGAGTTTATTACTGTAAGGAGAATTGTTGAACAAGATGTTAATAAAGAATGATTAACTCATGGTTATCATTTCTAGCATCTGTTTAATGTATTCATATCTATCATAAGGTAAAGATTTTGTGAAAATATAAGCATGGTGATCTTGCGTTCTAATAAATTGTAGAATGATATCTCATTTAAGTGTGTGATCCCTAATAATGTGATGTCGAATATCTATGTTCTTTGCACGAGAGTGATGTGAAGGGTGTTTACTAAGGGTAATGGTAGTTGTGTTATCATACAAAATTTGAGTCTTAGTAATACTCAGGCAATAGTCTGTGAGTGTGTGTTTCTTCCACAAAACATGAGAACAACAACATCCAGCTGCTATATATTCAACTTTAGCAGTGGATAGTGCTACTGAGTGTTGCTTCTTGCAAGAACAAGAAACTAATGAATCTCCTTAGAAATGAAAAGTTCTGGATATACTATTTCTATCCATTTTACATCCTCCAATGTCAGCATCCGAAATACTTTTTAAAACAAAATCATTTGCAGTAGTATAAAATAGTCCTTAATCCATGGTTCCCTTTAAGTAGCGAAAAATTCTTTTCACTTCCTTTAAATGAGATTCCTTATGATTGGATTGATATCTTTCACATAATCATACGGAAAACATCAAGTATGGTTGACTAGAAGTCAAGTAAAGTAGCCTTCCTATCATACCTCTGAATGATTTTTGATCTACTGTTTTCCCATCTTCATCAAGATCAAGTGTGTTTGTGGTAGCAATAAGATTACTTATACTCTTATTATTGACACATACATTCTTTTTAAGAATATATTTAATATACTTGTGTTGGGATATGTATATTCCTTCTTGTTTTTTAGGAACTTGATAACCAATGAAAATTGTTAACTCAACCATAATACTCATTTCAAACTCAGATTTCATTAGATCCGCAAATAAACTAGTTAAAGATTGCTGAGTTGAACCAAATATAATATCATCCACATGAATTTGAACAATAAAAACATATTTCTTATCTTTTTTTATAAAAAGGGTTGGATTTTCATTTCCCATAACATATTTATTTTGAAGCAAAAATCCTATAAGTCTATCATACCAAGCTGGAGGGGATTGTTTATGGCCATACAATGCTTTGGTAAGACTGAAAACATGATCAGGATGTTTTCTATCTTCAAATCTAGGAGTTTGTTCATCAAAAACATCCTCTTGAACATAACCATTATGAAAAAAAACATTTCACATCCATTTGAAAAATATTTAAATCAATGAATAATGCCAAGGAAAGTAAAATATGAATAGATTCGAGTCTAGCTACTGGAGCATGGTTTTCTTCATAGTCTATTACTTCTTGTTGATTATAGCCTTTAGTAACCAATCGTGATTTATTTCTAATGATGACTCCATTATCATCACACTTATTTCTGAAGACCCATTTTACTCCAATCACAGAAGGTTCCTTAGGTATTTCAACCAAGGTCCAGACATTAATCCTTTTGAATTCATTTAGTTCATCTTGCATGGCTTTTATTCAATCATAATCACCTAAATCTTCATCAGTGCTTTTTGGGTCTAATTGGGAATGGAATGATAGATGTTATACTTCATTTCTTAAGGAACTTCTAGTCCTTATAGGTTTATTGACATCCCCAATGATGCTATCACTTGGATGATTCATTATAAATGACTGATTTGGGTTTTGTAAAACTTGTTCATCAACATAGGGTAGGAAATATTCTAGGGTAAATGTTTCAGAAGAATATTCTTGAACATTTTCCTTATCATAAGGATCTTCTATCAAACGTTGATAATCCGTTTTTGAAAACACATCCGAGGATGGAAGTTGAGGTTGTTTGAAAATGAAGGGATCAATTTCATAAAATTTGACATGTACTGTCTCTTCAACAGTGCAACTATTTTTGTTAAGAACTATATAGGCCTTAGATGTTGTGGAGTAACCTAAGAAAATTCCTTCATCAGATTTGGGTGCGAATTTGATTAAATTATATTTATTATTTAGATTTAATACCTTGTATCCAAAAACCATACAGAAGTAATGTATATGTTTTCTACCATTCAATAACTCATAAAGAGTTTTATTAAGAAAAGGGCTAATTAAAACTCTATTTATATTATAACAAGAAGTAGTTACAGCTTCAGCCTAAAAGTGTTTGGCTACATAATACTCACTCAACATGGTTCTAGTAATCTCTTGAAAATTATATTTCTTCTTTCAACAACACCATTTTGTTGAGGTGTTCTGGGTGCTGAAAAGTTGTGAGTAATACCTTTTCTACTACAAACAGTTTCAAAATCTGAATTTTGAAATTCGCCTCCATGATCACCATGAGTAGTTTTCAATGGAATATTTTTCTCTTTTTTAACTTGGGCTCTAAAACATTTGAAATAACAAAAAGCGTCAGATTTTTTTGCTAGAAAATATACCCATGTAAATCTAGTATAATCATCAACTAAAACAAATACATAGTACTTTCCTCCAATGCTTCTACTATGTGTAGGACCAAAAATATCCATATCCACTAGCTGTAATGCATAAGTAGTTGTGACTTCACTAATGGATTTAAAACATAATTTATGATTCTTTCCATATTGACAAGGATAAATTTTTTTGAAGAATCAAATCTATGCTCTTGTAGATCCTTAACTAAACCGTTCTTAGAACATTTTCATATGTTTCTATTGTTACAATGTCTTAACCTTCTACGCCACAACCATAAATGATCTTTCACTGCTCTAAGGCAAGGTAAGTATTGTCTCCTAAGGTCTTCTATGTTTAGTGTGTAATCATTCTCATGCCTATTGGCAGAAAGAATAAACTCTTTCTTGGAATTGTGTACTAGGCAATTATCATTCCTAAAATTCACAAGGTAGCCTTCATCAAATAATTGGCTTATGCTAATGAGGTTTTGATTAAGACCTTTAACAAATAAAACATTTGAAATCATTGTTTTTTCAAGAATAAAAATGTTACCTATACCAATATTTTCTCCCTAAGCATTATCTCCGAATGTTACTTTTCCTTCTTTCGTTTTGATAATCTTTTCAAAATAGTCATTGTTACCAGCCAAATGTCGGGAACATACACTATCCATGTACCATGTGATATTGTCTGTAATTTCCCTATTTTCGTAAAATTAAGAAAAAGGAAGGTTTTCAGAATCCAAACTTTCTTGGATCCGGAATTTTTTGATAAAAAATTTCATGTGTCCACATTTGTTTAGAAAAATAAGCATTATGAAACCCATGATATTGACCTTTATTTAATGATCAATTTTTCTTCCAATGCCCATCACTTTGACACTTAGAAAAAAAGGGGGTTTTAGAAGGAACAAAATAGTTATTTTTGAAAACTGGTATTTGGTGATTATAACCTACTCCAGTAGTGTTTCATTGAGGTCTAATTTGAGAATACAACTTGTCAAAATTTTCCTTCCCAGAGATGTAATTTTCATGTAGCTTCTTAAGAGAAAATATTTCTGATTTTACTCTGATGACTAAATTACTATCCTTAGGAATCATTTCCTTAAGGATGGATTTTTCATCAAAAACTATTATCTTTGGAATAAAATTATTAAGATCGTTAGAAAGTTATTCTTTATCTGAGTTTTTTTTTCTCAATGTCTTTAGAATGTTTTTCTAAAATCTCATTTTCATTTAAGAGATTTTTGGAAATATCTGAAATCTCTTTTCTAAGAATTTTTTCCCTTGTGTTTTCCTTTTCTAATTTCATAGATATTTTACAATTTTTTGCTTCAAGTAACATAGAAAATCTGGACACTTCTTCATATTAAGGTTAATCATCATTTTCTATTGATGAAGTATCTTCATTAGAAGTACTATTTTCGGAATCATAATTCTTCTCAAGAGATAAATTTTTTAAATCCTCGGAAGAGGGTACCTTGTCTATCAAACATGCATTGGGGAAAGAAGTAGTAGAAATGAATCCCATATTCATTTGTGCTGATGAATCATATTCAGAAGATTCACTTTCTAAAGAATCTCCACAGCTAGCACTCCAAGTATTATTAGCTTTCATACTTTTTGTATTCTTTGATCATAGAACTTCTTCTTGTTCCTCTCTTAATTCCTTTCCTTCTTTTCTTTCTTTTTCCACAAAGGACAATCAGGTCTGATTTGACCCATTCTTCTACTTTCATAACATTTTACTTCACCATCTTTCTTATCTCTATAGTCTTTCTTCTTGTAATTATTATGATATATCCTTTGAGCTACCATTTTGTTCATCCTCCAAGAAAGATTAGCTAATTCATTCTCTGATTTTTCTGTATCACTAGATTCTAACTAAATAACAACATTCTTTGTCATAGATCAAGTTACTCTTTCTGGAGTCGTGGCATTCATATGTTTAGAAGTTGTAGTAAAAGAAACTCCTCGATTCCCATTCTTCTTCTTCATGTTTCCATTATCTCTCTTCATTTTGTTCTCATGTTGAAGAAGAGTTCCAAAAACATCATCAAGAGAAATTTGAGTAACCTTTCGATTCTCATCAATAAAAGTTCTTTTTTATTCCCACTCATTGGGCATAATATCTATAATCTTATCAAAAAAAGCTTCATCATCTAGACCTTTCTCTCCTATATATTTTAAACTATTCACAATAGTCATGAATCTCTATTTCACTTTACTAATCGGTTCTCTATAATGAAAATTAAAACCATGATACTCACCTCTAAGCATGGATCTTCTAGTCTCAAACACTTTAGTTGTACCAAAATGTGTAACCTCTAGTTTCTTTCAAATAGAGTTAGCTATTTCACAAGAATAAATTTGGCTATATATGTTCCTAGTCATTGAAAAAAGTAATGTATTCTGTACCTTATAGTTGAGTTGATATTGTTCCTTTTCCTAGTTAGTAAATTTTCTGACTTCCTTATCTGGAATTTTATAATCACCAGTAATCATAACAAAGTTATTTACTCCAGTATTGATAGCAATAGTCTTCATATGATCTCTCCAATATTCATAGTCATTCCCATAAAAAATAGGTGGTCTTGTAAGATTTAAGTTGTCAATATAACCAACATTGATTCATGCCATCCTTAAAGAAAACTTTGGCACAAACATGTTAGTAGTATAAGTTTGTAAACAAGAGAAAATATTTTAAGAAATAAAAAAAATTGTGTCTCTATGAAAAAATTGAATCTGTACTATGATTCTGAAAAATATGCATCCGAAAAATATGAATACAGAAAATGTGAGTATGGGAATTCCTTCTGAATGTAATCATGAGACTAATTCAGATTAAACCAAAGGCTCTGATACCCATTGTTGAATTGGTACAGGGTTTTAGGTTTCCAACCTCTGATACCAATTGGTATGATGGTATAACTCTGAGTATGATATACTCTACTATACCAAATGTAGGATCCAATAGTAATGATATTCTTAGATTCAAGAGGTGGGGGTGAATTGTACCTTTAAAAAATTATGTTAGGAAATTTATTATAACCAAAATTCACAACACATCAAAGTTCTAAAGATATGCATGATTCAGGTAAAGTAATTCAAAAAGTGAAACATAACATAAGTTTACAAAATCATAGATTCTACCTTAATGTGTAAATAATCTTATCTAAATCAGAGTACAAGTAAGGAAGTATAAGAAAGTTATACTTTCCTTAACAGTGAAAAATATACAGTGGGAAACAAAGTAGTAAAAACTATAGATAACAAGTATAATCTATTTTAACCCAAAGTGAAGCATATCCAACAACCATGGATAAGAGGTATCCCTTGATTTATACTTTTAAGAAATTAAACCTTACCCAAACCCAGGTAATCCCTCAATCTGACGATTGTTATCTATATTACTATCCTCGAATGCCCTCGATTTGTAAGGAAATTGGCACCTCTGACATCACAACCTGATGTTTCTGATTTTTATGGTAATCGATCCACTGCATGAAGAAAGTCTGCACGAAGTAATGTTTGAATAATCTATTAAAAATTTCTACACAAATCATGAGAGTTGTTAAGGGCCTCTCTCTATAGAATCACATCAATAGAATGTATGAACCAATGTAAAGTTGTGTATGGAGCTTTTTAAATGAGCTCTTATTTATAGGTGAACCTCTAACGGTCATCTCCCTCCTCCAACGGTTATATTTCTCCTTGAATTTCGGAGGGACCTGTATACGTGTCACTCAAACAAAGGTTCATTAATAACTGAAAGCACGAAATTATTTTGTATATAATCAATAGTTAGTGTAATTAAAACTAATGTTCATAATGTAAGCAAATAAAATATCACAGTCTAACAAAAAATGGAATTTGGAGTCTACAATAAAGAGATGTTCAGATTCTGTATTTCTAAGGAATTCGTAATGAGGGTTCATAATCAGAATTCGTAATGAGAATTCATCAACAGAATTAGTAATGAGAATTCATCATCAAAATTTGTTATGATAATTCATCACTGGAATTCTTAATGAGAATTCATCAACAAAATTCGTAATGAGAATTCATCATCAGAATTAGTAATTAGAATTCATCACTGGAATTCATAATGAGAATTCATAATGATATTTCGTCATGAGAATTCATCAACAGAATTCATAATGTGAATTCATCATCAAAATTTGTAATGAGGATTCATCAGTGGAATTAGTAATTAAAATTCTTCAAGTAAATTTGTAATGAAAATTCATCACTGGAATTCGTAATGAGAATTCTGCATTTGCTTTCCTAATGAGAATTCATCACTGGAATTCATAATGAGAATTCTGAATTTGAATTCATAGTGAGAATTCATCACTGGAATTCATAGTGTGAATTCATCATCATAATTCTTAATGAGAATTCTATACTAGAATTCGTAATGAAAATTCGTAATCAGAATTCATCATCAGAATTCAGAGTAAAAAATTGAATACCTTATATCTATATATTATATGATTCCGAGATTTTGGATTTCAATCCAAATTTTATACTTTGACAAATTTATGATATGAATACAGAAATCAAGGTAAGGGTAAATTTACTTGAAGAAATAAATTTTCCTTATAGAATTAGAATATGTATTTTCTTATGTATATGGTGTTTGTGATTTTCAAAACAAGAAGAAACGGAAAAGTCATAAGGAAAACCTTATTGACTGAACAAATGTTGCATACCACACATGATCTTGGAAGAATACTAGTGGATCCTAGTTGGGGGATTACATATGTCATGCTTATAGTTTTTTATATGATGGAACAAAAACACATTTGACCCTGGTCGACATACTGATGTCATTTTAACATTATGAATCAATCTTCTTCAAAATACCTAACATGTATTTAACTAATTGATTAAATAAATAAATCCTTAAAATAAATTAAATAAATGTTTTAAGTAATATGGATTGATCCTAGAATAGTTTATTATGAATTAGAAATATTAATGAGTGTTTATAAAATATGTATAATAGGATATACATAGCTCGTCTATACTCGAGGTAATGGATTTTATCTCAATTTCTATTCATTGAGGCATATCTTAATGTTATATGCCCAATTTAAATTATATGTTATATATAATTCCATTTTACAGGAAATATCATGAATACCTAATAATTCAAGGTATTTTATGTTTCTATTAAAATTATTTTATCCAAGGTATTTTGACATGAAATTTACCATGTGATACAGTGTTTCATAACTCAATTTCATACCACTAAGTTATACATCAATTTAATTGACATTATAATTTGATTATTGTTTTTGAATTGATCTAAAAATCGTTTTATTATGTATATAAACATGTTTATTATGGATTTATATATTTTCATATAATCAAATAATGGTTTAATTAACCCTTAAAATGTTATAATATTTTTAAAGGATTCATTTGTCTTAATCTCATTTTATTTATTCATAACTCATATCATGGACCATGATTTCATTGAAGGGTGTACATAAAACATAATGAATTTTTTTCGATTATTAATTATTAAAATTAATTTATTTAATGATTTATATCATAATCTTTAGGTCAGTGACTTTGGATTTCAAAATTACTAACCTAGTAAAGGAATTATGTTTTTACAACATTGTAGTTTGAGATTATTTATCTTTGAGGTTAATTTAGGGGAAATCGTAATCTCTTGTTCTATTGACCCATATCCCTTTTATTATTCTTTGGATATGAATTTTATTTTGGTTTTTATTTCCCATTTATTCAATTAGTTATTAATTAAACATTAAAAAAGTTTTTTTATAATTGATAATGATCTATTATCTTCTTTTTAATAGAAAACCTATTCTTTTCCTTGTAAATGGTTTATAAAATGATTTCAATAGTTTATCTTTCTTACCATAACATTATTTAAAGTTATTTTTCATGTTATTTGACTTTATTTAATGAGGATTTAAAAGGAAATTTCAAATCTTTTTCCACATAGGTCACTTTTGACTCTCTTTATAAAATGTTTTAAAATATGGTTTATTTTTAACATTTACAACATGATGATTTTTTTCATGACATAATGACCATTATTTTCATTTAATATTCCATTATGTGATTCTAAGGTTATTTTAAATGAAATTAATTTTCACTATATTTTGTTGATTTTTAGTTTTTTAAAACTGATATTCATATTGGTAAGGGTATTTTTGTCAATAATTTATTAATTATCATATAATTGAATTTCAATTACGCAGTTTCAAAAACCATTGATTTTAATTATACTCCACTAGGATATGTTTTACTGATATCATACTTATTCTTTTTCTAGATGGATTATGATTTTTTTAAATTACTTTTCCTAGAACCTATTCTTTTCAACAGTTTAATCAACTTGTGAAAGGCCTAATTGTTTCTTCAATGATTTTTATGATTAAAAATAATCAATATATACTTTATTCATGTTATGACTGTTATAAATTTTTAATGATTACGGTTTGTTCTATTATAAACCATATGTGGGGGTTCTATTACAAATAGCGAATGATTGGGCCTAATATATATATCAAATGAATTGGGTAAATATATGGAGTTATCTTATTATAGGTTCTTCCAAATATATTGTTATAATTTACATTGTTTGGTATTAAATTTGAAAGAATTATTTTTAGAGTGTCATGATAATTATGTTCAAAATACCAACATGTTTTATTTATGCTTTATATGAGATTATAATGAATAAATTTTTTATCCATTATCTTCACATGGATTTTGACTATTAACTAAGAGGTATCTTGTCTTATTTTAAAAAGTTATTCCATCTATCATGTTTATGATCCATGTTTCTATGGGTATATATTCTGTTTTTTTAGGCACTTTGATTATGTCATCACACCCTTCTTCTCATATAGTTCTCATTGATGGAATTCAATTGTTGATGTTTCTATTTACCCTAACTATGATTTTGACCCCACCCTGGTTATGTTTCCATTTCCCTAGATAATTAATAATGAGGTTAAATTGTATGTATCTATAATGGTTTCTTGTGTGGAGAATTTTATGGGTTTTGATCAAAACCTAATGTAAAATAAGAAAAGAGTGGTCCATTGGAATAACGCTCATTTAATTACATGTGTAATAGTATGTAAGAGTTTACCCAATTATCTAAAATACTAATCCTAAAATTTAATTGGGTATGTATGTGATTTAATATTTTTCAATGATATTTTATGTTTTTATGGATAAAATAGAGTAATATTTCTTGGTATCAAAGCTAGAAATGTTATCTTAATTTTTTAGAACGAGATTCAGGAGTGTGAGTTTCATATTATTATAATTTGTATCATATTAAGGTTTATTTAACTTATATATTTTGTTGTTTTCATTTTAGGATTACATATGATTCATTGATATAATCTTGGGAATATATGTTTACTTTGATCATACAATAAAAGGCATAGCCACCCCTTTTGAGATATTTAGTGATAGTATTTTAAGGTAATTAATCATATCTTGGGGGAATATTTATTAGGTTGAGGTGTATGTTATCATATGGATTAACATGTGGTTTAACACTATAAATATTTCAGAATAATTATATTTTATTTTATTTGATGTTTGTGGAAAAGAATGAAATAACCTTCTATATTAAAACATTCATAACTATTAAGGTTATTTAGGATATAGGGTTATTTATTTATTGAAGGAACAATGTTAAAACATTAACATTATTGTAAAACAATTAGAGTATAATGTATAATGTAATTATATAATGGTTTATGAAATTTTTATATTGACTTACCTTATGTTAAACATTTTTGTATTGGTTATAGTCTAATAATAGTAAGAATATACTTCTATCTTTTTATATTCCTCATGGTCAATCAAAAAGATGATTTTTTATAGTGAAAAATTTATCTTTAATACTCATCATTTAGATAGAAATAAAATATTATGGTGGAAATTTAATAAATAATAAAATTATATTTATCAAGTATGAATATTTTCTTATATTCCTATTCTAGATGGAATAGTAATTCATCAACTATAACACCATGAAATTTAAAAATATTAAAAAAACACAATATCATATGAAACAAGAAACATTGATTTTAACTTCTTTTACACAAAAAAATATTCGTAAATTGTGTTAAATGAAACAATTAGTTTATCTTTTTTTTACACACAAGGCCAAGTGATACCGAATAAAAATATATTATTAAAATTATTATTTAATTTTCTAGTTATTACAAAATTATTTGAAAGGTTGGGTAAGAATATGATTTAATAAATTATCAAATTATATTGTTTAAACACGTCTATTAATTACATGTTGATTATTATAAAAATAAGACTCATTTGAATGAAAAATAAATGTTTTCTGAAAATATATTTTTTTCTGAAACATTGATTAATCGTTCTTGGTGTGCATAAATAAAAATTACTTTTTACTGTATTTAACAAATTACTATGTCCAAGAAAAATTCATTTTTTGAAATAACAAAACCATAAATTTATTTAATATTTTTTTAATTTTTTATGATGTATCATTTTTTGATGAATATGGAAAATATAGAATTTTAATAGAAACCTTCCTTTTCATCTAAATAATATATAAAATTAAATTATATTTTCAATTTATGTTAAAAGAAAAAATAGGTCAATTATACATATTTTAATACAATTTTGGAAATTTTTATGATTTTCATATTGAATTTTTTTAGAAACACATTATAATATTTTGACCATTTTTACATTACAAACTCTATTTATAATCACATCTGTGGGATTAATTTTAATTTACGTTTTTCCACATCTATATATTTCATTTGGTAAAATAGATTTTATATTAAATATGAGAATAATTTATATTATATAAAAAGTTCAATCTAATTATCGACCATGATGATTAAGGAAAGTAGTTAACATTAATTATATTTGTTATGGTAAAAATAAGTTTGAATTGTGGTTAAACTAAAAATATAATGGTTATAATAACATCACAATTTTTTAAATAACCTTTTTTTTCAATATTTACGACCTTATGAATTTCAGTTATTTTTTTATTATTTTTATGGAAACATATCAATGAATGTGACCTATATAATAATTTTAGTTAAAAAATCCATAAAAAAGAACCAACCATGATTTTAATATCTATAAACCCATGGGATTGGAAAAAAGTATCATAGGATAGGTTATAGATAATATATTGAATGATAAATTAGTTTTCCATAATAATTTATCTTTCAATTTTTTAAATGATTTGATTATCTAAAATGTTTATAAAATGTCAATTCATTAATTATTTATTTAATAATTAACTAAAATAGGTGATGCTAATAATATTAAAAGGGAATATAATTTAATGAATTATAATCTTAAAATAATATTTAAGATGAATATATCATGTCACATAGGTTTTAAATTAATATATTAAAAGTTCATAATTTTCTCAATATTTTTAAATTTAAATTAAATATTAATTGTCAAAAATTAACATTAATGATATTTTATAAAAAATTATATTTTATTACTCGATATAAAATAACTAAAAAATATATCACCTTCTATGTAATTATTAAATTTTAATAAATTCAATTTATGGTTCACTCATGAAATAATTTATCTTTTATAGTAAAAATATTTACCCCTATATAGTAAAAACCTTGTTAGCACATTTAGAGTTAAGGCATTGTTTTGGAAAGTTACATGTGATTATTTTAAAATTAATTTCCAACAAATATTAGTTTTTTTATAAATTAAATATATTATATATAATCAATATATTTAAATTTTATAATAATTATTAGTATAATTTAGTCTTATTGCATAAAGATCATAGGTTAGAAACTAATTACCATAATCAAAAACCCCAATAAATAAATCTGGGATCATAAGATGTAAGGATAAAAATGATTAAAACATATATTTCCCTGTGTAATGTGGGTTATTATAGATCATATAATAACTAAAAAAATATAATATATCATTATTGGAACCACCTGAGGTAATCATTACCTCTAAATAGTGAATACTTTTGGGGATTTACAAAAGTGCTATTGCTCCTCATCTATAAAAGAGAACACACTCACATCCATTCTCCACACCAATCAAACCATTTTTATCATATAAAATCTGATCAAATAACATAAAAACTAATCTCCCATAATCCTATATTACTATGTTTGGGATTAAATACATCCTAGGAAGGGTTTAGATCAAATCAAAAAACGTTTCCCAAAGGAGGTGCAATATTCTTCAATAAGCATCTTCATTTTATTTCCATCTACACACCCTAAAAATCAATTTAAAGCATGTTGATATAAAAAATATTGTATAATAAATATACATACAGGTTGTTATGTTATTTTTATTACCTAAAACTACAGACACTTCCATCAAATGGGATTCAAAAAAACGTTCGTTTGTATGATAGAGTACCACCTCGCGAATCGATGTAATTAATTTTTTCATTACAACCCCTCAAGGTTGGGTATAATGATGGATACAAATTATATATATATATATAATATGACATTATTAAACCTATGTATTCATTATATCATATATAACTTACTAATTATCATTTATTTGGAGATAGGATAATGTCGCTCATGTGAATGGAGGACCACCACCTCATGAAGGGATATGATTCATCATTTACTAACGCTTTACATGGAAGGCAACATTGAAAAATTAAAATTATTATATATGATATAAGTGAAATAATTATGATATTTATGAAATATTAATCATAATTTAATGTCAATATATCATTTCATTTTCATTTATTTTCACTCAATGAAACACACTAACGTCATCCTTGTACATGTGGGCTACCACATTCACAAATGGATGTGACCACCTTTATATCACCAAACCACACTAATGATATATATAAGTATTTAAAATTTTATTAATGATATTTTTATCATTATTTAATGGTAACATATTACTTACCTCATTTCAAATACTTTTTTCTAAAAACGGAATCGTTACTGATGCGTACGTATGTTCTACAATATTTATGATCATAACCTACTCAATTTTTTATTATAATAATTTATGAATGATTTTAAAAGACTAATAGATGTAAAAATATTATAATTATGCCATTATCATCATTCTACATAATATATAACTATATAATATGTACAATAAACAGATCTTTCATTACAAACCATTCATGAAAAAATAAGACTATAAAAACCTAAAATAATGATAATAATGCCAGATTATTGAGAAAAGGGTGATAAAATATTATAAAAGGATAATATTTGAAATAATAAATAATTATATGGTGATATAGAAAATTAGGATATATTTCAAACCTATATTCCGGAGGTTAGTTTACATTGAAAAAAGATGAAGCGTAATGTACATGATTTCTTTAATCAATTATCAATCCTTAGGTTAACCATCAAATTTATGATTATGTCATGATATGATTATTGGTATAATTAACATAGATTATATTATGAATTATTTCCAATTTTTTTATGATTACTTTAATTTGATAAGCATATAGATTCATTTATAAATTTTCACATCAACATTATGATCATTTTAAGGGTTTATCCCCTAATATCATTCTAATCACGATTTTTTATTATTGAATTTTAGATCAAGGAAATTACATGAACATTTCATAGTAAAAGCAATCATATTTTTCTCCTTTTGAAATTAATTAACTATTTCTTGTAATAATTTCATTTTCTTCATCTCTTTTACATTATATATTTCAGAAAATATTTTTTTTTGAAAATTAGACTTCATTTAACTCTTGAGCTGGAAATATATTTTATTACAAGACAATGTTTTATAAATAAATTATATTTTTTAATCCTTTTAAAATTGATTTATTAGGTATTTAAACCCATTTTTAATTTTTATATAATGTTTTAAATGGAATATTCTTTTAAATTCAAAACAATTACTATTTGGAGTTTACCAACAAAGTGAGAGTAAAATTTGTTTTAACATGTACAAAATGATTAGAATTTCCAAAAGTCTTAAAAAATCAATTATTTTATAGATTATTTTTATTTTTTAATGTTTATTTTTAAATAAATTTATTTTAAAATTGTTTTTGATATTTTATTTTTTAAAATTTATTTTCAAAGAAAAGTATTTTCAAAGTTTTTTATCCAAAATGAAAATAATATTTTACTCGTAAATGTTTTTAATGATGTTTTATAGTACTTATAATCATTAATGAAAAAAATAATTTATTATTAACCTATTTGGTATATATTATATTGAAACATTCTTTAGTCTTACTCTAGATGGTTTATTCTCACCTTGACAAAGAAAATTACATATATTTAATTTCATGATTCATTTTTATTTTTGTTAACTTTATCATGAATTATTAACTTTATTATGGACATTAAATTTACTATAAATATAAATATTGATTATCATTGATCTATTTGTTTCCTGAAATGTATATCATTGTTACAAATGGTGTTTACTTTGACATTTATTTATTAACTAGGGAAATGATGATAAATCTGTATTCTTTATCCAATAAGAATATTTGATAGGGAATATTATATATAAGATAACATGATAATTTAATATATATGAGTAATGTGGTGGACAAGAAATATATTTTTTGGATAATCTATAATGGATTTTCCCCAATACAAAATAGTTTTATAAACCCTGTGCATTTTAAACATGTAGGTTTTAAACAATGTTGTGAAATGTACTGATAGTTGTATGATAAATAGGATTCAAAAAAGATATTGAATGTAAATGTATCTTGTTCATGTGAATCATGAAATCACATAATTAAGCATTTGATTCATCAAGATTCAAGATTCATTATCCATGATATTTTCAATATGAAATTTTCGATGAATGATTTCCATTATCATTTTATTAATTAAATGGAATATGATTTCAATTGTTTATATTTTCATATTGATTCTTCCATATCTTATCGTGATAGTAAAGTTATTTAAATGTATTTTATGGTATGTTATTTACCTTTTCAAATTTATTATTTTTATTGATTCATGGTATCATTTGTGGTACTTAACCCCTACTCATCATTTGAGATCACCCTTGTTATGTTTCATTGAACTAGGATTCAATGAAGTTTACTATGACTAATATACAAGGATATTCTTGATGGAATAATATTATTTTTTAAATAATATCATATTGTTATTTTTGTTTTCAAAATATATTATGATACTGAAGTATGTATATATTTATCCAAGTCTAATAAAATATTTTGTCCTTCAGGATATGATTCCTTGTATCATATTCCATTTTTAAAAAGCACAACAATATATTTGAGATTTTTGTGTCATGGTCTCTATATTTTGAATCTTGACATGTTTAGTAGAAAACATGGGGGATAGATTTAAGAAAACAGAAATTATGGAATAAGACCCCATGATAGACATTGGAGATAAGTATAGAATAAAATTTTAAATTCTTGGGATTATACATTATGATTTATAATTATATGATTTAATCTAGTGTTTATCCTTATTTGGAAATTGTGGGAATCAATCCATCAGATTATGAAATTAAAATATTATGGGTTTTCGCTCACACTAAAATTCGGAGCCATGATTTCTCACTCAAGTGAACAAAATGTTCACTAGAAATTAAAATGGGAAGTGAATACACATCATTGTTCATATGTTTATGATTTGAAAAAATATGAAGATAAAATATACTTATTGAGGGAAATTATTTCTCTCTCAGATATTATCAGGGATCCATGGATATTAAATGGTATTTTTAATTATATAATAAATCCAGATAGTCTGTTGGGTGTAATGAGTAGCATAAATACCTCAAGGGACATACGAGCATACATTAAGGGTATAAATATATTGGAAATCACTCCTACAAAGTATAAATTAAATTATAAAATAGTTGTACTTATCATAATATAAATAAAAATATTGGAATTTATTATTCTTATAAAGGTGCAACTAATTAACAGAAGTGCATCTCTTATGCTACATTGTAAAGGAGGAAATCTGATCACCAACATATCATTATGAATTTCACGGGTTGGAAATTCTAGCAACCACTGTATTTTATATTTAATAATTCAGGGCCTCTTCATCTGAATTGAATACCTATGGTGAAAGATAATTACAACTCAATTTATAATAAGGGAATTCTAATAGCATGCCTATATAAATAAACGGCCCTCAAAATAAGAATCTATAAGTAGAGTGTAACAACTTTTTCTTAGAAGTGCACAGATAATTCATCCATGTAATCACAATTTCTATTATTATAGGAATGAAAGGGATATTTAAAATTCATTTATTTTTTAGATAGTGAGGTAGAGTTGACTAGATAACCGAATAATTAAATAAATCTCAAATAAATACTAAAAAATAACTTCAGAAAAAGGTGGTTAAATAATGGTGACATAAATAAATAGTTATTTAATTCCATCCAAAGGGTTACGAAGGATAAGTTACCTATTTTTCTCATTAAATATGTTGATCAGGTGTTGGATGGAAGGATTAATATCTCTAAACATGTGAGTTTATTCTATTAAAAAATATCTAATGGGCCTATTTTAAATCTTGAATTAACGAAGTGTATTATTCAAAAAAATTGAATGAGGAGTTTAATGCTATGTTGACTAATTTTCCTTTTTAAATTCATTTCAATGATGTCATTTTTGTTTTTAATCACAGAATTGCACTTGGTCCTGATGGTTTTACAAATTTCACATTTTGATGATTTTGGGATCCATTACAACGTGATCTCTAAAATCTAGTCTCATTGTTTTTTAAAGTTGGTTCTCCCTCAATAAGGGGTAATTATAAAATTCATTAAACATATTATAAATATGGAAAATTCATGTGACATTGGATCCATTATCATAATTTCCTTAGTGAACATTATTCATAAATTAATTGGAAAATACATACTAATAGGCTATAAACAATCACATATAATATAGATACATGGAATTATTTTGGATTCATCAATGCTAGAATAATTAAATATTTTCTCACTGTAGAATTTGAATTTTGGACCTATTAAGAAATCCTTTAAAGGGGCACAATTTTCTTTAATCTGGATATTAACAAATATTTTAAAATGATCTAATGGGGTTTCAATTATATGATTTTTATCAGGTTTTGTTTTCATGAAAATTTTATACCTTGGATCAAAAGACATTTCACCTCTACAAATATCTCAAACCAAATTAAAGTTTTTTTATAGGTATACTTCACATGATAAAAAGAATTAGTGGATGGTTATCCTCTTTCAGGTGTCATATTTTCTATAGTAGAGGATTATCCTAGTAGTTTACATCTTAACACGGTGGATAAGGATACCTAGAAGACCATAAGGGCATCTTGGAATTTTCATTCTTCATCAAACCTTTTCTATGATTATTATATCAAATTGATTATAATATGTGATAAGAGTAATATAAAAAACATAAGAAATTACCTTTTTAATTATAATAAGGTTTAGAGGATGGTTATCAGCTCCAGTAAATCCTTTATTTTATTTGGGAAGATATATTTTCTAATAGAAATGTGTATATGATCAAAAATTTTGGAATTAAAGAGGGGATGATCTCGGATTTTTATCTTGGTGTACCACTTTTTTCGGGGAGGCCAAAATCCTCTAATTTTTATAACATTATTGTTCATGTTAAAAGTTTTTTATCTTCATGGAAAGGAAAAACTATCGAAATGGTGGTGAATATTTTCCTTATGAGACCGACTATTAATTCCAAGTTTGATTACTCCTTCATGGTTTAAAAAGTTCACCAAAATTACCTATGACCAATGACTCTGTTATTAGAAACATTGTCTAGAGAGGATCAATCATAGAATGAAAACTCATCACCATTCTTTGGAGTAAATTTTTTAAGCCAAATTTTTTTAGTGGGATTGGAATTAAAAATATGACTTGTTTTAATAATTCCCTGTAAGAACAAATTATATGAAGATCGATTTATTAGAGGTATGTATCTACTAATTTTTTAATTACTATATTTTTGGACCTGATGAAATTAAGAAGCATGGATTATTTTGACTCTTCAGTCTAGATAGCATTGAAAATCATTTATTCCAGCATTATTTTTAAGTCTCATTGATTGGTGGGAAAAAATTTCTCTTTGAACTTCTGGTAAGAGAATGTTATAGAGAGGATTCTTATGGCATATTTCAGCTAACTAGACCGGGATGTAAATCATAATCCTTTAATACATGATCAAGTTATCAATCTTGAAAATCATTAGGGGAATATTAAGGAGGCTATGAGGGATTGTCATATTATAAAATAGGATGAAATAATGATTTTGGAACTAGAAAAATGTAGAATGATTTTTTAAATGAATTATTTTAAAAACATAAATGTAGAATAGGGTCACAAGTGGCTTTAAAATTTCCAAAAAAAAAATTTCAACCCTCCAGATTCACATTGGTTTGGCGGATTCCCTTCAAAAAATTACCTTTGTCTTGTTGTCTTCAATCAGTTGGAATTCCATTATTCTCAGGATGTAATATCATCCAAAACACACATAGGATGTCAATAGTATTTTTTTATGTTGTCTCACAAAATTAACTTTGTAGAAATTTGTTTCCGATTTCATTTGGATTCATCTATTACAATGTGATTCCATAATTAATCGGATTGTATATTATTTAATGTTGTATAATTCAATGATAATAAGGAAATAAATTTATGTTTGTTTTTTTATAACATCCCTATGTGGTTTAGTCTTTAAGAAACTGTTTCAATAATGTACATTTAATAAATATCGTCTAGGTTGATTAGACACATATAATGGTGGTTGTCTAGGAGTATAACACCATTCATAAGGGTCACTTAAAAAAATCTATATATGATTTAACTATTTTAAAATGTTTAAACATTATAGGAAACTATTTTACCCTTAATGGATCTTTAGAAGTTGTATTGAACTCACCTTTCATTGTGTGGATTAAGTCGATCCTTGATAGAGCTTCAAGAGTGAACCCCGGTCTTTCTAGTTTTTGTGCTGACTTCAGGGATAAGAATCAGATGATTAATGGTTTCTTCTTTGGTATGTGTGGTGTGGCCTTATCTATCAACGAATAGAAGTTTGGGTAGATCAAAGTAGTATATATGGAAGGATAAAATAGAATAACATATGGTTTTAATGCTATTAGACTACACTAGTTCATACCATTAGAACTAATAATTTTCATTTATCGTGGATGTTGATGGCCTAGTGGATCAATTTATTGTTAGGCCTATAAAATATAAATTACATCATCTCTCATGTATTTTGGGAGAAAAATTATCTTTTTTTATGTCCTTGAGAATAAACTGATTGATTGCAAGCATCCCACATACTCTATGGTTCGTCGTGATGAATTTATTTCATTTTTTCATAGTGACATTATAAAATAACATATTTCATAATGTTGTAACTTAAATTATCATTGAATAAAAATAATTTTCCTATATAAATGATTGAATGGATTGGGTGTTTTATATATGTGAGGTGAAAAGGATCACATGAAAAATGAATTTAAATGGAAGAAACAAAAACATGTTATTTAGTGTCCCAACTGTAGTGAAATGGGTCACTAAACAAAAAATTTCCCCAAAAATGAAGGGAATATAACTTGGTTCAAGCTATGGAATCATGGTCAAGGTTATGATATGGATATAACCTATGTGGAATGATTAATTTTCTAATTTATTTGGATAAAATAAAAATACTTTCAACATATTTTACTTATTATATTCCTCCTGATTGGAAATAATGAAACATAAAAGGATTTAACAAGAAAACTAATTGTTAAATAATTTGAAATCATTAATTTATTTGTGCTAAGAATAATAATTTTATTGGAATGCTTAAATTCATGTAAAACATATGATTGAGGGGAAGATATCCAAAAAAATTCATGATATTAAGATATTAATTATAGGATAATGATATGATTGATATGGGTAAATATTATAGTACTAATTACGATATAACTGATAAAGTATTTATTAACAAAGTGTTTATGCTATCATTGATGGAGTCAACAACATTTTATTATTTAAGTAATATATCCAGTAATCTATGATTGATTTAAATAGTATATAAAAATAATGTTTTCTATAATATTAATGTTAAATCAACTCATAACCATGTTTCAAGTGAATACATGACAACATTATTACCATTCTTGGTGTGTAACGATTAAAATCTACTTCATGTTGTTATGATAATATCATTTTTTAACTCGATTGAACTTATTTTTAATCCCCCAAACCCACTTACCAAAATTCAATGCATTATTTCAATACATTGGAATGATTTCATAGAATCAAGTCCTAAAGGACCAATCTGTTTAGCTTTTGGGAAATAGATTACATATATGAATGTTACATTACAATTTCAAAAATAAAACACGACATAAATAATCCTTTGAGAATGTCATTCTTCCCCTATCATAACCCCATATATCAATCATAGTACACTACATCAAATCCTTGGATAAATAAAACATAAGGAAGGGGTGATCTGAGATGCATAATAAAGAAAATAATATAGCATAAATTATCATAAATAAGAATTAACATTTAAGTCAATGTATAAGTCTAAAACACATGCCTTATAAAAATAAACTTCAGCATAATATGGAAAAGACAGATCAAATAATTCAATATACTTATTCACATGGATATTCTTCTAGCCTAAAAATCACATATAATATCAATATCTAATTTTATAATGACAGAATGCATAGTGTCGGACATCATAACCACATAGTCAATGCCTTGTGCCAAGACTGAAAATAAAAATCCCATCAAGGCCATGTGCCAAGAGGCTAATTTTTCTCATTAGACCAACCGATGCATCAAGGAGCTATAGAAATCTCCACCCGTCACTAACTAAGTCCAATACATTTCTCATATTAAAAATTTGCAACATAACATAAAGATTCATACAAAAACTAGAATTCAAAATGTCAGTAAATTAATCGTAAACCATGAATGATATAAAAATATCAAATCCATAGTCAAACATATCATAAATCATTTAGTACAATTTGGAAAATTTTATTACAATAAATCAAACTCAATTAAAAATAATATTCATTAAAGGATGTTGACAAAGTTGAAAATGATCAGTAAAACTCTTTGATATAAATATAATTTTTTGTTAAATCATATAAAAGTCATGCATTTATAAAGGAAGTCATTTAAAATATATTTTTGAATCAAAGTGTATCATACCACTATAAAACTTCTAAATGGAATTGATCTTTTTAATAATCTTTCCGATATAAATAAATCCATAAAATCATTTTTTAAAAATTGACATTAATAAAAATATTTAGAAAAATATATTAATAAAACATTAAAAATGCTCAATATGATAAAGATTACCTTACAAAAATCCTTAAAATATTCATTTTGAAAACATTTTTATGAATCATGGACTTGGATGTTAAAAATTCTCCATTAAATACATACACATAAAAATCTTGGATAATAATCAAATTGAGGAACTAACCCTTACTTTGTACACTACATTAGCCAGGGTATGTTTAAACTCATGTATAATGAAAAAATTATGTTATTAAATTATAAACGAACCATATTCATATTTATGATATCATATTTGAATCATTTATTTCTCTATACTACACTTTCAATACTAATTTATATGTTAAAATAACATTTTGGGTAATAATCGCTTTCTTTATCACACATGTTTTAAATTGTTATTATTGATCGTATCTCATAGATCTTTATTTACATATTTATATAAAATAAAATATCATATATATATATATATATCATATATATTAATAATATAAATATTTATAATAGATAGATATATGAAAGGGAAATACTGTTCATGGAGACGGTTGTCCGTACGTACGCATGAACATTGTTTCTATTTTTTATCGTATAGTATGTATGTAAATAAATGACAGATATTTATTAATAATAAAATATATATTTCAAGTAAAAATATTAATCCATATTTATCATACATAATAAATATATTTATATATATTTATATTTATATGTATTTATAAAAATTCATGCACGTTGATCGTTGAAGATGAATCTCATCACATCGTGTAGATGGTAAATCGTACATACGCACGAGCGAAAATATCATTATATAGATGGTAGAAATTTGTTTAATTGGATGTTATATTATATATATATAATCATTACCATATTATATTCCTCATTTAAATAAATTATATTCATTAATATACCCATCTAAATAATGTAGTGTTGAATAAAAAAACTACATTATGATGTGGGGGCGGTAAGCCGTACATACACACGTATGGTGTCTTTCTCATTCACATGATTAATAGAATAATGAATATGGTTGTACCATATTTATAAAAACATCATAGTATGTAGAGGGTAATGTAATTATTACTTTTGGAGTGTAAGCAACAATGAATGTAGAACTCGAAGAAGAAATGAACATTGACAGAGGTGGTGAAATAAATACCTCTTCTTCTAGTTCTTCCAATTAATTTGATCAAAAGGTCTCTTTTAGATTGATTTATGATCAATGTTAGGCTCTTATGTTTATTTGAGTGTAGTTTGGAGGAGATTGGATTAGGAGTTGGCCGAGTCAAATGGCTTTGGATTTGTGATTTTGAGAGATGGTGATTTACCCTTTTATAAGAGAGGCGTGGGTCACTATAGGAAAAGCATGAAATATTATTTTATTATAAAATCATTTCTAGTTTCTAATGGATCCAAATGGATCTATTTTGAGGATAACGTGGGTTTGTGTTTAAAATCTTTCAATGAATAGATTTTAGACAACTTTAGGTAACCATATTAACCTTATCTTTTAGATATAACTCTTAGATAAATAGTTTATCTTTTACCATGTCTTCTTGTATAATTAAAATAAATGGTTCATAAACATACTATAAAAAGACAAAGGGACCCCATGTAGTTAAGTATTGAAATCTATAACCTTATTTATTTCATTTGGACAATCATTACATTTTTTGGAATGTTATATAATTTAATAAAATACTATTTGTTTTAGAAACTCATTTTTGTCAATTATGACACTATTTAGTATATGGTTTTTTTGAACGTCATAACAACATTATTAATTTGGGAAAAAATAATTAAAATAACCCCAACATGCCATATTAACCTATAAAATTTGTGTAATTATCCAATTCTCAATTTACATTTATTGTAATATTTATAACATCAATTATTTTAATCTTTCATTAATAATGTAATTTCTACATCATCATTGTGTGAAAAATAAATTTAATAATTTAATTTCTAAAATTTTTAAATAAACTAACATTATTTATTAAATACATTTATGTTTCTAATGAATTTTTCTAGTCAAATTTATCATATATATAACACTATATAAATAATCATTAAATTTTGAAATTAACACTTTCAACTCTTCTTTAAATAAAATAATAATAAATGCACTAATCTAAAAAAAATGTGGATAAAAAACGAACATATTTTACCCATAAGTTTTATTTTGGTATAATTAACATATCTATTAGATATAGGGCATTTATTGGGTAATTATAATATCATTTTTACCTTTAATTACCCTATTTAATTGTAATTATGGTAAATAAAATTCAAAAGTAACTATTCACAAAAAATTATTTTCATCCAGTTAAACAACATTATAATTAATAATATCAACTTTATCTCTCGTAATATTGAAATTCAATTCATAGAAGCGTTAAAATTACGTTTTATGAGAATTTGCAAATGTTCCTAAAAGTTGGGTAAAAGACGTTAAAATGTTCAATAAAATTTTATACAATTAATTTTATTACACAATGACAACAATGAATTAAATTGAACTTATATATGTATTATTTATCTATTTTGACTTAATATAAATTTAAATAATATAAAAAATTATTTAAATAAATAGTCGGTATTAAACAATAACGCGGTGTTTTTCACTATTCATCAAAAATTGAATATATACAGAAAAATACCAAAAAATCACCCAAGAAAATTTTTATAATCCCAATTAAAAAATTATTTCTATTTTATAATATTCAAAAAAAATAATTATCCTTAATTAATTTAAAATTAATTCTCGTTGTCAAAACCAGAAAGCAGATTGTTAAGAGTTAAAAACTATCGAAAGATAGATATGTGTTTATGTCCAATTTAAATATAAGAGTACATTCAATTAACACTATTGGATTATATTTTAAAAATATAATCTAGTTATACTTCAAAACAATTCAAATTTATACTTTAACACTATAAAATATTTTGATTGAAAAAGTTGTTTAAAATTAAAATTTAGTATTATTCACTATTCATCAAAATATGAATGTTATCTAAAAGAACAATAAATTTATCAAAACTAAAATTTAATGTGTATATTCTAAACAAAATCTTTATTTGGTCCAATTAAATATTTAAAAGTGTCAAATATTATATTTAAAAAAAGTTCTTCAATAAAAGGGAGTAAAAAGTAATTTTTGTAAAATAGTTCTCTTATCTAAAAAATAGATTTTTTTCCTTATATTATTTATAAGAAACATATAATATGGATCTTAAAATTATATGGAGTATATAAAATTCAAAATGTAGTTAATATTATTCATAACCGCTTTTTGAAGGACTTGTTTTTTAAGTCATGGTGCACTCAAATATGGTGTTCTGTGTAGCGCAAGCTACTGAATTACTTTAGATAGATAACGTGCTATGAAATCTGAGAGTGCGTCGTTATCCAATCCTTCAATAAATTGATTCCTCGGAATTTGAAGTTGTTCTTTGAAAATAACTTTTTAAAAATTGAAATTACCTTTGTGGAAAACCCAAAATGAAAATAGGTTTAATAAAATTATACTTAATAAGAGGGAAAGGGAAATGAAAAAGTCCCCACTGAATTATGATCTTCAATAGAAGAAGATTTATAGAAATTAGGGTCGCATAATTGTAGGGAAATGGTTAATATTTTTAGATAGTGATTGAGTTAATCAATTAAAATCATGTGAATAATAAATTGGATATTGAGGGCCACGAAGCCATAAGTCTGTGATAATTTAAATATCTTCTGTTCAACAAAACATAAGGTAATAGGATAACAGATTTTTTGGTTTTAGGTTCCTTTCCCTAATTCTTAATATAAAAAAACATGAAATGTAGAGTTCCACCCTTTAAGTAATTTCTACCACAAACTCATTTTCACTACAAAAGATAATAGAACCCAAAAATATTTTATTAATCCTAATATTATAGGGTCCCAAAAAATGAATTTATAATTTATCTGTCATAAAATTTTAAAAGCAATATTATTCAAACTATGACATCATATAGGCTAGTGGTTGGTGATACACCCTTGTCACCATTCGGTTTCGTGGTCAATTCTCACAGCTTTTCCGGATGCGACATGTTGTCGCCCGACCATTGAGCTGTCCTTTTTATAAAAAATCAAAAAACATTTTTAAGAAATGTTTTAACCATAAACCATAGTATCCAATTTCCAACATAATCTATTCCAATCATTTGACTTATCCAAAATACTTGATTCCAAACTCATAGTCCAAAAATTTATAAGGAAGGCCAACATAACATAATAAAGATCTCTTATTGCCAAATAATAACATGTGAGTACCTTCATCATGTATTCTAATAAAACATGGTAACACATTGAATTAGCATAAAACCATATTGATTAAATTCATGATCCATTCTTCCTAATAGAATACTAGATATATTCTTCATATACAAAAATTTTGAATACTACAACAATGATGAAATAAATAAAAAATTAATGTAAAATCATAGGTAAATATAGAATATTAAATTTTCATATTTATTAATAATTTTGAATGGAAAATTAATTTTACATTAAGGGGGATTCTCTGTCTGATAGCATACTCAACTCACAACAACGAGATTCATTGAAAAATTATGTTTCACACAACATTGATTTATACTAAAAAATATATAAATCTTATTATTATTTTAAATTGTAGTTAATGCCTAGACATTGTATTAGAGTGATTGAATAGAAAAGACTAAAAAATGATTTTACATGTTTGTTAACTACATTTACATTTATCCAAAAAAATAGTGTCTTAAAATAAGAATGAATCCTATTTTAAGAACAAATACACTAATATTATTTAAACGGTTGATTTACCACCTTTTGATGGCCAACCATTTTGAAATATCATTTTATCACTTTTATATATTCTATTTTAAAAAAATAAAATAATCCTTTAGAATTGGGACATAAATATTTAATTTGGATGAAATTTTGGTATTTTTCTGATAAAGATTGCCTTTTATTGAATAGTGAAGAATACAATATTATAATTCAATGCTATATTTTAATCTAATTTATTTATATTGTTAGATTATATTTTTTATTGGTTCTAAAGTGTAAATAGATTATGATTTTACCTTTTAATCCAATTTTGTTCATTGGAAGTAACTTCACTTTGAAAATGGACATAAAAAGTTTAAACCTTTTGATAGTTATTATTTTTTAAACACCCACTTTTTTACAGTGGAAATTAATTTTAAAATAATTTCCACCAATAAGAGGTTTTGAATTTAGAATAATATATTCCAAATTTGGAAACAGGTGTTCCAAATGGTGTAAATATTTATCTTTTATTTTTATACATTATGAATATTTACTTCGGTGATTATTTTATTTACCATGGTTAAAGGGTAAATCCCTTAAATAAGGGCAAAACATAATATTATAATACTATTAAATTACCCTAACTTGAGTCTTAATCCTATTGGATGATACATGTTTGACCAAGGGAAACCTTGGGTCGATTTTGGGACCCTATGGAGCCACTTGGGAGTGACATGGACAGTTTATTTTAATTTACATAAAGTAAAGACAAAATGACATAAACAAATGTCTTTTAGTAAATCATTTTTTACATGGTGTTATATAAGTTTTCATTTCAACTATAAATATTAATTTTAAATATAAAATGACTTCCCACATCATGTAATTTTTTTATAATTTTTAGATATCGAATAAATAATATTATTTATGACAAAATAATGATGCAGTGTTTACCGCATTAATGGATTATTTAAATAAATACGTTTATTAATATTAAAACATTATCCAAAACTGGTCCATTTCTTATTGTATTATTTTATTTAGAACCTTATTCATCTAATATTCACTTTTAATGAGTTTTGGACCATTTGAAACAGAAGAAAAGTTCATAATAAAATAATATTTTCAAACATTCCTAAAGAGACACTCCTACACCTTATAAAAATCCCTCACGTGTAACCCATTCCTCTCACCTCTCAAGCCCCTTCTCTCATCCAAAAACGTCCCAATTATTCTTTCTACATTTCTCTCTTCCTCATATGAAGTATTACCTTAGGATGAAGTTACTTCAAGTAACCAATTGGGGTCAATCCAAAGAGAGTTTCCCGATTTTAAGGTAACATTTTCTCTAAAGTTATTTTATTTTATTTCTCCAACCTCATAAACTCTATTTATTATTCCCTTTTATAACTATACCTGTATCCTAAATACACTATGTTGTTGTTATGATAATTATTTGAACTACTCCTACACAAACCTCAATCTAATGGGTAAATAACATACTGTTTCTGTGGATGTCAAACTAATATCTCACGAAACGATGATTGTTCAAATGCTTCCAACCGCCTCTCATGGTGGCCATTATGATGACACTGTATTTATATATGATATATTTTATGTCTATGTTTTCTTTATTATTCTGTATTTTTCATTTATATCATACCTGTATGGTTTCCATTTTGGGTAAACGTTATAATTTCATTTCAGGAAGTGCAGACTACCGCCCCCACAATGTGATATGACCCGTCCATACTATACATGGGACGTAAAAAGGATGGAGTTATTGAAATTATATATGATATTATACTGTTATTATAATATAAATATTTATCATTAAGTCTTCATTCCATTATAATACAAAATATAAATGAATGTAGTGTTCGTGCGTACGTATGACTTTCTGACTCCATTAATAGTGCATTTAATTTCTAATATTCAAATGTTATATACTATTATATGTAAAAATATATACAATATATATATGATATATATGATATGTAAATGATTAATATCATTCAAGAGATAATGTAATTTTCACCACATGAGAAAATTGTAATTATATAATGTTCATTTTTTCGCAAGTTCCGAACAATAATAAAATGCCAAATAATAACTCAAATAATTAACTAATTGTTACAAAAATGTAATAAGTGATATAAAAGGAATAATAAACCTGGAAAATTGTCTTAATCAGGTATAAAATAACTTATGTATATTATTCAGGAATAACAAGGGAAAAACGAATCATGTCGGACATGAGGTATGAGATTTCTTATCTCACTTTTACTTCCGTCAGATTTCCATTTTTGGCCACATATTTATCGCATGTGTTTTATTATGTTCTGAAATTATATATATATATATATATTATCCTGATTATATTTATATTAATGGTATTATGTGATTCATTTGGTGGTTATTATCTTTTTTTCTTACGACTCCATTGAATAGAACGTGGTATGATGTTTATTATCTCACTATAAATTCTGTGATATTTCCATTGTTTGACATTTATTTATTTCATGTGGTGTATTGTTTACTACCATTTGATATATATTATCATGAATCTCTTTATATTGATGGTATTCTATTATTCATTTGGTTTTTATTAACTTTTTAGTCATACTAATTGATTTATTACAATGTGGTAATGGGTTTTCATCTCACTTTTTATTCACGTGAGATTCATGATATATTTTCCACTATTTACTTTTGTGTGGTGTATGTACTACCCATGATTGTATTATTTTTTAATATACAATAATTTATGTGAATTTAAATCTTCATATTATGCTCTTTCTTTCATGTGGTTTATGTTTTGTAAGTTACCAAATCGGTAATGGAACCTTTCACGGTACTCTTTTAGTCAAAGACATCTTTTATGTCATATCTTTTAAATGCATTTTTCTTAGGTTGGGATATTTTCTTCTATATCCTTATTGCTGTAAATTTTATATTCATTGATTAGAGACTCATTTCTCTCTCATCAACTCATTTTATGAATTTTAATGTGATGTCGGTAGACTGTTGAATTTCTGTAAGAGAACATCTTAACCCAATTTAAATTCATTGGGTTAAACATATACTTCTTGATTATGTCGTGCTATAAATATGTGAGGATGACCTCTGAGTTTTTTACACTTAATATCTATTTATATTGGGTGTATTCTTATTTTTCACACATAATTAAGTCATTGATTTTTCCTTAATCGATGGATATGATATTTGCATGGGTCATTGTCTCAATTTACATTCCATTGAGACTTATTTGTTGTTATAAGCCAATTCACATTTATATGGGGTATATGCTACCATTTGACATATTATATCACGAATCTCATTACTCTCATGATATCTTTTAATGTAATTTGGTAATAATTTTTATTCAAGTATATTTTGAGTGGTAACAGACTCATTAAATAAAAAAAATTAAATGTTTCAATGATTTATTCTTCAAAATAATTCTCACTAATTTCCATTTTTGAAAAATGTTATTAATGATTTATTTATATAGATATGATTTTTCTAAATTAAAATTTCTTTCAAATGGTTTAATGTGGTATGGGACTCTTTGATTCCAGAATCTCTTGATTAAATTTTTTAAATGGTTTCCCAAGTTGTTTGATAAAGCAGTAATTATGACAATATATTAAAATGATATATTGTAATTTCAAGGTAGAAATGTTACCTTTACATTATGCTTGTTTTATGTGTTATTAATATGTCATAGTTATTGAGAATAGTTCAATTATATGGGTGGTTATGTGAAGAACCTAGGGAAGGTGATCCAAAGATAGCTATTAAATGCATTGGATAACATGACAGTGGTAAACGTTAATGTTTATCTTAAGAGATTTATGGAATATACTATGATGGGTATTCCAATGAAACTGCCTATGTAGCTGTGATAGACAAGTTTAGGTCACTATATTAAATTTATCTTCTAGATTTAACTCTTATTTAATAAGTTAAATTTTACTATGTCTCCTTGTATTATTAAAAAAATGGTAAGTAGACATACTATAAAAGGAAAAAGTAATCCTACGTGGTTCATTATTGACATATCTAATCTTATTTTAGTAATTTGGATGAACCATATATTTTTAGGAATATTATATAATTTAATAAAATACTATTTGTTTTAAATACTCATTTATGTTAATTTTGACATTATTTAGTATTTGGGTTTTTTTGAAAGTTGTGACAACTTGATTACATAGAAAAAAATTTATTTAATAAAATATAAAATGTCATATTAACCTAGAATACTCGTGTAATGAATCAAAAGTCTCATGTTACATTTTTTTTATATTTATAACATCAACTATTTTTGTTATTCATTAATAATGTAATTACTGCATCATCATTGTGTCAAAAATAAATTTTATTATTTAATGTCTAAAAATTAGAATTAAAATACCATGATATAGAAAATAATTTCATATTTCTAATTAATATTTATATTCAATTGAATTTTATGAATAACCCTATATTAAAACATTTATATTTATTAAAATTTGAATTGAACACTTTTAACTCATCTTTAAATAAAATTACAATATATCTCATAATCTAATGCAAGATGATAAAAAATGATCATATTTTATCCCTAATGTTTATTTTGGTTGAAATTCACTTATCAAATAAAATTGGGACATGTTATGGTGTAATTATAATATCATTTTTTCCATTCATTACCATATTTACTTTTAACTAGGGTAAATAAAATATAAAAGTTAAAATTCACCATAAATTATTTTCATCCTATTAAACCACATTTTAAATACTAATATCAACCATGTCTCTAATATTTTTTAAATTCAATTTACAGAAGTGGTAAAATTATATTTTATTCCAATTTGAAAATGTTCTTAGAATATGGGTAAAAGACATTAATAAGATCAATAAAATTTTATAGATCTAATTTTATTATAAAATGACTCCATTGAATTAAATTGAACTTATATAGGTATTTTGTTTCTATTTATTCATAAATTAAAAATTTAAATAAAATAAATAATTTTTTAAATAAAAATTAAGTTTTAATTAATAACGGAGTGTTTTTCTCTATTCATCAAAAAAATTATGTTTTCTGAAAAAAAAAATCACCCTAAGATAATTTTGATATTATAAATTAAAAAATGATCATTATTCTACAAATTTCAAAATATTGAAATTTCTTTAATTAATTTAAAATTAATTCCTCTTTTCAAAACTAGAATGTAGGTTTTTTAAAGGCAAAAACTAAAAAATGATTTATAAGTTTTTATGTCCAATTTAAATGTAAAATTACTTCAAATGAAGAAAATTTTACTATATGATAAAAATATAATCTAATAATACTTCAAAACCAGTTAAATGTATAATATAACACTATAAATTATTTTGATTAGAATTTTTTTTCAAATAAAATTTAGTATTTTTCGTTATTCATTTAAATATGAAAGTTATCTAAAAACAGAAAGATTTTAACGAAAATAAATTTTTATGTCAATCATATGAATATTAAAGTTATTTTGTCAAATTAAATATATAAAAGTGTCAAATATTTGATTTAAAATGTGTCCTCCATTAAAAGGGGTATAAATTTATTTATTGAAAAATAGTTCTTTTATCTAAAAAATATAAATTATTCTTATATGAGGTCCAAAAAACCCATATTATGGATGTTAAAATTATATGAAGTATGTAAAATTAAAAAATGCAGTTAATTCTATTCATAAACACTTTTTGAAGGGCTTTTTTTCTAAGATGTGTTGTTCTCTAACTCGGTGTTCCATGTGGTGCATGATATTTAATTACATTTAAGAGATAATGTGATATGAATTCATAGTGTTTTACATTCCATCCTCCTTCAATAAATTTCGTTTTCACAATTTGAAATTGTTCTTCGAAAATAATAGGTTAAAAATATAAAATATATTTGTGGAAAACCCACATCAAAAATAGGGTCAATAAAATTTAGTCTTAATAAGTGGGAAAGGGAAATGAAAAAAGTCCCCACAAAATTATGATCTTGAATAGAAGAACATTGATGAAAATTAGAGACACATAATTGGAGAAAAAACTTAAATATTTATAGTTAGTTATTGAGGTCGTTAATTACAAACTAGTGTACAATAAATGGGATATTGATGGCCTCAAAGACATTAATCTATGATGATTTAAATATCATCATTTCAACAAAACATATGGTATTAGGATAACACATTTTTTTTTATGTTCCTTTCCCTAATTTTTAAGAAACAAATTACAAGAAAAGTAGAGTTTCATCCATTAGGTAATTTCTAACACAAACTCATCATTCACATCAAAAGGTAATAGAAGTCAAATATATTCAATTTATTCTAATTGTATAGGGTTCTAAAAAAATTAATTTACAATTTATCTGTCAAACCATTGTTAAAAAATACATCATACAAATAAGGATATCATGTAGGACAGTGGTAGGTGAAGCACCCTTTTCAACCTTCGGTAGCGGGTTCAAGTCTAGCAGCCATGTCAGATGTGACACGTTGTTGCTTGCCCTTCGAGTTGTCCATTTAATAAAAAATCTAAAAAAAATATTAGGAAATGTTTAATCCTTTAACCATAGACTCCAATGTCCAAATTAATCCATTCCAATCTTTAGACTAATCAATAATACATGTTTCCAAACACAGATTTCATAAATATTTAAGGAATGTTAACATAATATAATGAAGATATCTTTTTTCCACATTTTAAAATGTGAGTACCTTCATCATGTTTTCTCTTAAAATATGGTAACACCCTGAATTACTATTAAATTTTATTGATTAAATTCATGCTTCCTAGTTCCTTATTTAATAGTAGATATATTCCTTATATCCTAAAATTTTGAATACTCCAAAAATGATGGAAAAAACAAATCATTAATCAGTTCCAAGGTATTCATGAATATCCAATATAATTTATCCATATCTTCCATCTCTTATTCAGAAAGAAATAACTCAGTATCAGGACCATATTGAGGTTTATCATTCCTTCAACCATGTACTTTTCCAAAAGTTTAACTTGTTGTTGAGTCACTTTTCATAGTACCTTATAATATCAAATTGTTAATAAAATGGTACTACATTATAATCTTTATTTATTTACATAATTTATATATAGAGTACATCATTGATACAACACTAAAATGACATAATTATTTAATAACAACATAAGAACAATATTCATTCGTCTTCATCTGTGGTAGTATCGTAAATTTATTATTAACCAATAGCATCATTTGGGTTATACTCAGATGATTGGGATATTGATTCTCGTAGTGTCCCAACTCTTTACAGATGAAGCATTGTACATTTGAAACCTTTTACATACCTTGAAATCACATACATGGTGTCCATTTTCTCCACACATATAAAAAACTCCCATTCCATTCATGCACTTACAAAAGTTATTCATTCAAAAGTTATAACATATGGGAAAATCCTTATTTCCTTTCTTCCCTTTATCCATGTTTCGCTTTACCATCCTTTTGTTCTCTGGATTCCCTTTGAAACTATATAACTCATATAATTATTTAATTATCTTATTGACATATGATACTATTTCATCATATGATGAAAATTTGTGGGATACAATTTCCCACCTAAATGTTTTTTTAAGACCATGAATGATTTGGTCCTTCTTACTCATTGGATCATGCATATTTCTAGAGTTATCATTCCTTCTACAAGGAACTATTCCTAAACAATGGCATACACTAGGTTAGATTATGAACCTCAATGCATAATTCCAAATATGTTAAATACCTAACGTAATTTGAAAAGTTTAATAATATAATCCATAATCATAAAAATGTGTTTTATGATGAAGTATTTACTCATAAATCCTTCATAATGGTTTGTAACGAAAATGTAAATTATATTAATCATATCCATAGGGAGTGTAAATACCAAGAGTTCAGCAAAGCCCGTTGTTATATAACATGATACCTTAGGTCTAGCCTGAAACTCCTCGTCAGAGATTCCACTCCTACGTACATGTGTGATAGAGCCACCTCTCTCTGTTTGTATCCAGATAGAGATATATATTCTTTGAAAACCCACATAATATTTACACTAACAATTTTTTTGGATTTTTTTATACTCTAATCCTCAATTTCTATCTTACGGTAAAGTTCTCTAATAAGATTTTATCTTAATCTAGTTTCATAGGTTTGTAATAAACTTCCTCTGATAGCAATTATAACACCCCGATCCTAGTTACCCAAAGTCAGTTCTTTATTTTAATACATCGGCATGATTGCAAGGAATCAATTCCCAAAGGACTGATAAGTTTAGCGGACATGGATAATAGATTACATATATGAACGTTATATTAAAATTTCAAAAATAAAACACAAAATAAATAATCATTTGAGAATTACATTATTCCACTAGATTAACATAGAATATCAATTGTAATACACTTCTTCGCATCCTGGGAAAAATAAAACATAAGAATGGGGTGATCTCAGATGCTCAGTAAGGATTACAATATATGGAAAATTATCATAAATAAGCATAAACATTTAAAATAATGTATGATACTAAAACCCATTATTTTTAATCATAAACATCATCATAATATTGAAAAGATTAATCTTATAATTCCATTTTCTTATGCAGATGGATATTAAACAAGCTGAATAATCACATGTAATATCAATAGCTATTTTCATAATGATGTAATTCATAATGTTGGAAATCATAACAACATTTTTGAGGACTCTTTCGAAGACTAAAAAAAATTTGTCAGTGACTTGTGTGAAGACAACACTTTGTCTAATTAGACCAACTGATGCATCAAGGAGCTATAGAGGGATCCTGTTGTCACATACATTGTAAAATTTATTCCTCATATGAAAATTTTGAAACATAGCCTAAATAATTGTACTAAAACTAGCATAAGAAATGACAAAACATTGACCATAAACCATGAATGATATAAAAATAGCACATCCACAGTGAAACAAAACATAACTCATTCAATAAAATATGGAATATTGTATTAAAACGAATCAAAATAAATTAATAATAATATTCAGTAAAGGATGTTTACATAGTTTAAAATGATCGGTAAAACTCTTAGAGAGAAATATCAATTTTTGTGAAATCATATAAAAGTCATGCATTTATAAAGGAATTAATTTAAAATAGATTTTTGAATAAAAGTATTACATAAGACATTGAAAATTTTAAAAGGTAGTTATCATTTGAAACAATCATTTCCATATAAATAAATCCATAAATTAATTTTCTAAAAATGGCCATTAATTAAACTATTTAGAAAAGTAAATCATTAAAACATTTAAAATTCTGAAACTGAAAAAGAGTCCCTTCCATAAAACCTTAATATATTCATTTTGAAAAAAAATTATGAATGATGGATGTGGATTTAAAAAATATCCTAGTAAATACTTACACATAAAAATCTCAGATAATATTAATAATGAGGAATTAACTGTTACCTTGTACTTTACATTAGATAAGGTTGTGTTTAAAAACCTCAATAATTACCAATGTTTGTTATTAAATTATACCAGAACAATATTATTATTTATGATATCGTACTTGATTAATTTAATTATTTATACTACCCATTTAATAATAATTCATATGTTAAAATAATATATCGTGTAATTTCTCGGAAAATACTTACACATAAAAAATATCAGATAATAATGAGATTGAGTAATTAACACATACCTTGTACTTTACTATTTTAAAGGTATATTTAACAACCTCAATAATTACCAAATTCTATTATTAAATTATACCATAATGATATTCATATTTATGATATCATACATGATTTTTTAATTTATTTATACTACCCATTTAATAATAATTTCTTTGTTAAATTAACATTTTTGGTAATAATCACTTTCTTTATCATATGTGTTTTACATTTTTTTTCTTGATCGTATCACATAGATCATGATTTACATATCTAAAGAATATTAAACATGATATATATCATATATATTAAGAATATAAATATATATAATAGATAGATATATGAAATGGAAACACTATTCATGGAGATAGTAGTATGTACGTATGTATGAACGTCGTTTATGTTTTCTTATCGTATTGTATGGAAGTAAGTAAACGACATATATTAATATATAAAAATTTATATTATTCAAGTAGAAATATTATTTCTTATATCTCATTCATATTCAATATATATATATATATATATTAAATAGTGGCCGTTGAAGATGAATCTTATCATGTCGTGGAGACGGTAAGACTTAAATTCGCACGAGCGACAATATCATTCTTTAGATGAAAAAATGGTGTATAATTGGATATTATATTATATATAATGAATCATTACCATACTATATTCCTTATTTATTTTAATTATAATGATTATTATAGACATCCCAATAATGCATTTTTGAATAACAAACTACACCACAATGTGGAGGCTATTATTCGTATGTACACATGTATGGTGACATTGTCAGTCATAGGATCTATAGAATAATAAATATATTTGTAACAAATTTATAATATCATCATTTTATGTAGAATGTACTGGATATATTATTTTGGAGTGGAAAAAACAATGAAATATGATGTGTAATAATAATAGAACAATGAAAGAGGTGATGAAATAATTACCTCTTATTTGGGTGCTTCCTTTTTTATTTGATCAAATGGGATCCTTATGTTGGATTTATGATCAATGTAATGACTCTAAGTTGATTTGAGGGTAGTTTAGAGGATATTTGAGCAGGTTTTGGCCAAGTCAAATGGCTTTGGAAGTATGATTTTGATAAAAGGGTGGTAACTTTTTATAAGAGAGGTGAGAGTCACTTTAGGAAAAGCTTGATATATAATTTTATTATAAAATAATATTCAGTTTATAATGGATGAAAATGAATTTATTTCTAGGATAAGGTAAAACTAGGTTAAAACTTCTCAACCAATAGGTTTCAGACAAATTTTGGTCACCATTTTTAACTTGTCTTTTAGATTTAACTCGTAGTTAGTAATTTAACTTTTAACATGTCTTCTTGTATTATTACAAAATATGGTTAATAAAAATATAATAAAAATCCAAAAAACCCCCATGTGGTTCATTATTGACATATTTAACAATATTTAAGTCATTTGTAATAACCATAGATTTTTATGACTATTTTATAATTTAATAAAATAGTATTTGTTTTAAAAACTCATTTATGTCAATTTTGACTCTTTTTAGTATTTGAATTTTTTGAAAGTCATAACCAAATGATTACTTCAAAAAAATCATTTATTCAACCCTAACATGTCTTATTAACCAATAAATCTCATGTTATGAATCTAGAGTCTCAATTTACATTTATTTTAATATTTATAACAACAATTATTGTAGTCTTTCATTAATAATTTAATTTCTACATCATCATTGTTTCAAAACTAAATATGATTATTTAATTTCTAAACATAATAAATAAAAGACCATGATGTAGGAAATTTTTTTATCTTTATAATGAATATTTATACTCAAATTTATCTTATTTATATCCCTATATTAAAAAAAATTTATTTATTAAAATTTAAATTTTACACTTTTAAATATTATTTAAATGAAAGAACAATAAATGTCCAAATCAAATCCATGTGGATAAAAAGTATCATATTTTATCCCTAAGGTTTATTTTGGTCAAAATACACTTTTCCAATATAACTAGGACATGTGTTTGTGTAAAGAGAATATCATTTTACCATTAATTACCATATTTTCTTTTAACCATTTTAAACAAAATTAATGGTTACTATTCATCAAAAATTATTTTCATCCTATTAAACAACATTTTACATAATAATATAAACCGTGTCTCTTGGAGTGTTGAAATTCAATTCAAAAAATCAATAAAATTATATTTTATGCAAATTTACAGATGTGCCTAAAAGCTGGGTAAAAGACATTAATACATTAAATAAAATAATATATGTCTAATTGTATTATAAAATGACACCATTGAATTAAATTAAGCATATATAGGTATTATGTATCTATATTTAATTAAAATATATTTATATAAAATAAATAATTATTTAAATAAAAAGTCAGGATTAAACAATAACATAGTGTTTTCAATATTCCTCAAAAATTAAATGTTTTCAATAAAATATTAAAACTTCACCCTAAGCTAATATTGATATTCAAAATTTTAAAATTTTTTCTATTTTACCATATTCATAACATATATGTTTCATTAATTAATTTAAAATTAATTTCCGTTGTCAAAACCGGTAAGTGGATTTTTGAGAAGTAAAAACTATCAAATGATTGATATGCATTTCTGTCCAATTTCATTGAAAAATTAATTCCAATGACAACAATTAGATTAACTAATAAAAATATAATCAAATTATACTTAAAACCAATTCAAATTTATAATTTTACACTGCAAATTAATTTTATTAAAACAGTTTTTAAAATTAAATTTTTTTAATTTTCAATATTCATCAAGATATAAAAGATATCTGGAAAACACAAAAAATTTACCAAAACTAAATTATTCTATCCAACATATATATTGGAAGTTTATTTATTCAAATTTAATATATAAAATACCTAATATTGGATTTAAAAATGGTTTTCCATTTAAAGGTGTAAAAATGTATTTTTGGAAAAAATATTTCTTTTTTCAAAAAAATTTAATTTTTTCTTATATAATTTATAATAAAACAAATAATATTGATGTTAAAATTATATGAATTATATAAAATTCATAATTCAGTTAATATTATTTTTAACCTCTTTTGGATTAGCCAGTTTTTAAAGCCATGGTGCGCTCGAACTCGGTGATTCGTGTATCACAAGATATTAAATTACTTTAAAGAGAAAACATGTTGTGAAACCCTAGGGTGTTATATCTTACCTTACTTCAATAAATTTCATCCTCACAAATTGATTTTTTTTTCAAAAATAAAAGATTAAAAATTGAAAATACCTTTGTGGACAATCCACATTGAAAAAAGGGTTACAAAATTTTATTCTTAATAAGAAATAAACAAATAGACAAAGTCACCAACAAATTATGATCCTGAATAATAGAACGTTGATGGAAATAAGAGAGAAATAATTGGAGGGAAAACTTATATATTTATAGGGAGTGATTGAGGTCATCAATCACAAACAAGTGAACAATAAATGGGATATGGAGGGTCTCAAAGCCATTAATCTATAATGATTTAAATATCACCGGTTCTACAAAAAATATTGTATTATGATAACAAATTTTTTTATTTTAATTTCTTTGAGATACCATATGAAAATTTTTTTATAAATTTTAAAGTGGATTAGTAAATAGTGTTAATGGTGCAAGTAGTGATTTGAAAACGTTTCAAGGAGAATCTTTTGTGTTGTTTTCTCATTTAGATCATTTTAAGACTATCATTGTTTGATTTTAGTTATTATGAGTTTTTGGCAGCGTGGTTGCAAGGTAAAACCACGATACTGCGATCATCGGCTTGTGCATGCTTCTGCGCATTTGCGAGCTATGTCGTGTCATCGCGTTCGAGCTGAAAATTGAGGTAGGTCCCCCACTGAATTCACCTTTAAATTCAGAATTTACTAATTTCATGATATTTTATTAATTTTAATAAATAAGAAATAATATAAGATAATTATTTTTAAATTGATTATTTGGTGTAATTAGAGCCATTTATTTTATACATGAAACTTGAAATATTTTCTAGATGAGCGAACACCCAGTAGTGAAAGAATGCTCATTTGGATTTTAACCAAAATTTAAAGAATTTCAAATGTAGTTCTGGTTTATTAATAAATGATTTCCATTTAATAGTGATAAAGCATTTTGGTTCTCGTGATAGATTAGGATTTTTTAAAAAATTAGTGAAGTCACATTTGTCACTTTAATAAAATAAATAATTATTGAAAACTCTCTTTGGGGTGACTTAGAGGTGATATTAGGGGTACGTTGACTACATGATTTGTGTGTGATGTATGTTCTACTTTATTTACATTGTTCATTCACCCATTTTTTATTTATTATATGTGTTGACATAGGAATTTGATGTAGTAAGTGAATCTTCTCAGAACGATTACTGCGTTAGTTTAGATTATGCACTAGCTACTGCCCCCTAGTATGGATGCCACTCTAATAGGGGATCGGGACCCTCGGTTAGGCCATTTAGGGAAACACCGGACATTAGGGTATTATGGCGACATCGAGAGTAGGCATGCCTTCAGGATGAGTCACATGTATAGTACGTTCTAGATTATTCACGAGCTCCTAGGTTCGACCCATGTTTCCTTTATTGTTTATTTGTGTTTGGGGGAAGATTGAGAGGCCTTGTTCGGTTGTTAGCCCAAGTGCGCACTTTTCCCTTTTCCCTTGGTGTGTGTTGTGTGTTATTTGTGATTTTCCTTTTGGATAATAACTGATTCCTGGATATTGAAATTGTTCACAGAAAATGTTTTAAAATGAAATGTACTTATTCCATTCAAACATTAAACATGATTTTTTAACAATGGCAATGAACAGATACTATTTTTAGGAATGAAAGTGTGTGTGGAAACTAAAAATTTATATAAATAGTTAAAACATGAAATTGGTAAATTCATTATTTACAATTAGTGCATTGGGAATAGTTTGTTGGGAACGCCTACTATGTTTTAATACCCATGCCTATAGTTTTTTTATGTATTTTTGTTTTGTTGCAGGTTTGGCTCAAACTTGCTCGCCATGGAAGAGAGTTGGTTGTGAACTAGTGAGAGACTCTCAGAGTCATGAGGAGTTTTGGTCAAGAATGGGCTAGTGTTTTTTATTGGTCATTCTTTCTTTTCAGGTTCATTTATTTACATTGTGTTGTTCTACATTTCTGCCGATCTATATATTTTTATTAGGAATAATCATTCCCATTTTCTCTCTGTTGATGCCTTGGTGATTGTCGCTAGCTTGGGAGGATTGAGAATTCCTCTCGGACCATGTCGTCGACCAGCTCGGGTGACCGGTTCTGGGTCGACCCAGGTTGGTTCGTGAAAAAATGGTATCAAAGGAGGATGGCTCCTGAGAGGACCTTGTTTTTCCGAGCACCCATTATAATCTGGGGATGTCATAGTAGGAGTGTAATTTTAAGGACTTAGGGCTCACGTGTGAGAAGGATGTCATGAACCCCTATGCGTTCTGAACCTCGGGTTCCCATGGGATGTTTGGGTTTGTCGATGTCCTTTGATTCTTATGTTGTGTTTAGTATTGGGAAACTAAATTGTATGTGGGCAGGTGACCTCCGTGAGCTTGCAGGGTCTGGCAAGCCATGTGAGGCAAGGGACATTATCCTAGAGTTCTCCTTGTGATGGTGGCATGACTGGTGTATGGCCGCTAACCATATATCTGAGTCACCCATCAACACTACTTTTCCCCTAGTGAATTTTTTGAGTTTTCCATTATTCTGAAAATTGTTTTGTATAGTTTATTTTTAGTAATTGTAAAAAGTTGAAATTTAAATGGAAATGACAATGTTTTTATTATTTTCTTTGATTCCTTGTTCTTTAGTGTTCACCCCCACAATGGTTTGATGGATGCCCAAGGTGCAGTTTTGGGTGGTGCGCCCCAAGCGAATCCTCCAGTTCATCAGCCCATAGACTATATTCTAGAGTTTTAAATGTTGAACCATCCTCACTTATATGTAAAAGTAGAGCCTCTTGAGGAAGATTAGTGGTTACAGAAGATTGAGAGGAAGTTCAGTTTGATTGGGCTGCCTGAGTCGTTAAAAGAGTTGTTGGATAACTTTATGCTTGAAGGCCAAACTTGGAAATGGTGGAAGCCCGTTTCTTTAAATAAGACACATGAATATCTAACATGGGATTATTTCAAGTCATCAATCATCCGAAAACACTTCCCTATGTTGGAAAAGTAGAGGAAAAGGATGGGGTTGTGTTTTCTTGAGCAGGGAAATGAATTGGTACTAGAATTATATCAACATTTCATACACATAGTTCCATATGATTAGTGGATTGTTGTGAATGATCCCAAGAAGGCTAGACAATTTGAGTCTGGACTCAGACCTGAGTTGCGATCGAAAGTGGAAGAGCTCAACCTAACCAACTTCTTAGATGTTGTGTGTAAAGACTTTTTGGATGAATCTTGGTTAGCCGGAGGACTTGAGGTAGTGAATCCTCCAGCTTTGGGAAGTAGTGTAGAAGATGGTGATAAGAAGAATGAGAAGCGACCTGATGTTAGTGGTGCTGGTAGAGGAATCTAGAGGCCTTCAGACCTTCATTATTCTTCTCTATAGGGAAATGTTGTGATCTGGAACCAGTGTGGTAGGTAGGGTCACAAAAGGCTGACGTGTAAGAGTGCTCCGAGACCCTTCCAGAACTATGGACGTTGGGGTCACATGGAACGATTCTGTCATGGTGTTTCCACGAAGCGTGCTGAAGCTAGAATTGACTCATCGAAGGTCACCTCATCCCTTCTGTAGGAGTAGGGGGATGTTTGGGGACCAGTTTGAGGTTTTTCCCTTTGTAGTGTTTCTTTGGTGTAGTAATCGTATCTCGTAGTGTTTACGGTGATTCTTTTCATGAAGTTGTAAGAATGGTTGTTGATGAACCTATTTGAAACATTTATTTTATCAGATGTGTGTTTGGTGAAATTTTGGTTTGTGAGTTATATTTAGAATTTCTGAATCTTGAATGCACAGCAGGATATGCTTCTATCATCAGTCCTCTGGCCATAGGCGTCAGAGTGAAGCTGGAACATAGTCAGGAGAACCCCAGTGGTAAAAAAGGGTATTCATTTAATCCCGGTCTTTGGTGTGGAATGGTTTGTTTTCTTATGAGGGTGAAATGTCATTTAAGTAGTAATGTTGGTAATTTTGATGCTCTACCAGTTCAGCCCTTCCCTTCTCCCCCCACATGGTGGGGGTTATTGGTTCATGCGTAATGTTATCTAGTTAATTTAATCTCGTTGGTTCTTAATGTGGGGAGACCCACAATGGCTCTCACAGAGTTGCACCAAAAGTATTTTAGAGTTAGCCTAATCCTTATGGTGGGGAGTCCATTCGGGCCTCCACGTGTATGTATCAGAGTTTCGGTTCAGGTATCATTTGCTGGTGAGTGGTCTTGTTTGGAACAAACAAATCCTAGGTTCTTTCACTTGATCAAACGTTTGAATTGGCGTACTTCTAGTAGTTTCATTAAACTAGGATAATAAGAATATGTGTCAGTGGTAGTTTAGGTTCATTCGTTCCCTGGTTGGATGCATAGATTGGGTTCTGCATGGTGATGATTATGGTGATTGTGTTTTAAGGATGAGTTCTGTGTCTTGCACTTTTAGTGTCTGTTGGACTGATCAACTGGAGGTGCATAATCATTTGTAGGTGGGTAGCACTTGATGGGTTTTATCTTTGGGGCATGATCTTTTTGTGGCTTTTCAAGTGCGGAAAGCATTATGGTGGGGAGAATTATCACACCAAGACCTCCCCTTTATTTTATTTTAAAATTTTCATTGTATTTAACAAAAATTTTGGGGATTGGGTTGAACCCCAGACTAATTAATTTTGAGTTATGTCAAAACTCAGGCGTTTTTGAGTTGACGTCGCTGAGCACCCAAGAGAACGCATTTTGGATGTCCAGTGCTGCTTCGCCCATGCAACTATAGTCCTCGTGTCTTCAATAAATTTTAAAAGATGAATAAATGCTAATTGAATTATTTAATATTTTCATTGTTATTAATTTTAATTATTATTATTAAAAAAATGATTTTATTTATTTATTTATAATTTTTATCAGTTTGATTATTTATATTCTTAATTGTATTATTATTAATGATATTTATAATAATTATCAATGAATTTTTATTATTAAGATATTTTTTTGTTGAAAAACTTGTTTTATTTATTATTATGTGCATTATTTTTATATTTTTTTAATTTGACTCTTCTTTTGATTTATTATTATTTTCCACCTTTCTTCTCATCATATCCCTCGCCATCACCCTTTTTCCCTCTCTCATATTCTCTCCCCTTCTCCCCGCATGAGCCACCACCTCCTCCATGTTTTCTCCATTCCCCATTGCGAGAAGACTTGTTGCACGCCCTAGCCACTCCACTTCCATGTGCCTCCCAATATGTTTCTTCACCTACGCAGCCAACTTGGTCCCCATTCTTCTCCGCACAGGCTGCTCCTACTCCTTGTTTTCACTACTGTGACATCTGCCACCTACACCTCTAGCTGGCCTCATCTTTTCAGCACACCATGTTGCAACCCTACCTCATTCCCCTCACGCATAGTAGAACTGACACCTCCAGCCAATAGCCTCTACATCAGCCAATTACCTCCTCCCTTTTGGTGCAACACAGCCACCCCTGCCCTCCTGTTTTCCACCTCCATTCCCCTTCGAGCAGACCCACTACATGCAAATCCGCCTCCTATTTCAGTGCCGATCAGCCACCACCCAGCCAACATTCACCATCCACCCACTACTGGCCATCCAGTGTGCCACCTGTTATATCACCTAGCACTACACCACCCTTACCCTCACCCTCCTCTAGCTAGTAGTGCATCACGCTGTGTCTCTAGTAGCCCCGCACCCTTCAGCCACATCACACAATCTTTTTTCATGCCGTCTGGGAACCACACCAACTCCATACAATGTGAGACTCCCTACCGGTGACCATCCGACCAACCCGAGACCACTTTCGGCTGAACCGAAAACCCCTACCTCTGGCCAAGGTTCTTCCTTCCAGTAAGGGTTTGTAGTTATATGATTTATTGAGGGGGACTTAGTTGTTTTTACAACTCGATGTGTTGGGGTTTTTTTTCTTGAGATATCCTTCACTTTGGGTTAAATATTTGTTGCGTAGGGTTTAATTAAAATTCTGAATTGTGTAGTTGATGTGTGAATGGTGTTTTGTGCCACTTTTGGGGTGTTCTTCATCAATTGAGTTGAGTTTCCAATTTGCACAAATCTTCTTTATTTAATATTCACCTTTTTTGTGTATTTCAAATTGTTTGTGATAAATAATTGGTGGCTTGCGATGTTATTAGTTTTTATTAAAATATTAACTGGCTAATTAAATATTATGTGTGGTGCACATAATGTTTGGGGAATTTGTTGAGGTGCACATGATTTCAAATGAAGATTTTTTTATTACAGTTTTTAAAGTGGTTTGTGCATGGTTTCGAAATGGGTTTTGTTGTGTGATGTATTTTTTATATATGAAATTAGTATATTTAATGGTGGAAGTGGTGAAATTTCTGCTCTAGAATGTTGAGGATGTGTGTTTGATCATAAAAGAGGGTTTGAAGGGGGGTTTTGGGTGTGTAATGCTGTGATATACCTTTTGATAATTATTTTATAAATTTAAAAGTGGTTTAGTAAATAGTGAAAATGGTGCATGTTGTGATTTGATAATGTTTCGAGGTATTGCTTTTGCATAGTTTGCTTGTTTGGATTGTTTTATTTCCATATTTTTGTGATTTTAGTTATTGTGCATTTGTGGCAGCACGTTTGCAAGGTAAACCGGCGATACTGTATTCATCATCTTGTGCATGTTTTCGCGCATTTGTGAGATATGTTGCATCGTCGTGTTCGAGATGCAAACTAATGTAGGTCCCCCAATGAATTCACCTTTAAAATTAGAATTTATTAATTTATTGATATTTTATTAATTTCAATAAATGTGAAATAATATAAGATATTTAATTGTAAAATGATTGTTTGGTGTAAAAAGAGCCATTTATTTTATAAAAGAAACCTAAAATATTTTCATGATGAGCAGACAACCAATAGTGAAATAATTCTCATTTGGCATTTAAACATAATTAAAGAAATTTCAAATGTATTTCTCGATTATTGATAAATTATTTCTTTTGATGTGTAAGCGTGTGTTTTGGTTCGCTTGATAAAGGATGATTTTCTATAAAATTGGTGAAGGCCTGTTTGGCACATTAATAAAATAAATTATTTTTAAAAACACCCTTTAGGGTGAGTCAGATGAGATATTTGTGTACGTTGACTGCATTATTTGTGTGTGATGTTTGTGCTACATGATTGACTTTGTTGACTCACCCATTCTCTGTTTATTATACGGGTTGACATGGAAACTTGGCATAGTAAGTGAATCTTCTGATAATGATTGTTTCACTAATTTAGATTAGGCATTGGATAGTGGCCCCTAGTACGGATGACACTCTACTAGGGGATTGGGCCCCTCAGTTAGGCAATGTAGAGGAACACCATACGATAGGGAATTATGACGTCATCAAAAGTATGCATGCCTTCAAGATGAGTCACATTTATAGTATGTTCAGGATTGTTCAAAATCTCCTAGGTTTGACCCATGTTTCATAGAGTGTTTATCTATGTGTGGTGAACGATTGAGAGGTCTAGTTCGGTTGTTGTCCCATGTTCCCCACTTTTCCCATTTCCATTTGTGTTTGTTCTATGTTATGTGTGGTTTTACATTTGGTTAATAACTAAAGTATGGATTTCTAAATTGTTCACATTAAATTTTTTAAAATGAAATGTACATATTCCATTCAAACATTAATCTTGTTTTTCATTAACAAGGGTAATGGACTAATACTTGTTTTATAAATGAAATTGTGTGTGGAAACTAATAATTTATATAATTTAGTTCAAACCTGAAATTGGAAAATTCATTATTTAATGGTAGTGAATTTGGAATAGATTGTTGGGCACGCCTATGGAATTTTAATACTCACACCAATAGTTTTTTCCATGTTTTTAGTTTTTCTATAGGTTTGGCTCGAACTCGCTCAACGTGGGCTAGAGTTTCTTGTGGACTAGTGAGCAACTCTCAGAGAATGGAGTAGTTCTGGTCGAAACTAGGTTAGTGTGTTTTGTTGGTTTTTCTTTCTTTTCAGGGTCATTTATTTACATTTCATTTTTCTAATTCTCCGCTACACTATCTATTTTTATTGGGAAATATCGTTCCCACAATCTCCTTGTTGATTCCCGGGTGCTTGTCGCCAGCCTGGGAGGATTGGGAACGCCTCTAGGGACATGTTGCAGACCGGCCCAGGCGACCGGTTCAGGGTCGACCTGGGATGGTTCTTTAATATTTCCTTTCCTTAATTATAATAAAAAAACTAGAAAAGTAGAGTTCCATACTTTATGTAATTTTTTCCACAAACTCATCTTTCACTCCAAAAGATAATAGAACTGAAATATATTCAATTTATATTAATCATATAGGGTTGTAATAAATGAATTGATAATTTATCTATTAGACCATTTAAAAAACTACATTACAAAAAATAGGAAATTTTGTAGGCCAATGGAATGTGATTCACCAATGTCTCCCTTCAGTCATGGGTTCATGTCTCAGGACCTTTCCAGACATGATGGGTTGTTGCGCAACCTTTGTGTTTTAATTTTTATAAATAGTCTAAAAAGACATATGAAATGTTATAACCTTAAACCATAATATTCAAGGTCCAACATAATCCATTCCAATCTTTAGACTTTTATAAAATACTTGTTTCTAAACACATAGTCCAAAAATATATAAGGAATGTAAAAGTGACATAATGAAGAACTCTTTTATCCACACAATAACATGTGTGTACCATCATCAGTTATTCTCTTAAAACATGGTAACACCATGAATTACCAAAAATCCTTATTGATTACATTGATGATCCATTGTTCCTAAAATAATACTTGATATATTCTGTATATTAAAAAATATTTAATACTCCAATAATGATGGAATAAACGAATCGTTAATCAGTTCCAAGGTATTCAAGAATATCCAATATAATTTAACCAAATCAATAATATCTTCTTCCAGAATCACTACCTCACTATCTAGACCATATTAAGGTCTATCATTCCTTCAACCATTTCTTTTCCAAAATGTTTCAGTTTTGTTGAGTCCCATTTCTTAGTTCCATATAATATTAAATCCTTATTAAAGTAGTACTTGAGAAAAATCCTTATTTATTTACATAATTCATACAACCAGTAAATCATTTATACAACACTAAAATAACATAATTATTCATTTACAACAGAATATTACTTGTCATTCACCATTATATATAGTAGAATCAGAACATGATTATTATCCAATAGAATTTTTAGGTGTATACTCAGATGATTGGGACATCGATTAGTGTAGTGTCCCAACTCCATGCAGAGAAAGCATTGTACAATTGAATCTTTTTTCTTACCCTTGAAGTCCCTTACATGGTGTCATTTTTCTCCATACATATAAAAAACTCCCATTCCTTACATGAACATACCAAGGTGATTTCATCCACAATTATCACATATGGTAAAATCCTTCTTTCCCATATTCCCTTTATCTGTATTTCTCTCTTCGATCCATTTCTTCTCATGTATCTCTTCGATGCCATAGGTATCAGAAAATTCTATACATATATAATTAACACATTATACTATTTATACATATGATGAGAATATGTGGGAGATTATTTTCGTTCTAAATGTTTGCTTAAAGACATAAACTATATAACCATTCTTAATGTTTGGATCATGAGTATTTTTAAAATTATCATTCCATATACTATGAACTATTTCTAAAAATGGCATACACTAGATCAGTTTATGAATCACAATGCGCAATTCCAAACTTGTAAAATACCTAATGTAAATTGAAATGTTTATTCATAAAATCCATAATAATAAATATGTTTTTTTGATAAATTATTTAAAAATAAATCCTTCATAATGGTTTGTATAAAAAATGTGAATTATCATAAGAATATCCCCCTTGAAATTATCAATACCAAGAGTGAAACAAGGACCGTTGTCGTATATCAAGGTACCCCAGGTCAATCTCAAAACACTTTGTTGGGGGTTTCCCTACTAGGTATACCTCTTCCAGAGCCCCCACTACCTATTTTTATCTAGACAAGGATATATATATTTTTAAAAATCCCTACATAATATTTACACTACTATCTTTTTTTTATTTTCTTATATACTAATTCTCGAAGTCTATATTAGAATAATGTTCTCTAATCAAAGTTTATCTAGACATAGTTTCCATGGATTGTATTATACTTCCACTTATACCAACTATAATTCCCAAACCCCTGTTACTCAGAGCTGGTGCATGATTTTTATACATTGTTATGATTGTAAGAAATATAGTCCTAAAGGACCAATCATTTTAGTAGTCTTGGAAAACAAATTACATATATGAAAGTTACATTAAAATTTCTAAAATAAAACACAACATAAATAATACATTGATAACTCCATTATTCCCCTAGATTAACAACTAATATCAATCATAATATACTTCATTGCATCCTGGTAAAAAAACATAAGAAAGGATAGAGCTCATATGCTAAGTAGGGATAACAATATAGTGGAAACTATCCTAAATAAGCATAAACATTTAAGTAAATGTATAATATTAAAACACAATACTTTTAAACATAATCTTCATCCTTATATGGGAATGATAAATCACATAATTCCATTTACTTATTCATATGGATATTCGACTACCCGAATATACAAATGTAATATCAATAGCTTATTTAATAATGACTGAATGCGTGATTTCAGACATTATAACCACATAGTAAAGGCCTCATGACAATACTAAAAATAAAAAAAATCATGGAATTGTTCCAAGATACTAATTTGTCTCAATAGACCTACTAGTGCATTGAAGAGCTATAGCGGGTTTCACCCATCATGTACTACGTTCAATACAATCATCATTTGAATGTTTTGAAACATAACATAAACATTTGTATTAATACTAGCATATGAAATGTCAATACTTTAACCATAACCAAGTAATGATATAAAAATAGCACATCTACAGTCAAACTCATCATAACTCATTTAATACATTAATTAAGATTGTATTATAATAAATAAATCTCAATCAAGAATAATATCCATTAAAGGATGTTGAAATAGTTGAAAATGATTAGTAAACTTCTTTGAGAGAAATATATATTTTTTAAATCATTTCAATGTCACACATTTATAAAGGAAGTTATTTAAAATAGATTTTTGAGTCAAAGTGTCCATTAACACTTTGAAACATTTTCAATGGAGTTAACTTTTTAAACAATCATTTACATATAAATAAATCGTTAAAATCAATTTAAAACATGGAAATTAATTTATAAATTATGAAAAATAAATCATTAAATAATTTAAAATGATGATCTTGATAATGAGTCCCTTCCAAAAAACAGAAGAATATTATTTTTGAAATCAATTTTATGAAACATGGACATTGATGAAAAAAAAATTCTAGAAAATACTTACAAATAAACAATCTCGAATAATAATGAGATTGAGGAATTAACCCCTACCTAATATATTACATTAGTCAAGGGTACGCCAAACTCTTGTATAATTACTATAGTATGTTATTAAATTATCCCTAATCCATATTCATATTTATGATATCATACATTATTCATTTATTTCTTTATACTACCATTTAATAATAATTTCTATGTTAAAAAAAATTTCGGTAATAATCACTTTCATTATCATACGTGTTTTAATATGTTATTCTTGATTATATCACTTAGATTATGATTTACACATTTACAGAATATAAAATAATATATATATATATATATAATATATATTTAGAATAAATATATTTATAGTAGATAGATATATGAAATGGAAATACCGTTCATGGAGATGGTAGTCTGTACGTACGCATGAACGTTGTTTATGTGTTCTTACCGTATAGTATATAAGTAAGTAAACGAAATATATTTATATACATAAATATATATTATTCTAGTAGAAATATTATTTCATATATCAAATACATAATAAATATGTATATTTTTATAAAAAATCATCAACGGTGATTGTTGATGAAGAATCTCATCGCAACATGGAGACATTAAGTCGAACGCCCACACGAGCGACAAAATCATTCTATCGATGGTAAAACTATGTTTAATTGGATGTTATATTACATCTAGAGAATAATTTCCATATTATATTCATTATTTAAATTAATTATACCTATTATTAAACTCATCCATATAATGTAGTGTTGAATAACAAACTACGCCACAACGTAGAGACGGTAAGCCGTACAGAAGCCCATATGGTGACTTTTTCATTCATAGATTTTATGGAACAATGAATATGGTTGTAACATATTTATAAAGACATCAAAATATTTTTATGGTACTAGAGTTATTGTTTTATAGTGGAAACAAGAAATAAAGTGAAGTGGAAGAAGAAAAGAACATTGAAAAACGTGATTCTTTAATTACCTCTTCTTCCGGTACATCATTTTGATTTGATCAAATGGGCTCCTTAAGATTACATTCTAGTCAATGTAATTACATTAGGATTAATTGAGGGTATTTGGGAGGATATTTTAGTTGGGTTTGGTGAATCCAAATAAATTTGGAGTTTTTATATTGAAAGAAGGGGTAGTACCATTTTATAAGAGAGGTGAGGGTAACTATAACAAAATCTTGAATGATTATTTTTTTATAAAGTAATTTTCATTTTATAATGGATAAAAATGAATTTATTTAGAGGCTAAGGTGGGTATGGGTAAAAAACCTCTCAACCAATATGTTTTAGACATGTTTATGTCCCCATATTTACCTTATATTTTATATTTAACTTTTAGTTTATAGTTTATTTTTGTCCATGTCTTCTTGTATTATTACAAAACATGGTTAATAACCATACTATAAAAACCCAAACGAACCCCACATGGTTCATTACTGATATATATATCTTTTTTATGTCACTTTTCCTATCCATAGATTTTTAAATTTATTATATAATTTAATAAAACAGTATTTTTTTAATAAATGATTTATGCCATTTTGGGATCTATTTATTATTAGGTATTTTTAAAAGTCATAACAAAATGATTAATTTCAAAAAATTAATTTATTTAACCCTAAAATGTCATATTAACCTAGAAAAATTGTGTAATGAAATAAAATTTTCAATTGACATTTATTGTAATATTTATAACAACAATTATTTTAGTCTTTCATTAATAATGTAATTACTGCATCATCAATGTGTCAAAAAATAAATTTAATTATTTAATGTCTAAAAATAAAAAATAAAATACCATGATGTAGAAAGTATTTTTATCTTTATAATGAATATTAATAGTCAAATGCATCTTATTTATTACCCAATATTAAAAATGTTTTATTTATTAAAATTTGAATTTAACACTTCTAACTCTTCTTTAAATAAATTTATAATAATTTTACTAATATAATTCAAGTGGATAAACAAGAATCATATTTCATCCAAAAGGTTGATTTTGGTCGAAATACAATTATCTAATAGAATTAGGACATGTGTTTGTGTGATGATAAAATCATTTTTACCGTTAATAACAATATTTACTTCTAACAGTGCTAAATAAAATTAAAAAGTTAATATTCTCCAAAAATTATTTTTATCTTATTGAAACACATTTTATATACTGATATTTACCATTTCTCTTGTATTTTTGAAATTCAATTCACTTAATTGGTAAAATTATATTTTCTGAAAATTTGCAAATGTTCCTAGAATGTAGGTAAAAGACATTAAAAAGTTCAATAAAATTGTACACATCTAATTTTATTATAAAATGACTCCATTTAATTAAATTAATCTTATATAGGTATTATGTATCGATTTTGACATAAAATAAATTTAAATAAAATATATAATTATTTTAATAAAACGTTTATTTTAAGCAATAATGTAGTGTTTTTCACCTTTAATAAAAAACATAATGTTTTTTGAAAAATACCAAATATTCACTCTAAACTAATTTTGAAATTTAATATTCCAAAATTATAAATATTTAACCAAATTAAAAACATATATTTTTTATTAATTAATTTAAAATTTAATTCTCATTGTCCAAACCAGAAAGATGGTTTTTTAGAATTAAAAAATATCAAAAGATTGATATGTGTTTATGTACAATTTAAATGTTAAATTAAATAAAATCACCATAATTCGATTAAATGAATAAAATATAATCTATTTATTCATAAAAACCATTCAAATGTATAATTTAATTCTATATATTATTTTTATTAAAAATGATGTTTTAAAATAAAATTTAGTATTTGTCACTATTCATCAAAATATGAAAGTTATCAGAAAAACACCAAAAAAATTTGATACTAAAGTTATAAGATTGTATTCTAAAGTAAAAGTTTATTTTTTCAAATTGAATTTATAAAAGTTTCATATATCTGATTTAAAAAGGGTTATCCATTAAAAGGGGTTAAAATTATGTCTTTTGAAAAATTCTTCCATTATCTAAAACATTGAATTTGTTCTTATATTATGTCTCTGAAACACATATTATAGATGTTAAAATTATATGGAGTATAAAATATTCAAAATAAGTTTATTACTATTCATAACAACTTTTTTAATGGCTAGTTTGGTAAGTCGTGGTGCGCTCAAACTAGGTGTACCATGTAGCAGAAGCTATTTAATTAACTATAAAGGATAACAAGATATAAAATCCTAGTGTGTTACAATCTTTATAATGTTTTGGATCATAGTATTATCAAAAATCTAACTATTTATTAAATATTTTATGTTTTTATATGGATTAGGTTATATAAATTATTATATTACTTCACTATATAATTCATAATGTGTTGAGAGATGAAGTATAAATAGTTCAAGCAGAAACTAGTATCTCCCTTTTTGTAATTTCAATAAAAAAAATTTATGGGTAAAAAAATTTATATTCTATTGTAAAATATTATATTTTTATTAATTTATTTATTAATCACAGTTATTTATTTTTAATTTTTAGGTATGAAATAATTGCCTTAAACTCTTACGCAACACTAACATATTGCTTGTGCAACCAGTAGAAGAATCAAGTACATAATTTTAAAAACATAAAAAAATATTTTTTTAATAAAATATGGTCTCACTAGAATTTTAAAGATCAAAATAATGTTTCATTATTGAATAAAATCATTATATTACTAATTCATTCTTGTATTTTTGTGTTCAAACTCAAATTACGTGAATAGTGTTATAATGATATTAATGACATTTTATGTTAAATAATATTTTATTAAATTGTTTTAAAATAATAAAAATATTAAAATAGGGCAATTAGGAATATAAATGGTCTTAAATATCATCCTTTATAAATTTATGATCCAATTTTTATCTTATATTTAAATTTTTAACACTTTGATACTAAAAATTTATTTCCATGGTTGAGGTAAAAATTGGTTAACCACGGGGTTAAAAAAGGGATTTAAATTGATATCTAAAACAATAAAACATTTATTAGAGGATTATATTTTTCACATGTCCTCATTATATAATATTTCATGTAATTTTGAACCATTTTTTATATGTCATACACATATTATATTATAATATTTCATGCCTGTACAAAAATGACATTAATAATTATTTATAACAAACAATATTTTATTAAATTATTTAAAATTCATATAAAAATATATTAAACCAGCTGATATTCAAAAGAGATAAAATATAAATATTTGTGAATTTATGGGTCTTTTTTACTTTTATATAATATTTCATTAATTAGTATGATTTATAAGCATTGATGTCATTGAAACTATTAAAAGGGTCAATGAGGGTGTTAAAACGTTGAGATAAGATTAAAAAAAACCTAAACATCTAAAAATTTTATGTTATGAGATTATGAATACCCATATTCATATTATTTTCTTATTATCTGAATTTTAATCCATTTATTCCAAGTTCTTTTTATATTAATTTCATAAATAATGAAATTTCAAAAGTGCCCCACCTATAAATTATGAAAGGTAAACTCCTCTCCACTTTTCTTCGTATTATAGGAAACATTTGATTCATATAGTACCCAAAAAAATATCTTACTAATGTACCACATAAAATTCTAGACATATTATGTTTGACATAAAAAAATTCTTAGAGGTCTTATTGTGTACTGAAAATGAATATATAGGAATAGGTACAACTTTTTAATGAATATTTTAGTTTTATTTCTCCTTATACATTCATAAAATAATATTAAGAAATTATTTAATAATCACAAAATTATATTAAATTTATTGTTATTTATTTATGTTAATTTCAAATCTATTATCAATCTCATTATTCCATGAAATGGAAAATTAATCAATCCTTTGTTTGTACAGATGTCTATCGCCTCGCAAATAGATGTTTTTTTCTTAATCACCACCTATCATGATTGTTTATAATGATAAATATAATGTATATATATTTTATAAATGATATAATTATCATTTTATAAATATAATATATCATCTATTTTCATTCCTTTACATCTATTGAAACATTATAGCATTGTTCGCTCCTACAAGTGGATTTTCACATCCACGAAGAGATGTGATTTTCTTTGACCAACACAACACATAGCTTGTATATATATGATTTTTTAATTGTTATAATATATTTATGATATAATAATCATTCTTGAAATATAATATGATACTTAAATTTTTCCCCGATGCACTTTGAAAAAGGAAAACTTTATTCATGTGTATGTACAATATACCATCTCCATGATTGTAATGTGATTTTTTTCCACAAAAACATATATTGGTGGGTTTTTAAATTATAATTAATATATAATAATGTTCATTATTTAATTTTTATTATTATTCGTGACATGGTGGAGCAATAATACCGTTGTCCATTGTCATCATACGAAATTCATTTTGATGTTTTGAACTGAACATCCACAAAACAACTTATGTGGACTTTACAGATTATGTAATTATATATATAATTAAAATAAATAATATAAAATATCTATGGAGAATATTTAATTCCAATAAAATGTTATTCATTAATAAAATTATATATATATATATATGTTTTATTATGTAGGTGTTAATGGACATACATTGCATTTATGGACTTGAGATAATGGATTTCATTTCAATTTCCATTCATTATGGTGTAATTTAGTGTTATACACCTAATTTATATTATATAGTGTATATATTTACCTTATAAATTTTATACGATTAATAATTCATCAGTAATGGAAATTAAAGTTAAAATTCAATTTTTTTTCATGCAATGGGACATGACAGAAAAATTACCACGTGATGATGGGTTTCTTAACTCAATTTCATGTCATTATGTAAAGCTTCTACTTAATTGAATATGTTATTCCATGATTATTTGTTAACTATTATCTAAATTTATAAATAAAAAATATTAACTAGTTTTATTTTTATATACTTATGTTCACAAAATCACATGGTCGTTAAATTATCATGTCAAAAGTTATGATCTTTTCAACAGTTTTCATTGTCTTAATCTCATTTTTCTAAGAAAAGTCACACATTGTGCCCCATGATTTATTTTCTTTGTGTTCTTAATACCACATAAATTAATTTTTGAATATTAATTCATGAAATTCATGCGATATAAATATTCAAATAATATTGTGTTTTCAATTGATTTTATTTGAAAATTACCAAATTCGTAAAGCATTAAAGTTTCAATATCCTTTAGTTTTGAGATTATATATGTTCGAGGTTCATTTGTGGGATGTAATAGGCAATTAATTTTTTGAAATAAATATATTTTCTTATTCTTTATTTATTATTTTTTTTATATTTTTATTTTCTATTTTCTACAATATATCTCAAACAAACACCAAGAAAGTTGTTAATAAGTGAAATGGATCATTTATCTTAATTAAATCATCGATATTTCTCTCGCATATTTTTGTTTTCTAAATAAGATTCAAGAATAAGATTTTATAAAAAAAATTATTTCCTAAATTTATTTTATTGGTCTCTTGGCCTTATTTTATAATATTTAAAAAAGAATTTTTTAATGTTTTATGCATGGGTCACATTTGAATATCTATTAAAAAATGTTTGAAAAGAGTACTTAGATTTAACATTTAGAACATAAATAAATTTCCCCACCATCATGAACATGTTTTTAATTGATGGTTAAATAATAATATTACAATTTTATTTTTAAATAAAAGTATTTTAAATGTAGTTATAAAATTTTTATAGTCTTTCAGATGTTATTTTCAATAAGAACATGTATTTTATATATGAATGTTTTTAATAATATTTTAATCTTATTTATATTAATCAAGGTCAACAACACTTGACATTAATTATTCCCCACTAGAATATATTTTAATGATACCATAATTAATTTATCTATGGATGGATTATGATTATTTAAAATACATTTTCATCGAACTTTTTCCTTTCCATGGGTTAGTCCCTTTATTAATGAAATAATGATAAGTTTTTTGAGTTTTATGATGAAATTTTATTTATATACAATATAATCATGTTATAGTTATTAGATATTATTTATGACAATTTCTAGTTCTATTATATCCCAACTATGTATGGATTTTTTTATAATCCAATGAAGGGTGATACTAATATATATCCACAATGAATTGTCTGAAGAGATGAAGTTAACCAGTTATGGGTTTCTCCTATGTGGTTTTTGGATGATACCATGTAGTTTATTCCATCTATAAGAGTAATATATTAATAAAGTTCCATGATAAAAAGTATTTTTTTCAATTTTGTTATGAATTTCTAATAGATCCTTTTCATAAGTATTTTTTTACATGGATCAGGATTTTTGAGTTATATGACTCTTTTATTATGTTAAATTTTAATGACAACTCTCATGATTAAAAATACAGTCTTTTATGTGTATGAATTATCGTACTTTATTATCATGCACTTTGATTATGTAATCATACACAAATGCTCATTAGATAATCTCTGCTGTCATTCAATATATATTTCTTAGGTTTTTCTTTATTGATCATTTGAGCTCACACTTCTTATATTTACATTTTCCATGTTGTAGAGAATAATGTTAAATAACATAACTTATAAAGGTTCCATGTGTGTTTAATTTAATGGTACATGTTTTATTTTTACTACGATATAAGAAAAAATGGGAATAGGTGGCACTCATTTGAATTCAAGGGTATTATTTTGTAACATTTCATCCTAATTTTATAATAATATATACTTAAATAGACATTGGGTGTTTAATTAATTAAATATTTCTCTATAATACGATATATTATAGAAAAAATATGGTCACATTTGTTGCTATCAAATCTAAAAATGTTAGATTTTGTTTTTATCACCAGATTTTGGAGTGCGAGTTTGGGGTTTTTATATAAAATACTTCTAATGTAATATAAATGACACATAATATTAGATTAATAAATATGTTTTTTTTTTTGAAATATGAGATACACATAGAGTTTTTGTTCTTTAACTAGAAGATATGAAAGGGAAAATAAATAAAGGTATCAATTAAGTGTTCACCATTATACATATTATTTTGATAGAAATTATTTCAAATTTAAGGGAAATTGATATATATCACTGTATTCCTCATTTATGTTGCAATGTAATGTTCCTAAGAAGAAAAAAGTGGTTATACTTATAAGCTCTATGAATAAACATGTACGATGAAAATTAAAAATCCATTTATCATGTTATAAGATGAGGTCAGTCCACCACACTGAAAATAGGATCAAATTAATATGTAATAAACATGAATAAAAACAAAAAAAAATTAAATGGAAAATATTTGAGAAGGATTTGGTTGCAATGAGTTCCATAAAAAAATAGATAATTTTGATTCATGGATTTTTTCGAGACAATGTGCCTCCCATATGATAGGAAACAAGGATCTAATCATAGAGATTACATATGAAATAGAATGTGTCATGTAAATTTGCAGAGATGAATGTTTAAAAATTATCATATCAATAAAATCCAAATTTTTGGTTAAATACATAATATTCGAGGATAAATTGGTTACAAATGATGTAAATAGTAAATTACATAGTGTTAGTCGGTTGTGGGGATTCACATGTGTAATGAATTTAAAAAGATTATTTGTACCATTAATATATAGGATTATGGAGTTGTGATGAAAGGTAAAAGAATATTAGGGAATCTCTAATACATTAATGGAAAATAAAATATATACTTTCTATCCATGGGTATAGAAAACTGATTATGGTATTAATTATTTGGTAACATGATCCAATAGTAATTAGAATATCTGGTAATTATTTATGGAGATCATGATAACCAAAAAATAAAATATAATCAAGAACACATGAATTTTGTTTTCATAAATGCAATATTATTTGGAAGATATATAATTAAAAAATAGAATCCCATAAGATTGCATGAATTGGTGCATATTGTCCAGAGTCAACTAATATCACTAAGGGCCATTGATAGGAAGACACATCATATGTTGTTTTTTAAAAATTATAACATGATTGAATTTTTTAATGTCATCTATAAAAAGTCAGTGTTATTAAGTTGAATTACTCAGTATATGATAAAGCATGAAAAAATACCTGATAAAAATAATATCAAATTATGAAATGAGAGGGGCATAGAGTTCACCAATGGAAAGGTATATAAAATACCAATAATCGTGGGATAATTCCAATGTTTCCTTAGTATAGACTCCACAAAAATATGTTGTGGTTGAGAGGGGAAATTCATCCATAAACAACATGTCTATAATTATGCACATTGATAAAGAACTATAAGAGATGTTTTCGAAGTATGTACATAGGAAATATATTTATATCTCCAAAATATTCAAATTATGCTTCAGGGAATAACATAATGTTAAAAAAATTAGTACAAAAAATAGATAAATTTGATATACATTCACATATTTTTTAGTATGTGATTTATTTTCAATAAGGTGAAACATAGAAATTTTTATTCTCATGAAGGTAATGGTTTTTTTCAGGATACACATCATGGAGAAGGGAGAATAAGATAAAAAACGTTTTCTAATATTTTTTTGTGGTAACATGTGAATTACATAAAGATTGAGAATATTGTATCTAAAATGTGAACAGATTCTGGAAGATATTTAAGTTGAGTATAGAAGCTCTAGGGGAGTATAAAGATCTAATACTATTTAGTGGAATATATTAATAATGAGATGAATGAACTGAGACTAGTAGATACCATGAAACCAAAATGTATATTAGAAATTGGGGAAAATCATATCATTAGATACTAGAAGGAACTACTTTAAAATAAGATAATTAAGTATATATAAAAAAATTACTTTTATCTTATGTAAAACCAAATAGTTTTCATGAAAATTATAATGATGATAATTGATTTTAGTAAATAAATAATAAAACATGTACAGATAAATAAGAATCATATATAGGATTTTATTTAATGTGTGACACTGCAATATTTTTTAAAATATATTTTTTCAATTCATTTTAATCTCATAATTTTTTAACATGTAACACTATGGTTATATTGCCTTATATGTATCTTAGATTGAAAACGAAACATTTCATAATATTAGAATATTATTATATTATATTTATCACATATCCTTTTGAATGGGGGGATTTAATTTCCTTAATTAATTATCAAAATATATGGTTTACGCTTTTAAAAAAGGAATTTTTTTATAATGTATTAATTAAATAATAAAATAAATACTCTTTGAAAATAAATGAAATTTTTCTATGAAAATATTATTTTATTTTGACAAACACGTTTTAACTCAATAATTGGAACAAATTTTTTGAATGATTTGAATAATACTAATATAGTATATATTAAATAAACTATTTTACATTTCACTAAAGTGTTTTTTGAACTATAGATAATAATAAATCCAATTTTATGATCAATATTTTTTTCTTTTAAAAACAAATTTTTCACCTTTTTCACTTATTAAAATTTGAATATTAGATAATTTTATAAAATCTATTTCACAAAATTAATTATTTTTTAAATAGTCATGTAAAATTTATCTTTGTGTGAATTTATTAGAATTCTCTGAAAATATTAATTTTTTAATTAACAGAGAATAATAATGAATATTAATTGAAAAAGTCCTTATGTTTATATTATTTTTAATGTTAAATTATATTTTAGATTGGTTTAAAATAAAAAAATGTAAAATTATATATGTTTTAATAAAATTTATTTAATTTAAATATTTCTAATAATGAATATTTTTATAAAAATATTTTAATCTCTTTCATATTTTCTTTTTAAAAACCCTCGCTTTCTCTTCAAATTTGTGGTATAAATTTTAAATTATGAATTTCAAATTTTATTATGTAAATTTTGAAAAATGGAATATGATTTTTTAAAAACCAAAATTTATATTCTATAATTATTTTTTATTTATTTTTTTTTTAAAAAATATTATTTAATATATTAAATTTTAATTACAGTGGTTGAGGTAAAAAATGTTTTATAGGGGGTTAAAATAAGATGATAAGGGATGAAATTACCTAAAAAATTGTATAAAATATATTTTTTTAGAATTATTTATACCCTATAATGTATTTTTTAATATATTACATTTTGGAGCCTTGTGGCATGATAAAAACATGTTTTCATATTTTTCTTCTCAAATAATTAAAAGTGGACCACTCACCAACCTTATAAAAGGTCACCCCTTCTCATATCCTTTTCATTATATAAAACACTTTTTGTTAAAAAAAGACATAGCAAATAAATTTTGTACCATCATCTTATAAGCCTTAATTTGGTCATTAATTCATCGTATAAATGATTATGGTGAAACCCAAAAGAGTTTACTCGAGGAAGACGTAACAATATTCTACAAGAATTTTTATATTAAATATTCCTTCACATCTTAAAATTATTTTAATCCATTTTGATATAATAACCATAGAATATTCCATATTCTTTGCTATTTTATGTTATGATAATGATCAAAAACCATTCCTATGTCCCTCAAGTTGGCTACAAAATCATCATTCATGTACGGAAGACTATCGTCTCGCGTACCAATGTCAGTCATTTTTCCTCTACCACCTATCACAATTGGGTATGATGATGGGTATTAAGTATATATTTATTATTAAAAATATAATTATGCAACTGGAGTACAATATAATTTATAAATTTTCTTACTTTCTATTCATTATGGGGTATGATAATGTTTCTCATGTGTATAGTGGACGATCACCTTGTGAAGTGATGTGATAAATTTTTGAATAACGCGTCACATAGAATATAATAAGGATCATGTTAATGAATATATGTAATATAAATGGCATATTTATGATATTAATGACATATATATAATTATGATGATTTAATTTATCATTTTCTTTATTGCCTTTTCACTCACTAAATTATGAAAAAGTCATTCATGTACGAGTGGACTACCACCATCACGAAGTGATGCCACTATCTATTTTGATCAACCCATCATATGGATAATATTTATAAGTATTTTTAGAGTAATTATATGTTATTTATGATTTTATGATAATTATATAACGAAATTTTTTTACATACATCATTTACATGATGATCATTGAAAAAATAAATGTTACTTATGTGTATTTAAGACATTCCATCTCCATGATCATAACAAACATCATTTCTCAAAATCTATAACATTCTAAATCTTCATTTCAGGTAATGATATTGTTTTAGGGAGGTATTTTGAGGAAAATGAAAAAAAGGTATTTTATATATACATGTCATGTAATTATGAGTACACGTTGTGTGGATAGAATGTAGTGTATAGCTGTATAATGGCCATGTAATGGTTGAGAACATAGTCGTATGGTGACATGGCATACCACTTACATCAGGGACCCGTTTAGGATACTATAAGGCTTGTAGATTCAATGGCAAAACCATATAATTTTTTTATTTGATATATTGTGGCAGGGTCACATCTTATATTTGAATATGTCTTCTTCTTCCCATGGTTCATACAAGAGAGCGATGGAATGACCAGTGAACTCAAAACCCCTCCCAATTCTGTATCTAAGCTCTGATTGAGACAATGTCTATTGAATTGGAATCCCTCTAGTGAATTTTCAAATCCTACAGATCCTTTCTTTTACATTACTTATCTCTTTTGAATTAATCAATGTTGGGTGTTTTTCCTCGTTTTATGGATCTTTGATGATATAGGTTGTTTAAAGGGAAGACGTTCAAGTATATTGATTATACGACCTAGAGCAAAGTGGTTTATGCATTTTATTATTCATAATTAGAGTATATATGTTAAAGGTGTTGCATACCCATGATTGGGGAAGTTCATGATTTGTAATTTATCCCTGTTTACTACATTCTATGGTTTGATAGATTAGTAAAGGTTTATTCCTTCTGTTTAATGTTAGATACCTTGTTACGGGACACCCCCTGGGTGCATTTCCCTTGATTGATTGATTATGGTAATTTGATCTAGGATTCCTCTTAGAATTTCCTTGTTTTCCATACCTTGGTTGATTATGATGATGTTTGATTGATTCCATGAAATTGAAGTGATATTCTTCTGAATTACTAGCCATGCGTAGTTTCAGATCACGTGAACTACTTCGATATATAATACGCACTATTTTTTCAATTGACTATGAGAACCTTATATTGGAAATTCTGTGGAGACATCCACATTATTTTGACATGACCATGAGAGAAATGGTTTAGATGTTTTACCCATGGGTATTGACCATGAGAGCTACCCAGGAGGCCGTTTATAATTTATTGATTCAATATTGACCCAGGTGTATTTACCATGAGAGCTGCCTATGCGGTCGTTTGTAAATGATTTTTTCTATGTTAGATTAAATTGGTTAGACCATAAGAGGCTACAATATGGTCATTATTTACAATAGTGTTTCTATGTTAAATCCAAGGGGTTAGGTCATGAGAGCTTTCCAAAATGGTTGTTTATGAATAATTGAATGATTGTGATGAGTCTACCATGGAAAAGCAGAAGCTTGGACTCAGTATTACATTATTGTTTATATATACTTTTGAGACATATGTTTTGTTACATACATAAGGGATATAGAGATTAAGGTAGATCCCAAGGTATACATGATTAAATCTATTGAATAATAAATGTAAATGAAACTAATTGAAAATTGTGGAATTGTTTACTTTTGAGTACATCCAAGTTTATTTCATCATTCTTTCATATTACATTCTATAGATATTCACTAATAGTTTGGCACATATATTTTTGTGGTTTTTTACTGGGATTTGTCTCACACCAAATGTGGGACATGTGTTGGAACAAAGAAGATTATATTATTTTAGGTATAGATAAGGTCAACCACCCTTCTTCATTAGGTACATGATTGGTATTGGAGCTAGAGAGCATGAGACCAAGCTTATTCTACCGATGATATTGGATTTTACTTTATTTTCTATACATTGATTTCATTATTTTATTTCCAGAATTGTGACTTGTTTGGATAATTTCTAAGACACATGTGACATGAAATATATATATATATGTATTTTCTCCAGTTTTTTTATTACTATCAGTCTATCACTATTTACATCTAATGTTTGGTATCACTACTTCCTCTATTATATAATATTTGTTTTTTTTTTCGTGTATACTCTAACATTGAGGATATAGTTTCCCCATTATCACACCATGGCCCTATAACACCCCATGATTCTACGATATTCATCTCATTGAATAATACAGTAGCATGTGCTATACACAACTTCGACCTCTAACACACACCACAACCAATCAGACTAGCTGTTATGAATAGTAATACCCAATTTTTAAAATTTTATAAATTTTATCTTTCAAAATAGACTTCATTTTTGGATTTGGAATATTGAAATTTTCTTAGGGTGAATTTTTGGTATTTTTCTGAAAACATTCAATTTTTAATGAATAGTGAAATACACTGAGTTATAGTTTAAAAATGAATTTTTATTTAAATAATTATTTATATTATTTAAATTTAATTATGGTAAAAATAGACACATAATACCTATATAAGTTCAATGTAATTAATTGGAGTAAATTTATTATAATTTTAGATATATGAAAATTTCTTAGAACTTTTCAGCTTCTTTTACCCATCTCCTAAGAGAATTTGAAAATTCACATAAAACATAATTTTACATCTTCTTTGAATGAAATTTCCAATATATAAGAGACACAGTTGATATCATTACGTAAAATTTGGTCCAACAAGATGATAATAATTTTTTTTGAATAGTAACTTTTCAAATTTATTTACCACGGTTAAAAGTAAATAGGGAAATTAAGGGTAAAAATGATATTAATATTACCCTAACACTCGTCCTAATTCTATTAAACATGTGTATCTAGACCAAAAACATCCTTAGGAATAAAATATTATCATTTATTTCCACTTGGTTTAGATTAGGACATTTATCATTTTTTAATTCAATGAAGAGTTAAAAGAGTTAAAATCAAAGTTTAATTAATAAAAAAAATTAATATAGGGTTATACCTTAGATAAATTCGATTATAAATATTCATTAAAAAGATAAAAATATATACTACATAATGGTATTTTATTTATAATTTATAGATATTAAATAATTTAATTTATTTATGACACAATGGTGATGTAGTAATTATATAATAAATGAAATATTAATATAATTGATATTATAAATATCCAAATAAATGTAATTTGAAACTTTTTATTAATTACACTAATTTTATAGGTTAATATGACATATTTTGACTAGGTAAATGAATTTTTTTGATGTAATAATGCTATTATTAATTTATCAAAAACAAAATACCTAATAGTGCCAAAATTGACATAAAAGAGTTTTTTTAAAAATATTATATTATTAATTGATATTATATTACTAAAATTTTATGGTTCGGCCAAAAGACTTATATAATGATTGTTATATCATTAATGGACCACATTGGGGTATCTTGGATGTTTATAGTATGTTTATTTACCTTATAATATAAAAATACAAAGAGACATGGTAAATGTCAAACTAATTAACTAAGAGTTAGAACTAAAAGATAAGGATAATATTGTCACCCAAACCTTTCTATAACATATTTGTTGAATTTTCATTCAACCCATCCCCACCTTATCCTCAAAATAAATTAGTTTTTTTCCATTATAACCCAAATATGAATTTATTATAAAATAATATTTTTAGTTTTTTCTAAGGTGCCCCTCACCCCTCTTATAAAAAGGCACTCCCCCTCCTCTCTAATTCACACTTTCAAAGCATTTTGGCTCAGCCAAAACCTTCCCAAATATTCTCTCAACTTCTCTCACATCAAACTAGAGTCCTTAGGTTGATCATAAATCCAACCTATGGATACCTTTTGATCAAATAAAAAAAATAACCTGAAGAAGAGGTAATGTTTTCACCACCCTCTTTAATGTTCCTTTCTTCTTCAACTTCTTCATTCATTGTCATATCCATTATTAAATAATAACTCCGGTGTCTTCTATATATTGTGATGTTATTATAAATATGGTACAACCATATTCAGTATTCTAACCATCCTTTAAATGACATATCACCATATGTGCATACGTACGACTTACCGTCTCCACGTCGTGGTGTAATTGTTATTCAAAAAATTATTATTTTGATGGGTATGATATTGATGTGTAATTGAAGTAAATAATAAATATAACATGATAATGATTTTTTATATATAATATACCATCCAATTATATATTATATCAAAAGAATGATATTGTCACTCATGCGTACGCACGAACTACCGTCTCCACGAAAGCGAAGAGATTCATTCCCCATTGTATCCATTCATGTATAATTATCATTTGATGATTAAAAATTATGATTAAGGACATGATTTCATTCTGGATATGAATAAGATACAACCTATATATGACAAACTTTGTTTATGTAACTAAACATATAAAATAAAACGATTAAGTTAACACCTGAAACGACAATAATAATAAGATATTATTAACAAAGAAATATTAAAAGAACATATATGATATCATATTAATGTAGATGATTCTTGTATAATTTAATAACAACTATTTCACCATTATACCAGAGGTTAAACTACACTCAACCATTGAAAAGTACAAGATAAGGGTTTATTTCACAATCTCTTCATTATCCGAGGATGTTTATACATAATTATCTAATGGGACCTCTTTATCATCCACATCCATGTTTCATAAAAATGTATTTCAAAACATTATTACTATTTTATAGAATATTGGATAAAGTCATTTATACCCTTTTTTGACTTTTATAAGATTTTCATAAAGGATTATTTTCATTTATTTCGAAACAAGGTCCTTTTTAACATTTTCGACAAAATTAAGATAAGAATGTCTTTTTTAACTTATACAGTTGGTGAAACTATTTTTCACCTTTATAAACTCTTCTAAAAATCCCTTAAAGTCTTATAAGAATATTTTCAAAGTAAATGTTTTCTTTTATTATTATATTACTTTTAAATGATTTAAAAAAGAGATATTAATATCGAATAGTTTTGATTTCATATTTGTCAACATCCTTTGATGGATTTTAAGCTTATTTGATGTTGATTTATTACGATACAAAACTTCCATATTATAGGAAGATTTTTTGCTATATTTGACTGTGCATGTGTTATTTCTATAGCATTCATGGTTTAGGGAGAAATTATTGATATTTTGTATGCTAGTTTTAATATTAATGATTATGTTATGATTAAACTTGTTCATATGATGAATGCATTGGACATAATATGTGATGGGTGGAGCCCGATATAGCTCCTAGATGAATTGGTTGGTCTGATGAGACAAACTAGTGTCTTGGAGCAAGGCCTTGACAAAATCTTATTTGTAGCCTTGGCACAAGGCCCTGACTATGTGGTTATGATAGACTAGAATTATACATTCTATCATTATAAATGTTTTTATTGATATTTCATTTGATTATTAGACTAGTATAATATCCATGTGAATAATTAAATGGCATTATTTCTTTTTATTTCTGCCCTATTATGCTAAAGTTCTACTTTAAAAGTCTTTAGTTTTGGTTCTAAATTACATTAAATTTTTATGCTTATATATGAATGTTTCTTCTATATTGTTATACTTACTGGGAATATGAGCTCACCTCTTTCAATGTTTTATTTTTCCCAGGATGTGAAGATGTAATTTATGAATGGCCTGCAGGGATAGTATGAGGGGATATGAGTGTGGTCTGTGGAGACAAGATGTTATTGTATTTTTTCACATTATGTTGTAATCTAAACATTATGAATGTATCTATTGATTCCAAGGATACTAAAATAATAGGTCATTCAAGACTTGATCTTTTTTTATCATGAGAATTTTATATAATAATGCAAGGACTCTGGGTAATGGTGGTCGGGGCATTATAGTTCATATCACAAGAAGTTTTGTACAAACCTTAGGAGATAGATTTAGATAAACTCTGATTAGAGAGCATATACCGAAGAAAGACATTGAGGATTAGTACAGAATAACTTCCTAGAATTTTGGTATTCTAGAGATTTTGTGAGTTTTTCAAGAAATACATCCTAGTCTTGATATGATCAGGTTGAACCACCCATGTATTATTATTATAAAATAATATTTATTGCTTTTCCATTGGTTCCCCTCACCCCTCTTATAAAATGGCACTCTCCCTTCTCTCTAATGCACACCTTCAAAACCTTTTTTCTTGGATAACCTCTTCCCTAATATTCTTTGAACTTCCCACACATCAACCTAGTGTCCATAGTTTTATCATAATTCCAACCGAAGGAACCCTTTTGATCAAATCAAAAAGGAAGAACTTGAAGAAGAGGTAATGTTTTCACCGCCCTCTTTCAAGTTCCTTTCTTTTTCAACTTCTTCTTTCCTTGTTATTTGCATTAAATAATAAAAACTCCATTATCTTCTATATACTGTGAGGTTATTATAAATATTTTACAACCATATTCAATATTCAACCCATCCTTTGAATGACATGTCACCATATGTGTGTACGTACGGCTTACCGTATCCACGTCATGGTGTAATTGTTATTAAAAACATTATTATTTGGATGGGTATGATAATGATGTGTAATTGATGTAAATAATAAATATAACATTATAATGAATCTGTATATATGATATACCATCCAATTATATATTATTTTAATATCTAATGAATGATATTATCGCCCGTACATACGTACGGACTACGGTCTCCACCAACGCGATGAGATTCATTCCCCATTGTATCCATTCAAATATAATTATAATTTGGTGGTTAAAAATAATGTTTATGGACTTGATATCATTTTTTATATGAATAAGATACAACCAATCCATAACATACATGGCTAATGTAACAAAACCTAAAAAATATAATGAGTAAGTTAACACCCAAAACGACGATATTACTAAGATATTATTAACAAAGCATTGTTAATAGATCATATATGATATCTTATTAATGTATATGATTCTTGTATATTTTAATAACAACTATTTCACCATTATACAGGAGGTTAAATTACCCTCAACTTAGTAAATGTACAAGGTAATGGTTTATTTCACAATCTCTTTATTATCCGAGTTTTTTATATGTAATTATCTACCGGGACATCTTTACCATCCACATCCATGTTTCATAAAAATTTATTTCAAAACATTATTACTATTTTATTGAATATGGGTTAAATTCATTTATACAATTGTTTAAATTTTTATAATATGTTTATAAAGGAATCATTCTGTCGTTTTCCAAACAAGGTCCTTTTTAACCTTTCCAACAAAATTAAGGTAAGAATGTATTTCTTAACATATACAGTGGGTGCTGATATTTTCTACTATTATAAAAATGCCGAAGCTTCCCTTAAAAGATTATAAGAATATTTTAAAAGTAAATGTTTTATTTTTTAATTATGGGTCTTTTAAATGATTTCAAAAAAAAGATATTTCTCTCAAATAGTTTTGATTTTATCTATATCAACATCCTTTGATGCATTTTAATCTTATTTGAAGTTGATTTATTATGATACAAAACATCCATATTGTGTTGATGGTTTTGTGATATATTTGACTGTGGACGTGTTATTTTTATACCATTCATGGTTTATGGAGAACGTATTGACAATTCGTTTTCTAGTTTTAATAAGAATTTTTATGTTATGTTCAAACATGTTCATATGAGGAATGCATTGGACATAATAAGTAATGGGTGGAGCCCGCTATAGCTTCTTGATGAATCAGTAGGTCTCATGAGACAAACTAGTGTCTTGGAACTAGTCCTTGACAAATCTTATTTGTAGACTTGGCACAAGGCCTTGACTATGTGGTTATTATAGTCTGGAATTATGCATTCCATCATTATTAAAGTGGTTATTAATATTTAATGTGATTATTCGACTAATAGAATATCCATGTGAATAACTAAATGGAATTATTTAATTTCATTTTTTCCATATTATGTTGAAGTTCATTTTAAAAGACTTTTGTTTTAGTTATACATTTCATTAAATGTTTATGCCTATTTGAGAATATTTCTACTATATTGTTATCCTTAATGAGCATCTGAGCTCACCCCTTTCTATGTTTTATTTTTCCCAGGATATGAATAAGTATTTTTTTAATGACCTTCATGGATAGTATGAGGGGATATGAGTGTGGTCTATGGAGACAAGATGTTGTGGTAGTTTTTCACTTTATGTTGTAATGTAAACATTATGAATATATCTAGTTATTCCAAGTCTACTAAACTAATCGGTCATTCGAGACTTGATATTTTATGATCATTCAAATGTTATGTAATAATTCACCCTCTGTATTCATGTATCTAATGAATAGAATTTTAAAGGAATATCTCGATGATTTTGTATTGGTATTTATTGATGATATCTGGGTATACTCCAAAATCTAAGAAGATCATGAAAATCACTTGTGCATTATTTTAAAGACTCTTAGAAGAAATGAATTATATGGGATGTTTAGCAACTGTTAATTCTGGCTTTAGGAGATTTCTTTTCTTGACCATACTGTCTCTAAGGATTAAATATCTATTGATCCTTATATGACCAAGGCAATCCCAGAATGGACAGAACCGACAAGTATAACTGAGGTACGTAGTTTTGTTGCTTTATCAGGTTATTATCGACGTTTCATCGAGAATTTTGATTGGTTGGCTAAACCATTAACAAAGCTCACATGTAAATGGGTAAATTTTTTTGGAAAAAAGGGTGTGAAGAGTGTTTTGAATAACTGAAGAGAAGATTATTCAATGATAATATATTGAATCTACCTTCAAGAAATGATGGGTTCATTATTTATAGTGATGCATCGAAGAAAGGACATGGTTGTGTCCTTATGAAGAATGATAGATTTATTGACCATGCATCACGACAGCTGAAAATTCATGAGAAAGACTATACTACTCATGATCTAGAGTTAGCAGCTAAAATATTTTCTTTGATGATTTGGATACACTATCTCTATGGTGAAAAATGTGAGATTTATACTGATCATAAGAGTTTGAAGTATATTTTCTCACAGAGAGAACTCAACATGAGGTAAAGGAGATGGCTTGAACTACTCAAGGATTAGGATTTCATGACACACCACCACCCGAGGAAGGAAAATAAGGTTGCATATGACTTGAGTCTAAGGGACCATGGAGTTCTGAACAAGATGAGAATTTAAAGGGATCCTATTTTCATGGATCCAGTAAAAATTGATATGGGAATCACCATGGACGTTGAAACATTTATACTTTTTCAAATGGTTTCCAAGCCATCATTACTAGAAAGGATAAAGAGTTCTCAGACTGATAATAAAGAGTTTAAAAAGTAGATTAAAGCTTTGAATGATGGGAGATTGAGTGACTTTGTGTATGAAGATCAAATTTTGAAATTTGGATGGATACTTTGTGTTCCCGATATACCTGATCTAAAAATCAAATTGTTGGACGATGCTCATAGTTAAAATTTCTCTATACATCCTGGGAGCACCAAAATGTATTGAGATTTAAAGGAAATTTTTTGGTGGGACAACATGAAGAGGGAGATTTCTGATTTTGTATCAAGATGTATAGTTTGTAAACAAGTGAAAGCTGGAAGGCAACAGCATGGAAGAGTTATGAAACCTCTTCCCATACAAGAGTGGAAATGTGATAATATCACGATGAACATTGTCATGGGACTACCAAAGACTCCTTGAAGGAATGATGCAATATGGGTCATTATTGGTCGCCTTACCAAGTCAGCACATTTTTATGTTATAAGGGAGGATTTACCACATGAACGTTTAGGAAGACTATAAATTAATGAAGTTGTGAGACTTCATGGAGTACCCCTATCGATTGTTTCTGATCGTGATCCCCATTTTACATCAAGATTATAGAAATGTATTCAAAAGTCCTTGGATACTGAACATCGTTTGCGAACTACTTACCTCCCTTAAATAGATGGAAAATCAAGAATGAAATATTCAAACCTTAGAATACATGTTTAGATCTTGATCACATGACTTTCCGGGTATGTGGGATCAATATTTACCTCGTCTAGAATTTTTATATTACAATAGCTTCCATTCAAGTATTCGGATTTTACCATATGAAGTGTTATACATAATGACATGTCGCACACCAACCTATTGGGATTACGTTGGTGAATGAAAATTCATAGGCCCAGAACTAGTGGAGGAAATGATTGAAATGGTGAAGGTAATCAAAAACCACATTAAAGTAGCAAAAAGTAGGCAGAAGATCTATGATAATAACCAAAGGAAGGATTTGAAATATCAGGTGGGAGATCATGTTTTCATGAAGGTATCTCCATAGAAGAGAGTTATATGTTTTGGTAAGAAAAGTAAATTGAGACCCAGGTACATAGGACCTTTCAAAATTCTAGAATGAATTGGGGATGTAGCTTATCATTTGGCAATGCCGCCAAATCTCTCCCAAGTTCACGATATGTTCCAAGTATCACTATTGAGAAAATACATGCCTGAATCAACACATTTACTCACCTATGAGGAATTAGAACTGGAAGACGATCTTTCTAATTGCAAAGAACCTATGAAGAATCTTGATACGAGAGAACTAGTGCTGAGAAACCGGATGACTCATCTAGTAAAAGTTCTATGGAGAAACCATAAGATGAAAGAGACAACGTGGGAACCTGAGGAAATTATGATGAAGAACCACCTGAGTCTTTTTATGTAGTAATATTTCATAAATTTCGAAGACGAAATTATTTGAAGTACGGGAGAATGTAACACCCCAATATTCCATGGTAGGCTTCTCTTTAATAATACAGTAGCGTGTGTGGTACACAAATTCGAGTTCTAACACACACCGCAACCAATAAAACTAGCCATTATGAGTAGTAAAACCCACTTTTTGAAAATCTATTAATTTTATCTTTAAAAATGGACTTCATTTTTGGATTCGGAATATAGAAATTTTCTTTGGTTGAATTTTTGCTATTTTTTTGAAAACATTCAATTTTTAATGAATTGTGAAAAACTCTGAGTTATAGTTTAAAAGAGAATTTTTATCTAAATAATTATTTATTTTATTTAAATTAAATTAAAGTCAAAATAGACACATAATACCTACATAAGTTAAATGTAATTAATTGGAGTCATTTTATAATAATTTTAGATATATAAAAATTTCATAGAACTTTTCGCCCTCTTTTACCCATCTCCTATGTGAATTTTCTAATTCACATAAAACATAATTTTACTGCTTCTGTGAGTGGAATTTCAAAAATCTGAGAGACATGGTTGATATCAGTAAGTAAAATGTGGTTCAATGAGATGAAAATAATTTTTGGTGATTAGTAACTTTTTACTTTTATTTGCCATGGTTAAAAGTAAATATGGTAATTAAGGGTAAAAATGGTATTAATATTACCCTAATACATGTCCTCTTTCTATTGGACAAGTGTATCTCTACCAAAAACAACCTTAGGAATAAAATATTATCATTTATGTCCACTTGGATTAAATTAGGACATTTATTTTTATTTAATTCAAAGAAGAGTTAAAAGAGTTAAAATCAATGTTTAATTACTAAAACAATTTTAATATAGGGTTATAAATACGATAAATTTGATTGTAAATATTAATTAGAAATATAAAAATATTTCCTACATAAAGGTATTTCATTTATAATTTTTAAAAATTAAATAATTTAATTTATTTGTGACACAATGGTGATGCACTAATTACCTAATTAATAAATATTAAAATAATTGATATTATAAATATCCAAATAAATGTAATTTGAGACTTTTTATGAGTTCCACTAATTTTATAGGTTAATATGACATAATATTACTGGTTATATGAATTTGTTTCGATGTAATAATGTTGTTATAAATTTATCAAAGACAAAATACCCAATTTTTCAAAATTCACATAAAAGAGTTTTTAAAACTCTTATTATATTATTAATTGATATTTTATTCCTAAAAATAAACGGTTAGGCCAAAAGGCTTATATAATGATAGGTGTGTCATTAATGGGCCACTTGGGGGTCTCTTAGAGGTTTATAGTGTGTTTATTAACAATATAATATAAAAATATAAAGAGATATGGTAAACGTCAAACTAATTATCTAAGAGTTAAAACTAAATGATAAGGTTAATGAAGTGACCCAAACATATCTAAAACATGTTGTATGAGATTCTTTCGACCCATACCCTCCTTATCCTTGAAATAAATCAGTTTGGAGCCATTAGAAATAGAATATTATTTTATTATAAAATAATATTTCTTTCTTTTCAAAAGGTGCCCCTCACCCCTCTTATAAAAGGGCACTCCCCCTTCTCTCTAATTCACATCTTCATATCCTTTTGGATTGGCCAAACCCTACTCAGATATTCTCTAAACTTCTATCACTTCACCTTAGAGACCTTATATTGATCAGAAAGCCAACTTATAAAACCCTTTTTATCAAATCAAAAGGAATAACCCGAAGAACAGGTAATGTTTTCACCACCCTATTTCAAGTTCTTTTCTACATCAAAATCTTCATTCCTTTTAAATTTAATTCTAAAATAATAACTCTAGTATCATCTATATACTATGATTTTATTATAAATATGGTACAACCATATTCAATATTCTATCCATCCTTTGAATGAAATGTCACCAAAGGTGTGTACGTACGGCTTACTATCTCCACGTCGTGGTGCATTTGTTATTCAAAACATTATTATTTGGATTGGTATGATAATGATGTGTAATTGAAGTAAATAATAAATATGACATTATAATGATTTTATATATATGATATACCATCCAATTATATATTATTTTAATATCAAATTAATGATATTGTCGCTCGTGTGTATGTACGGACTACTGTCTCCACGAACGCGGTGAGATTCATTCCCCATCGTATCCATTCAAGTATAATTAGCATATGAAGATTAAAAATAATGTTTCAAGACTTCATATAATTTTGGATATGAATAAGATAAAACATTTCCATAACAAACATGTCTTATGTAACTAAACATTTAAAATAAAATGAGAATGGTAACACCAAAAACGACGATAACAATAAGATATTATTAACAAAGAAATTTGAGAAAATCATATATGATGTCATATTAATGTATATGGTTCGTGTTTATTTTATTAACAACTTTTCACCATTATACAGGAGGTTAAACTACCCTCAACCAATGAAATGTAAATGGTATTGGTTTATTTCACAATCTCTTCATTATCCAAGGTTGTTTATATGTAATTATCTACTGGGACATGTTTATCATCCATATCCATGTTTTTTAAAAATGTGTTTCAAAACATTCTTACTATTTTATATAGTATGGGGTAATTTCATTTATACCATTTTTTTGTATTTTTTAGAGTTGTTTATAATGGAATCTTTCCGTCATTTTCCAAACAAGGTCATGTTTAACCTTTTTGACAAAATTAAGGTAAGAATGCCTTTTTTTAACTTATACGGTGGTTGAAGCTACTTTCCCATCGTTATAAAATCGTTGAAGCTTCCCTTAAAAAATTATAAGAATATTTTCAAAGTAAATATTTTATTTTATAATTATGTGACTTTTAAAATATTTCAAAAAAAGATTTATTTCTCTCAAATAATTTTGATGTCATCTATGTCAACATCCTTTGTTGGATTTTAAGTTTAATTAATGTTGATTTATTATGATACAAAACATCCAAATTTTATTGAATGTTTTTTGATTTTTTTGACTATGGATGTGCTATTTTTATACCATTCAGTGTTTTTGGATAATGTTTTGATATTTTGTATGCTAGTTTTAATACGAATGTTTAGATTATTTTTCAACTAGTTTATATGAGGAATACATTGGACTTAGTAATTGATGGGGGGAGCCCACTATAGCTCTTCGATGCATCAGTAGGTCTCATGAGACAAACTAGTTTCTTGGAATAAGGCCTTGAAAAAATCTTATTTGTAGTCTTGTCACAAGGTCATGCCTATGTGGTTATGATAGTCTGGCATTATGCATTCCATCATTATGAAAGTGGTTATTGATATTGCATGTGATTATTCGAATAGTAGAATATCCATGTGAATAAGTAAATGGAATTATTTCAATTTATTTCTGCCATATAATGCATAAGTTCATGTTTAAAATTATTTCGTTTTAGTTATAAATTTCCTTAAATTTTTATGCTTATATATTATTGTTTCTTCTATATTGTCATCCTAACTGGGCATCTGAGCTCACCCCTTTCAATATTTTATTTTTCCCAGGATATAAAGAACTATTTTATGGATGACCTGCAGGGATAATTTGAGGGGATATGAGTGTGGTCTATGGAGACAAGAAGTTGTTGTAGTTTTTTACTTTATGTTGTAATGTAAACATTATGAATGTATCTAGTGATTCCAAGGCTACTAAACTAATCAGTCATTCGAGACATGATCTTTTATGACCATTGAAATGATATGTAATAATGCACCAACTATGGATAACTGGGGTCGGGGCGTTACAGTTCGTATCAGAGGAAGTATGGTACAATCCTAGGGAGATCGATTTAGATAAACTCAGATTAGAGTGCATAGACCTAAGATGGAAATTGACGATCAGTGTAAAAGAACTTCCTATAATTTTGGTATTGTATATATTTTGTGAGTTTTCTGAGAAATACATCCCTGTCTGGATATGAGAAGGTAGAGGCTGCTCTGACACAGAGGTACTGAGGGGTAATACCTTAAAACATCACTTTGAGCTAGACTCAAACGAGATCTAGTGCATGACAATGGGCCTTGTGGCACTCTTGGTTACAACACTATTGGGGATATTCTTAAGAGAACTCTCATTTTCTTTAAAATCCAATATGAATGGTTTATGAGTATATACTTCTCAAAGAAATTTTTTTTATGATTCTGGATTATATACATAAACAGTTCAATTCATGTTAACTGTTTTTCATGTTTGGATTTATGTATTGAGATCCATTAACTAATCAAGTGTATAACATTGTTTAGGAATGGTTCCTAGTGGAAAAATGGAAACCATAGCAATGTATGCACCCATGTCAGGATTTCCCTCCCACTAAAGATAGTTATAGTAAAGCTGGTGATGAAACTAGTTCTGATCAGCTAATCACCATACTGGGACAACTCACTCTAGTTATGAATAATAACCTTACCTATATGGAGCACCCTGTTTTGCAGTGTGGAGGACCAATGTTATATCTCTTCCTGAGGAAACAACCACCAACATTAAATTGGATTACAAATCCCTTAGTAGCTGAGAAATGAATAAATTCCTTAGAAAAATATTCCATGCCTTGGGGAGTAGTGAAAGGTAAAAAGTTATCATTGCATTTAACCGCCTCACTAGAGATGTTGACCAATGGTGGTCATTTATTCAAAACAAAAATGAAGCTGATGAAGTATCAAATATAGAATAGAGGGAGTTCAATGAGCTTTTCTTAGAAAACTACTTTCCTCGTGACCATCGAGCAAATACAGAAAGGCAATTTCAGAGTCAGAGAGAAAAGGAGGATGAGAATGTCGCAAAGTATGAGTCTAAATTTACAAGGTTATCATGTTATGCTAAAAATTATATATGTAACCCAAAAAATAAGATTGATCATTTCTTTGATTGGTTATAACCTTTTCATCATTGAGAATTAGTCTCACAATCCTTCTTGTCGTATGATGAAATTGTCTCATGTTTTATCAAGATAGAAAATGAATTCTCTATGTCTTACGGCTTTAAAAAAATTCAAGAGAAGAAGAGATCTGCTGATCACTCTGTAAATGAAAATAAAGGGAAGAAGGTAAAAAGTTGGTTTCCATCATGTAGTAAATGTGTGAAGAAACACCCCGGTACTTGCTTGAAAAAAATGGGAGACTATTACAAGTATGGTGAAAAAGGCCACCAAGCTTGTGATTGAAAGGGGAAGAAAGAAGCTATCGATGTTCAATGCTACAACTGCAGGGAGATGGGACATTATGCAAATGAATGTCCTAAGCATCAGGGGAACTTTCCTCAGAAAAGGCCAAGGGATCAAGGCCAGGATTATGCTATCACTACTGCTGTGTTAGAAGCATTAAAAGGCATTGAGGTAGGTAATTTAATGGTTTCCTCAAGTTTAGAAAATGTATTATTTGATTCTGGATCATCGAATTGTTTCATATCATCCATGTTTTATAATATAATTTGATATTTCTAATTTTATTTAACAAGGGAGTTATCAGTTAAAACTCCTAAGGGATGTATCATTGCAACAATGTTTTGTGAATCATTCCCCATTAGAGCACATAAATGTTCATTATCCACTGATCTCATCATCATACCTGTGATTGAATTTGATATAATCCTCGGTATGGATTGGATTTTGGACTATGATGTGAAGATTTATTGTAAGAAGAAAGAAGATATGATTTTTGACGATGATGATAAAGATCACCTTATCTTTAGATTCGAATCATCCCCACCTGATTCATATCTTGATCTACCCCCAGTAGCTCAACTAAATTCAATTATTGGGGAAAAAGAAAATGAAATAACTGATGGTAAGTAAAGGAATGTTCAAATAGAAGATGTAACTATTGGGATTGAATATGTTTATGTGTTTCCAAAAGATTTACCCGGTCATCTTCCAGAATGAGAAATTGAATTTTCTATTGATTTAATTCCTGGTTCAAGGCCATACCGAAGACCCCTTATAGAATGGCCACTGTGGAATTAGTTGAACTAAAGAAAAAACTAGAGTAATTGAGTAATAAGGGATTTATTCTCCCTAGTGTTTCTCCATGGGGATCCTCTGTACTTCTTGTTATGAAAAATGATGGATCTATGAGGTTGTGTATCGATTACCGGGAAATCAATTCTATAACAATAAAGAACTAGTATCCCCTACCTAGAATTGATGATTTATTTGACCAACTTCATGGAGCTCAATACTTTTCCAAGATTTATCTTCGATCTGGATACCATCAGTTGTGTTTGAAGAATGAATACATTCTGAAGACAGCATTACGAGTTTATAGTAATGCCTTTTGGATTGACTGATTCACCCTCTGTATTCATCGATCTAATTAATAGAGTTTTGAAAGAATATCTCAATGATTTTTTCTTGATATTTATTGATGATATCTTGGTATACTCTATAAGAAATGACGATCATGAAAATCACTTGCGCATTATTCTAAAGTCTCTTAGAAGAAATGCATTATATGGGACGTTTAGCAAGTGTAAATTCTGGCTTCAGGAGATTTCTTTTCTTGGCCATATTGTTTCTATGGATGGAATCTCTATTGATCCTTCTAAGACCAAGCCAATCCATGAATGGCCAGCACCAACGCGTATAACTGAGGTACATTGTTTTTTTGGTTTAGCTGGTTATTATGGGTGTTTAGTCCAGAATTTTCCTCGATTGGCTAACCCATTAATGAAGCTCACACGTAAATGGGTTGAATATTCTGGACAAAAGAGTGTGATGAATATTTTGAAGAACTAACGAGAAGATTATTCAGTTCTCTTAAATTGACAAAACTATCAGGGAATGGCGGGTCTGTTATTTATAGTGATGCATCGAAGAAAGGACTTGGCAATGTCCTTATGCATAATGACAGTGTTATTGCTTATGCATCAGGACAGTTGAACATTCATGAGAAAAACTGCCCTACTCATGATCTTATGTTAGCTGTTTTAATCTTTTCTTTGAAGATATGGAATCGTTATCTCTATCGTGAAAAAATGTGAGATATATAACACTCACAAGAGGTTGAAGTACATTTTCTCACAGAAAAACATTACATGAGGAAAAGGAGATGACATGAATTATTGAAGGATTATTATTGCATGATACACTACCACCTGGGGAAGGAAAATAAGATGGCAGATGCTTTGAGCAGAAAATATCATGGATTTTTTAACAAGATAAGAGTTGAAAAGGATCCTCTATACATGGATCTAGTAAAGATAGATATGGGAATCACCATGGAAGGTGCATCATCAATACTTTTTCAAATGGTTTCCAAACCATCTTCACTAGAAAGGTTAATGAGTTCTCAAACTGATGATGATGAGTTTAAAAAGAAGATTATAGCTGTGAATGATGGGATATTGAGAGACTTTTTGTATGAAGAAGGAATTTTGATATTTGGGAAGAGACTTTGTGTTCCTGATATACCTGATCTAAAATGAAAACTGTTAGACGATGCTCATGGTTCCAATTTCTATATACACCCTTGGAGCACCAAAATGAATAAATATTTAAAGGAACATTTTTTGTGGGACAACATGAAGAGGTAGATTGCTGATTTTGTGTCAAGATGTATGGTTTTTCAACTAGTGAATGTTGGAAGTCAATAGCCTGGAGGAGTCATGAAACCTCTTCCCATACCTGAGTGGAAATGGGATAATATCACGATGGAAATTGTCATGGGACTACCAAAGACTCCTAGAAGGAACGATGCAATATGGGTCATTGTTTATCGTCTTACCAATTCAGTACATTTTCATGCTATAAGGGAGGATTTACAACTTGAACGTCCAGCAAGACTATATATTAATGTTGTTTTGAGACTTCATGGAGTACGCTTATCCATTGTTTTCGATCATGATCCATATTTTACATCAAGATTCTGGAAAAGTCTTCAGAAGGCCTTGGATACTGAACTTCTTTTGAGCACTTCTTACCACCCACAAACAGATGGACAATCAGAACGAAGTATTCAAACCTTAAAATATATGTTGAGGTCTTACTCACGTGAAATTCAGGGTGTGTAGGATCAATATTTATCTCTGGTAGAATTTTCCTATAACAATAGCATCCATTCAAGTATTATGATGGCACCATATGAAGCGTTATACGGAAAGAGATGTCACACACCAACCTGTTGGAATGACGATGGTGAAAGAAAACTTGTAGGCCCAGAACTGGTGGAGGAAACGATGGAAAAGGTTTAGGTTATCCAAAACCACATTAAAGCAGCTCAATGTTTGCAGAAGAGAAATGTCGATTACCAAATGAAGGATTTGAAATTTCAGGTGGGAGACCATGTTTTCTTGAAGGTATCTCCATAGAAGGGAGTTATAAATTTCAGTAAGAAAGGTAAATTGAGTCCCAGGTACATAGGACCTTATGAAATTCTATAAAAAATTGAGGTTGTAGCTTATCATTTGGCAATGTTGCCAAATCTCTCCCAAGTTCACGATGTGTTCCACGTATCACTATTGAGAAAATACAAGCCTGACCCAAAACATGTACTCACCTAGAGTAATTTGAACTAGAACCCGGTCTATTTTATTGCGAAGAGCTTTTCAAGATTCTTGATATGAGAGAACAAGTGTTGTGAAACCGGAAAACCCATCTGGTAAAAGTTCTATGGAGAAACTATAAGGGATAAGAGGCAACGTGGGAACCCGAAAAACTTATGATGAAGAAAAACCCGATTCTTTTTATGCAGTAATATTCTAGAAATTTCGAGGATGAAATTATTGGATAGAGGAGAGAATGTAACACCCCAATATTTCGTGGTATTATTCTCTTTGAATAATATAGTAGAGTGTGTTGTACGTAACCTCGAGTTCTAACACATACCACTACAAATCAAATTGGTCATTATAAATAGTAATACCCACTTTTTGAAATTTTATAAATTTTATATTCTAAAATGGACTTCATTTTTTGATTTGGAATATGAAAATTATCTTAGGGTGAATTTTTGGTATTTTTCTGAAAACATTCAATTTTTGATGAATATTGATAAAACACAGAGTTATAGTTTAAAACCGTATTATTATTTAAATAATTATTTAATTTATATAAATTTAATTAAGGTCAAAACAGACACATAATTTCTATATAGTTTCAATGTAATTCATCATATTCAATTTATAATAATTTTAGATATATAAAAATTTCATAGATCTTTTCACCATCTTTTACCCATCTTCTAGGAGAATTTTCAAATTCAAATAAAACATAATTTTACTACTTCTATGAGTGGAAATTCAAAAATATAAGAAACACGGTTGATATCAGTAATTAAAATGTTGTTCAATGAGATGAAAATCATTTTAGTTCAATAGTAACTTACTTTTATTTACAACGGTTACAAGTAAATAGGTTAATTAAGGGTAAAAATGATATTAATATTACCCTAACACATGTCACAATTCTATTATAAAAGTGTATCATGACCTAAAATAACCTTAGGAATAAAATATTATCATTTAGTTTCACTTGGTTTCGATTAGGACTTTTATTATTATTTAATTCAAAGAAGAGTTAAAAGAATTAAAATCAATGTTTAATTACTAAAAAAAATTTAATATAGGGTTATACATAAGATAAATTAGATTGAAAATATTAATTATAAATATATAGAGATTTCATACATAATGGTAATTTATTTATAATTTTTAGACATTAAATAATTTAATTTATATGTGACACAATGGTGATGTAGTAATTACATAATTAGGGAAATATTAGAATAATTGATATTATAAATATCCAAATAAATGTAATTTTATCCTTTTTATTAATTACACTAATTTTCTAGCTTAATATGACATATTGTGACTTGTTATATGAATTTTTTTCGAAGTAATAATGATGTTATTAATTTATCCAAAACAACATACCCAATAGTGTCAAAATTGACATAAAATAGTTCTTCAAATAAATATTATATGATTAAGTGATATTCTATTCCTAAAAACAAATGGATCGGCCAAAAGATTTATATAATGATACGTGTATCATTATTGGACCACTTTGGGGTCTCTTGGAAGTTTATATTATGTTTATTAATCATATAATATAAAAATACAAAGAGATATGGTAAATGTAAAACTAATAAACTAAGAGTTAAAACTAAAAGTTAAGTTTAATAAAGAGACCCATACCTATCTCAAACTTATTGGTTGAGTTGTTTTTGACCCATCTCCACCTTATCCTAGAAAGAAATTAGTTTGGATCCATTTGGATCCGAATATGAATTTACTATAAAATAATATTTTAATTTTTTTCTAAGGTGCCCCTCAACCTCTCTTATAAAAGGGAACTCCCCCTTCTCTATACTTCACACCTTCAAAGCCTATTGTCTCAGCCAAACCCTGCCAAAATATTCTCTCATCTTCGTTCACTTCAACCTAGTGGCCTTAGTTTGATCAGAAACTCATCTTATGGAGCCTTTTTGATCAAATCAAAAGGAGGAGCCCGAAGAAGAGGTAATGTTTTCACCACCCTCTTTCAAGTTCCTTTCTTCTTCAACTTCATCTTTATTTGTTATTTCCACTATAAAATAATAACTCCAAAATATTATACATAGTGTGATGTTATTAAAAATATGGTACAACCATATTCATTATTCTATCCATCCTTTGAATGACATGTCACCATACGGGCGTACGTACGGCTTACCGTCTCCACGTCATGGTGTAATTGTTATTCAAAACATTATTATTTGGATGGGAATGATAATTATGTGTAACTGATGTAAATAATATATATAACATGATAATTATTCTCTATATATGCTATACCATCCAATTATATATTATATCAAATGAATGATATTGTCTCTCGTGCGTACGTACGGACTACCGTCTCCATGAACGCGATGAGATTCATTCTCCATCGTATACTTTCAAGTCTAATTCTCATTTTATTATTATAAATATTGATTATGGACTTGATATCATTCTGTATATGAATAATATACAACCTATCAATATCAAATACGACTTATGTAATGAAACATATAAATGAATACAAGTTAACACCTGAAACGAGGATAATACTAAGATATTTTTAACAACGCAATGTTAAAAGATCATATATGATATCATATTAATGTATATGAATCTTGTATAATTTAATAACAACTATTTCACCATTATATAGGAGGTTAAACTACCCTCAACCAAGGAAATGTACAATTTAAGGGTTTGTTTCACAATCTCTTCATTATCCGAGGTTGATTATATGTAATTATCTACTCGGACATCTTTATCATCCATAAGCATGTTTCTTAAAAATGTATTTCAAAACATTATTACTATTTTATAGAATATGGGTTAAAGTCATTTATACCATTGTTTGACTTTTTTATTATGTTTATAAATGAATATTTCTGTCATTTTCCAATCATGGTCCTTTTTAACCTTTTCAACAAAATCAATGTAAGAATGTCTTTCTTATCTTATACGACGGGTGCGGCTATTTTCTACTATTATAAAATCGTTGAAGCTTCCCTTACAATATTATACGAATATTTTCAATGTAAATGTTTTCTTTTATAATTATTTAATTTTTAAATAATTTAAAAAAGTGATATTTCTCCCAAATAGTTATGATTTCATCTATGTCAACATCCTTTGATGGATTTTAAGCTTATTTGATGTAGATTTATTTTGATACAAAACATCCATATTTTAATGAAGGTTTTTTGATATGTTTGACTGTGGATGTGTTATTTTTATACCATTCATGGTTTATGGAGAATGTATTGACATTTTGTATGCTAGTTTTAATACAAATGTTTATGTTATGTTTAAACCTCTTCCTATGAAGAATGCATTGGACTTAATAAGTGACTGGTGGAGCCTGATATATCTCCTCGATACAGCGGTAGGTATAATGATACAATCTGGTGTCTTGGCACAATGCCTCGAAAAAATCTTATCTGTAGTCTTGGCACAAGGCCTTGACTATGTGGTTATGATAATCTGGCATTATGAATTCTTTGATTATGAATGTGGTTATTGATATTGCATGTGATTATTCGACTAGTAAAATATCCATGTGAATAAGTAAATGGAATTATTTCATTTTATTTTCGCCATATTATTCTAAAGTTCAAGTATAAATGACTTTTGTTTTAGTTATAAATTACACTAAATTTTTATGCTTATATATGAAAGTTTCTGTTATATTGTTATCCTTACTAGTAGTCTATGCTCACCCCTTTTTGTGTATTATTTTTCCCAGGATGTGAAGAAATTTTTTATGAATTTTCTGTAGGGATAGTATGAGGGGATATGAGTGTGGTCTATGGAGAAAATATGTTGTTGTAGTTTTTCACATTATGTTTTAATGTAAACATTATGAATGTATCTTGTGATTCCATGGCTACTATACTAATCAGTCTTTCAAGAATTGACCTTTTATGATCACACCAATGTTATGTAATAATGCACAGACTCTGGTTAACTGGGGTCGGGGAGTTATAGTTGATATCAGAGAATGTTTAGTACAAACCATGGATGCTAGATTTAGATAAACTCTTATTAGAGCACATAGACCTAAGATTGATTTTGAGAATTATTATAGAAGAATATCCTAGAATTTTGGTATTGTATAGATTTTTTGAGTTTTCCAAAAAAATATATCCCTGTCTGGATACGAGCAGGTAGAGGCAGCTCTAGCACAGATGTACCTAGGGGTAAAACCCAAGAACATCGCTTTGAGCTAAACATGAACAGGAAATGGTGCACGAAAACGGGCCTTGCTGCACTCTTGGTTACGACACTCTTGGGGGATATGCTTAGTATAATTCTCATTTTCATTACAAACCATTATCAAGGGTTTATGAGTATATACATCCTCAATGAAAACATTTTTATGATTATGGATTATATCCATAAACTGTTCAATTCATGTTAAGTGTTTTACAAGTTTGGATTTATGTATTCTGATTCATAAACTAATATAGTGTATGCTATTGTTTAGAAATGGCAGCTAGTGGAAGAAATGGAAACCGTATCAATGCACGCACTCCATGTTGGGATTTCCCTCATAATCAAGATAATTATAATGGAGCTGGTGATGCAACTGGTGCATATCAGCTAATCACCTTATTGGGACAACTCACTCAGGTTATAAATAATAACCTTACCCCTATGGAGCACCTTGATCCGCAGCATAGAGGATCAATGCTAGATCACTTCATGAGGAAACAATGTAATGCCCCGACCCTAGTTACTCAGATTCAGTGCATTATTACTTAACATTGGCATGATCAAAAGAATGATCATGTCTCGAAACACCGATTAGTTTAGTATCCTTGGAAACAAGATTCATACATATGTTCAACTTTACATCTTGAAGAGAAATACAAAAAATAAATATTTCATTAGAAGCATTCAAGCCTCCTAGATAATTCATACAGGTCACTCATAACTAACTTCTTCATATCCTGGGAAAATGAAACATAAGATAGGGGTGAGTTCAAACGCTCAGCAAGGGTAAGTAATACAGTGGAAAATGACATAAATATTAAGCATGTTGAAACTTTGAAACCACATGCCTTTAGAAATAATAAACATGAATACTTTTATGGAAATAATATGAGCTGAGTAAGTAATGCCATAATAAAACATAATCATGGGTATTCTACTAGTCTAATAACCACCTAAACCATCAATATTATTTCCATAATTAGGGAATGTATAATGCCGGAAAATCTAAAACATTTTGTCAAGGCCTCGGACAAGACATCTAAAATTATTAAGGCCTCGGACAAAACCATAAATCAAATAAGGAAAGGTCCTCATCCAATTCAATGTCTAGATGTATCATAATACCTCTTATGCATCGAGAAGCTATAGCGGGCTCCACCCGTCACTTACTAAGTCAAATACATTCCTCATATGAAAATGTTTAAACATATCATAAACATTCTTATTAAAACTAGCATACGAAATGTTTATACTTAATTATAAACCATGAATGGTATAAAAATAGCACATCCACAGTCAAACATATCCCAAAAACATCATTACAATATGGAAGATTTTTATCATAATAAATCAACTTCAAATAAACTTAAAATCCATCAAAGGATGTTGACATATATGAAATCAATACTATTTGAGGGAAATATCACTTTTTTTAATCATTTAAAAGTATAATAATTATAAAATAATACATTTACTTTGAAAATATTCTTATAATCTTGTAAGGGAAACTTCGACGATGTTATAATGGCGGAAAATAGCCGCACCCGCCGTATAAGTTAAAAAACATTCTTACCATAAATTTGTCGAAAAAGGTCAAAAATTAACTTGTTTGGAAAATGACGAAAAGAATCCTTTCCAAAAAGTTTGAGGGTATAAATGACATTAAACCATTTACTATTGAATAGTTAAAATGTTTTTAAAGTCATTTTTACGAAACATGGATGTGGATGAAATCGAGGTCCCAGTAGATAAATACGTATAGACAACCTCGAATAAGGAAGAGATTGTGAAGTAAACCCTTACCTTGTACTTTTCCTTAGTCAATGGTATGTTAACCTCCAGTATAATAGTTAAAACATTGTTATTAAATTATAAAATAATCATATACATCAATATGATATCATATATGATCTTTTAACATTGCTTTATTAATAATATCTTAGTATTATTTTCGTTTCGGGTGATAACCGATTCGTTCTCTTTATATGTTTGGTTACATAAGACATGTTTGTAATGGATAGGTTGTATATTATTCATATTCAGAATGATATTAAGTCTATAAAAATTATTCTTAACCGTCAAATGAAAATTAGCCTTGAATGGATAAGATGGGGAATGAATCTTATCGCGTTCGTGGAGACGGTATTCCGTACGTACACACGAGCGAAAATATCATTCTTTTGGTATTAAAATAATATATAATTGGATGGTATATAATATATACAGAGTCATTATCATGTTATATTTATTATTTACTTGAATTACACATCATTATTATACCCATACAAACAGTAATATATTGAATAACAATTACACCACAACGTGGAGAGGGTAAGCCGTACGTACGCACGTATGGTGACATGTCATTCAAATGATGGGTGGAATACTAAATTTGTTTGTTCCATATTTATAATAACATCAAAGTATATAGAATATACAGGAGTTATTATTTTATAATGGAAATAATAAATATAGAGGAAGTGGAATAAGAAAGGAACTTGAAAGAGGGTGGTGAAAACGTTACCTCTTCTTTGGGTTCTTCCTTTTGATTTGATCAAAAGGACTCCTTAGGATGGATTTTGGACAAAATAAGGGCTTATAGGATGAAGGGAGAGATGTTTAGAGAGTATTTGGTTACGGGTTTTCCAAACCAAAAGGCTTTGAAGGTGTGAGATTGAGACAAGGGGAGTGTCCTTTTATAAGAGGGGTGAGGGGCACCTTAGGAAAAGCTAAAAATATTATTTTATAATAAATTTATATTCTTTTTCTAATGTCTCCAAAGTGATTTATTTCAAGGATAAGGTGGGGATGGGTCGAAAACAACTCAACCCATAGGATTTAGACAGGTTTGGTTGACTAAATTATCCTTATCTTTAAGTATAAACTCTTAGTTAATTAGTTTCACTTTTACTATGTCTCTTTGTATATTTATACTATATGGTTAATAAACTTACTATAAACATCCAAGAAAACCATATGTGGTTAATTATTAATATATATATCCTCATCTAAGTAATTTGGAATAACCTTAGATTTTTAGGAATAGAATATCAATTAATAATATAATATTTGTTTAAAAAAACTATTTTATGTCAATTTTGACACTATTTGGTTATTGATTTTTGTGAAAATCATAACAGAATGATAAGTTCGAACAAAGTTAATTAAATAAATAATAACATGTCATATTAACCTATAAAATTATTTTAATTCATAAAAATTCTGAAATTATATTTATTTGGGTATTTATAATATCAATTATCTTCATTTTTCACTATTATGGTAATTACTCCATCACCATTTTGTCATAAAGAAATTAAATTATTTAATGTCTAAAAATTAAAAATAAAATATCATTATGTATTAAATCTTTTTATATTTCTAATTAATATTTACAATAGAATTTATCTAATGTATAACTCTTTATTAAAAATGTTTTAGTAATAAAACTTTGATTTTAACTCTTTTAACTCTTCTTTGAATTAAATAGTAATAAATGTCCTAATCTAATCCATGTGGACCTAAATGATAATATTTTATTCCTAAGGTTGTTTTTAGTCGAGATACACTTGTCCTATATAATTAAAACATGTGTTATGGTAATATTAATATCATTTTTACACTTTATTACCCTATTTACTTCTAACTGTGGTAAATAAAAGTAAAAAGTTACTATTCACCAAAAAAATATTTTCATCTCATTGAAACACATTTTACTTACTGATATCAACTGTGTCTCTCAGATTTTTGAAATTCAATTCACAGAAGTGGTAATGATATATTTTATGAAAAATTCAGTTTTTAAACTACCAATTAGTGGTTTAACTATTCATCAAAAAATGACGTTTTTCAGAAAAATACCAAAAATTCACCCTAAGATATGATTGATATTCTGAATTCAAAAATGATATCTATTTTACAAAATTCACAACATATAAGTTCCATTAATTAATTTTATAATTAATTCCCATTGTCAAAACAAATAGTGTTTTTTACGATATAATAACTATCAAAAGATTGATGCTTGTTTATGTCCGATTTAATTGTGAAATTATGTCCAATGACCAACATCGTATTAAATGGTAAAACAATATTCTAAATATATTTCAAATCCACTTAAATTCCTAATTTATCACTATTAACTATTTTGATTAAAATGGTTCTTTTTAATTAAAATTTAGTAATTTTCACTATTCATCAAAATATAAAAGTTATCCGAAAAATACCAAAATTTCACCCTATACTAATTTCGATATTCCGAATCCAAAAATGAAGTCCATTTTGATAAATAAAATTCATAAAATTTCATCAAGTGGGTATTACTATTCATAACGGCTAGTTTAATTAGTTGTGGTGTGTTAGAACTCGAGGTTGCGTACAACACACGCTATTGCATTTTTCTAAGGGAAATGTATCATGGAAGCTTGGGATGTTACATTCAAAAAAAAATTGATGTCCCTATTAATTTATTTAGTCAAATTGAATATATAAAAGTTTAAAATATTGGATTTAAAAAGGGATCACCATTAAAAGTCGGTAAAAGTGCATTTTCTGAAAAAAAACTTCTTTTATCTGAAAAAAATGAATTTGTTCTTAAATTATGTCTAAGAAACTCATAATATGGTTTCTAAAATTATACGGATTATATAAAGTTCAAAATTCAGTTAATACTATTCATACCATCTTTTTAACAGTTTTTTTGGCAAGTCATGGTGTGCTTGAACTCGGTGTTGCGTGTAGTGAAAGTTATTGATTTATTTTGAAGAAGTAACACACCATGAAATCATGGGGTGTTACATTCTTCCCACCTTCAAAAAATCGTGTCCTCACAAATTGATATTGTTCTTCGAAAATAAAGGATGAAATTAGAAAATATTTTTGTGGGAAAACCCACATCGGAAATTGGGTTAATGAAATTTAGTCTTAATAAGAGGAAAAGTGAAATGAAAGGGTCACCAACAAATCATAATCTTGATTAGGAGAAAATTTGTGGAAATTAGAGTCATATAATTGGAGGAAAAAAGAAAATATTTATAGGTAGTGGTTGATGTCATCAATCACAAACAAGTGTAAAATTGAGGGACTTAAATTCATCAATATATAATGATTTAAAATACCATCGGTTCAACAAAACATACGGTATTAGGATAACACATTTTTTTGTTTTAAGATCACATCACTAAAGTATATGAATTAATTTCATCATTGAATAAGAGAAGAAGAAAAATATATACTTGACAAGTAGAGTCCCATTCTTTAACTAAGTTCTACCACAAATTCATATTTCACACTAAAAGATAATAGAATATAAAAATAATATTCAATTTATCATATTCATATGGGGTTCAAAAAAAATGAATTTATAATTATTCTAGAAGAACTAATTTAAAAAACTAAATTATTCAATCCAGGACATCACGTGGGTCTGTGGTGGGTGATACACCCTTGTCGCCCTTCAGTTGTGGGTTCAAGTCTCGTAGCCTTGCCGGACGCGATGGGTTGCCGCCTGACCTCTGGGTTGTCCGTTTTATGGAAATCCAAAATAATCTCAAACTAGACTTATCCACAATACTTTTTTCCAAACTCACAGTCCAAAATTTATAAATAAGGTAAACACAATGATGATCCTTTTACCCACGTAATAACATGTGAACACCTTCATCATGTATTCTTTTAAAATAATGCACATCCTGAATTACCACAAAACCTTATTAATTGCATTCATGCTCCATTACTTCTTATAGAATACTGGATATACACCTTCTATCCAAAAATTTTGTAAACTTCAACAATGATTGGAATAGAAATCATTAATTAGTTTCAAGGTAGTCAAGAATATCCTATATAATTTATTCAAATCAACCATCTCTTATTCCAAAATCCCTACCTCATTATCAGAACCATATTATGTTTTATATTTCTCTCAACCATTTATTTTTTAAAAATTTAACCTGCTATTGAGCCACATTTATTAGTTCCAAACAATCTCAAAATATTACTGCAGTACAATACTTATATGTACCATAATTATATTAACCAGTACATTGTTGATACAACACTAAAATGACATAATCCTTTAATAACAACATAAGAACTCTAATCATTCCTCTTCATCTGTGGTAGTATCATAACTTTATTATTATCCAACAACATCATTTGGGGCATACTCTGATGATTTGGACATTGGTTCGCGTAGTTCCCCCACTCCATGTAGATGAAGCATTGTACATTTGAAGCCATTTTCTTACCCTTGCAGTCACACACATGGTGTCCTTTTTAACCACACTTATAAAAAACTCCCATTTCCTTTAGGAAAGTTCCAGGGTGTTTCATACCACATTTATCACATATTGGAAAATTTTTCTTTTCCCTCATCCCATTATCTATCTTTCTCTCTTCCAACCTTTTCTTCTCTTGTTTCCCTTTGATTCCATAGGACTTAGTGAACTCTTTACTTATCTTATCAACACATGATGCTATGTCTTCATATAATGAAAATACATGGGAGAATATTTCCCTTCTAAATGATGGCATAATACCCTAAAAGATATGATCCTTTTTATTCGTTGGATCAAACATATTGCTGGAGTCCACATTCCTTCTACTGGGTGCCATTTCTACATAATGGCATAAACTAGGTCAGTTTATGAATAGAAATACCTAATCCCAAACATGTGAAACACATAAAATAAATTGAACAGTTTATGAATATAATCCATAATCATAAAAATGTTTTCTTTGAGGATTTATATACTTATAAACCTTTAATAATGGTTTGTAAAGTAAAAGAGACTAATCCTAAGCATATCCACTGGGAGTGTCATAACCAAAAGTGAAGCAGGGCCCGTTGTCGTGCACCAGTTCCCGTTTGAGTCTATCTCAAAGCGGGGTTTTCGAGTTTTACCCCTAGGTACATCTGTGCCTGAGCCGTCTCTACCTTCTCGTATCCAGACAGGGATGTATTGCTCGGAAAACTCACAAAATCTCTACAATACCAAAATTCTAGCAAGTTTTTCTATACTATTCCTCAAAGTCTATCTTAGAGATATGTGCTCTAATAAGAGTTTATCTAAATCTAGCTTCCAAGTTTTGTACTAAACTTCCTCTAATACCAATTGTAATGCCCCGACCCCAGTTACCTAGAGTTAGTTCTTTATTACATAACATTTTCATGATCACAATAAAGATCCAGTCTCGAAAGACCGATTAGTTTAGTAGCCTTGGAAACAAGATTCATACATATGTTCAACTTTACATCTTGAAGAGAAATAAAACAAAAATATATTTCATTAGAAGCATCCAATCCTCCTAGATTATTCTTGTGGGTCACTCATAACTAACTTCTTCATATCCTAGGAAAATGAAACATTAGAAAGGGGTGAGCTCAAACGCTCAGTAAGGGTATGTAATACAGCGGAAAATGACATAAATATTAAGCATGGTGAAAATTTTAAACCACATGTCTTTACAAATATTAAACATGAATACTTTTATGGAAATAATATGAGCTTATTATGTAATTCCATAATAAAACATAATCGTGGGTATTCTACTAGTCGAATAACCACATGAACCATCAATATTATTTCCATAATGAGGTAAAGTATAATGTCGGACATTCTAAAACATTTTTTCTATGCCTCGGCCAAGACCTCTAAAATGATTAAGGCCTCGGCCAAAACCATAAATCAAATTTGGAAAGGGCCTCGGACAATTCCACGTCTAGTTGTCTCATGAGACCTACCGATGCATCGCGGAGCTATAGCGGGCTCCACCCGTCACTTACTACGTCCAATTCATTCCTCATATCAAAACGTTTAAACATATCATTAACATTCATATAAAAACTAGTATATGAAATGTTTATACTTTAACTATGAACCATGAATGGTATAAAAATAGCACATCCACAGTCAAACATATCACAAAAAATTCATTACAATATAGAAGATTTGTTTCATAATAAATCAACTTCAAATAAACTTAAAATCCATCAAAGGATGTTGACATAGATGAAATCAATACTATTTAAGGGAAATATCTTTTTTTAAAATCATTTAAGCATCTCATAATTATATAATAATACATTTAATTTGAAAATATTCTTATAATCTTGTAAGGGAAGCTTCGACGAAGTTATAATGGTGGAAAATAACCGCACCTGCCGTATAAGTTAAAAAAACATTCTTACCTTAAATTTGTCAAAAAAGGTCAAAAAGTACCTTTTTTGGAAAATGACGGAAAGATTCCTTTTCAAAACGTTTCAGGGTATAAATGACTTTAACCCATTTTTTATTGAATAGTTAAAATGTTTGGAAAGATATTTTTATGAATCATGTATGTGGATGATAACGAGGTCCCAGTAGATAAATACGTATAGACAACCTCGAATAAGTAAGAGATTGTGAAGTAAACCCTTACCTTGTACTTTACCTTAGTCAATAGTATGTTAACCTCCTGTATAATAGTTAAAAATTGTTATTAAATTATAAAATAATCATATATATCAATATGATATCATATATGATCTTTTAGCATTGCTTTATTAATAATATCTTAGTATTATTGTCATTTCAGGTGATAACTGATTCGTTCTCTTTATATGTTTGGTTACGTAAGACATGTTTGTAATGGATAGGTTGTATATTATTCATATTCAAAATGATATTAAGTCTATAAACATTATTTTTAACCATCAAATAAAAATTAGTCTTGAATTGATAAGATGGGGAATGAATCTTATCACGTTCGTGGAGACGGTATTCCGTATGTACGCACGAGCAAAAATATCATTCTTTTGTTATGAAAATAATATATATTTGGATGGTATATAATATATAAAGAATCATTATCATGTTATATTTATTATTTACTTGAATTACACATCATTATTATACCCATCTAAATAGTAATATATTGACCAACAATTACACCACGACGTGGAGATGGTAAGCCGTACGTACGCACATATGGTGACATGTCATTCAAATGATGGTTAGAATACTAAATATGGTTGTGCCATATTTATATTAACATCACAGTATATAGAAGATACTGGAGTTATTATTTTATAATGGAAATAATAAATAAAGAGGATGTGGAAGAAGAAAGGAACTTGAAAGAGGGTGGTGAAAACGTTACCTCTTATTTGGGTTATTCCTTTTGATTTGATCAAAAGGACTCCTTAAGATTTCTTTCTGACAAAAGTAGGGATTCTAGGATGAAGGCAGAGAAGTTTAGAGAGTATTTGGGCATGGGTTGGATGAACCAAAAGGCTTGTAAAGTGTGATATTGAGAGAAGGGGGAGTGCCCTTTTATAAGAGGGGTGAGGGGCACCTTAGGAAAAGCTAAATATATTATTTTATAATAAATTCATATTAGGTTTCTAATGGCTCCAACGTGATTTATTTCGAGGATAAGGTGGGTATGGGTTGAAAACAACTCAACCAATAGTATTTAGACAGGTTTGGGCCACTAAATTAACATTATCTTTAATTATTAACTCTTAGTTAATTAGTTTCACTTTTACTATGATTCTTTGTTTTATTATATTATATGGTTAATAAACATACTATAAACATCCAAGAGAACCCCCAGTTGTTCATTATTAATATATATATCCTTATCTAAGTCATTTTTCCGAACCTTAGATTTTTAGAAATAGAATATCAATTAATAATATAATATTATTTAAAAAAACTATTTTATGTCAATTTTGACACTATTTGGTTATTGATTTTTGTGAAACTCATAACAGAATGATAAGTTCGAAAAATATTAATTAAATCAATAATATCAAGTCATATTAACCTATAAAATTATTGTAATTCATAAAAACTCTCAAATTATATTTATTTGGGTATTTATAATATCAATTATCTTAATTTTACAATGTTATGGTAATTACTGTATCGCCATTGTCTCATAAATAAATTAAATTATTTAATGTCTAAAATTAAAAATAATATATCATTATGTATTAAATCTTTTTATCTTTTTAAGGAATATTTACAATCGAATTTATCTTATTTATAACTATATATTAAAAATGTTTTAGTAATTAAACTTTGATTTTAACTCTTTTAACTCTTCTTTGAATTAAATAATAATAAATGTCCTAATCTAACACAAGTGGACCTAAATGATAATTTTTTATTCCAAAGGTTTTTTTTGGTCTGGATACACTTTTCCAATAGAATTATGACATGTGTTAGGGTAATATTAATATCATTTTTACCCTTAATTACCCTATTTACTTTTAACCGTGGTAAATAAAAGTAAAAAGTTACTATTCACCAAAAAATTATTTTCATCACATTGAACCAAATTTTACATATTGATATCAATCGTGTCTCTCGGATTTTTGAAATTTCATTAATAGAGGTGGTAAAATTAAGTTTTATGAAAAAATGAGTTTTTAAACTACCACTTAGTGGTTTCACTATTCATCAAAAAATGATGTTTTTCAGAAAAAATACCAAAAAATCACACTAATCTATTATTGATATTCTGAATTCAAAAATTATTTCTATTTTACAAAATTCCCAACATATATTTTGCATTAATTAATTTTATAATTAATTTCCATTGTCAAAACAAATAGCGTGTTTTTAAGATATAATGACTATCAAAAGATTGATGCTTGTTTATGTCCGATTTAACTGTGAAATTATGTCCAATGACCAACATCGTATTAAATGGTAAAACTATATTATAAATATACATCGAATCCACTTAAATTCATAATTTATCACTATTATCTATTTCGATTAAAAAGGTTCTTTTTAATTAAACTTTAGTAATTTTCACTATCCATCAAAATATAAAATTTATCCGAAAAATACCAAAATTTCACCCAAGGCTAATTTTGATATTCCAAATCCAAAAATGAAGTCCATTTTGATAAATAAAATTTATAAAATTTTAAAAATTGGGTATTACTATTCACAATTGCTAGTTTAATTAGTTGTGGTGTGTTAGAACTCGAGTTTGCGTACAACACACACTGTTGCATTATTCTAAGGGAAACGTACTGTGGAAGCTTGGGGTGTTACATTCTAATTTTTTTTTATGTGCCTATTAATTTATTTAGTCAAATTGAATATATAAAAGTTTAAAATTTTGGATTTTAAAAGGGTTCACCATTAAAAGTCAGTAAAATTGTATTTTTTGAAAAATACCTCTTTTATCTGGAAAAAATGAATATGTTCTTACATTATGTCTAAGAAACTCATAATATGGTTTTTAAAATTATAAGGATTATATAATGTTAAAAATTCATTTAATACTATTCATAACCACTTTTGAACGGCTTGTTTGGAAAATCATGGTGGACTTGAACTCCGTGTTGCGTGTAGTGAAATTTATTGATTTATTTTGAAGAAGTAACACGCTATGAAATATTAGGGTGTTACATACAACCACAAACATTCAATGTCAGTACAAATCCCTTAGTAACTGAGAAATGGATAAATTCCTCAGAGAATATATTCAATGCCTTGGGGAGTAGTGAAAGGGTAAAAGTTGTCATGGCAATTTATAGCCTCACTGGAGATGCTGACGAAAGATGGCCGATGATTCAAAACACAAAGGAAGATGATGAAGTATCAAATATTGAATGGAGGGAGTTCAAAGAACTTTTCATAGAAAAATACTTTCCTCGTGACCATCGAGCAGATATAGAAATGCAATTTCTGAGTCTGACACAAAAGGAGGATGATATTGTCGCTTAGTATGAGGCTAAAATTACAAGGTTTGAAAGGTATGTTGTAGATTATATATATAACCCAAGAAGTATGATTGATCATTTTTTTGATGGGTTAAAACCATTTCTTCGTCGAGCATTAGTGTCACAATCCTTCTCGTCATACGAAGATATTGTCTCATGTGCTATCAAGACCGAAAAACAATTCTATAAGTCTTACAACTTTAAAGAAATGCAAGAGAAGAAGAGATATGCTGATCACTCTGAAATGGAAATAAAAGGAAGAAGGGAAATTTTGATTATACATTCTATAATAAATGTGGGAATAAACACTCTGGTAATTGCTTGAAAAGAATGGGAGTCTATTACATGTGTGGTGAAAAAGGCCACCAATCTCGTGATTGAAAGAGGAAGAAAGAACCTACCGATGTTCAATGATACAATTGCAAGGACATCGGACATTATGAAAATGATTATCCTAATAATTAGGGGAACTTAACTGAGAAAAGGTGAAGAGATCCAAGCCAAGCATATGCTATCACTACTACTGAGGTAGAAGCTCTGAAAGACGTGGTGGCAGGTAATTTAATGGTTTCCTCAAGTTTAGAAAAATGCATTATTTTATTCTAGATCATCGCATTGTTTCATATCTTCCCAGTTTGATATGAAAATTAGATATTTCCAATTTGATTTAACAAGGTAGTTGTCAGTTAAAACTCCTAATGGAAGTATCATTGCAATAATGTATTGTGAATCGGTCGCCATTAGAGCTCATAAATGTTCTTTATCTCCTGATCTTATCATCATAACTTTTATTGAATTTGATAAAATTCTTGGTATTTATTGGATTTTGGACCATGATGCGAAGATTTTTTGTAAGAAGATGGAGGGTACGATTTTTGATGATGATGATAATGAACACCTTATCTTTAGAGAAGAATCGTCACCACAAGATTCTGATCCTGATCCACCCCCAGTAGCTCAACTAAATTCAATTATTGGGGTGGAAGTGAATGAAATAACTGTGGGTAAGGAATGGAATATTCAAATAGAGGATGTAACTATTGTGAGAAAATATGTTGAGGTGTTTCAAGAAGATTTACCTGGTCATCCTCCAAAACAAGAATTTGAGTTTTCTATTGATTTAATTCCTGGTTCAAGGCCTATAACGAAGACCCCTTATAGAATGGTCACTATGGAATTAGTTGAACTAAAGGAACAACTAGAGGAATTGAGGAAAATGGGATTTATTCACCCTAGTGTTTTTTCATGGGGATCCCCTGTCATTTTTTTATGTAAAAAGATGGATCTATGAGGTTATGTATCGACTACAGGAAAACCAATGCTATAACAATAAAGAACAAGTATCCCCTATATCGCATTGATGATTTATTTGACCAATTGCAAGGAGGTAAATACTTTTCTAAGATTGAAATTTGATCTAGATACCATCAGATGTGTGTGAAGAAGGAAGACATCCCAAAGACATCATTTCGAACCAGGTACAGGCATTACGAGTTTACAGTAACGCCTTTTGGATTGACTAATGCACCCTCAATATTCATGGATCTATTGAATAGAGTTTTCAATGAATATCTCAATGATTTTGTGGTGGTATTTATTGATGATATCTTGGTATACTCCCAAAGCTATGAAGATCATGAAAATCACTTGCGCATTATTCTAAAGACTCTTAGAATACATGAATTAAATGAGAAGTTTAGCAAATGTGAATTCTGGCTTCATGTGATTTCTTTTCATGGGAATATTGTCTCTAAGGATGAAATCCATGTAGATCCTTCTAAGACCAAGGTAATCCAAGATTTTCCAGCACTGACGAGTATAACTAAGTTACATAGTTTTATTGGTTTAGAAGATTATTATCGATGTTTCATCCAGAATTTTGCTAGGTTGGCTAACCCATTAACAATGCTCACACGTAAATGGGTTAAATTTGTTTGTAAGAAAGAGTGTGAAGAATGTGTTGAGGAATGGAAGAGAATATTATTCAATGATCGTATATTGACTCTACCAACGGGGAATGAATAGTTCTTTCTTTATAGTGATGCATCGAAGAAAGGACTTGGTTGTGTCATTATGAAAAATGATAGAGTTATTATCTATGCATCACAACAACTGAAAAATCATGAGCAAAAATATCCTACTCATGATCTTTAGTTAGCTTCTATAATCATCACTTTGAAGATATGGAGACATTATTTCTATGGTGAAAAATCTGAGATATATACCGATCACAAGAGATTGAAGTATATTTTCTCATAGAAAGAACTCAACATGAGGCAAATGAGATGGATTGAATTACTCAAGGGTTATGATTGCACAATACACTGCCACCCAGGGAAGGAAAATATGGTGGCAGATGCTTTGAGTAGAAAGGACCATTGAGTTATGAACAAGATGAGAGTTGAAAAGGATCCTATATACATGGATCTAGTAATGATGGATATGGGAATCACCATGGAAGGTGAAATATCAATACTTTTTCAAATGGTTTCCAAACAAACATTAGTAGAAAGGATAAAGATTTCTCAGACTAATGATGAAGAGTTTAAAGAGAAGATTAATGCTGTGAATGATGGGAGATTGAGTGGCTTTGTATATGAAGATGTAATTTTTAAATTTGGGAAGATACTTTGTGCTCCTGATATACTTGATCTACAAAGTGAAATGTTGGATGATGCTCATAGTTCCAAATTCACTATACACCCCGGGAGCACCAAAATGTATATAGATTTAAGTTAACACTTTTGGTGGGACAACCTGAAGTGGGAGGTTGCTGATTTTGTGTCAAGATGTATGGTTTGTCAACAAATGAAAGCTGGAAGGCAACAGCCCGGAGGAGTCATGAAACCTCTTCCCATCCCTGAGCAGAAATGAGATAATATCATGATGGACATTGTCATTGGACTACCAAAGACTCCTAGAAGGAACGATGCAATATGGGTCATTGTTGATCGTCTTACCAAGTCAACACATTTTCATGCTATAAGAGAGGATTTACCACTTGAACGTTTAGCATGACTATATGTTAATGAAGTTGTGAGACATCATGGAGTTCCCCTATTGATTGTTTCTGTTCATGGTTCCAATTTTAAATCAAGATTCTAGAAAATTCTTCAGAAGGACATGGATAAAGATCATCATGTAAGCACTGCTTACCACCCTCAATCAGATGGACAATCAGAACAAACTATTCAAACCTTAGAAGACATGTTCTGATCTTGCTCACTTGTCTTTCAAGGTATGTGCGATCAATATTTACCTCTGGTATAATTTTCCTATAATAATAGATTTCATTCAAGTATTCGTACGGCACCATATGAAGCATTATATGGAAAGAGATGTCACACACCTACCTGTTGAAATGGCGTTGGTGAAATAAAACTTGTAGGACCAGAACTGGTGGAGGAAACGATGGAAAAGGTTAAGGTAATCCAAAACCACATTAATGTAGCTCAAAGTAGGTAGAACAGCTATGCCAATAACCGAAGGAAGTATTTGAAATTTCATGTGGGAGATCATGTTTTCTTGAAGGTATTTCCATTGAAGGGAGTTATACGTTTCAGTATGAAAGGTAATTTGAGTCCTAGGAACATAGGACCATTCAATATTCTACAATGAATTGGGGTCGTAGATTATTGTTTGGAAATGCCTCCAAATCTCTCCCAAGATCATGATGTGTTCCACGTATCACTATTGAGAAAATACATGCCTGACCCAACGCATGTACTAACCTTTGAGGAATTAGAACTGGAACCCGATCTGTCTTATTGCGATGTGTCTGTCAAGATTCATGATACGAGATAACAAGTGCTGAGAAATTGGACAACTCGTCATGTAAAAGTTCTATGGAGAAACCATAAGATGGAAGAGGCAACATGGAATCATGAGGAACTTATGATGATGAACCACCAAAGTCTTTTTATGCAATAATATTCTAAAAATTTTGAGGAAGAAGTTATTTGAAGGAAGGGAGAATGTAACACCCCAAGCTTCCATGGTACGCTTCTCTTTGTATAATACAATAGCATGTGTTGTACGCAACTTCAAGTTCTAACACACACCACAACCAATCAAACTAGCCGTTTTGAATTGTAATACCAAATTTTTTAAATTATATAAATTTTATCATTCAAAATGGGCATTTTTTTGGATTCTGAATATCGAAATTATCTTAGGGTGAATTTTTGGTATTTTTCTGAAAACATTAAATTTTTGATGAATAGTGAAAAAACACTTAGTTGTTGTTTAAAACCAAATTATTATTTAAATAATTATTTATTTTATTTAAATTTAATTTAGGTCAAAATAGACACATAAATCTTATATAAGTTCAATGTAATTCATTAGAGTCAATTTATAATAATTTTAGATATATTAAAATTTCAAAGAACTTTTCACCGTCTTTTACCCATCTCCTCGGAGAATTTGAAAATTCACATAAAACATAATTGTACCACATTTGTGAGTGGAATTTCAAAAATCCGAGAGACATTGTTGATATCAGTATGTAAAATGTTGTCCAATAAGATGAAAATAATTTTTGGTGAATAAAAAATTTTTACATTTATTTAACACTGTTAAAAGTAAATAGGGTAATTAAGGGTAAAAATGATATTAATATTACACTAACACATGTCCTAATTCTATTGGACAAGTTTATCTCGACCAAAAATAGACTTATGAATAAAATATTATCATATAGGTCCACTTGGATTAGATTAGGACATTTATTATTATTTAATTCAAAGAAGTATTAAAAGAGTTAAAATCAATGATTAATTACTAAAACATTATTACTATAGGGTTATACATAAGATAAATTCTATTGTAAATATTCATTAGAGAGTTAAAAATATTTCATACACAAAGGTATATTATTTATAATTTATATATATTAAATAATTTAATTTATTTATGAGACAATGGTGATGTAGTAATTACCTTATTAATGAAATATTAAAATAATTGATATTATAAATATCAAAATAAATGTAATTTGGGACTTTTTATGAATTCTACTAATTTTTTAGGTTACTAAGACAAATTATGACTCATTATATGAATTTGTTTAGATGTAATAATGTTGTAATGAATTTATCAAAACCAAAATACCCAATAGTGTCAAAATTGACATAAATGAGTTTTTAAAACAAATATTATATGAATAATTGATATTCTATTTCTAAAAATATAAGGATCGTCCAAAGAAGTTAAATAATGATTTTTGTAACATTAATTGACCACTTGGGGCTATCGTGGATGTTTATAGTATGTTTATTAACCATAAAATATAAAAATAAATACAGAAACGTAAATGTCAAACTAATTAACAAAGAGTTAAAACTAAAAGATAAGGTTAATGAAGTGTCCCAAACCTATCTAATACCTATTGGTTGAGTTTTTTTCAACCCATAACCACCAAAGACATTAACTAAATCAGTTTTTAGACATTAGAAACAGAATATTAATTTAATATAATATAATATTTTAAGTTTTATCTGAGGTGCCCCTCACCCCTCTTATAAAAGGGCACTCCCCCTTCGCTCTAATTAACTCATTAAAAGCCTTCTGGAACAACCAACCACATCCCAAATATTCTCAAAAACTCTCTCACTTTAACCTAGATGCCTTAGGTGGATCAAAAAGCCATCCTATGGAACCCTGTTGATCTAATCAAAATGAAGAACCCGAAAAAGAGGTAATGTTTTCACCAAACTCTTTCAAGTTCCTTTCATCCTCAACTTTTTCATTATTTGTTATTTCCATTCTAAAATAATAACTATAGTATCTTCTATATACTGTGATGTTATTAATAATATGGTACAACCATATTCAGTATTATATCCATCCTTTGAATGACATGTCACCATACGTGTTTGTGTACGGCTTACCGTCTCCACATCATGGTGTAATTGTTATTCAAAACATTATTATTTGGATGGGTTTGATAATGATTTGAAATTGATGTAAATAATAAATATAACATGATAATGATTCATTATATATTATATACCAACCAATTATATATTATATCAAAAGAATGATATTGTCTCTCGTGCATACGTACGGATTACCGTCTCTACGAATGAGAAGAGATTAATTCCCCCATCGTATCCATTTAAGTATAATTCTAATTTGATTATTAAAAATACTGTTTAAGGACTTGATATAATTCTGTATATGAATAAGATACATCCTATCAATAAAAAACTCAACTTATGAAATAATACAAATACAAGAAAACGAGTAAGTTAACATCTAAAACGACGATAATACTAATATTTTATTAACAAATCAATGTTAAAAGATCATAAATGATATCATATTATTGTATATGATTCTTTTATAATTTAATAACAACTATTTCACCATCATAAAGAAGGATAAATGAACATCAACCAAGGAAACTTACAAGGTAAGGGTTTATTTCACAATCTCTTCATTATCCGAGGTTGTTTATACATAATTTCCTACTAGGACCTCTTTATCATCCACATCCATGTTTCTTAAAAATGTATTTCCAAAAATTATTAATATTTTATAAAATATGGGTTAAAGCCATTTATGCCTTTGTTTGATTTTTATAATATATTTATAAAGGAATCATTCTGTCATTTCCCAAACAACGTCTTTTTCAACCTTTCGACAAAATTAAGGTAAGAATGTCTTTTTTAACTTATATGGAGGGTGAGGCTATTTTACACCATTATAAAATGTTCTAATCTTTCCTTAAAATATTCTAATAATATTTTTGAATTAAATGTTTTGTTTTATTATTATGTGACTTTTAATTGATTAAAAAAATATATTTCTCTCAAATAGTTTTGATTTCATCTATACCAACATCCTTTGATAGATTTTAAGCTTATTTGATTTTGATTCATTATGATATAAAACATCCATATTGTAATGATGGATATGTGATATTTTTTACTGTGGATGTGTTATTTTTATACCATTCATGGTTTATGGAGAAGGTATTGAAATTTCATATGCTATTTTTAATACGAATGTTTTTTTATGTTTAAACCTATTCATATGAAAAATGAATTGGACTTAATAAGTGATAATTGCAGGCTACATTTGATCCTCGATGCATCTGTAGGTCTCATGAGACAAACTAGTATCTTAGCATAAGGCCTTGAAAAAAATCTTATTTGTTGTCTTGGAACAAGGTCTTGTATATGTGGTTATGATTGTTTGGATTAATGCATTCTATCATTATGAAAGTGGTTATTGATATTGCATGTGATTATTCGACTAGTAGAATATTCATGTGAATAAGTAAATGGAATTATTTTATTTTATTTCTGCCATTTTATGCTGAATTTCATGATTAAAAGTCATTTGTTTTAGTTATAAATTGACTTAAATGTTTATTCTTATATATGAATGTTTCCTCTATATTGTTATCCTTACTAGGCATCTGAGGTCACCCATTTTTATGTTTTACTTTTCCAGGATGTGAAGAAGTATTTTATGAATGACCTACACAGATAGTATGAGGGGATATGAGAGTGTTCTATAGAGACAAGATGTTTTTTTAGTTTTTCACTTTATGTTGTAATGTAAACATTATGAATGTATCTAGTGATTCCATATTTCTACGATACACTTCTCTTCGAATAATACAGTTGCATGTGTTGTACGCAACTTCGAGTTCTAACACACACCACAACCAATCAAATTATTTATTATGAATAGTAAAACCCAATTTATAAAATTTTATAAATTTTATATTACAAAATGGACTTTGTTTTTGGATTCAGAATATCAAAATTAGATTAAGGGGAATTTTTGGTATTTTCTGAAAATATTCAATTTTTGATTAATAGTGAAAAACACTAACTTATTGTTTAAAACCAAATTTTTATTTAAGTAATTATATATTTTATTTAAATTTAATTATGGTCAAAATAGACACTTAATACTTATATATGTTCAATGTAATTAATTAGAGTCAATTTTAATAATTTTTTATACATAAACATTTCATAGAACATTTCACCGTCTTCTACACATCGCCTATGAGAATTTAGAAATTCACATAAAACAAATCTTTACTGCATCAGTGAGTGGAATTTAAAAATTCTGAGACACATTTTTGATATCAGTATGTAAAATGTGGTTCAAAGATATGAAAATAATGTATGGTGAATAGTAACTTTTTACTTTTATTTACCACGGTTAAAAGTAAATTGGGTAATTAAGGGTAAAAATGAAATTAATTTTACCCTAAGACATTTCCTAATTCTATTGGACAAGTGTATCTTGACCAAAAACAACCTTAGAAATAAAATATTATCATTTATATCCACATGGATTAGATTCGTATATTTATTATTATTTAATTCAAAGGAGAGTTAAAAGAGTTAAAATCAATGTTTAATTAATTTTTTCAATATTGTGTTATACAGAAGATAAATTTGATTGTAAATATTTATTAGAAATCTAAAAAGATTTCCTACATAATTGTAATTTATATATAATTATTAGACATTATATAATTTAATTTATTTATGACACAATGGTGATGGTGTAATTACGTAATTAATGAAATATTAAAATAATTGATATTATAAATATCTAAATAAATGTAATTTGCGACTTTTTATGAATTCCACTAATTTACTAGGATAATATGACATATTAGGACTGGTTATATGATTTTTTTTCTAAGTAATAATTCTTCTATGAATTTATCAAATACAAAATACCCAATAGTGTCAAAATTGACAAAAATAGGATTATAAAACAAATATTATATGATTAACTGATATTCTGTTATAAAAAATCTATTCATCATCCAAAAGTCTTATATAATGATAGTTGTATCACTAATGGACCACCGTGGGGTCTATTGGATGTTTATAGTATATTTTTAACCATACAATATAAAAATACAAAGAGACATGGTAAATGTCAAACTAATTAAGTAATAGTTAATACTAAAAGATAAGGTTAATAAAGTGACCCAAACTTGTCTAAAACCTATTGGTTGAGTTTTTTTTGACCCATCCCCACCATATCCGTGAAATAAATCAGTTTGGAGCTATTAGAAACTGAATATGAATTTATTATAAAATAATATTTCAAGCTTTTCGAAAGGATCCCCTCACCCATCTTATTAAAGGGAACTCCCCCTTCCCTCTAATTCAAACCTACTAATCCATTTGGCTCGGCCATCCCTACCCAAATATTCTCTAAAGTTCCCTCCCTTTATCCTATAGGCCTTAGTTTGATCATAAATTCACCCTAAGGAGCCATTTTGATCAAATCAAAAGGAAGAACCCGAAGAAGAGGTAATGTTTTCACCACCCTCTTTCAAGTTCCTTTCTTCTTCAACTTCTTCTTTCTTTGTTATTTACATTCTAAAATAATAAATACGGTATCTTTTATAAAATTTGATGTTATTATTAATATGGTACAACCATATTCAGTATTCTATCCATCCTTTGAATGACATGTCACCATACATGCCTACGTACGGCATACCGTCTCCACGGCGTGGTGTAATTGTTATTGAAAACATTATTATTTGGATGGGTATGATAATGATGTGTAATTGAAGTAAATAATAAATATAACATTATAATTATTATGTATATATGATAAACCATCCAATTATATATTATTTTAATATCAAAAGAATGATATTATCGCTCGTGCGTACGTATGGACTACCCTCTCCAAAAACGCGATGAGATTCATTCCACATCGTATCCATTCAAGTCTAATTATCATTTTATGATTGAAAATAATTTTTAAGGACTTTATATCTTTCTGGATATGAATAAGATACAACCTATCCATAAAGAACATGGCTTATTTAACAAAACATATAAAATAAAACGAGTAAGTTAACACCCGAAAATACGATATTAATAAGATAATAATAACAAAGCAATGTTAAAATATCAGATATGATATCATATTAATGTATATGATTCTTGTATAATTTTATAACAAATATTACACCATTATACAGGAGATTAAACTACCATCAACCTAGAAAAATTACAAGGTAAGGCTTAATTTCCCAATATCATTATTATCCGAGATTGTTTTTCTGTAAGTATCTACTGGGAAATATTTTTTATCCATGTCAATATTTCATAAAATAGTTTTCAAAGGGATTATTTTTAAGTGACTTTTTACTAAAACAACATTTTAAATGTTTTAATGACTTATTCTTCTAATCCATTCTCATTAATGTCTGTGTTTCTAATATGGTTTTGAGGATTTATTTAAATTGATATGAATGTTTTAAAATGATATTTATTTTAAAATCTTTCAAAGTGGTATGGGACACTTTGATTCTAAAATGACTTTTAAATGTCTTGATTTCTAAATTTTGTGACTTTTAAATGTTTTCAAGAAAAATGGATATTTCTCTCAAAGATTCTTACAAATAATTTTCATTCATGTAAAAATATTTTAATGGATTTTAAATTTGTTTTGAAGTTGATTTATTATGATACAAATCTTCCATATTGTATTAAAGGTTTTGTTACATGTTTGATTGTGGATGTGTTGTTTTTATACAATTCATGGTTTATGTGTAATTTATTGACATTTTATATGCTTGTTTTAATAAAAAAAATTATGTTATGTTTAAACCATTTTATATGAGTAACGCATTTGACTGAGTAAGTGACGGGTGGAGCCCGCTATAGCTCCTCGATGCATCGGTAGGTCTCATGAAACAAACTAGTGTCTTGGCACAAGGCCTTGACAAAATCTTATTTTTAGTCTTGGCACGAAACCTTGAATATGTGGTTATGATAGTCTGGAATTATACATTCCATCATAATGAAAGTGGTTATTGATATTGCATGTGATTATTCGACTAGTAGAATATCCATGTGAGTAAGTTAATGGCATTATTTCATTTCATTTTTGACATATTATTCTAAAGTTCATTTTTAAAAGGATTTTGTTTTAGTTATACATTGTATTAAATTTTTATGCCTATTTATGAAAGTTTCCGCAATATTGTTATCCTTACAAAGCATATGAGAATCAGGTGGTGACAATTCTTCTATAAAGATAAGGCGTTCATTATCATTATCATAAAAAATTGTAACCTGCTTCTTCTTACAATAAATATTCACATCATGGTCTGAAATCCAATCCATACCAAGGATTATATCAAATTCAATCATAGGTATGACAATGATATAAGTGGATAAAGAACATTTATGTTCTCTAATGGGGACTGATTCACAAAAAATTGTTGCAATGATACTTCCCTTAAGGGTTTTAACTGACATCTCCCTTCTTAAATCAAATTGGAAATATATAATTTTCTTAGAAAACTAGGAAGATATGGTACAATGTGATGATCTAGAATCAAATATTGAATATTCTAAACATGAGGAAACCATTAAATTACTTGCCACCATGTCTTTTGGAGCTTCTAACTTAGCAGTAGTGATAGAATAAGCTTGGCCTTGATCCCTTGGCTTTTTCTAGGGTAGTTTCCCCTGCCGATTAGGGCATTCATTTGCATAATGTTCCATATCAATTCAATTTTAGCATTGAACATCGGCATCTTCCTTCTTCCCCTTGAAATCACGAGCTTGGTGTCCTTTTCAACACACTTGTAATAGACTCCCATTCATTTCAAGCATGTACCAGGGTGTTTCTTCCCACATTTACTGCAGGATGGATAATCAACTTTTCCCTTATTCCCTTTATTTCCATTTACAGGGTGATCAACAGATCTCTTCTTCTATATGTTTTCTTTAAAGTCGTAAGACATAGAGAATTATTTTTCTATATTGATAGTACATGAGACAATATCTTCGTATGAAGAGAAGTATTATGACACTAATGCTTGATGAAGAAATGGTTTTAACCCATCAACGAAATGATCAATCTTACTTATTGGGTTACTTATATAATATATATCGTACCTAGCAAACCTTGTATGGTTAGCCTCATACATTGCGACATTATCATCCTCCTTTTGTCCCAGACTCAGAAATTGCCTTTCCATATTTGCTCAATGGTCACGAGAAAAGTATTTTTCTAGGAAAAGAAATTTGAACTCTCTCCATTCCATATTTAATAATTCATCGTCTTCCTTTGTGTTTTGAACCAGTGACCACCATTGGCCAGCATCTCCAATGAGGTGGTAAACTGCCATGAAAACTTTTTTCCTTTCACTACTCCCCTTGGCATGGAATATTTTCTATAAGGAATTTATCCATTTCCCAACTACAAAGGGATTTGTACTCACATTGAATTTTGGTGACTGTTTCGTCATGAAGTGGTCTAACATTGATTCTCCATGCTGCGGATCAGGGTTCTCTACACGGGTATGGTTATTATTCATAACCTGAGTGAGCTGTCCTATTATGGTGATTAGCTGATCAGCACCAGTTGCATCACCAGCTCTACTATAATTATCCTGAGTTGGAGTCAATACTTACATGCAGTTCATGCATTGATACCGTTTCCATTTCTACCACTAGGCGCCATTACTAAACAATGTCATACACTAGATTAGTTTATGAATAGCAATACATAAATCCAGACATGTAATATACTTAAAAATAATTGAACAGTTTATGGATATAATCTATAATCATAAAAATGTTTTCATTGAAGAATTATATACTCATAAACCCTCCATAATGTTTTGTAAAGAAAATGAGAATTATTCTAAGCATATCCCCGGGGAGTGTCGTAACCAAGAGTGCAGCAAGACCAGTTGTCGTGCACCAGTTCTCCTTCTAGTCAAGCTCAAAGCTGTTTTTTCAGGATTTACCCCTAGGTACATCTGTGCCAGAGCTGCCTCTACCTGCTCCTAACCGGACGGGGATTTATTGCTCGGTAAACACACAAAATTTCTACAATACCAAAATTCTATAAATTTCTTGTATACTAATCCTCAATGTCCATTACATGATAAAGTGAAAAACAACAACAACATAGTATCCATAGTTCACACTAAAATCCCCTCAGACTATCCCTTCAGGTCATTCATAAAATACATCATCACATCTTGGAAAAATAATACATAGAAAAGGGTGAGCTCAGAAGCTCAGTAAGGATAACAATACAGTAGAAACTTTCATAAATAAGCATAAACATTTAAGGCAATGTATAACTAAAACAAAAGACTTTTAAACTTGATTATCAGCATAACATGGATAAAATTAAATGAAATAATTCCATTTACTTATTATCATTGATATTATAATAGTCAAATAGTCACATGCAATATCAATAACCACTTTCATAATGATGGAATTCATAATGCCAGACTATCATAACCACATAGTCAAGGCCTCATGCCAAGACTACAAATAAGATTTTTTCAAAACCTTGTGCCAAGACACTAGTTTGTCTAATGAGTTCTACCGATGCATCGTGGAGATATAGTAGGATACACTCATCACTTACTAAGTCCAATGCATTCCTCATATGAAATAGGTGAAATATAATCTAAACATGCGTATTAAAACTAGTTTACGAAATGTCCATACATTATCCACAAACCATGAATGGTATAAAAATAGAACATCCACAGTCAAAAATAACTCATTCAATAAAATATGAATGATTGTATTGTAAAAAATTAACCCCAATTGAGAATAATTAAGGATATCAACAAAAATGAAAATAATCCTCAAAACTATTTGAGAGAAATATCCCCATTTTTCTTGAAAACATTCAAAAGTAACACTATTTTTCAAGAAGACGTTTAAAAATAGATTTTTGAATCAATGTGTCCCATACCACATTCATTATTTTAAAAGAGTTTTGAATTTAAAATGATAATGTACATAATAATAAATCATTAAAACCATTTTTAAAACATGGACATTAATGAGAACGATTTAGAATAATAATTTAATAAAACATTTAAAAATATATTTTAGTTAGAGTTCCAAACCAAAAGAGAGACACTTGAATAAAAATAATTGAGGTAATAAAAACATTTAAATATCATGAAATAATGGGATTCATGATATACTATGTAAAAGTTCATTACATACACCATATAAAAGTGAAATGATGTATAAACCCAAAGAAGTCTCAATGAAATGTAAATTGAGATGAAATCTCTTATAAAGACCGTATCTTTAATTTAAGGGCGAATCAAAGACATAATTATGTGTGTCAAATATAAATACACTAAATATGAATGGATATTGAGTGTAAATAAATCAGAGTACATTCACACATATTCTTGTAAAAATAACACCAAAGAATTTGATATTTAATTCAACAAATGAAGATTGAGTTAAAATTACTCTTATCAAGTTCATATCAATGACTTCAGAATTTATCAATGGAGTGATTATGTGTATCAAATTTATATCCATATAAAGGGGATTGTAAATTATTACATAAGAAAATGAATATTGATTCCACACATAATCTTGGAGTAAATAATCAATAAAGTATGCATAAAGCCGAATGAGTGGAAATTGATATTTTAAATTCCCTAATTGATTTGGTAACTTATGAATCATACACCCATGAAAGAAGGATCATACAATGATTATTTAAATATCAATAAATAAATGTATATTACAAAATTAATACAATCATGGGCAGTACACACCCCTCATGCAATAAATATGTGGTGAATAATGAAAATCTCATGGAATTAAAAGTCAGATTAGAAACCCCTTCTTTGTAATTATTCCTTGGTCGAGGGTAGGTTAACCAAAATTGTAATGGTTAAATACTTTTTATTTAATTATTAAATATTCATATACATTAATATGATATCATATATGTTCATTTAACATTGATTTGTTAATAATATCTTAGTATTATCGTCGTTTCGGGTGTTAACAGATTCCTTTTCCATTATATTATTTGTTTTGTGAGCCATATGTATTATGTATGGGATGTATCGTTTTCATATCCAGAATTATATCATGTCTCTAAACATTATTTTTAATCATCAAATAAAATTTAGTCTTGAATGGATACGATGGAGAATGAATCTTATCGCGTTCATGGAGACGGCAATCCGTACGTTCGCACAAGGGACAATATCATTCTTTTTATGTTAAAATAATATATAATTGGATGGTATATAATATATAAAATATCACTATCATGTTATATTTTATTATTTACATGAATTGCACATCATTATTATACCCATCCAAATAATAATGTATTGAATAACAATTACACGATGACATGGAGATGGTAATCCGTACGTAAACACGTATATTGACATGTCATTCAAAGGATGTATAGAATAATTAATATGTTTGTACCATATTTATAATAACATCACAATATATAGAATATACTGGATTTATTATTTTACAATGAAAATAACAAGGAAATATGTAATGGATGAAGAAAAGAACTTGAAAGAGGGTGGTGAGATTATTACCTCTTCTTCGGGTTGGACCATTTGATTTGACCAAAATAGATCCTTATGTTGGATTTATGAACAAAGGAGGGCCTTTGAAATGAATTTAAGGAAGTTTAGAGAATATTTGGGTAGGGGTTGTCCGAGCCAAAATGCTTTGACAGTGTGAATTTGGGAGAAGGGGAAGTGCCCTTTTATAAGAGGAGTGAGCGGTACCTTAGGAAAAAACAAGAAATATTATTTTATAATAAAATCATTTTCATTTTATAATGGCACCAAAATATATTATTTAAAGGCTATGGTTGGTATGGGTAGAAAACCACTCAACCAATAGGTTTTAGACAGGTTTGTGTCATTATATTAACTTTATCTTTTAGATTTAACTCTTAGTTAAATAGTTTGACATTTACCATGTCTATTTTTATTTTTATATTATATGGATAATAAAAAAACTATAAACATAAAATATAACACCAAGTGGTTCATTAATGATACTTATATAATTATATAAGTCTTTTTCCTGAATATTAGATTTTTAGGAATAGAATGTCAACTAATAATATAATATTTGGTTTAAAAACTCTTTTATGTCAATTTTGACACTTTTTGGTATTTGGTTTTTTTATACTCATAACAACATTATTACTTAGAAAAATATTCATCTAACCAACCCTAATATTCCATATTAAACTAGAAAATTTGTTTAAATCATAAAAATTCTATAATTACATTTATTTGGATATTTATAATATCAATTATTTTAATATTTCATTAATTAGGTAATTGTTGCATCATCATTGTTTCATTAAATAAATTAAATTATTTAATGTATAAAAAATATAAATAAAATACCATTATGTAGGAAAGGTTTTTATCTTTCTAATTAATATTTATACTATAATTTATCTAATTATTAACCCTATATTAAAAATGATTTAAATATTAAACTATGATTTTAACTCTTTTCACTCTTCTTTGAATTAAATAATAATAAATGGCCTAATCTAATCTATGAAGACCAAAGAGGTTAATGTTTTAATCCTAAGGTTGTTTTTTGTTGTATTATACTTATCCAACAGAATTAGGACATGGGTTAGGGTAATAAAAAATCATTTTAACTCTTAATTACCCTATTACTTTTAACGGTGGTAAATAAAAGTAAAAAGTTACTGTTCGGAAAAAATTATTTTTACCTTATTGAACCACATTTTACTCCTTGATATTAACTGTGTCTCTCGGATTTTCTAAGTTCAACTCACATATGTGGTAAAATTATGTTTTATGTGAATTTACAAATTCTCTTAGGAGGTGGGTAAAAAACGGTGAAAAGTTCAATAAAATTTTATATATCTAATATTTTTAAAGAATTACTCCAATGAATTACATAGAACATATATGGATATTTTGAATCTATTTTGACCTAAAATAAATTTAAATAAAATAAATATATATTTAAATAAGAATTCGGTTTTAAACGATTACTTAGTGTTTTTCACTGTTCATCAAAAATTAAATGTTTTCAAAAAGATACCAAAAATTCACCCTAAGCTAATTTTGATATTCTGAATTCAAAAATGAAGTCTATTTTACCAAATTCAAAACAAATAAATAGAATTTATTTGTATAAAATTAATTCTCGTTGTCAAAACCAAAATGCTTATTTTTATGAAATAATAACTACCAAAAGATTGACAAATGTTTATCTCCAATGTCAAAGTGAAATTACATCCAATGACCAACATTGGATTAAATGGTAAAAATATAATCTAATTATGCATCCAAACCATTATTATGTATAGTTGATCACTATAAATTATTTTGATTTAAAAAAATTTCAGTTAAAATATATTTTTTTCATTATTCACCCAAATTTGTAAGTTATCATAAAAACACCAAAAAATTATTTAAACTAAATTCTTATGTCCCTATACCAATGAAGAAGTTTATTTTGTCAAATTTAATATATAAAAGATTCAAATATTGGATTTAAAAAGGGTTCCCCATTAAAAGACAGTTAAATTATATTTTTTGAAAAATATTTCTTTTATCTGAAAAAAAAATTGAAGTTGTCCTTACATTATGCCTAAGAAACTCATAAAATGGATTCTAAAATTATAAGGGATATATAATGTTCATAATTCTATTACTACTATTCATAACCGATTTTGAACGGCTAGTTTGGTAAGTCATGGTGAGCTTGAACTCGATGTTACTTGTAGTGTAAGTTATTGAATTACATTGAGAACTAACATACTACGAAATCTTGGGGTGTTACATTCTTCCCTCCATCAATAAATTGCTTCCTCACAATTTTTAAAATTGGGCTTTGGAATATAATGAAATGTCCCACATTGGGAAAATAGTCAATAAAACTATCATTTTAAAAGAAAGAAAGAGAAGTATAAATTTCCCCCAAAATAACCCATACTAGGATTCCATGTAGGAAAACGTGGATATGGAAGATAAAATATGCGTAAAGTTCTGATGGAGAGGGATAGAAAACATGATCAAGAGAATTTTAACACTAAGAAAACCACAAACTTGTGATGGGACAAACGAGAATTAGATTCTTAGTAGGAAAAGTAAAAGAACAACATATTTTTGTTTTAAGTGATATTTATTTAAGATGAGGAATGTATTTATGTGATTGACTAATAATATAAAGATATATACTTACTTTTTAAGTAGAGTTTCATTGTTTAAAATATTTTTACCACTAACTCATTTTTTTAAACACAGAGAATTCAAGAAGGCTTGGTCACACCGGAAGAGCTACAATATACTTCTAGAGAATCACATGATCCACAAAGGATAAACTATATATTTACCATGTCATTAGAGATTAATCAAAACCAAAATGGTTAGTACAAGTTATGATGGTCCCCCAAAAGGATATTCCTTTAGAGAAAGAAACACTAATATTAATTTTTAAAATTAAACCAACAATACCACAAAGTTATATAAATACCATTCAATAAACAATTTCATTAAAATCTTTCAATATAATCCAAACTAATATTTAAACCCAAAACGTAGAATAATTTGGTTATGTAGTCTTCCATGTTAAATTATATCTCCAAATGACATCAACTAATCATAAAGTCACATACTCAAATGTAATTAACCTAATCACATATTCTTTATTATAGGTTAATCATTTCTATAAAAGACCCAAATCACTATAAATCCACAATAAAAACATAGATAAAAATCCACTATTACTCCTGAAATGAAATACCATAGTATTTTTATTTTCCTTGGGCATATAGTGTTCCCAACAAAGAAAACGTCTTCCAAAATAACATTTAACACTTAATCACCAAATCATTTTTTTATACTAAGGGTATTTATTTATTAAGACATAATATCCCAAATCAACTTATTATTGATCAAAAAAATCTTTTTTCAAAAACAATTAGTCACAATAACCAGGGACTTCACATAGTCTACTGGTAGGCGATAAATTCCAATCGCACTCTGGTTGTGGGTTAGATTCCCACAACTTTTTCCAATGTGACGGGTTGTCACATGGACTGCATATTGTCCTTTAACAAGAACTATATTTTATAGCATTACCAAAATGTGATAAATTCCTCAAAATAAACATAACATAAATTAACCAAAAATGTTATCTCATACTTTTCTTTATCATCCCAAAATATAATAACATGTAATTGCCTCAAACCCATTGATCATATAAAACCAAATGGTTATTTATAACTACATTTACATGAGAAAAGATAATTCTTCCTCAGATATCATTTTTGCATGAAAAACTGCAGGGTTACAAATACAAGAGAAAATTATTCCAAAGTAGTTTTATCAAAAAGGATCAGTAATACATTTAAACATTTCTACAACCATTTATTTCCACATAGCTTTTTCTTTGATAAAGAAAATATCCTATAGAATAGGGCATTCACTCAGGTAATGCCCAGGTCCCCTAAATTTAAGTAAAATGACATTAAATAGATTCTAGGGATCATTTTTATTTTCTTCCATAGTACTCTTCATTTTTCCTCGGAAATTCTCACATTATGTCCTTCTTTCCCACACGTAATGTCTTTCTTTGTTCCATTGAGACACTTTCTTCGGTTTCTCCTTCCACATTACCTAAATTATGGAAAATGAGGATTCTTTTCTCTATGGTCTCCACTGCTGGAGCTCTTATCATTCATCACCTTTAACATCTTTGTTGAGTCTGAATGTTGGTATATATATGTTGTAGATCGTATTATTGGAAAACTGATTTGGAATGAACACGATATCTTTTATGCATATCAACATTCTATTTTGTTGCTCATTTCCACCACCATTCCCACCTAGTACATAATTATCAAAGTTACTATGAGTTCATTGAAATCCGGCCATTGACTAAAACCCAAAAGCACTGTGTGAATAACAGTAGTCATAAAATCATTTAGAGAATATCCTGACCCCATATTTTCAATTTTTAAACACATTGAGATTAACCAATGTCATTTATTCTCATCCTATAATAAATTCCTTAAAATTGGTTTGTAAAGAAAATGAAAATTATCTTAAGTATATCCCCCAAGAGTGTCGTAACCTAGAATGTCGTAAGGCCCATTGTCGTGCACCAGTTCCCATTCAAGTCTAGCTCAAAGCGGTGTTTTTTGGTTTTACCCTTAGGTACATTTGTTCCCAAGACAACTCTACCTGCTCGTATACAGACAGGAATATATTTCATGGAAAACTCACAAAATCTTTACAATACCAAAATTCTAGGAAGTTCTTCTATACTAATCCTCAAAGTCTATCTTAGGGCTATGTGCTCTAATTAGAGTTTATCTAAATATAGCTTCCAAGTTTTTTACTAAACTTCCACTGATACCAACTGTAATGTCCCGACCCCAATTATCCAGAGTCGGTGCATTATTACGTATCAATGGAATGATCAAAAAAGTTCATGTCTCGAAAGACAAATTAGTTTAGTATCCTTGGGAACACTAGATACATTCATATGCCTTACATTGCATTATAATGTGAAAAACTACTACAAAATAGTATCCATATTCCACACTCATATCCCCTCAGACTATCCCTACAGGTCAGTCATAAAATACTTCTTCACATATTGGGAAAAATAAAACATAGAAAGGGGTGAGCTCAGATACTTATTAAGGATAACAGTATAGCGAAAACATTCATAAATAAGAATAAACATTTAAGGCAATGCATGACTAAAACAAAAGCCTTTTAACCATGAACTTCAATATAATATGGTAAAAAAAATGAAATAATGGCATTTACTTATTCAAATGGATATTCTACGAGTTGAATAATCACATGCAATATCAATAACCACTTTAATATTGATGGAATTCATAATGCCATACTATCATATCCACATAGGCAAGACCATGTGCCAAGACTAGAAATAAGATTTTTTCAAGGCCTTATTCCAAGACACTAGTTTGACTCATGAGACCTACCGATGCATCGAGGAGCTATAGCGGGCTCCCACCATCACTTACCGTGTCTAATGCATTCCACAATTGAAATAGTTGAAACATAATCTAAACATTCGTAATAAAACTAGCATACGAAATGTCAAAACATTATCCACAAACCATGAATTGTATAAAAATAGCACATCCACAGTCAAACATAAGTAATTTAATACAATATGGAAGATTTTATTGTAATAGATTAACCTCAATCGAGAATAATGAAGGATTTCAACATAGATGAGAAAAATCATCAAAAACTATTTGAGGTAAAAATCCCCATTTTTCATGAAAACATTTAAAAGTCACACTATTTGTCAAGAAGTCGTTTAAAAATAGATTTTTTAATCAATGTTTCCCATACCACTTTGAAACATTTAAAAGGAGTTTTAATTTTAAAACGTTAATGTCCATATAAATAAATCATTAAAACCATTTTCAAAACATTGACATTAATGAGAATGATTTAGAATAATAAATCCTTAAAACATTTAAAATGATATTTCAGATTGAGTTCCTATCCAAAAGATAGACAATTGAATACAAATAATTGAGGTAATAAAAACATTGTAATATCATGAGAATAAAGGGATTCTTGATATACTATGTCAAAGTACATTATATACACCATATAAAAGTGAATTGATGTATAAAGCCAATGAAGCCTCAATGGAATGTGAATTGAGATGAAATCTCTTATAATGACCGTATCCTTAAATTATGGATGAATCAACCACATAATTTTGTGTGAAAAATATAAACACACTCAATATGATTGGATATTCAGTGTAAATCAATCAGAGGACATTCTCACGTATTCTTGTAAAAACAATACCAATGAATTGGATATTTAACTCAACAAATGGAGATTGAGTTAAAATTACTCTTATCGTGTTCATATCGAGGACATGAGAATTTATCAATGGAGTGATTATGTGTATCAAATTTATATCGATAGAAAGGGGAGTGGAAATTATTACATAATCAAATTAATATTGATTCCACACATAATCATGGAGTAAAATAATCAATGAAGTATGCGTAATGTCAAATAAGTGGAAATTGAAATTTCATATTCCATTATTGATTTGGTAACTTATGAAACATACACCCATGAAAGATGGATTATACAATGGTGATTTAAATATCCATAAATTAATGTATAATACACAATTAATACAGTCATGGGCAGTAGACACACCACATGCGATAAATAAGTGGTGAAAAATGGAAATCTCCCGGAATTAAAAGGGAGATAAGAAACCCCTTACTTTGTAACTTTTCCTTGGTCGAGGGTAGGATAACCTCCTGTATAATGGTTAAATAATTTTTATTTAATTATAAATGTATCATATACATTAATATGATATCATATGTGATCTTTTAACATTGATATGTTAATAATATCTTAGTATTTTACTCATTTCGGGTGTTAACATATTCGTTTTCCTTTATATTATTTGTTATGTGAGACATATTTGTTATGTATGGGATGTATCGTATTCATATCCAGAATTATATCATGTATCTAAACAATATTTTTAATAATAAAATGAAATTTAGTCTTGAATGGATATGATGGGGAATGAATCTCATCACGTTCGTAGAGACGGTAATCCGTACGTACGCACGAGCGACAATATCATTCTTTTGATAATAAAATAATATATATTTGAACGTTATATCAAATATATATAATACTTATAATTATATATTTTATTATTTATACAAATTAAACATCATTATTATACCCATCCAAATAATAATGTATTGAATAACAATTACACCACGACGTGGAGACGGTAATCTGTACGTACGCACGTATGGTGACATGTATTTCAAAGGATGGATAGAATAATGAATATGGTTATACCATATTTATAATAACATCAAAGTATATATAAGATACTAGAGTTATTATTTTATAATGAAAATAACAAAGAAAGAAGAAGTGGAAGAAGAAAAGAACTTGAAATAGGGTTGTGATATTATTACCTCTTCTTCGGATTCTTCCTTTTGATTTGATCAAAAGGGCTCCATAAGGTGGAGTTCTGACCAAATGAGGTCCTCTAGGATGATTTGAGAGAAGTTTAGAGGATATTTGGTCTGGTGATGGCCGAACCAAAAGTCTTTGAAGGTGAGATTTTGAGAGAAGGGGAAGGGCCCTTTTATAAGAGGGGTGAGGGGAACCTTAGGAAAACCTAGAGATATTATTTTATAATAAAATAATTTTCAGTTTATAATGGTTCCAAAATTTATTATTTAAAAGATAAGTTGGGTATGGGTCAAAAAGAACTCTACCAATAGGTTTTAGACAGTCTTGGTTTACTATATTAGCTTTATCTTTTAGACTTAACTCTTACTTAAATAGTTTGATGTTTACCATGTCTCTTTGTATTTTTATATTATATGGTTAATAAACATACTATATACTTCCAAGAGAACCCCAAGTGGTTCATTAATGATACAAATATAATTATATAATTCCTCTGGCCGATCTTTATTTTTTTAGGAATAGAATATCAATTAATAATATAATATTTGATTTAAAAACTCTTTTATGTCAATTTTTGAAACTATTTGGTATTTGGTTTTTCTTATACTCATAACATCATTATTACTTAGAAAAAAATTCATATAACCGGTAATAATATGTAATATTAACCTATAAAATTAGTTTAATTCATAAAAAGACTCAAATTACATTTATTTGGATATTTATAATTTCAATTATATTAATATTTCATTAATTAGGTAATTGTTGCATCATCATTGTTTCATTAATAAATTAAATTATTTAATGTATAAAAAATATAAATAAAATTACATTATTTAGGAAATAATTTTATCTTTCTAGTGAATATTTATAATCTAATTTATCTTATGTTTACCCATATACTAAAAAAATTAGTTATTAAACTTTGATTTTATCTCTTTTAACTCTTCTTTGAATTTAATAATTATAAATGTCCAAATCTAATCCATGTGGACCAAACAGGTTCATATATTATTCCTAATGTTATTTTGGTCGAATTATACTTATCCAATATTATTAAGACATGTGTTAGTGTAATAATAATATCATTTTTACCCTTAATTACCCTATTTACTTTTCATGGTGGTAAATAAAAGTAAAAGGATACTATTCACCAAAAATTATTTTTATCTTATTGAACCATATTTTACTCCTTTATATTAACTATGTATCTTGGATTTTCGAAATTTAACTAACTAAAGTGGTAAAATTAAGTTTCATGTTAATTTACAAATTCACTTAGGAGGTGGGCAAAAGACGGTGAAAGTTCAATAAAATTTTATATATCTCATATTATTAAAAAATGACTTCAATGAATTAAATTGATCTTATATGGGTATTATGTATCTATTTTGACCAAAAATAAATTTAAATAAAATAAATATATATTTGAATAAAAATTCAATTTTAAACTATAACTCAATATTTTCACTATTCATCAAAAATTAAATGTTTTTAGAAACATAAAAAAATATCACCATAAGATTATTTTGGTAGTTGGAATTCAAAAATAAATTCTATTTTACCAAATTCAAATCATATAAATTCCATTTATTAGTTTAAAATTAATTCTCGTTCTCAAAACTAAAAAAGCGTATTTTTATGAAATAATAACTACCAAAAGATTGACATTTGTTTATGTCCAATATCAAAGTGAAATTACTTCCAATTAACAACACTGGATTAAATGGTAAAAATATAATCTAATTATACATCCAAACCATTATTATTTATAGTTTAACACAGTAAATTATTCTGATTAAAAAAGAAGTTTTCAGTTAAAATATATTATTTTTCATTGTTCACCCAAATATGAAAGTTATCAGAAAACACCAAAAAAATTATTGAAACAAAATTATAATCTCCTGATCCCAAAGGAGAAGTTTATTTTGTCAATTTGAATAAATAAAAGTTTCAAATATTGGGTTTAAAAAGGGTTCATCATTAAAAGGTGGTAAAATTGAATTTTTTTAAAAATACTTCTTTTATCTGAAAGAAATTGAAGTTGTCCATACATTATGTCTAAAAAACTCATAATATATATTCTAAAATAATAGGGGTTATATAATGTTCAAAATTCTGTTAATACTATTCATAACTGCTTTGGAATGGCTAGTTTGGTAAGTCATGGTTCGCTTAAACTTGATGTTGTGTGTAGTGTAAGTTATTGAATTAATTTGAAGAACTAGCATACTATGAAATATTGGGGTGTTACATTATTCTCTCCTTCAATAAACTGTGTCCTCACAATTTTTATAATTGGGCTTGAGAATATAATGGAAAGCCCCACATTGGAAAAAGAGTCAATAAAACTATCACTTTAAAAGAAAGAAAGAGAAGTACAAATGTCACCCAAGATAACCAATACTACGATTCCATGTATAAAACATGGATATGGAAGATAAAATAAGTGTCAAGTTCTAATGGAAAGACATAGAATAAATGATCAGGAGAATGTTAACAATAAGAAAACCACTAACTTGTCGAATAATAACATGCAATATCAATAACCATTTACTTGTTCACATTGATATTCTACTAGTCGAATAATGACATGCAATATCAATAACCACTTTAATAATGATGGAATGAATAATGCCAGACTATCATAACCACATAGTCAAGGCCTTATGCCATGACTACAAATAAGAATTTTTTAAGGCCTTGTGCCAAGACACATGTTTGTCTCATTAGATCTACCGATGCAGCGAGGAGCGATAGCGTGCTCTACCCGTCACTTATTAATTCCAATGCATTCCCCATATGAACAGGTTTAAACATAACATAAACATTCGTATTAAAAATAGCATACGAAATGTCCATATATTCTACATAAACCATTAATGGTATAAAAATAACTCATCCACAGTCAAACATATCACAAAACCTTCATTACAATATTGATGTTTTGTATTATAATAAATCAACTTCAAACAAGCTTAAAATCAATCAAAGAATGTTGACATAGATGAAATCAAAAACATTTGAGAGAAATATATTTTTTTTAAATCATTTAAATGTCACGTAAATATAAAATATAACATTTACTTTGAAAATATTCTTATAAGATTCTATGGGAAGATTCGATGATTTTGTAACGGTGGAAAATAGATGCACCTGCCGTATAAGTTAAAAAAGACATTCCTACCTTAATTTTGACGAAAAGGTTAAAAAGGACCTTGTTTGGAAATTCACGGAAAGATTCCTTTTTAATAATCTTATAAAATTCAAACAAGCGTATAAATGACATTAACCCATATTCTATAAAATATTAAGAATGTTTTGAAATACATTTTTAAGAAACATGGATGTCAGTGATAAAGAGGTCCCAGTAGATAACTACGTATAAACAACCTCAGATAATGAAGAGATTGTAAAATAAACCCTTACCTAGTACTTTTCCAATGATGAGGGAAGATTAACCTCCTATATAATGGTGAAATAGTTGTTCTAAAAATATACAAGAATCATATACATCTATATGATTTCATATATGATCTTTTAACATTGCTTTGTTAATAATATCATAGTATTATCGTCGTTTCGGGTGTTAACTTAATCATTTTCTTTTTTATGTTTTGTTAACTAAGTCATTTTTGTTATGGATAGGTTGTATCATATTAATATACAGAATTATATCAACTCCTTAAACATTATTTTTAATCATCAAATGAGAATTATACTTCAATGGATACGATGGGGAATGAATTTCATCGTGTTCGGGGAGGCGGTAGTCCGTAGGTACGCATGAGCAACAATATCATTCTTTTGATATAATATATAATTGGATGGTATATAATATATACAGAATCATTATGATGTTATATTTATTATTTAAATCAATTACACCTCATTATCATACCCATCCAAATAATATTGTTTTGAATAACAATTACACCACAACGTAGAGATTGTAAGCCTTACGTACGCACGTATGGTGACATGTCATTCAAAGGATGGATATAATACTAAATATGGTAGTACCATATTTATAATAAAATCACAATATATAGAAGGTACTGGAGTTATTATTTTATAATGGAAATAACAATGAAAGAAGAAGTTGAAAAAGAAAGGAAATTGAAAGAGGGGGTGAAAACATTACCTCTTCTTCGGGTGCTTCCTTTGGATTTTATCAAAAGGGTTCCTTAGGTTGGCTTTATGATCAAACTAAGGCCTCTGGGTTGAAATGAGGGAAGTTGAGAAAATATTTTTGCAGGAGTTAGCCGAGCCAAAAGTCTTTTATGGAGTGAATTAGAGAGAAGGGGGAGTTCCCTTTTATAAGATGGGTGAGGGGCACCTTAGGAAAAACATTAAATATTAATTTATAATAAATTTATAGACAGTTTATAATGGCTCCAAACTGATTTATATTTAGTATATTGTGGGGATGGGTCGAATTCAACTCAACCAATAGGTTTTAGACAAGTTTGGGTCACTTTATTAACCTTATCTTTTACTTTAAACTCTTAGTTAATTTGTTGGACATTTTCCATGTCTCTTTTTATTTTTATATTATATGGTTAATAAACATACTATAAACATCGAAGAGACCCCAAAGTGGTACATTAATGATACACCTATCATTATATAAGTCTTCTGGCCGATCCATGGATTTTTAGGAATAGAATGTCATTTAATAATATAATATTTGTTTTAAAGACTCTTTTATTTCAATTTTGACACTATTTTTGATAAATTCATAACAACATTATTACTTCGAATAAAATTCATATAACTAATACTAATATGTTATATTAACCTAGAAAATTATTTTAATTAATAAAAGGCTCAAATTTAATTTATTTGTATATTTATAATATCAATTTTATAATATATCATTAATTTTGTAATTACTTCATCACAATTGTTTCATAAATAAATTAAATTATTTAATATTTAAAAATTTAAAATAAAATACCATTATGTAGGAAATAGTTTTATCTTTCCAATGAATATTTACAATCGAATTTATCTTATGTATAACCCAATATAAAAAATATTTTGTTAATTAGACTTTGATTTTAACTCTTTTAACTATTCTTTGAATTAAATAAAGATAAATGTCCTAATCTATTCCAAGTGGAACTAAATGACAATATTTTATTCGTAAGGTTATTTTTTGTCGATATACAGTTTTCCAATACAATTAGGACATGTGTTAGGGCAATATTAATATCATTTTTACCCTTAATTAACATTTTTACTTTTAACTGTGGTTAATAAAAGTAAAAAAATTACTATTCACCAAAAAAATTCATCTCATTGAACTAAATTTTACATACTGATATAAACCATGTCTCTCGGATTTTTGAAAATTTATTCACATAAGCGGTAAAATTAGGTTTTATGTGAATTTGTAAATTCTCCTTGGAAATAGGTAAAAGGCGGTGAAATGTTCTAAGAAATTTTAATATAACTAAAATTATTATAAATTGACTCCAATGAATTACATTGAACCTATATAGGTATTATGTGTCTATATTTTCCTTAATTAAATTTAAATAAAATAAATAATGATTTAAATAAATATTTGTTTTTAAACTATAACTCAGTGTTTTTCAATATTCATAAAAAAATTATTGTTTTCAGAAAAACTCCCAAAATTCACACTAAGCTAATTTCGATATTCCGAATCCAAAAATGAAGTCCATTTTTAAAGATAAAATTTATAAAATTTTAAAAAGTGGGTGTTACTATTCATGACAGCTAGTTTTATTGGTTGTGGTGTCTATTAGAACTCGAAGTTGCGTACAACACACGCTATTGAATTATTCAAAGGGGAGCGTACCCTGGAAGTTTGGGGTGTTACATTCTTCCCTCCATAAAATAATTTTGTCCTCGAAATTTATAGAATATTTTTGTATAAAAAGACTCAAGTGGTTCTTCATCATATGCTCCATGGGTTCACACATTACCTCTTCCATATTACAGTTTCTCCATAGAACATTTACCAGACGAGTCGTCCAGTTTCTCAGCACTTGTTCTCTCGTATCAAGAATCATGAAAGGCTCTTCACAGTAGGACAAATTGGGAACCAGTTATAATACATCATAGGTACGTATATGCGTTGGGTCAGGCTAGTATTTTCTCAATAGTGATACGTGGAACACATTGTGAACATGGGGGAGATTCGGCAGCATTGCCAAACTATAAGCTATAGCCCCAATTCATTCTAGAATTTAGAAAGGTCCTATGTACTTGGGACTCAATTTTCCTTTCTTACCAAAATGTATAACTCCCTTCCAGGGAGATACCTTCAACAAAACATGATCTCCCACCTAGAAAAAAATGTACAGACTTGTTAAGATGATCAACAATGGCCCATATTGTGTCGTTCCTTCTAGGAGTCTTTTGTAGTCCCATGAAAAAGTCTATCGTGATATTATCCCATTTCCACTCCAGTATGGGAAGAGGTTGCATGACTCCTCCAGGATGTTGTCTTCTAGCTTTCAATTGTTGACAAACCAATCAACTTGACATAGAATTATCAATCTCCCTCTTCATGTTGTCCCACCAAAAAAGTTCCTTCAAATTCTATAAATTATGGTTCTCCCATGGTACATAGTGATTTGGAACTATGAGTATCGTCAAACAATATTCTTTTCAGATTTGGTATATCAGGATCACAATGTCTCTTCCCCAATTTCAAAATATCATGTTCATACACAAATTCACTCAATCTCCCATCATTTATAGCTTTAATCTTCTTTTGAAACACTTCATCATCGGTCTGAGAACTCTTTAATATTTCTAGTAAAGATGGTTTGGGAAACATTTGAAAAAGAATTGATGTTTCACCTTCCATGGTGATTCCCATATCCATCTTTACTAGATCCATGTATATAGGATCCTTTTTAACTCTCATCTTGTTCAAAAATCCGTGATCCTTTATGCTCAAAGCATTTGACACCTTATTTGCCTTCCCTGGGTGGTAGTGTATCGTGTAATCATAATACTTGAGTAATTCAATCCATCTCATTTTCCTCATGTTGAGTTCTTTCTGTGAGAAAATATACTTCAAAATCTTGTGATCGGTATATATCTCAAATTTTTCACCATAAAGATAATGTCTCCATATCTTCAAAGCAATGATTACAGAATCTAACTCAAGATCATGAGTAGGATAGTTTTTATCATTAATTTTCAAATGTTGTGATGCATATGAAATAACTCTATCATTCTACATATGGACAAAACCATGTACTTTATTTGATGTGTCACTATAAATAATGAACCCATCATTCGCCGATGGTAGAGTATATATAGGATCATTGACTAATCTTCATTTCAGTTCTTCAAAACATTTTTCACACTATTTTTTCCAAACAAATTTAACTCATTTAAGTGTGATCTTTGTTAATGTGTTAGCCAACCAGAAAAAATTCTGGATGAAATGTTGATAATAACCTACTAAACCAATAAAAATACATACCTCAGTTATACCCGTAGGCGCTATCCATTCTTGTATTGCACTTGTCTTAGAAGGATCAATGGATATTCCATCTATGGAGACAATATGGCCAAGAAATGAAATCTCCTAAAGCCAGAATTCACACATGATAAACTTCCAATATAATTCATGTCTTCTAAGAGTTTGTAGGATAATGCGCAAGTGATTTTCATGGTATTAGTAGCTTTTGGAGTATACCAAGATATCATCAATAAATACAACTACAAAATCATTGAGATATTCCTTGAATACTCTGTTCATTAGATCCATGAATATAGAGGGTGTATTAGTCAATCTAAAAGGTATTACTGTAAACTCGTAATGACCGTAAATGGATCGAAATGATGTCTTCAGAATGTCTTCCTTCTTTATTGACCACTGATGGTATCCAGATTGAAGGTCAATCTTTGAAAAGTATTTAGATCAATGAAGTTGGTTTAATGAATCATCAATGCGGGGTAGGGGAAACTTGTTATTTATTGTTATAACCTTGATTTCCCTATATTCTATACATAATGTAAGAACCCGGTATTTTCGGTGAATGACTTTGGAATATTCTTGATGATATTCCAGAGCAGTGCCTTCAGACGGCGTGCGATTCCGAGCCACGGAGTGGCCGGAATTAAATTTGCAGTGCGTTCACACTAGGAATGCTAAATATATGAGATAACTCCTTAACGGATTTCCGGATCAGAGATCCGAGTGTAAAGATGGGTCCAGAATGGGGTGTTTACCATAGGAGCGACATAAAACTTGTCGGTGTGGGATGTTTGGACCCCTCGCCCTCTTCTGAAACGTCAAACGGATTAATTAATTAATTAATTAATTCGTTTAATGACAAAACACTAGTATCTATTAAACAGTGGCTTAGATTGGAAAACTGATGTCACCGTTGAGTTCGGAATGTGACGTTCACCCTAGGAGGGGTATAAGTTTTGCGGGCGCGGGTCGTTTGTGAAAAAATGGCCCCAGGGGCATTTTCGGAATTTAGCGGCTTCGGACGTTAAATTTTATAACTTTTGAACGAGGTCTCAGATTAAAATTCTGAGACCTCCGTTGCACTTGGAGAGTCGTTTTTTCCCCAGGGACGCCCTCCTTTATGTCTGCTTCGGGAGCGGAGTCGGGGGTGTGTTGGGCGGGGTGTTTAAGTGTTTTATTTAAACACGCACCCCCCCCTTCTTCCTCTTCTTCTTATTCCTCACAACCCCTCCACTCCCTTCTTCCTTTCCGGCGAGCTCCGGTGAGCTCCGGCGAGGAGACTCTGGTGAGGTGGCTCCGGTGAGACGATGGTGCGCGGCAGATCATGCGGGAAGCGTCGGGCGAAGCCCGACGAGGTAGGCGGATTTGAGTTTTTCTCCCCTTCCCCGTTTTAATCCTCATTTATGCTCAATCGCACCAATGGATCATCGAACAATTCCCGTAGATGCATAGATCTCGTCCCGAGGTTTCTGGAAAGCTATCCGGATCGGATTTTCGACCACCGGATCGTTTTCGGTGGTCCTCGGAAGTTTTCCAGCCATGAGGCCGGTTTCCGGCGAGTGCCGAAGGCGGCGGACGGTGGCGCAGGGCGGCCGCGGCTTTGGGAGGCGGCGGCTTCGCAGGGCAGGGCGGCGGCGCTTCTGGGAGGCGGTGGCGGCCGTCGGCGGCAGCTTTCGGAAGCCGGTCGTGGGCGCCGGCAAGCTGAGTAGGGGCCGCGAGGCGGCGGCCCCGTGCAGCGCAGCAACGACCCGCGCTTCGCGGGTCGTTGCGTGGACCGCGCGACCGGCCCTCGTGGTCGGTCGGTGGATAACCCCACACGGCGGACGCGCGGGTGTGAAGGGGAGCGGGCCGCGGTGCGGCGGCCCGTGGCTCGGCCGGACCGGGACAAAATGCTGGGCCGCAGTCTAGCGGGCCGGCCGGCGCTGGCCGGCCCCAGCAGGGCGGACCGGCCGGAGAGGGCCGGTCCGGCCCAAGGGGGTTTTCCCCCTCGGACTTCGGACGCCCATAATCTGGGCTACGGGCATCCGTTTTGCGCGCCGTCTGTGGCAGCGCGGAGCTTGCGTCAAGGCGGAGTTTTTTAGATGGTTTCAGGAATTTTTAATTCCCGAAACGAGGGGCCGCGGAGGCGCGACGCATCTTTAAGTGGACGAGCGTTCTTCTTGTAAATCTTGTTTTGGACAGCGCGGACGCATCCGACGTCCGTTTTGAGCGTCGTCAGTTGCGTTGGGACCTTGGCGTCGAGGCGGAGGATTGCAGGGTGGTTTCAGGCGTTGACGCTGGAGTTGATGTGTGGGCCCCACGGCCCGTCTTTTGAGCTGCGTACGGCGTTTCACGACTTTTTCACCGCACGTCCGTTCGGGGCGTGCGAGCAGACGTTTTTGGATGTTTTTTCAAGGGGATTGCAGTGGTACAATCCGCCCGCCCTAATTCGGCACGATGGTGCGGGGCCCACGAGGGCCATTTCGGGAGTTGACGGTGATTTCCAATTTTATCATAGGGCGAACGTTTTGGACGAGTGAGTAGTCCATCTTGTGTGCTTTTTTGAGAGGATCGCAATAGTTTGATCCATACGTAGAGTTTCGGGACCGGGTTGCGGGTCCCACGTGGCACCGCTCGTGTGCGGTGCGCCGGGATGCATCTTTTTCTCCAGATATCTGTTGCACTCAAGTGAGTAGTGCTTTTGACGTGTTTTCCCGAGGGTATCGCAATGGTGCAATGCGCCTGACGGTTTTCGTGGCCGAGGCTCGTGATCAAGGGATTTCGTTCGGGCGTGAGACGGTGTTGGTGACTTTTTCGTCGGATATCCATTCGAGGCAAGTAAGTAGTCGATCTCGCGTGTTTTTCCGCGAGTATCACAATGATGCAATCTGTTTGGTTGTGCGGAGCCTATTGCGCGATCTTGTGGAAATGGTAGGTGCTCCGATGGCGGTTCGTCCTACCATGTTTGTAGCGGACCCTTGGCGTGTGATCGCGCATTCTTGGGAGAGTGGTATAAATGGTTCATGAGATGTGGCTGGCCGTGCGTGGGCCTTGCGGTGGAGTTGTTACGTCACGCATTCACGATGACGTTGGGCACCGTCTGCACGATAGCCCTTGGGATGGAGACGAGGTATACTCTGGTAGTATACGAGAGCGCTTGGAGGTACGTGTGGTTTGTACCTGAGACGTTCGTGTGCTTGGTTGGGGTTGACTTGGGGTCACACGTCATGTGGTCCCCACGTGCATGTCGTGTTCTGCTTTGCATACTTGTACCTCTCGCGGCGTAGAGGGTCCCTCTGTGCTCGTTTGTTTGACCAGCAGGGTGGAGTTTTCCCCTGGCTTTGTGCTTATTTGTTTGACCAGCAGGGTGGAGTTTCCCCTGGCCTGGTGCTCTTTTGTATGACTAGTTGGGTCGAGCGGCCTCCCCCTGGTTTTGTTCTTGATGGATTGGCCAGTAGTGGTGCTAGTGACACCCAGTGCTAGAGCAAACGCTGCACCTCCTTTGGGATAGTTGTTCTGGAGTTGGGAGGTTGCGCGATACCCACTCCGTGTTCGGTTGGCCCCTGTTGTGCCCTCCTGTGGAGATGGCTAGAGCAGTTTTGAGTTCTACCCTCAAGCGGGGATGGGCAGTGGGTTACTCGTCAACTTCTAGGGTTTACCCTCCAGCAGAGACTGGGCAGTGGGTCACTCGATGCTACTAGGGTCTACCCTCCAGCAGAGACTGGGCAGTGGGTCACCCGACGACCTCTTAGGGTCTACCCTCCAGCAAAGACTGGGCAGTGGGTCACCTGACGCTACTAGGGTCTACCCTCCAGCAGAGACTGGGCAGTGGGTCACCTGACGACCTCTTAGGGTCTACCCTCCAGTGGGGCTGGGCAGTGGGTCGTCTGTCGTCTAGTTCCAGGTCTACCCTCCAGCATGGCTGGGCAGTGGGTCGCTTGCCGACTTATTCCAGGTCTACCCTCCAATAGGGTTGGGCAGTGGGTCACCTGATGATGTATTAGGGTTTACCCTCTAGCAGGGCTGGGAAGTGGGTCACCCGATATCTGATTATGGTCTACCCTCCAGTGGGGATGGGCAGTGGGTCGCCGGTTGATGTATTAGGGTTTACCCTCTAGTAGGGTTGCGTAGTGGGTCACCTGATATTTGGTTATGAATTACCCTCCAGCGGGGCTGGGCAGTGGGACACCTATTAGCATTCCAGACTCATTCCTCTCGACTAGGCTCGTCTGTGGCTTACCTCCGTGATTACCGGAGCGGGACCCTTGGTTGTACGGGTCGGTGATGGAATAGCTTGACTTTGAGGAGACCTCTCGACTACAGGGCAGTGATGAGGTGTGGTTTGAATTTCCTAGAACTCTCAAGTACGAGGGACGCTTTCCCCACCGAGATGCATTCTTGTGACGCGATCTAAAACCGTGCGGGCGAGTCAGTGCCGCCCAAAGCGGATAGTATCAAGGTGTGGTGATTGAGCCCCTTGGCTTTCAGTTCAGGGCAGACGTGAGGGATGTTGGGCGACGATGATGGTGTTTACTTCTGGGACTGTTGGCTACTTGTTTTCTTGGGCTAAGCTATGAGATGGAAATCCCCTTACGAGCTTGTTCGGGCTTCTTGGCAGAGCATATATGTGTATATACCTCGTACGAGTACCCACTCCTTGAGTTTTGGCTGCTCTCCTTCCAGGAGAGGCGAAGACGCGCGGGGTATGCCATGTGCTTTCCGTGTCTAGCTTCTCATGGTTGGACAAGACTACTCTCCTGCTATAGGCAGCGAAAGCTCGACGAGAAGTGCATCTTCTCACCGTTCCTAGCTCCTTGTGTTAGGACGAGCCTTCTACGTTTCTCTTGTTGGGTTGAGCTGGACTCTTTACTTCGTTTTCAGTTGTACTCCTCTACTTTTCTGTTTTCCCTACCGCTCACTGTTCGGTACCTCCATTGTTGCTCCCTTGAGCCTTTGGGGTATCCTACTGAGTATTTTTATACTCACCCCTTCTTGGGCTTTGCCCACACTTGGTGTGCCCTTGCAGACGACAGATAGGTGGAGTGTGACATCAGTGGAGCGTAGGAGCTTTGGAGCTTGGACCACGTGCGGTGGTCGTGGCTGGGTTCCAGGTGGCAGACCCGTCAGCTATTTCTTTTCATTTACCTGTTTCCGGGTTGTGGCACTTTTTGGTTGGGAGCGTGTTTTTTCCCTTTTCTTTTTAGTTGTACTTTGTACTTGTAGAGGTCGATGCACTTTGTGGTATATGTATATTGCAGTTTCCCTTTCCTTTTCATTGCATTCCATTACTTTTACTCTGCACTGTTGCATTGAGTTTGCTGTGTGTGTGTGTACAGGTGCTTAGGCAAAGGCCTCCCCGAGTTGTTGTGCCTTCGGCGCTAGTCGCCAGCCCCTGGCCTATGGAGGCGGGCTTGGGGTAGTTGCGGCTCGAGCCTGGGTAGGGTCGGGTCGTGACAAAGTGGTATCAGAGCTGGTTCATTCCGTGGGGCGTTGTGCGGACGTCCCTAAAAGAGGAATTGGTTGGGATATAGGGCAACAGTATTAACGTGTCTCGAGAGTGGCTCTCAGGCCAGGGAGTCCAGTGATGGTGCGGTGGCCGACATATCCATTCACCAGGACCTTGATAACCCGCTTGTCGACATGGCATGCTGAGACACTTGTTGCAGGGAAATTTGTTTGTGCATCACATAGGATTGTGTCTTTGACTGTCCTTCTTGAGTCAGCTCCCCATCGTTGTTTTTTTGGTATATACATATATTCTCATCTGACCACGACACTCCTTGATAATATTCAGGATGTATCCGCGAGGACAGCCATCCAGGATACCAGCTTAGGTTCGTGACGACGACCCTATGAGCTATGAGGCCACAGTCTAGGGCCCATCGTACGAGCCCCTTTCTCCGGGTGATCCGGTATCATCACCCCCACCTGTTGAGCAGCAGGCAGTTTCAGCAGAGCAGGCTGAGTTTGAGCGCAGGTTGAGCGTGCTCCGTGAGTTCCAGCGGCAGAGACTGCTGAGGTTCAGTGGTTAGCCAGACCCTCAGGCAGCAGAGGCTTGGCTCGGGACAGTAGTTAGCCTTTTCAGGCTTGTGCAGACGCCGACAGATCAGAGAGTGGCTTTGGCAGCCACCCTTTTTTGTGGAGTAGCTTGGCGTTGGTGGATTCTGGTGACTCAGTTTCTTGGCGAGTCATCTCTTTCATTGGACGACATTCAGTTGTTTCTCCATGAGGATTTTTCCCCTCCAGCTTGCGCTCCGTTCAGAATCAAGAGCCCCTGCAGTTTCAATAGGGAGGGATGACAGTGGCCGAGTACGCGGCTAGTTTCGCAGACCGTGCACGCTTTTACCTGGACTTGGTCCGTGACGATAACCTCCGTGCTCGGAAGTTTGAGCAGGGTCTCCGCTGAGAGATTCGTGATGTCAGAGTACCCTTGGACATTTCCACATATGCCGGGGTGCTAGAGCTGGCGTTGGTGACAGAGGGCTTCCTATCATGTTTTGCGGTTGGTAGTGGCAGTGGGCGCGATGGACCCAGGACGTCTTCCATAGCTAGCAGGCGCCGGAGGACAGGACCTCGATGTAGGTGGCCTTCCCACTGCCGATTTCGGAGACGTGGTCGTATACCACTCTAGCGAAAAGGCGCAGGGCCTCAGCCGAGGATGCCCTTCTGTCAGTGGATCTCGGGCCGTGGTCATACACCACAATGGCGCCGGAAGGCACCAGGGCAGCCCAAAGAGCGCCGGTGCTATGCTTGTGACGGGAGAGGTCACTTGGCACAATACTGCCCGACCTGAGTAGTTGAGATCTTCGGGCAGGCAGCAGGTGCACCACCACGAAGGAGGCAGCACCGTGATCGGAGTGGTACCTAGAGAGGTGGTGCTATCAGAGGAGTGGGAGGAGCTGGAGGTGGGGGATGACATTACGAGATCTCCCCATCACCACTAGGCAGTCCACGTCTGGCTCCGGGAGCTGACGGTTAGGACCGCGGGTAGCCGCGAGCGTTGGATGTCTACGATCCTGCAGAGCACGGGATGGTGAGAGGTACCCCTTGCGACCCTTCTACTACTTGAAGTAGAATTTTTAGGCTCTGCGTGTGAAATGCTTCTCTCCTGGCTCCTTGTTTGAGGTGTTACCAGGGTGACGCAGGGTGTCGGGTGTAACCCTGTGGTGGTAAGGAGAATGGCGCGAGACCATTTCCTTTAGTCAATGGTGTTGACTCCTTGTCCTTTTGAGCGTGTAAGAGAGCATCGACTGTGGAGCCTTGCGTGACCAGATATCCTTAGGTGTTACCCCATATGGATATTCTGAAGGAGGGAATCATCGAGCCTTATTCCTGGTGCGGGCGGTGATTCCAGTCGCGGCATGCGACGTAGAGGTTTGACCGGGGAGGTTAGCTACCCCTGAGGGCCTTCGGGCCGTGTGAGACCATGCAAAGGGATGACGAGGTACCCTACCACCTTGCCATAACCCCCAAGTCTGGAGTGGGTGAACGACATCGGCAAGGGCCGACCTCGCATGAACAGATCAATCCTTTGGTCTGTGGGCGGTGACACAGAGCTGTGTGTGGGTTCTTCTGGGTATAAGAAAGCCAGGTGTGGGCTTAGTACCCTGTGTTGCTCCCTAGTTTTGCTTTTAGAGGAAGAAAATATTGAAGGTGGGAATGTTGTAAGAACCCGGTTTTTTCTATGAAAGAGTTTGGAATATTCCTGATGATATTCCAGAGCAGTGCCTTCAGACGGTGTGCGATTCCGAGCCCTGAAGTGGCCAGAATTAAATTTTCAGTGCGTTCACACTGGGAATTCTAAATAAAGGAGATAACTCCTAAACGGAGTTCCGGATCAGATATCCGACTGTACGGATGGGTCCGGAATGGGGTGTTTACCCTAGGAGCGACATAAAACTTGTCGGCGTGGGATGTTTGGACCCCTCGCCCGCTTCTGGAACGTTAAACGGATTAATTAATTAATTAATTAATTTGTTTAATGGCGAAATGCTAGTATCTACTAAACGGTGGCTCGGATTGGAAAACGGAGGGCACCGTTAAGTTCGGAATGTGACGTTCACCTTAGGGGGGGTATAAGTTTTGCGGGAGCGGGCCATTTGTGAAAAATGGCTCCAGGGGCGTTTTCGTAATTTAGCAGCTTCGGACGTTAAATTTTATAACTTTTGAACGGGGTCTCGGATTAAAATTACGAGACCTCAGTTGCACTCGGAGCATCGTGTATGCCCCAGGGACGCCCTCTTTTTTGTCTGCTTCGGGAGCAGAGTCGGGGGCGTGCCTGGCGGGGTGTTTAAGTGTTTTATTTAAACACGCACCCCCCCCCCTTTCTTCCTATTATTCTTCTTCCTCATAGTCCCTCCCCTCCCATCTTCCTTTCCAGTGAGCTCCGGTGAGCTCTGGCGAGGTGGCTCCGGCGAGGTGGCTCCGGCGAGACAATGGCGCACAGCGGATCACGCGGCAAGCGTCGGGCGAAGCCCAACGAGGTAGGCGGATTTGAGTTTTTCTACCCTTCCCCGTTTTAATCCTCATTTATGCTCAATCGCTCCAATGGATAGTCGAACAAAGCTCGTAGATGCGTAGATCCCATCCAGATGTTTCCGGAAAGCTATCCGGATCGGATTTTCGACCACCGGATCGTTTCCGGTGGTCCTCTGATGTTTTCCGGCCATGAGGCCGGTTTCCGGCAAGTGCCGAAGGCGGCGGACGGTGGCACAGGGTGGCCGCGGTTTTGGGAGGTGGCGGCTTCGCAGGGCATGGCGGCGGCGCTTCCGAGAGGCGGCGGCGGCCGTCGGTGCAACACCCAAGACTTTTATGTTATATAAATCATCAAAGGAATCTTTTTCTACAGAACACTTGTTTGGCTTGCTTTACACGAAATCGCGACCTTCCTCGATAGCTTGCGTCGTACGCAATACCGAGTTTCACTAAACAATGATATGCTATTAAAATATTATTAAAACTAGCCGTTATGAATAGTAATAACCACTTTTTGAAATTTTATAAATTTTATTTTTCAAAATGGAATTCATTTTTGGATTCGGAATATCGAAATTAGCCTAGGGTGAAATTTTGGTATTTTTCTGAAAACATTCAATTTTTAATAAATAGTGAAACCACTAAGTGGTAGTTAAAATCTGAATTTTTAATAAAACATAATTTTACCGCTTCTGTGAGTGGAATTTCAAAAATCCGAGAGACACGGTTGATTTCAGTATATAAAATTTGGTTCAATGAGATGAAAATAATTTTTTGGTGAATAGTAACTTTTTACTTTTTTTTACCACGGTTAAAAGTAAATAGGGTAATTAAGGGTAAAGATGATATTATTATTACCCTAAAACATGTCCTAATTCTATTGTACAAGTGTAATTCGACCAAAAACAAACTTAGGAATAAAATATGACCATTTAGGCCCACTTGGATTAGATTAGGACATTTATTATTAATTTATTTAAAGAAGGGTTAAAATAGTTAAAATCAAAGTTTAATAAATAAATAATTTTTAATATGGGGTTATACATAAGATAAATTAAACTATAAATATTCTTTAGAAAGATAAAACGATTTACTACATAATGGTATTTTATTTGTAATTTTTAGACATTAAATAATATAATTTATTTATGACACAACAATGATGTAGTAATTATCTTATTAATGAAATATTGACATAATTAATGTTATAAACACCAAAATAAATGTAATTTGAGAATTTTTATGAATTACACTAATTTTTTAGGTTAATATGACATGTTATTATTGCTTTAATTAACTTTTTTCGAACTAATAATTCTGTTATGATTTTCACAAAAATCAATTACTAACTAGTGTCAAAATTGACATAAAATAGTTTTTAAAACAAATATTATATTATTCATTGTTATATTATTCCTAAAAATCTAAGAATCGGAAAAATGACATAGATAAGGTTATATATATTAATAATAAACAACTTGGGGTTCGTTTGGCTGCTTATAGTAAGTTTATTAACCTTATAGTATAAGAACACAAGAAGACACGGTAAAAGTAAACTTATTTAACTTAATGTTAAATCTAAATGATAAGGTTAAAATAGGAAACCAAACTTGTCTAAATTATATTGGATGAGAGTATTTCGACCCATACCCACCTTATCTTCGAAATATATCAATTTGGAGCTATTTAAAACCGAACATTACTTTATAATAAAATAATATTTTTAGTTTTCCCAAAGGTGCCCCTCTCCTCCCTTATAAAAGGGAACCTCCTCCCCCTCTTCCTCACACCACATTGAGCCTTCAAGCTCGGCCAACCCCTTCCAATTCCTCCTCTACACTTCCCTAGAGACATCCTAGAGGTCCTGGTCTTCTTCAAATACCAATTTTAGTGCCCTAAAAGAAGGTCTCAAAGAAGCACTCAAAGAAGAGGTAATGTCCGTTATCGGTTCTTTAATCTTTATTTCTTATTCCACTTCTTCTTATTTAGTTGTTTCATTATGAAGTAATAACATCAGTATCACTCATATACTGATGTGTTATTATAAGTATGAAACAACCCTATTTCACCATCTATCCATCCTACGGAAAAAGAAATCACCGCGTGTGCGTACGTACGGAATACCGTCTCCACGTCGTGGTGTAATCTATTTTCCACCACCACCTTACTTGGATGGGTATAATGGTGTAAATAATGACTATATATGACTATTATAAAGTGATACTGATTATGAAATAGTATACACTCCAATACAATTCCACGATCATAGGAACGATATCATCACTCGTGCGTACGTACGGAATACCGTCTCCACGATGTGATGCGACTCGTTCTACAAGATCTTCATTTCATAATGATTATATAAATGAATTTAATGAATGAATATGATATATATTACACTAATACCATTCTATAAATGAGGTATCTATAACCTAAAGATAAGAATAAGAATTTATTCAACAAAACACGCATAAGAACAAAAAGTTATAAACACCCGAATAACAAGTAGTAATGAAATATTACTACTAAGAAGCTATGAAAATGACCATATATGATATCATAAAAATACGTATGATTCAGGAATCAGTCAATAACATTATTTAAATCATTATACAGGAGGTTAGGACACTTACTAAGCAAAACGGACCTAAGGAAAGGGAAATATCACAATCTCATTTTTATCCGAGATTGTTTATACTTTAGTATTTACTGGGGTGTATTTTATCATCCACATCCATGTTTCCTCAATATGTAATATTATTTCCATTCACCTACAATTTTTTAAATCCTATTTTACTCTTCGGTGAGTTTTTATTAAAAGATATGAAAGGAATCTTTTGTTGTTTTTCGTACGAGGTACTTTTTTTGACTTTTCTGACAAAAGTACGTGAAGAATGTTTTTTTTAACTTATACGGCATGAATGGATTTTTAAAACATTATTTCCAAGAAGATTCCTTTACAAGTTTTTAAGTTTATTTTTAATCAACTTCTTTTAGTTTAAAATTTTATGACATGTTATGAAAAGAAAAATGTTTTTGAAGTAGAAAGGATATATTACTCAAGAATGGAGTTCAAGTGTTTTATCAAAATTATTTTCCATCTAAGATAATAAAGGGTTATATTTATATCCCTATTATTACATGGATTTTATTATGTTGTGATGGAAATATTTTTATGAATTCTTTTATCTTATATGATTTGTTTTATGATGTCATGTTGTTTAAGAATCCCATTTTTATTACATGGGTTATGCTATGATGTATGGTTTATGATTTTGTGGCACACATAAGAATGGTATCATTATGAGATGGGTGGGACCTATATCTCCCTCAAATGCATTGGGTAAAGATTTTATATCTCATGAGATAGACATGGCTGGAACGGTAGGTTATACCGGTTCAGTGAAACAGGACTGAAACAAGGACTGAACTCAGTTCAGAAATGGACTTTTTCCACTAAGATAGTCTTGGCAATGTGTCTTGAATAATAAGAAATGATTCTCTATGATTGTGTGTGTATTCCACAAGGTTTCATGTTTTATGTTATGATTATTGGGATTACATTTCACTACTATGATTTATCCCTTATTATGAAATTATGCTCTCTTTTGCAGGTTAATATTTCCAAAAGTTATGTTCTTATGAATATGATGTGATTGATATTTCTTTTGTTTACCCTTACTGAGCATTTGAGCTCACCCTTTCATACGTTTTCTTTCCCCAGGTCAGGAAGAATGTTATTAAGTAAGATATGCCAAAAGGGACTATAGATATGATGAAATAAATGGGAGACAGTATAGACACTTTATGAACCAGTTGTTTATGTTTCCCAGTTTCTAAAGACACTATACCTATATGGTCCTTTCGTGGTTTTTTTATATGTTGTAATAAGTATGCTTCAATTTTGATGTATTAACAATGTATGTAAAGTATGGGTCGTTATATTTGGTATCAGAGGAAAGGTATAGTCAACCTTTGAAAACTAGGATGTGAAAGCCTTAGTAAGAACCCTAAGGATAAGTCTAAGAATAGAACACAATCTTAGTGTTTTAGAAATGGCCATGAATAACCTAGGATAAGACCTTAAGTGTGAAATTTTATTCTTTATTATGTGGTTTTCCTATTATAATTAGTGTTGCTCACACTATTCTTCTTGGTTTTAGTCAATGGCGGGAACCTGAAGGAACCGTGTTAATGTGGAATGCGACGGGCAATGCAATGATTTTCCCTCTGAGAAACCAAACGTTTTTGGAGCTGGAATGAAAAATATTGTAGCCATGCTCACACAACTTTCTCAAACTATGAATCATGCAGGACTTCTAAACGAGCAAAGGAAGGAGCAACATTCTATTGAATCCTTCATGAGGCAGCATCCACCTTCTTTCAGCGGGTCTACTGATCCATTAGTTGCTAAACAATGGATAAGTACTACTGAAAAGATATTTCCAGTTCTTCAATGTTCTGAAATGATAAAGTCATCCTAGTAGTGTGTCGTTTGGAAGGAGATGCTGATCAATGGTGGAATCTTATTAAGAATATGAGGCAAAGGGATGAAATTGAGTCCATGGAATGGGACGAGTTTAAGATCTTATTTTTCAATAAGTAATTCCCATGTATTCTCCGAACAAAGAGGGAGAAAGAGTTTCTTGAACTGATGCAAAAGGATGATGAATCTGTTGGTACCTATGAAGCAAATTTTACAAGACTTTCAAGGTACGCTTCTGATATTATTATCCAACCTGAGAGTAAGATCAATTGATTCTTTAGTGGCTTAAAACCAAGTATTCGAAGAGCGTTATCCGTAAGGGACTTCAATAGCAACGAGGAAATCATTCAATGTGCTCTCAAAGTCGAGATGGAGATTGGAGTAACCCATCAGTCATATGGGTTTGATAAGAAGAGGAAAATGGAATTCAAAGGAAAATCTAAAGAGAACACTGAAAAGAAGATGAGCTTTCCCATATGCTCAAAGTGTGGAAAGAAACATGGAGGGAGTTGTCTTAAAGGGACAAGTAAATGTTTCAAATGTGGAAAGGAAGGTCATCGGGCATTTGAATGTCGCGATGATGGGAAGAAGATGTCTAATGATGCAAACAAAGGAATGGATACACAGAATGAACCTACTACACTTCAATGTTTCAAGTGCAAGGATATGGGGCATTATGCCAATAAATGCCCTAATCCAAGGGTTGATGATGATGGTCGACGTCAACAAACTCTTAAGGCTAGAGACAAAGGAAAGTCACATGCAATTTCTATCAGCAATGTGGAGTACGATAACGATGTGGTGAAAGGTGCACTTACCATCCACTCTAAAGTAGCAAATGTTTTATTTGATTCTGGAACCACCCACTCATTTATTTCTGAATAATTTTCTAAGGGTATCACCGTATTACCTCAACAATTAGATGTTGAGTTAGCTATGACAACACCTAATGGAACAACAGTCGCATTAAAAGTTTATAATTCTTCTCCGATCGAAGTTTGTGGGAAAGTGCTTCCGGCAAATCTTTTGATCCTTCCTATAGCGGAATTTGATGTGATTCTTGGCATGGATTGGCTTTCTTTATATGGAGCTCATATCAATTTCCAAAGAAGGGAAGTCACATTTCATATTCCAGATCAATCTATGATCGTCTATCAATGCAAGGATGAACATAACCTTCCAGTGGAAATTCCTTCTACTTTATGGGTCTTGATTCCACTAAATGAAGGTTATTTATCTCAAATGGTTGGTGAGAAACTCAAGAATAAGAATATGCCCATTGTACGGGAGTTTGATGATGTCTTTCCGGAGGAATTACCGGGTCTTCCACCAAATCGTGAAGTTGAGTTTTCAATAGAACTCGTACCGGGTGCTTTGCCTATTTCGAAGACACCTTATATAATGAACCCAATTGAGTTGCAGGAATTGAAGAAGCATCTCCAAGAGAATCTTGATAAGGGATTCATACGCCCTAGTGCGTCACCTTGGGGAGAACCTGTTCTATTTGTTAAGAAGAAAGATGGATCAATGAGACTCTGCATTGATTATCGAGAACTTAACAAGATCACTATCAAGAATAAATATCCTCTCCCACGCATTGATGACTTATTTGACCAACTACACGGAGCTCTATACTTTTCCAAAATTGATCTTCGTTCAGGGTATCATCAATTAAGGGTCAAAAGGGAGGATATACCAAAGACGACTTTCCGTACAAGGTATGGACACTATGAATTTATAGTGATGCCATTTGGTCTTACTAATACCCCTTCTATCTCCATGGATCTGATGAATAGAGTCTTTAGAGACTATCTTGATCAATTTGTGGTAGTCTTTATAGACGATATTCTTGTCTATTCAAAGAGAAAGGAAGAACATGAAGATCACTTGAGAATTATATTGAAGACCCTGAGAAAGGAGAAGCTTTATGCCAAATTTACCAAGTGTTAATTTTGGATTCAAAAAGTTGCATTTTTGAATCACATAATCTCAAAAGAGGGGATATCTGTGGATCCCGAAAAAACAGAGGTTATCGAAAGATGGTTGAGACCAACAACAGTAACTGATATCCGAAGTTTTCTTGGTTTGGCTAGATATTTTCAATGTTTTGTGAAAGATTTTTCACGATTATCTAATCCACTCACCAAGTTGACTCGGAAAGGAGTTAAGTTTGTCTGGATGGAGGAATGTGAAGAGAATTTCAAGGAGTTGAAAAGAAGGTTATCCAGTGCACCTGTTCTCACACTTCCTTGTAGTGGAGAAAGGTTTGTGATCTACATTGATGCACCCATGAATGGTTTGGGGTTTGTTCTTATGCAAAATGATATGGTGATAGCTTATGCCTCACTACAGTTGAAAATCCATGAGCAAAATTACCCAACACATGATTTAGAGTTAGCTGCGATAATCTTTGCATTAAAGATTTGGAGGAATTACCTTTATGGTGAAAGGTGTGATATTTATACTGATCATAAAAGTTTAAAGTATATTTTCACACAAAAGGAGCTGAATATACATCAAAGAATATGGTTAGAGCCGATTAAGGATTATGACTACTCAATCCATTACCACCCTGGGAAAGCAAACAAGGTGGAAGATGCATTAAGTCGACAAGACCATGCCAGTTTATCCATGATGAGGATTACAAAAGATCCAATATTTATGGATTTACAAAGGATGGATCTTGGAATTATAATGGAAGGGGAAAAATTGTATCTTTCTCAAATGAATGTTCAACCATCTATACATGTGAAGATTAAAGAGGCATAGAAAGAAGATGTTCAGTAACAAAATAAGGTGAGAAATGTTCCTGAATTCATCCTTGATTGTGATGGGATAATAAAGTTCAGGAATCGGGTTTGTGTTCCTCCCATCCCTGAATTAAAGAAGGAGATGTTGGATGAGGCTCGTAGTTCTTCATTCTCTATTCATCCTAGAAGCCCGTAGATGTATAGGGACCTGAAAAAGTACTTCTGGTGGGATGGCATGAAAAGGGATGTTACTGAATATGTCTCTCAATGCTTGGTTTGTCAACAAGTTAAAGCTCAGAGATAGAAGTCTAAGGGGATGTTAAAACCATTACCCATACCCGAATGGAAATGGGAAAACATCACTATGGACTTTGTCACAAGACTTCCTAAAACATCCAAAGGAAATAATGCTATCTGGGTCATAGTTGATCGTCTTACAAAGTCTGCACACTTCATTGCTATTAGAGAAAATTTCTCTCTGGATCAGCTTGCCAGGATATATGTAAAGGAAGTGGTAAGATTGCATGGAGTTCCACATTCTATTATATCTGATCGGGATCCGAGATTTACCTCGAAGTTCTGGCGAAGTCTTCAGCATACTCTAGATACAGAGTTGAGTTTCAGCACTGCTTATCATCCTCAGACAGACGGTCAGTCTGAGAGAACAATTCAAACCCTAGAAGATATGTTGAGAGCTTGCTCTATGAATTTGAAAGGTGGTTGGGATCAACACCTACCATTGGTGGAATTTTCTTATAATAATAGCTTGCACTCCAGTATTCATATGGATCCTTATGAAGCTCTCTATGGAAAGAAATGCAGGACTCCAACTTGCTGGGATAAAGTTGGGGAAAGAAAGCTATTAGGACCTGATCTCGTTGATGAAATGGCAGAAAAGGTCAGATCTATTCAACAACACATAAGAGCAGCTCAGATTCGACAAGAAATTTATGCCGAAAACCGAAGAAAAGACCTAGAGTTTGAAGTGGGTGATAAAGTGTTCTTACGAATATCTCCCTGGAAGAGGGTTATGAGATTTGGAAAGAAGGGGAAGTTGAGCCCTAGATATATCGGTCCTTTCGAAATACTGGATCATGTTGGGAAGGTTGCTTACCGATTGGCGCTTCCACCTAATCTCTCTCAAGTTCACGATGTGTTCTATGTATCTCTCCTGAGAAAGTACACACCTAATCCTTCACATGTACTCAGCTCAGAAGTTGTACCGCTGAAGCAAGATCTTTCTTATGAAGAACAACCGATTGAGATTTTGAATCGTAGAGAAAAAGTCCAACGAAACAAGACCACTCGATTGGTGAATGTTTTATGGAGGAACCACCAATTAGAAGAAGCTACATGGGAGCTTCAGGATATGATGAGGGAGAGGTATCCTCATCTGTTTATTACAAAGTGACGAATTTTGAGGTTGAAATTCATTTTAAGGGGGGTAGAATGTAATACCCGAGACTTTTATGTTATATAAATCATCAAATAAATCTTTTTCTACACAACACTTTCTTGGCTTGCTTTACATGAAATCGTGACTTTCCTCGATAGCTTGCGTCGTACGCAATACCGAGTTTCACTAAACAACGATATGATATTAAAATATTATTAAAACTAGCCGTTATGAATAGTAATAACCACTTTTTGAAATTTTATAAATTTTATTTTTCAAAATGAACTTTATTTTTGGATTCGGAATATCGAAATTAGCCTAGGGTGAAATTTTGGTATTTTTCTGAAAACTTTCAATTTTTGATGAATAGTGAAACCACTAAGTGGTAGTTAAAAAACTGAATTTTTCATAAAACATAATTTTACCGCTTCTGTGAGGGGAATTTCAAAAATCCAAGAGACACGGTTGATGTCAGTAAGTAAAATGTGGTTCAACGAGATGAAAATAATTTTTTTGGTGAATAGTAACTTTTTACTTTTTTTATACCACGGTTAAAAGTAAATAGGGTAATTAAGGGTAAAGATGATATTATTATTACCCTAACACATGTCCTAATTCTATTGGACTAGTGTAATTCGACCAGAAACAAACTTAGGAATAAAATATGACCATTTAGGCCCAATTGGATTAGATTAGGACATTTATTATTAATTTATTTAAAGAAGGGTTAAAATAGTTAAAATCAAAGTTTAATAAGTAAATAATTTTTAATATGGGGGTATACTTAAGATAAATTAGACTATAAATATTAATTAGAAAGCTAAAAATATTTCCTACATAATGGTATTTTATTTGTTATTTTTAGACATTAAATAATTTAATTTATTTATGACACAAAGATGATGCAGTAATTATCTTATTAATGAAATATTGACATAATTAATGTTATAAACACCAAAATAAATGTAATTTGAGACTTTTTATGAATTACACTAATTTTATAGGTTAATATGACATGTTAGTATTGATTTAATTAACTTTTTTCGAACTAATAATTCTGTTATGATTTTCACAAAAATCAATTACTCAATAGTGTCAAAATTGACATAAAATAGTTTTTAAAAAATATTATATTAGTAATTGTAATTTTATTCCTAAAAATCTACGGTTCGGCCAAATGAATTAGATAATGTTATATATATTAATAATAAACAACTTGGGGTTCTTTTGGCTACTTATAGTAAGTTTATTAACCATATAGTATAAGAACACAAGAAGACACGGTAAAAGTAAACTTATTTAACTTAATGTTAAATCTAAATGATAAGGTTAAAATAGGAACCTAAACTTGTCTAAATTCTATTTGATGAGAGGATTTTGACCCATAACCACCTTAGCTTCGAAATATATCAATTTGGAGCTATTTAAAACCGAACATGACTTTATAATAAAATAATTGTTTTAGTTTTCCCAAAGGTGCCCCTCTCCTCCCTTATAATAGGGCACCTCCTCCCCCTATTCCTCACACCACTTTGAGCCTTCAATATCAGCCATACCCTGCCCATTCCTCCTCTCCACTTCCCTAGAGACATCCTAGATGTCCTGGTATTCTTCAAAGACCAATTTTAGTGCCCTAAAAGAAGGTATCAAAGAAGCACTTCAAAGAAGAGGTAATGTCTGTTACCGATTCTTTCATCTTTATTTCTTCTTCCACTTCTTCTTCATTAGTTGTTTCATTATGAAGTAATAACATCAGTATCACTCATATACCGATATGTTATTATAAGTATGAAACAACCCTATTTCACAATCTATCCATCCTATGGAAAAAGAAATCACCACGCGTGCGTACGTACAGGATACCGTCTCCACGCCGTGGTGTAATCTATTTTCCACCACCACCTTACTTGGATGGGTATAATGGTGTAAATAATGACTATATATGACTATTATAAAGTGATACTTATTCTGAAATAGTATAAAATCCAATACAATTCCACGATAATAGGAACGATATCATCATTCGTGCGTACGTACGGAATACCGTCTCCACGATGTGATGCGACTCGTTCTACATGATCTTCATTTCATTATGATTATATAAATGAATTTAATGAATGAATATGATATATATTACACTAATACCATTCTGGAAATGAGGTTTCTATAACCTAAAGATAATAATAAGAATTTATTCGACAAAACGCGGATAAGAACAAAAAGTTATAAACACCCGAATAACAAGTAGCAATGAAATATTACTAATAAGAAGCTAAGAAAATGACCATATATGATATCATAAAAATAAGTATGATTCTGGAATAAGTCAATAACATTATTTAAATCATTATACAGGAGGTTCGGACACTTACGAAGCAAAACAGACCTAAGGTAAGGGAAATATCACAATCTCATTTTTATCCGAGATTGTTTATACTTTAGTATTTACTGGGGTGTATTTTATCATCCACATCCATGTTTTCTCAATATGTAATATTATTTAAATTCACCTACAATTGTTTAAATCCTATTTTACCCTTTGGTGAGTTTTTATTAAAAGATATGAAAGGAATCTTTTGTCGTTTTTCGTACGAGGTACTTTTTTGACTTTTCCGACAAAAGTACGAGAAGAATGTTTTTTTAACATATACAGCATGAATGGATTTTTAAAACATTATTTCCAAGAAACTTCCTTTATAAGTTTTCAAGTTTATTTTTAATCAACTTCTTTTAGATTAAAATTTTAAGACATGTTAAGAAAGGAAAATGTTTTTGAAGTAGAAAGGACATTTTCTTCAAGAATGGAGTTCAAGTGTTTTATCAAAATTATTTTACATCTAAGATAATAAAGGGTTCTATTTATATCCCTATTATTACATGGATTTGATTTTGTTGTGATGGAAATATTTTTATGAATTCATTTATCTTATATGAATTTTTTTATGATGTCATGTTGTTTAAGAATACCATTTTTATTACATGGGTTATGCTATGATGTATAGTTTATGATTTTGTGGCACACATAAGAATGGTATCATTATGAGATGGGTGGGACCTATATCTCCCTCCAATGCATTGCGTAAAGATTTTATATCTCATTCGATAGACATGGCTGGAATGGTAGGTTATACCGGTTCAGTGAAACAGGACTGAAACGAGGAGTGAACTCGGTTCAGAAATGGACTTTGTCCAGTAAGATAGTCTTGGCAATGAGTCTTGTCTAATAAGAAATGATTCTCTATGATTGTGTGTGTATGCCAAAAAGTTTCATGTTTTAAGTTATGATTATTGGGATTACATTTCACTACTATTATTTATCCCATGTTATGAAATTATGCTCTCTTTTGTAGGTTAATATTTCCAAAAGTTATGTTCTTATGAATATGATGTGATTGATATTTCTTTTGTTTACCCTTACTGAGCATTTGAGCTCACCCTTTCGTATGTTTTCTTTCCCCAGGTCAGGAAGAAGGTTATTAAGTAAGATATTCCAAAAGGGACTATAGATATGATGAAATAAATGGGAGATAGTATAGACGCTTTATGAACCAGTAGTTTATGTTTCCCAGTTTCTAAAGACACTATACCTATACGGTCCTTTCGTGGTTTTGTTATATGTTGCAATAAGTATGCTTCAATTTTGAAGTATTAACAATGTATGTAAAGTATGGGTCTTTATAGTCGGCGGCAGCTGTTGGAAGCCGGCCGTGGCGGCGCCCGCGGGCGCCGGCAAGTGGAGGAGGGGCCGCGAGGCGGCGGCCCCATGCAGCGCAGCAACGACCCGCGCTTCGCGGGTCGTTGAGTGGACCGCGCGACCGGCCCTCGTGGCCGGTCGGTGGAGAACCCCGCGCGGCGGGCGCGCGGGTGTGAAGGGGATCGGGCCGCGGAGCGTCAGACCGCGGCTCGTTTGGACCGCGCCAAAATTCTGGGCCGCAGTCCAGTGGGCCGGCCGGCGCGGGCCGGCCCCAGCAGGGCGGACCGACCGGACCGGGTCGGTCCGGCCCAAGGGGGTTTTCCCCCTTGGACTTCGGATGCCCATAATCTGGGCTACGGGAGTCCGTTTTGTGCGCCGTCTACGACAGCACGGAACTTGCGTCAAGGCGGAGTTTTTGAGATGGTTTCGGGAATTTTTAATTCCCGAAACGAGGGGCCGCGGAGGTGCAACGCGTCTTTAAGTGGACGAGCGTTCTTTCGATAAATCTTGTTTGGGACGGCGCGGACGCATCCGACGTCCGTTTTGAGCGCCGTCAGTTGCGTTGGGACCCTGGCATCGAGGCGGAGGTTTTCAGGGTGGTCTCAGGCATTGAGGCCGGAGTTGAGGTGCGGGCCCCATGGCCCGTCTTTTGAGCTGTGTACGGCGTTTCACGACTTTTTCACCGGACGTCCGTTCGGGGCGTGCGAGAAGTCATTTTTGGATGTTTTTCCGAGGGGATTGCAGTTGTACAATCCGCCCGCCCTAATTCAGCACGATGGTGCGGGGCCCAAGAGGGGCGTTTCAGGAGTTGACGGTGATTTCCAGTTTTATCACCGGGCGACCGTTTTGGATGAGTGAGTAGTCCATCTTGGGTGCTTTTTCGAGAGGATCGCAACGGTGTGATCCGTTCGTGGAGTTTCGGGACCGGGTTGCGGGTCCCACGTGGCACTGCTCATGTGCGGTGCGCCGGGATGCATCTTTTTCTCCGGATATCCGTTGCACTCAAGTGAGTAGTGCTTTTGACGTGTTTTCCCGAGGGGATCGCAATGGTGCGATGCGCCCGACGGTTTACGGGGCCGAGGCTCGAGATCACGGGACGTCGTTCGGGCGTGAGACGGTGTTGGTGACTTTTTCATCGGATATCCGTTGGAGGCGAGTAATTAGTCTTTCTCACGTGTTTTTCTGCGAGGATCACAACGATGTGATCCGTTTGGTTGTGCGGAGCCTCTTGCGTGATCTTGTGGAAATGGAAGGTGCTCTGATGGAGGTTCACCCTACCATGCTTGTAGTGGACCCTTGGCGTGTGATCGCCCATTCTTGGGAGAGTGGTATAAATGGTTCATGAGATGTGGCTGGCCGTGCGTGGGCCTTGAGGTGGAGTTGTTACGTCATGCCTTCGCGGTGACGTTGGGCGCCGTGTGCACGATATCCATTGGGCTGGAGATGAGGTATACTCTGGGAGTATACGGGAGCGCTTGGAGGTACGCGTGGTTTGTACCTAAGACGTTCGTGTGCTTGGTTGGGGTTGACTTGGGGTCACACGTCGTGTGGGCCCCATGTGCGTTTCGTGTTCTGCTTTGCGTACTTAGACCTCTCGCGGCGTAGAGGGTCCCTCTGTGCTCGTTTTTTGACCAGTAGGGTGGAGTTTTCCCCTTGATTTTTGCTTTGTTTGACCAGTAGGGTGCAGTTTACCCTGGCCTGGTGCTCTTTTGTCTGACTAGTAGGGTCAAGCGGCCTCCCCCCTAGTTTCGTTCTCGATGGATTGGCCGGTAGCGGTGCTAGTGACACCCAGTGCTGGAGCAGACACTGCACCTCCTTTGGGTGAGTTGTTCTGTAGTTTGGAGGTTGTGTGATACCCACTCCGTGTTCAGTTGGCCCGTGTTTTTCCCTCCGGTGGAGATGGCTAGAGTATTTTTGAGTTCTACCCTCCAGCAGGGCTGGGCAGTGGGTTACTCGTCGACTTCTAGGATTTACCCTCCAGCAGAGACTGGGCAGTGGGTCACCCGATGCTACTAGGGTCTACCCTCCAGCAGAGACTAGGCAGTGGGTCACCCGACGACCTCTTAGGGTCTACCCACCAGTAGAGACTGGGTAGCGGGTCACCCGACGCTACGAGGGTCTACCCTCCAGCAGAGACTGGGCAGTGGGTCACCCGATGACTTCTTAGGGTCTACCCTCCAGCAGGGATGGGCAGTGGGTCACCTGTCTTCTAGTTCCAGGCCTACCCTCCAGCATGGCTGGGTAGTGGGTCGCCTGCCGACTCATTTCAGGTCTACCCTCCAGTAGGGCTGGGCAGTGGGTCGCCTGATGATGTATTAGGGTTTACCCTCCAGCAGGGCTAGGTAGTGGGTCACCCGATATCTGATTATGGTCTACCCTCCAGCGGGGATGGGTAGTGGGTCGCCAGTTGATGTATTAGGATTTACCATCCAACAGGTCTGGGCAGTGGGTCACCTAATATTTAGTTATGAATTACCCTCCAGCGGGGCTGGGCAGTGGGACACCTGTTAGCATTCCAGACTCAGTCCTCTCGACTAGTCTAGTATATGGCTTACCTCCGTGATTACCGGAGCGGGACCCTTGGTTGTACAGGTCGGTGATGGAACGACTTGACTTTGAGGAGACCTCTCGACTGCAGGGAAGTGATGAGGTGTGGTTTGACTTTCCTAGAACTCTCAAGTACGAGGGCCGCATTCCCCACCGAGACGCATTCTTGCGATGCGATCTAAAACTGTGCGGGCGAGTTAGTGTCGCCCAAAGCGGATAGTATCTAGGTGCGGTGATTGAGCCCCTTGCCTTGCGGTTTAGGGCAGACGTGAGGTATGCTCGGCGACGATGATGGTGTTTACTTCTAAGACTTTTGGCTACATGTTTTCTTGGGCTGAGCTCTGAGACGAAGATTCCCTTACGAGCTTGTTCGGGCTTCTTGGAAGAGCATATATGTGTATATACCTCGTAGGAGTACCCACTCCTTTGGTTTTGACTGCTCTCCTTCCAGGAGAGGCGAAGACGCGTGAGGTATGCCACGTGCTTTCCGTGTCTAGCTTCTCATGGTTGGACGAGACTAATCTCCTACTATAGGTTGCGAAAGATCGACGAGAAGTGCATCTTCTCACCGTTCCTAGCTCCTTGTGTTAGGACGAGTCTTCTACGTTTCTCTTGTTGGGTTGAGCTGGACTCTTTACTTCGTTTTTAGTTTTACTCCTTTACTTTTCTGTTCTCCCTACCTCTCACCCTTCGGTACCTCCTTTGTTGCTCCCTCGAGCCTTCGGGGTATCCTACTGAGTATTTTTATACTAACCCCTGCATGGGCTTTGCCCGCACTTAGTGTGCCCTTGCAGATGACAGACAGGTGGAGCGTGACTTCAGTGGAGCGTAGGAGATTGGGAGCTTGGACAGCGTGCGGTGGTCGTGGCCTGGTTCCAGGTGGCAGACCTGTCAGCTGTTTCTTTTCGTTTACCTGTTGCCGAGTTTTGGCACTTTTTGGTTGGGCGCGTGTTTTTCCCCTTTTCTTTTCAGTTGTACTTTGTACTTGTAGAGGTCGATGCACTTTTGTGGTATATGTATATTGCAGTTGCCCTTTCCTTTTCTTTGCTTTCCTTTACTTTTACTCTGCATTGTTGCATTGAGTTTGCTGCATGTGTGTGTACAGGTGGTTAGGCAAAGGCCTCCCCAAGTTTTTGTGCCTTCGGCGCTGGTCTCCAGACCCTGGCCTATGGAGGCGGGCTCGGGGTAGTGGCGGCTCGAGCCCGGGTAGGGTCGGGTCGTGACACATAACATCATAGATCCATATTTATTCTTAACTAAAAGGACAGGGGCTCCCCATGTAGAAACATAAGGGAGAATAAATCCCTTATTACTCAATTCCTTTAGTTGTTTCTTTAGTTCAACTAATTCTAAAGTGGCCATTCTATATGGGGTCTTTGATATGGGCCTTCAACCTGGAATTAAATCAATGGAAAACTCAATTTCTCTTTCTGGAGGATGTCCAGGTATATCATCCAGAAACACATTTACATATTCATTCACAATAGCTACATCCTCTATTTGAACATTCCATTCCTCACCCACAGTTATTTCATTTTCTTCCTCCCCGTTAATTGAATATAGTTGTGCCACTGAGGGTGGATCTAGATAAGAATCAGGTGGTGACGATTCTTCTCCAGAGATAATGTGTTTTTTATCATCATCATCAAAAATCGTAACCTCTTTCTTCTTAAAATAAATCTCTACATCATGGTCTGAAAGCCAATACATACCGTGGATTATATGAAATTCAATCATAGGTATGATGATGAGATCAGCGGATAAAGAACATTTATGTGCTCTAATGGGGACTGATTCACAAAACTTTGTTGCAATGATACTTCCCATAGAAGTTTTAACTGAAAACTCCCCTATTAAATCAATTTGGAAGTATCTAATTTTCCGAGAAAACTAAGAAGATATGAAACAATGCAATGATCTAGACTCAAATAATACATTTTCTAAACTTAAGGAAACCATTAAATTACCTTCCACCACATCTTTTGGAGCTTCTAACATAGCAGTAGTGATAGCATAAACTTGGAATTGATCCCTTGTCATTTTCTGAGGTAGGATCCCATAATGATTAGGATATTCATTTGCATAATGTTCCATCTCCACGCAATTGTAGCATTGAACATCAGTAGCTTGCTTCTTCCCCTTGCAATCATGATCATGGTGTCCTTTTTCACCACACTTGTAACATACTCCCATTCCTTTCAAGCATGTACCAGGGTGTCTCTTCCCACATTTATTACCGGATGGATAATCAGAATTTCCTACCTTTCCTTTATTTCCATTTATAGGGTGATCCGCAGATCTCTTCTTCTCTATCTTTACATTAAAGTCATAAGACTTAGAGAATTATTTTTCTGTCTTGATAACACAGGAGACAATATCTTCTCCTAACAAGAAAGATTGTGACAATAATTCTTGATGAAGAAATGGTTTTAACCCATCAAAGAAACGATCAATACTACTTCTTGGGTTATATATATAATCTTTATCATACCTTTCTATCCTTGTAATGTTAGTCTCATACTTTGCGACATTATCATCATCCTTTTTTCACAGACACAAAAAATGCCTTTCCATATTTTCTCGATGGTCATGAGGAATATATTTTTATAATAAAATCACATTTAATTTCCTCTATTCCATATTTCATGCTTCGTCATCTTCCTTTTTGTTTTTAATCAATGACCACCATTGGTCAGCAACTCCAGTGAGGCGGTAAACTGCCATGATAACTTTTTCCCTTTCACTACTCCCCAAGGAATGGAATATTTTCTCTAAGAAATTTATCCATGGCTCTGATACTAAGGGATTGTTACTCCCATGGAATTTTGGTTGTTGTTGACTCATGAAGCGATCTATCATTGATCCTCCACGCTGCGGAGCAGGGTGCTCCAAACAGGTATGATTATTAATCATAACCTAAGTGAGTTGTCCCAGTATGGTGATTAGCTGATGAGCACCAGTTACATCACAAACTCCACAACAATTTCCTTGAGAATGAGGGAAATCCATACATGGAGTGCATGCATTGATACGTTTTCCATTTCTTCCACTAAGCGACATTTCTAAACAATGGCATACACTAGATTATTTTATGAATCCCAATACATAAATCCAAACTTTTAAAACACATATCTTGAATTGAACAGTTTAGGGATATAATCCATAATCATAAAAAAGTTATCATTGAAGAAGTTTATACTCATAACCCCTTCATAATGGTTTGTAAAGAAAATTAGTGTTTTCTTAAGCGTATCCACTAGGAGTGTCGTAACCAAAAGTGCAGCAAGGCCCATTGTCCTGCACTAGTTCCCGTTCAATTCTAGCTCAAAGCAGTGTTTTTGGGTTTTACCCCCAGGTACATCTGGCCAAAGCCGCCCCTACCTACCCGTATCCAGATGAGGATGTATTGCTCAGAAAACTCACAAAATCACTACAATACAAAAAATTATAGGAAGTTCAATTATACTAATCCTCAAAGTCCATCTTAGGTCTATGTGCTCTAATCAGAGTTTATCTAAATCTAGCTCCCAAGGTTTGTACTAAACGTCCTATGATACAAACTATATCGCCCCAACCCAGTTATCCAAAGTCGGTGCATTATTACATAACATTGGAATGATCATAAAAGATCATTTCTTGAAAGGCCGATTAGATTAGTAGCATTGGAATCATTAGATACATTCATAATGTTTACATTACAACATAATGTGAAAAAATATAACCACATCTTGTCTCCATAGACCACACTCATATCCCCTCATACTATCATTGTAGTTCATTCATAAAATACTTCTTCACATCTAGGGAATAATAAAACATAGAAATGGGTGAGCTCAGATGCTCAGTAAGGATAACAATATACTGGAAACATTCATAAATTGGAATAAACATTTAGGGCAATGTATAACTAAAACAAAAGCCTTTTAAACTTTAACCTTATCATAATATTGAAAAAATGAAATGAAATAATTCCATTTACTTATTCACATGGATATTATACAAGTCGAATAATCACATTCAATATTAGTAACCACTTTCATAATGAAGGAATGCATATTGACAGACTATCATAAGCACATAGTGAGGGCCATCTGCCAAGACTACAAATAAGATTTTTTCAACGCCTGCTTCCAAGAGACTAGTTTGTCTAATTAGACTTATCAATTCATCAAGGAGATATAGCAGGCTCCACTCGTCACATATTATGTCCAATGAATTCCTCATATGAACAGGTTTAAACATAACATAAACATTTGTATTAAAACTAGCATACAAAATTTCAATACATTCTCCACAAACCATGAATGGTATAAAAATAACACATCCATAGTCAAACATATCACAAAACCTTCATTACAATATGGTAGTTTTGTATCCTAATAAATCAACATCAAATAATCTTAAAATCTAACAAAGGATGTTGACATAGCTGAAATCAAAACTATTTTTGACAAATATATCTTTTTTATATCATTTAAAAGTCACGTAATTATAAAATAAAACATTTACTTTGAAAATATTTTTATAATATTGTAAGTGGTGCTTCAATGATTTTATAATGGTGGAAAATATCCACACCCACCGTATAAGATAAAAAAGACATTCTTACCTTAATTTTGTCGAAAAGGTTAAAATAGACATTGTTTGGAAAAAGACGGAAAGACTTCATTATAAATATCATATAAAAATTAAAACATAGGTATGAATGAATTTAACCCATATGAAATAAAATAGGAACAAATTTTGAAATAAATTTTTAAGAAACATGGATGTGGATGATAAAGAGGTCCTTGTAGATAATTACGTATAAACAACCTCGGATGATGAAGAGATTGTGAAATAAGCCCTTAACTTGTACTTTTCCTTGGTTGAGGGTAGTTTAAACTTCTCTATAATGGTGAAATAGTTGTTATTATGTAATAAAATAATCATATACATTAATATAATATCATATATGAACTTTTAACAATGCTTTGCTAACAATATCTTATTACTATAGTTGTTTCGGGTGTTAACTAACTCGTTTTATTTTATATGTTTGCTTACATAAGCCATGTTTGTTAAATATAGGTTGTATATAATTCATATTAAGAATTATATCAAGTCCTTAAAAATTATTTTTAATCATCAAATGATAATTAGACATGAATAGATACGATGGGGAATGGATATCATCGCGTTATTGGAGACGGTGGTCCGTACGTACGCTTGAGCGACAATATAATTCTTTTGATATAACATATAATTTGATGGTATATCATACATACATAAACATTATCTTGTTGTTTTTATTATTTACATCAATTATACATCATTATCATACCTATCGAAATAATAATGTTTTGAATAACAATTACACTACGACGTGTAGATGGTAAGCCGTACGTATGCACGTATGGTGACATGTCATTCAAAGGATGGAAAAAATAATGAATATGGTTGTACCATATTTATAATAACATTAAAGTATATATAAGATACTGGAGTTATTATTTTATAATGGAAATAACAACGAAAGAATATGTTGAAGAAGAAAGGAACTTGAAAGAGGGTGGTGAAAACATTACCTCTTCTTCGGGTTCTTCCATTAGATTTGATCAAAAGGGTTCCATTGGATGAAATTATGATCAAGATAAGGCCTCTATAATTAAGTGACGGATGTTGAGAGAATATTTGGTCAGGTTTTGGCCGAGGAAAAAGGCTTTGAAGGTGTGAATTAGAGAGAAGGGGGAGTGCCCTTTTATAAGATGGGTGAGGGGCACCTTAGGAAAAGATAGAAATATTATTTTATAAAAAATTCATATTTGATTTTTTCTCGATAAAAAGAGGATTATTAGAATTTTAAGGAGGGGATTGGTCAAAAAACACTCAACCAATAGGTTTTATATAGGTTTGGTTCACTATATTAACTTTATATTTTTGAAATAAATCATAGTTAAATAGTTTGTCATTTACCATGTAAATTTGTATTTTTATATTATATAGTTAATAAACATACTATATACTTCCAAGAGACCCCCAGGTGGTCAATTAAGGATACACCTATCATTATATAACTCATTTGGCCGAAACAAAGATTTTTAGTAATAGAATATTAATTAATAATATAATATTCGTTTTAAAAATGCTTTTAAGTCAATTTTGACACAATTGGGTATTTTGTTTTTGATAATTTCATAACATCATTATTACTTCGAATAAATTAATATAACCATTACTAATATGTCATATTAACCTAGAAAATTATTTTAATTCATAAAAAGTATCAAATTTCATTAATTTGGATATTTATAATATCAATTATTTTAATATTTCATTAATTAGGTAATTACTGCATCACCATTGTGTTATAAATAAATTAAATTATTTAATGTCTAAAAAATATAAATAAAATACCATTATATATGAAATATTTTTATATTTATAATGAATATATATAATCTAATTTATCTTATGCATAACCCCATATTAAAAATGTTTTAGATATTAAACATTGATTTTAACACTTTAAACTCTTCTTTGAATTAAATAATAATAAATGCCCTAATCGAATCCAAGTGGTCCAAAGTGGTTCATATTTTATTACTAAGGTATTTTTGGTCGAACTATAATTATCCAAAAAAATTAACAAATGTGTTAGAGTTATAATAATATCATTTTACCCTTTAATTACCCTATTTACTTTTAATCGAGGTAAATAAAAATAAAAACGTTGATATTCACAAAAAATTATTTTCATCTAATTGAACCAAATTTTACTTACTGATATCAACCGTGTCTCTCAGAATTTTGAAATTCAATTCACAGATGTAGTAGAATTATGTTTTATGTGAATTTGCAAATTCTCCTGGGAGATGGGTAAAAGACGGTGAAAAGTTCTATGAAATTTTTATATATCTAAAATTATTATAATTTGACTCCAATGAATTACATTGAAATTATATAGTTATTATGTGTCTATTTTGACCTAATATAAATTTAAATATAATAAAAAATTATTTAAATAAAAATTTGGTTATAAACTATAACTCAGTGTTTTCACTATTCATTGAAAATTGAAAGTTTTCAGAAAAATACCAATAAATCACTCTAAGCTAATTTCGATACTCTAAATCCAAAAATAAATTCCATTTTGAAATATAAAATTTATAAAATTACAAAAAGTTGGTATTACTATTCATAACAGCTAGTTTGATTGGTTTTGGTGTGTGATAGAACTCGATGTTGCATACAACACACGCTACTGTATAATTCAAAGAGAAGCGTACCATGGAAGCTTGGGGTGTTACATTCTCCCCTCCATCAAATAATTTTGTTATCAAAATTTCTAGAATTCTACTGCATAAAAATACTAGGGTGGTTCTTCATCATATGTTCCTCAGGTTCCCACGTTGCCTCTTCTGTCTTATGGTTTCTCCATAGAACATTTACCAGACGAGTCGTCTGGTTTCTCTGCACTTGTTCTCTCGTATCAAGAATCATGAGAGGATCTTCACAATAACACAGATCAGTTTCCAATTCTAATTCCTCATAGGTGAGTACATTTTTTGGGTCACGCATGTATTTTCTCAACAGTGATACGTGGAACACATCCTGAAATTTGGAGAGACTTGGTGGCATTGCCAAACGGTAAGCTACAAACCCAATTCATTCAAGAATTTTGAAAGGTCTGATATACCTTGGACCCAATTTACCCTTCTTACCTAAATATATTACACACTTCCATGGAGATACCTTCAAGAAAACATATTATCCTACCTAAAATTCCAAATCCTTCCATCGGTTATCGGTATAGCTCTTCTGCCTACATTGAGATTCTTTGATGTGGTTTTGGATTAACTTCACCTTTTCCATTGTTTCCTCCACCATTTCTGGTCCTATGTGTTTTCTTTCACCAACATCATCCCAACAGGATGGTGTGCAACATCTCTTTCCATATAATGCTTCATATTTTTCCACCTGAATAATTGAATGGAAGATATTTTTATAGGAAAATTATACCAGAGGTAAATATTGATCCCACATACAATGAATGTCATGTGATCATGATCTCAACATGTCTTATAAGGTTTTAAAAGTCCATTCTGATTTTCCATTTGTTTGGGTGTGGAAAGCAGTGCTCAAATAAACCTCATTATCCAAGGCTTTCTGAAGACATTTCCAGAATCTTGAAATAAAAAACGTGGATCACGATCAGAAACAATCAATAGGGGTACTCCATGAAGTCTCAAAAATTCACTAATATATAGTCTTGCTAGACGTTCAAGTGGTAGATCTTCTCTTATAGCATGAAAATGGGCTGACTAGGTAAGTTGATCAACAATGACCCAAATTGCATCATTACTTCTATGAGTCTTTAGTAGTCCAATTACAATGTCCATCGTAATATTATCCCACTTCCACTCCGGTATGGGAAGAGGTTTCATGACTCCTCCATCTTGTTGCCTTCCAGCTTTCACTTTTTGAAAAACCATACATCTTGACACAAAATAAGGAATCTCCCACTTCATGTTGTCCAACAAAAAATGTTTCTTTAAATATCTATACATTTTGGTGCTACTATAGTGTATAGAGAAATTGGAACTATGAGAATCATAAAAACAATTCCCTTTTTAGATCAGGTATATTGGGGACACAATGTCTCTTCCCAAATTTCAAAATTCCATCATCAAACACAAAGTCACTCAATCTCCGATAATTCAAATCATTTATCTACTTTTGAAACTCTTCATCATCTATCTGAGAACACTTTATCCTTTCTAGTGGAGATGGTTTGGCAACCATTTGAAAAAGTTATGATGTTTCATCTTCCGTGGGGATTCCCATATCAATTTTTACTAGATCCATGAAAATAGGATCCCTTTCAATTTTCATCTTGTTCCAAGCTCCATAATCCTTTCTACTCCAGAATTTTCTACCTTATTTTCTTCCCCATGTGGTAGTGTATTGTCAAATCATAATCCTTGATTCGTTCAATCCATCTCCTTTGCCTCATGTTGATTTATTTTTGTTATAAAATATACTTCAAACTCCTATGATCAGTATAAATCTCACATTTTCACAACAGAGATAGTGTATCCAAATATTCAAAGAAAATATTACAACTGCTAACACAAGATCATGACTAGGATAATTTTTCTCATGAATTTTCAGCTATTTTGATACATAGGCAATAACTCTATCATTATGCATAAAGACACAAACAAGTCCTTTCTTCGATGAATCACTATAAATAACAAACCCATCCTTCCCTGATGGTAGAGTCAATATAGGGGAATTGACTGATCATCTCTTCATTTATTCAAAACATTCTTCACACTCTTTTGTCCAAAAAAATTTAACCCCTTTACGTGTGAGATTTATTAATGGGTTAACCAACCAGGAAAAATTCATGATGAAACGTCGATAAAAACCTACGAAACCAATAAAACTGCGTAACACAGTTATACTCGTAGGGGCTGGCCATTCGTGTATTTCACTTTTCATAGAAGGATCAACAGAAATTCCATCTTTGGAGACAATATGGCCAAGAAAAGCAATCTCCTGAAGATAGAATTCACACATTCTAAATGTCCCATATAATTCAGGTCTTCTAAGAGTCTTCAAGATAATGTGCAAGTGAATTTCATGGTCTTAGTAGATTTTGGAGTATACCAAGATATCATCAATAAATACCTCTAAAAAATCATCGAGATATTCATTGAAAACTATGTTCATTAAATCCACGAATATAGAGGGTGCATTAGTCAATCCAAAAGGCATTACTGTAAACTCATAATGCTCGTACCTGGTTTGAAATGTTGTCTTCGGAATGTCTTCTTTCTTCACCCACAACTGATGGAATCCAAATCTAAGGTGAATCTTTGAAAATTATTTATCTCTATGAAGTTGGTAAAATAAATTATCAATGCGGGGTAGGGGATACATGTTCTTTGTTTTTGTAGCATAGATTTCCATGTAATCGATACTTAACCTCATAGATCTATCTTTCATCTTAAAAAATGGACAGTGGATTCCCATGGAGAAATAGTAGGGTGAATAAATCTCTTAATACTCAATTCCTCTAGTTTTTTCTTTAGTTCAACTAATTCCACAATGTCCATTCTATTAGGGGTCTTTGATATGGGCCTCGAACCAAAAATTAAATCAATGGAAAACTCAATTTCTCATTCTTGAGGACGTCCAGGTAAATCATCTGGAAACACACCTACATATTCTTTCAAAAAAGGTACATCCTCTACTTGAACATCCCATTCCTCACCCATATTTATATCATTATATTCCCCCTATATAATAGAATTTAGTTGAGCTACTGGGGTGGATCTAGATAAGAATCAGGTGCTGATGATTCTTCACTAAAGATAAGGTGTTCTTTATCATCATCATCAAAAATCGTAACCTCCTTCTTCTTAAAATAAATCTTCACATGATGGTCCAAAATCCAATCTATACCGAGGATTATATAAAATTCAATCATATGTATGATGATGAGATCACTAGATAAAGAACATTTATGTTCTCTAATGGGGACTAATTCAAAAAACATTGTTGCAACGATACTTCCCTTAGAAGTTTTAACTGACAACTCCCTTGTTAAATCAAATTGGAAATATCTAATTTTCTTAGAAAACTAGGAAGATATGAAACAATGTTATGATCCAGAATCAATGAATGCATTTTCTAATGTTGAGGAAACCATTAAATTACCTGTCACCACGTCTTTTGGAGCTTCTACCTTAGTAGTAGTGATAGCATACGATTGGCCTTGATCCCTTGGCCTTTTCTGAGGAATGTTCCCCTAATTCTTAGAACATTCATTCGCATAATGTCCTATCTCCCTGTAGTTGTAGCATTGAAAATTGGTAACTTCTTTCTTCCCCTTGAATCACGAGCTTGGTGGCCTTTTTCACCACACTAGTAATAGACTCTCATTACTTTAAACCAAGTACCAGGGTGTTTCTTCAAACATTTACAGTAGGATGGATAATAAACATATCTCTTCTTCCCTTTTATTCCATTTCTAGAGTGATCATCAGATCTCTTCTTCTCTTGCCTTGATTTAAAGTCGTAAGACATTGAGAATTCTTTTTGTTTCTTGATAGCACATGAGACAATATCTTCAAACGACGAGAAGGATTGTGAGACTAATTCTCGACGAAGAAATGGTTTTAACCCATAAAATAATTGATCAATCTTACTTCATGGGTTACATATATAATCTGCAACATACTTTTCTATCCTTGTAAATTTAGCCTCATACTTTGCAACATTCTCATCCACCATTTGTATCAGACTCAGAAATTGACTTTCCGTATCTGCTCGATGGTCATGAGGAAATAATTTTTCTATGAAAAGATCTTTGAACTCCCTCTATTCCATATTTGATACTTCATCATCTTCCTTCATGTTTGAATCAATGGGCACCATTGGTCAGCAACCCCAGTGAGGCTGTAAACTGCCATGATAACTTTTTCCCTTTCACTACTCCCCAAGGCATGAAATATTTTCTCTAAGGAATTTATCCATTGCTCATCTACTAAGGGATTTGTACTCCCATTGAATTTTGGTGGTTGTTTCCTCATGAAGCGATATAATATTGATCCTCTATGCTGTGGATTAGGGTGCTTTATACAAGTAAGGTTATTATTCATAACCTGAGTGAGTTGTCCCAGTATGGTGATTAGGTAATCCGCAGCAGTTGCATCACCAGCTCCACTATAATTAACTTGAGTATGAAGAAAATCCCTACATGTAGTGCGTGCAATGATACGGATTCCATTTCTTCCACTAGGCACCATTTTTAAATAATGGCATACACTAGATTAGTTTTTGAATAGCAATACATAAATCCAAAATTGTAAAACACTTAACATGAATTGTACTATTTATGGATATAATCCATAATCATAAAAATGTTTTATTTGAGAATATATATACTCACAAACACTTCGTAATGGTTTGTAAAAAAATTGAGAGTTATCTTAAGCATATCACTCGGGAGTGTCATAACCAAGAGTGCAGCAAGGCCCGTTTCCATCCACCAGTTCCCATTCGAGTCTAGCTCGAAGTGGTGTTTTCGGGTTTACCCATAGGTACATCTTTGACTGAGCTGCCTCTACCTACTCGTATCCTGACAGGGATGTATTTCTCGTAAAACACAAAAAATCTCTTCAATACCAAAATTATAGAATGTTCTTCTATATTAATCCTCAAAGTCCATCTTAGGTCTATGTGCTCTTATCAGAGTTTATCAAAATCTAGATCCCATGGTTTGTACTAAAATTCTTCTGATACCAACTGTATCGACCTGACCCCAGCTACCTAGATTTGGTTCCTTATTGCATAACATTGGCTTGATCGTAAAGGATAATGTCTCAAAAGGCCGATTAGTTTAGTATCCATGGAATCACTAGGTACATTCATAAAGATTACATTACAACATAAAGTGAAAAACTACAAAAACATCTTTTCTCCATATACCACACTCATATCCCCTCATACTATCCCTGCATTTCATTTATAAAATACTTTTTCACATCCAGAGAAAAATAAAACATAGAATGGGGTGAGCTCAGATGATCAGTAAGGATAACAATATAGCTGAAACATTCAAAAATAGGTTTAAAAATTTAAGCCAATGTATAACTAAAAAAAGCCTTTTAAACATGAACTTCATTATAATATGGAAAAAATGAAATGAAAAAATTCCATTTAATTATTCACATGGATATTCTAATAGTCAAAAAATCACATGCAATATCCATAACCACTTTCATAATGAAGGAATTCAAAATGCCAGACTATCATAACCACATAGTCAAGGCCTTGTGCCAAGACTACAAATAAGATTTTGTCACGGAGTGGTGACAAGAGACTAGTTTGTCTAATCAGACTTATTGATGCATCGAGGAGCTATAGAGGGCTCCACCCGTCACATATTATGTCCAATGCATTCCTCATATGAACAGGTTTAAACATAACATAAACATTCGTATTAAAAAAAGAATACGAAAATTAATACTTTCTCCATATGCCATGAATGATATAAAAATAACACATCCACATTCATACATATCACAAAACCTTCAATACAATATGGAAGTTTTGTATCATAATAAATCAAATTCAAATAAGATTAAAATCCATCAAAGGATGTCAAAAATAGAGGAAATCAAAACTATTTGAGAGAAATATCTCTTTTTTTGAAATCATTTAAAAGTAACATATTTATAAAAAAACATTTACTTTGAAATTATTCATATAAGTTTTTAGGGGATGATTTGATTATTTTATAACAGCGGAAAATAGCCGCACCCACTGTATAAGATAAAAAAGACATTCTAACTTAATTTTGTCGTAAAGGTTAAAAAGGATCTTGTTTGGAAAACAACAGAAATATTTCTTTATAAACATCTTATACAAAGTCAAACAAAGGTATAACTGACTTTAACCCATATGATATAAAATATTAATAAAATTTTGAAATAAATTTTTAAGAATCATGGATTTGGATGATAAAGAGGTCTTAGTAGATAATTACGTATAAACAAGCTCGGACAATGAAGAGATTGTGAGATAAACCCTTACCATGTACTTTTCCTTGTTTGAGGGTAGTTTAACCTCCAATATAATGGTCAAATTGTTTTTATTAAATTATTTATGAATCATTTACATTAATATGACATCATATATGATCTTTTAACATTTATTTGTTAATAATATCTTATTATTATCGTCATTTCGGGTGTTAACTTACTCATTTTATTTTATATGTTTTGTTACATAAGCCATGTTTTTTATGGAATGTTTGTATCTTATTCATATCTAGAATGATATCAATTCCATACACATTATTTTTAATCATAAAATGATAATTAGAATTGAAAGGATACGATGGGGAATGAATCTAGTCGCGTTCGTGGAGACGGTAGTCCATACGTACGCACGAGCGATTATATCATTCTTTCGATATAATATATAATTGGATAGTATATCATATATACAGAATCATTATCATGTTATATTTATTATTCACATAAATTACACATCATTATCATGCACACCCAAATATTTATGTTTTGAATAACAATTACACCATGATGTGGAGACGGTAAGTCGTACGTACGCGCGTATGGTGACAAGTCATTCAAATGATGGATAGAATTATAAATATGGTTGTACGATATGTATAATAATATCACAGTATATAAAAGATACTGGAGTTATCATTTTAGACTGAAAATAACAAAGAAATAAGAAGTTGAAGAAGAAAGGAACTTGAAAGATGGTGGGGAAAACATTATCTCTTCTTCGGGTTCTTCGTCTTGATTAGATTAAAAGGGTTAAATATGATGGATATCTAATAAAAATGAGGCCTCTAAGTTGATGTGAGAGAATTTTATAGAATATTTGGGCTGGGGTTGGCCGAGCCAAAAAGGCTTTGAAGGTATTAATTAGAGAGGATGTAGAGTTCCCTTTAGAAGAGGGGTGAGGTGAACCTTAGGAAAAGTTAGAAATATTATTTTATAATAAATTAATATTCGGATTATAATGGCTCCAAAGTAGATTATTTAATGTTTAAGGTGGGGATAGGTCGAAAACCACTCATCCAATAGGTTTTATATAGGTTTGTGTCACTATATGAACTTTATCTTTTTTATTTAACTATTTGTTAAATAGTTTGAAATTTACCATGTCTCTTTGTATTTTTATATTATATATTAAATAAACAAAATATATACTTCAAAGAGACCCCAAAGTGGTCTATTAATTATAAACCTATCATTATATAATCCCTTTGGAAGAACCGTATATTTTTAGGAATATAATATCAATTAATAATATAATATTTGTTTTAAAAACACTTTTATGTCAATTTTGACCCTATTGGGTATTTTTCTTTTTATAATTTCATAACTGCATTATTACATCGAAAAAAATTCATATAACCAATCCTAATATATAATATTTTCCAATAAAATTATTATAATTCATAAGAAGTATAAAATTACAATTATTTGGATATTTATAATATCAATTATTTTAATATTTCATTAATTAGGTAATTAATGCATCAACATTGTATCATAAATAAAATAATTTATTTAATGCCTATAAATTATAAATAAATTACCATTATGTAGGAAATCATTTTATATTTATAATAAATATATATATTATAATTTATCTTATGTATAACCCCATATTAAAAATGTTATAGTTATTAAATATTGATTTTAACTCTTTTAACTCTTCTTTGAATTAAATAATAATAAATGTCCAAATCTTATCCAAGTTAACCAAATAGGTTCATATTTTATTTCTAAGGTTGTTTTTGGTCTAAATATACTCATACAATAGAATTATTACATGTGTAGGGTAATAATAATATAATTTTTACTCTTAATTACCCTATTTACTTTTAACCGTGGTAAATAAATGTAAAAAGTTACTATTCACCAAAAATTATTTTCATCTCATTGAACCAGATTTTACTTACAGATATCAACCATGTCTCTCATATTTTTGGAATTCCACACACAGAAGAGGTAAAACTATGTTTTAAGTGAATTTGAAAATTCTTCTAGGAGATGGGTAAAACATGGTGTAAAGTTTTAAGAAATTTTTATATATATAAATTTATTATAAATTGACCCCAATGAATTATATTGAACATATATAGGTTTTATGTGTCTATTTTTATGTAAATTAAATTTAAATAAAATAAATAATTATTTAAATAAAAATTCGGTTTTAAACTATAACTAAGTGTTTTCAGTATTCATTAAAAACTGAATGTTCTCAGAAAAATAGAAAAAAATTCACCCTAAGATAATTTCGATATTAAGAATCCAAAAATGAAGTCCATTTTGAATGATAAAATTTATAAAATTATACAACGTGGGTATTACTATTCATAATAGCTTGTTTGATTGGTTGTGGTGTGTGTTAGAACTCGAAGTTGCGTACAACCGACACTATTGTATTATTCAAAGAGAAGCGTATTGTGGAAGCTTGGGGTATTACATTCTCCCCTCCTTCAAATAATTTTGTCCTCAAAATTTCTAGAATATTACTGCATAAAAAGACTTGGGTGGTTCATCATCATATGTTTCTGAGGTTCCCACGTTTCCTCTTCCATCTAAAGATATCTCCATAGAACATTACCAGACGAATCGTCTGGTTTCACAGCACATGTTCTCTCGTATCAAGAATCTTGACAGGCTCTTCACAATAAGACAGATCGGGTTCCAGTTCTAATTCTTTATAGGTGAGTACATGCATTGGGTCTGGCATATATTTTCTCAATAGTGATACGTGGAACACATCGTGAACTTGGGAGAGATTTGGAGGCATTGCCAAATGACAATCTAAAGCATCAATTTGTTCTAGAATTTTGAAATGTCCTATGTACATAGGACTCAATTTACCTTTCTTACCGAAACGTATAACACACTTATATAGAGATACCTTCAAGAAAACATGATCTCCCACATGAAATGTCAAATCCCTCCTCCGGTTATCAGCATAGCTCTTCTGCCTACATTGAGCTGCTTTAATGTGGATTTGAATTACATTCACTGTTTCCATCGTTTCATCCACTAGTTCTATGGCAACAAGATTTCTTTCCCCAAGATCATCCCAACAGGTTGCTGTGCGACATCTATTTCCATATAATGGTTCATATGGTGCCATCCATATACTTGAATGGAAACTATTGTTAAAGGAAAATTCTAGGAGAGGTAAATTTTTATCCCACATATCCTGAAAGTCAAGTGATCAAGATCTCAACATGTCTTCTAAGGTTTGAATAGTTTGTTCTGATTGTCCATCTATGTCATGACCCGCCCTCGGGGTCCGTTCCGTGACTACCCCAAGCCAGCCTTCCATAGGCCAGGGGCTGGCGACTAGCACCAAGGTGTAAATCCCGGTAAAAAGGGAAGGCATTGCCTTTGTAAAGTAAATAAACACCACAGAGTAAGCAAGCGGAAAGTAAACACTAAGCAAAAGCAGAGTACAACTGAAGTGCGGAAAAGTAAATGGGCCAGTATACAAACCCAATCTGAAAGTAAAGTACAACTCGAAAGGGAAAACAACAACTGTAAAGTAAAAGCTGCTACACCGAGCTGTCCACTGGAATTTCCACCTGAAGCGTGGGTACAGATAGCTCCACTACTCCTCGGGTCCCGCCGTCCGCACCGAGCACGTCCCGCCCAATGGTCCACCTCCAGGTACCATCCTGCACTGCAAGCCTCAGCCAAGATCAATTCTGTCCGTCGTCTGCAACAAACACAACGTAGTGCGTGCATAGCCCGTGCAGGGGTGAGTATAAGCTACTCAGTAGGGACCCCGAGACCCTTGAAGGTCTCTCAAAATCCACAAAGGATAAACCACAAAGAAAGGTACAATCACGAAGTAACAACCGACATTGCTTAGGTATATGCCCATACATATACCTAAGTCATCAATTTCAAATACGATCCAACCTCCGAGCCCAAATACAACTCAGTCCACACAGGAATGTAAACGTATTCCACACAAGAAAGCAAAACGTAATCCACACAGGATAGCACAACACAATCCACACAGGAAAGCAACAGGATTTAGCTCACATAGGTATACTTCTTCAAGGGACGATAAAGATGATCTCTGATCCATCTATGTCGTCGGACCCACGAAAGATCGATAGGTAACTAACCCCCAAAAAAGACCCACACAGGATCGGGCCCACACAGGACCTATAGGCGCTAGTTCACACAGGACCGCTGAGCGCAAAGACCCACACAGGATCGGACCCACACAGGATCGGGCCCACATAGGACCTGTAGCACTGATCCACGTAGGATCACTGAGTGCTGTAGTCGTCGTCGTCGAATCCACACAGGATCTCTGTACTGTCGTCGTCGCAGTCACAGTAACAGTAGCAGTCACAGTCGCAGCCAGCACTAGGGTTCCCGCACACAGCAAGCTCATTCGGAGGGTCCGCTCCACGAGCCGAGAGGCTGATACATCAACTGTCACAAATTCCAGAGTTGATGTATCCAAAAGTTCCGTATCGTCAACAGGAACTCAACGCAACAGACGGCGCATCGAACGGACGCCCGGTCTGAGAGTTATTGGCTTTTTCATCCCAGGGGCCCAGTTAGTTTCTAAGGAAAAACCAACCCGACCGTACTCCACCTGCGTCCAAACCTCGGGCGGAGTATTCCAAAAGATCCGTCTCCCTAAGAGGAACACAACAAAGCTGAAGACACGTCAATCGGACGTCCGTAGCTCAAGATATGAGCGTTTCCGCTCCGAAGGCCCGGTTGGTTTCGTGTACGAACCAACCCGGCCGAACTCAAAGTGTTCTGAAACCCTGAGTGTAATATATCAAAACGACCGTCCCGATCCACGGATCACGTTGCCGCAGACGGTTCGTCAATCGGAGGTCCGTAGCTCAAGTTATGAGCAAAAGACCGAAGTCGTCTCGAAAACGGGGGGTACGGGTCCGGTCCGGCCCGGCTCAGCCGGCCGGCAGGCACGGCGGCGCGGTCCGGCGCGGTGGCGCGGCCCGGACACCGCTCGTGCGCCGCGCGCGGGGTCCAGTGTGCTGGCGTCCAGCGCATGCTGTGCGCAGCGCGTCCAGCGCGCTGCGATGGAGAAACGGGGGGCACATCCCCCATGTTTAAGAAACCAACGCCCCCCCCCCCCCCCCCACGTGAAAGGCGGGCCCGCTCCAGCCATCTGGGGGTTCAACCCCCAGGTCTTCAGGGTAACGGTCGGCTTTGCCGGCCGTTCTTCATACACGCGGGACCCAGATGGGGTCCCTCCCTGACCACCGCGGCCGGCTTTGTCGGCCGCTTAGAAGACCGCCGCGGCACTGCCGCGGCTGGTTTCTCCGGCGGCGCGCCGCCGCTGCGCCGGGGGTGGGTCGCCGCCGTCGAACTCTGCGGACCACCGGTCGCGCACTGGTGGTCCATTTTGACCGCCGCCTGCGCCAAAACTCTCCTCGGGTCGAGAACATTACTTCGGTGATCACAAATCCTTAATGCGGTCCCCTTTTCGGCTTCCGACGTCGGCGGCCCGGCGAGCCGCAGGTCCTCTCGTCCCGCAGCGGCCCGGAACCGGCCGTGGTGTTCGTCGTCCGGTGCGATGCGACGGCACCGCACCCCTCTGCCTCGGCCCCGCTCCGGACGCGGCGCCTTCGGTTTTCATCGACGCGGCGCGACGGCGTCGCGTTCATGATAATCCTTCCACGGCGCGGCGCGACGGCATCACGCAATATAATCGTGCGAATATCCGCGTGGTGCGACGGCACCACGCCATCTTGTTTCATCCGCAAGATAAATCAACAAGAACAAAGGAGGGGGGTTCGGCCGTGTTCGTGCGGTCCGGCCCCCCTATCGTTAGTCGATAACACTTAACAATAAACCACAAAAATTGTCAAGCTAGAACCAAGATCGAGAATAAATAATTAACCAACAGCAAACCCTACCTTGGTTCAAGATAGATGATCGTCAATGATCCGTGGAAGACAACGTTGCGGAGGTCGGGCGTCGCGGTAATCGTTCGTCAAATCCGATGACGAAGAGGTACGTCCGAAGAGGTACGTCGTTGGCGAATCTTCGTAAGCTGACGAAGGAAGTCCGAGGAGGAAGCGGCGTTCCCTTTCGTTGACACGGAAGACGTCTTCGATCTTCGGAATCAACCGGCTACGAAGAAGAGAGGAACGACCTTCTTCGTCGGAGCTTGAGAGTTCTTCGTCAAAGTTTGAAGAAGAAGGAGGAGCTCTCTAATACTCACAAGATGGCTAAACAATTCTAACCAAATAAAATAAGTTAGAGACTTATTTTATTCACACACTTAACCAAATTGTATTTCAAAGGTTTGAAATTCAAATAAAATAACTCCAAATTAATTAACAAGTTGTCATGTCATTTAAAGAGGGGTTAAAGGGAGTTTTGAGAGAAGATGAAAAGTTAGGGTTCGTGTGGGCCTCACCACACTTAATCCTCTCAAGGGAGGTTAAGTGGGTGTGGGTCCCACCCCTAACTTCCTTTGAGAGAAGTTAACCAAAAAGATAAAAATAAAAAGTGTTTCCACATTTTTATTTAACTTCTTATGACTTCTCCCAAAAACTAACTTTCGACCCGCAATAAACACAACCTCGGAAAAGGTCCCCTTAAGTGAATATCGGCGTTGCGAGTTCATCGGTGCCCTCAGAATTTGATTCCGGGCAACGGTTCAAAAGTTAGAAATTCCCGCTCGTTCGTTCACTGAACGTACCCGAGCCAAACATCGGAAATTAATTCTGGGCACTCCGGGCCTCAGAATCATTTGCCGTCAGAAACCGAGCTCTTGTAAAATTCCAATGAAAATTAAGAAAAAAAAATTCCCTTGAATTTTACGGGTCTTTACATTACTCCCACCTCAGGGATTTATGTCCCCGTAAAGATACATCAAAAACTAGGGAAACAAATGAGGGTACTGAGCACGCATCTGAGCCTCCAGCTCCCATGTGCTCTCCTAGAGATTCCCGTGCTGCCATCTGATGCGCACAAGAGGAATCGATCGCCCACGTAGGACCCGCTCTTGTCGATCCTCTATCTCCACCGGAACCTCCGTAAAAGTCTCCCCATCGTCAATGTCAAGCTCCCCATGGACAATGATGTGTGTCGGGTCATGCACGTATCTCCTCAACTGGGATACGTGGAAGACGTCGTGCACCCGGTGCAACTGAGGTGGCAGAGCCAGGCGATAAGCCACCTCGCCAACCCTGCTGAGGACCTGGAATGGTCTGATGAAGCGCGAAGATAACTTGCCGCCTCGACCAAATCTCCATATACCACGTCGAGGTGAGAACCGCAAGAAGACGTGGTCGCCATCCTCGAACTCTACTGGCCTCCGCCTCCTGTCAGCGTATGACTTCTGCCGGCTTTGTGTTGTCCTCATCCGCTCCTGGATGACCTGGACCTTCTCTGTGGTGGCCTGGACCATCTCCGGTCCCACATGTGCTGACTCCCCAGGGTCTGTCCCACACAAAGGAGATCTACAAGGTCGGCCGTACAACGCCTCGTACGGTGCCATCCCGATGGTGGAGTGGTAGCTATTGTTGTACGCAAACTCCACCAACGGTAAGTGGTCCTCCCAGCTGCGACCAAAGTCGAGGACACATGCGCGGAGCATGTCCTCGAGAGTCTGAATGGTCCTCTCTGTCTGACCATCCGTCTGAGGTTGAAAGGCTGTGCTCAGACGTAGCTGCGTCCCGAATGCCTCATGTAACCCCTTCCAAAGCCGGGAAGTAAAGCGAGCATCTCGATCGGAGACGATAGATGATGGCACACCGTGGAGCCGCACAATCTCCTGAACGTAGAGACATCCCAAGATCTCCACTGAGCCCTGCTCTCTATTGGGTAAGAAGTGTGCCGACTTGGTGAGTCGGTCAACAATCACCCAGATGGAGTCGTGACCTCTGGATGTGCGTGGAAATCCAGTCACGAAGTCCATAGATATGCCGTCCCACTTCCACTCTGGGACCTCCAAGGGCTGTACCAAGCCTGCTGGTACCTGATGCTCTGCCTTCACCTGCTGGCAGGTGAGGCATCGAGAAACGAGCTCTGCTACAACCTTCTTCATGCCCGGCCACCAGTGCTGTCGTCTGAGATCCTGGTACATCTTCGCCACTCCAGGATGTACCGCCAAAGGAGAAGTGTGAAACTCTCTCAGCAACTCCTCTCGCAAAGCGACTGGTACCATGGTGCGTCCTCTGAAAAGGATGTCGTGCTCTTCTCTAAGGGAGAAACCATCAGGTGTCTGTCCCGAGGATATCTATGCACGCCATGTCTCACAGTCAGTGTCCTCACGCTGTTCCTCTCTGACCTGCTGTAGTAGAGGAGGGGTGACTGTGAGAGACTTGAGGAAGGCTGCTCCATCTCTATCCACGAAGGATATCTGCAAAGAGGCTAGCTTCAAAGATTTCTCCTTTTCCGAAAAGTGAAATCCGGTCTCATCCTCTGGATGAACCACATTCCTTGCCTAATACAGTCAATCCCGTCATGATTAGTTAATTCATGGCATGGATGATGTCATAAGGCCTCGACGCTGCTACCAAGAGATCCAACCGTTACTCTCGCCTCCAAGGGTTCAGTCACACTGTCAGCATCAGTGTGTCGTCACTGGGTTTCCTCCAGTAAGAATCTCGCAAGTTAGGGTCAAGTCAATAGTTTTTAACCGGCACCTCTTAGTAAAAACAAACAAAAGACAAGAAAACAAAAGTCACCAAGGCAAGTAACTTTTATTACTTAAACTTAAAGTGCAAGGACACAAGGCAACACAAACTACGAAGCTTGAGGCATTATGGGAAATGTCCTCTATGCCTGGAGCTAGTCCCGCACTAGTCCACCCACTTCCGGAGCTCCAAGATCGTAAGATTCATCTGCCTGAAGCTGTGCTATCCCCTGAGGTCGGGGTGGACCTCCTGGTGGTGGTGGTGGTAGAGCCTCAAAACGTCGTCCACCACCTGCTGCTCGGCCAGCTCCTCTGCCTCATCCGCCTCCTCCCTGCGGACCGCCACGGTCGAACCTCTGCCTCTGCCTAGGTGGTTCCTCAACCAACTGCTGCTCCTCTGCATGGCGGGTCGGGCAGTCACGAGCCATGTGGCCCTGCCCGCCGCACGAGTAGAACTACCTGCCTCTCGAAAGACTGGCTCCTCGCTGTGTGCCCCGCACTGCTGAGCCAGTGTCCTGAGGACGTCTGCCTGAAGGTCTGGTCTGTCTAGACCCCTGAGTCATCCGTCGACTGCCTTCTGCAGATGACTCTGCCACGTGCCGCCCTGCAGTGGGTCTCGGTGCTGGTGTAGACTCAGCAAGGAAGCTCTCGATCAAAAGGGCCCGCTCCAGTACTCCTGTCTGAGTCGGTATGCAGAGGGAGATCAGTGATGCCCTGATCTCGTGTCTCAAACCCTGCTCGAAGGTCCGGGACCAGAAGAATGGGTCCTGTACCATGTCGGTCAAGTAGCGCGAGAGATCGGTAAATCTCGCCGAGTACTGAGCGACCGTCATGCTTACCTGCCGCAGCTGAAGAATCTCCTGGATACGCACCGCACGAAGGGTGGCTGGGATGAACTCCGAGCGGAAGAGTCTCTCAAAGTCCGTCCATAGTAGGGATGCCTCATTGTGCACCTAGAGCATCAAGCTCCACCATCGTCCTGCTGCTGCATGTAGTAGGCTCGCAGCGAGAATCACCATGAGGTCTGAAGGTGTCCTCACTAGCCTAAAAACTCGTACCACTGCCTCCAGCCAGTCCTCGACTTCCTGGGGGTCCATCTCCCCACGAAACCTGGGCGGTCGCTGGCGCTGAAACTCATGCAGTGCGCTGAGGCGACGTGCATTGTCAGCGGCTGGTGCTGGAAGCATCGGTGGCTCGACGGGTAGAGCTACCGTCGGTGCCACTGCTGACAAAGGGCCCTGCACCTAGGCCTCGTCGCTCGGTGGGCTGTCATCACACTCGACTCTGGGAACCCTAGCTGGCTGCCGTCATGGGGCCATCCTGAAAAGGAACAGGTGCGCCACGGTCAAACAGTATACCTGGTGAGCTGATATATTTTGTAATCACAAAGAAAACTTTGAAACACACACGCAATCAATGTTTTCGTGCATTAAGTCGGAAATCAGAAGTCAGGGTTCTGGTTTACCGATATGTCGGCCGCCTCACCAACACTGGACTCCCTGGACTAATAACCACACTCAATACGCTAAACATTATTGCTTCACATAGAAAAGATCAGAGTTCGCGGTAGAACCGAACTCCTCTGATACCAATTTGTCACGACCCGCCCTCGGGGTCCGTGCCGTGACTACCCCAAGCCCGCCTTCCATAGGCCAGGGGCTGGCGACTAGCACCAAGGCGTAAATCCTGGTAAAAAGGTAAAGTATTGCCTTTGTAAAGTAAACAAACACCACAGAGTAAGCAAGCGGAAAGTAAACACTAAGCAAAAGCAGAGTGCAACTGAAGTGCGGAAAAGTAAATGGGCCAGTATACAAACCCAATCGGAAAGTAAAGCACAACTCGAAAGGGAAAAAAACAACTGTAAAGTAAAATCCGCTACTCCGAGCTGTCCACTAGAATTTCCACCTGAAGGGTGGGTACAGATAGCACCACTGCTCCTTGGGTCCCGCCGTCCGCACCGAGCACGGCCCGCCCAATGGTCCACCTCCAGGTACCGTCCTGCTCTGCAAGCCTCAGCAAAGATCAACGATGTCCGTCGTCTGCAACCCACACAACGTAGTGCGGGCATAGCCCATGTAGGGGTGAGTATAAGGAACTCAGTAGGGACCCCGAGACCCTTGAAGGTCTCTCAAAATCCACAAAGGATAAACCACAAAGAAAGGTACAATCACGAAGTAACAACCGACACTGCTTAGGTATATGCCCATACATATACCTAAGTCATCAATTTCAAATATGCTCCAACCTCCGAGCCCAAGTACAACTCAGTCCACACAGGAAAGTAAACGTATTCCACACAGGAAAGAAAAACGTAATCCACACAGGATAGCACAACACAATCCACACAGGAAAGCAACCGGATTCAGCTCACACAGGTATACTTCTTCAAGGGACGATAAAGATGATCTCTGATCCATCTAAGTCGTCGGACCCACGAAGGATCGATAGGTAACTTACCCCCGCAAAAGACCCACACAGGATCGGGCCCACACAGGACCTGTAGGCGGTGGTTCACACAGGACCGCTGAGCGCAAAGACCCACATAGGATCGGACCCACACAGGATCGGGCCCACACAGGACCTGTAGCACTGATCCACGTAGGATCGCTGAGTGTTGTAGTCGTCGCCGTCGAATCCACACAGGATCTCTGTACTGTCGTCGTCGCAGTCACAGTAGCAGTAGCAGTCACAGTCGCAGCCAGCACTAGGGTTCCCGCACACAGCAAGCTCGTTCGGAGGGTCCGCTCCACGAGCCGAGAGGATGATACATCAGCTATCACAAAGTCCAGAGTTGATGTATCCAAAAGTTCCGTATCGTCAACAGGAACTCAACGCAACAGACGGCGCGTCGATCGGACACCCGGTCTGAGAGTTATTGGCTTTTTCGTCCCAGGGGCCCAGTTAGTTTCTAAGGAAAAACCAACCTGACTGTACTCCACCTGCATCCAAACCTCGGGCGAAGTATTCCAAAAGATCCGTCTCACTAAGAGGAACACAACAAAGCTGAAGGCACGTCAATCGGACGTCCGTAGCTCAAGATATGAGTGTTTCCGCTCCGAAGGCCCGGCTGGTTTCGTGTACGAACCAACCCGACCGAACTCAAAGTGTTCTGAAACCCTGAGTGTAATATAACGAAACGATCGCCACGATCCAAGGATAGTGTTGCCACAGGCGGTTCGTCAATCGGAGGTCCGTAGCTCAAGTTATGAGCAAAAGACCGAAGTTGTCTCGAAAACGGGGGGCCCGGGTCCGGGCTGACCCGGCCCGACCCCCCCTGGGTCGGCCCGAACCGGGTCCGACCCGGCTCGGCCGGCCGGCCGGCACGGCGGCGCGGCCCGGCCGCCGCTCGTGCGCCGCGCGCGGGGTCCGGTGTGCTGGCGTCCGGCGCCAGCTGTGCGCAGTGCGTCCAGTGCGCTGCGATGGAGAAACGGGGGGCACAACCCCCGTGTTTAAGAAACCAACGGCCCCCCCACGTGAAAGGGGGTCCCACTCCAGCCATCCGGGGGTTCAACCCCTAGGACTTCAGGGTAACAGCCGGCTTTGCCGGCCGTTCTTCATACACGCGGGACCCAGATGGGGTCCCGCCCTGACCATCGCGGCCGGCTTTGCCGGCCGCTTAGAAGACCGCCGCGGCACTGCCGCGGTTGGTTTCTCCGGGGGCGCGCCGCCGCCGCCGGTCGCCGCCGCCGCCGCGCCGGGGTGGTGCGCTGCCGTCGAACTCTGCGGACCACCGGTCGCGCACCGGTGGTCCGTTTTGACCGCCGCCTGTGCCAAAACTCTCCTCGGGTCGAGAACTTTACTGCGGTGGTCACAAATCCTTAATGCGGTCCTGTTTCCGGCTTTCGACGCTGGCGGCCCGGCGAGCCGCCGTTCCTCTTGTCCCGCCGCGGCCCGGAACCGGCCGCGGTGTTTGTCGTCCGGCGCGGTGCGACGACACCGCACCCCACCGCCGCGGCCCCGCTCCGGCCGCGGCGCCTTCGGTTTTCTTCGACGCGGCGCGACGACGTCGCGTTCATGATTATCCTTCCACGGCGCGGCGCAATGGCGTCACGCAATATAACCGTGCGAATTTCCGCATGGTGCGACGACACCATGCCATCTTGTTTCATCCGCAAGATAAATCAACACGAACAAAGGAGGGGGGTTCAACCGTGTTCGTGCGGTCCGGCCCCCCTCTCGTTAGTCGATAACACTTAACAATAAACCTCAAAAATTGTCAATCTAGAACCAAGATCGAGAATAAATAATTAACCAACAACAACCCCTACCTTGGTTCAAGATCGATGATCGTCAATGATCCGCGGAATACAACGTCGCGGAGGTCGGGTGTCACGGTAATCATTCGTCAAATCCGATGACGAAGAGGTACGTCCGAAGAGGTACGTCGTTGGCGAATCTTCTTAAGCCGACGAAAGAAGTCCGAGGAGGAAGCGGCGTTCCCTTTCGTTGACACGGAAGACGTCGTCGATCTTCGGAATCAACCGGCTTCGAAGAAGAGAGGAACGGCGTTATTCTTCGGAGCTTGAGCGTTCTTCGTCAAAGTTTGAAGAAGAAGGAGGAGCTCTCTAATCCTCACAAGATGGCTAAACAATTCTAACCAAATAAAATAAGTTAGAGACTTATTTTATTCACACACTTAACCAAAATGTATTTCAAAGGTTTGAAATTCAAATAAAATAACTCCAAATTAATTAACAAGTTGTCATGTCATTTAATGAGGGGTTAAAGGGAGTTTTGAGAGAAGATGAAAAGTTAGGGTTCGTGTGGGCCCCACCACACTTAATCCTCTCAAGTGAGGTTAAGTGGGTGTGGGTCCCACCCCTAACTTCCTTGGAGAGAAGTTAACCAACAAGATAAAAATAAAAAGTCATTCCACATTTTTATTTAACTTCTTATGATTTCTCCCAAAAACTAACTTTTGACCCACAATAAACGCAACCTCGGAAAAGGTCCCCTTAAGCGAATATCGGTGCTGCGAGTTCATCGGTGCCCTCGGAATTTGATTCCGGGCACCGGTTCAAAAGTTAGAAATTCCCGCCCGTTCGTTCACTGAACGTACCCGAGCCAAACTTCGGAAATTATTTTCGGGCACTCCGGGCCTCGGAATCAGGTGCCGTCAGAAACCGCGCTCTTGTAAAATTCCATAGGAAATTAAGAAAAAAAATTTCCCTTGATTTTTACGGGTCTTTACAATCTATTTGAGGGTGGTAAGTAGTGCTCAAACGATGTTCAGTATCCATGGCCTTCTGAAGAGTTCTCCAGAATTTTGATATAAAATGGGGATCACGACTAGAAAGAATCCATAGTGGTACTCCATGAATTTTCACAACATCATTAATATATAGTCTTGCTAGACGTTCAAGTGTTAAATCTTCCCTTATAGCCAAAAAATCTACTAACTTGGTAAGATGATCAACAATGACCCATATTGCATCGTTTCTTGTAGGAGTCTTTGGTAGTCCCATGACAAAGTCCATCGTGATATTATCAAATTTCCACTTAGGTATGGGAAGAGGTTGCATGACTCTTCTAGGTTGTTGCCTTCCAGCCTTCACTTGTTTACAAACCTTATATCTCGACCCAAAATCAGTAATATCCCTCTTCCTGTTGTCCCACAAAAAATGCTCCTTTAAATCTCTATACATTTTGGTGCTCCCATGCGGTATAGAGAAATTAGAACTATGAGCATCGTCCAACAATTACCTTTTTAGATAAGTTATATCGGGAACATAATGTCTCTTCCCAAATTTCAAAATTCCATCTTCATACACAAAGTCACTCAATCCACCATCATTTACAGCTTTAATCTTCTTTTTAAACTCTTCATCATCGGTTTGAGAACTCTTTATCCTTTCCAGTAAATATGGTTTGGCAACCATTTGAAAAAGTATTGATGTTTCACCTTCCATGGTGATTCCCATATCCCTCTTTACTAGATCCATGTATATAGGATCCTTTTAAACTCTCATATTTTTAAAAACATTATGATCATTTCTTCTCAAAGCATCTTCCACCTTTTTTTCCTTCCCTCGGTGGTAGGGTATCATGCAATCATAATCCTTGAGTAATTCAAACCATCTCCTTTGCCTCATGTTGAGTTCATTCTATGAGAAAAAATATACTTCAAACTCTTGTGATCAGAATATATCTCACATTATTCACCATATAGATAATGTCTCCATATCTACAAATCAAATATTACAGCATCTAACTCAAGATCATGAGTAGGATTGATTTTCTCATGAATTTTCAACTATTGTGATGCATAGGCAATAAATCTATCATTCTGCACATAAGGACGCAACCATGTCCTTTCTTCGATGAATCTCTATAAATAACGAACCCATCATTCCCCAATGGTAGAGTCAATATAAGAGCATTGACTAATCTTCCCTTAAGTTATTCAAAACATTCTTCAAACTCATTTGTCTAAACAAATTTAACCCCTTTACGTGTGATCTTTGTTAATGGGATAGCCAACCGTCAAAATTCTAGATGAAATGTTGATAATAACCTATTAGACCAACAAAAATGTGTACCACAGTTATACTCGTCAGTGCTAGCCATTCATGGATTTCCTTGATCATATAAGTATCAATAGAGATTCCATCCATATAGACAATATGGCCATGAAAAGAAATCTATTGAATCTAGAATTCAAACTTCCTAAACATCCCATATAATTCATGTCTTCTAAGAGTCTTTAGAATAATGAGAAAGTGATTTTCAAGATCTTCGTAGATGTCGGAGTGTACCAAGATATCATCAATAAATACCACCACAAAATAATTAAGATATTCCATGAAAACTCTATTCATTAGATCGATGAATACAGAGGGTGGATTAGTCAATCCAAAAGGCATTACTGTAAACTCGTAATTCCCATACCTGGTTCAAAATTATATCTTCGTAATGTCTTCCTTATTCATACACAACTAATGGTATCCAGATCAAAGATCAATCTTTGAAAAGTATTTATCTCCCTGAAGTTGGTCAAATAAATCATCAATGCAAGGTAGGAGATACATGTTCTTTGTTTTTATAGAATTGATTTCCTTATAGTCGATACATAACCTCATAGATCCATCTTCATTATTAAAAAAAGGATAAGGGATCCCCATGGATAAACACTAGGACGAATAAATCCCTTATTACTCAATCCCCCTAGCTGTTTCATTAATTCAACTAATTCCATAGTGGCTATTCTATTAGGGGTCTTCGATATAGGTCATGAACCAAAAATTATATCAATGGAAAACTCAATTTCTCATTCTAGAGGATGACCGAGTAAATCTTCTAGAAACACATCAATATTTTCTCTCACAATAGGTACATCCTCTATTTGAAAAATCTTTTCCTTAACCACAGTTATTGTATTTTTTCCACCCCAATAATTAAATTTCTTTGAGCTACTGTGGGTGGATCATGATAAAAATCAGGTGGTGATGATTCTGCTCTAAATATTCGATGATCTTTATCTTCATAATCAAAAATCATAACCTCCTTCTTCTTAAAATAAATCTTCACATCATGGTTCGAAATCTCAGCCAAACTGAGGATTATATCAAATTCAATCATAAATATGACGATGAGATCAGCAGATAAAGAACATTTATGTTCACTAATGGGGACTGATTCACAAAACATTGTTGCAATGATACAAACCTTATGAGTTTTAACTAAAAAATCACTTCTTAAATAAAATTGGAAATATCTAATTTTCGTCGAAAACTATGAAGATATAAAACAATGCGATGATCCAGAATCAAATAATTCATTTTCCAAACTTGGGGAAACCATTAAATTACCTTCCACCACGTCTTTTGGAGCTACTACCTCAGTAGTAGTGATAGCATAAGCTTGGCCTTGATCCCTTGGACTTTTCTTAGGTAAGTTCTCCAGACACTTAGGACATTCATTTGCATAATATCACATCTCCCTGCAATTGTAGCATTGAACATTGGTAGCTTCCTTCTTCCCATTGCAATCATGAGCATGGTGGCCATTTTCAGCACACCTGTGACAGACTCCCATTCCTTTCAGGAAAGTACAAGGGTGTTTCATACCATATTTACTACATCATTGATAATCAATTTTTACCTTCTTCAACGTATTTACATTTCCAGAGTGATCAGAAGATCTCTTCTTCTCTTGCTTTTCTTTAAAGTCGTAAGACTTATAGAATTCTTTTTATGTCCTGATAGCACATGAGACAATATATTCGTATGATGAGAAGGATTGTGAGACTAATTATCTTCCAAAAATGTATTTAAGCCATCAATGAAATGAACAATATTACTTTTTGGGTTACGTATATAGTCTACAATACACCTCTCTAACCATGTAATGTTAGCCTCATACTTTCTGACATTCTCTTCATCCTTTCGTCTCAGACTCAGAAATTGCCTTTTCATATCTGCTCGATGGTCACGAGGAAATTATTTTTATAAGAAAAGATCTTTGAACTCCCTCCATTACATATTTGATACTTCATCATCTTCCTTACTGTTTTGAATCAAAGACCATAATTTCTCAGTATCTCCTGTGAGGCGGTAAGCTTCCATGATAACCTTTTCCCTTTAACTACACCCCAAGGCATTGAATATTATCTCTAAAAATTTTTTCCATTGCTCAGCTACTAAGGGATTTGTACTCCCATTGAATTTTGGTAGTTGTTTCTTCAGGAAGAGATATAACATTGATCCTCCATGATGTGGATCAGGGTGCTCCATATGGGTAATGTTATTATTCATAACCTGAGTGAGTTATCCCGGTACGGTGGTTAGCCGATCAGCTCCAGTTGCATCACTAGCTCCATGATAATTATCTTGATTAGGAGGAAAATCCTTACATTGATTGCGTGCATTGATACGGTTTCCATTTCTTCCACTAGGCACCACTTCTAAACAATGGTATACACTAGATTAGTTTTTGAATCGCAATACATAAATCCAAACTTGTAAAACACTTAACATCAATTGAACAGTTTATGGATATAATACATAATCATAAAAATGTTTTCTTTTAGGAAGTATATACTCATAAGCCCTTCATAATGGTTTGTAAAGAAAATGAGAGTTATCCTAAGCATATCTCCCGGGAGTATCGTAACAAAGAGTGAAGCAAGTCCCATAGTCGTGCACCAGTTCCCATTCATTTCTAGCTCAAAGCGGTGTTTTCAGGGTTTACCCCTATGTACATCTATTCCAGATCCGCCTCTACCTTCTTGTATCTAGACAGGGATGCATTTCTTGGAAAACTCACAAAATCTCTAAAATACCAAAATTCTAGGAAGTTCTTCTACAATAATCCTATGATTCCAATTGAAACACCCTGACCCTAGTTACCCAGATTCGGTGCATTATTACATAACATTGGCATGATCATAAAAGATCAATTCTCAAAAGACCGATTAGTTTAGTAGCCTTGGAATCACTAGATATATTCATAATGTTTATATTACAACATAAAGTGAAAAACTACAACCACAATGTGTCTCCATAGACCACACTAATATCCATTCATACTATCATTGTAGGTCATTCATAAAAAACTTTTTCACATCCTGGGAAAAATAGAAAATATAAAGGGGTGAGCTCAGATGCCTAGTAAGGATAACAATATTGAGGAAACTTTCATAAATAAGAATAAACATTTAAGGCAATGTATGACTAAAACAAAAGACTTTTTAAACATGAAATTATGCATAATATTGCAAAAATAAAATGAAATAGTGCAATTCACTAATTCACATGGATATTCTACTAGTCGAATAATCAAATGCAGTTACAATAAAAACATTCATAATGATGGAATGCATAATGCCAAACTATCATAACCACATAGTCAAGACCTTGTTCCAAGAATTCAAAAAAGATTTTATCAAGGCATTGTGTCAAGACACTAGTTTGTCTCATTAGACCTACCGATGAATCAAGGAGCTATAGCGGACTCTACCCATCAATTACTATGTCCAATGCATTTCTCATATGAACAGGTTAAAACATAACATAAACATTCATACTAACACTAGCATATGAAATGTCAATACATTCTCCATAAACCTTGAATGGTATAAAAATAACACATCCACAGTCAAACAAATCACAAAACCTTCAATACAATAGGGAGGTTTTTTTATCATAATAAATCAACTTCAAATATGCTTAAAATCCATCAAAGGATGTTGACATAGATGAAATCAAAACTATTTGAGAGAAATATCTATTTTTTTGAATTCATTTAAAAGTCACATAATTGTAAAATAAAACATTTACTTTGAAAATATTCTTATAAGCTTGTTTGGGATGCTTCAAATATTTTATAATGATGGAAAATAGCCACACCCGCAGTATAGGTTAAAAAAGGCCATCTTACATTAATTTTTTCAAAATGGTTAAAAAGGACCTTGTTTGGAAAATGACTGAAAGATTCCTTTATAAACATCATATAAAACATCAAAAAATGGTAAAAATGACATTAAACCATAGTCTATAAAATATTAAGATTTATTCGAAATAAATTTTTAAGGAACATGGATATGGATGATAAAGAGGTCCCAATAGATAAATATATATAAGCAACCTCAGATAATGAAGATATTGTTAAAGAAACCCTTACCTTGTAATTATCCTTGGTTGAGGGTAGTTTAAACTCTAGTATAATGGTGAAATAGTTGTTATTAAATTATAAAAGAATCATATACATTAATATGATATCATATATGATCTTTTAACATTTCCTTGTTAATAATATCATAGTATTATCATCGTTTCGGGTGTTAACATACTCGTTTTATTTTGTATGTTTTGTTACATAAGTAGTGTTTGTTATGGATAGGTTGTATCATATTCATATACAGAATGATATAAATTCTTAAACAGTATTTTTAATCATCAAATAGGAATTAAATTTGAATGGATATGAGGGGGAAAGAATGTCATCACCTTCGTGGAGATGACAGTCCGTACATACGCATGAGTGATAATATCATTCTTCTGATATTAAAATATTATATTATTAGATGGTATATCATATATACAGAATAATTATCATGTTATATTGATTATTTACATCAATTACACATCATTATCATACCCATCCAAATAATAATGTTTTGAATTAAAATTTCACCATGACGTGGAGACGGTAGACTGTACGTACGCATGTATAATGAAATGTCATTCAAAGGTTGGATAGAATACTAAATATGGGTGTACCATATTTATAATAAAATCACAGTATATAGAAGGAACTAGAGTTATTATTTTATTATGGAAATAGCAATCAATGAAGAAGTTGAAGTAGAATGGAACCTGAAAGATGGTGGTGAAAACATTTCCTCTTCTTCAGGTTCTTCCTATTGATTTGAACAAAAGGGATCCTTAGGTTGTATTTGGGATACAAATAAGGCCTCTATGTTGAATATAGGGATGTTTAAAGTATATTTGGTTAGGGTTTGGCTGAGAAAAAAGGCATTGAATGCGTTAATTAGTGAGAGGGGGGGGGCTTTTTATAAGAGGGTTGAGGGGCACATTAGGAAAAAATTAAAATATTATTTTATAAATAATTAATATTCGGTTTATAATGGCTCCAAACAGATTTATTTCTAGTCTATGGTGGGGATGGGTCGAAAAAAACTCAACCAATAGGTTTTAGATAGGTTTGGATCCCTTTATTAACCATATCATTTAGTTTTAACTCTTAGTTAATTAGTTTGACATTTACCATCTCTCTTTGTACTTTTATATTATATGGTTAATAAACTTACTATAAAATTTCATGCGACCCCCAAGTTGTCCATTAATGATACACCTATCATTATATAAAACTTTTGGCTGAACCATAGATTTTTAGAAATAGAATATCAACTAATAATACAATATTTGTATTAAAAACTCTTTTATGTTAATTTTGACACTATTTGGTATTTTGTTTCTGATAACTTAATAACAACATTATTACATTGAAAAAATTCATATAAACAGTCTTAATATGTCATATTAACCTATAAAATTAGTGGAATACATAAAAAGTCTCAAATTAAAATTATTTGGATATTTATAATATCAATTATTTTAATATTTCATTAATTAGGTAATTACTACATCACCATTGGGGCATAAATAAATAAAATTATTTAATGTCTAAAAATTATAAATAAAAAACCATAATGTAGGAAATATTTTTAGATTTCTAATGATTATTTAAAATCGAATTTATATTATGTATATCCTGATATTAAAAATGTTTTTGTAATTAAACTTTGATTTTAAATCATTTAACACTTCTTTTATTAAATAATAATAAATGTCCTAATCTAAACCAAGTGAACCTAAATGATATTATTTTATTACTAAGGTTGATTTTGTTAGAGATACACTTGTCCAATAGAATTAGGACATGTTTTAGGGTAATATTAATATCATTTTTACACTTAATTAACCTATTTACTTTTAACCGTGGTAAATAAAAGTAAAAAGTTACTATTCACCAAAAATTATTTTTCATCTCATTGAACCACATTTTAGTTACTAATATCAACTGTCTCTCTCTGATTTTTGAAATTATTTTCACAGAAGTAGTAAAATTATATTTTATGTGAATTTTCAACTTTTCCTAGGAGATGGGTAAAAGACGGTGAAAACTTCAATGAAATTTTTATATATCTACAAATATTATAAATTGACTCCAATGAATTACATTGAACTTATATAAGTATTATGTGTCTATTTTGATCATAATTAAATTTATATAAAATATATAATTATTTATATAAAAATTCGATTTTAAACTATAACTCAGTGTTATTCACTATTCATAAAAAATTGAAAATTTTCAGAAAAATTCCTAAAATTCACCCTAAGCTAATTTAAATTTTTTGAATCAAAAAAAAAATTCCATTTTGAAAGATAAAATTTATAAAATTTCAAAAATTTGGTATTACAATTCATAACGCCTAGTTTGATTGGTTGTGGTGTGTATTAGAACTCAAAGTTGTGTAAAACACATGCTACTGTATTATTTAAAGAGAAGCGTACCGTGGAAGCTTGGAGTGTTATATTCTCCCCTCCTTCAAATAATTTCATCCTGGAAATTCCTAGTATATTTCTGCATAAAAAGACTCAGGTGTTTCTTCATCATAAGTTCCTCGATTTCCCACGTTGCCTCTTCCATCTTCTGTTTTCTCCATATAAATTTTACCAGACGAATCGTTCGGTTTCTCTGCACTTGTTCTCTCATATCAAGAATCATGGAAGGATCTTCGTAATAAGACAGATCAGGTTCTAGTTCTAATTCCTCAAAGATGAATACATGCATTGGTTCGGGCATGTATTTTCAGAATAGTGATATGTGGAACACATCGTGAACATGGGAGAGATTTGGCGGCATTTCCAAACGATAAGCTACAGCCCAAATTCGTTCTAGAATTTCGAAATGTCCTATGTACCTAGGACTCAATTTACCTTTCTTATTAAAACATATAACTCCCTTCCATGGAGATAACTTCAAGAAAACATGATCTCTCACCTGAAAATTGAAATCCTTCCTTTGGTTAACGGCATAGCTCTTCTGCCAACTTTCATCTGCTTTAATGTGGTTTTTTATTACCTTCACCTTTTCCACAGTTTCCTCTACCAGTTCTAGGCCTAAAAGTTTTCTTTCACCAACATCATCCCAATAGGTTGGTGTGCGGAATCTCTTTCCGTATAACACTTCATGTGGTGCGATCCGAATACTTGAAAGGAAGCTATTGTTAAAGGAAAATTATACCAGAGGTAAATATTGATCCAACATACCCTGAAAGTCATGTGAGAAAGATCTCAACATGTATTTTAAGGATTTAATAGTTCTTTCTGAATGTCCATCAATTTTGTGGTGGTGAGCAGTGCTCACACGAAGCTCGGCATAATGGGATTTATGAAGACTTTTCTAGAATCATTATGTAAACTGTGGATCACGATTAGAAACAATCGATAGGGGTACTCCATAAAGTCTCAAAACATCATTAATATATAGTATTTATAGATGTTCAAGTGGTAAATCCTACCTTATATCATGAAAATGTGCTAACTTGGTAAGACGATCAACTGTAATGCCCGGAACGACGATAATAATAAGATATTATTAACAAAGTAATGTTAAAATATCATATATGATATCAAATTAATGTATATGATTCTTTTATAATTTAATAACAACAATTTCACCATTATACAGAAGGTTAAACTACCCTCAACCAAGGAAAATTACAAGTTAAGGGTTTATTTCACAATATCTTCATTATCCGAGGTTGTTTATACATAATTATCTACTTGGACCTCTTTATCATCCAAATCCATGTTTCTTAATAATGTATTTCAAAAAAGTCTTACTATTTTATAGTATATTGGTTAAAGTCATTTATACCCACGTTTGACTTTTATAAGATGTTGATAAAGGAATCTTTGCATTGTTTTTCAAACAAGGTCCTTTTTAACCTTTTCGACAAAATTATGATAAGAATGTATTTTTTTACGTATACGGCGGGTGCAGCTATTTTCCGGCATTATAAAGTCATTGATTATTTCCCTTACAACCTTATAGGAATATTTTCAATGTAAATGTTTTCTTTTATAATTACGTGACTTCTAAATGATTTATAAAAAGAGATATTTCTCTCAAATAGTTTTGATTCCATCTATTTCAACATCCTTTGATGGATTTTATGCTTATATGATGTTGATTTATTATGATACAAAACATCCATATTATAACGAAGGTATTGTGATATGATTTACTGTGGATGTGTTATTTTTATACCATTCATGGTTTATGGAGAATGTATTGACATTTCGTATACTCATTTTAATAAGAATGTTTATTTTATGTTTAAACTTGTTCATATGTGGAATTCATTGGACTTAGCAAGTGACACGTGGAGCCCGATATATCTCCTCGATGTATCAGAAGATATCAGGAGACAAACTAGTGTCTTGGAAGAATAACTTGACAAAATCATAGTTGTAGTATTGGGACAAGGACTTGAATATGTGGTTATGATAGTTTGGAATTATGCATTCTATCACTATGAAAGTGGTTATTGATATTGCATGTGATTATTAGACTAGTAGAATATCATTGTGAATAGGTAAATGAAATTATTTTTATGGGTATGATAATGATGTGTTATTGATGTAAATTTTCTCAGAGAAAGAACTCAACATGAGGCAAAGGATATGGCTTGAATTACTCGAGGATTATGATTGGACGATACCCTACCACCTGGGGAAGGAAAATAAGGTGGCAGATGTTTTGAGTAGAAAGGATCATGGTGTCTTGAACAAGATGAGAGTTGAAAAGTATCCTATATACATGGATCTAGTAAAGTTGGATATGGGAATCACCATAGAAGGGAAAACATCAATAATTTTCCAAATGGTGGCTAATCCATCTTTACTAGAAAAGATAAAGAGTTCTCAGACCAATTATGAAGAGTTTAAAAATAAGTTTAATGATGTGAATGATGGGAGATTGGGTGAAATTGTGTATGATGATGGAATTTCAAAATTTGGGAAGAGACTTTGTATTCCCAATATACCTGATTTAAAAATGGAATTGTTGGAAGATGCTCATAGTTCTATTTTCTCTATACTCACTGGGAGCACCAAAATGTACAAAGATTTCTAGGAACACTTATGGTCGGACATAATGAAGAGAGATATTGCTGATTTTTTGTCAAGATGTATGGTTTGTCAACAAGTGAATGTTGGAAGGCAACAACCTGGAAGATTGTTGCAATATTTTCCCACACCTGAGTGGAAATGGGATAATATCACGATGGACATTGTCATGGGACTACCAAAGTCTCCAAGATGGAATGATACAATATGGGTCATTGTTGATCGTATTACCAAGTCAGCACATTTTCTATATATAAGAGAAGATTTTCCACTTGAACGTCTTGCAAGACTATATATTAATGAAGTTGTGAGACTTCATGGAGTACCCCTGTCGATTGTTTCAGATCTTAATCCCCATTTTACATCAAAATTCTAGAAAACTCTTCAGAAGGCCTTGGATACCGAACTTTGTTCTAGCACTTCTTACCACCCTCAAATAGATGGACAATCAGAACAAACTTTTCAAACCATAGAAAACATGTTGAGATCTTGCGCACATGACTTTCTGGTTATGTGGGATCAATATTTACCTTTGGTAGAATTTTCATATAATAATAGCTTCCATTCATGTATTTGGATGGCAACATATGAAGAGTTATATGGAAAGAGATGTCGCACAACAACCTGTTGGGATGACATTTGTGAAAGAACACTTTTAGGCCTAGAACTGGTGGGTGAAACGATGGAAAAGTTGAAGGTAATCCAAAACCACATTAAAGCTTCTCAAAGTAGGCAGAAGATCTATGCCGATAATGGAATGAAGGATTTGGAATTTCAGATGGGAGATTATGTTTTCTTGAAGGTATCTCCATGGAAGGGAGTCATAAGTTTCTATAAGAAAGGTAAATTTATTCCCAAGTACCTTGGACCTTTTGAAAATCTTGAACGAATTGGGGATGTAGCTTATTGTTTTGAAATTCCACCAAATATCTCCCAAGTTCATGATGTGTTCCACGTATAACTATTGAGAAAATACATGACAGACCCAACACATGTACTCAACTATGAGAAATTAGAAATGGAACCCGATCTCTCTTATTGCGATGAGTTTGTCAAAATTCTTAATATGAGAGAACAAGTGCTGAGAAACTGGACGACTCATCTGTTAAAATTTTTATGGAGAAATCATAAGATGGAATAGGCAACATGGGAACCTGAGGAACTTATTATAAAAAACCCCCCGTATAAGGACCCAACCTTTAATATAACTTAATATTTTATTAAATGAATAATTCACATTGAGGATCTTTTCAGCTTTAGAGTTTTTGAGATTTAGATCATAACTATTACATCTAAAAAGATTACACCGTAGACACTACTACATTGTTTCCTTTTTTTTACAAAACATGAACTCCTAAAAAAAGAGTCATGTCTAGTTCCATGTTTAAGACCGCACGAATTTTCCTTGATCCCATACTTGACCCTATTCTACATTATGACCTATGAAAAACAATTCAAAAAAACTTTGGGTGAGCATAAAAAGCTCAGTAATGGATACACAAAGAAGGAAAACTGTTAGTTGTTCAGAACATCATGTAAACCATGAATACTTTATCAAAGTAATAATTTTCACCTTTAAGAAGTAGTAAATACTCATAACTGGTTCAAAGATCATACTTACCCTTTTGTAACAAAAATATTACAATAAAACCCATATAAAGAACACATAACATATAAAGGTAATATGGGACACAATCATACTTAAAGGGAATAACCATACGGTCGAAATCCACACATATCAATACATGGAATAGCCATACGGCTGACATCCATACCCAATTCATTGGAGGTTATAACATTACCACCCATCCTGGTATTCACGCCACCAACCGTCATTTGGTTTATCACGTAACCCCCTTCAAATTTCCAAGTACCATTATAAAATCATAACACCCAAAACAATTATAATATAAAGAAAACATTTCCACATTTCAAGAACAATATATCACTCAAATATATTGACATAACAAATCCATTAGCAAAACCATTTTCTATACAAAAATTCATAAGAGAGCATATGGTATTTATTTACTTTTAAAAATATTACGGCTTGTTGAGGAAGCGAAAGATCAAATAATACTCGTGTCGGCGGAAAGGTCGTTGTCACCATGTACGTTAAAAAAAGAACATACCTTTTGTCATTTAGTAAAACTATTCATATATAAAATATTACTTTTGAATAAAAGTAGAAGTCAAAGGGGTTTATAAAGCATATAAATGAAAGTCTTGTATTAGAACAAAATATGCCTCAATGAAAGGAGATTGACACGAAGTCCCATACCTCGTGTCCGACTTGACTAGATTGCTCTTTAGTCTCCTGAATAATAAATTAGTGTTAATTTATAATTTCTTAATAACATTCTTCAAGCTTATTATTTCTTTTATATCAATTATTTCTATGTTATAAACATTATGTAATCATTTAAGTTAATAATGTCCATTTTGTCGATATTTGGTTCTTAAGTCAACAATGGACTTCTTACGATTACATGTTGTTCATGTGGAGAAATATCCATTTTATCCAGAATTATTTTTATGATGTAGATATCATATATATCATATATATCCAGTATATACATGCATTTATAATATTGCATAACATTTAGATAAAAGAAATGAAATGCACCGTTCATGGAGACGGTAAGTCGTACGTACACATGAACGCTACATTCATTTCTATTTCATATTTAATGGAATGAAATCATAATGATATCGCGATATATTATAATTATATTATAATATAATATGTAATACCATTAACTCCATCCTTTATACGTCCCGCATATGGCATTAACAAATCAAATCACTTTGAGGGGGCAGTAGTCCGCACTTCCTAAAATGAAGATATCGTGTTTACCCATAATGGAAACCATAATATTATTCCATAAATGAAAAATACAGAATAATATGTAAAATATAAACAAAATATATAGTATATATAAATATAGTGACATCTTAATGGTCCCCATGATAGGCATTAGAAGAATATTGAACAATCATCATTTCATGAGGCAGAAATTTTCCATCCACAAAAACGGTATGTTCTTTAACCATTAGACGGATGTGTGTGTATGTGTAGCTCTAATACATCTCATAAAAACATCCTAGAATATTTATTATACTGTTTTTGTTACAAAATAAAGGAATACAAAGATTTTATTGGGTTGCAGAAGAAAAATAAAACATAAGAACATTAGAGAAGACTTTACCTTTAAATCGGGTAACTCCCTTCGGTTTGAATCAAAAGGGTTCTTTGAAGAGCTTTATGCCTAAGGAAAGGCTTATAGGATAAGGAGAGGTATGTGGAGATATTAAATTAGAAGTTTTTTGTCGAGCCAAAAGCTTGATAGGTGTGGGTTTGGTGGAAGTGGTGGGGGCCTTTTATAAGCGGGAGGTGGGGCATTGTTGGAAAGTTATAAAATGTTACATTATTATAAATTTTTTTTTTCTGATTTTAAAGTTCCCAAAATTATATATTTAGAGTATAAGGTGATTTGGGTTCTAAATACACCAATACAATAGGTTTTGGACAAGTGTATGTCTCAGATTTTACCTTATCTTTTCATTTTATTTAAATAACTCATTAAAGAGGTAATCGATGCATCATCATGGTGTCATAAATAAAATTATTTATTTAATGAAAAAAAATTATTAAAAAAAATATCATGATGTAGGAAATCGTTTTATATTTCTAATGAATATTTATAGTCAAAAATATGACTTGTATAACCCAATGTAAAAATTGTTTTAGTAAAACAATACATGTTTGTGACATATTTATTTTTACATTAAATAAAAAGAATTAATGTCATTATCTTACCCACGTGGATCCATGGAATCCAAAAAATCAACCCATGGTTTGTAATGGTCGTCCATGACTCATCCAATAATTGTAGGACATGTGTCAAGGTAATTTCATATTATTATAACATTATTTTTACCTTAAATTACACTAATTACCTTTAATCACAATTAATAAAACTTAAAAGTTACTATTAACCAAAAATTATTTTCATCCCATTACACCAAATTTTACATCCTAATTAATACCATGTACTTCAGATTTTGAAAATTCAAATCACAGAGATGGTAAAGATTCATTTAAATGAAAAAATCAGTTTTTTAACTACCACATAGTGGTTTCACTATTCATCAAAAATTGATGTTTTTCAGAAAAATACCAAAACTCCAACCTAAGTTATATTAGATATTCTGAATTCAATAATGATGTCTATATAACCTAATTCAAAGATTATAAGTAGCATTAATTAATTTAATAATTAATTCCTCTTGTCAAAACAAATATCGTGTTTTAAGAAACAATACATATCAAAATATTGACATTTGCTTGTGTCCAATTTAAGAGTGAAATTAATTACAATGTCCAACATTGTATTAAATGGTAAAAATATATTATAATTACTCTTTAAAATAAATTAAAATGATAATCTAATCATATAAATGAATTAGATTAAAAGGAAGTTTTTAATTAAAATGAATCATTTTTCATTATTCACTAAAAATGAACTTTATCGGAAAAGTACAAAAAATTTACACAAAGTAAATTTTGATGTCCCAATTCTAATGAAGGATTTTATTTGGTCAAATAGAATGTATAAGGGTGACCAAAGGTATATTTAATGAGAGTTCACCATCAAAAGGCGATAAATCGACCTTTTAGTGAATATTAGAGTATTTATGTTTAAAATTGATTATTTTATTATTTTAAGCCTTTATCTTTTATTGGAAAAACGTAGAAACATTTAACAAACATATATAATCATATTTTAGTTATTTCTATTCATTTTCACCAATACAACGACAACGTGTTAACTACCAATTGAAATAATATTATTATATTATTAGCGTGCATCATACAATTTCAAAGAAACTCGTTGTTGTGTATCGGGTACGCTATCGAACAAAGAAACCCCTTTAATGTAAAATTAATATTTAATTCACAAATATTAACAAATATGAAAATGTCTTATTTTTTATTTACCTGGGATGTTACATCCTTCCCCCCTTTTGGAAATTGCGTCCTCGCAATTTTATTCACTTATCAAAATAAGTGGGGGTATTTATCCCTCATATTATTTTCAGATTCCCATGTTGCCTATTCAACCATATGGGTTTTCCATAAAAAATTCACCTAATATATTACCTTATTTCGCAACACATGCTCTCTTCGTTCAAGAATCTGGACTGGTTGTTCTTCATAAGAGAGATTCTCCTCCAACTGAACTACCTCTAGGTTCAAAACAGGAGATGGATCTGGCATGTACTTCATTAACATTGAAACATGAAAAACATTGTGTTCCAAGGACAAAAATGTAGGTAATTCCACTCTGTATGCAACTGATCCAGCTTTCTACAGGATTTCATAAGTGCCAATGAAACTCGGACTCAACTTCCCCTTTTTATCAAAAGGCAACACATTTTCCATGGAGAAAAATTGAGAATGACATGATCACCAACCTCGAATGATAGATCCTTCCACCGAATATCCGCATAACTTTTATGCCTTTTCTGAGCTGTTCTCATGTATTTTCTGAATCAACTGATCTTTTTCTGGAATCTCTTCTACCAATTCTGGTCCCATCAGCTTCCTTTCCCCTACTTCATCCCAAAAAGCTGAATTTCGACACTGTTTTCCATATAAATCCTCAAATGGAGCCATCTGTATACTGGAATGAAAACTGTTGTAATAAGAAAATTCAACCAATGAAAGGTGTCGGTCCCAAATTCCTTGGTAATCCATCATGCAAGAATGTAACATATCCTCCATGGTCTGAATTTTTTGTTCTAACTGCCCATCTGATTGCGGATGAAAAGCTTTACTAAAATTCAATTAAGTACCCAACAAATTATTATGGCCCTTCCAAAGTTAAAAGTAAACCCGGGAACATGATTGGATACGATGGAGAAGGGAACTCCATGAAACCGGACTATCTCTTTAAGATACAATCGATAATGAAGATCTAGAGAGAATTTATCTCAAATAGGAAGGAAATGAGATGTTTTAGTCAATCGATCAACAATAACCAAGATTGCATTATTATATCGAGATGTATTTGGTAATCCCACAATGATGTCCATGGATATATTTTCCCATTCCCACTCTGGCACCGATAATGAATGAAGCATCCCTTTCAGTAACTGCAGCTCTACTTTAACCGGCTGACAAGTCAAACACTTCACAGTAAAATCATCAATATCTCTTTTCATTCCATTCCACCAGTAATACTCTTGCAGATCTATGTACATCTTAGTACTTCCAGGATGAACTGAAAACAGGGAACTATGAGCCTCACATAACAACTCATTCATCAACTGTGAATCACAAGGCACACATAATCTCTTCCCAAACCTCAAAAAACAACCATTATCAATGTTAAATTCAGGAATCTTACCCTTTTGAACCAGCTCTACCTTTTTCTGCAAACCACTGTCTTTCTTCTGCGCTTGCTTAATGGTGTCTGATAGAGATGATCTCACTGACACCTGAAACAAAATAGATGAACTTCCTGCACCAACAACTTCTATGCCAATGTTCATCAAATCAAAAACCAAAGGATCTCATTCCAAATGTTGCATGGTTAATGAAGCATTACTTTTTCGACTCAAAGCATCAACCACTTTATTTTCTTTTCCCAGATGGTAATGAATTGTACAATCGTAATCCTTGATTAATTCCAGCCATATCCTCTATCTCATGTTCAATTCCTTCTTAGTGAATATAAACTTTAAACTTCTCTGATCGGTATATATTTTAGACTTTACTCCATACAAATGATGCCTCCAAAATTTTGAGCAAAAACAACAGCAACTAATTCCAAATCATGGGTAGGGTAATTTAACTCATGATTTTTCAACTGACATGAAGCATAATCAATTACCTGATCATTCTACATAAGGACACAACCACGTCCCTTCAACGATGCATCACTGTAGATAACAAAATCACCATTTCAGGAAGGAAGTTATAAAAATGGATCATCCTCCAATATTCTTTTCAATTCCTAAAAACAATCATCACATTCTCTTGTCCAGATGAACATAACACCTTTTAGAGTTAACATAGTCATTGGACTAGATAACCATGAATTTTTTTTAACAAACCTTCGGTAATAGACCTCCAAACCATAAAAACTACGAATCTCTGTTACCTTTGTGGGTCTTGTCCGTTATTAAACAACCATTGTTTTTGTTGGATCAACAGTTGTGCCATTTTTTGAAACAATGTGACCAAGGAAAGAAATTGGTTGTAACCAAACCTCACACTTGCTGAATTTTCCATACATATAGTTTCTTTTCTTTTATGGTGTTCAAGATAACCCTTAAATGACTTTCATGCTCCTCTTTACTTTTAGAAATCACAAAAACATCATCAATAAACGTAACCACCATTTATCACCTAATTCAACTGATCCATCACTATAGTAAACTGCTCAATTCTGATTCCCACCATCTCTGGTTGCTAATTCGAAAGGACATTCTCCTATGTATACCTATCCAGAAAAGATACATTGTTTCCTTTACAAAATGGCATTCTTAACACATACATATCATAGGTGAATCAACATGGTAATCTGTAAATGATATATCATTTCTATATTACCATAAATTAATTTAGGGACATTAATTTAACAATTCCTCTAACTCCTAAAGGTGTCTAAACCAACCTCTGATACCATCTCAAAAGACCCAGCCTTAAACCACACTTAATATTGAATTAAATAAATAATTCACATTGAGGATATTTTAAGGTTTAGAGTTTTAGAGAATTAGATCATAACTATTACATCTCAAATGATTACACATTAGAAACTTGAACAAAGTTTCCTTTCTTTTTCAAAACATGAACTCTTAAAAAAAAGAGTCATGTCTAGATCCAGGTTTATGATAGAATGACTTTTCCATGATCCGATTGTTGAACTAATTCTGCATTATGACCTGTGAATAACATTTCAAAAAAACATGGGGTGAGCGTAAAATGGTCAGTAAGGGATACACAAAGAAGGAAAACTGTTAGTTTTTCAAAACATCATGTAAACCACGAATACTTTATCAAAGTAATACTTTTCATCTCTAAGAAGTAGTAAATACTCATCATTGGATAAAAGATCATTACTTACCCTTTTGTAACCAAAATATTATCATAAAACCCATATAAATAAAACATAACATATAAAGGTAACATGGGACATAAACATACTTAAATGTAATAACTATACAGTCGACTTCCACACATATCACTACATGGAATAGACATACGACCGACTTCCATACACATTGCATTGGAGGTTATAACCTAACCACCCATGCTGGTATTCATGGCACCACCTGTCATTTGGTTTATCACGTAACCACCCATAAAATATCCAAGTACCATTATAAAATCATAACACATAAAACAATTATAAAGTAAAGAAATCATTTCCACATTTCAAGAAGAATATATCACTCAAATATATTGACATGACAAATCCATTATCAAAACCATTTTCAATAACAAAATAAATAAAAGAGTATATGGTATTTATTTACTTTTAAAAGTATTACGACTTGTTGAGGAAGCCGAAGATCAAATAATACTCGCGGCGGTAGAAAGGTCTTTGTCACAATGTACTTTAAAAAAAGAACATTCCTTTTGTCATTTAGTAAAACACTTCGTATATAAATGATTCCTTTTGAATAAAAGTAGAAGTCAAATGGGTTTATACAGCGTATAAAAGAAAGTCTTGTATTTGAAAAAAATATGCCTTAATGAAAGGAGATTGAGACGAAATCTGATACCTCATGTCTGACTTGACTCGATCGCTCTTTAATCTCCTGAATAATAAACTAGTGTTAATTTCTACTTGCTTAATAACCTTTTTCAAGCTTATTATTCCTTTTATAACACTTATTTCCATGTTATAAACATTATGTAATTATTTAAGTTAATAATGATTGTCTTGTCGATATTTGGTTCTTAAGTCAAAAATGGACTTTTTACAATTACCTGTTGTTCATGTAGAGAAATATCCATTATATATAGAATTATATTCATTATGTAGATATCATATATATCATATATATCTAGTATATTCATGCATTTATAATATTACATAACATTTAGAGATAAGAAATGAAATGCACCGTTCATGGAGATGGTAAGCCGTACGTACGTATGAACGCTACTTTCATTTCTATTTCGTATTTAATGGAATTAAATAATAATTATATAGAGGTATATTAGAAATCTAGAAAAATATCATATGTAATAACATTAACTTCATCCTTTATATGTCCCACATATGGCACTAATGAATCAAATCACTTTGAAGGGGCAATAGTCTGCACTTCCTAAAATTAAGATATCGTGTTTACCCATAATGGAACCCATAAAGGTATGAATTAAAAGAAAAATACAGAAGCATATGGAAAACATAAACATAAAATATATCATATATAAATATAGTGACATCTTAATTGTCACGACCTGTCCTCGGGGCCCGTGCCGTGACTACCCCAAGCCCGCCTTCCATAGGCCAAGGGCTGGCGACCAGCACCAAAGGCGTAAATCCTGATAAATGGGAAGGCATTTCCTTTATAAAATAAACAAAACACCACAGAGTACAAGTGAAAGTGAAACACTAAGTAAATCTGAACAAGCTGTGCTGAAAGTAAAAGGGGCCGGAAATACAAGCCCAACTGTAAAGTACAACTGGAAAGGAAAAACAGCAACTGAAAAGTAAATCTGCAACCTCGAACCGTCCACTGGAAGTCCCACCTGAAGGGTGGGTACAGATAGCCTCCTCAGCTCCTCGGGTCCAACCGTCTGCTCCAAGTATGTCCCGTCCAGTGGTCCACCTCCAAGTATCGTCCTGCTCCGAAAGTCCAATCCAAGATCAGCGTTGTCCGTCGTCTGCAACCAACACAACGAAGTGCAGGCATAGCCCGTGCAGGGGTGAGTACAAGATACTCAGTAGGGACCCCGAGACCCCTGATGGTCTCCCAAAATCCACAAAGTACAATCCACAAAGGAAAGATACAATTACGAAGTAACAACCGACACTACTTTGGTATATGCCCATACATATACCTATGTCACCAATTCTCGTTCGGCTCCAACATCCGAGCTCAAGTACAACCCAGTCCACAAAGGAAAGCAAGACGTTATCCACATAGGTTAGAACAACTCAATCCACATAGGATAGAAAATTGTAATCCACATAGGATAGCACAACACAATCCCCAAATGATAGCAAAACGTAAAACAGCTCACACAGGTATACTTCTTCAAAGACGATAGAGATGATCACTAATCCATCTAAGTCGTCGGACCCACAAAGGATCGATAGGTACTAACCCCCGCAATGACCCACGTAGGATCGAACCCACAAAGGATCGATAGGTGACTAACCCCCGCAAAGACCCACAAAGGATCGGACCCACACAGGATCTGTAGGCGCTGGCTCACACAGGACCATTGAGCGCGTACCCACATAGGATCAGACCCACATAGGATCTGTAGCACTGACCCACGTAGGATCGGATCCACATAGGATCTATAGCACTGACCCACATAGGATCACTGAGTGCTGAAGTCGTCGTCGTCACATCCACTGAGGATCTCTACACAGTCGTCATCATCGATGTAGTCACAACCAGCTCTAGGGTTCCCGCACACAGCAAGCTCATCCGAGGAGGGTCCGCACCATGAGCTGAGAGGCCGATACATCAACTGACATAATGTCTAGAGTAGATGTATCCAAAAGTTCCGTATCATCAACAGGAACTCAACGCAACAGACGGCGCATCAATCAGACGTCTGGTCTGAGAGATATTTGCTTTTTCGTCCCAGGGGCCCGGTTGGTTTTTAAGGCAAAACCAACCTGACCATACTCCACCTGCGTCCAAACCTCATGCGAATTAAGACAAAATATCCTTCTCACTAAGAGGAATCCAACCAAGTTGACTGCACGTCAATCGGACGTCCGGAGCTCAAGATATAAGTGTTTCCGCTCCGAGGGCCCGGTTGGTTTCGTGTACAAACCAACCCGGCTGAACCCAAAGTATTCAGAAACCTTGCGTGTAATATACCTAAATGACCGCCTCGTTCCAAGGACTGCTACTCAACTGACGGTGCGTCGATTAGAGGTCCGTAGCCCAAGTTATGGGCAAAAGACTAAAGACGGTCCGAAATCGGGGGTTTCGGGCCCGGACCGACCTGGCCCGAGACCCACTGGGTCGGCCCGAACCGGGTCAACCCGGCCCGGCGCGGCCCGGCAAGCACGGCCCGGAGACCCGCGCACTGGGCGCGCTAGCCGGGGCTCGGCCAAAACGGCCGAGCCGTTTTTTGGCTCGCACACGGGGGGTGGGGGTGCTGCCCCCTCGGTTTCTTTGAAACTGCGGCCCCCAATTAAGGGGGCCATTATTCTGGCCGGCCGGGGGAATTTAATTCCCCCGATTTCTTCACGTCTGGCCGGGCCGCCCTAGCCGGCCGGTTCCTGCTCCACGGGACCGGTGACGGACGGTCCCCTTCCAGCACAATGCCGGCGGCCCGGTGCCGGCCGCCGGTCACCCTGCTCCGCCGCGACCTGGAACAGTCCGCGACCCTTGTCGTCCACCGCGGCGCGACGGCCCCGTGCCCTTCCGTCGCGGCCCCTCTCCGACCACGATGTCTTCGGCTTTCTTCGACGCGGCGCGACGACGTCGCGTCCTTGTTCTTCTTTTCACGGTGCGGTGCGACGGCGCCGCGAATTTCCTTGTTGCAAGATTCTGCGTGGTGCGACGGCACCACGCCTTCCCATACCAAACCACAAAGGAACCAATATGAAATAAGGAGGAGGGTCGGCCGTGTTTGTGCAGTTCGGCCCCCTCGCGTTATTCGATAACAATTGGATTTTAATCCACGAAGATCGTCAAGTTTGTATTCACAAAAAAATAAAAAAAAAATAAACCCCTTCCTTGGTTCAAGAGCGGAGCTTGTTCGGAGATTCGCTGTGAAAAACGACGTCACGGGTGAAGCTCCTTAAGTTGACGGAGAACACCCGAGGAGGAAGTGGCGTCTCCTTTTTGTTGACACGGGAAGAAGATCGAAAGAGGGGGCATCTTCGATCTTCAGAAACACACCGGCTGCGAAGAGGAGAAGAGACGACACGTCGATATCTTCTTATGGTGACGTCGTTCTTCGTCGTAGTCTTGGTGTTCTTTGTGATGAAGATGAAACACCTAAGAGTTCTCTCCTCAATTGTCCAAACACAACATCCAACCAAAATAAAATAAGGTTCACCCTTATTTTATTATCTCATGCCACAATTCAAAATTCAAAACTTTAAATCATTAATTGAATTGTTAAGTGGCATACATTAAGAGAGGAGATGAAAAGTCATAAGAGTTACATAACTTACGTGGGGGTTAAGTGGAGTTAGGGAGTGAAGGAAAATGAAATGGCGGGGGCTCCTGTGGGCCCCACATCACCTTTAATCGACACATGTAACAACAGTGGGTCCCACCCTAACTCCTACACTTAAGTTCTAACTCAAGGAGAAGAGAAATAAAATTCTTAAGGAAAAATTTTATTTCACTAACACTTAATCCACAAAATTAAACAATTCTAAACGAGAAAAAAACATTAGAAAAGGTGTTCCTAAGAAAATACCGGTGCTACGGTTCCATCGGTGCCCTCGGAATTCGATTCCGAGCACCGGTTCAAAAGTTATAAATTCCCGCTCGTTCGTTCACTGAACGTACCCCAGCCAAACTTCGAAAATTGATTTCGGGCACACCGGGCCTCTGAATCAGGTGTTGTCAAAAACTGCATTCATGTAAAATCCCAAAGAACAGTAAGAAAAAATTTCTCTTGAATTTTACAGGTTTTTACATTACTCCCACCTCAGGGCTTTATGTCCCCATAAAGATACATCATAACTAGGGAAACAAATGAGGGTACTTAGCACGCATCTGAGCCTCCCACTCCCAAGTGCTCTCCTAGAGGTTCCTGTGCTGCCATCTGATGCGCACTAGAGGAATCGACCATCCACGTAGGACCCACTCCTGTCAATCCTCGATCTCCACTGGAACCTCCGCTAAAGTCACCCCATCGTCAATGTCTAGCTCCCCATGGTCAATGATATGCGGCGGGTCGTGCACATATCTCCTCAACTAAGGCACGTGGAAGACGTCGTGCACCCGGTGCAACTGAGGCGGTAGAGCCAGACGATAAGCCACCTCACCTATCCTGCTGAGGACCTGGAATGGTCCGATGATGCGTGGAGACAACTTTACACCTCATCCAAATCTCCGTATACCACGTTGAGGCGAGATCCGCAAGAAGACATGGTCACCATCCTCAAACTCCAGTGGCCACCACCTCCTGTCAGCATAAGACTTCTGCCGGCTCCGAGCTGTTCTCATCCACTCCTGGATGACCTGGACCTTCTCTGTCATGGCCCGGACCATCTCTGGTTCCACAAGTGCTGACTCCCCTGGGTCTGTCCAGCACAACGGTGATCTGCAAGGTCGGTCGTACAATGCCTCGTATGGTTCCATCCCGATGGTGGAGTAGTAGCTGTTGTTGTATGCGAATTCCACCAAGGGTAGGTGGTCCTCCCAGCTACGACCAATGTCGAGGACACATGCGCGGAGCATGTCCTCGAGTGTCTGAATGGTCCTCTCCGTCTAACCATCTGTCTGCGGGTGATAGTCGGTGCTCAGACAAAGCTGCATTCTGAACGCCTCCTGTAACCCCTTCCAAATCCAGGAAGTAAAATGAGCATCTCGGTTGGATACGATAGAAGATGGCACACCGTGAAGCCATACAATCTCCTGAACATAGAGACGTCCCAAGATCTCCACTGAGCCCTGCTCTCTGATGGGTAGAAAGTGCGCCGACTTGGTGAGTCGGTCGACAATCACCCAAATGGAATTGTGACCTCTGGAAGTGCGTGGAAGTCTAGACACGATGTCCATAGATATTCCATCCCACTTCCACTCCGGGACCTCCTAGGTCTGTACCAAGCCTGCTGGTACCTGATGCTCTGCCTTCACCTGCTGGCAGGTGAGGCATCGAGAAACGAACTCCGCCATAGCCTTCTTCATGCCCGGCCACCAGTGCTGTTGTCTGAGATCCCGGTATATCTTTGCCACTCCAGGATGTACCGCCAAAGGAGAAGTGTGAAACTCTCTCAGAACCTCCCCTCGTAAAGCAACTGGTACCAAGGTACATCCTCTGAAAAGGACGTCGTGCTCTGCTCCAAAGGAGAAACCATCAGGTGCCTGTCCTGAGGATATTTGTGCACGCCGTGTCTCACAGTCGGCATCCCCATGCTGCGCCTCTCTGACTCACTGTAGTAGCGGAGGAGTAACTATGAGAGACTGAAGGAAAGCTGCCCCATCTCTATCCACGAAGGATATCTGTAAAGCGTATAGCTGATCTATCGCCTCCTCAAGTAGTAGAATGCCCGTCCTCCTGCTGAGAGCATTGGCTACCACGTTCCCCTTTCCAGGAGTATAGACTATCTCAAAGTCATATTCTTGGAGGAACTCGAGCCATCGCCACTGTCTCAGGTTCAGGTCCTTCTATGAGAAGATGTACCTGAGACTCTGGTGGTCAGAATAGACTGTAAAGTGCTCACCCATCATATAGTGTCGCCATGTCTTCAGAGCGAAGACCACTGCTGCTAACTCCAGGTCATGGGTAGCGTAGTTCTGCTCATGAGGCCTCAACTGACGTGATCCATAGGCGATCACTGCCCGCTCCTGCATCAGGACACATCCGAGTCCGGTCCCTGATGCATCGCAGTAGACTACGTACCCTACTCCCTCCTCTGGCAACCTAAAGATAGGTGTGCTGGTCAATCTCTGTCTTAGCTCCTGAAAGCTCTGCTGACATATGTCCAACCACACAAAGGGTTTCCCCTTCTTCATCAAAGCTGAGAGTGGTGCCGCAACTCTGGAAAAGTATGGCACAAATCTCCAATAGTACCCAGGTAGTCCCAAGAAACTCTGCACCTCCGTCACGCTCCTGGGTGGCTCCCAAGCTAACACTGTCTCGATCTTCGTAGGATCCACCGCAACTTCCACCTTAGAGATGACGTGTCCCAAGAAGTGGGCCTCATGTATCCATAAATGACACTTAGAGATCTTACCATAAAGCTGGTGCTCTCGGAGTGTGTCAAGAAAAACTCACAAGTGGTAGGCATGCTCCTCCTCAATGGTCAAGTAGATCAAAATGTCTTCGATGAAGACCATGACAAATCGATCAAGGCAAGGCTGAAAGATCCTGTTCATGAGGGCCATGAACACTGCTGGAGCATTGGTCACACCAAATGGCATAACCAAGAACTCATAGTGGCCATATCGACATCTGAAGGCCGTCTTCTGTACGTCCTCATCCCGAACTCTAAGCTAATGATAACCTGACCTGAGGTCTATCTTCGAGAACCACCATGCTCCCTTGAGCTGATCGAAGAGGTTGTCAATCCTCGGTAGTGGATAATTGTTCCTCACTGTCTCCTGGTTCAGGCGACGATAGTCGACACAAAGTCGCAAACACCCGTCCGCCTTCTTGGAGAACAAAATCGGGGAAGCCCAGGGTGAAACACTGGGTCGGATGAATCCCTTGCCATGCAAGTCCTCCAACTGTACCCGTAGCTCTCGAAGCTCAGCAGGGGCCATCCGATATGCTGGGGTGGATATCGGGTCTGTCTCGGGGTACAAGTCAATATAAAAGTCTACCTCTCTACGAGGAGGTAGTCCTGAAACGTCGTCGGGAAAAATGTCCGCATATTGGTCCACCACTGCAGGAAAACTAGGACTCTGCACGTCAACTGCTCCCAGGATGAGGCTAGCCAACTGATGAGTGATGGGATGTACTCTCATTTGCGTGAGTCCATCCTGTGCTGCTAAGGCTCCCTTATCACCGGTGAAGGTAAACCTGCTCCCGTCAGCGCGAACATATCGCACCTTGCACCTAATACAGTCGGTCTGAGCATGAACCGTAGATAACCAATCCATTCCCAAGATGACGTCGTAAGGCCTCGACGCCACTACAAGAAGATCCCAGCCGAAGATCTTTCCTCCTAGAGAAGGCCCACACTGCCGGCACGAGTGCGTAATCATCGAGTCTGATCCCGTAGGAGTCTCTATCCATAACGATCGAGCCAAAGGCTCTGTCGGAATCTCGGAGCTCCGAACAAGGGAAGTGGCTATGAAGGAATGACTCGCTCCTATGTCTATAAGAACTGCAGCAAGGGTGGAATAGACACATATAGTACCTCGAATCATCTCAGGCGCGCCGTGGTCATAGGCCTCCACTGCCTGGAGCTGAGCCTGTCTCTGTCCGCCAGCTCCCTGTGGTCGGGGTGGACCTCCTGGTGGTGGTGGTGGTAGAGCCTCAAAACGTCGCCCACCACCTACTGCTCGGCCAGCTCCTCTACCTCGTCTGCCTGCTCCCTAGGGACTGCCATGTTCGACCCTCTACCTCTACCTAGGTGGTCCCTCAACTGTCTGCTACTCCTCTACTCGGCGGGTCGGGCAGTCACGAGCCATGTGGCCCTACCCGCCGCATGCGTAGCACTGCTTGCCTCTCGAAAGACTGGCTCCGCGCTGAGTGCCCCGCACTGCTGAGCCAGTGTCCTGAGGTCGTCTGCCTGAGGGTCTGGTCTTCCTAGACCTGTGAGTCATCCGTTGAATGCCTGCTGCAGATGACTCTGCCAAGTTCCGCCCTGCGGTAGGCCTCGCTATTTAAGTAGGCTCAGCAAGAAAGCTCTCGATCAGAAGGGCTCGCTCTAGTACCCCTGCCTGAGTCGGAATGCTGAGGGAGATCAGCGATGCCCTGATCTCCTGTCTCAATCCCTGCTCGAAGGTCCGGGACCGGAAGAATGGGTCTCATACCATGTCTATCGAGTAGCGCGATAGATCTGTAAATCTCGCCGAGTACTGGGCGACTGACAAGCTGCCCTGCCGCAGCTGTAGAAGGTCCTAGATACGCACCGCACGGAAGGTGGATGGGACGAAATCCGAGCAGAAGAGGCTCTCCAAGTCCGTCCAGAGGAGAGATGCCTCATCGTGCACCTGGAGCAACAAGCTCCACCATCTGCTTACTGCCGCGTGCAGTAGGCTCACGGCGAGGATCACCATGAGGTCTGCTGGTGTCCTCACTAACCTGAAGACTCGCACCACTGCCTCCAGCCAATCCTCGGCTACCTGAGGATCCGTCTCCCCACGGAACCTGGGTGGTCGCAGGTGATGGAACTCATGCAGTGCACTAAGGCGACGTGCTTCGTTAGCGGCTGGGGCTAGTGCCATCGGAGGCTCGGTGGGTAGAGGTACCGCCAGTGCCTTTGCTGTCAAAGGGCCATGCACCGAGGCCTCGTCACTCGGTGGGCTATCATCACCCACAACTCTTGGTACCATAGCTGGCTGTCATCATGGGGCCATCTTGAAAGGAAACAGATGCACCATGGTCAAACAGTATACCTGGTGAGCTGACACAATGTAATCACAAAGAAAACTTGAAACAGACATGCAATCAATGTTTTCGTTTATTAAGTCGGAAATCAGAATTCAGGGTCCTGGTGTACAGATACGTCAGCCGCCGCACCAACACTGGACTCCCTGGACTGATAACCACACTTAATACAATTAACACTATTGCTTCACATAGAAAAATATTAGAGTCCTGAGTTCTGTGGTAGAACTGAACTCCTCTGATACCAATTTGTCATGACCCATCCTCGGGGCCAGTGTCGTGACTACACCAAGCCTGCCTTCCATAGGCCAGGGGCTAGCGACCAGCACCAAAGGTGTAAATCCCAATTACTGGGAAGGCATTGCCTTTATAAAGTAAAAAAACACCAAAGAGAACAAGAGGAAGTGAAACACTATGTAAATCTGAACAAGATGTGCTGAAAGTAAAAGTGGCCTAAAATACAAGCCCAACTGTAAATGAAAAACAGCAACTGAAAAGTAAAACTGTAGCCTCGAACCATCCACTGGAAGTCCCACCTGAAGGGTGGGTACAGATAGCCTCCTCAGATCCTCGGGTCCAACCGTCCGCTCCGAGTATGTCCCGTCCAGTGGTCCACCTCCAGGTACTGTCCTGCTCCGAAAGCCCAAACCAAGATCAGTGATGTCCGTCGTCTGCAACCAACACAACGAAGTGTGGGCATAACCCGTGCAGGGGTGAGTACAAGATACTCAGTAGGTACCCCGAGACCCCCGATGGTCTCCCAAAATACACAAAGTAAAATCCAAAAAGGAAAGATATAATTACGAATTAACAACCGACACTACTTAGTTATATGCCCATACATATTCCTAAGTCACCAATTCTCATTTGGCTCCAACATCCGAGCTCAAGTACTACCCAGTCCACAAAGGAAAGCAAGACGTTATCCACATAGGTTAGCACAACTCAATCCAAAAAGGATAGAAAAGCGTAATCCACATGGGATAGCACAACACAATCCGCAAAGGATAGAAAAACGTAAAACAGCTCACACATGTATACTTCTTCGAAGACGATAGAGAAGATCACTGATCTATCTAAGTCGTAAGACCCACAAAGTATCGATAGGTACTAACCCCCGCAATGACCCACATAGGATTGGACCCACAAAGGATCGATAGGTAACTAACCCCCGCAAAGACCCACAAAGGATCGGACCCACACAGGATCTGTAGGCGCTGGCCCACACAAGACTGCTGAGCGCGGACCCACATAGGATCGGACACACATAGGATCTGTAGAACTGACCCACGTAGGATCAGATCCACATAGGATTTGTAGCACTGGACCACATAGGATTGCTGATTGCTAAAGTTGTTGTCGTCGCATCCACTGAGGATCTCTGCACAGTCGTCATCATTGATGCAGTCACAACCAGCTCTAGGGTTCCCGCACACAGCAAGCTCGTCCGAGGAGGGTCCGCTCCACGAGCCGAGAGGCCGATACATCAACTGACACAAAGTCTGGAGTTGATGTATCCAAAAGTTCCGTATCGTCAACAGGAACTCAACGCAACAGATGGCGCGTCAATCAGACGTCCGGTCTGAGAGATATTGGCTTTTTCGTCCCGGGGGCCCGGTTGGTTTTTAAGGCAAAACCAACCCGACCGTACACCACCTGCGTCCAAACCTCAGGCGTAGTAAACCAAATGATCTGTCTCACTAAGAGGAATCCAACCAAGTTGACGACACGTCAATCGGACGTCCGGAGCTCAAGATATAAGTGTTTCCGCTCCGAGGGCCCGGTTGGTTTCGTGTACGAACCAACCCGGCCAAACTCAAAGTATTCTGAAACCTTGAGTGTAATATACCGAAACGACTGTATCGTTCCAAGGACCGCTACGAAACTGACGGTGCGTCGATCAGAGGTCCGTAGCCCATGTTATGGGAAAAAGACCTAAGAAGGTCCGAAATCGGGGGTTTTGGGCCCTGACCGACGCGGCCCGAGACCCCCTGGGTCGGCCTGAACCGGGTCGACCCGACCCGGGTCCGGGTGGACCTGGCCCGGCGGCCTGGCGACCCGCGCGCTGGCCGGGGCTCGGCCAAAACAGTCGAGCCGTTTGTTGGCTCACACGCGGGGGGGTGGGGGGGGGGGGCACTGCCCCCTCAGTTTCTTTGAAACCGCGACCCCCAATTAAGGGGGCCGTTATTCTGGCCTTCCGGGGGAATTTAATTCCCCCAGTTTCTTCACGTCCGTCCCGCCCGCCCTGGCCGGCCGGTTCCTGCTCCACGGGACCGGCGACGGCCGATCCCCTTCCAGCACCGACGCCGGCGGCCCGGTGCCGGCCGCCAGTCACCCTACTCGGCCGAGGCCCGGAACCGGCCACGGCCCTTGTCGTCCAGCGCGGTGCGACGGCGCCGCGCCCTTCCGCAGCGGCCCCGCTCCGGCCACGGTGTCTTAGTCTTTCATCGACGCGGTGCGAGGGCGCCGCGTCCTTGTTCTTCTTTTCACGGCGCGACGCGACGGCGGCGCACATTTCCTTGTTGCATGATTCCGCATGGTGCGACGACACCACGCCTTCCCGTACCAAACCACAAAGGAACAAATATGAAATAAGGAGGAGGGTCGGCCGTGTTTGTGCGGTCCGGTCCCCTCGCGTTATTCGATAACAATTGGTTTTTAATCCATGAAGATCATCAAGTTGGTATTCCCAAACAAACAAATAAATAAAAAATAAACCCCTACCTTGGTTCAAGAGCGGAGCTTGTTCGGAGATTCGCCGTGGAAAAAGACATCGCGGGTGATGCTCCGTAAGTTGACAGAGAATGCCCGAGGAGGAAGTGGTGTCTCCTTTTTGTTGACATGAGAATAAGATCGAAAGAGGGGGCATCGTCGATCTTTGGAAACACACCGGCTGCGAAGAGGAGAAGAGACGGCACGTCGATCTCTTCTTATGGTGACAGCGTTCTTCATCGTAGTCTTGGTGTTCTTCGTGATGAAGATGAAAAACCTATGAGTTCTCTCCTCAATTGTCCAAACACAACATCCAACCAAAATAAAATATGTTTCACCCTTATTTTGTTATCTCATTCGACAATTCAAAATTCAAAACTTAAAATCATTAATTGAATTGTTAAGTGGCATACATTAAGAGGGGAGAGGAAAAGCCATAAGAGTTACATAACTTAAGTGGGGGTTAAATGGAGTTAGGGAGTTAAGGAAAATGAAAAGGTGGGGGCTCGTGTGGGCCCCACCTCACCTTTAATCCACACAAGTATCAATAGTGGGTCCCACCCTAACTCCTACACTTAAGTTCTAACTCAAGGAGAAGAAAAATAAAATTCTAAAGGAAAAATTTTATTTCACTAACACTTAATCCACAAAATTAAACAATTCTAAAAGAGAAAACACAACTTCAGAAAAAGCGTTCCTAAGAAAATACCGGCGCTGCAGTTCCATCGATGCCCTAGGAATTCGATTCCGAGCACCGGTTCAAAAGTTAGAAATTCCCTCTCGTTCGTTCACTGAACATACCCGAGCCAAACTTCAGAAATTGATTTCGGGCACACCGGGCCACGGAATCAAGTTCCGTCAGAAACTGCGTTCTTGTAAAATCTCAAATAAAATTAAGAAAAAATTTCCCTTGAATTTTACAGGTTTTTACATTAATGGACACCATGAAAGGTGTTATCAGAATATTGAACAATAATCGTTTCGTGTGGCAGAAATTCACCATCCACAAAAACAGTATATTCTTTAACCATTAGACAGAGGTGTGTAGAAGTGTAGCTTGAATCATTTTCATAAAAACATCCTAATATATTTATGATACTTTTTTTGTTACAAATTAATGTAATAAAATGAGTTTAGGGGGTTGGAGAAGCAAAATAAAACCTAAGAACATTAGAGAAGACTTTACCTTTAAATCGGGTAACTCCCTTCGGTTTGAAACAAAAGGGTACATTGATGAGCTTTCTGCCTAAGGTAAGGCTTCTAGAATGATTAGAGGGATGTGTAGTGATAAAATGAGTAGAGCTTGGTCGATCCAAAGGCTTGAGAGGTGTGGGTAAGGTTGTAGAGGTGTTGGCCTTTTATAAGAGGGAGAAGGGGCACTCTTGGATTGTTATAAAATGTTACTTTATTATAAAATGTTATTTTTGTATTTTAAAGGTCCCAAAATTATATATTTCGGGGATAAGGTGATAAGGGTTCGAAATCCACCCATCCAATATGTTTTCAAACAGTGTAAGACTTATATTTTACCTTATCTTTTCAATTTATTTAAATCATTCATTAAAGAGGTAATCGCTACATCATCATGGGGTCATAAAAAAATTTACTTATTTAATGTCTAAAAATTATAGAAAAAAATATCAGGATGTAGGAGATCTTTTTAGATTTATAGTTTATATTTATAGTAAAAAATAGGGCTTGTATAACCCCATGTAAAAATTTTTTATGTAAAACAATACATGTTTGTGACATTTTTATTTTTACTTTAAATAAAAAATATTAATGTCATTATCATACCCAAGTGGCTCCATGGGGTCCCAAAAATCGACCCATGGTTTGTAATGGTCGTCCATGACTCATAAAATATGGGTAGTACATGTGTGAAGATAAGTTCATATTATTATAACATTATTTTTTCCTTAAATTACACTAATTACCTTTAATCGAGATTAATAAAACATAAAAGTTACTACTTACCAAAAATTATTTTCATCCCATTGAACAAAACTTTACATCATAATGACAAAAATTTATGTTGTATTTTGGAAATTCAAATCAAAGAGGTGTTAAAGTTTCATTTAAATGATAAAAATCAGTTTTTTAACTACCACGTAGTGGTTTCACTATTCCTCAAAAATTGATGTTTTTCAGAAAAATACCAAAAATTCACCCTAAGATATATTCAATATTTAGGATTCATAAATTTTTTCTAACCTACATAATTAAAAGAATATTAGTATCATTAATTAATTTTATAATTAATTTCGGTTTTCAAAACAAATAGCGTGTTTTTAAGAAACAATATATATCAAAAGATTGACATTTGTTTATGTCCAATTTCAAAATGAAATTAATTACAATCTCAGCCATTGGATTAAATGGTAAAAATATATTCTAATAAATATTTAAACCTAATTAAAAAGATAATCTAACCATATAAATGAATTAGATTAAAAGGCGTTTTTGGATTAAAAGGCCGCATTTTTCACTATTCACTAAAAATGAAGTTTATCGGAAATGTACCAAAAATCTACACAAAGTAAATTTTGATGTCCCAATTATAAAGAAGGATTTTATTCGGTCCAATAGAATTTATAAGACTGACCAAAACTATATTTAAAAAGGGTCCACCATCAAAAGACGATAAATCGACCTTTTAGTGAATATTAGAGTATTTATGCTTAAAATTGATTTTTTTTTCATATTTTAAGCCTTTATCATTCATTGGATAAATGATGAAACATTTAACAAACATATATAATCATATTTTAGTAATTTATTTTCATTCCCGCCAATACAGCGGCTACGTGTTAACTACCATTTCAAATAATGTTATTATATTATTAGTGTGCAACGTAAGATTTTAAAGAGACTTGTTGTTGCATATTGGGTACGATATCGAACATAGAAACCCCTTTAAATTAAAATTAATATATAATTTACAAATATTAATAAATATGAAAATGTCTTATTATTTATTTAACTGGGATGTTACAACCCGGGTCTTTTTATGCAGTAATATTCAAGAAATTTCGAGGACGAAATTATTTGAAGGAGGCAAGAATGTAACTCCCCAAGCTTCCATGGTATGGTTCTATTTGAATAATACAATAGAGTGTGATGTACACAATTTCATGTTCTAACACACACCACAACCAATCAAACTAGACATTATGAATAGTAATACCCACTTTTTGAAATTTTATAAATTTTATCTTTCAAAATGGACTTCATTTTTTGATTCAGAATATCGAAATTAGCTTAGGGTGCATTTTTTGTATTTTTCTAAAAACATTCAATTTTTATTGAATAATGAAAAACACTGAGTTATAGTTTAAAAATGAAATCATATTTATAAAATTATTATTTTATATAAATTTAATTAAGGTCAAAATAGACACATAATGCCTATATAAGTTCAATGTAGTTCATTGGAGTCAATTTATAATAATTTTAGATATATAAAAATTTCGTTGATATTTTCACCATCTTTTACTCATCTCCTATGAGAATTTTCAAATTCACAAAAAACATAATTTTACCGCTTCTGTGAATGGAATTTCAAAAATCCGAGAGACACGGTTGATATCAGTAAGTAAAATGTGGTTAAATGAGATGAAAGTAATTTTTGATGAATAGTAATTTTTTACTTTTATTTACCATGGTTAAAAGTAAATAGGGTTATTAAGGGTAAAAATGATATTAATATTACCCTAACACATGTCCTTATTCTATTGAACTACTATATCTCAACCAAAAAAACCTTAGGAATAAAATATTATCATTTAGGTTCACTTGGATTAGATTAGAACATTTATTATTATTTAATTCAAAGAAGAGTTAAAGAGTTAAAATCAATGTTTAATTAACAAAACATTTCTAATATAGTGTTATATATAAGATTAATTCTATTGTAAATATTCATTAGAAAGAAAAAAGATTTCCTACATAATGGTATTTTATCTATAATATTAAGTAATTAAATAATTTAATTTATTTATGACACAATGGTGATGGAGTAATTACCTATTTAATGAAATATTATAATAATTGATATTATAAATATCCAAAAAGATGTTATTTGAGACTTTTTATTAAATAAAATAATTTTATAGGTTAATATGACATATTAGGATTAGTTATATGAATTTTTTTTGAAGTTATAATGTTATGAATTTATAAAAAATAGTGTCAAAAAAGAAATAAAAGTGTTTTTAAAACAAATAGTATATATTTAATTGATATTGTATTCCTAAAAATCTATTGTTCAGACAAAGGACTTATATAATGATAGGTGTATCATTAATGGACCACTTGGGGGTCTCTTGGATGTTTATAGTAATTTTATTAACCATATAATATAAAAATACAAAGAGACATGGTAAATTCCAAACTAATTAACTAACAGTTAAAACGAAATGATAAGGTTAATAAAGTGACCCAAACCAGTCTAAAACCTATTGGTTGAGTTGTTTTCGACCAATCCACTCTATAGACTTGAAATAAATAAGTTTGGTGCCATTAGAAACTGAATATAAATTTATTATAAAATAATAATTTAATTTTTTTCCTAAGGTTCCCCTCACCCCTCTCATAAAAGGTCACTCCTCCTTCTCTCAAATTCTCACCTTCAAAGCCTTTTGGCTCAGCCAACCCCTACCTAAATATGCATCGAGGAGCTATAGAGGGCACCTCCAGTCACTTAATATGTCCAATGCATTCCTCATATGAACACGTTTAAACATAACATAAATATTCGTATTAAAACTAGTATACGAAATGTCAATACATTCTCCATAAACCATGAATGATATAAAAATAACACATCCACAGTCAAACATATCCTAAAAACTTCATTACCATATCAAAGTTTTAAATCATAATAAATCAACTTCAAATAAGCGTAAAATCTATCAAAGGATGTTGACATAGATGAAATCAAAACTATTTGAGAGAAATAAATCTTTTTTTAAATCATTTAAAAGTCACATAATTATAAAAGAAAACATTATATTGAAAATATTATTATATGATTTTAAGGGATGATTCGATGATTTTTTTAATAGCGGAAAATAGTTGCACCCACTGTATAAGATAAAAATGACATTCATACCATAATTTTGTCAAAAAGTTTAAAAAGGACCTTTTTTGGAAAACTATGGAATGATTCCATTATAAAAAGTCAAACAAGGGTATAAATGACATTCAACCATATTCTATAAAATAGTAAGAATGATTTTAAAAACCATTTTACAAAACATGTATGTGGATGATAAAGTGGTCCCAGTAGATAATTATGTATAGACTACCTCGGATAAAGAGTTCTCAGACCGATGATGAAGAGTTTAAAATGAAGATTGAAGCTGTGAATGATGGGAGATTGAGTGACTTTCTGTATGAAGATGGAATTTTGAAATTTGGGAAGAGACTTTGTGTTCCCTATAAACCTGATCTAAAAATGGAATTGTTGGATGATGCTCGTAGTTTTTATTTAACTATACACCCTAAGAGCACCAAAATTTATAGAGATTTAAAGGAACATTTATGGTGGGACAACATGAAGATGGATATTGATGATTTTTTGTCAAGATGTATGTTTTGTTAAAAAGTGAAAGTTGGAAGGCAACAGCCCGGAAGAGTCATGAAACCTCTTCTCATACCTAAGTGTAAATGGGATAATATCACGATGGACTTTGTCATGGGACTAACAAAGACTCCTAGAAGAAATGATGCAATATGGTTCATTATTGATCTTCTTACCAAGTCAGTGCATTTTCGTGCTATAGGGGAGGATTTACCAATTGAATGTCTAGCAGGACTATATATTAATGATGTTGTGAGACCTCATGGAGTAACCCTATCGATTGTTTCGGATTGTGATCACTGTTTTATGTCTATATTCTGGAAATGTCTTCAGAAGAACATTGATACTGAACTTCGTTTGAGAACTTCTTACCACACACAAATAGATAGAAAATCAGAACGAACTATTCAAACCTTAAAAGACATGTTTTGATCATGGTCACTTGACTTTCAGGGTATGTGGGATCAATATTTACCTCTGGTTGAATATTCATATAACAATAGCTTCCTTTAAATTATTCGGATGGCACCATATGAAGCGTTATACGGAAAGAGATGTCGCACACCAACCTGTTTGGATGACGTTGGTGAAGGAAAACTTGTAGGCCCAGAACTGGTGGAGGAAACGATGGAAAAGGTAAAGGTAATCCAAAACCACATTAAAGCAGCTCACAGTAGGAAGAAGAGCAATGTCGATAACCGAAGGAAGGAATTGGAATTTTAGGTGGGAGACCATGTTTTCTTGAAGGTATCTCCAAGAAAGGGAGTTATACGTTTTGGTAAGGAATGTAAATTGAGTCCCATGTACATAGGACCTTTCGAAATTCTATAATGAATTGGGGTTGTAGCTTTCCATTTGGAAATGCTGCCAAGTCACTTTAAAGTTCACAATGTGTTCCATGTATCACCGTTGAGAAAATACAAGCCTCGCCCAACACATGTACTGACCTATGAGAAATTAGAACTGGAACCCGATATGTCTCATTGTGAAGAGCCTGTCAGGATTCTTGATACGGGAGAACAAGTGCTGAGAAACCGGATGACTTGTCTGGTAAATTTTCTGTGGAGAAACCATAAGATGGAAGAGGCAACGTGGGAACCTGAGGAACTTATGATGAATAACCACGCATGTCTTTTCATGTGTTAGTATTCTAGAGATTTCGAGGATGAAATTATTTGAAAGAGGGGAGAATTTTACACCACAAGCATCCATGGTACGCTTCTCTTTGAATAATACAGTAGCATGCGTTATTCACAACTTCGAGCTCAAACACACATCACAACCAATCAAACCAGCTGTTATGAATAGTAATTCCCACTTTTTGAAATTTTATAAATTTTATCATTCAAAATGGACTTCATTTTTCGATTCAGAATATCAAAATTAGCTTAGGATGAATTTTTGTTATTTTTCTGAAAACTTTAAATTTTTAATGAATAGTGAAAAACACATTGTTATAGTTTAAAAATGAAGTTTTTTAAATAATTATTTATTTTATTTAAGTTTATTTTTGGTGAAAATGGACATATAATAACTATATATGTTCAATTTAATTCATTGGCGTCAATTTAAAATACTATTAAATTTATAACAAATTTTAGAACTTTTCACCTTCTTTTGCCCATCTCCTAGGGGAATTTAAAAATTCACATTAAACATTATTTTACCACATATGTGAATGGAAATTCAAATATTCTAGAGACACAATGGATATCAGTAAGTAAAATGTTATTCAATGAGTTAAAAATAATTTTGGGTGAATAGTAATTTTTTACATTTATTTACCACGTTTAAAAGTAAATAGGATAATTAAGGGTAAAAATGATATTAATATTACCCTAACACATGTATTATTCTATTGGACCAAGTGTATCTCAACCAAAATCAACCTTTGGAATAAAATTTTATCATTTAGGTCCATTTGGATTAGATTAGGACATTTATTATTATTTAATTCATAGAAGAGCTAAAAGAGTTAAAATTAAAGATTGATTAATAAAACATTTTTTATATATAGTTATATATAAGATAAATTTGATTGTAAATATTCATTAGAAGGATATATATTTTTCTTACATAATGGTATTTTATTTATAATTTTTGGACATTAAATAATTTAATTTATTTATGACACAGTGGTGATCTAGTAATTATCTAATTAATGAAATATTAATATAATTGATAATATAAATATCCAATTAAATGTAAATTGATACTTTTTATGAATTGAAATAATATTCTAGGTTAATATGACATATTAGTAATAGTTATATGAATTTTTTTCGAAGTAATAATGCGGGTAGGAATTTATCAATGATAGTGTCAAAATTGACATAAAAGAGTTTTATAAAACAAATATTATATTACTAACTGATATTCAATTCCTAAAAAACTATTGTTCGGCAAAAGGACTTATACAATGATAGTTGTATCATTAATGGACCACTTGGGGATCTCTTGGAAGTTTATAGTAAGTTTATTAACCATAAAATATAAAAATACAATGAGACATGGTAAATGTCAAACTAATTAACTAAGAGTTAAAACTAAAATGATAAGGTTCATAAAGTGACACAAACCTATATAAAACCTATTGTTTGAGTTCTTCTCTACCCATCCCCACCATATCGTCAAAATAAATCAGTTTGGAGCCATTAGAAACTTAATATAAATTTATTATAAAATAATATTTTATGTTTTTCGTAAGGTGCCCCTCACCTCTCTGATAAAAGGGAACTCCCCTTCTCTCAAATTCATTGCTTCAAAAACTTTTGATACAGCCAACCCCTGCCCAAATATGCATCGAGGAGCTATAGCGGGCTCCACCTTCCACTTATTACGTCCAATGCATTCCTCATATGAACATGTTTAAACATAACATAATCATTCTTATAAAAACTATCATACGAAATGTCAATACTTTCCCCATAAACCATGAATGGTATAAAAATAACACATCCACAGTCAAACATATCTCAAAACCTTCACTAAAATATGATCGTTATGTATCATAATAAATCAACTTGAAATAAGATTAAAATCCATCAAAGCATGTTGACATAGATGAAATAAAAACTATTTGAGAGAAATATCTCTTTTTTTAAATCATTAAAAAGACACATAATTATAAAATAAAACATTTACTTTGAAAATATTCTTATAAGATTTTAAGGGAAGCTTCGACAAAATTATAATGGTGGACAGTAGCTGCACCCACTGTATAAGTCAAAAAGTCATTCTTACCTTAATTTTGTCGAAAAGGTTAAAAAGGATCTTGTTTAGAAAACGAGAGAAATATTCCTTTATAAACATCTTATAAAAAGTAAAATAAGGAAATAAATGACTTTAACCCATATTCTGTAAAATAGTTAGAATTATTTGGAATACATTTTTAAAAAACATGAATGTGGATGATAAAGAGGTCCCAGTAGAAAATTACATATAAACAATTTTGGATAATGAAGAGATTGTGAAATAAATTATTACCTTATACTTTTCCTTGGTTGAAGGTAGTTTAACCTCCTTTATAATATTTAAATAGTTGTTATTAAATTATACATGAATCATATACATTAATATGATATCATATATGATCTTTTAACATTTCTTAGTTAATAATATCTTATCATTATCGTCGTTTCAGGTGTTAACACACTCATTTTATTTTATCTGTTTTGTTATATAATCCATGTTTATTATGTATATGTTGTATGTTAGTCATATATATATTTATATCAAGTCATTAAACATTATTATTAATCATAAAATCATAATTATACTTGAATGGATACGATGAGGAATGAATCTCATCGCGTTCATGGAGACGATAGTCCGTACGTACGCACGACCGACAATATCATTCATTTGATATTAAAATATTATACAATTGGATATAATGTCATATATAAAGAATAATTATAATGTTATATTTATTATTTACTTAAATTACACATTATTATCATACACATCCAAATAATAATGTTTTGAATAACAATGACATCGCGACGTGGAGACGGTAGGTCGTACGTACGCACCTATGGTGACATGTCATATAAAGGATGGATAGAGTACTGAATATGGTTTTAACATATTTATAATAACATCACATTATAAAGAAGATACTGGAGTTATTATTTTAGAATGGAAATAACAACGAAAGAAGAAGTTGAAGAATAAAGGAACTTGAAATAGGGTGGTGAAAACATTACCACTTCCTCAGGTTCTTCATTTTAATTTGATCAAAAGGGCTTCATAGGTTAGATTTATGATCAAACTAAGGACTCTACGATGAAGTGAGAGAATTTGGGAGGATATTTGGGAAGTGTATGGCCATTCCAAAAGGATTTTAAGGTGTGAATTATAGATAAGGTGGACTGCCCTTTTATAAGAGGGGTGAGGGGCACCTTTGGAAAAGCAAGAAATATTATTTTATAATAAATACATATTCCGTTTATAATGGCTCCAAAATGATTTATTTCGAGTATAAGGTGGGGATGGGTCGAAAAAAACTCATCCAATAGGTTTTAGATAGGGTTGGGTCACTTTATTAACCTTATCTTTTAGTTTTAACTCTAAGTTAATTAGTTTGACATTTAGCATGTCTCTTTGTATTTTTTTATTATATGGTTAATTAACTTACTATATACTTACATGCAACCCCAAAGTGTCCCATTAATGATACACCTATCATTATATAAGTTTTTTGGCCGAACCGTAGATTTTTAGGAATAGAATAGAAAATAATTATATAATATTTGTTTTAAAAACTCTTTTTGTCAATTTTTACACTATTTGGTATTTTGTTTTTGATAAATTCATAACATAAATATTACTTAAAAAAAATTCATATAACCCATTATAATATGTCATATTAACCTATAAAATTAGTGGAATTCATAAAAAGTATCAAATTACATTTATTTGGATATTTCTAATATCAATTATTTTAATATTTTATTAATTAGTTAATTACTGCATCACCATTGTGTCATAAATAAATTAAATTATTTAATGTCTAAAAATTCTAAATAAAATACCATTATGTAGGAAATCGTTTTATCTTTCTAATTAATATTTACAATCAAATCTATCTTATGTATAACCCTATATTAAAAATGTATTATTAATTAAACTTTGATTTTAACTCATTTAACTCTTCTTGGAATTAAATAATAATAAATGTCCTAATCTAATCCATGTTGACCTAAATGATAATAGTTTATTCCTATGGTTTATTTGGGTCGAGGTAAACTTGTCCAATAGATTTAGGACTTCTGTTAGGGTAATATTAATATCATTTTAACCCTTAATTATGCTATTTAATTTTAACCGTGGTAAATAAAAGTAAAAAGTTACTATTCACAACACATTATTTTCATCTCATTGAACCACATTTTACATAATGATATCAACCGTGTCTCTTGGATTTTTGAAATTCCAATCACAGAAGTGGTAAAATTATTTTTTATGTAAATTTGCAAATTCTCCTAGGAGATGGGTAAAAGACGGTGAAAAGTTCTATGATATTTATATATATATATAATTATTATAAATTGACTCCAATGAAATACAATGAACATATATAGTTATTCTATGTCTATTTTGACTTTAATTAAAATTAAATATAATAAATAATTATTAAAATAAAAATTCGGTTTTAAACTATAACTGAGTGTTTTTTCACTATTCATCAAAAATTGAATGTTTTCAGAAAAATTCCAAAAATTCACCCTATGCTAATTTTGATATTCTGAATCCAAAAATAAAGTCCAGTTTGAAAGATAAAATTTATAAAATTTTAAAAAAGTGGGTATTACTGTTCATAACTGGTATTTTGATTGGTTGTGGTGTGTGTTAGAACTCGAAGTTGTGTACAACACACGCAATTGTATCATTCAAAGAGAAGCGTACAGTCAAAGCTTGGGGTGTTACATTCTCCCCTCCTTCAAATAATTTTTTCCTCAAAATTTCTAGAATATTGCTGCATTAAAAGTCTCGGGTGGTTCTTCATCATAAGTTCCTTGGGTTCCCACATTGCCTCTTCCTTCTTATGGTTTCTCCATAGAACATTTACAAGATGAGTCGTCATGTTTCCTAGCACTCATTCTCTCATATCAAGAATCTTGACAGGCTTTTCGCAATAAGACAGATCGGGTTCCAGTTCTAATTCCTCATAGGCAAGTACATGATTTGGGTCAGACATGTATTTTCTCAATTGTGATATGTGTAACACATAGGGAACTTGGGAGAGATTTGGCGGCATTTCCAAACAATAAGCTACAACCCCAATTAGTTCTAGAATTTTGAATGGTCCTATGTACCTGGGACTCAATTTACATTCACCTATTCAATCATTTCTTCCACCAGTTTTGGGCCGAGAAGTTTTCTTTCACCAACGTCATCCCAACAGGTTGGTGTGCGACATCTCTTTCTATATAACGCTTCATATGGTGAAATCCAAATACTTGAAATGAAGCTATTGTTATAAGAAAATTCTACCATAGATAAATATTGATCCCACATACCATGAAAGTCAAGTGATAAAGATATCAACATGTCTTCTAAGGATTGAATAGTTTGTTCTGATTTTCCATCTATTTGAGGGTGGTAAGCAGTGCTCAAACAAATTCAGTATCCAAGGCCTTCTAAAGACTTTTTATGAATCATGATGTAAAACGGGGATCACAATCAGAAACAATGGATAGGGGTACTCCATGATGTCTCAGAACTACATTAATATATAGTCTTGCTAGATGTTCAATTTTTAAATCCTCCCTTATATCAAAAAAATGTGATGACTTGGTAAGATGAACAAAAATGACCAATATAGAATCCTTCCTTCTAAGAGTCTTTGGTAGTCCCACGACAAAGTCCATCGTGATATTATCCCATTTCAATCAGGTATGGGAAGAGGTTGTAATACTCTTCTTCGATGTTTCCTTCCATATCTCACTTGTTGACAAACCATACATCTTGACACAAAATCAGAAATTTCCCACTTCATGTTTTCCCACCAAAACTGTTCCATCAAATAATTATACATTTTGGTGATCCCAGGGTGTATAGAGAAATTGGAACTATGAGCATCGTCCAACAATTCACTTTTTAGATCCGGTATATTGGGAATACAAATTCTCTTCCCAAATTTCAAAATTCCATCTTCATACACAATGTAACTCAATCTCCAATCATTCACAGCTTTGATCTTCTTTTGAAACTCTTCATCATTGATCTGAGAACTCATTATCCTTTCTAGTAAAGACGTTTTGGAAACCATTTTAAAAAGTATTATTAATTGGTATCTTATTCCTAAAAATCTATGGTTCAGCCAAAGGCCTTATATAATGATAGGTTTATTATTAATAAACCACTTAGGGGTCTCTTGGATGTGTATAGTAAGTTTATTAACCATATAATATAAAAATACAAAGAGACATGGTAAATGTCAAACTAATTATCTAAGAGTTAAAACTAAATGATATGGTTAATAAAGTGACCCAAACCTATCTAAAAGATATTGGATGAGTTTTTTTCTACCCATACCAACCTATTCCTCAAAATAAATTAGTTTGGATCCATTAGAAACATAATATGAATTCATTATAATATAATATTTTATGTTTTTCCTAAGGTGCATCTCACCCCTCTTATAAAAGGGCACTCCACCTTCTCTCTAATTAACACCATCAAATCCTTTTGGATCTACCAACCACTACACAAATATTCATCCAACTTCCCTCACATAAACCTAGATTCCTTAGTTTGATCATAATGCCATCCTAAAGAACCCTCTGGATCAAATAAAAAGGAAGAAACTGAAGAAGAGATAATGTTTTCACCACCCTCTTTTAAATTCCTTTCTTCTTCAAAAACTTCTTTCTTTGTTATTTCCATACTAAAATAATTTCTCCATTATATTCTATATATTGTGATGTTATTATAAATATGATACAACCCTATTCAGTATTCTATCCATCCATTTAATTACATGTCACCATATGAGCGAACGTACGGCTTACCGTATCCACATCGTGGTGTAATTGTTATTCCAAACACAATTATTTGGATGGGAATGACAATGATGTGTAATTGATATAAATAATATATATAACATGGAAAGGTGTATGATAATGATGTTTAATGGATGGGTATGAAAATGATGTTTAAGGGGTTTTGAAAACCATTGATAATTCACTTTTAAAAATATCGATTCGATAATAAATTTGAAAATTTCCAATTGTAAATTCATTTCTAAAACAACCATTAAAAAAATAATGTAATGCATTTGAAAAATAATTAAGCTTTGAAAAAACTTTTATACTAATCCAGTGATTTTATTTGGAAAATATTAAGCAAACATCATTAAAAAAACATCATTTTGAGGCAACTTAATTCATTGAGGGCTGTCTTCGGCCTACCCACATAGTAAAGTATGGATTCACTCCCCAATAACCATCTAATTTTTACTAAAAACAAGCACCGGTATTTTTCAAAAATGTTTAATGTTTTCATTACATATATATATATATGTGTGTGTGTGTGTGTGTTAGTATTTTTCACTAGTTTTTTTACATTCAAATACGTCAATGTATTAAAATACACATCCATGCTTATATATATATATATATATATAAGATTTCCATTTCATCATTTACGTGTTTGGTTACTACTGATACTTTTATGGCTAGACCTCACATATATATATTCATAGGATTATATCTTCTTGTTCTGAAGTAGTTTATTTACGCATCGACATATCATTTCATTATTTTCTGTACATACATTTCCCTTTAACGAATCATTCTTTTAAGAATCATTCATGCATAATAACAATTTACCCATACAACATGTATATATATATATTGTGAATACAGAAAGAAAAAATATTATCCGTACAACTTACACACGTGGTTAATAAAACTGATGCGCGCGACAAGTCATTGATTTAAATAATGGCCACTATTTATATAATAAATTATATTCATGAATTAATTAAATGAATCACATATGAATATGTATAATATATATATGAACATGTAAACATAGTTTTCAAGACATAAAATTGTTAAAACATAAATGAAACATATGGATGAAGCATATAATCGTATATCTATGATTTTACAATTTGTGAGTATGATTTTCATCAAAAACATCAGTTATATATTGATAATTACCCTTTCGTAAATCCAAAATAATTTAAGATTGAAGTATAAAATAATATATACAAAAAATAATATAAAAGTATTTCGTATATCAAAATTAAAGAAAAATAATCTCTGTCAAAATTTTTTCACATCCAGAAAATTAATTAATGATTTATATTCATCATTGAAAAACTCAAAATATACTATGAATATAACCATGTATACCTAAAAATATATATTCATGGGTTTTTAATAATAAAAATTTAGCATCATATACCCATATATATTCATTGCAACAATAATTTAAATAAAAATAGAATCCCTTCCATATATATTTTTAAAAAATATATAATTCTCCTTACTTGAAACAACTCTTAATTTAGAAAATAAAAATGTTGATTTTGTTTTGATGAAAATCATATGTAAACATTGATGAATTAAGTAATTTCATAAAATTAAAATTAAAATCCCTTACTAAAATGAAAATGGGATTGTGTAAAATTAGAAAATAGAAATTATAACTTGAGATAAATTGATAGAGGTCCCATACATCTAACGGAACATCAACAGATCATTGATAGTAAAAAAAGAATTTGGTTGGAGAATAGATTTTTATTTCTGAAGAGCAACAATACCAACTCAAGGAATGCGATAATCAAATATGATGGGTGGAGATGAAGTACTAGTATTCTATTTATAGACTTAAAAGGAATTATTTTATTATTTCAATCGGCTTGCACGACAGGCTAATTTATATATTATTGTCTTCATTCACTGCATACATACAAGAATATAACAAGACAAATTTATACATTTTTTTATTTCCATCTTGCTTGATAGATGATTGGATAACAGTACAATCTGAGATAATAAATTCAATTTGAGAAGAATTATTCAAAGATGAATCTGGATTGTGTTAAAAACAATTAGTGCAGTTAACCACATCTAAAAAAATCATGAATATGTGGTGTCAAAAGATTTTTTATCAAGCAACGTTGTACTCGGATCGAATATATTTATATATATTGTCTCAAATGATTAAAACAGATGAATTAGAATTTTATGTTACGATAGGATTGTTGAAAAAAAGATATCTGCATTAAACATATAACGTGTATCCTTGGAAAATGGCCATGGTCCGTAGATGTCAATTTGCAGAAGGAATTGAATAAAAAAACCTAAAAAACATCAATAGGATGACGATAGGAAGAAAATTAAAAAAATTAAGAAAAATGAATACTGGATTTGCAGATGATTCGGATGAACCTTCCCCAACAAAAATTGAAACAATAACCACGGATTAGATATTTTCTTTCTTCAATATGCACTCAAGGCTTCGCCTTCGGCTTTGAATCACAAGATTTATACTAGATCCCACCGCCACAACTAGCACTCGAGCCTCGGCCTTTCTTCATGGCTCGTCTTCGGCTTGCAACGCACAACCTCATCTCGCACTGAGGAGCTACTTGGATCCATGTCGACCTCAACCCACGAAGAAGAACATTGCTCGACATGATTCAGTTGCACTTCTCTCAGCGGCATGTCCTATGAATTTTGATCTGAAACCTTACCCTGCACTGGAATCGAACGAAAACCCCTTTTTCCCAATTCATTTCTCCATTTTTGGTTTCATATATATATATTTTTGTATATTTTTTATCATTGTTATATATATATATATATATACATAAATAATTTTATCTTTATATCAAAATTAATAATTCTAATTTTATAAAAATACTTTTAATTATTTCTAATTGTAATAATATTAGTTTTTTTCAAATTTTGAATAACATAAAATAATTAATTAGAATTAATTTAATATTTTGATTATTTATATATATTTAATTATTCTTATAATTTTTTTTTAAATTATTTTCTTATAAAAAAATATTACTAAAAATCAAATAATTAAATCCTTTTAAGAACCTTAATAATCATTATTTAATATCCCAATATTTATAAATACAGTTTATTCAAAACATTATAATAAAATATTGTTTTTTAAGTTCCCTTTACATATTTTTTATTTATTTTATATCAACGGTTATCATATTCCAATCCTCAATTTTATCATATAAAAGATAGTTTTTATAATGGTCAGATAAAAATTATATAAATATCAATGTCTAAGGGTCATTAAAACACATAGGAAAATAATCTTGCGATGCTCATGCCATTGTTTTCGGAGATGGTTTTATATGATCCTATTATTTTTAGTTTCATTTATATTGTTCTTGCTATAAAGTTTGTGCCTCTATCAGATCCAAAAGATGATAACTACTCGAACGACATCGTTGTGTTACTCGGTGGTCTTCCAATTGTTTTATTATCAATAGCAGTGGGGTTAATGGGTTAGTTCTTGTGTGTCAAGGATGTATTCTGGTTTTTGAATAAATAAAACGATTACTATGTATATTTCTGCATTTAGATGTTTATGTATTTTGTTTCTTTATGGAACGTTGAAAAAACATAAAACCGACTCGTAAACCTGGGGTGTTACATTCTCCCCCAAATGGCATTACTGTAAACTTGTAATGAACGTACCTGGTTTGAAATGCTGTCTTCGGATTGTCTTCCATCTTCACACACATCTGATGGTATCCAGATCAAAGGTCAATCTTTGAAACGTGTTGAGCTCCATGATTTTGGTAAAATAAATCATCAATGCAATGTAGGGGATACTTGTACTTTATTGTTATAACATTTATTTCTCTGTAGTCGATACAAAACCTCATAGATCCATCTGTCTTCTTAACAAAAAGGACAAGGGATCCCCATAGAGAAACACTAGGAAGAATAAATCTCTTATTACTCAATTCATCTCATTGACTCTTTAGTTCAACTAATTTCAAAGTGGCCATTCTATAAGCAGTCTTCGATGTAGGCCTTGAACCAGGAATTAAATCAATGGAGAACTCAATTTCCCATTCTGGTGGATGTCCAGGTAAATTTTCTGGAAACACATCATCATATTCTCTCACAATAGGTAAATCCTCTATTTGAACATTCCTTTCCTTACCCACAATTATTTAATTCTCTTCCTCCCCAATAAATGTATTTAGTTAAGCTACTGGGGTGGATTAAGATAAGAATCAGGTGGTGACGATTCCTCTCTAATGATAAGCTATTTGTTATCATTATCATCAAAAATGAAACCTCCTTCTTCTTACAATAAATCATTGTATCGTGGTCTGAATTCCATTACATACCGAGGATTATATCAAATTCAATCATAGGTATGACGATGTGAACAGTGGATAATGAACATTTATGTGCTATAATGGGGATTGATTGACAAAACATTGTTATATTGATACTTCCCTTGGGAGTTTTAACTGAAAACTCCCATGTTAAATCAAATTGGAAATATCTAATTTTCAATGCAAATTGGGAAGATATGAAACATTGTGATGATCCAAAATCAAATAATTCATTTTCTATACCTGATGAAACCATTAAATTACATACCACCATGTCTTTTGGAGCTTCTAACTCAGCAGTGGTGATAGCATAAGCTTAGCCTTGATCCCTTGGCCTTTTCTGAGGTATGTTCACCTGACGCTTAATAAATTCATTTGCATAATGTCCCATCTCCCTGAAATTGTAGCATTGAACATCAGTAGCTTCCTTCTTCCCCTTCCAATCACATGCTTGGTGGTTTTTTTCACCACACTTGTGACAGACTCCCATTCCTTTAAAGCTAGTACCAGGGTGTTTCTTCCCACATTTTTTTAGGATGGAAAATCATATTTTCCCTTCTTCTCCTAATTTCAATTTCTAGAGTGATTAATATATCTCTTCTTCTCTTACTTTTCTTTAAAGTCGTAAGATTTAGAGAATTCTTTTTCTGTCTTGATAGCACATGAGACAATATCTTCGTACTACGAGAAGGATTGTGAGACTAATGCTCGAAGAAGAAATGGGTTAAACCCATCAAAGAAATGATCAATCTTACTTCTTGGGTTGTGTATATAATCTGCAGCATACCTTGCTAACCTAGTAAAGTTAGCATCATACTCTGCAACATTCTCATCCTCCTTTTGTCTCAAACTCAGAAATTGCCTTTCCATTTATGCTCGATGGTCATGAGGAAAGTATTTTTCTAAAGTAAGCTATTTGAAATCCCTCCATTCCTTATTTGAGACTTCATCATCTTCCATCGTGTTTTGAATCAATGAACACCACTGGTTAGCATCTCTAGTGAGGCGGTAAACTCCCATGATAACATTTTCCCTTTCACTACTCCCCAAGGCATGGAATATTTTCTCTAAGTAATTTAACCTTCACCCAGCTACTAATGGATTTGTACTAAAATTGAATGTTGGTATCTGTGGCCTCATTAAGAGATCTAACATTGATCCTCTATGCTGCGGATCAGGGTGCTCCATATGGGTAATGTTATTATTCGTAACCTGAGTGAGTTGTCTTAGTATGGTGATTAGCTGATCAGCACCAGTTTCATCACCAGCTCCACTATAATTATCTTGATCAGGATGGAACCCCCTAAATGGAGTGTGTGAATTGATATGGTATCTTTTTCTTCCATTAGGCACCATTTCTAAACAATGGCATACACTAGATTTGTTAATGAATCGCAAAACATAAATCCAAACTTGTAAAACAGATAACATGAATGGAACAGTTTATGGATATAATCCTTAATCATAAAAATGTTTTATTTGAGAAATTATACACTCATAAACCCTTCATAATGGTTTCTAATGAAAATGATAGTTATCCTAAGCATATCCCCCAGGAGTGTCGTAACCAAGAGTACAACAAGGCCAGTTGTCATGCACCTGTTCCCGTTCGAGTCTAGCTCAAAGCAGTGTTTTCGGGTTTTACCTCTTGGTATATTTGTGCCAGAGCTGCCTCTACCTACTCATATCTAGACAGGGATGTATTTCTTGGAAAACTCAAAAAATCACTACAATACCAAAATTCTAGGAATTTCATATATACTAATCTTCAAAGTCCATCTTAGGTCTGTGTGCTCTAATCAGAGTTTATCTAAATCTATCTCCCAAGGATTGTACTAAACATCCTCTAATACCAACTATAATGCTTCAACCCCAATTAGACAGAGTCAGGGGATTATTCTATAACATTGGCATGATCATAAAATATTATGTCTCGAAAGAACAATTAGTTTAGTAGCTTTGGAATCACCTGATACATTTATAATGTTTACATTACAACATAAAGTCAGAAACTACAATAACATCTTATCACCATAGACCACACTCATATCCCCTCATACAATCCTTGGCAGTCATTCATAAAATAATATGCACATCCTATTAAAAATAAATCATAGAAAGGGGTGAGCTTGGATTCCTAGTAAGGATAACAATATAGAGAAAACATTAATAAATAAGCATAAACAATTAAGGCAATTTATATCTAAAAAAAATCCTTTTAAACTTGAACTTCATCATAATATGGTATAAATGAAATGATATAATTCCCTTTACATATTCACATGGATATTCTACTAGTCTAATAATCCCATGGAATATCAATAATCACTTTCATAAAGATGGAATGCATAATGTCAGAATACAAAAACCACATAGTCAAGGCCTTGGTCGAAGACTACAAATAAGATTTTGTCAAGGACATGTGCCAAGACCCTAGTATGTCTCATGAGTCTTACCTATCCATCTAGAAGCTATAGTGGGCTCCACCCGTCACTTACTAAGTCCAATGCATTTCTCATATGAACATGTTTAAACGTAACATAAACATTCTTATTAAAAAAAGCATAAAAATGTAAATAGTTTATCCATAAACAATTAATGGTATAAAAATAACACATCCATAGTCAAACATATCACAAAAAATTCAAGATTTTATGGAAGTTTTTTATCATAATAAATCAACTTCAAATAATCTTAAAATCCATCATAGGATGTCGACATAGATGAAATCAAAACAATTTGAGGGAAATATTTATATTTTTCAAATAATTTTAAAGTAAAATAATTATAAAATAAAACATTTACTTTGAAAATATTAATATAAGATTTTAATGTATGCTTAGACGATTTTATAACAGCAGAAAATAGCCGCACCCGCCTTATATGTTAAAAAGACTTTCTTATCTTAATTTTGTCGAAAATCATAACAAGGACCTTGTTTGGAAAATGACCGAAAGATTATTTCATAAACATCTTTTAAATAGTCAAACAAGGGTATAAATGAATTTAACCCATATTCAATAATATATTAAGAATTTTTTGAAATAAATTTATAAGAAATATGGATGTGGATGATAATGATGTCCCACTAGATAATTAAATATAAATAACCTCAGATAATGAAGAGATTGTGAAATTAACCCTTACCAATTTGGTAACTTACGAAACATACACCCTATGAATGAAGTATAATACCAGGAATATGTAAATATAGATAAATTAAAGTGTATTACATAAAGAATACAATTATGGGCAGTATATACACTACACAAATGTTAATAGTTGAAATATGGAATGATTCTAACTGGAATAAGGAGTGAGATGAAAACCATTTTACGTGTGAGTTTTTTAATGGGTAAGCCATCCGAGAAAAATTCTGGAAGAAACGTCAATAATAACCATCTAAACCAATAAAACTGTGTACCTCAGTTATACTCCTTGGTGCTTGCCATTGATGGATTGCCTTGGTCATAGAAGGATCAACAGTGATTTCATCCTTAGAGACAATATGGACAAGAAAAGAAATCTCCTGAAGCTCGAATTCACACTTGCTAGACTTCCCATATAATTCATGTATTTTAAGAGACTTTAGAATAATGACCAAGTGATTTTCATGATCTTAGTAGCTTTTTGAGTGTACCAAGATATCATCAATAAATACCACCACAAAATCATTTATATATTCCTTGAAAACTCTATTCATTAGATCCTTGAATACAGAGGGTGCATTAGTTAATCCAAAAGGCATTACTGTAAACTCAAAATGCCCGTACCTGGTTCGAAATGCTGTTATCGGAATGTCTTCCATCTTCACACACAACTGATGGTATTCAGATCGAAGGGAAATCATTGAAAAGTATTGATCTTAATGAAGTTGGTCAAATAAATCATCAATGCGAGATAGAGGATACTGGTTTATTATTGTTATAGCATTGATTTCCCTGTAGTCTATACATAACCTGATAGATCCATCTTTCTTCAAACAAAAAGGATAAGAGCTCCTGATGGAAAAACACAAGGGAGAATAAATCCCTTATTACACAATTACACTAGTTGTTTATTTAGTTCATCTAATTCCACAGTGGCCATTCTATAAGTGGTCTTCGATATAGGCCTTGAACCAAGAACTAAATCAATGGAAAACACAATTTCTCATTCTATAGGATGACCGGGTAAATATTTTGAAAACACATAACATATTCTCCAAAAATAGGTACATCCTCTATTTGAACATTCCTTTCTTTACCCACAGTTATTTCATTCTCTTCCTCCCCAATAATTGACTTTAGTTGAGCTACTGATAGTGGATCAAGATAAGAATCAGGTGGTGACAATTCTGCTCTAATGAAAAAGTGTTCTTTTCCATCATCATCAAAAATGGTATCCTCCTTCTTATAATAAATCTTCGCATCATGGTCCGAAATCCAATCCATACTGAGGATTGTATCAAATTCAATCATAGCTATGAATATGAGATCAATGGATAAAGAACATTTATGTGCTATCATGGGGACTGATTCACAAAACTTAGTTGCAATGATACTTCCATTAAGAGTTCTAACTTACAACTCCCTTGTTAAATCAAATTGGAAATATCTAATTTTCCTAGAAAACTGGGAAGATATGAAACAATGAAATGATCCAAAACCAGGTAATGCATTTTCTAAACTTGAGGAAACCATCAAATTACCTTCCACTGCGTCTTTTGGAGCATCTATCTCAGCAGTAGTGATAGCATAAGGTTGGCCTTGATCGCTTTGCCTTTTCTAAGTTAAGTTCCCCTAACGTATGGTACATTCATTTGCATAATGTCCCATCTCCATATAATTGTAGCATTGAACATCAGTAGCTTCCTTCTTCCCCTTGTAATCACGAGCTTGGTGGCCTTTTTCACCACACTTGTAACATACTCCCATTCCCTTCAAGCAAGTACTAGGGTGTTTCTTCCCACATTTACTGCAGGATGGATAATAAAATTTTCCCTTCTTCACTTTATTTCCATTTAATGAGTGATCAGAAGATCTCTTCTGCTATTTCATTGCTTTAAAGTCGTATGACTTATAGAATTATTTTTCTGTCTTGATACCACATGAGACAATATCTTCATACGACGTGAAGGATTGTGAGAAAAATGCTTGATGAAGAAGTGATTTTAACCCATCAAAGAAATGATCAATCTTACTTCTTGGATTATGTATATAATATGTTTTATACCTAGATAACCTTGTAATGTTAGCCTCATACTTTGTGGCATTCTCATCCTCCATTTGTCTTAGACTCATAAATTGCCTTTCCATATCTGCTCGATGGTCAGGAGGAAAGTATTTTTCTATGAAAAGATCTTTGTACTCCCTCCATTCCATATTTGATACTTCATCATTATCCTTTGTGTTTTGAATCAATGACCACCATTGGTCAGCATCTCCATTGAGGTGGTAAACTGACACGATAAATTTTTCCATTTCACTACTCCCCAAGGCATGTGATATTTTCTCTAAGTAATTTATCCATTTCCTAACTACTATATGATTTTTACTCCCATTGAATGATGGTGGTTTTTACCTCATGAAGCGATCTAACATTGATCCTGTATGCTATGGATCAGGGTGCTTCATATGGGTAAGGTTATTAAAGCTTTGAATGATTGGATATTGACTGACTTTGTGTATGAAGATGGAATTTTAAAAATAGGGAAAAGACATTTTGTTCCCGATATACTTGATCTAAAAAGGGAATTGTTGGACGATGCTCATCGTTCCAATTTCTCTACACTCCATGGGAGCACGAAAATGTATAGAGATTTAAAGGAATATTTTTTGTGGGACCACCTGAAGGGGGAGATTGCTGATTTTGTGTCAAGATGTATGGTTTGTCAACAAGTGAGAGTTGGAAGGCAACAACCTGGAGGAGTCATGCATCCTCTTCCCATACCTGAGTGGAAATGGGATAATATAACGATGGTATTTGTCATGGGACTACCACAGACTTCTAGAAGGAACGATACAATGTGGGTCAATGTTGATTGATTTACCATGTCATCACATTTTTTTCTATAATAGAGGATTTACTACTTGAACGTCTAGTAAGACTATATATTAATGAAGTTGTGAGACTGCATGGAGTACCCCTATCGATTGTTTCTGATCATGATCCCTGTTTTACGTCTTGATTCAAGAAAATTCTTTAGAAGGCCTTGGATACTGAACTCCATTTGAGTACTGCTTACCGCCATCAAATAGATGGACCATCCGAATGAACAATTCAAACCTTAGAAGATATGTTGAGATCTTTCTCGGTTGACCTTCAAGGTACGTGGCATCAATATTTACCTCTGGTATAATTTTTCTATAATAATAGAATCCATTCAAAAATTCAGATGTCACAATATGAAGCGTTATATGAAAATAGATGTCACACACCAACCTTTTGGGTTGACGTTGGTGAAAGAAAACTTGTAGGTCTAGAACTGGTGGAGGAAACGATGGAAAAGGTGAAGGTAATCCAAAACCACATTAATGCAACTCAATGTAGGCAGAAGAGATATGCCGATAACTGAAAGAAGGATTTGAAATTTCATGAGGAAATCATGTTTTCTTGAAGGTATCTACATGAAAGGGAGTTATACTTTTAGGTAATAAAGGTAAATTGATTCCCAGGTACATAGGACCTTTCAAAATTTTAGAAAAAATTAGGGCATCATCTTATCGTTTGGAAATGTCGTCAAATCTCTCCCAAGTTCAAGATGTGTTCCACGTATCACTATTGAGAAAAAACTTGTCAGGCCCAAGGCATGTACTCACCTATGAGGAATTAGACCTGGAACCTGATCTGCCTTATTGTGAAGAGCCTGTCAAGATTCATTATATGAGAGAATAAGTGTTGAGAAACCAAACGAATCGTCTAGTAAATGTTCTATTGAGAAACCATAAGATGGAGGAGGAAACATGGGAACCTGAGGAAATTATGTTGAAGAACCACCTCAGTCATTTTATGCAGTAATATTCTGTAAATTTTGAGGACGAAATTATTTTAAAGAGGGGAGAATCAAACACCCCACGTTTCCACTGTACACCTCTCTTTTAATAATACAGTAGCATGTGTTATAGGCAACTTCGAGTTCCAACACACAACACAACCAATCAAACTAGCCGTTATGAATAGTAATACCCACTTTTTGAAATTTTATAAATTTTATCATTCAAAATGGAATTCATTTTGGATTCTCAATATCAAAATTAGCTTAGGGTGAATTTTTGGTATTTTTCTGAAAACATTCAAATTTAAATGAATATTGAAAACACTAAGTTATAGTTTAAAACCAAATTTTTATTTAAATAATTATTTATTTTATTTAAATTTAATTAAGGTAAATATAGACACATAATACCTATATAAGTTAAATGTAATTCATTAGAGTCAATTTATAATAACTTTAGATATATTAAAATTTCTTAGAAATTTTCACCGTCTTTTACACATCTCCTAGGAGAATTTGTAAAATCACATAAAGCATAATTTTACCGCTTATGTGAGTGGAATTTCAAAAATCTGAGGGACATGGTTGATATTAGTAAGTAAATTGTGGTTCAATTAGATGAAAATATTTTTTTTTGAATAGTATATTCTTGCTTTTATTTACCATGGTTAAAACTAAATAGGGTAATTAAGGGTAAAAATGATATTAATATTACCCTAACACATGTCATAATTCTTTTGGAAAAATGTATCTTGACAAAGAAAACCTTAAAAATAAAATATTACCATTTAGTTCCACTTTTTAGATTAGGACATTGATTATAATTTAAATCAAAGAAGAGTTAATAGAGTTAAAATCATATTTTCATTAAAAAATTATTTTTAATATAGCGATATACAAAATACAAATTTGATTGTAAATATTCATTAGAAATATAGAAGGTTTTCTTACCTTATGGTATTTTATTTATAATTTTTATACATTAAATAATTTAATTTATTTTTGACACAATGGTGATGCAGTAATTACCTAATTAATGAAATGTTAAAATAATTGATATTATAAATATCCAAATAAATGTAATTTGAGACTTTTTATGAATTAAAAATTTTCTAGGTTATTTTGACATATTAGGACTGGTTATATGTATTTTTTCGAAGTAATAATGCTGTTATTAATTTAACAAAAACAAATACCCAATAGTGTCAAAATTTACCTAAAAGATTTTTTAAAACAAATATTATATTATTAATTGATATTATATTTATAAAAATCTATTGTTCAGCCAAAGGACTTATATAATGATATGTGTATCATTAATGTACCCCTTGGTAGTCTCTTGAATGTTTATAGTAAGTTTATTAACCATATATTATAAAAATACAAAGAGACATGGTAAATTTCAAACTAATTAACTAAGAGTTAAACCGAAAAGATAGAGCTAATTAAGTTACCCAAACATGTCAAAAATCTATTGGTTGAGTTGTTTTCGACCCATTATCACCTTATCCTCGAAATTAATGATTTTGGAGCCACTATAAACCAAATATGAATTTATTATAAAATAATATTTCTAGCTTTTCCAAAGGTACCCATCACCCCTCTTATAAAAGGGCACTCCCCCTTCTCTCTAATTCACACCATCAACGCATTTTGGCCCAGCCAACCCCATCCCAAATATCCTTCCAACATCCCTCAATTCAACCTTGGGGACTCATTTTGATCAATTCAAAAGGAAGAACCTGAAAAAGAGTTAATGTTTTCACCACCCTATTTCAAGTTCCTTTCTTATTCAACTTCTTCTTTGTTTGTTATGTCCATTCTAAAATAATAACCCCAATATATTATATATACATTGATTTTATTATAAATTTGGTACTACCATATTTAGTATTCTATACATCATTTGAATGAATTGTCACCATACGTGCATACGTACAACTTACCGTCTCCACGTCGTGGTGTAATTGTTATTCAAAACATAATTATTTGGATGGTTATGAACATGATGTGTAATTGATGTAAATAATAAATATAACAATATAATGATTCTGTATATATGTTATACTATAAAATTATATATTATTTTAATATTAAATTAATGATATTATTGATCATGAGTACGTATGGACTATCTTCTCCACGAATGCGATGAGATTAATTCCCCATCGTATCCATTCAAGTCTAATTATCATTTGATGATTAATAATAAATTTTAAAGACTTGATATAATTCTGGATATGAATAAGATACATCCTATCCAAAAAAAACATTTCTTATGTAATAAAACATATAAAATAAAATGAGTAAGTTAACACCTGAAACGACAATAATAATAAGATATTATTAACAATGCAATGTTAAAAGATCATATATGATATAATATTAATGTATATGAATCCTGTATAATTTAATAACTAATATTTCACCATTATACAGGAGGTTAAACTACCATCAACCAAGTCAAAGTACAAGGTAAGGGTTTATTTCACAATCTCTTCATTATCCGAGGTTGTTTATACGTAATTATCTACTGGGACCTCTTTATCATCCACATCCTTGATTCTTAAAAATGTATTTCAAAACATTCTTGATATTTTATAGAATATGGTTGATTGAGTTTTATATGATGTTTTTAAATGAAACTTTTTTTCATTTTCCAATCAAGGTCCTTTTTAACCATTTCGACCAAATTAAGGTAAGAATGTCTTTTTTAACATATACAGTGGGTGCGACTATTTTTTTCCGTTATAAAATCATAAAAGATTCCCTTAAAAGATTATAAGAATAATTTCAAATTAAATATTTTCTTTTTTAATTATTTGACTTTTAAAAGATTTAAATAAAAGATATTTTTCTCATAAATAGTTTTGATTTCATCCATGTCGACAGACATTGATGGATTTTAATCTTATTTGAAGTTGATTTATTATGATACAAAACTTCCATATTGTAATAAATGTTTTGTGATATGTTTGACTGTGGATGTTACTTTTATACCATTCATGGTTTATGGAGAATATATTGACATTTTGTATGCTAGTTTTAATATGAATGTTTATGTTATGTTTAAACCTATTCGTATGAGGAGTGCATTGGACTTAATAAATGACTAGTTGAGACTAATATAGCTTCTCAATGCATCGGTAGGTCTCATGAGACAAACTAGTCTCTTGGAACAAGGCCTTGTCAAAATCTTATTTGTAGTCTTGGCACAAGGCCTTGACTATGTGGTTATGATATTCTGGCATTATGCATTCTATCACTATGAATGTGGTTATAGATATTGCAAGTGATTAATCAACTATTAGAATATAAATGTGAATAAGTAAATGGAACTATTTCTTTTTATTTTTTCCATATTATGCTGAAGTTCAAGTTTAAACTAATTTTGTTTTAGTTATATATTGTCTTAAATGTTTATTCCTATTTATGAAAGTTTCCGCTATATTGTTACCCTTACTGAGCATCTGAGCTCACCCGGTTCTATGTTTTATTTTTCCTAGTATGTGATGAAGTATTTTGTGAATGACCTGCAGGGATAATATAAGGGGATATGAGTTTGGTATATGGAGACAATATGTTTTTGTAATTTTTTACTTTATGTTGTAATGTAATCATTATTAATGTATTTAGTAAATCCAAGGCTACTAAACTAATCGGTCTTTCGATACTTGATCTTTTATGATCATGCCAATGTTATGTAATAATATTACAATGGACTTTTTCATGGGACTACCAAAGACTCCTAGAAGTAACGATGCAATATGTGTCCTTGCTGATCTTCTTACCATGTAATCACATTTTCATGCTATAAGAGAAGATCTACCACTTGAACGTCTATCAAGACTATATATTAATGATGTTGTGAGACTTCATTAAGTACCCCCATTGATTGTTTCGGATCGTGATCCATGTTTTACTTCAAGATTCTAGAAAAGTCTTCAGAAAGCCATGGATACTAAGATTCGTTTTAGCACTGCTTACCACACCCAAACTGATGGAAAATTAGAATGGACTGTTCAAACCATAGAGGACAGGTTGATATCATGTTCACCTAACTTTCAAGGTATGTGTGATCAATATTTATCTCTGGTAAAATTTTCCTTTAACAGTAGCTTCCAGTCAAGTATTCAGATGACACCATATGAAGCATTATATGAAAATAGATGTCACACACCAACCTGTTGGGATGATGTTCGTGAAAGAAAACTCATAGGACCAGAACTGGTGGAAAAAACAGTAGAAAATGTGAAGGTAAAACAAAACTACATCAAATCAGCTCAATGTAGGTAGAAGATCTATGCCGATAACCGATGGAAGGATTTGAAATTTTAGGTAGGAGATCATGTTTTCTTGAAGGTATCTCTATTTAAGGGAGTTATACGTTTTGGTAAGAAGGGTAAATTGAGTCCCAGGTACATCAAACTGTTTGAATTCTAGAACGAATTGGGGCTGTATCATACAGTTTGGCACTACCGCTAAGTCTCTCCAAAGATCACGATGTGTTCGACGTTTCATTGTTGAGAAAATACATGCCTGACCCAACGCATGTTCTCATCTATGTGGAATTAGAATTGGAACCCGATCAATCTTATTGTGAAGAGTCTATCAACATTCTTGATATGAGAGAACAAGTGCTGAAAAACCGGATGAATCGTCTCGTAAATGTTCTAAGGAGAAACCATAAGACATAAGAGGCAATGTGGGAACCTGAGGAAATTATGGTGAAGAACCACCCGAGTCTTTTTATGCAATAGTATTCTATAAATTTCGAGGACAAAATTATTTGAAGGAGGGGAGAATGTAACACCCCAAGCTTCCATGATATGCTTCTCTTTGAATAATAAACTAGTGTGTGTTCTACGCAACTTCAAGTTCTAACACACACCACAACCAATCAAACTAGTCGTTATGAATAGTAATACCCAGTTTTTGAAATATTTATAAATTTTATCATTCAAAATGGACTATATTTTTGGATTCGGAATATTGAAATTAGCTTAGGGTGTATTTTAGGTATTTTTCTGAAAACATTCAATTTCTAATGAATAGTGAAAAACACTGAGTTATAGTTTAAAACCGAATTTTTATTTAAATAATTAATTATTTTATTTAAATTTAATTATGGTAAAAATAGAAATATAATACCTATATATGTTCAAGGTAATTAATTGGGGTCAATTTATAATAATTTTAGATATATAAAAATTTCATTGATCTTTCCACCGTCTTTTTCCCATCTCCTAGGAGAATTTGCAAATTCACATAATATGTAATTTTACCTCTTCAGTGAGTGGAATTTTAAAAATATGAGAGACACTGTTGATATCAGTAAGTAATTTTTTTTTAAATAAGATTAAAATAAATTTCGGTGTATAGTAACTTTTTACTTTTATTTAACACGGTTAAAAGTAAATATGGTAATTAAGGGTAAAAATGATTTTAATATTACCATAAAACATGTCGTAATTCTATTGGTAAAGTGTTTCTCTACCAAAACAAACCTTATAAATTAAAATATTATCATTTATGTCAACTTGGATTAGATTAGGACATTTATTATAATTTAATTCATAGAAGAGTTAAAAGAGTTTAAATCAAAGTTTAATAACTAAAACATTTTAAATATGGGCTTATACATAATATAAATTCTATTATAGATATTCAATAGAAAGATTTTAATATTTCTTACATAATGGAATTTTATTTATAATTTTTAGACATTAAATAAAATAATTTATTTATGACATAATTGGGATGCAGTAAATACCAATTAATGGAATATTAAAATAATTGATATTATAAATATCAAAATAAATGTAATTTGATAATTTTTATTAATTCAACTAATTTTATAGGTTACTATGACATATTATAATTGGTTCATGAATTTTTTTCTTTGTAATAATGCTGTTATGAAATTATCAAAAAAATCCCAATAGTGTCAAAATTGACATAAAAGAGTTTTTAAAACATATTTTATATTATTCATCGATATTCTATTTCAAAAAATCATTGGTTCGTCCAAATAAATTATATAATTATAGTTGTATCATTAATGGACCACTTGGGTGTCACTTGTAAGTAAATAGTATGTTTATTAACTTTATAATATATAAATACAAAGTGACATGGTAAATGTAAAACTATTTTACTAAGAGTTAAATCAAAAAGATAAAGTTAATATAGTGACCCAAAACTGTATAAAATCTAAGCGATGAGTGTTTTCCACCTATCCCCACCTTAACCTTTAAATAATCCCCATTGGAGCCATTATAATCTGAATATGAATTTATTATAAAATTATATTTCTAGTTTTTCCTAACGTTCCCCTCATCACTCTTATAAAAGGTCACTCCCCCTTCTCTATAATTAACACCTTCAATGCCTTTTGGATCAGCCAAGACCTACCCAAATATTCTCTCAACTTCCCTGACTTCAATATTGAGTCCTTAGTTTGATCAGAAAGAAAACCTCTGGAGCACTTTTGATCAAATCAAAAGGAAGAACCCAAGAAGAGGTAATGTTTTCATGGCCCTCTTTTTCAAGATCCTTTCTTCTTCAACTTCTTCATTCATTGTTGTTTCCATTATAAAATAATAAATCCAGTATATTCTATATTCTATTATGTTATTATAAATATGGTATTACCATATTCCATATTCTATCCATCCTTTGAATGACAGGTCACCATAGGTGCGTACCTATGGCTTACTGTCTCGACGTTGCGGTGTAATTGTTATTCAAAATATTTTTATTTCTATGGGTATGATAATTATGTGTAATTAATGTAAATAATAAATATAACATGATAATAATTCTCTATATATTATATTCCATCCAATTATATATTATTTTAATATCAAAAGTATGATATTGTACCTTGTGCGTACGTACAGACTACCGTGTCCACGAACACGATGACATTCATTCCCCATCGTATCCATTCAAATCTATTTCTCATTTGATGATTAAAAACAATGTTTAAGGACTTTATATTATTATTTATATGAATACAATACACCCTTTCCATAAAAAACATGACTTATGTAACAAAACATATAAAAGAAAATGAGTAATTTAACACCCGAAAGGACGATAATACTAAGATATTATTTACAAAGCAATATTAAAAGATCATATATGATATCATATTATTGTATATTATTCTTAATTAATTTAATAAAAAATTTATTTTACCATTATACAGGAGGTTAACCTACACTTGACCAAGGAAAAGTACAAGGTAAGGGTTTATTTCAAATCTCTTTATTATCCGAGGTTGTTTATACGTAATTATCTACTGGGACCACTTTATCATCCACATCCATGTTTCGTAAAAATGTATGTAAAATAATTCTTACTATTTTATAGAATATAGGTTAAAGTCATTTATAACCTTTTTGACTTTTTATAATGGAATCATTCCATCATTTTCCAAATAAGGTCTTTTTTAACCTTATCGGCAGAATTAAGGTATGAATTTCTTTTTAAACATATACGGCACGTGCGGCTATTTTCCTCCATTATAAAATTTTCGAAGCTTCTCTTACAAGATTATAAGATTATTTTCAAAGTAAATTTTTTATTTTATAGTTATTTGTCTTTTAAATGATTTAAAAACAGAGATATTTCGTTCAAATAGTTTTGATTTCATCTATGTCAACATCCTTTGATGGATTTTAAGCTTTTTTGAAGTTGATTTATTATGATAGAAAACTTCCATATTGTATTGATGGTTTTGTGATATGTTTGACTATGGATGTGTTATTTTTATACCATTCCGGGATTATGGAGGACGTATTGAAATTTCTTATTCTAGTTTTAATACAAATTATTTTGTTAAGTTTAAACCTGTTCATATGAGGAATGAATTGGACTTTATATGTGCCGGGTGGAGCCCGTTATAGCTCCTCGATGCATAGGTAGGTCTAATGAGACAAACTAGTGTCTTGGCACAAGGCGTTGAAAAAATCTTATTTGTAGTCTTGGCATAAGGCTTTGACAATGTGGTTATGATAGTCTAGCATTATGTATTCCATCATTATGATTGTGGTTACTGATATTACATGTGATTATTCAACTAGTAGATTATCCATGTGAATAAGTAAATTGCATTATTTCATTTTATTTATGCCATATTATGCTGAAGTTCGAGTTTTAAAGGCTTTTTTTAGTTATAAATTTCATTAAATGTTTATGATTATTTATGAAAGTATTCGCTATATTGTTATCCTTACTGGGCATCTGAGCTCACCCCGTTCAATGTTTTATTTTTCCTAGAATGTGAAGAAGTATTTTATGAATGACCAACAGGGACAGTATGAGGGGATATGAGAGTTCTATATGGAGACAAGATGTTTTTGTATTTTTCACTTTATGATGTAATGTAAGACCTATGATTATATCTAGTGTTTCCAAGGATACCATCGGGTGATGACGGGTTCGTTATTTATAGAGATGCATCAATGTAAGGACATGGTTGTTTCCTTATCCAGAATGATAGATTTATTTCCTATGAATCATGATAGATGAAAATTCATGAGAAAAACTATCCTACTCATGATCTTGAGTTGGCTGCTGTAATCGTTGCTTTAAAGATATGGAGACGTTATCTCTATGGTGAAAAATGTGAGATATATACTGATCATAAGAGTTTGAGTTATATTTTACCACAGAATGAACTCATCCGGAGGCAATGAGATGGCTTGAATTACTCAATAATTATGATTGCATGATACACTACCACCCAAGTAAGGCAAATAAGGTTGCAGATGATTTGAGCAGAAAGGATCATGGAGTTTTGAACAGGATGAGAGTTGAAATGGATTCTATATACAAGGATCTAGTAAAGATAGATATGGGAATCACCATAGAAGGTGAAACATCAATAATTTTTCAAATGGTTTCCAAACCATCTTTATGAGAAAGGATAATGAGTTCTCATATCGATGATGAAGAATTTAAAAATAAGATTAATGTTATGAATGATGGGAGATTGAGTGACTTTTTCTATGAAGATGGAATTTTTAAAATTTGGGAAGAGAATTTGTGTTCCCAATATACTTGATCTAAAAAGAGAATTATTGGATGATGCTCATAGTTCCAATTTCTCTATACACCCTAGGAGCACCAAAATGTATAGATATATGAAGAAACATTTATTGTGGGACAACATGAAGAGGGATATTTCTGATTTTGTGTCGAGATGAATTGTTTGTCAACAAGTGAAAGCTGGAAGGCAACATCCTGGAGGAGTTATGAAACCTCTTCCCATACTTGAGTGGAAATTTGATAATATCACGATGGACATTGTCATAGAACTGCCAAGGACTCATAGAAAGAACAATGCAATATGGTTCACTGTTGATCGTCTTACAAAGTCAGCACATTTTCTTCATTTAAGTTTGGATTTACCAATTAAATGTATAGCAAGAGTATATATATTAATGATTTTGTGAGACTTCATGGAGTACCCCTATCAATTTTTTCGGATCGTGATCCCCGTTTTACATCATGATTCTGGAAAAGTCTTCAGAAATCCATGGATACTGAACATTGTATGAGCACTTCGTACCACCCCCAAACTAATGAACAATCAGAACAGACTATTAAAACCTTAGAAAACATGGAGAGATCATGGTCACTTTACTTTCAGTGTATGTGGGATCAATATTTACCTCTAGTAGAATTTTACGATAACAATAGCTTCCATTCGAGTATTCAAATGGCACCATATAAAGCGTTATCTGGAAAGAGATGTCGCACACCAACCTGTTGCGACGAAGTTGGTGAAAGAAAACTTATAGGCCCACAACTGGTGGAGGAAACGATGGAAAAGGTGAAGGTTACACTACTGGAAATTCGAGCTATAGCCACGGTTCTAAACCGTGGCTATAGGCCCTCAAACCGTGGCTATAGGTAATAGCCACGGTTTGAGGAACCGTGGCCAAGTTTGGCGTGGCTATAGGCCTAGACCTATAGCCACGGTTCCAAACCGTGGCTTTAACTCTATAGCCACGGTTCCAACCGTGGCTATAGGTTTATAGCCACGGTTAAAACCGTGGCTGTATACCTAATGCCACGGTTTCAACCGTGGCTATACAAAGGCCGGACAAAATCTATAGCCACGGTTTAAAAACCGTGGCATTATGTCTATAGCCACGGTTTAAAACCGCGGCAATACATCAATAGCCACGGTTTTGAACCGTGGCTATAGGGTGTCCAAATTCATAAAAAAAAAATACCCCCTGGACACACCCTGGACACCCCCATGCCACCCCCGGCCAGTCCCCCTGCCAGTACCCCCGGACAGCCCCCCGTGCACCCCCGGACAGCCCCCCGTGCACCCCCGGACAGCCCCCCGTGCACCCCTGGACAGCCCCCCCGGCCAGCCCCAGCCAGCCCCCCGTGCACCCCCGAGCAGCCCCCCGACCAGCCCCGGACAGCCCCCCGTGCACCCCTGGACAGCCCCCCCGGCCAGCCCCAGCCAGCCCCCCGTGCACCCCCGAGCAGCCCCCCGACCAGCCCCGGACAGCCCCCCGTGCACCCCCGGACAGCCCCCCAGCCCCCAGCCCCCCCTGCCCCCTGCTTGTCCCCCTGCCAGCTCCCCCCCTGCCCCCTGCTTGTCCCCCTGCCAGCTCCCCCCTGCTAGTCCCCCACTGCCCCCTGCTAGTACCCCCCCCCCCGCCACCCCCCCTTCTTGTCCCCTTGCCAGCCCCCCCTGCCACCCCCCTGCCAGTCCCCCCTGCCCCCTGACACCCCCCCTGCTAGTCCCCCTGCCCCCTGCTAGTCCCCCACTGTCCCCTGTTAGTCCCCCCCCCCGCCACCCCCCCGCTTGTCCCCTTGCCAGCCCCCCCAGCCACCCCCTGCTTGTCCCCCTGCAAGCCCCCCCTGCTTGTCCCCCTGCCAGCCCCACCCCTGCTCCTGCCAGCCCCCCCCTGCCCCCCCCTGCCCCCCCCCCCTGCCCCCCTGCCAGCCCCCCCCCCCCCCCCCTTCCCCCTGCTTGTCCCCCTTCCAGCCCCCCCGGCCACCCCCCTGCCCCCTGCTTGCCCCCTGCCGCCACCCCCCCCCCCCCCCTTCCCCCTGCCAGCCCCCCCGCCCCTGCTTGTCCCCTGCCAACCCCCCCTGCTGGACACCCCCCCTGTCCGTGCACCCCCGGACAGCCCCCCATGCACCCCCGGACAGCCCCCCATGCACCCCCGACAGCCCCCCGTGCACCCCTTGCCAGCCCCCCCAGCCACCCCCTGCTTGTCCCCCTGCAAGCCCCCCCTGCTTGTCCCCCTGCCAACCCCACCCCTGCTCCTGCCAGCCCCCCCCCCATGCCCCCTGCTTGCCCCCCTGCCAGCCCCCCCTTCCCCCTGCTTGTCCCCCTTCCAGCCCCCCCGGCCACCCCCCTGCCCCCTGCTTGCCCCCTGCCGCCACCCCCCCCCTTCCCCCTGCCAGCCCCCCCGCCCTGCTTGTCCCCCTGCCAACCCCCCTGCTGGACACCCCCCCTGTCCGTGCACCCCCGGACAGCCCCCCGTGCACCCCCGGACAGCCCCCCATGCACCCCCGGACAGCCCCCCGTGCACCCCTGGACAGCCCCCCCGGCCAGCCCCGGCCAGCCCCCCGTGCACCCCCGGACAGCCCCGGACAGCCCCCATGTGCACCCCCGGACAGACCCCATGCAGCCCCCATCCCCCCTGCACATAACCCCGGAAACCCCCTGCCCCCTGCTTGTCCCCCTGCCAGCCCCCCTGCCCCCTGCTTGTCCCCCTGCCAGCTCCCCCCCTGCCCCCTGCTAGTCCCCCACTGCCCCCTGCTAGTCCCCCCCCCCGCCACCCCACCCCCCCTGCTTGTCCCCTTGCCAGCCCCCCCTGCCAGTCCCCACTGCCCCTGACACCCTCCCTGCTAGTCCCCCTGCCCCCTGCTAGTCCCCCACTGCCCCCTGCTAGTCCCCCACTGCCCCCTGTTAGTCCACCCCCCCCCCCGCCACCCCCTGCTTGTCCCCGTGCCAGCCCCCCTGCCGCCCCCTGCCAGCCCCCCCTGCTTGTCCCCCTGCCAGCCCCCCCTGCTCCTGCCAGCCCCCCCCTGCCCCCCTGCCAGCCCCCCCCCCTTCCCCCTGCTTGTCACCCTGCCAGCCCCCCCGGCCACCCCCCTGCTTGTCCCCCTGCCAGCCCCCCCTGCCCCTGCCAGCCCCCCTGCCCCTGCCAGCCCCCCCTGCCAGCCCCCCCCCCTTCCCCCTGCTTGTCCCCTGCCAGCCCCCCCCCCCTGCCCCCTGCTTGTCCCCCTGCCAGCCCCCCCCCCCTGCCCCCCTGCCAGCCCCCCCTTCCCCCTGCTTGTCCCCTGCCCGCCCCCCCTGCCCCTGCTTGTCCCCCTGCCAGCCCCCCCTGCCCCCTGCTTGCCCCCTGCCACCCCCCCCCTTCCCCCTGCCAGCCCCCCCAGCCCCTGCTTGTCCCCTGCCAACCCCCCCTGCTGGACCCCCCCACCCCCCCTGTCCGTGCACCCCCGGACAGCCCCCCGTGCACCCCCGGACAGCCCCCCGTGCACCCCCGGACAGCCCCCCGTGCACCCCCGGACAGCCCCGGCCCGGCCAGCCCCCGCCAGCCCGGCCAGCCCCCGTGCACCCCCAGACAGCCCCACGACCAGCCCCGGACAGCCCCCCGTGCACCCCCGGACAGCCCCCCGTGCACCCCCGGACAGCCCCCCCGTGCACCCCCAGACAGCCCCCCCGTGCACCCCCAGACAGCCCCCCCGTGCACCCCCGGACAGCCCCCATATGCACCCCCGGACAGCCCCCATATGCACCCCCAAACAGCCCCCCGCGCACCCCTGGACAGCCCCCCGGCCAGCCCCGGACAACCCCCTGTGCACCCCCGGACAGCCCCCCGACCAGCCCCGGACAGCCCCCCGTGCACCCCCGGACAGCCCCCATGTGCACCCCCGGACAGACCCCATGCAGCCCCATTCCCCCCGGACAGCCCCCGTGCACCCCCGGACAGCCCCCATGTGCAACCCCGGACAGCCCCCATGTGCACCCCCGGACAAACCCCATACAGCCCCCTACCCCCCTGCACAGAACCCCGGGCGTTTATCAAGCGCGCGCAACGCTTAAAGAACGCATAATGAGCCCTACCGTGCAGACCACACGTCCGATTGACGCGCCGTCTGCGCGTGCACGTCGCGAATAATAATGGGATTGTTGTCCTGTGATTTCAGGGCAATCCGATGTCGTCCGCTATGAGTTTGACCGTTAGACGCCTGTTTTGGCCGTTTATGACACCGGAACGGCGTTCCCGGTCACCCCGGGCACACGGCACGTCCGATTGACGTGCCGTCTGCTCGACCACATCACAATTCACTTACCCTTTGATTTCGTCCGATTTCAGGCCATTCGGACTTCGTTCGGCCCGTTTGGACCCCCCCACGCGCGTTTATCAAGCGCGCGCAACGCTTAAAGAACGCATAATGAGCCCTACCGCGCAGACCGCACGTCCGATTGACGCGCCGTCTGCGCGTGCACGTCGAGAATAATAATGGGATTGTTGTCCTGTGATTTCAGGGCAATCCGATGTCGTCCGCTATGAGTTTGACCGTTAGACGCCTGTTTTGGCCGTTTATGACACCGGAACGGCGTTCCCGGTCACCGCGGGCACACGGCACGTCCGATTGACGTGCCGTCTGCTCGACCACATCACAATTCACTCACCCTTTGATGTCGTCCGATTTCAGGCCATTCGCAATTCGTTCGGCCCGTTTGGACCCCCCACGCGCGTTTCTCAAGCGCGCGCAACGCTTAAAGAACGCATAATGAGCCCTCCTGCGCAGACCGCACGTCCGATTGACGTGCCGTCTGCGCGTGCACGTCGCGAATAATAATTTGAATGTTGTCCTGTGATTTCAGGGCAATCCGATGTCGTCCGCTATGAGTTTGACCGTTAGACGCCTGTTTTGGCCTTTTATGACACCGGAACGGCGTTCCCGGTCACCGCGGGCACACGGCACGTCCGATTGACGTGCCGTCTGCTCGACCACATCACAATTCACTCACCCTTTGATGTCGTCCGATTTCAGGCCATTCTCAATTCGTTCGGCCCGTTTGGACCCCCCCACGCGCGTTTCTCAAGCGCGCGCAACGCTTAAAGAACGCATAATGAGCCCTCCTGCGCAGACCGCACGTCCGATTGACGTGCCGTCTGCGCGTGCACGTCGCGAATAATAATTTGAATGTTGTCCTGTGATTTCAGGTCAATCCGATGTCGTTCGCTATGAGTTTGACCGTTAGACGCCCGTTTTGGCCGTTTATGACACCGGAACGGCGTTCCCGGTCACCGCGGGCACACGGCACGTCCGATTGACGTGCCGTCTGCTCGACCACATCACAATTCACTCACCCTTTGATGTCGTCCGATTTCAGGCAATTCGCAATTCGTTCGGCCCGTTTGGACCCCCCCACGCGCGTTTCTCAAGCGCGCGCAACGCTTAAAGAACGCATAATGAGCCCTCCTGCGCAGACCGCACGTCCGATTGACGTGCCGTCTGCGCGTGCACGTCGCGAATAATAATTTGAATGCTGTCCTGTGATTTCAGGTCAATCCGATGTCGTTCGCTATGAGTTTGACCGTTAGACGCCCGTTTTGGCCGTTTATGACACCAGAACGGCGTTCCCGGTCACCGCGGGCACACGGCACGTCCGATTGACGTGCCGTCTGCTCGACCACATCACAATTCACTCACCCTTTGATGTCGTCCGATTTCAGGCCATTCGCAATTCGTTCGGCCCGTTTGGACCCCCCACGCGCGTTTCTCAAGCGCGCGCAACGCTTAAAGAACGCATAATGAGCCCTCCTGCGCAGACCGCACGTCCGATTGATGTGCCGTCTGCGCGTGCACGTCGCGAATAATAATTTGAATGTTGTCCTGTGATTTCAGGTCAATCCGATGTCGTTCGCTATGAGTTTGACCGTTAGACGCCCGTTTTGGCCGTTTATGACACCAGAACGGCGTTCCCGGTCACCGCGGGCACACGGCACGTCCGATTGACGTGCCGTCTGCTCGACCACATCACAATTCACTCACCCTTTGATGTCGTCCGATTTCAGGCCATTCGCAATTCGTTCGGCCCGTTTGGACCCCCCACGCGCGTTTCTCAAGCGCGCGCAACGCTTAAAGAACGCATAATGAGCCCTCCAGCGCAGACCGCACGTCCGATTGATGTGCCGTCTGCACGTGCACGTCGCGAATAATAATTTGAATGTTGTCCTGTGATTTCAGGTCAATCCGATGTCGTTCGCTATGAGTTTGACCGTTAGACGCCCGTTTTGGCCGTTTATGACACCAGAACGGCGTTCCCGGTCACCGCGGGCACACGGCACGTCCGATTGACGTGCCGTCTGCTCGACCACATCACAATTCACTCACCCTTTGATGTCGTCCGATTTCAGGCCATTCGCAATTCGTTCGGCCCGTTTGGACCCCCCACGCGCGTTTCTCAAGCGCGCGCAACGCTTAAAGAACGCATAATGAGCCCTCCTGCGCAGACCGCACGTCCGATGGTGACTAGGTCTCATAGCTCATCTACCTACAACTTGGAATGGGATGATGACGTCGGGGAGGGGGTTATGAAAACGAAATGCTTTATTATGAAGGCAGTTTTATCAATGTCTAGCCCCATCTCCTCTCTTATGTCATCTTTTGTTTTTAATAAAATGGCTTTAGAGCCTTTCGGCTCGAAGCTTCTTTCTGTCATACTCTAATTCTGTTAAGCCTCTCAAACTTGACACACTGTCATACTCTAATTCTGTTAAGCCTCTCAAACTTCCAGCCCTCAATGAGGGCTGCAATTCTGTATTAAAGGATGGGAACGAAAATTACAGCAGAAAAATAGAAGAAATAGGGAAAACAACAGAAGAAATCCTCAGGAGGCCCCCAGGCTGAGGGAGGAAGATCAAGCTAACAAGCCACCAGGCCGATCTTCCGCTGAACTGTAAATGGCCCATAGAAACGAGGGGCAGGTTTCTGAGAAATCTGGCAGGTTAAAGAGTGTTGTTTGTGAGGCCGAAAGCGTACGGAAACAGGATCTCCCACATGGAGGGCAAGGTGACGGCAGTGTATTAGTTTTCTGCTTCATGATGTCTTGGGACCGACTCAAATAATATTTGAGTCCACGATCAAGCAGTGCATGGGCAACAGCGGGCAACTAGATTTCTGATGGAACAGCGTAGGTCTCGTGGCAGCGATTTACCACCTTTGTTTGGTCATCCGTTTGCGGGTGGTAGGTCAAGCTGAGTTTTAAGTCAGTGCCTTGGAGTTTGAGCAGTTCAATCCAAAAATGGCTTACAAAAATGGGATTGCGGTCGCTGGAATGCTATGCAAACTGACAATCTCCCACACGAAAACCTCGCCCACACTCCCACACTCTTTGCTGTGTAAGGGTGTTTTAGGGGTAAAAAATGGCCATATTTAGAGAGATGATCAATGATGACCAGAATCACAGTGCAACCACGGGATTAGGGTAGTCCGGTGATAAAATCCATAGAGAGACCCGACCACACCAGCTGGGGAATTTCCAACGGCTGCAACAGGCCAGCCGGATATAGTGTGGAATATTTATTTCGTTGGCATTTGGCCCATTGGCAAACTGTTGAACCGGTATTTTCATCCCGACCCAATATAAATTGGCAGGCAATTTTCTATACGTGCGGCAAAAACCAGAATGACCCCACTACGGAGACAAATGGAACTCAGCCAGCAATATGGGCACCCATGGGGACGAACTAGACAGCACCAACCGGCCCTTATAACAGAGGACACCTTGCAGAAAAGAGTAAGTAGGAAAGGAAGGAGCATCTGCTTGCAGAGTGATGATGACTTAGCTGAAAAATGGGTCGTCTGAAACGCCTGTGAGCAAGTGGGGCTGAACCTCCCCCCTGTTGGATGTGGCTGGAGCAGGGCCACATCACGGCGTGACCGCGGCGTGACCGCGGCGTGACCGCGGCGTGACCGCGGCGTGACCGCAGCGTGTTGGCCCGATCCAGCGACATCCGCGGGGCAGCATCTTCCGACCAGGAGCGAAGGGAGCGGGAGGAGGCTGGAATGTGGGTGAAAGGGGGCTGGTTGCAGGTGTTGGGGGGATGGTGCGGGCTGATTCGAAGGTGGGGGGGCTGTTGCGGGCTGGAATGCTGGTGGCAGCGGGCTGATGACTTTGCTGAAAAATGGGTCGTCTGAAACGCCTGTGAGCAAGTGGGGCTGAACCTCCCCCCTGCTGGATGTGGCTGGAGCAGGGCCACATCACGGCGTGACCGCGGCGTGACCGCGGCGTGACCGCGGCGTGACCGCGGCGTGACCGCGGCGTGACCGCGGCGTGACCGCGGCGTGACCGCGGCGTGACCGCGGCGTGACCGCGGCGTGACCGCGGCGTGACCGCGGCGTGACCGCGGCGTGACCGCGGCGTGACCGCGGCGTGACCGCGGCGTGACCGCGGCGTGACCGCGGCGTGACCGCAGCGTGTTGGCCCGGTCCAGCGACATCCGCGGGGCAACATATTCCACTTAGTTTCAAATAGGATGATATGGATGGCATGAGAGGATGTTTTCCCAGAAGATTTAAAGAAATGAATGCTAATCTGTGATGAATAGAGGATTGGATGACCCCTGATATACCTAATTCGGTGAGGTTTGGAGATCTAGAAATGTGTAGGAATACCTTGAGGAATAAAATATGCCAGACAATTCCAAACCAATTTTTTCAGTTGAATTGAGCTTTTGTACCACCTGCTATGCACGTTTTGTGGAAAGATGGATGAGAGGCAGCGCTGAGAGGAGATATAGTTTAGGAATGAGGAAATACGAAAAATTATAGAGCTAACCATTCAATGTTTCTCTAAGGAGGAGTAACCGCCGCAGGGTGTCGTCCTGGAGCAGGGCCAAATCACGGCGTGACCGCGGCGTGACCGCGGCGTGACCGCGGCGTGACCGCGGCGTGACCGCGGCGTGACCGCGGCGTGACCGCGGCGTGACCGCGGCGTGACCGCGGCGTGACCGCGGCGTGACCGCGGCGTGACCGCAGCGTGTTGGCCCGGTCCAGCGACATCCGCGGGGCAACATATTCCACTTAGTTTCAAATAGGATGATATGGATGGCATGAGAGGATGTTTTCTCAGAAGATTTAAAGAAATGAATGCTAATCTGTGATGAATAGAGGATTGGATGACCCCTGATATACCTAATTCGGTGAGGTTTGGAGATCTAGAAATGTGTAGGAATACCTAGAGGAATAAAATATGCCAGACAATTCCAAACCAATTTTTTCAGTTGAATTGAGCTTTTGTACCACCTGCTATGCACGTTTTGTGGAAAGATGGATGAGAGGCAGCGCTGAGAGGAGATATAGTTTAGGAATGAGGAAATACGAAAAATTATAGAGCTAACCATTCAATGTTTCTCTAAGGAGGAGTAACCGCCGCAGGGTGTCGTCCTGGAGCAGGGCCAAATCACGGCGTGACCGCGGCGTGACCGCGGCGTGACCGCGGCGTGACCGCGGCGTGACCGCGGCGTGACCGCGGCGTGACCGCAGCGTGTTGGCCCGGTCCAGCGACATCCGCGGGGCAACATCTTCCACTTAGTTTCAAATAGGATGATATGGATGGCATGAGAGGACGTTTTCTCAGAAGATTTAAAGAAATGAATGCTAATCTGTGATGAATAGGGGATTGGATGACCCCTGATATACCTAATTCGGTGAGGTTTGGAGATCTAGAAATGTGTAGGAATACCTAGAGGAATAAAATATGCCAGACAATTCCAAACCAATTTTTTCAGTTGAATTGAGCTTTTGTACCACCTGCTATGCACGTTTTGTGGAAAGATGGATGAGAGGCAGCGCTGAGAGGAGATATAGTTTAGGAATGAGGAAATACGAAAAATTATAGAGCTAACCATTCAATGTTTCTCTAAGGAGGAGTAACCGCCGCAAGGTGTCGTCATGCTTGTCCCCCTGCCAGCAACAGATGGAAAACATATTCAGCACAAAAGTGATCGGAAATGCCAACCAAATGAAAGAAGCTAGATTAAAACCAATAACCAACAAGCAGGGAAAAAAAATTGGACATTCAGAATGCATGTTTGTTCAATGATTCCAATATCTAAAGTGTGTTTCAGCTAGACTCTTAACTCAAAGAAGAATTCACATAGATGAGTCATGCATGAATAAGCTCAAATGACGTGTTAGATTGGCACATAGATTTGTCAGCTCACCTTGATAAAGATCGAATGGCAAACCACTGATTGGTAATCATACTTTAATTTGCTACAGTCTGTACATGCAACAAATAAAACCATGAATTATTATTAATGAATATATAAGACTCATAAGCAATGAAATGTCATATAGAAATTTTGTTATTACTACATAACAATAAAATACTAAAGTGCAGATTAAAATGCAGAATAAAAAGCCTGAATATGTTGATAAGAAATACCAGTCAGTTTCTTCTCCATGCTTGTAAATTGAAGGCATTCATTCCATCAGCCCATGCACATTCACCAATATTTTGGTTCATCGCTATGCTGGGATGAGAACAATCAAAGTATGTCTAGCAACTCTTAGACATGACCCACAAAAATCAATATACAGTGGAGTCAATAGTTAAAACATATCACCTGCATTCATATGTTGGATGAAAAGGGGGTCAACTCCATGATTTTACGACCAATAACCTGCATTCATATAGTGTGTAAATGCAAATGAAAAATGATGCATGGTAGGGAGGTTTATTCCACAATTTTAGGAAAACATACCTGTTGTAGAGATCTCGCACTTATTAGTGCAGGATTCCCACTGCCCAGCCCCTCCCCCCCACTCCCTACTGCCCTCCCCACTGCCCAGCCCCCCCCCCCCACTGCCCAGCCCCCCCCCCCCACTGCCCACCCCCTCCCCCTCCTGCCCAGCCCTCCCCCCCACTGCCCAGCCCCCCACTGCCCAGCCCCCCCCCCCACTGCCCTCCCCCTCCCCCTCCTGCCCAGCCCTCCCCCCCACTGCCCAGCCCCCCCCCCCCACTGCCCAGCCCCCCCCCACTCCCTACTGCCCTCCCCACTGCCCACCCCCCCCCCCACTCCCTACTGCCCAGCACCCCCCCACTCCCTACTGCCCTCCCCACTGCCCAGCCCCCCCCCCCCCACTGCCCAGCCCCCCCCCACTGCCCACCCCCTCCCCCTCCTGCCCAGCCCTCCCCCCCACTGCCCAGCCCCCCACTGCCCAGCCCCCCCCCCCCCCACTGCCCTCCCCCTCCCCCTCCTGCCCAGCCCTCCCCCCCACTGCCCAGCCCCCCACTGCCCAGCCCCCCCCCCCCCACTGCCCACCCCCTCCCCCTCCTGCCCAGCCCTCCCCCCCACTGCCCAGCCCCCCACTGCCCAGCCCTCCCCCCCACTGCCCAGCCCCCCCCCCCCCCCACTGCCCTCCCCCTCCCCCTCCTGCCCAGCCCTCCCCCCCACTGCCCTCCCCCCCACTGCCCTCCAATGTACAGAACTTTGGTGGGTACGATCAATCATAGAACGTCTCATCTGCAATAAGTAAAGATCAACATCATCTAGTGAACAATTGTTATTAGAATTCATTTACAAAAACTGTAACAGCAATGGTATACATTATTTTCATACCATCATTCTCTTCGACATTATAATCAATCATCTTAATCGTCATCAAAATCAATATTCTGCAAGAAAACAATCAGAAACAGAGTTATGATTAGAAATATTTACCAAATTTTATAGCACAGTGCTCACTATCTATAGGTGGTGAAATAGTTATACCTGACCTGTGAAGTATCTGTGGGATGTTTTATGATATTTTCCAGATCTGTACAGCAGTGCATTTTCTCTATAGAGACATTCATAACCTGCATGGGCTTAGTTTCCTGTATCGATATTGTGGTACCATGTTCAACTGATTTGGGTGCCACAAAAGCAGTATTACAGGGCTTATTTAGTGTCTCGGCGTACCCATAATTGGCAGGATTGCTAATAGTATTAGTGTGAGTTGGGATAGCAGAAACTGGTTCATCATCTTTTATTTTGATTTCATTCTTTAGTCCAAGAGAGGTGTCATTGTTAGCAGGTTGTATTATTGAATCCTTAAGGATAGAAATTGTAGGTTTCATATTACGGAACATCTTAGAAATAGTATTATCACTACTAAAAGAAAGCTGAGACCAATCAGAAAAGGCATTTGTAGTAGTGGAGAACCGTAGTTTAGTAGTCATTCTCATTCCCAATAAGATATGGTAAATATTAATGATATTGATCAAAAAACAATGTAATTGGATGCATAGAACTCGTCATACATTACCAATCCAAACATACAATTAACATCAAAAGTGAGTCTCAATATCAGTATCATCAAAATCATGATGACCCTCATCCACACCTCCTACAGAAACACCATCACCACCTCTCACACCACCAATATCATCATCGGCATCGACATCTGCATCCGAACCGGCACCAGCACCGGGTCCAGCACTAGGTCCGGCTCCGGCTCCAACAGAAGAATCTACATTAGCAGAACGCATCGACATCAAAAAGGCATCAACCGTTGCAGCTGCTTCTGGTGGAAGTGTAGAAGAAAGGGCAGACATAAACTTAATCATATTTGCAGTTATCGCCTGTTCTGATTTTTGACTTGCTTCTTTGATTGCGGCATTCATTTGTTCCACTGTGACAAAACCAGAACCGGTACTCGAAGAAACGTTAGTAGACCAGTATCGAGATGGTACAATCTTCTTCCCAGGCCGACAACGCACTCTACCCTGATGCTCATCTCCTAATACCTGATGTAGATGATCGTTTGGGCCCAAATTGTCAGGTTCTTTTTCTGCCAACGCCTCTAAAGCATTCTGTTGATTGATATATAACATAAATTAAAATGATAAAATAATATAAGGAATTAAATTCATTAAAAATCAAAGAAATTGAAATATACTTACAATCGCCTTCTCGGTGTCGGGATTTGGCACAGTACCATCTTTCTTTTTCCGGCTTGTACAAAACAAAGTTGAGCGAGGAACGCGACCCTCAATATTCAATGACTTTTTCTGGAAAAAAACAATGAAATAAATCAAAATTGGAAGTTAAAAAAATTACACAAAACAAAGCTAAATATTTTAAATGTTAAATTACCTGCGTCTGCTCATGATCTGGTAATGAAGTGTGTCCGCGAGTATAAATGTGTTTCATTGCACTCTTGTTTTTTTTATTTCTATTTGATTTCTCCTATAAACAAATAATTATATAAACTCATTAACATAAATAAAACAAGTAATTTAAAATCGTTTTCAAATAAATAAATGAATATATATATAAATTTAACAAACACCTTAAACGCTGAACTCTTCCAATAGTTGATCATCTCTTTATATTGTGATATTGGGCAATCTTGAATCACCGGTACTTCTTCAAGCTCTGTACCAACTCTCTTTTTCCACCCAAGATATAAATCATACTTGTAGGCTCGCCACATTTCACCTAAATACATTATCATTGCAGCCTTTGCATTTTGTCCATCGGGAAAATTATATCGAAGCTGCAATGGACATAATATATGTTAAGAAAATTTTATAAATTTATATATATAAAAAAGGTGATTAACATTACTTACCCAAATCTCTGCCCAGGCTTTGTCCTTTATTTCTTGTCCAACTGCCTTCCAACTTATCGGTTGAACCGGAATGATATTGCTGTGTCTAGCAAGTGTTCCCATAAAACTTTTACATTCCGTGCCATTTTTATTAATTATAGCATTGTCCTCATTGTAATCAACTATGATTTGCGTGTTCCGATTCCAAACCTCGCGCATTTTTGTGCGGCCTCGTCGTCTGGTAGAGGCTGTAGCTAATCATGAAACCAAAATAAAAGAGAATAATATATATGAATTTATCATTAATCAGTAACAGTAATGCTTAAACAAATACCAGTAGATGGGGGATCTGCTGACCCCTGAAGTGCTGCGTCTGGAGGGGGGGCAGCCTCCATGGTAGGTGAGATATCTACAGGAATACTATGTATAGTAGATGCAAAGTGTACTGATGGAGGCAGAAAACCCGATGGATAACCCTGTACAGATGAGGGTGGATATGGATATGGATATGGCGGTGGGATATATGGGGGCACAGTACCCTGTACAGTGGATGGTGGGAATGGAAACTGAGGGATGGGAGTCTGAGAACTACCATCCGATGTGGGAGTGGGAAAAAAGGGATACGGAAAAGGTGGGTATGGATAATATGGAGGTGGCATAATGGGAGGATGGCCTCCTGATGTCTCAAGCGGCGTAGTAGTAGGCTGACCTGTAGAATCAGTGCCCCCCGCCACAATATCATCCTCAGTGGCATAATCCAAGCGTCTCCTCGACGATGCGGTCTAAAATAACATAGATGATAAAATAAAACGAACGATAACAAGATAAATAATATGAAAGACCATAATATTCAAACATAATTTGTACTTACATTGTTTCCAGGAGGAGACCTACGTTGTTCGTTTCTCAATATTCTTCTACTCCTTCTACTACCATCATAATCAGACATTTTGACCTGAAAATTTAAAATAATATTATCAAATAAATAGAAATAATGCAAAATGTTAAATAATACAATTGTATCATAAAACAATGAGATACATTTTCATGTGTGATATTTATATTGATAAAATATCAAGACTTTTCTATGTTCAAGATTTACTAGAGAAGTGGTTAAACATAAATTGGTGAGGCTATTAATAGTTTTATATTCGATAATGGTATAAAATATACTAGTTATTTTGATATCATGAATGAAAGTTAAAAAAAACACATACAATATTGCGATAATATAAGGTAAATACTTACAAATGTGTCAACGCTATGTGGGGTCTGTGACAATTTCTGGTTCACAATCTGTTCTAACAATTGCATCATCTGTATCATCAAATGCAACATTCGAATAAATACCAACAGGTTCATCCACAACATCATTGTTATCCATGCCTTCGTCAAAAATATGTCTAGGAATAACATCAACAATAACACCAAATTGTGGTTGTAACGGGTCACTTACATAAAACACTTGTTTAGCTTGTGACGCAAGAATATAAGGTTCATCGGTACGAAGCTGGCGGTTCATATCAATCACTCTAAATCCACAGTTATCAATATGCATTCCTTGTCGTGTCATTGAATCAAACCACTTGCATTTCATCATTGCGACACGACCATGTGCATAGTAATCTAATATAATGATTCTTTCAACAACACCGTAATATGATATATTTTCTGATCGAGGTTGCCTGTCCGATGCACTCGCATAACAATCTGTTGTGGCGCTTATCGTGACACCGTCATGCTGTGTTGCCATTGTTTTTGCACAACTATTTATAACAAATTTATATCCATTGACAACCATTGACTTACAATCACGCACCACATCGTTTGGACCAAAGGACAATGCTTTTATTTCATCTGATACTTCAATCATTGGTAGAGTTAAAACCTAAAAGATACCAACATAGAATATTAAACAGAGACATGTGATTATGTTATGAGAAGAAGAAAAAGAAATCTATTACCTTTGACTTTAACCAGGCAGCAAATTCTTTGCTGTGCAACAGTTCCTTCCTCTTAATAGATAGAGAGCGATGTCTCTTTTTTATAATTTCAAAATGTTCTCTACAGATATGCAAGCATTAAAATGTCAGAAGATATAAAGAAATCACACAATGAAAAAAATACATATTTATTAGTTTACTTACTTGATATAATCATCAAGCACACTACAGTTGAATAATACTGTGCGATGTGCCATTTCCCACTCTTCCCTGCTTAAAGTACACAACGAGTACGATCCAGATATCCCCCCTGTTTGGGGCATTGAAGGAAATGCAGGCTCAATGGGATCATATTGCTCATCTTCAGTTCTCATTAGTCGATTAGACCTCGTAGTGACGTTAGCCAAGTACGATGAACAGAAATCCATGCATTCTTGTGCTAAATAGCATTTCACAATACAGCCTTCAGGATGATATTTATTTCTCACATAAGATTTCAATGTAAACATCATTCTTTCGGTAGGATACATCCACCGACTCGAAACAGGACCACCAAAGAGAACTTCCGTGGGAAGATGCACAGTCAAATGTAACATAATTGTGAAAAAAGACGGTGGGAAAATTTTCTCCAAGTCGCAAAGAATAATCGGTGCATCTCTCTGCAATTTCTGAACAGCACTTCTGCTCAATCTTTTGGCACAAAGATCTCGATAAAATTGACATAACTTAATCACCGCAACTCTAACATTATGTGAAAGTAAATGACGAATGGCAATGGGAATCAACTCATGTAACAAGACATGGTAATCATGGGTTTTAAGAGATTTGAGTTTCACATCTTGCGTATTCACCCTTTTCGAAATATTACTTGAATAACCATCCGGAACCTTCAAACTTTCCAAGACCTGAAGAAATTGTTTTTTCTCCACATTTGTCATCGAATAACAGGCAACAGGGACTTTCCACTTATTTTGACCAATTAACTCAGGATGAAGTCTTGCTCTTATACCCCAATCCATCAAATCACGACGACACCGCAAATCGTCTTTTGTTTTGCCTTTGACATTTAAAATAGTAGCAAGTAACATCTCACAAATGTTTTTCTCGATATGCATTACATCCAAACAATGACGTAATAAATTCGATGACCAATACGGCAACTCAAAGAATATGCTTTTCTTTCTCCAATTTCTGTTGGAATTGGAATTAGCATGCTTTCGCTTTCTGATATTTGATTGACTTTTGCCAAGAACATAATTCAAATCATCAAGTTCTTTAACAATATCAGTCCCTGACATTCGTTGAGGTGTCTCATCTGTCTCGATGGCATTATCGAACTGTCTCCGATTATTCCTGTATGGATGGTCCATTGGTAGAAAACGTCGATGCCCTATGAAGCTGAAAGTTCGTCGAAACTTCATTCTTCGGAAACGTGTATTTTTCATACAAATAGGACAGGATAATTTCCCTTTAGTACTCCAACCAGACATCATTCCGTAGGCAGGGAAATCATTTATCGTCCATAATAAAGCTGCACGAAACATAAAGTACTCCTTTCTGAATGCATCATACGCTTGTGCACCAACAATCCAAAGCTCATTTAACTCCTCTATTAATGGCTGCAAGTATATATCAATATCATTTCCAGGATCACTGGGTCCAGATATCAATATACTCAGGATAGTGCACGACTTCTTCATACACATCCATGAAGGAAAGTTATAAATGTGAATGAAAACAGGCCAAGTACTGTGTGCAGTATGCATTTGGCGAAATGGGTTGAAACCATCACAGGATAATCCCAATCTAACATTTCGTGGGTCGGCTGCAAAATCAGGATGTAACCTATCAAATTTCTTCCAAGCCAACCCATCTGCAGGATGCACTATTTCATCGTTATCCTTATTTCTTTCATCTGCATGCCATCTCATATTCATTGCCATTTGTTCTGACATAAAAAATTTTTGAATCCTGGGAATTAAAGGGAAGTGCCACATCACTTTCTGTGGTATGCGTGATTGAGATCCATCTTTATTAGTCTTCCACCTTGATGTGCCACACTGTTTGCACTGACTCAAGTTTGCATTCTCCTTCCAGAACAAACAACAGTCTTTGAGACAAGAATGAATCTTACTAGATGAAAATCCAAATTTGTTAACCAACTTTGATGCCATGTAATCATTTTCTGGAATACATGCATCATCAGGCAGTAAATCCTTAATAAATGTAAGGAGATAGTCGACTGCAGTATTACTAAATCCATACATTGTTTTCCCATGATATAATCGCATTAAAAACTCAAGTTTGCTCATTTTTCCACATGCTTGATATACTGGGGTATTTGCATCTTCCATCAACTTTCTAACACTCTCAACGTCATCATCCTGATTAATAGATGAGAACTGTGTTCCAGTATTCATTTCCTCTTGCACTGGTCTACATGAGGAGCTAGCTTCAGAAACAAAAGGAAACCGATCAGAAATCAGATTTTTCATACCAATCTTTTCTGCTGAATCGATGACATTCAACACTTGAGCTTTTTCTCCATTGTGATACCACACATGATAATTTTTTTGGAAACCACTTTTAGTGATATGGTAACTCACTTCCTCGCGAGTTAACCAAGGTCTTCCAACACAATCAAAACACGGGCATCGAATCAATCCGCCATCTGAATCATTATTGAATGCAAAGTCCAAAAAATATTGTAACTCCTTCTGAAATTCATCAGTGATCCGATCAATGTTGTACATCCAGTATCTATCCATTCTGAGGCAGATAAACATACATTAGATAAATAATCTAGAAAATGACTTAACATTGTATGTATCGTTTCATAAGATATTAAGTAATCATCAATAACAAGTTAATAAAAAAATTATAACAAATATATTAAAATTATGGTTTAGGGAATTCATAAATGTTTTAAATTATAAAAATTCACGAATAGTCATACATAAGTTCCAATAATGAGGACTGATTATAGTAAAAAGAGTTTATATGAAATCTAAGAGATAATAATAATCAATTCCCAAAAGTGTTTGGGTTAATTCATAACGAGTTCTGATGTTCTGTATTAAATCTACAAAGATTTATTGAAATTTAGAGACATTTTGAAAATATAACCCATATCTACAAAGATTTGTTGTCATTCTACTAAAATCCTTGGGAATTTCTGGTGTGGTTGAGTTGTTTAGTGATTTTTCTCAGTTTTCTTTTATGCCTTACCCCGCACCCCATTGAGTAGTGGTAGATGACGGAAAATATAAACCATATCTACAAAGATATGTTGTCATTATACTAAAATCCTTGAGAATTTCTAGTGTGGTTGAGTTGTTTAGTGATTTTTCTCAGTTTTCTTTTATGCCTTACCCCGCACCCCATTGAGTAGTGGTAGATGACGAAAAATATAAACCATATCATAAAGAAATTAATAACAGAAATCATCATTATTTATCTTTGAGAAGGAGAGAGACATTTCATAGAAAATAGTTTTCTTCTTGGTTGAAATTGAAGGTGGAAATATTACTATAATAAATTAATTATATCAATATTTAATTATGTTCAATATCCATTTATATTATATGAACTAGAGGTAAATCCATTTTGCTCAAGGACTCCTAAGGATATTATTTTTTTGAAGGTTGGGGACCCACCTTACATCAAGTAAGTGGATGATGGATTGATCATCTTACTCTATTAGAATAGAGTCTCTACCCTCAACCCTACACCTATTATTATTTCCTAAAAGGGCATACCCTTCCAACTTCTTGAATAGATTCAAAAAAGACTCTATATATAGACACAAGTTACAATAATATCCATAGTTGAGGACCCACTCATGATTGAGTTTATGGATGGATATATTCCGGAATTCAATAGCATAATATCTTGAGTCAACCATAAAAGGCTGGTCAGTTGGTTTTTTGTGTTCTAACTCTCACATGAGTTTCCTACACTTGGGATTAATGTGCATGGGTTTAACATAGTGAAAACATGTGACTTTTCTATCCAAGGAACTAGTTTTGGATTTGGGTTCTTTATTACTCTTACTTTTGTATCTATTGAACTGTTTCTTTTTTACATTAAGTTTTAGGTCTTCCCCTTGTGAAAAACACTCAACCTCTCCTTTTATCTTAAGTTTAGAATGAAAATCCTTAGACCAAATAGATTATTTAACATCTTCTTTAGTTAAAGAATCTCGACCATATATCATGGTCTCAATTAGTGTGATGTAGCTATTGTTAAGAGGGATTAAGAGGATTAATTTCTGATCCTCATCATCTATAGAAACATTAATATTGGTTAAATATAATTTGACTTTATTAAACTCTTCTAAATAGGTTTTTATTGAAGTACAATGCTTTATTTTGAATGTGAACATATGATGATTCTAGTAAGTTATTCCTACTAATGAAGCAGTCATGTATAAATTTTTATGTTTTAGAAAATTTATACAGTGGTAGACTTATAATATACTTCTCTAAGGACCCCATCACCTATGTAAAGTAAAAGGGTTCTATGAGACTTAATATATATATTAGGGGTAACATCTTAGTATTCTACAATGGTCTGAACATTTCATTAACAGTCGTAATGGGTTTCTTGGGCCCATATAGGGATTCAATTCAGCCTTGTTGTCCGAGAAAGGCTCTCATTTTAATTCTTCATGTATTGGAATCTTTTTCTCCATTGAATTTCTCAATTTCATTTTAATTCTTCATATATTGGTACATATTCAGCACTAGAAACAGATGGAACAACTTTCTCCCCCGGGCTCCTTAGATGTTCGTGGTCGGATCACAATGCATTTTCATATGACAACCTAGGTCATGTGAATCATGCATCCTTTATAGGAAAACATGTAGATCCAAACTCGTCTACCCAAATCAACATTCTACTAATACCCACATTCCTAGTATTGATCCCTTGGGATGCAACCATTCCAATCCATTTAGAAGAAGACCATCAGCAGACCTGACTTAGGTGTCCAAGTTACTTGCAGATAGAGCAGAAATCATACCAAGATTTGTAATGGACCACGTAGAAACATCTATAATCCTCTTCAATGAAAATACACACTAATTCTACTAGTGGCTTCAAAACATCAACCTCAGAAGATATGAAACAGAAGGGGAAAACATGTAAATCTTACCTAAATCAAAGAAATCGAAGGTGCAAATGAGGCATAAAAAATGCAGATAACCAGAACTCGGGAGAGAAAAAAATAGAGGGAGATGGGGGTGTCGACCTCGAGGGCTTCGATGAGGAGGGCGCGACGAGGAAGGCGTCGGCGAGGAGGGCGCCGGCGAGGAGGGCGCGGGGAGGATGACGCGGCGAGGAGGGTCGCGGCGAGGAGGGCGTCGGCGAGGAGAGCGTCGGCGAGGAGAGCGCGGCGAGGAGGGCGTCGACGAGGAGGATGGCGCGGCGTTGATGCGTCGTGGAGGAGGAGGCCGCGGCGAGGATGAGGCCGCGGGGAGGAGAAATGGCGAGGGCGAGGAGATGGAGCCCGACGCTTGGGGGAGAGGGCGAGGATGGAGCCCGACGGAATGGGGGAGAAAAAAACTGAGCGAGGGGATATAGCCACGGATAGAAAAAAAACCGTGGTTGTATAAAACCTATAGCCACGGTTCTATAAAACCGTGGCTATAGGTCCGTGGCTATAGCCCAGATTTCTAGTAGTGTTATCTAAAACCACATCAAAGCAACTCAAAGTAGGCAGAAGAGCTATACCGATAACTGAAGGAAGGATTAGGAATTTTAGGTGGGAGATCATGTTTTTTCATGAAGGTATTTCAATGTAAGGGAGTTATATGTTTCGATAACAAAGGTAAATTGAGTCCCAGGTACATAGGACCTTTTGAAATTCTAGAATGATTTGGGGTTGTAGTTTACCGGTTGACAATGTCGCCATGTCTCTCCAAAGTTCACGATGTGTTCCACGTATCACTATTGAGAAAATAAATTTCCGACTCAATGCATGTACTCACCTATGAGGAATTATAACTGGAACACGATCTGTCTTATTGCAAAGATCCTCTCAGGATTCTTGATACCAGAGAACAAGTGTTGTCAAACCGGATGACTCGCCTGGTAAAAGTTCTATGGGGAAACCATAACATGGAAGTGGCAACGTGGGAACCCGAGGAACGTATGATGAAGAACCACCGTTGTCCTTTTATGTAGTAATATTCTAGAAATTTCTAGGAAGTAATTATTTGAAGGATGGGAGAATGTAACACCCCAAGCTTCCACGGTATGCTTCTCTTTGAATAATACAATAGCATGTGTTGTACGCAACTTCGAGTTTTAACACACACCACAACCAATCAAACTAGACATTATGAATAGTAATACCCTCTTCTTGAAATTTTATAAATTTTATCTTTCAAATTGGACTTCATTTTTGGATTCATAATATCAAAATTATCTTAGGGTTAATTTTTGGTATTTTTCAGAAAACATTCAATTTGTGTTGAATAGTTAAAAAACACTGAATTATAATTTGAAACCAAATTTATAATTAAATAATTATTTATTATATTTAAATGTAATTAAGGTCAAAATAGTCACATAATACCTAACATAAGTTAATTATAATTCATTGGAGTCAATTTATAATAATTTTTGATATATAAAAATTTCTAACAACTTTTCACCTTGTTTTACCCATATCCTAGGAGAAATTGATAATTCACATAAAACATAATTTTACCGCTTATGTGAGTAGAATTTCGAATACCCTATAGGCACAGATGATATCAGTAAGTAAAATTTTGTACAATGAGATGAAAATAATTTTTGGTGAATAGTATCTTTTTACTTTTATTTACCACGTTTAAAAGTATATAGGGTAATTAAGGGTAAAATGATATTAATATTACCCTAAAATATATCCTAATTCTATTGGACAAGTCTATCTCGACCTAAAACTACCTTAGTAATAAAATATTATCATTTAGTTCCAAATGGATTACATTAGGACATTTATTATTATTTAATTCATGGAAGTGTTAAAAGAGTTAAATTCCATGTTTAAATACTAAATCGTTTTTAATATAGGGTAGTAAATGAGATAAATTTGATTATAAAAATTAATTAGAAATCTGAAAAGATTACCTAAATAATGGTATTTTATTTATAATTTTTAGATATTAAATAATTTAATTTATTTACGACATAATGGTGGTGATGTAATTATATAAATAATGAAATATGAAAATAATTGATATTATAAATATCCAAATAAAGTTAATTTGAAATTTAATATGAATTAAACTAATTTTATAGGTTAATATGACACGTTAGGACTATTTATATGATTTTCTTTCTAATTAATAATGCTGTTATGAATTTATCAAAAACAAAATACCCAATAGTGTCAAAAATGACATAAAAGGGTTTTTTTAAAAACTATTATATTATTAATTGATAATGTATACATAAAAATCTAAGGTTCAGAAATAAGAATAATATAATTATAGGTGTATCATTAATGGACAACTTGGGGTGTCTCTTAGATTTTTATAGTATTTTTATTAACCATATAATATAAAAATACAAAGAGACATGGTAAATCTCAAACTAATTAACTAAGAGTTAAAACTAAAGGATAAGGTTAATAAAGTAACTCAGTCCTATCTAAAACCTATTGGATGAGTTGTTTTATACCCCTACCCACCTTAGACTCAAAATAAATCAGTTTTGAGCAATTAGAAACCGAATATGAATTTATTATAAAATAATATTTTATGTTTTTCTAATGGTGCCCCTCACCCCTCTTATAAAAGGGCACTCCGCCTTCTCTCTAATTCACACCATCAAAGCCTTTTGGCTCCACGAAAACATGCCCAAATATTCTCCCAACTTCCCTCACTTAAACTTAGAGGCCTTATTTTGATCAAAAATTTAACCTAAGGATCCCTTTTTATCAAATCAAAAGAAAGAACCCGAAGAAGAGGTAATGATTTCACCACCCACTTTCAAGTTCGTTTCTTCTTCCACCTCTTCTTTATTTATTATATCCATTCTAAAATAATAACTCTAGTATCTTCTATATACTGTGATGTAATTAAAAATATGGTACACCCATATTCAGTATTATATCCATCCTTTGAATGACATGTCACCATACGTTCGTACGTACGGCCCACCGTCTTCAGGTCGTGGTGTAATTGTTATTCAAAACATTATTATTTGGATGCGTATGATAATGATGCGTAATTGAGGTAAATAATAAATATAACATGATAATTATTATGTATATATGATATAACATCCAATTATATAATATTTTAATATCAAAATAATGATATTTTCGCTCGTGCGTACGTATGGACTACCGTCTCCATGAACGCGATGATATTCGTTTCCCATCGAATCCATTCAAGTATAATTATCATTTGATGATTAAAAAGAATGTATAAGGACTTGATATCATTATGGATATGAATAAGATACAACCTATCCATGACAAACATGGCTTATGTAACCAATCATATATAATAAAATGTGTAAGTTAACACCAGAAACAACGATAATAATAAGATATTGTTAACAAAACAATGTTAAAAGATCATATATGATTTCATATTAATGTATAAGATTATTGAATAATTTAATAACAACTATTTAACCATTATAAAGGAGGGTAAACTACCCAAAACCAAGTAAAAGTACAATGTGAGGGTTTATTTAACAATCTCTTCATTATCTGAGGTTTTTTATACGTAATTATTTACCCGGGCCTCTTTTTCATCCACATCAATGTTTCATAAAAAAGTATTTCAAAACATTCTAACTATTTTATAAAATATGTGTCATAGTCATTTATACCATTTTTTCACTTTTATATGCTGTTTATAAATGAATCATTCCATTATTTTCCAAACAAGGTCCTTTCTAACCTTTTCGAAAAAATTAAGGCAATAATGTCTTTTTTAACTTACACAGCGTGTGCGACTGTTTTCATCCATTATAAAATCGTCGAAGATTTCCTTAAAACCTTATAAAAAAATTCAATGTAAATGTTTTATTTTATAATTATGTGACTTTTAATTGATTTAAATAATAGAGAGATATTTATCTCAAATAGTTTTGATTTCATCTATGTCAACATCCTTTGATGGATTTTAAGCTTATTTGAAGCTGATTTATTATGATACATAACTTTCTTTTTGTATTGATGGTTTTGTGATATTTTTAACTACGGCTGTCGTATTTTTATACAATGCATGGTTTGTGGAGAAAGTATTGAAATTTCATATGCTAGTTTTAATACGAATAACTATGTTATGTTTAAACCTGTTAATATGAGGAATACATTAGACATATTAAGTGACGGGTGGAGCCCTCTATAGCTCCTCGATGCATCGGTAGGTCTCATGAGAGAAACTAGTGTCTTTCCTCATGGCCTTGAAAAAAATGTTATTTTTTTTCTTGGTACAAGGCCTTGACTTTGTGGTTACGATTGTATGGCATTATGCGTTCCATCAATATGAATGTGGTAATCCATATTGCATGTGATTATTTGACTTGTAGAATATCCATGTGAATAATTAAATGGCATTAATTCATTTTATTTCTTCCATATTATGATGAAAATCATGTTTAAAAGAATTAAATTTTAGTTATGCATTTCCTTAAATGATTATGCTTATTTAAGGATGTTTCTACTGTATTGTTATCTTTACTGGGAATCTGAGCTCACCCTTTTCTATGTTTTATTTTTCCCAGGATGTGAAGAAGTATTTTATGAATGACCTGTAGGGATAGTAAGAGGGGATATGAGTGTGATCTATGGAGGCAAGATGTTGTTTTTTTACTTTCTATTGTATTGTAAACTTTATGAATGTATCTAGTGATTCCATGGCTACTAAACAAATCGGTCTTTCGAGACATGATCTCTTATGATCATGACAATGTTATGTAATAATGAACCGACTCTGTGATCATAAACATTTGTTATTTCTATCCGAAAATAATAACTCCATTATCTTCAATATACTGCGATTTTATTAAAAATATGGTACAACCATATTCAGTATTCTATGCATCCTTTGAATGACATGTCACCATACGTGCGTACGTACGGCCTACCATTTCCATGCCGTGGTGTAATTTTTATTCAAAACATTATTATTTTGATGGGTATTATAATGATGTGTAATTGATGTAAATAATAAATATAACATGATAATGATTCTGTATATATGATATACCATCCAATTATATATTATATCAACAAAATGATATTATCGCTCATGCGTATGTACGAACTACCATCTCCAAGAATGCGATGAGATTCATTTCACATCGTATCCATTCAAGTCTAATTCTCTTTTGATGATAAAAAATAATGTTTAAGGACTTGCTATCATTCTGTATATGAATAAGATACAACCTATCCATAACAAAAAAGGATTATTTAAAAAACATATAAATGAAAAGGAGAAAGTTAACTCCCAAAAAAATATAATTTATATTAATAATATAATATTTGTTTTAAAAGATAATTCCTTTGGTCAATCCATAGATTTTAAGAAATATAATTTCAATTAATAATATAATATTTGTTTTAAAAACTCTTTTATGTCAATTTTGACACTATTGGATATTTTGTTTTTGATAAATTAATAACGGCATTATTACTTCGAACAAAAAACATATAACCAGCACTAATATGTAATATTAACGTAGAAAATTAATGGAATTCATAAAAAGTCTCAAATTACATTTATTTGGATATTTATAATATAAATTATTTTAATATTTCATTAATTCGGTAATTTCGGCATCACCATTGTTTCATAACTAAATTAAAATATTCAATGTCTAAAATTTACAAATAAAATACCATTATATAGAGAAATTTTTTTATCTTTCTAATGATTATTTTCAATCGAGTTTATCTTATGTATAACGCTATATTAAAAATGTTGTAGTAATTAAACTTTGATTTTAACTCTTTTAACTCTTCTCTGAATTAAATAATAATAAATGTCCTAATCTAAACCATGTGGACCTAAATAAAAATATTTTAATCCTAAGGTTGTTTTTGGTCGAGATACACTTGTCCAATAGAATTAGGATGTGTGTTAGGTAATATTAATATCATTTTTACCCTCAATTGCCCTATTTAATTTTAACCGTGGTAAATAAAAGTAAAAAGTTATTATTCACCAAAATTAATTTTCATCTCATTTAACCAAATTCTACTTATTGATTTCATCTGTGTATCTTGGATTTTTGAAATTCCACTCACAGAAACAGTAAAATTATGTTTTATATGAATTTTCAAATTCTCCTTTGAGATTGGTAAAAGACACTGAAATGTTCTATGAAATTTTAATATATCTAAAATTATTATAAACTGACTCCAATGAATTACATTGAACATATATAGGTATTATGTATCTATTGTGACCTAAAATAAATTTAAATAAATAATTATTTAAATAAAAATTCAGTTTTAAACTATAACTCAATGTTTTTTCACTATACATTAAAAATTGAGTTTTTTCAAAAAAATACCAAATATTCACCCTAAGCTAATTTCGATATTCCAAATCCAATAATGAAGTCCATTTATAATGATAAAATTTATAAAATTTCAAAAAGTTGGTATTAATATTCATAATGGCTAGTTTGATTGGTTGTGTTGTGTGTTAAAACTCGAAGTTGTGTACAACACACGCTACTTTATTATTCAAAGAGATGTGTATCATGAAAGCTTGGGGTGTTACATTCTCCCCTACTTCAAATAATTTCATCCGCAAAATTTCTAGAATATTACTACATAAAAAGACTCGGGTGGTTCTTCAACATAAGTTCATTGGGTTCCCACATTTCCTCTTATATCTTATGGTTTCTCCTCAGAACTTTTACCAGACGGGTCATCCATTTTCATAGCACTTGTTCTATTGTATCAAGAATCCTGACAGGCTCTTCACAAAAAGATAGATCGACTTCTAGTTCCAATTCTTCATAGGTGAGTACTTGTATTGGGTCAGGCATGTATTTTCTCAACAGTGATACGTTGAACACATCGTTAAATTTGGAGGGACTTGGAGGCATTGCCATATAATAAGCTACAGTCCCAATTCGTTCTAGAATTTCGAAAGATCTGATGTACCTGGGACTCAATTTACCCTTCTTACCAAAATGTATAACACCCTTCCATGGAGATACCTTCATGAAAACATAATCTCCTACCTGAAATTCCCAATCCTTCCTTCGGTTATCAGCATAACTCTTCTGCCTACATTGAGCTACTTTGATGTTGTTTTGGATTACCTTTACCTTTTCCATAGTTTCCCCCACCAGTTCTAGGCCTATAAGACTTCTTTCACCAATATCATCCCAACAGGTTGGTGTGTGACATCTCTTTCTGTATAACGCTTCATATGGTGAAATATGAATTCTCGAATGGAAGCTATTGTTATTGGAAAATACTACTAGAGGTAAATATTGATCCCACATACCCTGAATTTCAAGTGAGCATGATCTCAACATGTCTTCTATGGTTTGAATAGTGCTTTCGGATTGTCCATCTGTTTGAGGGTGGTAAGCAGTGCTCAAATGAAGCTTAGTATCCAGGGATTTCTAATGACGTTTCCAGAATCATGATGTAAAATGTGGATCACGATTAGAAATAATCGATAGGGGTACTTCATGAAGTCTCACAACTTCATTAATATATTAGTTTGCTAGATGTTCAAGTGGTAAATCCTCCCTTATAGAACGAAAAATTGATGACTTGGTAAGACGATCAACAATGACACATATTGAATCATTCCTTCTAAGAGTCTTTGGAAGTCCCATGACAATGTCTATCATTATATTATCCAATTTCCTCTCAGGTATGGGAAGAGGTTGCATTACTCCTCCAGGCTGTTTCCTTCCAACTTTCACATCTTGACACAAAATCAGAAATCTCCCTCTTCATGTTGTCCCACCAAAAATATTACATCGAATCTCTATACATTTTGGTTCTCCCAGAGTCTATAGAGAAATTTGAACTATGAGCATGTTCAAACAATTCTGTTTTTAGATCAGGTATATCAGGAACACAATGTCTCTTCCCAAATTTCAAAATTCCAACTTCATACACAAAGTCATTCAATATCCCATCATTCACATCTTTAATATTCTTTTTAAACTCTTCATCATCGGTCTAAGAACTCTTTATCCTTTCTAGTAATGATTGGTTGTCCACCATTTGAATAAGTATTGATGTTTTACCTTCCATGTTGATTCCAATATCTATCTTTACTAGATCCATTAACATTGGATCCTTTTCAAATCTCATCTTGTTCAAAACTCCATGATCCTTTCTTCTCAATGAATATTCCCCCTTATTTTCCTTCCCTGGGTGGTAGTGTATTGTGCAATCACAATCCTTGAGTAATTCAAACCATCTCCATTGCCTCATGTTGAGTTCTTTTTTTTGAGAAAATATACATCAAACTCCTGTGATCGGTATATATCTCACAATTTTCACCATAGAGAAAATATCTCCATATATTCAAATCAAAGATTACAACAGCTAACTCATGATCATGAGTAGGATAGTTTTTGCTAATGAATTTTCAGCTGTCATGATGCATATGCAATAACTCTATCATTCTGCATAAGGACACCACCATGTCCGTTCTTCGATGCATCACTATAAATAACGAACCCAGAATTACCCAATGGTAGAGTCAATATAGAAGAATTGACTAATATTCTCTTCAGTTCTTCAAAAAAAATCAAACTCTTTTGTCCAAACAAATTTAACCCCTTTATGTGTGAGAATTATTAATGGGTTAGCCAGCCAGGCAAAATTCAGGACGAAATGACGATAATAACTTGCTAAACCAATAAAACTACATACCTCAGTTATACTCATAGGTGTTTTCCATTCATGGATTTCCCTTGTCATAGAAGGATCAACAGAGATTCCATCCTTAGAGAGAATTTGGCCAAGAAAAGAAATCTCCTGAATCCAAAAAATACACTTGCTAAACATCCCATATAATTCATGTCTTCTAAGAGTCTTTAGAATAACGCGCAAGTGATTTTGATGATCTTCATAGACTTTGGAGTATATCAGGATATCATTGATAAATACCATGAAAAAATCATAGAGATATTCCTTAAAAACTCTATTCATTATATCCATTAATACAGAGGGTGCATTAGTCAATCCAAAAGGCATTACTGTAAACTCGTAATGCCCGTACCTGGTTTGAAATGCTATCTTGGGAATGTATTCCTTCTTCACACACAACTGATGGTATCCAAATCGATGGTCAATCTTGGAAATGTATTGATCTCCATGCAGTTGGTCAAATAAATCATCAATGCGAGGTAGGGGATACTTGTTCTTTATTGTTATAGCATTGATTTCCCTGTAGTCGACACATAACATCATAGATCGATCCTTCATCATAAAAAAAGGACAGGGGCTCCCCCTAGAGAAACACTAGGGAAAATAAATCCCTTATTACTCAAGTCCACTAGTTGTTTATTTGTTAAACTAATTCCACAGTGGCCATTCTATAAGGGTTCTTTGATATATGCCTTGAACCAAGAATTAAATCAATGGAAAACTCAATTTCTCGTTCTGGAGGATGTCCATGCAAATCATCTGGAAACACATCAACATATTTTCTCACAATAGGTACATCTTCTATTTGAACATTCCTTTCCTTACCCATAGTTATTTCATTATCTTCCTCCCCAATATAAGAATTTAGTTGAGCTACTGGTGGTGGATCAAGATAAGAATCAGGTGGTGACGATTCTTCTCTAAAGATAAGGTGTTCTTTATCATCATCATCATCATCAAAACTCATAACCTACGTTTTCTTGCAATAAATCATTGCATCAGGTTCTGAAATCCAATCCATACTGAGGATTATATAAAATTCAATCATAGGTATGAAGATTAGATCAACGGATAAAGAACATTTATGTGCTCTATTGGGGAATGATTCACAAAACATTGTTGCAATGATACTTCCCTTAGGAGTTTTTACTGAAAACTCCCTTGTTAAATCAAATTTGAAATATCTAATTTTTTAGCAAATTGGGAAGATATGAAATAATGCGATGATCCAGAATGAAATAATGCATTCGCTAAACTTGAGGAAACCATTAAATTATCTACTACCACGTCTTTTGGATCTTCAACTTCTGCAGTAGTGATAGAAAAAGATTTTCCTTGATCCCTTGGCCTTTTCTGAGGTAAGTTCCTCTGGCTCTTAGGGCATTCCATAACATTCCTTAAGGGAATGGGAGTTTGTTATAAGTGTGGAGAAAAAGTATACCAATTACGTGACTGCATGGGTATGAAAAAGGTTTCAAATGTACAATTCTTTATCTGCAAGGAGTTCGGACACTAGGTAATCCAATGTCCAAATCATCAGAGTATGCCCCAAATGATGCTATTGGATAAAAATCATGTAATGATACTACCACAGATAAGGAGGAATGATTAAATTTCTTATTTTTTTATAAAATAATTATGTCATTTGAGTGTTGTATAAACGATGTACTGGTTATAATATTTATAGAGTATATAAGGATTGTACTGCAGTTCTATTTCGTCAAGGACATGAGATTATGTGAAACCAAGAAAAGTGACTCAATAACAGGTTAAATATTTGTAAAATAAATGGTTGAGAGAAAGATAAACCATAATATGGTTCTGATACCAAGGTAGTTATTTAGTACCAATTCATGATTGATTTGGATATATTGTATTTGATATTCTTGACTACCTTGAAACCGATTAATGATTTGTATATTACATCATTGTTGGAGTTTACAATATTTTTGGATAGAAGGAGTATATCCAGTATTCTATAAGGAATAATGGATCATGAGTGTAATCAATAAGGTTTTATGGTAATTCAGGATGTTGCAGTGTTTTAAAAGAATACATGATGAAGCTGTTCACATGTTATTACATGGAAAAAAGGATCTTCATTGTTTTTAACTTCCTTATAAATTTTGGAATGTGAGTTTGGACAGAAGTATTTTGGATAATTCTAGTTTGGGATTAATTTTGGATTCCCATAAAAGGACAACCCGGAGGTCGGGCGGCACCCCATCGCTCCCGGCAAGGCCACGAGACTTGAACCCGCAATTGAAGGGCGACTAGGGTGTATCACCTACCACTAGACCACATGATGTCCTGGATTGAATAATGTAGTTTTTTTAAAGGGCCTGATAGGTGATTTATAAATTCATTATTTTTTGAACCCTATACAATTATGACAAATAGAATATTTTTTTTTGAAATCTTTTCGAGTGAATGATGAGTTTGTGATATGAACAAGTTGAAGGATGAAACTCAGCTTGTCATGTATATATATATATATATATATATATATATATTCCCTCTTATTGTATGGTTTAATTAATTCTTAAACATTAGGGAGGGGATGTTAAATCCAAAAATGTGTTATCCAACTATCATATGTTTTGTTGAACTGCTGGTATTTCAAATCATCATAGATTGATGAATTTATGGATTTCAATTTTACACTTGTTTGTGATTGATGACCTCAATCAATACCTATAAATATTTACGTTTTCCTCGAATTATATTTCTCTAATTTTCACCAATGTTCTCCTAATCGAGATCATAATTTGGTGGTGACCCATTCATTTACCTTTTCCTCATATTAATACTAAATTTTATTAACCCAATTTCTGATGTGGGTTTTCCGAGAAAGATATTTTCTATTTTCAACCATTATTTACAAAGAACAATATCAAATTGAGATGATGTTATTTATTTAATAAGGGAAGAATGTAACACCCCATGATTTCATAGTGCGTTATTTCATCAAAATAATTCAATAACTTGCACTACACGCAACAATGAGTTCAAGCGCACCACGACATACCAAACTAGTCGTTCAAAAGAGGTTATGAGTAGTATTAAATGAATTTTGAACTTTATATAATTCTTATAATTTTAGAATCCATATTTTGAGTTTCTTAGACATAATGTAAGAACAAATTCAATTTTTTTAGATAAAAGAAGTATTTTCCAAAAAAATACACTTTTACTGACTTTTAATGGTGAACCATTTCTAAATCCCATATTTGAAACTTTTATATATTCAATTTTACAAAATAAACATCTTATTTAGAATTGGGCCATAAGAATTTAGTTTCAATAAATTTTTGTTGTTTTTCTAATAACATTCATATTTGGGTGAATAATAAAATTTACTAAATTTTAATTAAAAACAACTTTTTTAATCGAAATAACTAATAGTGATAGTTTATGAATTTGAGTTATTTTAAATTATAATTAGATTATATTTTTACCATTTAATCCAATTCTGGTCATTAGACATAATTTCACATTTAAACAGGACATAAGAAAGTGTCAATCTTTTGACAATTATTATTTGATAAAACACGCTTTTTTTTACAACAGGAATTAATTAATAAATGAAACTTCTATGTTTTTATTTTGGTAAAATAGGCATCATATTTGGATTTGGACTACAAAAATTAGCTTAGGGTTCATTTTGGGAATTTTTCTAAAAAACAACAATTTTTAATGAATAGTGAAAACAATGTGTTATAGTTTAAAACCGAATTTTTATTTAAATAATTATTTATTTTATTTAAATTTATTTTAAATCATAATAGTCACATAATACCTATATAAGTTCAATGTAATTCATTGGGGTCAATTTATAATAATTTTAGATATATAATTTTTTTTAGAACTATTCACCGTCTTTTACTCATCTCCTAGGAGAATTTCCAAATTCACATAAAACCAAATTTTATCACTTTCGTGTGTGGAATTTCAAAAATCTGAGATACACAGATAATATAAGTATGTAAAATGTGGTTCAATGAGATGAAAATAATTTTTGGTGAATAGTAACGTTTTACTTTTATTTACCATAGTTAAAACTAAATATGGTAATTAAGGGTAAAAATGATATTAATACTACAGTAACATATGTTGTAATTCTATTGGACAAGTGTATGATGACCAAAAACAACATTAGGAATAAAATATTAACATTTAGGTCTACTAGGTTTAGATTAGGACATTTATTAATATTTAATTCAAAGAAGAGTTAAAAGAGTTAAAATCAAAGTTTAATTAGTAAAAAAATTTAAAATATTTGTTATACATAAGATAATTTCAATTACAAATATTAATTAGAGATCCAAAATGATTTCCTACACAATGGTATTTTATTTATAATTTTTAGACATTATATAATTTTATTTATTTTGGACACAATAGTGATGAAGTAATTCCCAAATTAATTAAATATTAAAATAATTCATATTATAAATATAAAAATAAATATAATTTGAAACTTTTAATAAATTAAACTAATTTTATATATTAATATGACATATTAGTAATGTTTATATAAATTTTGTTCGAAGTTATAATTCTGTTAAATTTATCAAAAACAAAATAACCAATAGTGTCAAAATTGACATAAAATAGTTTTTTAAACAAATATTATATGATTTATTGATATTATATTCATAAAAATATATGGTTCTGTAAAAGGACTTATATAAGAATTTTTTTATCATTAATGGACCACTTGGGGGTCTTTTTCAAGTTTATTGTATGTTTATTGACCATATAATATAAAAATACAAAGAGACATGGTGAATGCCAAACTAATTAACTAAGTGTTAAATATAAAAGATAAGGTTAACAAAGTGACCCAACCTATATAAAACCTTTTGGTTGTGTTGTTTTCAACCAATACCCACCTTAACCTTGAAATAAATCATTTAGGATCTATTAGAAACTGAATATTAATTTCTTAAAAAATAATATTTATAGATTTTCCAAATGTACCCCTCACCCCTCTTATAAAAGGGCACTCGCCTTATCTCTAATTTGTAATTTCAAAGCCATTTGGATTCACAAATACCAGACCAAATATTCTTTCAACTTCCATCACATCAACCTAGAGGCCATAGTTTGATCGGAAATCAATTCTAAAGAGCCCTTTTGATCAAATCAAAAGGAAGAACCCGAAGAATAGGTAATGTTTTCACCACCCTCTTTCAAGTTCCTTTCATCTTCAAATTGTTCATTCATTTTTATTTCCATTCTAAAATAATAAAGCCATTATATTATATATACTGTGATGTTATTGTAAATATTGTACAACCATATTCAGTATTCTATCCATCCTTTGAATGACATGTCACCATACATGCATACGTACGACTTACCGTTTCCACGTCGTGGTGTAATTGTTATTCAAAACATTATTATTTGGATGGGTATAATAATTATGTTTAATTGAAGTAAATAATAAAAATAAAATTATAATGATTTTTTATATATGATATACCGTCCAATTATATATTATTTTAATTTCAAAAGAATGATATTATCGCTCGTGGATACCTACGGACTACCGTCTCCACGAAGGCGATGAGATTCATTCCCCGTCGTATCCATTCCAATATAATTCTCATTTGATGATTAAAAATAATTTTTAAGGAATTGATATCATTCTGGATATTAATAATATACAACCTATCCATAACAAACATGTCTTATGTAACAAAACTTATAAAATAGAACGAGTATGTTAACACCTGAAATGACGATAATAATAAGATATTATTAACCAAGCAATGTTAAAAGATAAAATATGATTTCATATTAATGTATATGAATCCTGTATAATTTAATAACTAATATTCCACCATTATACAGGAGGTTAAACTACCATCAACCAAGGAAAAGTACAAGGTAAGGGTTTATTTCACAATCTCTTCATTATCTGAGGTTGTTTGTACGTAATTATCTACTGGGGCCTCTTTATCATCCACATGCATTTTCATAAAAATTTATTTCAAAACATTCTTACTATTTTAGAGAATATGGGTTAAATTCATTTATACCCTTGTTTTAATTTTTATATTAGAATCTTTCCGTCATTTTCCAAACAATGACTTTTTACCCTTTTTGACAAAATTAAGGTAAGAATGTCTTTTTATAACTTATACGGTGGGTGCGGCTATTTTCCATCATTATAAAATCGTCGAAGATTCCCTTACAATCTTATAAAAAAAATTTCAAAGTAATTTTATTCTTTCATAATTATGTTAATTTTAAATGATTTCAAAAAAAGCGTCATTTCTCTCATATAGTTTTGATTTCATCTTTTTCAACATCCTTGGATGGATTTTAAGCTCATTTGATGTCGATTTAATATGATACAAAACATCCATATTGTATTGAAGGTTTTGTGATATGTTTGACTGTGGATGTGTTATTTTAATACCATTCATGGATTATGGTGAAATTATTGGCATTTCTTATGCTAGTTTTAATACGAATGTTTATGTTATGTTTAATCCTTTTCATAGGAGGAATGAATTGGGCTTAGTATGTGACGGGTGGAACCTGCTATAGCTCATTGATGCAATGGTATATCTCATGAGACAAACTAGTGTCTTGACACAAGGCCTTAAAAAAATATTATTAGTAGTCTTTGAACAAGGCCTTGACTATGTGGTTAAGATAGTCTGGCATTATGCCTTCCATCATTATAAAAGTGGCTATTGATATTTCATCTGATTATTCGACTAGTAGAATATAAATGTGAATAAGTAAATGGAATTGTTTCATTTCTTTTTTTGCCATACTATACTGAAATTCATGTTTAAAAGTCTTTTGTTTTAGTTATAAATTTCCTTAAATTTTTATGCCTATTTATGAATGATTCCTCTATATTGTTATCCTTACTAAGTATCTGAGCTCACCCCTTTCATTGAACCACATTTTATTTACCACGGTAAAAAGAAAATACAATAATTAAGGGAAACAGTTATATTAATATTACCCTAACACATGTCTTAGTTCCATTGGACAAGTGTATCTCTACCAAAAACAACCTTATGAATAAAATATTATCATTTTGGTCCACATGGTTTATAATAGGACATTTATAATTATTTAATTCAAATAAGAGTTAAAAGAGTTAAAATATAAGGTTAATTACTAAATCTTTATTAATATAGGGTTATACATAAGATAAATTCGATTGTAAATATTCATTCTAAGGATAATACTATTTCCTACATAATGGTATTTTATTTATCATTTTTATACATTAAATTATTTAACTTATTTATGACACAATGTTGATGTAGTAATTACCTAATTAATGAAATATTAAAATAATTGATATTATAAATATCAAAATAAATGTAATTTGAGATGTTTTATGAATTGAGATACTTTCTATATTAATATTACATATTTGGATTGGTTATATGAATTTTTTTCAAAGTATTAATGATGTTATGAATTTATCAAAATGAAAATACCCAATAGTGTCAAAATTGACATAAAAGTGTTTTTAAAACAAATATTATATAATTAATTAATATTCTATTACTAAAAATATATGGATACATAAAAGGACTTATATCATGATAGGTGTATCATTAATGGACCACTTGGGGGTATCTTGGATGTATTTGTAATATTATTAACCATATAATATAAAAATACTAAGATACATGGTAAATGTCAAACTAATTAACTAATAGTTAAAACTAAATGATAAGGTTAAAAAAGTGACCCAAACCTGTCTAAAACCTATTGGTTGTGTTTTTGTCGACCCATACCCTCCTTATCCTCTAAATAAATTAGTTTGGAGCCATTATAAACAAACTATGAATTTATTATAAAATAATATTTTATGTTTTTCCTAATGTGCCTTCACCCTTCTTATAAAAGGGTACTCCCCCTTCTCTCTAATTCACACCGTCAAATCCTTTTGGCTCGGCCAACTCCTACACTAATATTTTCTCAACTTCCCTCACTTCAACCTGGAGGCCTTTTTTTGATCATAAATCCATCCTCAGGAGCCCTTTTGATCAAATCAAAAGGAATAACCCGAAGAAGAGGTAATGTTCTCACCACCCTCTTTCAAGTTCTTTTCTTCTTAAACTTCTTCAACTTCTTCATTATTTGTTATTTCCATTCTAAAATAAAAACTCCAGTATCTTTTATATACTAGGATTTTTTTATAAATATTGTACAACCATATTCATTATTCTATCTATCCTTTTAATGACATGTCACCATACATGCGTACATACGACATACCGTCTCCACGTCATGGGGTAATTGTTATTCAGAACATTATTATTTGTATGGGTATGATAATGATTTTTAATTGATGTCATTAATACATATGAAATTATAATTATTCTTTATATATTATATACCATCCAATTATATAATATTTTAATATCAAAAGAATGATATTGTCATTCGTGCGTACGTACGGACTACCGTCTCCACAAACGCGATGAGATTCATTCCCCATCGTATCCATATAAGTCTAACTCTCATTTGATGATTCAAAATAATTTTTGAGGACATTATAAAATTCTGGATATGAATAAAATACAACTATCCATTGCAAACATGGCTTACATAACAAAACAAATAAAACAAAACGATTAAGTTAACACCCAAAACGTCAATAATAATAAATATTATTAACAATGAAATGTTAAAAGATCATATATGATATTATATTAATGTATATTATTCTTGTATAATTTAATAAAAACAATTTCTCCATTATATAGAAGGTTAAACTACCCTAAACCACTAATGAGTACAATGTAAGGGTTTATTTCACAATCTCTTCATTATCCGTGGATGTTTATACGTAATTATCTACCGAGACCTCTTTATCATCCACATCCATGTTTCTTAAAATTGTATTTCAAGTCAATATAACTATTTTACAGACTATATGTTAAATTCATTTATAAACTTTTTTGATTTTTTATAAAATTTTTATAAAAGAATCCTACCGTCATTTTCCAAAGAAGGTCCTTTTTAAACTTTTCGTCAAAATTAATGTAAGAATGTCTTCTTTAACTTATACGATGGGTGCGGCTATTTTACACCGTTATAAAATCTTCAAAGCTTCCCTTACAAGCTTATAAGAATATTTTCAAAGTAAATGTTCTATTTTATAATTATGTGACTTTTAAAGGAATAAGAAAAATATATTTCTCTCATATAGTTTTGATTTCATCTATGTCAACATCCTTTGATGGATATTATGCTTATTTGAAGTTGATTTATTATGATACAAAACATCCATATTGTATTGAATGTTTTGTGATATGTTTGACTGTGGATGTGTTGTTTTTATACCCTTCATGGTTTATGGAGAAAGTATTGAAATTTCATATACTAGTTTTAATACAATGTTTATGTTATGTTTAAACCCGTTCATATGAGGAATGCATCGGATTTAGTATGTGACGGGTGGAGCCCGCTATAGCTCCTCGATTGAATCAGTAGGTATCATGAGACAAACTAGTGTTTTGGCACAGGGAATTGAAAAAAATTTATTTGTAGTCTTGGCCTAAGGCTTTGACTATGTGGTTATTATAGTCTGGTATTATGCATTCCATCATTATGAAAGTGGTTATTGACATTTCATGTGATTATTTGACTAGTTTAATTTCCATGTGGATAAGTAAATGGCATTATTTCCTTTCATTTTTTTCATATTATGCATAAGTTCATGTTTAAAAGGATTTTAATTTAGTTATACATTGCCTTAAATGATTATGCATATTTATGAAAGTTTCGGCTATATTGTTATCCTTTCTGGGCATCTGAGCTCACCCCTTTATATGTTTTATTTTTCCCAAGATGTAAAGAAGTATTTTATGAATGGCCTGCAGGGATATTATGAATGGATAGGAGTGTGGTCTACGGAGACAAGATGTTGTTGTAGATTTTCACTTTATGTTGTATTGTAAACTTTATTAATGTATCTTGTGATTCCAAGGCTACTAAACTAATCGGCCTTTTGATACATGATCTTTTATGATCATGCCAATGTTATCTAATAATGCACCATCTCTGAGGTTGTTTTTACGTAAGTATCTATAGTGACATATTTATTATCCATGTCCATTTTTCATGAAAATGTTTTCAATGTGATACATTTAAGGGACTTTTTACTAAAACATTATTTCAAATTTTTTAAATATTTATTCTTCTAAATCATTCTTATTAATGTCCATGTTTTCAAAATGGTTTTTAAGTATTTAATTATATGGACATGAATGATTTTAAAATGTTAATTCCTTTCCATAGTTTCAAAGTGGTTTGGGACACTTTGATTTAAAAATGCCTTTAAATGTCTTCCTTTCTAAATTATGTGACATTTAAATGTTTTCATGAAAAAGGGATGTTTCTCTCAAAGTGTATTACAAATCATATTTATCTAGGTCAATATCATTTGAAGGATTTTAATCATGTTTGAAGATGATTAATTATGATACAAATCTTCCATATTGTATTGAAGGTTTTGTGATATGTTTGACTATGGATGAGTTATTTTTATACCATTCATGGTTTAGGGATAATGTATTGACATTTAATATGCTAGTTTTAATACTAGTGTTTATGTAATGTTTAATCATTTTCATATGAGTAATGCATTGGACTTAGTAAGTGACAGGTGGAGCCCTCTATAGCTCCTCGATTCATCGGTAGGTCTCATGAGACAATCTAGTGTCTTGGCACAAGGCCTTGACAAAATCTTATTTGTATTCTTGGGAAAAGGCCGTGAATATGTGGTTATGATAGTTTGGAATTATGCATTCCATCATTATTAAAGTGGTTATTGACATTGGAATGATCATAAATGATCATGTCTTGAAAGACCAATTAATTTAGTAGCCTTGGAATCACTAGATACATTCAAAAAGTTTACATTACAACATAAAGTGAAAATCTACAACATCATCTTGTCTCCATAGATCACACTCATATCCACTCATACTATCCCTGCAGGCCATTCATAAAATACTTCTTCACATCCTTGGAAAAATAGAACATAGAAAGGGGTGAGCTCAGATGCTCTCTAAGGATAACAATATAGCAGAAACATTCATAAATAAGCATAAACATTTAAAGAAACGTATAACTAAATTAAAAGCCTTTTAAACATGAACTTCAGCATAATATGGCAAAAAATGAAAGGAAATCATTCCATTTACTTATTCACATGGAAATTCTACTAATCGAATAATCAAATGCAATATCAATAAAAACTTTAAGAATGATGGAATGCATAATGCCAGACTATAAAAACCACATAGTCAACGCCCTGTGCCAAGAATACAAATAAGATTTTTTCAAGGCCTTGTGCCAAAACACAAGTTTGTCTAATGAGACCTACTGATGCATCAAGGATCTATAGCAGGCTCCACCCGTCACATACTATGTCCAATGCATTCCTCATATGAATAAGTTTAAACATAACATAAACATTTGTATTAAAACTAGCATTTGAAATGTCAATACTTTCTCCATAAAACATGAATGGTATAAAAATAACACAACCACTCTCAGGCATATCACAAAACCTTCATTACAATATGGAAGTCTCATATCATAATAAATCAACTTCAAATAAGCTTAAAATCCATCAAATGATGTTGACTTAGATGAAATCAAAACTATTTGAGAGAAATATCTATTTTTTTTGAAATCATTTAAATGTCACATAATTATAAAATAAAACATTTACTTTGAAAATATTCTTATAAGCTTTTAAGGGAAGCTTCGATGATTTTATAATGGCAGAAAATACCCGCACACATCTTATAAGTTTAAAAATACATTTTTACCTAAATTTTGTCGAAAATGTTAAAAAGGACCTTGTTTGGAAAATGACGGAAATATTCCATTATAAACATCTTATAAAAGTCAAACAAGGGTATAAATGACATTAACCAATATTATATAAAATATTAAGAATGTTTTGAAATTCATTTTTAAGAAACATGGATGGCGATGATAAAGAGGTCCCATTAGATAATTACATATAAACAACCTCGGATAATGAAGAGATTGTGCAATAAACCCTTACCTTTTACTTTTCCTTGGATGAGGGTAGTTTAACCTGATATATAATGGTGAAATAGTTGTTATTAAATTATACATGAATCATATACATTAATATGATATAATATATGATCTTTTAACATTGCTTTGTTAATAATATCTTATTACGATCGACATTTCGGGTGTTAACATACTCATTTTATTTTATATGTTTTGTAACATAAGCCATGATTGTTATGGATAAAATTTATCTTATTTGAATCCAGAATGATATCAAGTCCTTAAAAATTATTTTTAATCCTCAAATGATAATTTTTCCTGAATGGATACAATGGGGAATGAATCTTATCGCGTTCGTTGAGACGGTAGTCCGTACGTACGCATGAGCGACAATATCATAGTATTGATATTAAAATAATATATAATTGGATGGTATATAATATATACAGAATAATTATCATGTTATATTTATTATTTACTTCCATTAAACATCATTATCAAACCCATCCAAATAATAATGTTTTAAATAACAATGACACCACGACATGGAGACGGTAGGCCGTACATACGCACGTATGGTGACATTTTATTCAAAAAATGGATAGAATACTGAATATGGTTGTATCGTATTTATAATAACATAATAGTATATATAGGATAATGGAGTTATTATTTTATAATGTAAATAACAATGAAAGAAGAAGCTGATGAAGAAAGGAATTTGAAAGAGGGTGGTGAAAACATTAATTACCTCCTCTTCAGGTTCATCTGTTTGATTTGATCAAAAGGGCTCCATAGGATAGATTTTTGATCAAAATACGGCCTCTAGGTTGAATTGAGGGAAGTTGAGAGGATATTTGGGCAGATTTTGGCCAATCCAAAAGGCTTTGAAGGTATGAATTATAGATAAGGGTGAGTTCCCTTTTATAAGAGGGGTGAGGGGAACCTTTGGAAAAGGTAGAAAAAAATATTTTATAATAAATTCATATTCGGTTTATAATGGCTTAAAACTGATTTATTTCTAGTATGAGGTGGGTATGGGTCGAAAAAACACATCCAATAGGTTTTAGAGAGGTTTGAGTCACTTTATTAACCTTATCGTTTAGTTTTAACTCTTAGATAATTAGATTGACATTTACCATGTCTCTTTGTTTTTTTATATTATATGGTTAATAAACTTACTATAAACATCCATGAGACCCCCATTGGTCCATTAATGAGAAATATATCATTATATATGTCCTTTGGATGATCCTTAGATTTTTAATAACAGAATATCAATTAATCATATAAAATTTGTTTTAAAACCCCTTTTATGTCAATTTTGACAGTATTGGGTATTTTGTCTTTGATAAATTCATATAAGCATTATTAATTCGAAAAAAAATTATATAACCAGTCCTAATATGTCATATTATCCAAGAAAATTACTTTAATTCATAAAAAGTCTCAAATTGCATTTATTTGGATATTTATAATATCAATTATTTTAATATTTCATTAATTAGGTAATTAAGGTATTACCATTGTGTCATAAATAAATTAAATTATTTAATGTCTAAATATTATAAATAAAATACCTTTATGTAGGAATTTTTTTATATTTCTAATTAATATTTACAATAGAATTTATCATATGTATAAACCTATTTTAGTAATGTTTTAGTAATTAAATATTGATTTTAACACTTTTAACTCTTCTTTTAATTAAATAATAATAAATGTCCTAATCTAAATCAAGTGGACCTAAATGATAATATTTTATTCTTAAATATGTTTATGGAAGTGATACACTTTTCCAATAGAATTAGTACACGTGTTAAGGTAATATTAATATCATTTTACCTTTAATTACCCTATTTACTTTTAACCGTGGTAAATAAAAGTAAAAAGATATTATTCTCCAAAAATTATTCTCAACTCATTGAACCACATTTTACATACTGATTTCAACCATGTCCCTTGGATTTTTAAAATTCAACTCACAGAGGTGATAAAATTAGTTTTTATGTGAATTTGAAAATTCTCTTAGGAGATGGGTAAAAGAAGGTGAAAAGTTCTATGAAATTTTTATAAATCTGAAATAGTTATAAATTGACTCTAATGAATTACATTGAACATATATAGGTATTATATGTCAATTTTGACCTTAATTAAATTTAAATAAAATATAAAATTATTTAAATAAAAATTCGGTTTTAAACTATAACTCAGTGTTTTTTCACTATTCATCAATAATTGATTGTTTTCAGAAAAATACCAAAAATTCACCCTTAACTAATTTAGATATTCCAAATTCTAAAATGAAGTCCATTTTGAATGATAATATTTATAAAATTTAAAATAGTTGGTATTACTATTAATAATGGCTTGTTTGACTGGTTGTGGTGTGTGTTAGAACTTGAAGTTGCGTACAACACATGCAACAGTATTATTAAAAGAGAAGCGTATCGTAGAAGCTTGGGGTGTTATATTCTCCCCTCCTTCAAAATATTTCTTCCTCGAAATTTCTAGAATATTACAGAATAAAAATACTCAGGTGGTTCTTCATCATAAGTTCCTCAGGATCCCACGTTTCCTCTTCTATCTTATAGTTTCACCATAGAATCTTTATCAGATGAGTCGTCCGGTTTCTGAGCACTTGTTCTCTGGTATCAATAATCCTGATGGTCTCTTTGCAATAAGATAGATTGGGTTCATGTTTTAATTCCTCATATGTGTGTACATGTGTTGGGTCATGTATATATTTTTTCAACAGTGATACATGGAACACATCGTGAACTTTGGAGAGACTTGGAGGCATTTCCAAACAGTAAGCTATAACCCCCATTCATTCTAGAATTTCGAAAGATCCGATGTACCTGAGACACAATTTACCCTTCTTAGAAAAACATATAACACCCTTTCATGGAGATACCTTCATTTAAACATGATCACCCACCTGAAATATCACATCCATCCTTCGGTTATCGGCATAGCTCTTCTGCCAACTTTGATCTACTTTGATGTGGTTTTGGATTACATTCACCTTTTCTATCATTTCCTCCACTAGTTCTGGACGTACAAGTTTTTTTTTCACTAACGTCATCTTAATAGGTTGGTGTGCGACATCTCATTCGGTATAACGTTTCATATGGTGACATCTTAATACTTGAATGGAAGCTATTGTTATAGAAAATTTTTACCAGAGGTAAATATTGATCCCACATACCATGAAAGTCAAGTGAGCAATATCTCAACATGTCTTCTTAGGTTTGAATAGTTCGTTCTGATTGTCCTTCTGTTTAAGGGTGGTAAGCAGTGCTCTAACGAAGTTCAGTACCCAAGGCCTTCTGAATACTTTTCCAGAATCATGATGTAAAACGAGGATCATGAAGTTGAGTATCCAAGGCCTTCAGATACAAACTATAACACCCCACACATAGTTATCCATAGTGGGTGCATTATTAAATAACATTGAAAATGTCATAAAATATCATGTCTCGAAAGACCAATTAGTTTAGTTTCCTTGGAATCACTAGATAAATTCACAAGGTTTACATTACAACAAAAAGTGAAAAACTACAACAACATATTGTATCCATAGAACACACTCATATCCCCTCATACTATACCTGAAGGTCATTCATAAAATACTCTTTCACATCCTGGGAAAAATAAAACATTTAAAGGGGTGAGCTCAGATGCTCAGTAAGGATAACAATAGAGCTGAAACATTAATAAATATGCATAAACATCAAAGGCAGTGTACAAATAAAACAAATTCCTTTTAAACTTTAACATCAACATAATATGGAAGAAATAAAATGAAATAATTCCATTTACTTATTCACATAGAAATTCTACTAGTCGAATAATAACATGCAATATGAATAACCACTTTCATAATGATGGAATGCATAATACCAAACTATCATAACTACATATTCAAGGCCTTGTGCCAATAATACAAATAATATTTTTTCAAGGCCTTGTTCCAAGACACTATTTGGCCTCATGAGACCTACCGATGCATCAAGGAGCTATAGCAGGCTCCACTCATCACTTATTAAGTCTAATGTATTCATTATATCAACAGGTTTAAAAAAACATAAAAATTATTTTTAAAACTATCATAAGAATTTTAAACATTCTCCATAAACCCTGAATTGTATAAAAATCACACATCCACAGTCAAACATATCAAAAACCTTCATTACAATATGGATGTTTTGTATCATAATAAATCAACATCAAATAATCTTAAAATCCATCAATGGAGGTTGATATAGATGAAATCAAAACTATATGAGAGAAATATCTATTTTTTTAAATCATTTAAAAGTCACATAATTATAAAAGAAAACATTTACTTTGAAAATATTCTTATAAGAATTTATGGGAATCTTCGTCGATTTTGTAACGATGGAAAATAGCCACAATCGCAGTACAAGTTAGAAAAGACATTCTGACCTTAATTTTGTTGAAACAGTTAAAAAGGACCTTGTTTGGAAAACGACGGTACGATTCCTTTATAAATATCTTCTAAAAGTAAATCAAGTGTATAAATGACTTAAACACATATTATATAAAATATTAAGAATGTTTTGAAATACATTTTTTAGAATCATGGATGTGGATGATAAAGAAGTCCCAGTAGATAATTACCTATTAGAAACCTCAGATAATGAAGAGATTGTGAAACAAACCCTTACCATGTACACTTCCTTGGTTGAGGGTAGTTTAACCTCTTGTATAATAGTGAAATAGTTGTTATTAAATTATAATTGAATCATATATATTAATATGATATCATAGATGATATTTTAACATTGCTTTGTTAATAATATCTTAGTATTATCATCATTTTAGGTGTTAACTTTCTCGTTTTCGTTTATATGTTTTGTTACATAAGTCGTTTTTGTTATGGATAGGTTGTATCTTATTCATATCCATAATTATATCAAGTCTATAAACATTATTTTTAATAATAAAATGAGAATTAGACATGAATGGATACGATGGGGGATGAATCTCATCGCGTTCGTGGAGACGGTAGTTCGTACGTACGCATGAGTGATAATATCATTCTTCTGATATTAAAATATTATATAATTAGATGGTATATCATATATACAGAATCATTATCATGTTATATTTATCATTTATATCAATGAAACGTCATTATCATACCCATCCAAATAATAATGTATTGAATAACAACTACACCACGACGTGGAGACCGTAGAACGTACGTACGCACGTATGGTGACATGTCATTCAAAGGATGGATAAAATACTGAATATGGTTGTACCATATTTATAATAACATCACTGTATACAGCAGATACTGGTGTTATTATTTTAGAATGGAAATAACAAAGAAAGAAGAAGTTGAAGTAGAAAAGATCTTGAAAGAGGGTGGTGAAAACATTACCTCTTCTTTGGGTTCATACTTTTGTTTTGATCAAAAGGGATCCTTAGGATGGATTTCTGATCAAACTAAGGTCTCTAGGTTGAAGTAATGGAAGTTTAGAGAATATTTTGGGAGGTTTTTGACTATCCAAATGGCTTTTAAGGTATGAATTAGAGAGAGTGGGGAGTTCTCTTTTATAAGAGTGGTGAAGGGAACCTTCGGAAAAGCTAGAAATATTATTTTATAATAAATTCATATTCAGTTTATATTGGCTCAAAACTAATTTATTTAGAGGATAAGGTGGGGATGGGTCAAAAAAAACTAAACCAATATGTTTTATACATGTTTGGATAATTTTATTAACATAATATTTTTTTTAACTATTAGTTAATTAGTTTTCCATTTACCATGTCTCTTTGTATTTTTATGTTATATGGTTAATAAACTTACTATAAACTTCCCAGAGACCCCTAAGTGGTCCAATAATGTTACAACTATCATTATATAAGTACTTTTTTAGATCCTTGGATTTTTAGGAACAGAATATCAATTAATCATATAATATTTGTTTTAAAAACTCTTTTATGTCAATTGTGACACTATTGGGTGTTTGGTTATTGATAAATTCATAAAGGCATTATTACTTCCAAAAATTCATAAAACCAGATATAATATATCATATTAAACTAGTAAATTAGTGGAATTCATAAAATGTCTTGAATTACATTTATTTGGATATTTATAATATCATTAATATTAATATTTCAATAATTAGGTAATTACTGCAACACCATTGTGTCATAAATAAATTAAATTATTTAATGTCTAAAAATTATAAATAAAATCCCATTATGTAGTAAATCTTTTTAGATTTCTTATAAATATTTACAATCTAATTTATCTAAAGTATAACCCTATATTTTAAATGTTTTAGTAATTAATCTTTCATTTTAACTCTTTTAACTCTTCTTTGAATTATAAAATAATAAATGTCCTAATCTAAATCATGTGGACCTAATTGATAATATTTTATTCCTAAGGTTCTTTTTGGTCAAGATACTCTTTTACAAACAAATTTAACCCCTTTACGTGTGAGCTTTGTTAATGGGTTACCCAACATTGAAAAGTTGTGGATGAAACATCGATAATAACCTGCTAAACCAATAAAACTGCATACATCAGTTATACTCGTCGGTGCTAGACATTCTTGGATTTCCCTGGTCATAGAAGGATCAATAGAGATTCCATCCTTAGATACAATATGTCCATGAAAATAAATCTCCTGATGCCAGAATTCACACTTGATAACTTCCCATATAATTCATTCCTTCTAAGAGTCATTAGAATAATTTTCAAGTGATATTCATGATCTTCGTAGCATTTGAAGTATACAATGATATCATCAATAAATAAGACGACAAAATAATTGAGATATTTCTTGAAAAATCTATTCATAATATCCATGAATTCAGAGGGAGCATTAGTCAATCCAAAAGGCATTATTGTAAACTCGTAATGCTCATACCTGGTTCAAAATGATGTCTTCAGAATGTCTTCCTTCTTCACACAAAACTGATGGTATCCAAATCGAATTTCAATCTTATAATAGTATTAAGCTCCATGAAGTTAGTCAATTATATCATCAATGCGTGGTAGGTGATACTTTTTCATTATTGTTATAGCATTGATTTCCCTATAGGCGAAACATAACCTCATAGACCCATCATTATTCTTATAAAAATGGATAGGGGCTCCCCAAGGTGAAACAGTAGGGAGAATAAATCCCTTATTACGCAATTTTTCTATTTGTTTCATATTTCAACTAATTCCACAGTGGCCATTCTATAAGGGGTCTTCGACATAGGCCTTGAACCAGGAATTAAATCAATGGAAAAATGAATTTCTCGTTCTAGAGGATGTCCAGGTAAATCATCTGGAAACACATCAACATATTCTCTCACAATAGGTACATCCTCTATTAGAACATTTCTTCCCTTACCCATAGTTATTTCATTCTCTTCCTCCCCAATAATTGAATTTAGTTGAGCTATTGTGGGTGGATCAAGATAAGAATCATGTGGTGACGATTCTGCTCTAAAGAAAAGGTGTTCTTAATCATCATCATCAAAAATCATAACCACCTTCTTCATACAATAAATTTTTATCATTATGGGCTGAAATTAAATCCATACAATTATTATATAAAACTCAATCATAGATATGAAGATGAGATCAGCAGATAAAGACCATTTATTTGCTCTAATGGGGACTGATTGACAAAAATTTGTTGCAATGATACTTCCCCTTAGAGTTTTAACTGAAAACACCCTTGTTAAATCAAATGGGAAATATCTAATTTTCTTTGAAAATTTAGAAGATAAGAAAAAATTTGATGATCCAGAATGAAATAATGCATTTTCTAAATTTGAGGAAACTATTAAATTACCTACCACCATGACTATTAGAGCTTCTACCTCAGCAGTAGTGATACCATAAGCTTGGACTTGATCCCTTGGCCTTTTCTATGGTATGTTCCTTAGACTCTTAGGACATTCATTTGAATAATGACCCATCCCTCTGCAGTTGTAGCATTGGACATCAATAGCTTCTTTCTTCCTCTTGCAATCACGAGATTGGTGGCCTTTTTCACCACACTTGTGACAGACTCCAATTCCTTTCAAGAACGTACCTGGGTTTTTCTTCCCACATTTACTATAGGATGGATAATCAACTTTTCTATTCTTCCCCTTATTTCCATTTCCAAATTGATTAGCAGATCTCTTCTTCTCTTTATTTTCTTTAAAGTCGTAAGACATAGAGAATTTTTTTTCTGTGTTGATAGCACATGAGCCAATATATTCATATGACGAGAAGTATTGTGAGACTAATGCTCGATAAATAAATTGTTTTAACCCGTCAAAGAGAAGATCAATCTTAATTCATAGGTTATGTATATAATCAGCAGCATACAGTGATAACCTGGTAATGTTAGCCTCATACTTTTCTACATTCTCATCTTCCTTTTGTCTCGGACTCAATTATTTCCATTCCATATCTGATCGATGATCACGTGGAAAGTATTTTTCTATTAAAAGCTCTTTGAACTCCCTCCATTAAATATTCGATACATCATCATATCTCTTTGTGTTTTGAATCATTGACCACAATTGGTCAACATCTCCAGTGAGGCGGTAAACTACCATGATAACTTTTTCCCTTTCAATACTCCCCAAGGTATGGAATATTTCCTCTAAGGAATTTATCCATTGATCACCCACTAAGTAATTTGTACTCCCATTGAATGCTGGTGGTTGTTGCCTCATGAAGCGATCTAACATTGATCCTCCGCGCTGCGGATCAGGGTGCTCCATACGGGTAAGGTAATTATTCATAACCTAAGTGAGTTGTCCCAGTATTGTGATTAGAAGATCAGTACTAGTTTCATCACCAGCTCCACTATAATTATCTTGAGTATGACTGAAATCCATACATGGAGTGCATGCATTGTTAATGAAAGGAACTTGAATGAGGGTGGTGAAAACATTACCTCATCTTCGGGTTCTTCCTTTTGATTTGATCAAAAGGGCTCCATAGGTTGGATTTCTGATCAAACTATGGCCTCTAGGTTGAATTGAGGGAAGTTGATAGAATATTGGGGTAGGGGTTGGCTGAGCCAAAAGTCTTTGAAGGTGTAAATTAGAGAGAAGGGGGAGTTCCCTTTTATAAGAGGGGTGAGGGGAACCTTTGGAAAAGCTAGAAATATTATTTTATAATAAATTCATATTCATTTTCTAATGGCTCCAATCTGATTTATTTCGAAGCTAAAATTGGTATGGGTCAAAAACAACTAATCTAATAGGTTTTAGACATGTTTGGTTTTCTTTATTAACCTTATCTTATAGTTTTAACTCTTAGTTAATTATTTTGACATTTACCATGACTCTTTGTATTTTTATATTATATGATTAATAAACCTACTATAAACATCCAAGAAACACCCAAGTGGTCCATTAATGATACACCTATTATTATATAAGTCCTTTGGCCAATCCTTAGATTTTTAGGAATAGAATATCAATTAATCATATAATATTTGTTTTTTAAACCTGTTTTATGTCAAGTTTGAATCAATTGGGTATTTTGTGTTTGATAAATTCATAACAACATTATTACTTTAATCAAAATTCATATAACAAGTTTTAATATGTAATTTTAACTTAAAAAATAGTGGAATTCATAAAATGTCTCAAATTACATTTATTTTTATATTTATAATATCATTTATTTTAATATTTCATTAATTAAGTAATTACTGCAACACCATTGTGTCATAAATAAATTAAATCATTTAATGTCTTAAAATTATAAATAAAATACCATTATGTAGGAAATCATTTTATATTTATAATTTTTATTTAAAATCTAATTTATCTTACGTATATCCCTATATTAATTTTTTTGTAATTAAACTTTTATTTAAACTCTTCTAACTCTTCTTTGAATTAAATAATAATAAGTGTCCTAATCTAATCCAAGTAAACCTAAATGATAATATTTTATTATTATGGTTGTTTTTGGTCGAGATACACTTGTCCAATATAATTAGGACATGTTTTATGGTTATATTAATAATATTTTTACCCTTAATTACCCTATTTACTTTTAACCGTGGTACATAAAAGTAAAAAAGTTACTATTCATCAAAAATTATTTTCATCTCATTAAACCACATTTTATTTACTGATATCAACTGTGTATCTCTTATTTTTTAAATTCCACTCACAAAAGTAGTAAAATTAAGTTTCATGTGAATTTACAAATTCTCCTAGGAGATCGGTAAAAGAAGTTTGAAAGTTCAAAGAAGTTTTTATATATCTAAAATTATTATAAATTGACTACAATTAATTACATTGATCATATATAGGTATTATGTGTCTATTTTGACCTAATTAAATTTAAATAAAATAATAATTATTTAAATAAAAATTTGGTTTGAAACTATGACTCATTGTTTTTTCACTATTCATCAAAAATTGAAAGTTTTTAGAAAAAGAAAACAAAAAAATCACCCTAAGCTAATTTCGATATTCCGAATCCAAAAATGAAGTCCATTTGAATGATAAAATTTATAAAATTTCATAAAGTTGGTTTTACTATTCATAACGGCTAGTTTGATTGGTTGTGGTGTTTGTTAGAAATCAAAGTTGAGTACAACACATGCTATTGTATTATTTAAAAAAAAGTGTACCATGGAAGCTTGGGGAGTTACATTATCCCCACCTTCAATAAATTGCATCCTCGCAATTTATGCTCGGTATTAGAAACTTGGGGTTGACATTTCAAAATATATTAGTTGAAATCCCACATTGAAAAATGGATTGATGAGGCCTCTATTTAATATAAAGAGTTCTAGGTTTGAAGTTTACTGAAAATTAAACATATTGGGGTTCCATGTAGGAAACATGGATATGGAAGATAAATCCAACCACCAATATCTGATAGAGAGTAGTAGAGAACATGGCTATGAAAATGCCAACAATTACATAGCCGTAAATTTGTTATGATCTAAGGTACCATCAATTACAACGTTTTTATTCTATGTTACTTTTATTAATGTTGTGGAATTTATTTTGAGATTGGCTAAGATAATAAAGAGATAAACTTACATTATAATTATAGTTTTGTCCTTATTAAATTTCTACCACAAATGCTTGTTTCACTCCAAAAGATAATACAACTCAAAAACACTCTATTTTTACTAATTGTATAGGGATCCAAATATAATCATATACAATTTAAATGATGAAAAATATTTTGTAACAACCAGGGACTTCTTGTAGGCTAGTGTTAGGTAATAATGGAATGTCACACTATGATTGTGGGTTCGATTCCTGCAGCTTTGTCTGACGCAACGGGTTATTTCCTGACCCGCAGGTTGTCCTTTTCCCAAGACTATAGTATTATAATATTCCATAAATAATCATAAGAAATGTTTTAACCTTAAACAATACTATCTAAAGATCAACTTAATCCATTAAAAACATTATAGTTATCCAAAATACCTTTGTCTAGACTATCTGTAAAAGGTATCTAAATTCAAAAATCAATTGTAACATTAGATTTTCCAATCAAAGTAATGTTTCTCTTATTTTCACATACTGAAAATATGATTACCTTAGTAATATTAAAACCATAATGAAAAAAACAAGTACTACAGTACAATCCTTATATATATCACATTATTCTTATAACCGTAATATAGTTCTTGAATCCAAAAACACAAATACAATAATTATTCGACTTAAACTGTAGTAATAGAATAAGATTGGCCTTGATCCAATGGCCTTTTCTGATTTATGTTTCCTTGGCGCTTAGGACATTCATTTCCATAATTCTGTATTTCTCTACAATTATAGAATTCAACATTGACAACAACTTTCATTCCCATGTAATCATGATCTTGATATCTTTTTTCATCACACTTGTAACAGACTCCCATTCCTTTTAAGCAAGTACCCGGGTGTTTCTTTACACAATTATCACATAATGGAAAATCATTCTTTCGCTTTTTCCCATTACCTATCTCTTGCTCCACCATTATCTTCTTCTCTTACTTTACTTTATTTCCATAAGATTTAGATAATTCCTTTTCTCTCTTAATAGCATATGAGACAATAACTGTGTATGAAGAGAAGGATTTAAATAATAAATATTGACAGAAAAATGGTTTTAACCCATAAAATAAATGATCAATCTTACGTCTTGGGTTACATATATAATCTCCAGCATACCTTGCTATCCTTGTAAAGTTAGCTTGATACATTGCGACATTCTCATCCTTCTTTTGTATCAGACCCATAAATTCCCTTTCCATATCTGCTCGATGGTCACGAAGAAAGTATTTTTCTATGAAATGCTCTTTGAACCCCCTCCATTACATATTTTATACTTCATCATCTTCCTTTTTTATTGAATCAATTACCACCATTGGTCAGTATCTCCAGTGAGGCGGTAAACTACCATGATATCGTTTTCCCTTTCACTACTCCCCAAGGCAAGGAATATTTTCTCTAAGGAATTTATCCTTTTCTCATCTACTAAGGGATTTTTACTCCAATTGAATGTTGGTGGTTGTTGCCTAATGAAGAAATCTAACATTGATCCTCCACGCTCTGGACCTGGGTGCTCCATATGGGTAAGGTTTTTATTCATAACCTGAGTGAGTTGTCCCAATATGGTGATAAGCTTATCAACACCACTTGTATCACTACCCCCAATATAATTTTCATGAGTAGGAGGGATATCCCAACATGGAGTACGTACGTGGATAAAATTTCCATTCCATCCACTAGTTTCCATTTATAAACAACAACATAAACTATATTAGTTTATGAATCAAAATAAATAATTCTAAACTTATAAAACACTTAACATGAATTGAACAGTTTATGGATATAATCCATAATAATAAAAATGTTTTCTTGGAGGAATTATATACTCATAAACTCTTCATAAGAGTTTGTAAAGAAAATTATAATTATCCTAATCATATCCCCCAGGAGTTTCGTAACCAAGTGTGCAATAAGGCCCGTTGTCGTGCACCAGTTCCCGTTCGAGTCTAGTACAAAGCGGTGTTTTTGGGTTTTACCCCTAGGTACATCTGTCCCAAAGATGCCTCTACCTTCTCATATCCAGACGGTGATGTATTTCTCATAAAACTCACAAAATCTCTACAATTCCAAAATTCTAGGAAGTTCTTATATACTAATCCCCAAATTCCATCTTAGGTTTATGTTCTCTAATAAGTGTTTATCTAAATCTAGCTCCTATGGTTTGTACTAAACATCCTCTGAAACCAACTGTAACACACCAACCCTAGTTACCCAGAGTCAGTGCATTATTACATAACATTAGAATGATCATAAAATATTATGCCTCGAAAGACCAATTAGTTTAGTAGCCTTGGAATCACTAGATACATTCATTATGTTACATTACAACATAATGTGAAAAACTAAAACACATCTTGTCTCCATAGACCAAACTCATATCCCCTCATAATATCTCTACAAGTCATTAATAAAATAATTCTTTACATCCTTGAAAAAATAAAACATAGAAAGGGATGAGCTCAGATGACCAGTAAGGATAACAATATAGCAGAAACATTCATAAATAAGCATAAACATTTAAAGCAATGTATATCTAAAACAAAAGCCTTTTAAACTTGAACTTCATCATAATATGGTAGAAATAAAATTAAATAATTCCATTTACTTATTCTCATGGATATTCTAATAGTCAAATAATCAAATGCAATATCAATAACCACTCTCATAATGATAGAATGAAAAATGCTAGACTATCATAACCACATAGTCGAGGCCTTGTGCCGAGACTACAAATAAGATTCTGTCAAGGCCTTGTGCCAAGACATTAGTTTGTCTCATGAGACCTACCAATGCATCAGGGAGCTATAGCGGTATCCACCCATCACTTATTAAGTCCAATGCATTTCTCATATGAACATGTTTAAACATAACATAAACATTCGTATTAAAACTAGCATACGAAATATCAATACATTCTTTATAAACCATTAATGGTATAAAAATAACACATCCACAGGAAAACATATCACAAAATCTTCAATACAATATGGAGTATGGTATGATAATAAATCAACTTCAAATAAGCTTAAAATCCATCAAAGGATGTTGGCATAGATGAAATAAAAACTATTTGAGAGAAATATATTTTTTTTTGAAATAATTTAAAAGACACATAATTATAAAAGAAAAAATTTACTTTGAAATAATTTTTATAAGCTTTTAAGGGATGCTTTGACGATTTTATAATGGCAGAAAATAGTTTCACCCGCCGTATAAGTTAAAAAACATTCTTACCTAAATTCAGTCGAAAAGGTTAAAAAGGACAATGTTTGGAAAACAACGGAAGGATTCCTGTATAAAAAGTCAAACAAGGGTTTAAATGACATTAACCCATAATATATAAAATAGTATGAATGATTTTAAATACATTTTCATGAAACATGGATGTGGATGATAACGTTTTCCAAGTAGATAATTACCTATAAACAACATCGGATAATGAAGAGATTGTGAAATAAACACTTACCTTGAACTTTTCCTTGGTCAAGGGTAGGTTAACCTCGTGTATAATGGTGAAATAATTGATATTAAATTATACAAGAGTCATATACATTAATATGATATCATATATTATCCTTTAATATTTCTTTGTTAATAATATCTTCCTATTATCGTCGTTTCGGGTGTTAACTTACTTGTTTAATATTATATGTTTTGATACATAAGTCATGTTGGTTATGGATAGGATGTATCATATTCATATACAGATTGATATCAAGTCCCTATATATTATTTGTAATCATAAAATGACAATTATTCTTCAATGGATATGATTGGGAATGAATCTCATCGTGTTCATGAAGACGGTAGGCTTTACGTACTCACGAGCGTCAATATCATTCTATTGACATTAAAATAATATATAATTGGATGTTATATCATATATACAGAATCATTATCATGTTATATTTATTAATTACATCAACTAAATATCATTATCATACCCATCCAAATAATAATGTTTTGATAAACAATTACACAACGACATGGAGAGGGTAAGCAGTACGTACGCACGTATGGTGAAATGTCTTTCAAAGGATGGATATAATACTAAATATGGTTGTACCATATTTATAATAACATCACAGTATAGAGAAGATACTGGAGTTATTATTTTATAATGGGAATAACAAAGAAAGAAGATGTCGAAGATGAAAGGAACTTGAAAGAGGGTAGTGAAAACATTATCTCTTCATTGGGTTCTTCATTTTTATTTTATAAAAAAGGATCCCTAGGTTGGATTTATGATCAATCTGAGGAGCCCTTTTGATCAAATCAAAAGGAAGAACCTGAAGAAGAGGTAATTTTTTCACCACCCTCTTTCAAGTTCCTTTCTTCTTCAAATTATTCTTTCATGGTTATTTCCATTATAAAATAATAAATCTAGTATCTTCTATATACTGTGATGTTATTATAAATATGGTACAATAATATTCAGTATTTTATCCATCCATTGAATGACATGTCACCATAAGTGCGTACGTAAGGCTTACCATCTCCACGCCGCGGTGTAATTGTTATAAAAAACCTTATTATTTGGATGGGTATGATAATGATGTGTAATTTCTTTAAATAATAAATATAACATTAAAATAATTCTTTATATATTATATACCATCCAATTATATATTATTTTAACATTAAAAGAAAGATATTGTCGCTCTTGCGTACTTACGGACTACCGTCTCCACGAACGCGATGAGATTCATTCCACGTCGTATCCATTCATGTCTAATTATCATTTTATGATTAAAAATAATGTTTATGGACTTGATATCATTCTGTAAATGAATAAGATATAACCTATCTACTACAAACATGACTTATGTAACAAAAAATATAAAAGAAAAAGAGTTTGTTAACACCCGAAACGACTATAATACTAAGATATTATTAACAAAGAAATATTAAATGATCATATGTGACATCATATTAATGTATATGATTCTTGTATAATTTAATAATTATTATTTAACCATTAAACAGAAGGTTAACCTACCCTCGACCAAGGGAAAGTATAAGGTAAGGGTTTATTTCACAATCTCTTCATTATCCGAGGTTGTTTATACGTAATTATCTATTGGGAGCTCTTTATCATCCACATCCATGTTTCGTAAAAATGTATTTAAAATCATTCATACTATTTTATCTAATATGGGTTAAAGTAATTTATACCCATGTTTTACTTTTTATACTGGAATATTTCCGTCATTTTCCAAACATGGTCCTTTTTAACCTTTTGGATAGAATTAAGGTAAGAATGTTTTCTTAACTTATATGGTGGGTGCGGCTATTTTCTGCCATTATAATTTTTTCGAAGCTTCCATTACAAGAATATTAAAAAATCAAATCAAATGTTTTCTTTTTAATTATGTGTCTTTTAAATGATTAAAAAAAGTTATTTCTCTCAAATAGTTTTGATTTCATCTATGTCAACATCTTTTGATATATTTTAAGCTTATTTGAAGTTGATTTATTTTGATACAAAACATCCATATTGTATTGATGGTTTTGTGATATGTTTGATTGTGGATGTGTTATTTTTTACCATTCATGGTTTATGGGGAAATTATTGACATTTCATATGCTGGTTTTAATATGAATTTTTATATTATTCTTAAACCTGTTCATTTGAGGAATGCATTGGACTTAATAAGTGATGGGCGGAGCCCGCTATAGCTCCTAAATGCATCGGTTGGTCTAATGAGACAAACTAGTATCTTTTCACAAGGCCTTGACAGAATCTTATTTGTAGTCATGGCACCTGGCCTTGACTATGTGGTTATGATAATCTGGCATTATGCATTCCATCATTATGAAAGTGGTTAGTGATATTGCATGTGATTATTCGACTATTAGAATATCCATGTGAATAAGTAAATTTCATTATTTCATTATTTCATTTTATTTCTTCCATTTAATTTTGAAGATCATGTTTAAAAGGCTTTTGTTTTAGTTATACATTGCCTTAAATGTTTATGCTTATTTATGAATGTTTCTGCTATGTTGGTATCCTTATTGGGCATCTGTTCTCACCCCTTTCTATGATTTATTTTTCCTAGGATGTGAAAAAGTATTTTATGAATGAACTGTAGGGATTGTATTAGGGGATATCAGTGTGGTCTAGGGAGACATGATGTTGTTGTAGTTTTTCACTTTATGTTGTAATGTAAACTTTATGATTGTATCTAGTCATTCCAAAGCTACTAATCTAATCGGTATTTCGAGACTTGATCTTTATTATAGATTTTCACTTTATGTTGTCATGTAAAATTTATGAATGTATCTAGAGATTTTGTGAGTCTTTAGAAAAATACATCCATGTCTGGAAATGAGTAGGTAGAGGTAGCTCTAGCACAGATGTACCTAGAGGTAAAACCCAAAAACACCGCTTCGAGCTAGACTCGAACGGGAACTGGTGCACGACAATGGGCCTTGCTACACTCTTGGTTACAACACTCCTTAGGGATATTCTTAGGATAAATCTCATTTTCATTACAAACCATTATGAAGGTTTTATGAGAATATAATTCTTTAATGATAATTTTTTTTATGATTATGGATTATATCCCTAAACTATTCAATATATGTTATGTATTTTACATGTTTGGAATTATTTATTACAATTCATAAACAGCCCCAGTGTTTTCCATTGAATAGAAATGGTGCCCAGTAGAAGGAATGCGATCTATAGAAATACGTATGATCCAAAGAGTAAGAAGGATCATATCATTCACAGTATTAATCCAAAATTTAGAAGGAAAATAGTCTCCCATGTATTCTCCACATATGATGAAATAGTAAAATGTGTTAGTAAGATATGTAAAGAATTATCCGAGACTTATGGCTTTGAAAGAAAGAAAGAGAATAAAAGGATGAAAGAGAGAAATATAGATAAAGGGAAGAGGGAAAAGAAGAATTTTACCATATGTGATAACTGTTGGAAGAGTCACCTAGGAACATTACTGAAGGGAATGGGAGTTTTTTATAAGTGTGGAGAAAAAGGACACCAAGTACGTGACTCCAAGGGTAAGAAAAAGTTTTCAAATGTATAATGCTTCCTTTTCAAGGAGTTGGGACACTACAGAAACCAATGTACAAATCATTAGAGTATACCGCAAATGATGTTATTGGATAATAATCAAGTTATGATACTACCACAGATGAGGAGGAATGATTAGATTTCTTATATTGTTAATAAAAAATTATGTCATTCCAGTGTTGTATAAATGATGTACAGGTTAAAATAATTATGGAGTATATAAGGACTGTACTACATTACTAATTCATTAAGTACATGAGGTTGTGTGGAACCATGAAAAGTGACTCAATAGTAGGTTAAATTTTTGGAAAATATATGGTTGAGAGAATGAAAAACCATAATATGGTTCTGATATAGAGGTAGTGACTTTGGAATAATACATGTTTGATTTGGATAAATTATATTGGATATTCTTGACTACCATGAAACTGATTAATGATTTTTATATTCCATCATTGTTGGAGTTTAAAACATTTTTTAATAGAAGGAGTATATCCAGTATTCTATAAGGAATAAAGGAGAACGAATGTAATCAATATGTTTTTGTGGTAATTCAGGATCTGTAGTGTTTTAAAAGAATACATGATGAAGGTGTTCACATGTTATTAACATCCTTACAAATATTGGACTGTGTGTTTGGAAAAAAGTAATTTGGATAACTCTAGTTTGAGATTACTTTTGATTTCCATAAAAGGACAACACAGAGGTTGGGCGGCAACCCGTCGCGACCGGCAAGGCCGCAAGACCTGAACCCACAACCGAAGGGCGACAAGGGTGTTTCACCTACCACTGGCCCACATGATTTCCTCGATTGAATAATGTAGTTTTTATGGGCTTGATCGGTGATTTATAAATTCATTATTTTTGTAACCCTATATGATTAGGATAAATAGAATATATTTTTTTGAAATCTTATTGAGTGAAAGATGAGTTTATGATAGGGAATAGTTGAAGGATGAAACTTAGCTTGTCAAGTATATATATATATATTTTTCCCTCTTATTATATGGGTAAATTAATTTTTAAACTTTTAGGAGGGGATCTTAAAACACAAAATGGGTTATCCCAATACCATATATTTTGTTGAACTGATGGTATTTCAAATCATCAAAGATTGATGAATTTAAGGACCTCAATTTTACACTTGTGTGTGATTGATGACCTCAATAACTACCTATAAATATTTATGTTTTTCTACCAATTTTATTTCTCTAATTGACACCAATGTTCTCTTAATCGAGATCATAATTTGGTGGTGACCCTTTCATTTCTCTTTCACTCTTATTAAGACTAAATTTTATTAACCTAATTTCCGATTTGGGTTTTCCCATAATGATATTTTTTATTTTCAATCTTTATTTTCAAAGAACAATTTCAAATTCTGAGGACTCGGTTTATTGAAGGAGGAAAGAATGTAACACCCCAAGATTTCATATTGCGTTATTTCTTCAAAATAATACTATAACTAGAACTACACGCAACAATGAGTTCAAGTGCACCACCACATACCAGAGTAGACGTTCAAAAGCAGTTATGAATAGTATTAACTGAATTTTGATCATTTTATAATCCATATAATTTTATAATCCATATAATGATTTTCTTAGACATAATGTAAGAAAAAATTCAATTTTTCAGATAATAGAAGTATTTTTCAAAAAATGAACTTTTACTGAATCATTATCATGTTAATGATTCTGTACATATGATATACCATCCTTACTGGTAATCTAAGATCACCCCATTAGAGCACATTAATGTTCATTATCCGCTGATCACATCGTCATATCTATGATTAAATTCGATATATTCCTTGGTAAGGATTGGATTTCAGACCAAGAAATGAAGATTTATTATAAGAAGAAGGAGGTTATGATTTTTGATGATGATGATCAAGAACACCTTATCTTTAGAGAAGAATCATCACCACCTAACTGTTATCTTGATCCACACCCAATATCTTAACTAAATTCAATTATTGGGGAGAAAGTGAATCAAATAACTGTGGGTAAGGAAAGGATTGTTCAAATAGAGGATGTACCTATTATGAGAGAACATATTGGTGTGTTTCTAGATGATTTACCCAGTCATCATCCAGAATGAGAAATTGAGTTTTCCGTTGAATTAATTCCTGGTTGAAGGCCTATATCGAAGACCCCTTATAGAATGTCCACTGTTGAATTAGTTTAACTAAAGAAACAACTAGAGGAATTGAGTAATAAGAGATTTATTCTCCCTAGTGTTTCTCCATAGGGAGACCTTGTCCTTTTTGATAAGAAGAATGATGGATTTATGATTTTATGTATCGACTGTAGGGAAATCAATGCTATAACATTAAATAACAAGTATCCCCTACCTCACATTGATGATTTATTTGACCATCTACATAGAGCTCAATATTTTTCTAAGATTGACCTTCGATCTGGATACCATCAGTTGTGTGTGACGAAGGATGACATTCTGATGACATCATTTCAAACCAGTTATAGGCATTATGATTTAATAGTAATGCCTTTTGGATTGTCTAATGCACCCTCTCTATTCATGGATATAATGAATTGAGTTTTCAAGGAATATCTCGATGATTTTGTGGTGGTATTTATTGATGATATCTTGGTATAATCCAAAATCTATGAAGATCAGGAAAATCACTTGCACATTATTATAAAGATTCCTAGAAGACATGAATTATATGGGATGTTTAGCAAGTGTAAATTCTATCTTTAAGAGATTTCTTTTCATGGATATATTATCTCTAAGTATGCAATCCTTGTTTATCATTCTTTGACCAAGGAAATCAAAGAACGGCCAGCACCGATGAGTATTACTATGGTACGTAGTTTTATTGGTTTAACAGGTTATTATCAACGTTTCGTTCAGAATTTTGTTCGGTTGGCTAACCAATTAACAAAGCTCAAACGCAAAAGGGGTTAAATTTGTTTGGACAATAGAGTTTGAAGAATGTTTTGAATAAATGAATATAATATTAGGCAATTATTTTATATTGAATCTACCATCGGGGAATGATGGGTTCATTATTTATAGTGATGCATCGATGAAAGGACTTGGTTGTGTCCTTAAGAAAAATGATAGGGTTATTTCCTATGCTTCACGACAGCGGAAAATTCATGAGAAAAACAATCATAATCATGATCATGGGTTAGCTATTGTAATCTTTTCTTTGAAGATATAGAGACATTATCTCTATCGTGAAATATGTGAGATATATACCAATCACAAGATTTTAATGTATATTTTCTCATAGAAATAACTCAACATGAGGCAAAGGAGACGACTTAAATTACACAAGGATTTTGATTTCATGATACACTACCACCCAGGGAAGTTAAATAAGGTGGCTGATTCATTGAGCAGAAAGGATAATGGAGTTTTTAACATATGAGAGTTGAAAAGGTTACAATGTTCAGGGATCTAGTAAAGATGGATATGGGAATCACCATGGAAGGTGATATATCAATAATTTTTCAAATGGTTTCCAAACAATATTTACTAGAAATGATAAAGAGTTTTTAGACCGATGATGAAGAGTTTAAAAAGTCGATTAAAGTGGTAAATGATGGGAGATTGAGTGACTTTGTGTATGAAGATGGAATTTTGAAATTTGGGATGAGGCATTGTGTTCCCGATATACTTGATCTAAAAAGAAAATTGTTGGATGATGCTCATAGTTCCAATTTCTATATACTCTGTGGAAGCACCAAAATATATAGATATTTAAAGGAAAATTTTTGGTGGGGCAACATGAAGAGGGAGATTGCTGATTTTGTGTCATGATTTATGGTTTTCAACAAGTGAATGATGGAAGGCAACAACCTGGAGAAGTCATGAAACCTCTTCTCATACCTGAGTGGAAATGGGATAATATCACGATGGGCTTTGTCATTGGACTACGAAATACTCCTAGAAGAAATCATGAAATATGGGTCGTTGTTGATCGTCTTACCTACTCTGGACATTTTCTTTCTATAAGGGAAAATTTACCACTTGAATGTCTTGAAATACTATATATTAATGAAGTTTTGAGTCTTCATGGAGCACCCCTATTGATTGTTTCTGATCATTATCCCTGTTTTACTACAAGATTCTGGAAGAGTCTTCTGAAGGCCTTGGATGCTGAACTTTGTTTGAGTAGAGCCTACAACCCTTAAATAGATGGACAATCAGAATGGAATATTAAAACCTTCGAAGACATATTGAGATCATTCTCACATGAATTTCAGGGTATGTGGGATCAATATTTACTTCTTGTAGACTTTTCCTACAACAATAGCTTCCATTCAAGTATTCAGATGGAATCATATGAAGCGTTATACAGATAGAGATGTCGCACACTAAACTGTTGGGATGATGTTGGTGAAAGAAAACTTTTAGGCCCAAAACTAGTGGAGGAAACAATGGAAAAGGTGAATGTAATACAAAACCACATCAAAGAAGCTCAAAGTAGGAAGAAGTGTTCTGCCGATAACTGAAGGATGGATTTAGAATTTTTGGTAAGAGATCATGTTTTCTTGAAGGTATCTCCATTGAAGGGTTTTATTCGTTATGCTAAGAAGGGTAAATTGAGTCCCAGTTACATCAGACCTTTCGAAATTCTAGAACGAATTGGGGTTGTAGCTTACCGTTTGGAAATGCCTCCAAGTCTCTCCAAAGTTCATGATGTGTTCCTCTTATCACTATTGAGAAAATACATTTCTGACCCAACACAAGTACTCACCTACGAGGAATTATAAATGGAACCCGATCTTTCTTATTGAGAAGCACCAGTCAGGATTTGTGATACCAGAGAACAATTGCTGAGAAACCGGAGGACTAATCTAGTAAAAATTCTTTGGAGAAACTATAAGATGGAGGAGGCAACATGGGAACCCGAAGAACTTATGATGAAGAACCACCCGAGTCTTTTTATGGAGTAATATTCTAGAAATTTCGATGAAGAAATTATTTTATGGATGAAAGAATGTAACAACCCAAGCTTCTACGGTACGCTTTTCTTTGAATAATATAGTAGCTTGTGTTGTACGCAGCTTCGAGTTCTAACACACACCACAACAAATCAAACTAGCCGTAATGAATAGTAATACCCAATTTATGAAATTTTATTAGTTTTATATTTCAAAATAGACTTCATTTTTTGATTTGTAATTTCAAAATTAGCTTAGGGTGAATTTTTTGTATTTTTCTGAAAACAAACAATTTTTGATGAATAGTGAAAAAACACTGAGTTATAGTTTAAAACGAAATTTTTTAAAATAATTATTTATTTTATGTAAATTTAATTAAGGCCAAAACAGACACATAATACCTATATAATATCAATGTAATTCATTGGAGTCAATTTATATTAATTTTAGATATATAATTTTTTTTAGAACTTTTCATCGTCTTTTGCCCATCTCCTAGGAGAATTTGCAAATTCACATAAAACATAATTTTACCACTTCTATGAGTGGAATTTCAAAATTCCGAGAGACACAGCTGATATCAGTATGTAAAATGTGTTTCAATGAGATGAAAATAATTTTTGGTGAATTGTATCTTTTTACAATTATTTACCACGGTTAAAAGTAAATATTGTAATTATGGGTCAAAATGATATTAATATTACCCTAACACATGTCCTAATTCTATTGTACAACTGTATCTCGACCAAAAACATCCTTAGGAATAAAATATTATCATTTAGTTCCACTTGGTTTCGATTAGGACATTTATTATTATTTTATTCAAAGAAGAGTTAAAAGAGTTAAAATCAAAGATTAATTACTAAATCATTTTTAATATAGTGTTATACATAAGATAAACTTGATTGTAAATATTAATTAGAAATATAAAATGATTTCCTACATAATGTTATATTATTTATAATTTTTAGACATTAAATAATTTAATTTAATTATAACACGATGGTGTTGCAGTAATTACCTAATTAATGAAATATTAATATAACTGATATTATAAATATCCAAATAAATGTAATTTGAGACTTTTTATGAATTACACAAATTTTCAACGTTAATATTTCATATTAGTACTAGTTATATGAATTCCGTTCGATGTTATAATGCTATTATGAATTTATCGAAAACAAAATATCCAATAGTGTCAAAATTGACATAAAAGTGTTTTTAAAATAAATATTATATGATTATTTGATATTCTATATCTAAAAATCTATGGTTTGGCCAAAGTACTTATATAATGATCGGTGTATCATTAATGAACCACTTGGTGGTCTATATTAATATTATAGTATGTTTATTAACCATATAATATAAAAATACAATGAGACGCGGTAAATGCCAAACTAATTAAAAAAGAGTTAATACTAAAAGATAAGGTTAATAAAGTGGACCAAACCTTTCTAAAACCTATTTGTTGAGTTTTTTTGGACCCATACCGACCTTATAATCGAAATAAATTTGTTTTGAGCCATTAGAAACTGAATATGAATTTATTATAAAATAATATTTCTAGCTTTTCCAAAGGTTCCCCTCACTACTCTTATAAAATGGCACTCCACCTTCTCTCTAATTCACACCTTCAAAGCCTATTGGCTTGTCCAACCCCTACCCAAATACTTTCCCAACTTCTCTCACTTCAACATAGAGGCCTTAGTTTGATCATAAATCAAACCTATGGAGCCATTTAGATAAAATCAAAATGAAGAACCCGAAGAAGAGGTATGTTTTCACCACCCTCTTTCAAGTTCCTTTCTTCTCCAACTTCTTTTTCTTTGTTATTTCCATTCTAAAATAATAACTCTAGTATCTTATATATAATGAGATGTTATTATAAATATGGAAAAACCATATTCAGTATTCTTTCTATTTTTTTAATGAAATGTCACCATATGTGCTTACGTACGACTTACCGTCTCCATTTCGTGGTGTAATTGTTATTCAAAACATTATTATTTGGATGGGTATCATAATGATCAGTAATTGAAATAAATAATAAATATAACATTATAATTATTCTCTATATATGATATAACATCCAATTATATATAATTTTAATATCAAAAGAATGATATTATCTCTCGCGCGTACGTACGGACTACCTTCAACACGAACGCGATGAGATTCATTCCCCATCGTATCCATTCAAGTATAATTATCATTTTGATGATTACAAATAATGTTTAAGAACATTATATAATTCTATATATGAATAAGATACAAACTTTCCATAAAAAACATGTATTATGTAACAAAACATATAAAATTAAATGACTAAGTTAACACCTGAAACGACGATAATAATAAGATATTATTAACAATGAAATGCTAAAAGATCATATATGATATCATATTAATTTATATGATTCTTAATAATAGTTTTTAAACAAAATGAGAATTATCCGAAGCATATCCCCCTTGAGTGTCATAACCAAGAGTTCAGCAAGGCCCGTTTTATTATGGATTATTACATAACATTTTCATGATCATAAAAGATCATGTCTCGAATGACTGATTAGTTTAGTAGCCTTGGAATCACTAGATACAATCATAATGTTTACATTAAAACATAAAGTTAAAAAACTACAATAACATAATTTCTCTATAGACCACACTCATATACCCTCATACTATCCCTACAGGTCATTCATAAAAAACTTCTTCACATCCTAGAAAAAATAAAAAATAGAAAGGGGTGAGCTCAGATGCTCAGTAAGGATAACAATATAGAGGAACATTTCATAAATAGGCATAAACATTTAAGGCATTGTATAACATAAAAAAGCGTTTTAAACATGAACATCAGCATAATATGGAAACAATAAAATGAAATAATGCCATTTTTTATTCACATAGATATTCTACATGTCAAATAATCGCATGCAATATCAATAACCACTTTCATAATGATGGAATTCGTAATTCTAGACTATCATAACCACACAGTCAAGGCCTTATTCCAAGACTACAAATATGATTTTTTTCAAGACCTTGGGCCAAGACACTAGTTTGTCTCATTAGACAAACCGATGAATTGAGGAGCTATAGCGGGCTGCACCCGTCACATATTAAGTCCAATGAAATCCTCATATGAACAAGGTTAACCATAACATAAAAATTCATATTAAAACTAGCATAAAAAATATCATTACATTATCCATAAACCATGAATGGTATAAAAATAACACATCAAAAGTCAAAATTTTCCCAAAACCTTCATTAAAATATGAATGTTTTGTATCGTAATAAAACAAATTCAAATAAGATTAAAATCTATCAAAGGATGTTTACATAGATGAAATCAAAACAATTTGAGAGAAATCACGTTTTTTAAAATCATATAAAATTCATGTAATTATAAAAGAAAACATTTACTTTGAAAATATTTTTATATGCTTGTAAGGGAATCTTCGATGATTTTATAATGGAAACAAATATTTGCACCCACCGTATAAGTCAAAAAAGACATTCTTACCTTAATTTTGTCTAAAATGATAAAAAGGGCCTTGTTTGGAAAACGACGGAAAGATTCATTTATAAAAATATTATAAAAGTCAAACAACAGTATAAAAAACATTAACCAATATTCTATAAAATAGTAATAAATATTTGAAATACATATTTAAGAAACGTGGATGTGGATGATAAATAAGTCCGAGTATATAATTACGTATAAACTACCTCGGATAATGAAGAGATTGTGAAATAAACCCTTACCTTGTACTTTTGATTTGTTGTGGGTAGTTTAACCTCTTGTATAAGGGTTAAATATTTGTTATTAAATTATAAATGAATCATATACATTAATATGATATCATATATGATCTTTTAACATTGCTTTGTTAATAATATCTTAATATAATCGTCGTTTTGGGTGTTAACTTACTTGTTTTATTTTGTATGTTTTGTTATATAATCCATTTTCATTATTGATAAGTTGTATCTTATTAATATCCAGAATTATATCAAGTCCTTAAACATTTTTTTAATCATATAATGATAATTATACATGAATGAAGACGATGGGGAATGAATCTTATTGCGTTAAGGGATACGGTAGTCCGTACGTATGCACGAGCGATAATATCATTATTTTGAAGTTAAAATAATATATAATTGGATGTTATATCTTATATACAGAATAATTATAATGTTATATTTATTATTTATTTCAATTACACATAATTATCATACCAATCCAAAAAATAATGTTTTGAATAACAATTACACCACGATGTGGAGACGGTAAGTCGTTCATACACACGTATGGTGACATGTCATTCAATGAATGGATAGAATATTGAATATGGATGTACCATATTTATAATAACATAACAGTATATAGAAGATACTAGATTTATTATTTTAAAATAGAAATAACAAAGAAATAAGAAGTTGAAGAATAAAGGAAGTTGAAAGAGGGTGGTGAAAACATAACCTCTTCTTCAGGTTCTTCTTTTTTATTTGATCATAAGGGTTCCATAGGTAAGCTTTATAATCAAGCTAAGGCCCCTAGGTTGATGTGAGGTATGTTGAGAGAATATTGGGTAAGGGTTTGGCCAAGCCAAAAGGCTTTGAAGGTGTGAATTAGAGTGAAGGGGGAGTTCCCTTTTATAAGAGGGGTGATGGGCACCTTTCGAAAAGCTAGAAACATTATTTTATAATAAATTTATATTCAGTTTCTAATGGCTACAAACTGATTTATTTCCCAGCTAAGGTGGTTATGGGTCGAAAAAAACTCATACAATAGGTTTTATATACGTTTGGGTTACTTTATTAACCTTATCATTTTTTTAACTCTTAGTTAATTAGTTTGTCATTTACCATGTCTCTTTGTATTTTTATATTATATGGTAAATAAATATACTATAAAATACCCAACGACCCCCAAGTGGACCATTAATGATACACCAAGAATTAAATAAGTCCTCTCAATGATCCTTAGATTTTTTGGAATAGAATATCAATTAATAATATAATATTTGTTTTAAAAACTCTTTTATGTATATTTTGACACTATTTGGTATTTTGTTCTTGATAAATTAATAACAACATTATTAATATGAAATAAATCCATATAACCAGTGATAATATGTCATAATAACCTATAATATTAGTCTAATTCAGAAACAATTTCAAATTACATATATTGGGATATTTATAATATCAATTATTTTAATATTTAATTAATTAGGTAATTACTGCATCACCATTGTGTCATAAATAAATTAAATTATTTATTTTCTAAAAATTATAAATAAAATACCATTATGTAGGAAATATTTTTTACTTTATAATAAATATTTATAATAAAATTTATATTCATGAAAAACCCTATATTAAAAATGTTTTAATAATTAAAACATTGATTATAACTCATTTAACTCTTCTTTGAATTAAATAATAATATATGTCTTATTCTAATCCAAGTGGACCTAAATGATAATATTTTATTTCTAAGTATGTTTTTGGTCGAGATACACTTTTCCAATAAAATTAGGACTTGTGTTAAGGTAATATTTATATTATTTTTACCCTTAATTACCCTATTTACTTTTAACCGTGGTAAATAAAAGTTAAAATTTACTATTCACCAAAAATTAATTTCATCCCATTGAACCACATTTTACTTACTAAAATCATCCTTGTCTCTCAGATTTTTGATATTCCATTCATATACGTAGTAGAATTATGTTTTATGTGAATTCAGAAATTCTCTTAAGAGATGGGCAAAAGACGGTGAAATGTTCTAAGAAAATTTTTTAAATCTAAAATTATTATAAACAGACTCCAATGAATTACATTAAACATATATAAGTATTATGTAACTATTTTGAAATAAAATAAATTTAAATAAATAATTATTTAAATAAAAATTTTGTTTTAAACTATAACTATGTGTTTTTTCACTATTCATCAAAAATAGAATGTTTTCAGAAAAATACCAAAAATTCACCCTTAGCTAATTTTGATATTCTGAATCAATAAATGAAGTCGATTTTGAATGATAAAATTAAAAAAATTCAAAAATTTGGTATTATTATTCATAACGGCTAGATTGATTGGTTTTGGTGTGTGTTAAAACTCGATGTTGAATCCAACACACACAATAGTATTATTCAAAAAGAAGCATGCCATGGAAGATGGAGGTGTTACTTTCACCCCTCCTTCAAATAATTTCCTCCTCATAATTTCTATAATATTACTGCAAACAACGACTTGTGTGGTTCTTTTTCATAAGTTCACCGGGTTCCCACGTTGCCTCTTCCATCTTATGGTTTCTCCATAGAACTTTTACAAGGCGAGTTGTCTGGTTTCTAAGCACTTGTTCTCTCTCATCATGAATCTTGACTGGCTCTTCGCAAAAAGACAGATAAAGTTCCAGTTCTAATTCCTCATAGGTGAGTACATGCATTGAGTCATGCATGTATTTTCTCAACAGTGATACGTGGAACACATCATGAAGGTGGGATAGATTTGGCGGCATTGCCAAATGATAAGCTACAGCCCCAAGTCATTCTAGAATTTCGAAAGGTCCTATGTACATGGGACTCAATTTACCATTCTTACTGAAATGTATAACTCCCTTCCAGGGAGATACCTTCATTAAAACATGATCTCCCACCTAAAAAAATATTATATTATTATTTATTATTATATTCCTAAAAATCTATGGGTTGACCAAAGGACTTATATAATGATAGGTGTATCGTTAATGGACCAATTGGGGGTCACTTGGTTGTTTATAGTAATTTTATTAACCATATAATATAAAAATAAAAAGGACATGTTAGATGTCAAACTAATTAACATAGAGTTAAAAATAAAATATAAGGTGAATAAAGTGACCCAAACTTGTCTAAAACCTATTGGTTGAGTTTCTTTCGACCCATCCCCAACATATCCTCGAAATAAATCTGTATGGATCCATTATAAACCGAATATGAATTTATTTTAAATCTATATTTTAGGTTTTTCCAATGGTTCCCCTCACCCTTCTTATAAAAGGGCACTCCTCCTTCTCGCTAACTCACAACTTCAATGCCTTTTGGCTCTGCCAAACCCTGCCTAAATATTCTCCAAACATCCCTCACATCATTCTAGATGCCTTAGTTTGATTATAAAGCCAACCTAATGAATCCTTTGGATCAAATCAATTGGGAGAGCCCAATGAAGAGATAATGTTTTCACCACCCTCATTCAAGTTCCTTTTTTCTTCAACATCTTCATTCTTTGTTCTTTCCAAACTAAAATAATAACTCCATTATTTTGTCTATACTGTGATATTATTAGAAATATGGTACAACCCTATTCAGTATTCTATCCATCCTTTGAATGACATGTCACCATACGTGCGTACGTACGTCATACCATCTCCACATCGTGGTGTAATTGTTATTCAAAACATTATTATTTGGACGGGTATGATAATGATGTGTAATTTATGTAAATAATAAATATAACATGATAATGATTTTGTATATATGATAAACCATCCAATTATATATTATTTTAATATCAAAAGAATGATATTGTCGGTCGTGCGTACGTACGGACTACTGTCTCATCAAACGCGATAAGATTCATTCCCAATCGTATCCATTCAAGAATAATTATCATTTGAGGAATAAAAATAATTTTTAAGGACTTGATATCATTCTGGATATGAATAAGATACATCCTAAACATAACAAACATGGATTATGTTACAAAACATATAAAATAAAACGAGTAAGTTAACACCCGAAATGATGATAATAATAAGATATTATTAAAAATGCAATGTTAAAAGACCATATATGATATCATATTAATGTATATGATTAATTTATAATTTAATAACATAAATTTCACCATTATATAAGAGGTTAAACTCCCTTTCAACCAAAGAAAAGTACATGTTAAGGGTTTATTTTACAATCTCTTCATTATCCGAGGTTGATTATACGTAATAATCTATTGCTACCTCTTTATCATCCCCATCCATGTTTCTTAAAAATGTATTTCAAAAAAATCATACTGTTTTATAGGATATGGGTTAATGTCATTTATACCCTTGTTTTACGTTTATAATATTTTTATAAAGGAATCTTTCCATTGTTTTCCAAACTAGGTCCTTTTTAACCTTTCCGACAAAATTTAGGTAAGAATGTCTTTTTTGACATATACGGTGTGTGAGGCTATTTTCTGCCATTATAAAATCGTTGAAGAATTCCCTAAAATCTTATAAGAATATTTTCAAATAAATGTTTTATTTTATAATTATGCGAGATTTAAATTATTTCAAAAAGATATATATTTCTCTCAAATAGTTTTGATTTCATCTATGTCAACATCCTTTGATGGATTTGAAGTTGATTTATTATGATACAAAACTTCGATATTTTAATGATGGTTTTTTGATATGTTTGACTGTGGATGTGTTGTTTTTATACCATTCATGGTTTATGGATAATTTATTGACATTTCATAGGATATTTTTAATATGAATGCTTATGTTATGTTTAAACCTCTTCATATGAGGAATGCATTGAACTTAATAAGTGAAGGGTGGAGCCCGCTAGAGCTACTCAATGCATCGGTACGTCTCACGAGAAAAACTTGTGTCTTGTCACAAAGCCTTGAAAAAATATTATTTGTAGTATTGGCACAAGGCCTTGACTATGTGGTTATGATAGTCTGACATTATGCATTCTATCATTATGAAAGTGGTTATTGGTACTGCATGTGATTATTAGACTAGTATAATATCCATGTGAATAAGTAAATGGAATTATTTATTTTTATTTCTTCCATATTATTTTGTTGTTCAAGTTTAGAAAACTTTTTTTTGTTATTAATTTCCTTAAATATTTATTCTTATATATGAAAGTTTACACTATTTTTGTATCCTTACTGGGCATCTGAGCTCCCACCATTCTATGTTTTGTCTTTCTGAATATGTGTAGAACTATTTTATGAATGAACTACAGGGATAGTATGAGGGGATATGAGTGTGGTCTATGGAGACAAGATGTTGTTTTAGTTTTTCACTTTATATTGTAATGTAAACATTGTGAATGTATATGGTGATTCCAAGGCAACTAAACTAATCGTTCTTTTGAGACATGATCTATTATTATAATTCCAATTTGATGTGTTCCACGTATCACTATGTAATAAACACATAGTCAAGGCCCTGTGACATGACTATAAATAAAATTTTGTCAAGGCCTTGTGACAAGACACTAGTTTGTCTCATGAGACTTACCGATGCATCGAGGAGCTATAGCGGGCTCCACCCGTCACTTACTAAGTCCAATGGATTCCTCATATTAAAAGGTTTAAACATTACAAAAACATTCATAAAAAACTAGCATACAAAATGTCAATACATTTCCCATAAACCATGAATGGTATAAAAATAACACATCCACCGTCAAACATATCACGAATCCTTAAATACAATATATAATATTTGTATCATTATAAATCAAGATCAAAACAAGTTTTAAATCCATTAAAGGATTTTGACATAGATGAAAATGATTTGTAAAACTCTTTGAGATAAATATCTCCTTTTCATGAAAACCTTTAAAAGTAAAACAATTTATAAAGGGAGATATTTAAAGTCATTTTTAAATCAAAGTGTCCAATACCACTTTGAAACTTTTTAAAATAATTAACATGTTAAAACATTCATGTCCATTAAAATAAATCCTTAAAACCATTTTGAAAACATGGACATTAATGAGAATGGTTTAGAAGAATAAATCGTTAAAAAATTTAAAATGATGTTTTATTAAGAAGTCCCTTCAAAATAATCCATTTGAAAACTATTTTCTGAAAAATGGACATGGAAAATAAATATTTCCCAGTAGATACATACATAAAAACAATATTGAATAATAAAGAGATTGTGAAATTAACAATCTGGAATTGACTACCGGGAAATCAATGTTATAATAATAAAGAACAAGTATTCCATATCTCTCATTGATGATTTATTTTACTAACTACATAGAGATAAATACTTTTCGAAGATTGACCTTTGATCAGGATACCATCATTTTTTTGTGAAGAAGGAAGTCATTCTGAAGACATCATTTTGAACCAGGTACGGGCATTACGAGTTTAAATTAATGCGTTTTGGATTGACTAATGGACCCTTTGTATTTATGGATCTAATGAATAGTGTTTTCAAGGAATATCTCGATGATTTTATGGTTGTATTTATTGATCATATCTTGGTATACTCTAAATGCTATGAAGATCATGAAAATCACTTGCGTGTTATTATAAAGACTCTTAGAATACATGAATTATGTGGGACGTTTAGCATGTGTGAATTCTGGCTTTAGGAGATATCTTTTCTTGGCCATATTGTCTCTATGGATGGAACCTCTATTGATCCTTCTATGACAAGAGAAATCCACGAATGGCCAACTCTTATGAGTATAACCGAGGTACACAGTTTTATTGGTTTAGAATGTTATTATCGGAATTTCATCAGGAATTTTTCCCGGTAGGCTAAACCATTAACAATGATCACACATAATGGGGTTAAATTTGTTTTGATAAAAGAGTGTAAAGAATGTTTTGATGAACCGAAGAGAAGACTATTCAATGCCCCTATATTGACTCTACCATCAAATAATGAAGGGTTCTTTATTTATATTGACGCATCAAAGAAATGATATGGCTGTGTATGTATGCAGAATGATAGAGTTATTACCTATGCATCACGACAGCTGAAAAATTCATGAGCAAAACTATCCTACTCATGATCTTGTGTTAGCTGCTGTAATCATTTCGTTGAAGATATGGAGAAATTATCTCAATGGTAAAAAATTTGATATATATAATGATCACAAGAGTTTTAAGTATATATTCTCACAGAAAGAACTCAACATAAGGAAAAGGATAAGGCTTGAATTACTCAAGGATTATGATTGCACGATACACTGCCACCCAGGGAAGGCAAATATGGTGGAAGATGCTTTGAGTAGAAAGGATCATGGATTTTTGAACAAGATGAGAGTTGAAAAGGATCCTATATACATGGGTCTAGTAAAGATAGATATGGGAGTCACCATGGAAGGTTAAAGATCAATACATATTCAAATGGTTCCCAACCATCTTTACTAGAAAGGATAAAGCGTTATCAGACTGATGATTAAGAGTTTAAAAAGAAGATTAAAGCTGTGAATGATGGGAGATTGAGTGACTTTGTGTATGAAGATGGAATTTTGAAATTTGGGAAGAGACATTGTGTTTCTGATATACCTGATCCAAAAAGAGAGTTGTTGGATGATGCTGATAGTTCAAATTTCTCTATACACCTTGGGAGAACCAAAATGTATATAGATTTGAATGAACATTTTTGGAGGAACAACATGATGAGGGAGATTTCTCATTTTGTTTCAAGATGTATGGTTTTTCCACAAGTGAAATCTAGAAGGCAACAGCATGGAAGATTCCTGACACCACTTCCCATACATGAGTGGAAATGGGATAATATCACGATGAAATTTGTCATGGGACTACCAAAGACACCTAGAAAGAACGATGCAATATGGGTCATTATTGATCTTCTTACCAATTCAGCACATTTTATTGCTATAAGAGAGGATTTACCACTTGAACGTCTTGAAATACTATATTTTAATAAATTTGTGAGACTTCATGGAGTACCGTTATCGATTGTTTTCGATCGTGATCCACATTTTACTTCAAGATTCTTTAAAAGTATTTAGAAATCCCTGGATACTGAGCTTTTTTTGAGCACTGCATACCACCCCCAATCTGACAGAAAATCAGAAGGGACTATTCAAAATATAAAATACATGTTGAGATATTTCTCACTTGACATTCAGGGTATGTGGGATCAGTATTTACCTTAGGTAGAATTTTCTATTAACAATAGCTTCCATTTGAGTATTCAGATGACACCATATGAAGTGTTATATGGAAAGAGATGTCGCACACTAACCTGTTGGGACGATGTTGGTGAAAGAAACCTGGTAGGCCATGAACTGGTGGAGGAAACTATAGAAAAGGGGAAGGTAATCCAAAACCACATCAAAGTAGCTCAAAGTAGGAAAAAGATCTATGCTGATAACCGGAGGAAGGATTTGGAATTTCAGGTGGGAGATCTTGTTTTCTTGAAAGAATATCCATGGAAGGGAGTTATACGTTTCAGTATGAAAGGTAAATTGAGTCCTAGGTACATATGACCTTTCGAAATTCTAGAACAAATTGGGGTTGTATCTTATTGTTTGGAAATGCCGCGAAATCTTTCCCAAATTCACGATGTGTTCCACGTATCACTATTGAGAAAATACATGTCTGACCAAACACATGTAGTCTCCTATGTGGAATTAGAACTAGAACCCGATCTGTCTTAATGCAAACAGCCTGTCAAGATTCTTGATACGAGAGAAAAAATGCTGAGAAACCGAATAACTCATCTAGTGAAAGTTCTATGGAGAATCCATAAGATGGAAGAGGCTACGTGGGAACCCAAGGAACTTATGATGAAGAATAACTTGTGTCTTATTATGTAGTAATATTATAATAATTTCTAGGAAAATATTATTTGTAAGAGGGGAGAATGTAACACCCCCAGCTTCTATAGTATGCTTCTCTTTGACTAATACAGTAGCATGTGTTGTACGCAACTTCGAGTTCTAACACACACCACAACAAATCAAACTAGCCGTTATGAATATTAATACCAACTTTTTGAAATTTTATAAATTTTATATTTCAAAATGGACCTCATTTTTGGATTCGGAATATTGAAATTAGCTTAGGGTGAATTTTTTCTATTTTTCTGAAAACATTCAATTTCTGATGAATAGTGAAAAAACACTAAGATATAGTTTAAAAATGAATTTTTATTTAAATAAATATTTATTTAATTTTTTAGGTCAAAATAGTTACATAATACCTATATAAGTTCAATTTAATTCATTGGAGTATGGTTATAATAATATTAGATATAAAAAAATTTCTTAGAACTATTTATCATCTTTTACCCATATTCTAGGAGAATTTGCAAATTCACATAAAACATAATTTTACCACTTCTGTGAGTAGAATTTCAAAAATCTGAGTGAAAAAGTTGATATCAATATGTAAAATGTGGTTCAATGAGTCGAAAATAATTTTTGGGGAATAGTAACTTTTTACTTTTATTTACCAAGGTTAAAAGTAAATATGGTAATTAAGGGTAAAGATGATATAAATATTACCTTAACACATGTTCTAATTCTAATAAACAAGTGTAGATCGACCAAAAACAACATTAGGAATAAAATATTATCATTTAGATCCATTTGGACTAGATTTGGACATTTATTAATATTTAATTCAAAGAAGAGTTAAAAGAGTTAAAATCAATGATTAATTACTAAAGAAACTTAATATAGGGTTATACATAAGATAAATTCGATTATAAATACTCATTAGATAGTTAAATATATTTCTTACATAATTGAATTTTATTTATAATTTTTAGACATTAAATAATTTAATTTATTTATGACACAATGGTGATGCAGTAATTAACTAATTAATGAAATATAAAAATAATTGATATTATAAATATTTAATAATTGAAATTTTAAACTCTTTATGAATTAAAATAACTTTCTAGGTTAATATGACATATTAGGACTAGTTATATGAATTATGTTCAAATTAATAATGTTGTTATGAATTTATCAAAAAAAATACCCAATAGTGTCAAAATTGACATGAAAGAGTTTTTTTTAAAAGTATTTTATTATTAATTGATATTCTATTCCTAAAAATCTAAGGATTGGCCAAAGGACTTATATAGTGATAGTTGTATAGTTAATGTACCACTGGGGGGTTTCTTGGAAGTTTATATTATGTTTAATAATCATATAATATAAAAATACAAGGAGACATGGTAAATGTCAAACTAATTAAATAAGAGTTAAGTCTAAAAGATAAGGTTAATAAAGTGACCCTAACATGTTTAAAACCTATTGGATGATTTTTCTTCGACCCATCACCACCTTAGACTCAAAATAAATAATTTTGGATCCTTTATAACCCGAATATGAATTTATTATAAAATAATATTTTTAGCTTTTCCAAAGGTGACCCTCACCCCTATTATAAAAGGGTACTCCACATTCTCTCTAATTCTCACATTCAATCCAATTTTTCTCATCCAAACCCTACCCAAATATTCTCCCAACATCACTCACTTCAACCTATAGGCATTATTTTGATCAGAAAGCCAACCTATGGATCCCATTAGATCATATCTAAATGAAGAACCCGAAGAAGAGGTAATGATTTCACCACCCTCTTTCAAGTTCCTTTCTTCTTCCACTTCTTCATTATATTTTATTTCCATTCTAAAATAATAACTCCAGGATATTATATATATTTTTATGTTATTAAAAATAATGTACAACCATATTCAGTATTCAATCCATTCATAGTATGACATGTCACCATACATGTCTACGTACGGCCTAACGACTCCACGTCGTGGTGTACTTGTTATTCAAAACCTTATTATTTGTATGGGTATGATAATGATGTGTAATTGATATAAATAATAAATATTACATGATAATTATTCTGTATATATGATATAGAATCCAATTATATAATATTTTAATATCAAAAGAATGATATTATCGCTCGTGCGTACGTACGGACTACCATATCTATGAACGCGATGAGATTCATTCCCCATCGTATCCATTCAAGTCTAATTCTCATTTGATAATTAAAAATAATGTATAAGGACTTGATATAATTCTATATAAGAATAATATACAACCTATCCATAATAAACATGGCTTATGTAACTTAACATATAAAATAAAACGAGTATGTTAACACTCGAAACGACGATAATACTAAGATATTATTAAAAAAACAATGTTAAAAGATCATATATGATATCATATTAATGTATATGATTCTTGTATAATTTAATAACAACTATTTCACAATTATACAAGGAGGTTAAACTACCCTCAACCAAGGAAACGTACAATGTAAGGGTTTATTTCAAAATCTCTCCATTATCCAAGGATGATTATATGTAATTATCTACTAGGACCTCATTATCATCCACATCCATGTTTCTTAAAAATGTATTTAAAATCATTCTTACTATTTTATAGACTATGGGTTAAAGTCATTTATATGATTTTTTGAATTTTTATTAGATGTTTATAAACGAATCATTCTGTTGTTTTCCAAACAAGGTCCTTTTTACCATTTTTGACCGAATTATGGTTTGAATGTATTTTTTTTAACTTATACGGAGTGTGCGACTATTTTCCGCAGTTAAAAAATTGTCGAATCTCCCCTTACAAGATTAGAAGAATATTTTCAAAGTAAATGTTTTTTTTATAATTATGTGACTTTTAATTTATTTAAAAAAATAGATATTTCTCTCAAATAGTTTTGATTTCATCTATATCAACATCCTTTGATGGAATTTAAGCTTATTTGAAGTTGATTTATTATTATACAAAACTTCCTTGTTGTATTGATGTTTTTGTGATATGTTTGACTATGGATGTGTTATTTTAATACCATTCATTATTTATGGGGAAATTATTGACATTTCGTATGATAGTTTTAATACGAATGTTTATGTTATGTTTAAACATGTTCATATGAGTAATGAATTGGACTTAGTAAGTGACGGGTGGAACCCGCTCTAGTTCCTCGAAGTGTCAGTAGGTCTCATGAGACAAACTAGTGTTTCCTAACAAGGCCTTGACAAAATCATATTTGTTTTATTGGAACAAGGCCTTGACTATCTGGTTATGATAGTATGGCATTATGAATTCCATCATTATGAAAGTGGTTATTTATATTGAATTTGATCATTCGACTAGTAGAATATCCATGTGAATAAGTAAATGGCATTATTTCATTTTATTTCTGCCATATTATACTGATGTTCAAATTTAAAAGGCTTTTGTTTTAGTTATACATTCCCATAAATTCTTATGCTTATTTATGAAAGTTATCATTATATTGTTATCTTTATTGGGTATCTGACCTCACCCCTTTCAATGTTTTTGTTTCCCTGGATATGAAAAAGTTTTTTATGAATGACCTGTAGGGATTGAATGAGGGGATATGAGTGTGGTCTATGGAGGCAAAATGTTGTTTTTTACTTTATGTTGAAATGTAAACATAATGAATGTATCTAGTGATTCCAAGGATACAAAACTAATCAGTCTTTCGAGACTTGATCTTTTACGATTATTCCAATGTTATGTAATAATGCACCAACTCTGGGTAACTGTGGTCAGGGCATTATAGACAGATAAATATTTGAATAATTCTTTTCATGTTGAATTTATTATCATTGATTATACTACTATCCAATCATCTATCAAGAAAGATGGAAATAAAAAATGTATAAATTTATCTTCCTATCTTCTTGTATGTATGCAGTGAATGAAGACAATAATATATAAATCATCTTGTCAGGCAAGCTGAATGAAATCATAAAATAATTCCTCCTAAGTCTATAAATAGAATACTACTACTTCATCTCCACCCTTCATATTTGAGTATTGAATGCCTTAAGTGGGTATTGTTTCGCTTCAAAAATAAAAATCTATTCTCCAGCCAAAGTCTTTTTTTACTATCAATGGTCTGTTGATGTTCCATTAGAGGTAATGGACCTCTATCAATTTATCACATGTTATAATTTCTATTTTCTAATTTTACACAATCCTATTTTAGTTTTAGTAAGGGATTATAATTTTTATTTTATCAAATTGCATACTTCATCAATGTTTACTTATGGGTTTCTTCAAAACAAAATCAACAATTGTTTTCTTAATTAAAAGTTGTTTCAAGTAAGGATAATTATATATTTGTTTTCAAATATATATGATGTGGAATATATTTTTATTTAAATTAGTGTGCAATGAATTTATATGGGTTTATGCTGCTAAAGTTTTAATATGAAAAACCCATGTATATATATTTTTATGTATACATGGTTATATTCATAGTCTATTTTGAGTTCTTCAAATATGAAGATTAATCGTTAATTAATGTTATGGATGCGAACAAATTTTTCAACAGTTTATTTTGTTTTAATTTTGATATACTAAATCCTTTTATATAATTTTGTGTATATATGATTTCATAATTCAATCTCAAATTATTTTGGATTTATGAAATGATAATTATGAATATTTAACTGATGTTTTTGATGCAAAACATACTTGCAAGTTGTAAAATCATTTATATACGATTATATGTTTCATCCATATGTTTCATTTATGTTTTAACAATATTTTTTCTGGAAAATATGTTTACATGTTCATATATATATTATACATATTCATATGGGATTCCTTTAATTAATTCATGAATGTCATTTATAATATAAGAAGTGTACATTATTTAAATCAATGACACGTCGCACACATCAGTTTTATTAACTGCGTGTGTAAGTTGTATGGATAATATTTTTTCTTGCTGTATTCACAATACATATATATATATATATACATGTTGTATGGGTAAATTGTTATTATGAATGAATGATTCTTAAATGAATGATTCGTTAAAAGGGAAAAGTATGTATGAAAAATCATGAAAAGATATGTCGATGTGTAAATCGACTACTTCAGAACAAGAAGATAAAAATTTATGAATATATATTTATGAGGTCTAGCCATAAAAGTATTGGTAGTAACCAAACATGCAAATGATGAAATGGAAATCATATATATACATACATATATATATATAAGTATGGATGTGTATTTTAATACATTGATGTATTTGAAAGTAAAATCACTAGTGACAAATACTTATATATATATATATAAAGAAAAAATTATATGTTTTCGAAAAAATACCAGCGCTTGTTCTTTTAAAAATAGAAGGTCATTGGGGAGTTAACCCATCCTTCGCAAAGTGGTTAGGACCAAGATAGCCCTCAACGAATTAAGTTGCCTTAAAATGATGTTTTGTTTTAATGATATTTGCTTAATATTTTGCATATAAAATCACTGGATTAGTTTAAAAGTGTTTTCAAAGCATAATTATTTTTCCAAAGAATTACATTATTTTGTAATGGTTGTTTTACAAATGAATTTACAATTGAGAATTTTTAAATGTATTGTCGAATGGATATTTTTAGAAGCAATTTATCAAAGGTTCTCAAAACCCCCTACTGGGCATATTTTGTGTAGAGACCCGAAACATGACGTACATGGACATTACATTACTTTTGCGGAATACTTAGTACAAAACAAAAACACACACACAAGGATCGTAATAGTTTAGTGTCTTTGGAAACTCGGAATATAATCATCTAATCCTGGTGAAAGATCTTCAACATCTCCCATAAAGATCTTCCTTTTTTTTATACCTAAAACCTTTCTTTATATCATGGGGAAAAGAAAACATAAAAGGGTGAGCTCAAATGCTCAGTAAGGGTAAACAAAAGAAATATCAATCACACCATATACATAAGCACATAACTTTTGGAAATCTTAACCTGTAAAAGAGATCATAATTTCATAACCTGGGATAACTCATGGCAGTGAAATGTAATCACAATAATAATAACTTAAAACATTAAACTTTGTGGCATACACACATAATCATAGAGAATCATTTCTTATTAGTCAAAACTCATTTCCAAGACTCTCTTAGTGGAAAAAGTCCCTTTCTGAACCGAGTCACCCTCGTTTCAGTCCTGTTTCACTGAACCGGTATAACCTACCATTCCAGCCATGTCTATCTCATGAGATATAAAATCATTACCCAATGAATTGGAGGGAGATATAGGTCCCACCCATCTCATAATGATAACATTCTTATGTGTGCCACAAAATCATAAATCATACATCATTTCATAACCCATGTAATAAAAGTGGGAATCTTAAACATTATGACATCATCAAACAATTCATATAAGATAAAGGAATTCATAAAAATAATTCCATCACAACATAATCAAATACATGTAATAATAGGGATAGAAACAGAACCCTTTATTATCTTAGATGGAAAATAATTTTGATAAAACACTTGAACTCCATTCTTGAGGAAAATATCCTTTCTTCTTCAAAAAAACATTTTTCATTTCTTAACATGTCATACAATTTTAAACTAAAACAAGTTGATTAAAAATAAAATTTAAAACTTGTAAAGGAGGCTTCTTGGAAATAATTTTTTAAAAATCCATTCATGTCGTATAAGTTAAAAAAACATTCTTCGTACTTTTGTCAGAAAAGTCAAAAAGTACCTCGTACGAAAAACGACAAAAGATTCCTTTCATTTCTTTTACTAAAAACTCACCGAAGGGTAAAAATGAATTTAAACAATTGTATGTGGATGGAAATAATATCACATATTGATGAAACATGGATGTGGATGATAAAATACACCCCAATAAATACTTACGAATAAACAATCTCGGATAAAAATGAGATTGTGATATTTCCCTTACCCTAGGTCCGATTTTCTTCGTAAGTGTCCGAACCTCCTTTATAATGATTTAAATAATGTCATTGACTTATTACAGAATCATATTCATTGTTATGATATCATATATGGTTCACTTATGACTTTATATTACCCGTTCTTTTGTAAATTCGATGTTAAAGAGCGTTTTGGGTAAAATTGTTTCATTTGTCATCCGTGTTTTGACTTGTAATTATTCATATGATTACTTAGATCATGATTACTTAATTCCAGAATATAAAACATTATTTACATATATATATATATTCAGAATATACATATATATAATAAATCAGTAAATGGAAAGAAATACAACGTTCATGGAGACGGTAGGCCGTACGTACGCATGAACGCTGTTTTCGTTTCCTTATTGAGTTGAACAGAATTAAGTAGATGACATACATATATATACACACAAATTCAGTATCATTATTATGTCATATATTTCATGATTACTTATTATATATACTTTATAATCATTCATGAATGGTTAAAGTGGAGAATGAATCTCATCACGTCGTGGAGACGATAGTCCGTACGTACACACGAGTGATGATATCGTTCTCATGATCGTGGGACTGTATTGGAGTGTATGTATACTATTTCATAATCAATATAACTTTAAAATAATAATATATAGTTATTATTTACACCATTATACCCATCCAAGTAAGGTGGTGGTGGAATATAGATTTCATCACGGCATGGAGACGGTATTCCGTACGTACGCACACGCGGTGATTTTGTTTTTCGTAGGATGGATAGATGGTGAAATAGGATTGTTTCATACTTATAATAACATATCAGTATATGAGTGATATTGATTTTATTACTTCATAATGAAACAACCTAAGAAGAAGAAGTGGAAGAAGAAATAAAAGTGAAATAATCGGTAACGGAAATTACCTCTTCTTTGAAGCGCCTCTTTGAGACCTCCTCTTAGGGCACTAAAATTGGTCTTTGAGGAATACCAGAACCTCTAGAATTTTTCTAGAGAAGTGGAGAAGAGAATTTGGCAGAGGTTTTCCGAGCATTAAGTCTCAAAGTTATGTGAGGAAGAGAGGGAGGAGGTGCCCTTTTATAAGGGAGGAGAGGGGCACCTTTGGAATAACTAAAAATATTATTTTATTATAAAGTCAAGTTCGGTTTTAAATAGCTCCAAATTGATTTATTTCGAGGCTAATGTGGGTATGGGTCGAAATCCTATCATCAAATAGACTTTAGACAAGTTTAGGTTCCTATTTTAACCTTATCATTTAGATTTAACATTAAGTTAAATAATTTTACTTTTACCGTGTCTTCTTGTGTTCTTATACTATAAGGTTAATAAACTTACTATATCAATACAAACTAACTCCAAGTTGTTTATTATTAATATATATAACCTTATCTAAGTAATTTGGCCGAACCGTAGATTTTTAGGAATAAAATAACAATTAATAATATAATATTTGTTTTAAAAACTATTTTATGTCAATTTTGACACTATTTAGTAATTGATTTTTGTGAAAATCATAACTGAATGATTAGTTTGAAAAAAGTTATTTTAAAATATACTAGAATGTCATATTAACCTAGAAAATTAGTGGAATTCATAAAAAGTCTCAAATTATATTTATTTTGGTATTTATAACATCAATTATGTCAATATTTCATTAATAAGATAATTACTGCATCATCGTTGTGTCATAAATAAATTAAATTATTTAATGTCTAAAAAATTTCAAATAAAATAAAATTAGGTATAAAATCTTTTTAGATTTATAATGAATATTTATAGTCGAATTTATCTTATTTATAACCCCATATTAAAAATGATTTACTTATTAAACTTTGATTTTAACTATTTTAACCCTTCTTTAAATAAATTAATAATAAATGTACTAATATAATCCAAGTGGGCCTAAATGGTCATATTTTATTCCTAAGGTTGTTTTTGGTCGAATTAATCTTGTCCAATAGAATTAGGACATGTGTTAGGGTAATAATAATATCATTTTTAACCTTAATTACCCTATTTACTTTTAACCGGGGTAAAAAAAGTAAAAAGTTACTAATCACCAAAAAATTATTTTCATCTCATTGAACCACATTTTACACACTGACATCAACTGTGTCTCTCGGATTTTCAAAATTCCACTCACAGAAGCGGTAAAATTATGTTTTATGAAAAATTCAGTTTTTAACTACCACTTAGTGGTTTCACTATTCATCAAAAAATGAAAGCTTCCAGAAAAATACCAAAAATTAGATCTAAGCTATATTTGATATTATGAATTCAAAAATGATGTCTATTTTATCAAATTAAAAACATATTAGTTGTATTAATTAATTTAAAAATTAATTCCCATCGTCAAAACAAATAGTGTGTTCTTAAGAGATAATAACTATCAAAAGATTGACACTTGTTTATGACTGGTTTAAATGTGAAATTACATCCAATGATGAACATTGTATTAAATTGTAAAAATATATTCTAAATATACTTTAAAAACACTAAAATTAATAATTTATCACTATTAATTATTTCTATTGAAAAAGTTGTTTTTAATTAAAATTTATTAATTTCCACTATTCATCAAAATATGAAAGTTATCTGAAAATTACCAAAATTTCACCCGAAGCTAATTTCGATATTACGAATCCAAAAATGAAGTACATTTTGAAAAATAAAATTTACAAAATTTCAAAAAGTGGTTATTACTATTCATAACGGCTAGTTTTAATAATATTTTAATAACATATCGTTGTTTAGTGAAACTCGGTATTGCGTACTACACACGCTATCAAGGAAGGTCGAGATTGCGTGTAGTGAAAGGATAGTCAAGGATGCGTGTTGTGCAAGCTCCTTTTGGTGTAGCGTACAAAACAATACATTAATGAAATTAAAAAGAATATTTTTCATAAAATCTCGGGCTGTTACATTCTACCCCTCTTAAAATGAATTTCGCCCTCGAAATTCGTCGGGGTTATAAATGGTTTACTACTCGAAAGTTTCTTTAATAGAAACCCACATCGTAAACAGGAATACCAAAACTTGGATTTAAAAACTAAAGTATGAAATATAAAGATTACCCAAATAAACTAATCACTGGGTTTCCACATAGGTGAAAATATGGATATAGAAGAGAAATCTAACCATCGTGTTCTGATGGAGAGTGGTAGAGAACATGGCTATGGAAAAGCTAGCAATCACAAAGCCATAAATTTGTGACGATCTAAGGTACCATCTGATTCATCAGATATAAGATCACTAAGACAACATTTTTGGTTTTCAAGATCATTTCCCTAAAGTTGATGAAATTGGAATTAGAAGAAATACTTTCGTGATTTTGGTATAGTCTCACCGTTTGTCGTTCTTTGGACAATTTCCACTTCATCTCTTAAAGAAATGAAGTTGAATTTGTCATTCGTGATGTGTTAGCAGATCATGTGATAGAATGATGGGTCATTCCATCTCTTTCAAACAAAAGCTTAGCAAAAGTTATAAGTCCATCTTATGGTTAATCGTATATGGTTCCAAAAATGAACTTATACTTCATATATCATACCGCTTAATAAAATAAAACTATTTTCTACTAACCAGGGACTTCCTGTAGGCCAGTGGTAGGCGATAAAGGTCAGTCACACTTCGGTTGTGGGTTCGATTCCCACAGCCTTGTCCGACGCGATGGGCTGTCGCCCGTCCTGCAGGTTGTCCTTTTTCTAAAACTATATTACTATAACATCCCATCAATAATATCGAAAAAACTTCTTTCCTTAAGCAATAATAACTTATGTCCAACATAATCCATTCCAATCTTTAGGCTTATCCATAATACTGCAGTCCACTCTCATAACATAGTGAAAATGATTACCATAGATTTAATACCATCGTTGATCCCCATATATCATAAGATATGTTTTGTTGGTCACATTCCAAACATTCAAAGTCCTTAATCATGTATTCTCTTGAATACCCATTGAACCTTAGTGAAAACATGAATGCAGTTAAAAGTTAACACCTTCCACATACCAAAATCCTCAAAATTCTATATAATCAAACCATGATATCACTTAGTCCTTATATCAATCATGAGCTCATGAATACTGTCAAATATTTCATTTTCTCATTTTCCCTTCATTATGCGCATATCATTCTTTTTACAAAAATATCTCAATCACTTTCCATGGTTACTGGTACCATAAAATTATTGAAAACCACAATATACCAATACATAAATATTCCAATATTCCACGATACTATATACAACACTATTTTGGAATCCCATTACATAAACACTTAATCATTCCACCACATCGTTGTCATATTCAACATCGCCAATAGTGATCGTATGTGTCTTCCCTTTGTCCTTTGCCTTAAGTGGTTGCTCATGTTGATCATCACTAACCCTTGGATTAGGGCATTTATTATCATAATGCCCCATTTCCTTTCACTTGAAGCATTGAAGTGTTGGTGGTGCGTTCTCTGCAGCGTTTGCTTTATTCACATCATTAGAAACCAATTTTTTCCATTACTTCGACACGCAGCTGCTCGATGACCTTATTTTCCACACTTAAAACATTTTCTAGTCCCTTTAAGACAATCTCCACCATGCTTCTTTCCACACTTTGTGCATAAGGAAACATTCATATTCTTTTCACCATTATTCTGAGATTTCTCCTTGAAATCCATCTTTTGTTTCTTGTCAAAACCATGATATGGATATGTAACACCAACTTACATTTCTACCTTGATAGCACAACACACAATTTTTTCATAGAAACTGAAGTCTCTTATAGCTAATTCCCTTCGAAGACTTGGTTTTAAGCCACTGAAAAATAGATCAACTTTACTTTCATGTTGGATGATAATGCCAGATGCATACCTTGCAAGTCTTGTAAAATTTGCTTCGTATATACCAACAGATTCATCATCCTTCTGTTTCAGCTCAAGAAACTCCTTTTCCATCTCCGTTCGAAGAATACGAGGGAATTACTTACTGAAAAAAAAGTTCTTGAACTCATCCCATTCCATGGACTCAATTTCATCTCTTGGCCTCGTATTCTTGATAAGATTCCACCACTGATCAGCTTCACCTTCCAAAAGATATACTGCTAAGATTACTTTATCATGCTCAGAACATTGAAGAACTGAAAATATCTTTTCAGTGGTACTGATCCATTGTTCAGCAACAAGTGGATCAGAAGACCCACTGAATGAAGGTGGACGTTGCCTCATGAAGGACTCAATAGAATATTGTTCCCTTCTCTGCTCATATGGATGTCCATAATGATTCATAGCTTGTGTAAGTACAGAAATAAGATTTTGCACTCCATCTCCCATAACATTTGTTTGTTCAGGAGGAAAATCATTGCATTGTCCTTTACAGTGATCAACACAATTCCTTCGGGTTCCAGCCATCGTCTAAAACCCAAAAAGAATAGTGTGAGAGGCAAAAATAATGCTAGGGAAAACAACATAGTAAAGGGGGAGTACCCTTAATATCTAACATCTTAGGTTAAATTCTAAGATCGTTATCGTAGTTCTAGGACTATATCCTATACGTATACTTATCCTTAGGGACATCCCTAGACATACCTTAGAAATATCTCTAGGGATCTCACTAACGTTCTCACATCCTAGTTTCCAAAGGTTGACTAAACCTTTCCTCTGATACCAACTGTAGAGACCCGAAACTTGTCGTACATGGACATTACATTACTTTTGCAGAATACTTAGTACATAACAAAAACACACACACAAGGATCGTAATAGTTTAGTGTCTTTGGAAACTTGGAATATAATCTTCTAATCTTGGTGAAAGATCTTCAACATCTCCCATAAAGATCTTCCTTTTTTTATACCTAAAACCTTTCTTTATATCCTGGGGAAAAGAAAACATAAAAGGGTGAGCTCAAATGCTCAGTAAGGTTAAACAAAAGAAATATCAATCACATCATATACATAAGCACATAACTTTTCGAAATCTTAACCTGTAAAAGTGATCATAATTTCATAACCTGGGATAACTCATGGCAGCGAAATGTAATCACAATAATCATAACATAAAACATTAAACTTTGTGTCATACACACATAATCATAGATAATCATTTCTTATTAGTCAAGACTCATTGCCAAGACTATCTTAGTGGACAAAGTCCCTTTCTGAACCGAGTCACCCTCGTTTCAGTCCTGTTTCACTGAACCGGTATAACCTACCATTCCAACCATGTCTATCTCATGAGATTTAAAATCATTACCCAATGAATTGGAGGGAGATATAGGTCCCACCCATCTAATAATGATACCATTCTTATGTGTGCCACAAAATCATAAATCATACATCATTTCATAACCAATGTAATAAAAGTGGGAATCTTAAACATTATGACATCATCAAACAATTCATATAAGATAAAGTAATTCATAAAAATAATTCCATCACAACATAATCAAATCCATGTAATAATAGGGATAGAAACAGAACCCTTTATTATCATAGATGGAAAATAATTTTGATAAAACACTTGAACTCCATTCTTGAGGAAAATATCCTTTCTTCTTCAAAAAAACATTTTTCCTTTCTTAACATGTCTAACAATTTTAAACTAAAAGAAGTTGATTAAAAATAAAATTTAAAACTTTTAAAGGAGGCTTCTTGGAAATAATGTTTTCAAAATCCATTCATGTCTTATAAGTTAAAAAAAATTCTTCATACTTTTGTCCGAAAAGTCAAAAAGTACCTCATACGAAAAACGACAAAAGATTCCTTTCATTTCTTTAACTATAAACTCACCGAAGGGTAAAAATGGATTTAAACAATTGTAGGTGGATGGAAATAATATTACATATTGATGAAACATGGATGTGGATTATAAAATACACCCCAGTAAATACTTACGAATAAACAATCTCGGATAAAAATGAGATTGTGATATTTCCCTTACCTTAGGTCTGATTTGCTTCGTAAGTGTCCGAACCTCATGTATAATGATTTAAATAATGTCATTGACTTATTACAGAATCATATTCATTGTAATGTTATCATATATGGTTCACTTATGACTTTATATTACCCGTTCTTCTGTAAATTCCATGTTAAAGAGCGTTTTGGGTAAAAAAAATTCATTTGTCGTTCGTGTTTTGACTTGTAATTATTCATATGATTATGTAGATCATGATTACTGAATTCCAGAATATAAAACATGATTTATATATATATATATATTCATAATATACATATATATAATAAATCAGTAAATGGAAAGAAATACACCGTTCATTGAGACGGTAGGCTGTACGTACGTATGAACACCGTTTTCGTTTCCTTATTGAGTTGAACGGAATTAAGTAGATGACATACATATATATACACATAAATCCAGTATCATTATTATGTCATATATTTAATTATTACTTATTATATATACTTTATAATCATTCATGAATGGATAAAGTGGAGAATGAATCTCATCGCGTCGTGGAGACGGTAGTCCGTACGTACGCACGAGCGATGATATCATTCTCATGATCGTGGGACTGTATTGGAGTGTATGTATACTATTTCAGAATAAATATCACTTTAAAATAATAATATATAGTTATTATATACACCATTATACCCATCCAAGTAAGGTGGTGGTGGAAAATAGATTTCACCACGACGTGGAGACGGTATTCCGTATGTACGCACGCACGGTGATTTCGTTTTCCGTAGGATGGATACATGGTGAAATAGGATTGTTTCATACTTATAATAACATATCAGTATATGAGTTATACTTATGATATTACTTCATAATGAAACAACCTAAGAAGAAGAAGTGGAAGAAGAAATAAAGGTGAAAGAATCGGTAACAGAAATTACCTCTTATTTGAAGCGCCTCTTTGAGACCTCCTCTTAGGGCACTAAAATTGGTGTTTTAGGAAGACCAAAACCTCTAGGATGTTTCTAGGGAAGTGGAGATAAGAATTTTGCAGGGTTTGGCCGATCCTGAAGGCTCAATGTTGTGTGAGGAAGAGAGGGAGGAGGTGTCCTTTTATAAGGGAGGAGAGAGGCACCTTTGGAATAACTAAAAATATTTTTTTATTATAAAGTCATGTTCAGTTTTAAATAGCTCAAAATTGATTTGTTTCGAGGCTAAGGTGGGGATGGGTCGAAATCCTCTCATCCAATAGAATTTAGACAAGTTTAGGTTCCTATTTTAACCTTATCATTTAGATTTAACATTAAGTTAAATAATTTTACTTTTACCATGTCTTCTTGTGTTCTTATACTATAAGGTTAATAAACTTACTATATCAAGCTAAACTAACCCCAAGTTGTTTATTATTAATATATATAACCTTATCTAAGTCATTTGACCGAACCTTATATTTTTAGGAATAAAATAACAATTAATAATATAATATTTGTTTTAAAAACTATTTTATGTCAATTTTGACACTATTTAGTAATTGATTTTTGTGAAAATAATAACAGAAAGATTAGTTCGAAAAATCTAAATTTAAAATATAATAACAAGTAATATTAACCTAGACAATTATTGGAATTAATAAAAAGTCTCAAATTATATTTATTTTGGTATTTATAACATCAATTATTTCAATATTTCATTAATAAGATAATTACTGCATCATTGTTGTGTCATAAATAAATTAAATTATTTAATGTCTAAAAAATTACAAATAAAATACCATTATGTAGAAAATATGTTTATCTTTCTAATTAATATTTATAGTCGAATTTATCTTATGTATAACCCCATATTAAAAAAGATTTACTTATTAATCTTTGATTTTAACTATTTTAACCCTTCTTTAAATAAATTAATAATAAATGTCCTAATCTAATACAAGTGGGCCTAAATGGTCATATTTTATTCCTTAGGTTGTTTTTGGTCGAATTACACTTGTCCAATAGAATTAGGACCTGTGTTAGGGTAATAATAATATCATTTTTACCCTTAATTACCCTATTTACTTTTAATCGTGGTAAAAAAAAGTAAAAAGTTACTATTCACCAAAAAATTATTTTCATCTCATTGAACCACATTTTACTTACTGACATCAACCGTGTCTCTCAGATTTTCGAAATTCCACTCATAGAAGCGGTAAAATTAAGTTTTATGAAAAATTCAATTTTTTAACTACCACTTAGTGGTTTCACTATTCATCAAAAAATGAAAGTTTCCAGAAAAATACCAAAAATTAAATCTAAGATATATTTGATATTATGAATTCAAAAATGATGTCTATTTTATCAAATTCAAAACATATCAGTCGCATTAATTAATTTAAAAATTAATTCCCGTCGTCAAAACAAATAGCGTGTTCTTAAGATATAATAACTATCAATGATTGACACTTGTTTAAGACTGGTTTAAATGTGAAATTACATCCAATGACGAAAATTGTATTAAATTGTAAAAATATATTCTAAATATACTTTTAAACCACTAAAATTAATAATTTATCACTATTAATTATTTCTATTGAAAAAGTTGTTTTTAATGAAAATTTAGTAATTTCCACTATTCATCAAAATATGAAAGTTATCCGAAAATTACCAAAATTTCACCCGAAGCTAATTTCGATATTCCGAATCCAAAAATGAATTCCATTTTGAAAAATAAAATTTCAAAAATTTCAAAAAGTGGTTATTACTATTCATAATGGCTAGTTTTAATAATATTTTAATAGCATATCGTTGTTTAGTGAAACTCGGTATTGCGTACTACACACACTATCAAGGAAGGTTGTGATTGCGTGTAATGAAGGGAAAGTCAAGGATGTGTGTTGTGCAAGCTCCTTTTGGTGTAGCGTACAACACAAGACATTAATGAAATTAAAAAGAATATTTTTCATAAAATCTCGGGCTGTTACATTTTGTTCTCACCATATGTTTTTGAAATGTTTTTCACAGGTTGACATGAATTCCAGAGTTGGTCGTCTTTGTTGTAGAGAGCACGAAACCATAGTGGAGAATTGTTTTATTTTTACTACTCGGATAAATGTAAGGTTAAGTCTAATCTTCCTTAACCTAGACGTAAAAGATCATCAAAACAATAATGTGTTGTGTAAATGTTTATTCACCTAAAAAATTACACAACATTTTCAAGCACCGAGTCTGGAAGAGCGGTCTCGGGGAATTATAGCACCACAAGCTTCCACAGTACACTTCTCTTTGAGTAATACAGTAGCGTCTGTTGTACACAACTTCGAATTCTAACACACACCACAACCAATCAAACTAGCCGTTATGAATAGTAATACCAACTTTTTGAAATTTTATAAATTTTATCATTCAAAATAGACTTCATTTTCGGATTTGGAATATCAAAATTAGCTTACGGTGAATTTTTTGTATTTTTCTGAAAACGTTCAATTTTTTATGAATAGTGAAAAAAATCTAAGTTATAGTTTAAGACCGAATTTTTATTTAAATAATTATTTATTTTATTTATATATAATAAATTTCAAAATATACACACTATACCAATATATGTTCAATGTAATTCATTAGATTCAATTTATAATAATTTTAGATATATAAAAATTTCTTACAACTTTTCATCATCTTTAAACATCTCCTAAGTGAATTTTCAAATTCACATAAAACTTAATTTTACCACTTTTGTGAGTGAGATTTTAAAAATACAAGAGACACGGTTGAAATTGGAAAGTTTAATGTGGTTCAATGAGATGAAAATAATTTTGGGTGAATAGTAACTTTTTACTTTTATTTAACACGGTTAAAAGTAAATAGGGTAATTAAGTGTAAAAATGATATTAATATTACCCTAACACATTTCCTAATTCTATTGGACAAGTGTATGTCAACCAAAAACAACATTATGAATAAAATATTATCATTTAGGTCCACTGGGTTTAGATTGAGACATTTATTATTATTTAATTCAAAGATGAGTTAAAAGAGTTAAAATCAAAGTTTAATTACTAAAACATTTTTAACATAGAGGTATATAAAAGATAAATTAGATTTTAAATATTAAGTAGAAAGATAAAATGATTTCATACATAATAGTGTTTTATTTATAATTTTTAGACATTAAATAATTTTAATTATTTATGACGCAATGGGGATGCAGTAATTACCTAATTAATGAAATATTAAAATAATTTATAATATAAATACCCAAATAAATTTAATTTGAGACTTTTTATTAATTCCAATATTTTATATGTTAATATGACATATTAGTACTGGTTATATGAGTTTTGATCAAAGTAATAATGTTGTTATGAATTTATCAAAAACAAAATACCCAATAGTGTCAAAATTGACATAAAAGAGTTTTTAAAACAGATATTATATTATTAATTGAAATTCTATTTCTTAAAATCTAAGGACCGTCCAAAGAACTTATCTAATTATTGGTGATTCTGTAATGGACCACTTGGGGGTCACCTGGATGTTTATTGTATGTTTATTAACCATAAAATATAAAAATACAAAGAGACATGGTAAATGTAAAACTAATTAACTAAGAGTTAAAACTAAACAATAATGTTAATAAAGTGACCCACACCTGTCTAGAACCTATTTTTTGAGTTGTTTTAGACCCATCCCCACCTTAGCCTTGAAATAAGTCAGTTCAGAGATATTATAAATCGAATATTAATTTATTATAAAATAATATTTCTAGCCTTTCCAAAGGATCCCCTCACCCCTGTTATAAAAGCGAACTTCCCCTTGTCTCTAATTCACACCGTCAATTCCTTTTGGCTCGGACAAACCCTACCCAAATATCCTACCCACTTCCCTCACTTAAACCTATAGGCCTTAGTTTAATCATAAATCCAACCAAATAAGCCCTTTTGATCAAATCAAAAGCATAAACCCTAAGAAGAGTTAATGTTTTCACCACCCTCTTTCAAGTCCCTTTCTTCTTAAAATTCTTCTTTATATGTTATTTCCATTATAAAATAATAACTCTAGTATCTTATATATACTATGATGTTATTATAAATATTGTACAACCATATTTATTACTCTATCCATTCTTGGAATGACATGTCACCATACGTGCGTACGTACAGCTTACCGTCTCCACGTCGTGGTGTAACTGTCATTCAAGACATTATAATTTGGATGGGTATGATAATGATCTGTAATTGAAGTAAATAATAAATATAACATTATAATGATTCTTCATATATGATATAACATACAATTATATATTATTTTAATATCAAATGGATGATATTATCACTCGTGCGTACGTACGGACTAATGTCTCCACAAACGTGATGAGATTCATTCCCCATCGTATCCATTCAAGTCTAATTATCATCTGATGATTAAAAATAAGGTCTAAGGACATGATATCATTATGTATATGAATACGATACAACCTATCTAAGACAAACACAACTTATGTAACACAACATATAAAATAAAATGAGTAAGTTAACACCCGAAACGACGATAATACTATGATATTATTAACAAAGAAATGTTAAAAGATCATATATGATATCATATTAATGTATATGATTCATGTATAATTTAATAAAAACTATTTCACCATTATACATGAGGTTAAACAACCCTCATCCATGGAAAAGTACATGGTATGTGTTTATTTCACAGTCTCTTCATTATCCTAGTTTCTTTATATGTAATTATCTACTGGGACCTCATTATCATCCAAATCCATTTTTCTTAAAAATGTATTTCAAAACATTCTTACTATTTTATAGACTATGGGTTAAATTAATTTAATCCCTTTTTTGAATTTTTATAAGAAGTTTAAAAAGGAATCTTTCTGTCATTTTCCAAACAAGGTCCTTTTTAACCTTTTTGACAGAATTACAGTAAGAATATATTTTTTAACATATATGGCGTGCACAGCTATTTAATGCCGTTATAAAATCGTTGAAGCTTCCCTTAAAATCTTATATGAATATTTTCAAAGTAAATGTTTTCTTTTATAATTATTTGACTTTTTAATTATTTAAAAAAATGAGATATTTCTCTCAAATAGTTTTGATTTCATCTATGTCAACATCTTTTGATGGATTTTATGCTTATTTGAAGCTGATTTATTATCATACAGAGCTTTCTTATTGTATTAATGGTTTTGTGATATGTTTTTCTGTGGACTTGATATTTTTATACCATTCATAGTTTGTGGTGAATGTATTGACATTTCGTATGCTAGTTCTAACATGAATGTTTATGTTATGTTTAAACCTATTCATATGAGGAATGAATTGGACTTAGTAAGTGATGGGTGGAGCCCGCTATAGCTCCGTGATGAATCGGAAGGTCTCATGAGACAAACTAGTGACTTGGCACAAGGCCTTGACAAAATCTTATTTGTTGTCTTGACACAAGGACTTGACTATGTGGTTATGATAGTCTGGCATTATGCATTCCATCATAATGAAAGTGGTTATTGATATTGCATGTGATTATTCGACTAGTAGAATATCCATGTGAATAAGTAAATGGAATTATTCCATTTCATTTTTTCCATATTATAATGAAGATAATATTTAAAAGGCATTTGTTTTAGTTATACATTGCCTTAAATGTTTATGCCTATTTATGAATGTTTTTGCTATATTGTTATCATTAATGAGCATCTGAGCTCACCCAATTCTATGTTTTTTTCCCAAAATGTGATTAAGTATTTTATGAATGACCTATAGGGATATTATGAAGGGATATGAGTGTGTACTATGGAGAAAAGATGTTATTTTAGTTTTTCACTTTATGATGTAATGTAATCTTTATGCATGTGTCTAGTTATTCCAAGGCTACTAAACTAATCGGTCATTCGAGACATTATCTTTTAGGATCATGAAAATATTATGTAATAATGCACTGACTCTGGGTAACTATGGTCAGGGCGTTATAGTTGGCAAATAAGGTGGCATATTCTTTGAGCTGAAAAATCATGGAGTTTTGAACAATATGAGAGTTGAAAAGAATCCTATATACATGGATCTAGTAAATATGGATATAGAAATCACCATGGAAGGTGAAACATCAATACCTTTTCAGATTCTTTCCAAACCATCTTTAAAAGAAAGGATAAAGAGTTCTCAGACTGATGATGAAATGTTTCAAAAGAAGATCAAAGCTGTGAATGATGGGAGATTGAGTGACTTTGTGTATGAAGATGGATTTTTGAAATTGGGGAAGAGACTTTGTATTCCCAATATACCTGATCTAAAATAGAAATATTGGAAGATGCTCATAGTTCCAATTTCTCTATAAACCCTGGGAGCACCAAAATGTATAGATATTTGAAGGAAAATTTATGTTGGGAAAAAATGAAGAGGGAGATTGCTGATTTTGTGTCAAGATCTATGGTTTGTCAACAAGTGAAAGCTGGAAGGCAACAACCTAGAGGAGTATTGTAACCTCTTCCTATACCTGAGTGGAAATGGTATAATATTATGATGGAATTCCTCATAGAACTACCAATTATTCCTAGAAGGAATGATGAAATAGGGGTCATTGTTGATCGTCATACAAAGTCAGCACATTTTCTTGTTATAAGAGAGGATTTACCACTTGAATGTCTAGAAAGACTATATATTAATGAATAGTTTATTGATATAATCCATAATCATAAATTTTTTTTGAGCAAGTATATACTTATAAACCCTTCATATTGGTTTTTAACGAAAATGAGAATTATCCTAAGAATATATTTGGGGAGTGTCGTAACCAAGAGTGCAGCAAGGCCCATTGTCGTGCACCAGTTCCCATTCAAGTCTAGCTCAAAGCGGTGTTTTTGGGTTTTACCCCTAGGTACATCTATGTGAGAGCCGCATCTACCTGATCATATCCAGATAGGGATATATTGCTCAGAAATCTCACAAAATCTCTATAATATATCCCAGTCTAGATACGAGAAGGTAGAGGTGGCTCTGGCACAGATGTACCTAGGGGTAAAACCAGAAAACACCACTTTAAGCTAGACTCGAACGGGAACTGGTGCAAAACAATGGGCCTTGCTGCACTCTAGGTTACGACACTCCTGAGGGATATTCTTAGGATAATTCTCATTTTCCTTACCAACCATTATGAAGGGTTTATGAGTATATAATTCCTCAAAGAAAACATTTTTTATGATTATAGATTATATCCATAAACTGTTCAATCTACGTTAGGTTTTTTACAAGTTTGTAATTATTCATTTCATTTCATAAACAGACCTCGGGTATGCCATTGTATAGAAATGGAGCCCTATAGAAGGAATGTGAACTCCAGCAATATGTATGATCCAAAGAGAAGAAGGATCATATCATTCATGGTATTAAGCCAACATTTAGAAGGGAAATAGTCTCATATGTATTCTAAACATAAGGAGAAATAGTATCTTGTGTTAATAAGATAAGTAAAGTATTCTCTATGTCCTATGTCTTTGAAGGGAAGCAAGAGAAGATAAGGATGGAAGATAGAAAGATGGATAAAGGGAAGAGGGAAAAGAAAAATTTTCCCATCTGTGATAACTGGGGGAAGAAACACCCAGGAACATCCCTGAAGGGAATGTGAGTATGATATAAATGTGGACAAAAAGGACACTAATTACGTGACTCCAAGGGTACAAAAAAGTTTTCAAATGTACAATGCTTCATCTGCAATGAGTTGGGACATGATGCAAACTAATATCCAAATCATTAGAGTATTCCCCAATTGATGCAATTGGATAATAATCAAGTTATGATACTACCATAGATGTGGATGAATGATTAGAGTTATTATGTTGTTATTAATGAATAATGTCATTTGAGTGTTGTATAAAAAATGTACTGGTTATCATAATTATGGAGCATATAAGGATTGTATTGCAGTACAATTTCAATAAAGACTTGATATTCTGTGAACCAAGAAAATTGACTCAATTGAAGGTTAAAATTTTGAAAAGTGTATGGTTGAGAGAAAGATAATCCATAATATGGATTTTATACTGAGGAATTGATTTTGGAATAATACAAGATTGACTTGGATAAATTATATTGGATATTATTGACTAACATGAAATTGATTAATCATTTGTATATTCCATCATTGTTGGAGTTTACAACATTTTTGTATAGAAGGAGTATATCCAGTATTCAATAAGAAATAATGGATCATGAATGTAGTCAATAAGGATTTATGGAAATTAAGGATGTTGTAGTGTTTTAAAAGAATACATGGTGAAGGTGGTCACATGTTATTACGTGGAAAAAAGGATCTTCGTTGTGTTTACCTTACTTATAAATTTTGGACTATGAGTTTGGACCGATGTTTTTTGGATAATTCTAGTTTGGGATTATATTTGGATTTCTATTAAAGGAAAACCCGAAGGTTGGGTGGCAACCCATCGCGTCTGGAAAGGCCATGGGACTTGAACCCACAATTGAAGGGCGACAAGGGTGTATCACCTACCACTGGCCCACGTGATGTCCTGGATTGAATAATGTAGTTTTCTTAAATGTCCAGATAGGTGATTTATAAATTCAATATTTTTGGAACCCTATACTATTAGGATAATTAAAATATTTTTTTGAAATCTTTTTGGGTGAAAGATGAGTTTGTGATAGGAACTAGTTGAAGGATGAAACTCAACATGAAAAGTATATATATATATATATATATATCCCACTTATTCTATGGGTAAATTAATTCATAAACATTAGGGAGGGGATCTTAAAACAAAAAATGTGTTATCATAATACCTTATGTTTTGTTGAACAGAGGTTATTTCATATAATCATAGATTGATGAATTTAATGACCTCAATTTTACACTTGTTTGTGATTGATGACCTCAATCACTACCTATAAATATTTTCATTTTTCCTCCAATCATATGTGTCTAATTTTAACCTATGTTCTTCTAATCGAGATCATAATTAGGTGGTGACCCTTTCATTTACCTTTTTCTTTTATTAAGAATACATTTTATTAACCTATTTTTCTAGGTGGGTATTCCCACAAAGATATTTTCTATTTTCAACCTTTATTTTAGAAGAACAATATAAAATTACGAGGATGCAATTTATTGAAGGAGGGAAAAATGTAACACCCCAAGATTTTTTAGTGTGTTATTTCTTAAAAATACTTTAATAACTTGCACTACACGCAACACCGAGGTCAGGTGAACCACGACTTACCAAACTAGCCGTTTAAAAGTAGTTATTAATAGTATTAACGAAATTTTGAACTTTATTTAATCTTTATAATTTAATAATCCATATTATGGGTTTCTTATACATAATGTATGAACAAATTCAATTTTTCAGATAAAAGAATTATTTTTGAAAAGATGCACTTTTACCGACTTTTAATGGAGAACCCTTTTTAAATTCAATATTTGAAACTTTTATCTATTCAATTTGACAATATAAACTTCTTCTATAGAATTGGTACATAAGAATTTAGTATCAATAAATATTTGGTGTTAAACTTATAACTTTCACATTTGGGTGAATAGTGAAAATTACTAAATTTTAATTAAAAACAACTTTTTTTAAATAGAAATAATTAATAGTGATAAATTATGCATTTGAGTGATTTTACAGTATAATTAGATTATATTTTTACCAGTTAATCCAATGTTTTCCATTGGAAATAATTTCAAATTTAACCTGGACATAAGTAAGTGTCAATCTTTTGATGGTGATTATTTCTTAAAAACATGCTTTTTATTTTGACAACAGGAATTAATTAATAAATGAAACTTCTATGTTTTTAATTTGATAAAATATACATCATTTTTGTATTAGTAATATAGAAATTATCTTGGGGTGAATTTTTTGTATTTTTCTGGAAACATTCAATTTTTGATGAATAGTGAAAAAACACTGAGTTATAGTATAAACCAGAATTTTATTTAAATAATTATTTATTTTATTTAAATATAATTAAGGTAAAAATAGACACATAAAACCTATATAAGTTCAATTTAATTCATTAGAGTCAATTTATAATAATTTTAGATATATAAAAATTTATTAGAACTTTCACCGTCTTTTACCCTTCTGCTGGGAGAATTTTCAAATTCACATAAAACATAATTTTACAGCTTCTGTGAGTTGAATTCCAAAAATCCATGAAACACAGTTGATATCAGTATGTCAAATTTAGTTCAATGAGATGAAAATAATTTTTTGGTGAATAGTAACTTTTTACTTTTATTCACCACGGTTAAAAGAAAATAGGTTAATTAAGGGTAAAAATGAAATTAATATTACCCTAACACATGTACTAATTATATTGGAAAAATTTATCTGGACCAAATACAACCTTAGGAATAAAATATTATCATTTAAGTCCACTTGGTTTAGATTAGGACATTTATAATTATTTAATTCAAGGAAGAGTTAAAAGAGTTAAAATCAATGATTAATTACTAAAACAGTTTTAATACATGGTTATACATAAGATAAATTCGATTGTAAATATTTATTAGATAGATAAAATATTTCTTACATAATGTTATTTTATTATAATTTTTAGGCATTAAATAATTAAATTTATTTATGACACAATGGTGATGTAGTAATTACCTAAATAATGAAATATTAAAATAATTGATATTATAAACATCCAAAAAAATGTAATTTGATACTTTTTATGAATTGCACTAATTTTCTATTTTAATATGAAATTTTAGGACTAGTTATATGAATTTTTTTTAATTAATAATGTTTTTATGAATTTATCAAAAACAAAATACCCAATAGTGCCAAAATTGATATAAAAGTGTTTTTAAAAAAAATATTATATGATTAATCGATATTCTATTCATAAAAATTTAAGGATGGGCCATAGGACTTATATAATGATAGGTATATAATTAATGGAGATGTTAGGGGTCTCTTGGATGATTTTAGTACGTTTATTAACCATATAATATAAAAATACAAAGAGACATGGTAAATGTCAGACTAATTAACTAAGAGATAAAACTAAAAGATAAGGATAATAAAGTTACACAAACCTCTCTAAAACCTATTGGTTGAGTTTTTTAGACCTCTCCCCACCTTAGCCTAAATATAAATCAGTTTGGAGCCATTAGAAACCGAATATAAATTTATTATAAAATAATATTTCTAACTTTTCAAAAGGTGCCCCTCACCCCTCTTATAAAATGGAATTCCATGTTCTCTCTAATTCAGACAATCAATTCCTTTTTGCTCGCCCAAAACCTACAAAAATATCCTCCCAACTTCCCTCAATTCAACCTAGAGGCCCTAGTTTGATCATAAATCTATCCTAAGGAGCCCTTTTGATCAAATCAATAAGAAGAACCCGAAGAAGAGATAATGTTTTCACCACCCTCTTTCAAGTTCCTTTCCTCTTCAACATCATCATTCTTTGTTATTTACATTCTAAAAAAATAATTCCAGTATCTTCTACATACTATGATATTATTATAAATATCGTACAACCATATTCAGTAATCTATTCATCGTTTGAATGACATGTCACCATACGTGCGTACGTACGACTTACTGTCTCCACGTCGTGGTGTAATTATTATTCAAAAAATTATTATTTGGATTGGTATGATAATGATGTAAATAATAAATATAACATTATAATGATTATGTATATATGATATACCATCCAATTATATAATATTTTAATATCAAAATAATGATATTGTTTCTCGTGCATATGTACGGACTACCGTCTCCACAAACGCGATGAGATTCAATCCCCATCGTATCCATATATGTCTAATTATCATTTGATTATTAATAATAATGTTTAAGGACTTGATATCATTCTGGATATGAATAATATACAACCTATCCATAATAAACATGGCCTACGTAACAAAACATATAAATAAAAATGAGTAAGTTAACACCCGAAATGACGATAATAATAAGATATTATTAACAAAGCAATGTTAAAAGATCAAATATAATATAATATTAATGTATATTATTCTTGTATAATTTAATAACAACAATTTCACCATTATACAGGATGCTAAACTACCCTCAACCATGGGAGAGTACAAAGTAAGGATTAATTTCACAATCTCTTTATTATCCGAGATTGTTTTTATGTAGGAATCTACAGGGAAATATTTATTATCCATGTCCATAGAACTTTTACCAGGAAAGTCATCCGGTTTCTCAACACTTGTTCTCTGGTATCAATAATCCTAACAGGCTCTTCGCAATAAGACAAATCGGGTTCCATTTCAAATTCCCCATAGGTGAGTACATGCACTAGGCTAGACATGTATTTTCTTAATAGTGATACATGGAACACATCGTGATCATTGGAGAGACTTGGAGGAATTTCGAAACGGTAAGCTATATCCCCAATTCGTTCTAGAATTTGAAAAGGTTTGATGTACCTGGGACTCAATTTACCCTTCTTACCAAAACGTATAACACCATTGCATGGATATACCTTCAACAAAACACCAACTCCAACCTGAAATTCAAAATCCTTCCTTCAATTATCGACATAGCTCTTCGGCCTACATTGAAATTTATTGATGTGGTTTTAGATTACCTTCACCTTTTACATCATTTCCTCCACCAGTTCAGGGCCTACAAGTTTTCTTTCACCAACGTCATCCCAATAGGTTGGTGTGGGACATCTTTTTCCGTATAACGCATCATATGGTGCCATCAGAATACTCGAATGGAAGCTATTGTTATGATAAAATTCTACTAGAGGTAAATATTGATCCCACATACCCTAAATGTCATGTGAGCATGATCTGAACATTTTTTCTAAGGATTGAATACTCTGTTCTGATTGTCACTCAGTTTGAGGGTGGTATGTAGTGCTCAAACGATGTTCAGTATCCAAGGCCTTTTGTAGACTTTTCCAGAATCATGATGTTAAAAGAGAATGATGATCAGAAAAAATCGATAGGGGTACTCCATGAAGTCTCACAATATCATTAATATATAGTCTTTCTAGACATTCAAGTGTTAAATCTTCCCTTATAGCAAGAAAATATGCTGACCTGGTAAGACGATCAACAATGACCCATATTACATCATTCCTTCTAGGATTATTTGGTAGTCCCATGACAAAGTTCATTGTGATATTATCTCATTTCCACTCAGGTATGGGAAGAGGTTTCATGACTCTTCCAGGCTGTTGCCTTCCAGCATTCACTTCTTGAACAACAATACATCTTGACAAAAAAACAGCAATATCTCTCTAAATTTTGTGCCACCAAAAATGTTCCTTTAAATTTCTATACATTTCTGTGCTCCCATGGTGTATAGAAAAATTGGAACTATGAGCATCGTCCAACAATTCCCTTTTTAGATCAGGTGTATCAGGAACACAAAGTCTCTTACAAAATTTCAAAATTCCTTCTTCATACAGAATGTTACTCAATCTCGCATCATTCACAGCTTTAATCTTCTTTTCAAACTCTTCATCATTAGTCTGAGAACACTTTATCCTTTCTTGTAATGATGGTTTGGAAATGATTTGAAAAAGTATTGAAGTTTCACCTTCTATGGTGATTCCCATATCCATATTTACTATATCCATGTAGATTAGATCCTTTTCAACTCTCATCTAGTTCAAAACTCCATGATTCTTTATGATCAAAGCATCTACCAAATTTTTTCCTTCACTTGGTGGTAGTGTATCATGAAATCATAATCATTGAGTAATTCAAGCCATCTACATTGCCTCATATTGAGTTATTTCTGTGAGAAAATATACTTCAAACTCTTGTGATCAGTATATATCTCACACATTTCACCATAGATATAATGTCTCCTTATCTTCTATGATATGATAATAGAAGATAACTAAATATCATGAGTATGATAGTTTTTCTCATGAATTTGCAGCTGTCGTGATACATATGCGATAACTCTATCATTCTGCATAAGGACACAACCAACTCCTTTCTTCGATGCATCGCTATAAATAAAGAACCCATCATTCCCTGATGGCAGAGTCAATATAGGAACATTGACTAATCTTCTCTTATGTTTGTCAGAACAGTCTTTACACTCTTTTTTCCAAACTAATTTAACCCCTTTACATGTGAGCTTTGTAAATGGGTTAGCCAACCGAGAAATATTTTGGAAGAAAGGTCAATAATAACCTGCTAAACCAATAAAACTGTGTACCTCAGTTATACTCGTTGGTGCTGGCCATTCCTGGATTGCCTTGTCCATAGAAGGATCAACAAATATTACATGCTTAGATACAATATGGCCAAGAAAAGAAATCTCTTGAAGCCATAATTCACACTTGCTAAACATCCCATATAATTCATGTCTCCCAAGAGTCTTTAGAATAATGCACAAGTGATTTTCATGATCTTTGTATATTTTGGAGTATACCAAGATATCATCAATAAATACCACCACAAAATTATCGAGATATTTATTAAAAATTATATTCATTAGATCCATGAATACAGAGGGTGAATTAGTCAATCCAAAAGGCATTACTATAATCTCATAATGCCCGTACCTGGTTCGAAATTCTATCATCTGAATGTCTTCTTTCTTCACACAAACTGATGGTATCTATATAGAAGTTAAATATTAGAAAATTATTGATCTCCATGATGTTGGTCAAATAAATCATAAATGTGAGGTAAGGGAAACTTGTTCATTATTTTTATAGCACTGATCTCCCTGTAGTTGAAACATATCCTCATAGATCCATATTTTTTTTAACAAAAAGAACAGGGGCTCCCCATGGAGAAACATTGGGGTGAATAAATCATTTATTACTCAAGTCCTCTTGTTGTTTCATTAGTTTAACTAATTCCACAGTGGCCGTTCTATAAGGGGTCTTTGATCTGGTCCTTGAACCTGGAATTAAATCAATGGAAAACTCAATTTATCGTTCTGGAGGATGACCACATAAATCTTCTGGAAACATATCAACATATTCTCTCAAAATAGATACATCCTCTATTCAAACATTCTTTTCCTTACCCACAGATACTTCATTATCTTCCACCCCATTAATTGAATTTAGTTGAGCTACTGGGGGTGGATCAAGATAAGAATCAGGTGGTGACGATTCTCCTCTAAAGATAAGGTGTTCTTTATCATCTTCATCAAAAAAATTAACATCCTTATTCTTAAAATAAATTTTCACATCATGGTCTGAAATCCAATCCATACTGAGGATTATATCAAATTCAATCATAGGTTTGATGATGAGATCAGCAGATAAAGAACATTTATGTGCTCTAATGGGGACTAATTCACAAAACATTGTTGTAATAATACTTCCCTTAGGAGTTTTAGCCGACAAATCCCTTGATAAATAAAATTGGAAATATTTAATTTTCTTAGGAAACTAGGAAGATATGAAATAATGCGATGATCCAGAATCATATAATACATTTGGTAAACATTAGGAAACAATTAAATTACCTTCCACAACGTTTTTTGGAGCTTCTACCTCAGTAGTAGTGATAGCATATTATTGGCCTTGATCCCTTGAACTTTTCTGAGATATGCTCCCTTGACGATTTGTACAATCATTTGCATAATGTCTTATCTTCCTGCAGTTTTAGTGTTGAACATCGATAGCTTCTTTCATCCCTTTGCAATCACGAGCATGGTAGCCTTTTTCACCACACTTGTAATAGACTCTCATTCCTTTCAAGCAAGTACCAGAATGTTTCATCACACATTTACTGCAGGATGGATTATCAACATTTCCCATCATCCCCTCATTTCCATTTTCAGAGTGATCAGCAGATCTCTTCGTCTCTTGCTTTTCTTTAAATTCATAAGACTTATATAATTCTTTTTCTGTATTAATAGCACATGATAGAATATCTTTGTACGAAAAGAAGGATTGTGACACAAATGCTCAATGAATAAATGGTTTTAACCCATAAAAGAATTAATCAATCTTACTTCTCGGGTTATATATATAACTTACAGCATACCTTGCTAACTTGGTAATGTTAGCATCATACCTTGCGACATTTTCATCCTCATTTTGTCTCATACTCATAAATTGTCTTTCCATATCTGTTCGATGTTCATGAGGAAAGTATATTTCTATGAAAATCTTTTTGTAATCCCTCCATTCCATATTTGATACTTCATCATCTCCCTTTATGTTTTTAATCAATGACCACCATTGGTCAACATCTCCAGTGAGGTGGTAAACTGCCATGATAACTTTTTCCCTTTCACTACTCCCCAAGGAATGAAATATTTTCTCTAAGGAATTGATCCATTCCTAAGCTACTAATATATTTTTAATCCCATTGAATGTTTCTACTTGTTTCCTCATGAAGAGATCTAACATTGATCCTCCACGCTGCGGATCAGGGTGCTCCATAAGGGTAAGGTTATATTTCATAACATAAGTGAGTTGTCCCAGTATGATGATTAGCTGATTAGCACCAGTCACATCACTAGCTCTATTATAATTATCTTGAGCAAGAGAGAAATCCCTACATGTAGTGCATGAATTGATATGGTTTCCATTTCTTCCACTATGAACCATTTCTAAACAATGGCATACACTATATTAGTTTATGAATCACAATACATATATCCAAACTTATAAAACACTTAACATTAATTGAATAGTTTATGGATATAATCCATAATCATAAAAATGTTTTCATTGAGAAATTATATACTCATAAACCCTTCATAATGGTTTGTAATGAAAATGTGAATTACCCTAAGCATATCCCCTGGGAGTGTCGTAACCAAGAGTGCAACAAGGCCCATTGTCGTGCACTAGTTCCCATTAGACTCTAGAACAAAGCGGTAATTTTGGGTTTTACCCCTAGGTACACTTATGCCAGAGCTGCCTCTACCTTCTCATTTCAAAGCGGGGATGTATTTCTCGAAAAACTCATAAAATCTATACAATACCAAAATTATAGGAAGTTATTATATACTAATCCTCAAAGTCCATCTTAGGTCTATGTACTCTAATTAGAGTTTATCTAAATCTAGCATCCAAGGTTTGTAATAAACATTCTATGATACCAACTGTGATGCCCTGATCCCAGTTACCCAGAGTTGGTGCATTATTACATAACATTGGAATGATCATAAAAGATCAAGTCTAGAAATAAAGATTAGTGTAGTAGCCTTGGAATCACTAGATACATTCATATAGATTACATTACAATATAAAGTGATAAAATACAACAACATCTTGTCTCCATAGACCACACTCATATCCTCTCATACTATCCATGAAGGTCATTCATAATATACTTCTTCACATCCTGGGAAAAATAAAACATAGAAGTTGTGAGGTCAGATGCTTGGTAAGGATAACAATATAGATAAAAATATCATAAATAGGCCTAAACATTTAAGGCAATGTATAACTAAAACAAAATTCTTTTAAACTTGAAGACCAGCATAATATTGAAAAAATTAAATTAAATAGTTCCATTTACTTATTCACATGGATATTATACTAGTAGAATAATCAAATGCAATGTCAATAACCACTTTTATAATGATGGAATGCATAATGAAAGACTATCATAACCACATAGTAAAGGCCTTGTGACAAGACTACAAGTAAGATTTTGAAAAGGCCTTTTCCAAAGACACAAGTTTGTCTCATTAGACCTACCGATGCATCAAGGAGCTAGAGAGGGATCCATCCACCACATATTAAGTCCAATGCATTCCTCATATGAAAAGGTTTAAACATAACATTAACATTCATATTAAAACTATCATATGAAATGTCAATACTTTCTTCATAAACCATTAATGGTATAAATATAACACATCCACAGTCAAACATATCACAAAACCTTCATTACAATATGGATGTTTTGTATCATAATAAATCAACTTCAAATGAGCTCAAAATCCATCAAAGGATATGGACATAGACGAGATCAATACTATTTGAGAGAAATATCTCTTTTTTTAAATCATTTAAAAGTCACCTAATTATAAAAGAAAACATTTAAATTTAAAATATTCTTCTATGCTTGTAAGGGATGCTTCAATGATTTTATAATGTCTTAAAATAGCCGCACCCACCATATAATTTAAAAAAGACATTCTCACCTTAATTTTGTCGAAAAGGTTAAAAAAGACCTTGTTTTGTAAACGACAGAAAGATACCTTTATAAACATATTATAAAATTCAAACAAGGGTATAAATGACTTTAACCCATATTCTATAATATAGTAAGAATAATTTGAATTACATTTTTAAGAAACATGGATCCGGATGATAAAGAGGTCCTGGTTGATAATTACATATAAACAACTTCGGATAACGAGGAGACTGTGAAAAAAACCCTTACCATGTACTTTTCCTTGGTTGAGGGTAGTTTAACCTCCTTTATAATGGTGAAATAGTTGCTATTAAATTATACAATAATCATATACATTAATATGATATCATATATGATCTTTTACATTTCTTTGTTAATAATATCTTATTATTATTGTCAGTTTGGGTGTTAACATACTCGTTTTTTTATAAGTTTTGTTACATAAGCCATTTTTGTTATTGATAGGTTGTATATTATTCATATCCAGAATGTATTCAAGTCCTTAAACATTATTTTTAATCATAAAATGATAATTAGACTTGAATTGATACGATGGGGAATGATTCTCATTGTGTTCGTGGAGAAGGTAGTCTGTACGTACGCACGAGCGACAATATCAGTATTTTTAAATAATATATAATTGGTTGGTATATCATATATACAGAATCATGATATTGTTATATTTATGATTTACATCAATTACACATAATTTTCATAACCATCCAACTGATAATTTTTTGAATTACAATTACACCACAACATGGAGACGGTAAGTCGTATGTACGCATGTATGGTGACGTGTCATTCAAAGGATTGATAGAATACTGAATATGGTTGTACCATATTTATAATAACATCAAAATATATAGAAGATACAGGAGTTATTATTTTCGAATGGAAATAACAAATAAATAATAAGTTGATGAAGAAAGGACCATGAAAGAGGTTGGTGAAAACATTACCTCTTCTTCGGGTTCTTCCATTTTATTTGATCAAAAGGTATCATTTGGATGGATTTCTGATCAATATAAGGCCTCTAGGTTGATGTTAGGGAAGTTGGGAGGATATCTGGGTAGGGTTTGGACGATCTAAAAGGCTTTGATGTATTGAATTATAAAGAAGGCGGAGTTCCCTTTTATAAGAGGGGTGAGGGGCTTCTTTGGAAATGCTAGAAATATTATTTTATAATAATTTCATATTCGGTTACATATAGCTTAAAACTGATTTATTTCGATGCTAATGAGGGTATGGGTCGAACACAACTCAACCAATAGGGCTTATACATGTTTGGGTCTCTTTAAAAACCTTATGTATTAGTTTTAACACTTAGTTAATTAGTTAGACATTTACTATGTCTCTTTGTAATTTTATATTATATGGTAAATAAAATTACTATAAACGTCCAAGAGACCCTCAGTTTGTCTATTAATTATACACCTATCATTATATAATTCCTATGGCCGAACCTTAGATTTCTATGAATAGAATAACAATTAATCATATAATATTTGTTTTAATAACAATTTTATGTCAATTTTGACACTATTGGGTATTTTGTATTTGATAAATTCATAATAGCATTATTACTTCGAAAAAAAATAATATAAACAGTCCTAATATGTCATAGTAACCCTGAAAATTAGTGGAATTCATAAAACCTCTCAAATTACTTTTATTTGGATATTTATATTATCAATTATTTTAATATTTCATTAATTAGGTAATTACTGCATCACCAATGGGTAACAAATATATTAAATTCTTTAATGTCTAAAAAATATAAATAAAATACCATTATGTAGGGAATATTTTTATACTTCTAATTTATATTTACAATTTAATTTATCTTATGTATAACCCTATATTAAAAATGTTTTATTAATTAAACATTGATTTTACTCTTTTAACTCTTCTTTGATTTAAATAAGAATACATGTCCTAATCAAAAACAAGTGGACATAAATGATAATATTTTATTCCTAAGGTTGGTTTTGGTCGATATACACTTGTACAATTGAATTAGGACATGTGTTAGGTTAAAATCAATATTATTTTTACCCTTAATTACCCTATTTACTATTAACTGTGGTAAATAAAAGTAAACAGTTACTATTCACCAAAAATTATTTTAATCTCATTGAACCATATTTTACTTAGTGATATCAATCATGTCTCTCGGATTTTTGAAATTCCACTCACAGAGGTGGTAAAATTATGTTTAATGAGAATTTGCAAATTCTCCAAAGAGGTTGGTAAAAGACGGTGAAAAGTTCTAAGAAATTTTTATATATATAAAATATTTATAAATTGACTCTAATGAATTAAATTGAACTTATATAGGTATTATGTGTCTATTTTGACCATAATTGAATTTAAATAAATTAAATAATTATTTAAATAAAAATTCTGTTTTTAATTATAACTCATTGTTTTTCACTATTCATCAAAAATTGAATGTTTTCAGAAAACTACCAAAAATTCATCCTAATCTAATTTCGATATTCCAAATCCAAAAATGAAGTCCATTTTAAAAGGTAAAATTTATTAAATTTTAAAAACTGGGTATTACTATTCATAACGGCTAGTTTGATTGGTTGTGTTCCCTATATACCAGATCTAAAAAGGGAATTGTTGGACGATGCTCATAGTTCCAATTTATTAATACAACTTGAGAGCATCAAAATGTATAGAAATTTGAAGGAAAATTTTTGGTGGAAAAAATGATGAGGGATTTTGCTGATTTTGTGTCAAGATGTATGATTTTTCAACATGTGAAAGCTGGAAGGCAACATCCCGGAGCAGTCATGAAACCTCTTCACATACCTGAGTCGAAATTGCATAATATCACGTTGGAATTTGTCATTGGACCACCAAATACTCCTAGAAGAAACGATGGAATATAGGTCATTGTTGATCGTCTTACCAAGTCAGCACATTTTCTGGCTATAAGAGAGGATTTACTACTTGAACATATCGCAATACTATATATTAATTATGTTGTGAGACTTCATGGAGTACCCTTATAGATTGTTTCTGATCGTGGTCCTCATTTTACATCACGATTATGGAAGAGTCATCAGAAGGCCTTGGATACTGAACTTCGTTTTAGCATTTCTTACCACCCTCAAACAGATGGAAAATCAGAACGGACTATTCAAACCATGGAAGACATGTTGAGATCTTGTTCACATGACATTCAGGGTATGTGGGATCAATATTTACCTCTGGTAGAATTTTCCTATAACAATAGCTTCCATTCAAGTATTCAAATAGCACCATATGAATTGTTATATAGAAAGAGATGTCGCACACCAACCTGTTGGGATGACGTTTGTGAAAGAAAACTTGTAGGCCCAGAACTGGTGAATGAAACGATGGAAAAGGTGAAGATAATCCAAAACCACATAAAAGAATATCAATGTAGGCATAAGAGCAATGATGATAACTAAAGGAAGGATTTGAAATTTCAGGTAGGAGATTATTTTTTCTTGAAGGTATCTCCATTGAATGGAGTTATACATTTCGGTAAGAAAGTTAAATTGAGTCTCAGGTACGTAGGACCTTTCAAAATTCTAGAACGAATTGGGGTTGTAGCTTATCATTTGGAAATACCGCCAAATCTTGCTCAAGTCCATGATTTTTTCCACATACCACTATTGATAAAATACATGACTGACACAACGCATGTACTCACCTATGAGAAATTATAACTAGAACCCGATCTTCCTTATTGCGAAGATCCTGTCAAGATTGTTGATACGAGAGAACAAGTGCTGAGAAACTGGACGACTCATCTGGTAAATGTTCTATGGAGAAAGCATGAGATGAAAGAGGCAATGTGGGAACCCAAGGATCTTATGATAAAGAACCTCCCGAGTCTTTTTATGTAGTAATATTATAGAAATTTCGAGGAATAAATTATTTGAAGGAGGGGAGAATGAAACACCCCATGATTCCACGATACGCATTCCATTGAATAATACAATAGTGCGTGTAGTTCGCAACTTCGAGTTCTAACACACACCACAAACAATCAAACAAGTCGTTATTAATAGTAATAAACACCATTTTATAATTTATAAATTTTATCTTTCAAAATTGTCTTCATTTTTGGATTTAGAATATAAAAATTAGCAAAGGGTGAATTTTTGGTATTTTTCTGAAGACATTCAATTTTTAATGAATACTTAAAATCTCTGAGTTATAGTTTAAAACCGAATTTTTATTGAAATAATTATTCATTTTATTTAAATTTAATTAGGGAAAAAATAGACACATAATAGCTATTTAAGTTCAAGGTAATTCATTGGAGTCAATTTATAATAATTTAATATATATAAAATTTTCTTAGAACTTTTCACCATCTTTTACCCATCTCCTAGGAGAATTTGCAAATTCACATAAAACATAATTATACCACTTCTGTGACTGGAATTTCAAAAATCCAAGAGACATGGTTGATACTAGTATGTAAATTTTTTTTCAATGAGATGAAAATAATTTTTGGTGAATAGTAACTTTTTACTTTTATTTACCACAGTTAAAAGTAAATATGGAAATTAAGAGTAAAAATGATATTAATATTACCCTAACACATGTCCTAATTCTATTGGAAAAGTGTATCTCGACCAAAAAAACCTTAGGAATTATATATTATCATTTAGGTCCACTTTTATTAGATTAGGAAATTTATTATTATTTATTTCAATGATGAGTTAAAAGAAATAAAATCAATGTTAAATAACTATAACAATTTTAATATAGTGTTATATATATGATAAATTCAATTATAAATATTCCTTAAAAATCTAAAAAGATTTCCTATATAATGGTATTTTATTTATAATTTTTAGACATTAAATAATTTAATTTATTTTTGACACAATAGTGATGCAGTAATTACCTAATTAATGAAATATTTAAGTAATTGATATTAAAAATACACAAATAAATGTAATTTCAGACATTTTATGAATTCCAATAATTTTATAGGATAATATGTCATATTAGAACTGGTTATATGAATTTTATTTTAAGTAATAATGCTTTTATGTATTTATCAAAAACAAAATACCCAATAGTGTCAAAATTGAGATAAAAGAGTTTTTAAAACAAATATTATATTATTAGTTGATATTTAATTCCTAAAAATCTAAGGATCATCTAAAGTACTTATATAATGATATTTGTACCCTTAATGGAAAACTTTGGGGTTTCTTGGAAGTTTATAGTATGTTTAATTACCATATAATATACAAATACAAATAGACATGGTAAATGTCAAACTAATTAACTACGAGTTAAAACTAAAAGATAAAGTTAATAAGGTAAACCAAACATGTCTAAAACCAATTGGTTGAGTTGTTTTTGACGCATCCCACATTATCATAAAAATAAATCAGTTTGGCGCTATTAGAAACCGAATATGAGTTTATTATAAAATAATATTTCTAGCTTTTTCTAAGGTGCCTCTCACCCCTCATATAAAAGGGCACTCCCCTTTATCTCTAATTAACACCTTCAAAGCCATTTAGCTCGGCCAACCCCTACCCAAATATTCTCTCTACTTCCCTAACAGCATCCTAGAGGCCATATTTTGATCTTAAATCCATTCTATGGAGCCCTTTTGATAAAATCAAAAGTAAGAACTCGAAGAAGAGGTAATGTTTTCACCACCTTCTTTCAAGTTCCTTTCTTCTTCAGCTTCATATTTCTTTTTTTTCCATTCTAAAATAATATCATCATAATCTTGAATATAATGTGATGTTATTATAAAAATGGTACCACCATATTCAGTATTCTATCCATCATTTGAATGACATGTCACCATACATGCGTACGTACTACATACCGTTTCCACATCGTGGTGTAATTGTTAATCAAAACATTATTATTTGGATGGGTATGATAATGATGTTTAATTGATGTAAATAATAAATATAACATGATAATGAATCTGTATATATGATATCCCTTGCCTCTCATTAATGATTTATTCGACAAAATTCTTGGAGCTCAATACTTTTCAATGATTGACCTTCGATCTGGATACCATCAGTTGTGTGTGAAAAAGGAAGACATTATAAAGACAACATTTCTAACTAGGTATGACCATTGCGAGTTTACAATAATCCCTTTTTCATTGAATAATTAACCCTCTATATTCATGGATCTAATGAGTAGAGTTCTCAAGGAATATCATGATGATTTTATGGTGGTATTTATTGATGATATATGGGTATACTTCAAAAGCTATAAAGATCATGAAAATAACTTACACATTATTATAAAGTCACTTATAAGACATGTATTATATGGGAAGTTTAGGAAGTGTGACATCTTACATTAGGTGATTTCTTTTCTTGTCCATATTGTCTCTAAGGATGGAAAATCTGTTGATCCTTCTAAGACTATGGAAATCCATGAATGGCTAGCACAAACGAGTATAACCGAGGTATGCAGTTTTTTTGGTTTAGAAGGTTATTATCAGTGTTTTGCGCAGAATTTTTCACGATTGGCTGACCCATTAACGAAGCTCCCACGTAAAGGGGTTAAATTTGTTTGTCCAAAAGTGTGTGAAAATGTTTTGAATAACTACAAAGAAGATTATTCAATGCTCCTATATTTACTTTACCATTGGGGAATGATGGGTTCGTTATTTATTGTGATGCATCGAAGAAAGGACTTGGTTGTGTCCTAATGCATAATGACAGAGTTATTGCCTATGCATCATGACAGCTGAAAATTCATGATCAATACTATCCTACTCATGATCTTGAGTTATTAGCGGTAATATTTGGTTTGAAGATTTGGAGACACTATCTTTATAGTGAAAAATGTGAGATTTATATTGATCGGAAGTGTTTAAAGTATATTTTCTAATAGAAATAACTCAACATGTGGCAAAGGAGATGTCTTTAACTACTCAAGGGTTATGATTGTACGATCCACTACCACCTTGGGAAGGAAAATAAGGTGTCTGATTCTTTGAGTAGAAAGGATCATGGAGTTCTGAACAAGATGATAATTGAAAGGGATCATATTTACAGGGATCTAGTAAAAATGGATCTGGGAGTCACCATCGAAGGTGAAACATCTAAACGGTTTCAAATGGTTGCCAAACTATCTTTACTAGAAAGGATAAAGAGTTCTCAGACTGATGCTGAAGAGTTTAAAAAGCAGATTAATTCTATGAAGGATGAGAGATTGAGTGAATTTTTGTATGAAGATGGAATTTATAAATTTCGGAAGAGACCTTGTGATCCCGATATACCTGATCTAAAAATGGAATTCTTGGACGATTCTCATAGTTCAAATTTCTATATATACCATGGGAGAACCAAAATGTTTTGAGATTTAAAATAAAAATTTTGGATGGCCAACATAAAGTGGGATATTGCTGATTTTGTGTCAAGATCTATGGTTTGTCAACAAGTGAAAGATGGAAGGAAACAGCCCGGAGAAGTCATAAAACCTCTTCCCATACCTGAGTGGAAATTGGATAATATCACGATGGACTTTGTCATTGGACCACCAAAGACTTATTGAAGGAACTTTTCAATAAAGGTCATTGTTGATCCTCTTACCAAGTCAGCACATTTTCTGGCTATAAGAGAGGATTTACTACTTGAACATCTAGCAAGAATATATATTAATAATGTTGTGAGACTTCATGGAGTACCCCTATCGATTGATACTGATCGTGATCCCCGTTTTACATCAGGATTCTGGAAACGTTTTTATAAAACCTTGGATACTAAACCTCATTTGAGCACTGTTTACCAACCTCAAACAGATTGATAATCAGAACGAAATATTCAAACCTTAGAAGACATGTTGAGATCTTGCTCACTAGAATTTTTGTATATGTGGGATCAATATTTACCTCTGGTAGAATTTTATTATAACAGTAGCTTCCATTCTGGTATTCGGATGGCACCATATGATGCGTTATACAGAAAGAGAAGTCGTACACCAAACTTTTGGGATGACGTTGGTGAAAGAAAACTTGTAGGCCGAGAGCTATTTGAGGAAATGATGGAAAAGGTGAAGGTAATCCAAAACCACATTAAAACAGCTCAATGTAGGCAGAAGAGCTATGTCGATAACTGAAGGAAGGATTTAAAATTTCAAGTTGGAGATCTTGTTTTCCTGAATGTATCTCCATGGAAGGTAGTTATATGTTTCGGTAAGAATGGTAAATTGAGTCCCAGGTACATAGGACCTTTCGAAATTCAAGAATTAATTTCGGATATAGCATATCGTTTGGCAATGCTGCCAAATCTCTCCTAAGTTCACGATGTGTTCCACGTTTCACTATTGAGAAAATACATGCTTGACCCAATGCATGTACTCATCTATGAGGAATTATAACTGGAACCTGATCTATTTTATTGTGAAGATCCTATCAATATTTTTGATATGAGAGAACAAGTTCTAAGATACCGGAAGACTCTTCTGGTAAAAGTTCGATGGAGAAACCATAATATGGAAAAGGAAATGAGGGAACCCGAGGAACTTATGATGAAGTACCACCTGAGTCTTTTTATGCAGTTATTTTCATGAAATTTTGAGGACAAAATTATTTGAACGAGGGGATAATGTATCACCCCAAGCTTCCATGGTACACTTCTCTTTGAATAATATAGTAGTGTGTGTTGTAAGCAACATCGAGTTATAACACACAGCACAACCAATAAAACAAGCCGTTATGAATAGTAATACCCACTTTATGATATTTTATAAATTTTATTTTACAAATTGGACATCATTTTTGGATTTGGAATTTTGAAATTAGCTTAGGGTGAGTTTTTGTTATTTTTCTGAAAACATTCAATTTTTAATGAGTAGTGAAAACACTGAGTTATAGTTTAAAACCGATTTTTTATTAAAATAATTATTTATTTTATTTAAATTTAATTAAGGTCAAAAGAGACACATAATAGCTATATAAGTTCAATGTAATTCATCAGAGTCAATTAATAATAACTTTAGATATATAAAATGTTCATAGAACTTTTCACCTTCTTTTACACATCTCTTAGAGGAATTTTAAAATTCACATAAAACATAATTTTACCTCCTCTGTTAATGGAATTTCAAAAATCCAGAAGACACGGTTGATATCAGTAAGTAAAATTTGGTTCAATGAGATGAAAATAATTTTTGGTAAATAGTAACTTTTGTCATTTATTTACCACGAATAAAAGTAAATAATGTAATTAAGGGTAAAATGATATTAATATTACCCTAACACATGTCTTAATTCTATTGGAAATGTGTATCTCGACCAAAAACAACGTTATGAATAAAATATTTCCATTTAGGTCCACTTGGATTAGATTAGGACATTTATTATTATTTAATTCAAATAAGAGTTAATAGAGTTTTTAAAAACAAATATTATATTATTAATTGATATTCTGTTCTTAAAAATATATGATTCAGCCAAGGAACTTATATAATGATAGGTGTATCATTAATGTACCACTTGGGGGTCGTTTTTATGTTTATAGTAAGTTTAATAACCATATAATATAAAAATACAAAGAGAAATGGTGAAGGTCAAACTAATTAACTAAGAGTTGAAACTAAAAAATAAGTTTAATAATGTTACCCAAACCCCTCTAAAACCTTTTGGTTGAGTTTATTTTGACCCATCTCCACCTTAGCCACGAAATAAATCAGTTTGGAGCCATTCAAAACTGTATATTAATTTATTATAAAATTATATTTCTAGCTTTTCCAAAGGATCCCCTCACCCCTCTTATAAAAGGGAACTCCCCCTTCTCTCTAATTCACACCATCAATAGACCGATTTTAAAATATCTAGTCTCAATAGACCGATTAGTTTAGTAGCCATAGAATCACTAGATACATTTATAATGTTTAAATTACCACATAATATGAAAAACCACAACAACATATTTTATTCACAAACCACACTCATATCCCCTCATACTATCCCTACAGGTCATTCATAAAATAATTCTTCTCATCCTGGTGATAATAAAACATAGAAAGGGTTAATATCAGATGCTCAGTAAGGATATCAATATAGTGGAAACATTCAGAAATATGAATAAAAATTTAAGGAAATGTATAACTAAAGAAAAATCATTTTAAAGATGAACATCAACATAATATGGAAAAAATAAAATGAAATAAGGACATTCACTTATTTAAATGGATATTCTACGTGTCGAATAATCTCATGCAATACCAATTACAACATTCATAAAGATGGAATTAATAATGCTAGACTATCATAACCACATATTCAAGGCCTTGTGCGAAGACTACAAATAATATTTTTCAATGCCTTATGCCAAGAAACTAGTTTTTCTCATTAGATCTACCGATACATCGAGGAGCTATAGCGGGCTCCACCCATCACTTACTAAGCACAATGCATTTCTCATTTGAACAGGTTTAAACATAACATAAACATTTGTATTAAAACTAGCATACTAAATGTCAATACATTCTCCATAAACCATGAATGGTATAAAAATAACACATCAACAGTGAAACATATCACAAAACTATCAATACAATAAGGACGTTTTGTATCATAATAAATCAACATCAAATAAGCTTAAAATCCATCAAACTATGTTGACATAGATGAAATCAAAACAATTTGATACAAATATCTCTTTTTTAAAATCATTTAAAAGTTACATAATTATAAAAGAAAACATTTACTTTGAAAATATTCTTATAATCTTGTAAGGGAAGAATTGATGATTTTTTAATGCCGAAAATTATCCACACACGCCTTATAAGTTAAAAAAGACATTTTTAGCCTAATTATGTCGAAAAGGTTTAAAAGGACCTTATATGGAAAACATTGAAAAGATTCCATTATAAACATCTTACAAAATTAAATCAAAGGTATAAATTAGATTAACCCATATTCAATAAAATAGTTATTATGTTTTGAAATACATTTTTAAGAAACATGTATGTGGATGATAATGAGGTCCCAGTAGATAATTACGTATAAACAATCTCAGATAATGAAGAGATTGTGATATAAACCCTTAACTTGTACTTTTCCATGGTTTATGTTAGTTTAACATCCTGTATAATGGTGAAATAGTTGTTATTAAATTATACAATAACAATATTCCTTAATATGACATCATATATGATCTTTTAACATTGCTTTGTTAATAATATCTTATTATTATTGTCGTTTCAGGTGTTAACATACTCGTTTTATTTTATATGTTTTGTTAAATAAGACTTGTTTTTTATGGATAAGAAGTTTCTTATACATATCCAGAATGATATCAAGTCCTTAAACATTATTTTAAATCATCTCATGATAATTATACTTGAATGGATACTATGGGGAATGAATCATATCGCATTCGTGGAGACTGTTGATCGTACTTATGCACGAGAAAAAATATCATTCTTTTGATATTAAAATATTATATAACTGGATGGTGTATCATATATACAAAATAATTATCATGTTATATTTATTAATTAGAACAATTACACATCATTATCATATCCATCCAAATAGTAATGTTTTGAAAATCAATTACACCATGACGTGGAGACGGTAGGCCGTACGTACGCACGTATGGTGACATGTCATTAAATGGATTGATAGAGTACTGAATATGTTTGTACCATATTTAAAATAACATCATTGTATATAGAAAATACATGAGTTTTTATTGTAGAATGGAAATAACAGAGAAAGAAGATGTTGAGGAAGAAAGGAACTTGAAAGAGGGTGGTAAAACATTATCTCTTCTTTATGTTCTTCCTTTTGATTTGATCAAAAGGAATCCTTAGGTTGGATTTCTGATGAAACTAAAGCCTCTAGGTTTAATTTAGGGAGTTTGGGAGGATATTTTGTATGGTGTTGGCCGATCCAAAATGCTTTGATTGTGTGAATTAGAGAGAAGAGGGAGTTCCCTTTTATAAGAGGGGTGAGGGGTACCTTTGGAAAAGATAGAAATATTATTTTATAATAAAGTAATATTCGGTTTCTAATGGCTCCAAAATGATTTATTTTGAGGAAAAGGTTGTTATGGGTCGAAAACAACTCAACAAATAGGTTTTAGGTAGCTTTGGGTCACATTATTAACCTTATCGTTTAGATTAAACTCATAGTTAATTAGTTTGACATTTACCATGTCTCTTTTATTTTTATATTATATGGTTAATAAACATAGTATAAACTTCCATGCGACCCCAAAGTGGTCCATTAATGATAGACCAATCATTATATATGTCCATTGGTTGGACCTTAGATTTTTTAATAACATAATATCAATTAATCATATAATATTTGTTTTAAAAACTCTTTTATGTCAATTTTGACACTATTGGGTGTTTTGTTTTTGATAAATTCATAACATGATTAATACTTCGAAAAAAATTCATATAGACAGTCCTAATATGTCAGATTAACCTATAATATAAGTGGAATTCATAAGAAGCCTCAAATTACATTTACATGGATATTTCTAATATCAATTATTTTAATATTTCATTAATTAGGAAATTACTACATCACCATTGTGTCATAAATAAATTAAATTATTTAATGTATAAAAATTATAAATAAAATATCATTATGTAGAAATCTTTTTAAATTTCTAATGAATATTTACAATTGAATTTATCTTATGTATAACCCTATATTAGAAATGTTTTATTAATTAAACATCCATTTTAACTCTTTTAACTCTTCTTTGAATTAAATAATAATAAATGTCCTAATCTAATCCAAGTGGACCTAAATGATAATATTATATTCATATGGTTGTTTTTGGTCGAGATAAACTTTTCCAATAGAATTAATACATGTTTTACGTTAATATTAATATCATTTTTACCCTTAATTACCCTATTACTTTTAACCGTAGTAAATAAAACTAAAAAGTTAATATTCACACAAAATTATTTTTCATCTTATTGAAGCAAATTTTACTTAGTGATATCATCCATATCCCTAGGATTTTTTAAATTCCACTCACAGAAGCGGTAAAATTACATTTAATCTGAATTTTCAAATTCTCCTAGGAGATGGGTAAAATACAGTGAAAAGTTCTATGAAAGTTTTTTATATTTAAAATTATTATAAACTGAATCCAATTAATTAAATTGAACTTATATATGTATTATGTATGTATTTTGACCTAAAATAAATATAAATAGATAATTATTTAAATAAATAATTGGTTTTAAACTATAACTCTGTGTTTTTTCACTATTCATCAAAAAATTAATGTTTTTAGAAAAATAAAAAAAATCACCCTAAGATAATTTTGATATTCCGAATCCAAAAATGATGTCCATATTGAATGATATGTCATTGTATATATATGGAACAAAGTAGAAGAAATGTGAACTCCAATAATACGTATGATCCAAAGAGTAAGAAGAATCATATCATTCACGGTATTAAGCCAACATTTAGAAGGTAAATAGTCTCCCATGTATTCTATAGATATGAATAAATAGTATCATGTTTAAATAAGATAAGTAAAGAATTATATGAGTCATATGGCTTTGAAGGGAAGAAAGAGAAGAAAAGGATGGAAGAGAGAAAGTTAGATAAAGGGAATAGGGAAAAGAAGAATTTTCCCATGTGTGATAACTGTGGGAAGAAACACCCATGAACTTGAATGAAGGGAATGAGAGTTTGTTATAAGTGTGGAGAAAAATGACACTATGTATGTGACTGCAAGGGTAAGAAAAAGCTTTCAAATGTACAATGATTCATCTTCAAAGAGTTGGGACACTAAGCAAATCAATGTCAAATTCATTCTAGTATGCCCCAAATGATACTATTGGATAATAATCAAGTTATGATACTACCAAAGATGAGGAGGAATGATTAGAGTTCTTTTGTTGCTATTAAAGAATTATGTCATATGAGTGTTGTATCAACGATTTAATGGTTATAATAATTAAGGATTATATAAGGATAGTATTGCAGTAATATTTCATTAAGGAATTGAGATTGTGTGGATCTATGAAAAGTGACTAAATTGAAGGTTAAAGTTTTGGAAAATATATGGTTGAGAGAAAGATAAAACATAATATGGTTCTGATACCGAGGTAGTGATTCAGGAATAATAAATGATTGATTTTGATAAATTATATAAGATATTATTGAATATCTTAAAACTAATTGATGATTTGTATATTCTATCATTGCTGGAGTTTACAATATTTTTGTATAGAAGGAGTATATCCAGCATTCTATATGGAATAATGGATCATGAATGTAATCAATAAAGTTTTATCGTAATTTAGGATGTTGTAGTGTTTTAAATGAATACATGATGAAGGTGATCACATGTTATTACGCGGAAAAAAGGATTATCATTGGGTTTACGTTCCTTATATATTTTAGACTATGAGTTTGGACAGAAGTATTTTGGATAATTCTTGTTTGAGATTATTTTTGGATTTCCATAAAAGGATAACCCGGAGGTCGGGCGGCAACCTGTTGTGTCCGGCAAGGCCGCAAGACTTAAACCCGCAACTGAAGGGGGACAAGGGTGTATCCCCAACCACTGGCCCATGTGATGTCCTTAATTGAATAATGGGTTTTTAAAGGTCATGATAGGTGATTTATAAATTCATATTTTTTGAACCATATACGATTAAGATAAATATAATATTTTTGTTGAAATCTTTTGGAGTGAAAGATGAATTTGTGATAAGAACTAGTTGAAGGATGAAACTCAACTAGTCTAGTATATATATATATATATATATATATATATATATTTCCCTCTTATTCAATGGGTAAATTAATTCTTAAACCTTAGGGAGGAGATCTTAAAACCAAAAATGTGTTCTCCTAATACCTTATGTTTTGTTGAACCAATGGTATTTCAAATCGTCATAGATTGATGAATTTAAGGACCTCAATTTTACATGGGTTTGTGATTGATGACCTCAATCACTACCTATAAATATTTATGTTTTTACTCCAATTATATGTCTCTAATTTCCACTAATGTTCTCCTAATCGAAATCATAATTTGGTGGCGACCCTTTTCATTTATCTTTTCCTCTTATTAAGACTAAATATTATAAACCCACTTTCCGATGTGGGTTTTCCCACAAAGATATTTTCTATTTTCATCCTTTATTTTCGAATAACAATTTCAAATTGCGAGGACACAATTTATTGAAGGAGGGAATAATGTAACACCCCAAGATTTCATATTGCGTTATTTCTTCAAAATAATTCTATAACATGCACTACACGCAACACCGAGTTCAAGCGCACCACGACTTACCAAACTAGCTGTTCAAAAGTAGTTATGAATAGTACTATCTGAGTTTGGAACTTTATATAATACTTATAATTTTAAAATTCATATTATGAGTTTCTGAGAAATAATTTAAGAACATATTCATTTTTTTAGATAAAAGAGGTATTTTTCAAAAGATGCACTTTTACCGACTTCTAACGGTGAACCATTTTTAAATCAAATATTTGAATTTTTTATAGATTCATTTTGACAAAATAATCTTCTTCTTTATAATCGAGACATAATAATTTAGTTTCAATAATTTTTTGGTGTTTTTCTAAAAACATTCATATTTTGGTGAATAGTAAAAATTAATAAATTTTTATTAAAAACATCATTTTTAAATCAAAAAAATTAATATTGATAAATTATGAATTTGAGTGATTTTAATGTATAATTATATTATATTTTTACCTTTTAATCCAATTTTGGTCATTAGACATAATTTCACTTTTGATGTGGACATAAGAAAGTGTCAATCTTTTGATAGTTATTATTTCTCAAAAACACACTTTTTATTTTGACAAATGGAATTAATTAATAAATGAAACTTCAATTCTTTAAATTTGGTAAAATATACATAATTTTTGGATTTGGAATATCAATATTATCATAGGGTTAAGTTTTTGAATTTTTCTAAAAACATTCAGTTTTGAATGAATAGTGAAAAACACTAGTTATAGTTTAAACCCGAATTTTTATTTAAATTATTATTTTTTAATTTAAATTTATTTTCTGTCAAAATAGACTCATAATACATATATATGTTCAATTTAATTCAATGGAGTCAATTAATAATAATTTTAGATATATAAAAATTTATTAGAACTTTTCACCGTCTTTTACCAATCTCCCAGTAGAATTTGCAAATTCACAAAAAACATAATTTTATAGATTCCGTGAATGGAATTTCAAAATTCTGAGAGACACGGTAGATATTAGTATGTAAATTTTGGTTCAATGAGATGAAAATAATTTTTGGTGAATAGTAACTTTTAACTTTTATTTACCACGGTTAAAAGTAAATACGGTAATTAAGGGTAAAAATGATATTAATATTTCCCTAACACATGTCCTTGTTCTATTGGACAAGTGTATCTTGATCAAAAACAACATTAAGAATAAAATATTCTCATTTGGGTCCACTTGGATTAGATTAGGACATTTATTATTATTTAATTCAAGGAAGAGTTAAAAGAGATAAAATCAAAGTCTAATTAATAAAAAAAATTAATATAGGAGTATCCATAAGATAAATTCAAATGTAAATATTCATTAGAAAGATAAAACTATTTCCTACATAATTGTATTTTATTTATAATTTTTAGACATTAAAGAATATAATTTATTTATGACACAATGGAGATTCCATAATTACCTAATTAATGAAATATTAAAATAATTGATATTATAAATATCCAAATAAATGTAATTTGATATTTTTAATGATTTCGAATAATATTATATGTTAAAATGACATATTATGATTGGTTATATGAATTTTTATGAAGTAATAATGCTGTTAGGAATTTATCAATATCAAAATACCCAATAGTGTCAAATTTGACATAAAAGAGTTTTTAAAACAAATATTATAATATTAATTCATATTCTATTCCTAAAAATCTATGGTTTGGCCAAAGGACTTATATCATGATATATGTATCATTAAAGGAACACTTGGGTGTCGCTTGGATGTATATAGTATGATTATTAACCATATAATATAAAAATATGAAGAGACAAGGTAAATGTCAAATTAATTAACTAAGAGTTAAAACTAGAAGATAAGGTTAATAAATGACCCAAAACTGTCTAAACCCTATTGGTTTAGTTGTTTTCAAACAATCCCCACCTTATCCTAGAAATAAATTAGTTTTGACCAATTATAAACTGAATATTAATTTATAATAAAATAATATTTCTAGCTTTTCCAAAGGTTCACCACACCCCTCTTATAAACAGGCACTCCACCTTCTCTCTAACTCATACCTTCAATGACATTTCGCTCGGCCAACCCCCACCCAAATATTTTATCAACTTCCCTCATGTCAACCTAGAGTCCTTAGTTAGATCAGAAATCCAACCTATGAAGCCCTTTTGATAAAATCAAAAGGAAGAACCCGAAGAAGAGGTAATGTTCTCACCACCCCTTTCAAGTTCCACTATTCTTCAACTTCTTTGTAGAGACCCGAAGCTTGACGTACATTTACATTACATTACATTTGCGGAATACATAGTACATAACAAAAACACATACATAAGGATCATAATAGTTTAGTGTCTTTGGAAACTCGTAATATAAGCTTCTAATCCTGGTGAAAGATCTTCAATATCTTCCATAAAGATCTTCCTTTTTTTATACCTAAAACCTTTCTTTATATCCTGGGGAAAAGAAAACATAAAAGGGTGAGATCAAATGCTCAGTAAGGGTAAACAAAATAAATATCAATCACATCATATTCATAAGAACATAACATTTTGGAAATCTTAACCTCCAAAAGAGATCATAATTTCATAACATGGGATAAATCAAGGCAGTGAAATGTAATCAAAATAATCATAACATAAAACATGAAACTTTTTTGCATACACACATAATCATATAGAATCATTTCTTGTTAGTCAAGACTCATTTCCAAGACTATCTTAGTGGACAAAGTCCCTTTCTGAACTATGTCACCCTCGTTTCAGTCCTGTTTCACTGAACCGGTATAACCAACCATTCCAGCCATGTCTATCTCATTAGATATAAAATCTTTACCCAATTCATTGGAGGGAGGTATAGGTCCCACCCATATTATAATGAATCTTTTCTTATGTGTACCACATAATCATAAATCATACATCATCACATAACACATGTAACAAAAATGGGATTCTTGAAACATCATGACATCATAAAACAAATCATATAAGGTAAATGACTTCATAAAAATAATTCCCTCAAAACATAATCAAATCAATGTAACTATAGGGATAAAAACAGAACCCTATATTATCTTAGATGGAAAATAATTTTGATAAAACATTTGAACTCCATTCTTGAGGAAAATATCCTTTCTACTTCAAAAACACTTTTTTTTCTTAACATGTCATACAATTATAAACTAAAAGAAGTTGATTAAAAATAAACTTGAAAACTTATAAAGGAAGATTCTTGGAAATAATGTTTTAAAAATCCATTCTTGCCGTATAAGTTAAAAAAACATTCTTCTCGTACTTTTGTCGGAAAAGTCAAAAAAGTACCTCGTACGAAAAACGACAAAATATTCCTTTCATATATTTTACTAAAAACTCACCGAAGGGTAAAATTTAATAAAAACTATTTTAGAAGGATATAAAAATTACATATTGAGGAAACATGGATGTGGATGATAAAATACACCCCAGTAAATACTAAAGTATAAACAATCTCGGATAAAAATGAGATTGTGATATTTCCCTTACCTTAGGTCCGATTTGCTTCGTATGTGTCCGAACCTCCTGTATAATGATTTAAATAATGTCATTGAATTATTACAGAATCATATTCATTGTTATGATATCATATATGGTTCACTTAGGACTTTATATTACCGGTTCTTTTGTAAATTCCATGTTAAAGAAGCGTTTTGGGTAAAATCATTTCATTTATCGTAGGTGTTTGGACTTGTTGTTCTTGACATTATTATTACTTATATCATGATTTACTTACTGCCAGAATATAAAATATGATTTATATATCATATATATTCAGTATATATATATATATATATAATAGATATATAAATGAAATGAAACACACCGTTCATGGAGACGGTAGTCCGTACGTACGCATGAACGCTGTTTTCCTTTCCTTATTGTCTTGAATTGAAGTAAGTATATGACATACATATATATATATAAATAAATCCAGTAGCTTTATAATTTCATATATTTCATTATTATTTATTATATATACTTTATAATCATTCTTAAATGGTTAACATAGAGAATGAATCTCATCGTGTCGTGGAGACGGTAGTCCGTACGTACGCACGAGCGATGATATCGTTCTCATGATCGTGAACTTCTGTTGAAGTGTATGTATACTATTTCAGTATCAATATCACGTTATAATAATCATATATATTTACTCATTACACCATTATACCCATCCAATTAAGGTGGTGGCAGAAAATAGATTACACCACGGCGTGGAGACGGTATTCCGTACGTACGCACGCGCGGTGATTTCCTTTTTCCGTAGGATGGATAGAAGGTTAATTAGAGTTGTTTCATATTTATAATAACATATCATTATATATGAAATACTGATGTTATTACTTTATCATGAAACAACTAAAGAATAAGAAGTTGAAGAAGAAATAAATTTAAAAAGTTCGGGAATGGTTATGGCCTCTTTTTGACGCGCCTTCACTTAACCTCCACTTAAAGAACTAAGGATGGTCTTTGAAGAATACCAGGACCTATAGGATGATACTAGGGAAGTGGATAGGAGATTTTGTCCGGGGTTGGCCGAACTTGAATGCTCAAATTGGTGTGAGGAGGAGAGGGAGGAGGTGCCCTTTTATAAGGGAGGAGAGGGGCACCTTTGGAATTCTTCAAAATATTAATTTATAATAAATATAACCACACTTAAAAACCTCCAAAAATGACTCATATTCGAAGATTATATGAGATAGGGTTGTAATCTCATCAACCAATCAAATTTATACATGTTTGGAACTTATTTTAAACCTTATCATTTTGATTTATCCTTATTTAATCTATTTAAGTTTATTTGTGGTAATAAAATTATAAATTTCAAATTATAACAAATAATTACTTATTTGTTGTGCATTTTCCATAATTGTTTACTTTATAACATTATAGACCATATAAATGTAAATTTATAATTTTTAAATATTTTTTTGTGATTTTTAAACAATTTTATAATATGTTATTTTTAAAAAATAACAATAGTGTCAATTTTGACACTATTCATTTATTTGAATTTAAATAAAATATATACAGAATATATGTTCGAACTAAAATCTTTAATAGATTAATTAAAGGTCATATGTATCTATAAAATTAGTGGATCACATTAAATAGTTCATATATTATTTATTTTATTAATTTTAAAACCATTTATTTGCTTTATCTCTTAATAAAATAATTACTACAACATTACTGTATAATTATTTAATATACTTATTTGTTGCATAAAAATTTAAAATAAAATCCTATGATGAATATAAATATATTACCTTTCACAATAATACTTTTACTCGAATTTATCATCTTAAAATAACAATATTTAAATTGTTATATTTATTAAATTATGAAGGTGACAACTTTGGCATCATTTAAAATAAAATAATATAAGTGTCATAATTGCTTGTATAAGACTCCAAATGGTAAAATATTCGACCATTGGATGATCATAGTTTAAATTGACATGACCAATAAGTTTTGGTCAGGGTTTTGTGCCTTTTATGGTCACTATTAGTTTACTAAAAACTATATTATTGATTTTTCACTAGATAAATAATTTCTCCATCACTATTGTGTCACAATTAATGATAATTATTTAATCCCAAAAAATTGTAAATAAATTCTCATGATGTAGATAAGTTTGTTAGATTTTTGGATACTATTCATGTTCGATGTTTTATGATGTTTATCACTAAGTTAAAATTATTATACTTATAAGATTTAAGAGAGTGACATGATGTCACTTTCTTTGGTTTTAATAATAATTAAATTATTTTCATGGTCAAAAGTCCATAAAATGAATCTAATCCGACCCTTAGTTGATATGGGTTTAATTTTAGCCATCAAATATAATTTTGGCATGTGTTAGGGTAATTTTATAATATTATATTTACCCTTAATTACCCGATTTACCTTTAACTATGGTAAATAAAATTTACCGTAGTTACTATTCATAATTCCCAAAAATAAAAAGTAGCCTATTAACATAATTTGGACCCACTGATTCCAAATATGGAATCCATTTTTTCAAATTCAATATACATAAGTTGCAGAAATTAAATTAAAATTAATCCCGTTGTCGAATGAAAACGGGTTTTTGTTTAAAACATTGCAAAAGATTGAATTGATTTAACCTACGAATTCAAGGTAAAATCAATGCTAATGACATACATTATATTAAATGGTAAAAATATATTCTATTTATACTTTAAAACCATTAAATATTATAATTTAACCACATAAGATATTATGATGAAAAAAGTTGTTTTTAATTAAAATATAGCGTGTTTTTACTATTCATTAAAATATGAAAGTTATCGGAAAAATATCAAAAATTTATCTAATGTAAATATATATATCTTGATTCAAAAGAAGAATTTTATTTCATAAAATTGAACATATAAACATTTCAAAAATTATATTTAAAGTGGGTGTGCCATTAAAAGGTGGCAAAACTGCATTTTTTTAAAAATACTTATTTTTCCCGAAAAATTTATATTGTTCTTATACCATGTTCTAGAAAATGTGTAACATGAATAATAATGTTATAAAATTCGAAATTTAGTTTATACTATTCATAACGGCTAGTTCATGAAAATATTATAATAATATATCATTGTTTATTAAAATTTGGTATTGTGTACAACACACGCTATCGAGGAAGGTCGCGATAGCGTGTAATGCAAGCCAAGTCGGGGTTGCGTGTTGTGAAAGAATCCTTCATTGTTTCATATAACATAATCCAACCATATTTTATTTATACATTGAATATATATATATATATATATATACACTCAATGTTGCGTAGAATAACTTCTATCAAATGAACTTGAAACTATATGTAACAAGAGCCAAGAAAAGTGTTGCGTATATTGCAAGCTAATACGGTGTTGCGTATAGCGCAAGATAATATTGGTGTGTCATACAATAGAAGATATGAATTAAATAATTTATCTTATAAAATCTGAGGTTGTTACATTCTACCCCCCTTAAAATGAATTTCTCCCTCGAAATTCGTCGGGGTTATAAATGGTTTACTACTCGAAAGTTTGTTTAATAGAAACCCACATCGTAAAAAGGAATACCAAAACCAATCTTTAAAAACAAAATTATGAAACGTAACTGTTACCCAAATAAACTAATCACTGGGTTTCCACATAGGTGAAATTATGGATATGGAAGAGAAATCTAACCATCATGTTCTGATGGAGAGTGGTAGCCAGCAATCACAAAGCCATAAATTTGTGACGATCTAGGGTATCATCTAATTCATCAGATATAAGGGAACTTGGACAACATTTTTGGTTTTCAAGATCATTTCCCTAAAGTTGAAGAATTTGAATTAGAATAAATACTTACTTTATTTTGGTACAATATCACTGTTTTTCGTGCCTTGAACAATTTCCACTTCATCTCTTAAATAAATGAAGTTGAATTTGTTATTCGTGAAGTGTTAGCAGATCATGTGATAGAATGACGAGTCATTCCATTTGTCTCAAACAAAAGGTTATCAAAAGTTATTAAATATATATAAGTTGATCTATAGTGAGATTAATCATATATGGTTCCTAAAATGGACTTATACTTCATATATCATACTGCTTAATATAATAAAACTAGTTTCTACTAAACAGGGACTTCCTGTAGGCCAGTGGTAGGCGATAAAGGCCAATCGCACTTCGGTTGTGGGTTCGATTCCCACAGCCTTGTCCGACGCGATGGGTTGTCGCCCGTCCTGCAGGTTGTCCTTTTTCTAAATCTATATTACTATAACATCCCATCAATAATATCAAAAAAACAATACTAACTTATGTCCAACATAATCCATTCCAATCTTTAGGCTTATCCATAACACTGCAGTCCACTCTCATAATATAGTGAAAATGATTACCAGAGATTTAATACCATCATTGATCCCCATATATCATAAGATATGTCTTGTTGGTCACATTCCAAACATTCAAAGGCCTTAATCATGTATTCTCTTCAATACCCATTGATCCTTAGTGAAAACAAGAATGCAGTTAAAAGGTAACACCTTCCACATACCAAAATCCTCAAAATTCTATATACTCAAACCATGATATCACTTAGTCCTTATATCAATCATGAGCTCATGAATACTGTCAAACATTTCTTTTTCTCCTTATCCCTTCATTATGTGCATATCATATACTTTCCAAAATATTTGAATCACTTTTCATGGTTACCGGTACGTTAAAATTATTGAAAACCACAATAGACTAATACATAAATATTCCTATACACCATAAAAGTACCTCAACAACATTATTCTCAAATACCAATAGATAAACACTTCAGTCCATCCACTTCAATGATTGTCCTGGAATAAGTCCTTCCTTGATTTAGAAGTAACTTTTTAGGTCAGGGCATCGAGTTGGGTAATTCCCATGTTCTCCACAAATAAGACATTGAACTCTATAACAGTCTGTCACTCTATGACCCTTTTTTCCACACAGATAACATCGTTCCCTCCATTTGAGGTATTCCTCAAGGTTCTTCTTCCCTTCTTTAGAAATCTCAATCTTCCTTTCTTTATGCTCCTCAACATGCGAACATGCATAATAGTTTATCTTCCTCTTCTTTGATGAATTAGGCAAACCACTAAATTTCACCTTGTTAATCATATATCGCGATGACTGATTCGGCATAATCAAAATATCTTTCTCTCTAGGAATTACACAATTTTTTTGCTCATAGTCACCAATTTTTCCATTGGATTCAATGTTAACCGAATTCCTTCTGGTTCCCTCCATTAACTAAAACACAAAAAGAATCTTGTGGGAGGAAAAAATCATGCTAGAGAAAACAACATAGTTAAGGGGGAGAACCCTCAGTATCTAACATCTTAGGTTAAATTCTAAGATCGTTAGCGCGATTCTAGGACTATAACCTATACGTATACTTAACCTTAGAGACATCCCTAGACATACCTTAGAAATATCTCTAGGGATCTCACTAACGTTTTCGCATCCTAGTTTCCAAAGGTTGACTAAACCTTTCCTCTGATACCAACTTTAGAGACCCAAAGCTTGACGTACATTGACATTACATTACATTTTCGGAATACTTAGTACATAACAAAAACACACACACAAGGATCGTAATAGTTTAGTGTCTTTGGAAACTCGGAATATAATCTTCTAATCCTGGTGAAAGATCTTCAATATCTTCCATAAATATCTTCCTTTTTTTGTACCTAAAACCTTTCTTTTTATCCTGGGGAAAAGAAAACATAAAAGGGTGAGCTCAAATGCTCAGTAAGGTTAAACAAAATAAATATCAATCACATCATATTCATAAGAACATAACATTTTGGAAATCATAACCTGCAAAAGAGATCATAATTTCATAACATGGGATAAATCATGGCAGTGAAATTTAATCACAATAATCATAACTTAAAACATGAAACTTTGTGGCATACACACATAATCATAGATAATCATTTCTTGTTAGTCAAGACTCATTGCCAAGACTATCTTAGTGGACAAAGTCCTTTTCTGAACCGAGTCACCCTCGTTTCAGTCATGTTTCACTGAACCGGTATAAACTACCATTCCAGCCATGTCTATCTCATGAGATATAAAATCTTTACCCAATGCATTGGAGGGAGGTATAGGTCCCACCCATCTTATAATGAATCCTTTCTTATGTGTGCCACATAATCATAAATCATACATCATCGCATAACACATGTAACAAAAATGGGATTCTTGAAACATCATGACATCATAAAACAAATCATATAAGGTAAATGACTTCATAAAAATAATTCCCTCAAAAAATAATCAAATCAATGTAATAATAGGGATAAAAACATAACCCTATATTATCTTATATGGAAAATAATTTTGATAAAACATTTGAACTCCATTCTTGAGGATAATATCCTTTCAACTTCAAAAACACTTATCTTTTCATAACATGTAATACAATTATAAACTAAAAAAAGTTGATTAAAAGTAAACTTGAAAACTTATAAAGTAATATTCTTGGAAATAATGTTTTGAAAATCCATTCTTTCCATATAAGTTAAAAAACATTCTTCTCGTACTTTTGTCGGAAAAGTCAAAAAAGTACCTCGTACGAAAAATGACAAAAGATTCCTTTCATATCTTTTACTAAAAACTCACCGAAGGGTAAAATTTAATATAAACTATTGTAGAAGGATATAAAAATTACATATTGAGGAAACATGGATGTGGAGGATAAAATACACCCCAGTAAATACTAAAGTATAAACAATCTCAGATAAAAATAAGATTGTGATATTTCCCTTACCTTAGGTCCGATTTGCTTCGTATGTGTCCGAACCTCCCGTATAATGATTTAAATAATGTCATTGAATTATTAAAGAATCCTGTTCATTGTTATGATATCATATATGGTTCACTTATTACTTTATATTACCCTTTCTTTTGTAAATTCCATGTTAAAGAAGCGTTTTGGGTAAAATCGTTTCATTTATCGTAGGTGTTTGGACTTGTTGTTCTTGACATTATTATTACTTATATCATGATTTAATTACTTCCAGAATATAGAATATGATTTATATATCATATATATTCAGTATATATATATATAATAGATAGATAAATGAAATGAAACACACCGTTCATGGAGACGGTAGTCCGTACGTACGCATGAATGCTGTTTTCCTTTCCTTATTGTCTTGAATGGAAGTAAGTAGATGACATAAATATATATATATATATAAATAAATCCAGTATCTTTATAATGTCACATATTTCATTATTATTTCTTATATATACTTTATAATCATTCTTAAATGGTTGACATATAGAATGAATCTCATCGCGTCGTGGAGACGGTAGTCCGTACGTACGCACGAGCGATGATATCGTTCTCATGATCGTGAACTTGTGTTAAAGTGTATGTATACTATTTCAGTATCAATATCACTTTATAATAATCATATATAGTTACTCATTACACCATTATACCCATCCAATTAAGGTGGTGGCGGAAAATAGATTACACCACGGCGTGGAGACGGTATTCCGTACGTACGCACGCGCGGTGATTTCCTTTTTCCGTAGGATGGATAGAAGGTTAATTAGAGTTGTTTCATATTTATAATTACATATAAGTATATAAGAAATACTGATGTTATTACTTTATCATGAAACAACTAAATAAGAAGAAGTTGAAGAAGAAATAAATTGAAAAAGTTCGGTAATGGATATTACCTCTTTTTGACGCGCCTTCACTTAACCTCCACTTAAAGAACTAAGGATGGTCTTTGAAGAAGACCAGGACCTATAGGATGATACTAGGTAAGTGTATAGGAGATTTTGGCAGGGGTTGGCCGATCTAGAAAGCTCAAATTGGTGTGAGGAGGAGAGGGAGGAGGTGCCCTTTTATAAGGGAGGAGAGGGGCACCTTTGGAATTCTTAAAAATATTAATTAATAATAAATATAACCCCACTTAAAAACCTCCAAAAATGACTCATATTCTAAGATTAGATGAGATAGGGTTGTAATTTCATCAAACAATCAAATTTAGACATGTTTGGAACTTATTTTAAACCTTATCATTTTGATTTATCCTTATTTAATCTATTTAAGTTTATTTGTGGTAATAAAAATCTAAATTTCAAATTATAACAAATAATTACTTATTTGTTGTGAATTTTCCATAATTGTTTACTTTATAACATTTTAGACCATATAAATTTATAATTTATAATTTTTAAATATTTTTTGTGATTTTTAAACAATTTTATAATATGTTATTTTCATAAAATAACAATAGTGTCAATTTTGACACTATTCATTTATTTGAATTTAAATAAAATATATAAAGAATATATGTTCGAAATAAAAGATTTAATAGATTAATAAAAGGTCATATGTATCTATAAAATTAGTAGATCACATTAAATAGTTCATATAATATTTATTTTATTATTTTTAAAACCATTTATTTGGTTTATCTCTTAATAAAATAATTACTACAACATTACTGTATAATTATTTAATATACTTATTTGTTGCATAAAAATTTAAAATAAAATCCTATGATTAAGATAAATATATTACCTTTCAAAATAATACTTTTACTCGAATTTATCATCTTAAAATCACAATATTTAAATTGTTATATTTATTAAATTATGAAGGTGACAACTTTGGCATCATTTAAAATAAAATAATATAAGTGTCATAATTGCTTGTATAAGACTCCAAATGGTAAAATATTCGACCATTGGATGATCATAGTTTAAATGGACATTACCAATAAGTTTTGGTCAGGGTTTTGTGCCTTTTATGGTCACTATTAGTTTACTAAAAACTATATTATTGATTTTTCACTAGATAAATAATTTCTGCATCACTATTGTGTCACAATTAATGATAATTATTTAATCCCAAAAAATTGTAAATAAATTCTCATGATGTAGATAAGTTTGTTGGATTTCTGGATACTATTCATGTTCGAAGTTTTATGATGTTTATAACTAAGTTAAAATTATTATACTTATAAGATTTAAGAGAGTGACATGTTGTCACTTTCTTTGGTTTTAATAATAATTAAATTATTTTCATGGTCAAAAGTCCATAAAATGAATCTAATCCGACCCTTAGTTGATATGGGTTTACTTTTAGCCATCAAATAGAATTTTGGCATGTGTTAGGGTAATTTTATAATATTATATTTACCCTTAATTACCCGATTTACTTTTAACTATTGTAAATAAAATTTACCGTAGTTACTATTCATAATTCCCAAAAATAAAAAGTAGCCTATTAACATAATTTGGACCCAATGATTCCAAATATGGAATCCATTTTTTCAAATTCAATATACAGAAGTTGCAGAAATTAAATTAAAATTAATCCCGTTGTCGAATGAAAACAGGTTTTTGTTTAAAACATTGCAAAAGATTGAATTGATTTAACCTACGAATTCAAGGTAAAATCAATGCTAATGACATACATTATATTAAATGGTAAAAATATATTATATTTATACTTTTAAACCATTCAATATTATAATTTAACCACATAAGATATTACGATGAAAAAAGTTTTTTTTAATTAAAATATAGCGTGTTTTTACTATTCATTAAAATATCAAAGTTATCGGAAAAATATCAAAAATTTATCTAATGAAAATTTTTATATCTTGATTCAAAAGAAGAATTTTATTTTGTCAAATTGAACATGTAAACATTTCAAAAACTGTATTTAAATTGGGTGTGCCATCAAAAGGCGGAAAAACTGCATTTTTTGAAAAATACTTATTTTACCCGAAAAATTTATATTGTTCTTATACCATGTTCTAGAAAATGTGTAAGATGAATAATAATGTTATAAAATTCAAAATTTAGTTAATAATATTCATAACAGCTAGTTCATGACAATATTATAATAATATATCATTGTTTATTAAAATTCGGTATTGCGTACAACACACGCTATCGAGGAAGGTCGCGATTGCGTGTAATGCAAGCCAAGTCAGGGTTGCGTGTTGTGACAGAATCCTTCGTTGTTTTGTATAACATAATCCAACCATATTTTATTTATACATTGAATATATATATATATACACTCAATGTTGCGTAGAATAACTTCTATCAAACGAACTTGAAACTATGTGTAACAAGAGCCAAGAAAAGTGTTGCGTATACTGCAAGCTAATACAGTGTTGCCTATAGCGCAAGATAATCTTGGTGTGTCATACAATTGAAGATATGAATTAAAGAATTTATCTTATAAAATCTCAGGTTGTTACATTCTTCGTTCTTTTTTATTTAAATTCTAAAATAATAACTCTAGTATATTCTATATTCTTTGATGTTATAATAAATATTGTACAACCATATTCAATATTCTATCCATCCTCTGAATGACATGTCATCATACGTGCATACATACGACTTACCATCTACACATCGTTGTGTAATTGTTATTCAAAACATTATTATTTGGATGACTATGATAATGATCTATAATTGAATTAAATAATAAATATAACATTATAATGATTCTGTATATATGATATACCATCCAATTATGTAACATATTAATATCAAAATAATGATATTGTCACTCGTGCGTACGTACGGACTACAGTCTCCATGAACGCGATGAGATTCGTTCCCCATCGTATCCATTTAAGTCTAATTCTCATTTGATGATTACAAATAATTTTTAAGGACTTGATATCATTATGGATATGAATAATATACATACTATCCATAACAAACATGGGTTACATAACAAAACATTTAAAATAAAATGAGTAAGTTAACACCCGAAATGACGATGATAATAAGATATTATTAACAAAGTAATGTTAAAGGATCACATTCTATATCATATTAATGTATATAATTATTTTATAATTTAATAACAACTATTTCACCATTATACCAGTGTTTAAACTACCCTCAACCAAGGAAGAGTTCAAGGTAAGGGTTTATTTCATAATCACTTCATTATCCGAGGATATTTCTACGTAATTATCTACTGGGACCTCATTATCATCCACATCCATGTTTCTTAAGAATGTATTTCAAAAAATTCATACTATTTTATAGAATAAGGGTTAAAGTCATTTATACCCTTGTTTTAATTTTTATAATATATTTATAAAGGAATCCTACAGTCTTTTTCTAAACAAGGTCATTTTAACCTTTTCGACAAATTTGTGGTATGAATGTCTTTTTTAACTTATACGGCGGGTGTGGCTATTTTCCTCCATTATAAAATCATCGAAGCTTCCCTTACAAGCTAATAAAAATATTTTCAAAGTAGATGTTTTATTTTATAATTATGTGACTGTTAAATGATTCCAAAAAAGAGATATTTCTCTCAAATAGTTTTGATTTTATCTTTGTCAACATCCATTTATGGATTTTGTGCTTATTTGAGGATGATTTATTATGAAACAAAGCTTCGGTATTTTATTGAATGTTTTGTGATATGTTTGAATGTGGATGTGTTATTTTTATACCATTCATGGTTTATGGAGAATGTATTGACATTTAGTATGATAGTTTTAATATGAATGTTTATGTTATGTTTAAACTTGTCATATGAGGAATGCATTGGACTTAGTATGTGATGGGTGGAGCCCGATATTGCTCCTTGATGCATCGGTAGGACTCATGAGACAAAATAATGTCTTGGAACAAGGATTTGAAAAAATATTATTTGTATTCTTGGCACACAAGGCATTGACTATGTGGTTATGATAGTATGGCATTATGCATTCCATCAATATGAAAGTGGTTATTGATATTGCATGTGATTTTTCAACTAGTAGAATATCCATGTGAATAAGTAAATGGCATAATTTCATTTTATTTCTGCCATATTATTCTTATGTTCATGTTTTAAAGGATTTTGTTTTAGTTATAAATTGCCTTAAATATTTTTTCTTATATTTGAAAGTTTCAGCTATATTGTTATCCTTACTAGGCATCTGGGCTCAGCCCTTTCTATGTTTTAATTTCCACAAGATGTGAAGAATTATTTTATGAATGACCTACAGGGATAGTATGAGGGGATATGATTGTGGTCTATAGAGACAAGATGTTCTTGTTTTTTTTCACTTTAAGTTGTAATGTAAACTATATGAATGTATCTAGTAATTCCAAGGCTACTAAACTAATCATTCTTTTGAGACATGATCTTTTATGATCATCACAATGTTATGTAATAATGGACCGACTCTGGGTAACGGCGGTCGGGGCGTTACAGTTGGTATTAGAGGTAGTTTAGTACAAACCTCGAGAGCTATATTTATATATACCTTGATTAGAGAACATCGTACTAAAATGGACTTTGAGGATTAGTGTAGAAGAACATCCTAAAATTTTGGTATTGTAGAGATTTTGTGTGTTTTGTGAGAAATACATCCATGTCAGGATACGAGCAGGTAAAGGCGTTTCTGGCACAGATGTACCTAGGGCTGAAACCGAAAAACATTTCTTTGAGATAGACTCGAACGAGAACTGGTGCATGACAACAGGCCTTGCTGCACTGTTGGTTACGACACTCCCGGATGATATGATTAGTATAATTCTCATTTTCATTAAAAACCATTATGAAGGGTTTATGAGTATATAATTTTTCAATGAAAACATTTTTATGATTATGTATTATATCCATAAACTATTCAATTCATGTTAAGTGTTTTACATGTTTGGATTGATGTATTGCGATTCATAAACTAATCTAGTGTATGCCGTTGTTTAGAAATCACGCCTAATAGAAGAAATGGAACTGTATCAATGCACACACGCAATGTATTGGTTCTCCTACTACTCACGATAATTATAGTGGAGCTGGTGATGCAACTGGTGCTGATTAGCTAATCACCATACTAGGACAACTCACTAAGGTTATGAACAATAACCTTACCCGTATGGAGCACCCTGATCCGCAGCATGGAGGATCAATGTTAGATATCTTCATGAGGCAACAACCACCGACATTAAATGGGAGTAAAAATCCTTTAGTAGCTGAGTAATGGATAAATTCCTTAGAGAAAATATTCCATGCCTTGGGGAGTAGTGAAAGGTAAAAAGTTATCATGGAAGTTTAAAGCCTCACTTGTGTTGCTGACCAATGGTGGTCCTTGATTCAAAACACAATAGAAGATGATGAAGTATAAAATATGGAATCAAGGGAGTTCAAAGAGCTTTCCATAGAGAAATATATTCCTTGTGACCATCCAGCAGATATTGAAAGGAAATTTCTATGTCTGAGACAAAAGGAGGATGAGAATGTTGAAAAGTATGAGGCTATCCTTACAAGGGTTGCAAGGTATGCTGCAGATTTAATACATAACACAATAAGTAAGATTGATCATTTCTTTGATGGGTTAAAACCATTTCTTTGGCGAGAATTAGTCTCACAATACTTCTCATCGTACAAAGATATTGTCTCATGTGCAATCAAGACAGAAACAGAATTCTCAATGTATTACGACTTTAATACAAAGCAAGAGAAGAAGAGATCTGTTGACCACTCTGGAAATGGAAATAAAGGGAAGAAGGGAAAAGTTGATTATCTATACTGTATTAATTGTGGGATGAAACACCCATGTACTTTCTTGAATGTAATGGAAGTATATTACAAGGGTGGTGAAAAAGGCCACCAATCTCGTGATTGCAAGTGGAAGAAAGAAGCTACAGGTGTTCAATGCTACAACTACAGGGAGATGGTATATTATGCAAATGAATGACCTAAGTATCAGTTGAACTTACCTCAGAATAGGAGAACGGTTCAAGGCTAAGAATAAGCTATCACTACTGCTGAGGTAGAAGTTCGGAAAGACGAGGTGGTATGTAATTTATTGGTTTGCCCAAGTATAGAAAATGCATTATTTGATTTTGGATCATCCCATTGTTTCATATCTTCCTAGTTTGCTAAGAAAATTAGATATTTCTAATTTGATTTAACAAGGGAGTTTTTAGTTAAAACTCTTAAGGGAAGTATCATTTCAACAATGTTTTGTGAATCAGTCCCCATTAGAGCACACAAATGTTATTTATCCACTGATCTCATTGTCATACCTATGTTTTAATTTGTTATAATCTTTAGTATAGATTTGGATTTCGGACCATGATGCGATTATTTATTGTAAGAATAAGGAGGTTACAATTTCTGATGATGATGATAAAGAACACTTTATCTTTTGATCCAAATCGTCACCACCTAATTCTTATCTAGATACACCCCCATTAGATCAACTAAATTCAATTATATGGGAGGAAGAGAATGAAATAAATGTGGGTAAGGAAAGGAATGTTCAAAAAGAAGATGTACCTATTGTGAGAGAATATGTTGATGTATTTCTAGAAGATTTACCTAGTCATCAAATAGAACAAGAAATTGAGTTTTCCATTGATTTAATACCAGTTTCAAGGCCTATATCGAAGACCCCTTATAGAATGGCCACTGTGGAATTAGTTGAACTAAAGAAACAACTAGAGTAATTGATTAATAAGGGATTTATTCCCCCTAGTATTTCTCTATGGGGAGCCCCTATCCTTTTTGTTAAGAAGGAACATAGATCTATGAGGTTATGTATCGACTATAGGGAAATAAATGCTATAACAATAAAGAAAAATTATCCCCTACCTCGGATTGATGATTTATTTGACCAACTTCATGGAGCTCTATAATTTTCAACGATTGTCCTTTGATCTGGATACCATCAGTTGTGTGTGAAGAAGAAAGGCATTCTGAAGATATAATTTCGAACTAGGTGTGGGCATTTTGAGTTTACAGAAATGCCTTTTTGATTGACTAATCCATCCACTGTTATCATGGATCTAATGAACAGAGTATTCAAGGAATATCTTGATGAATTTGTAGTGGTATTTATCAATGATATCTTGGTATACTACAAAGGATATGAAGATCATGAAAATCACTTGCAAATTATTCTAAAGACTCTTAGAAGACATGAATTATAAGGTAAGTTTAGAAAGTGTGAATTATGGCTTCTAGAGATTTATTTTCTTGGCCATATTGTCTCTAAGGATGGAATCTCTCTTGATCCATCTAAGACCATGCAATTCAAAATTTCTAGCACCAACGAGTATAACCGAGGTACACATTTTTATTGGTTTAGCAAGTTATTATCAGTGTTTCTTTAAGAATTTTTCTTGATTGGCTAACCCATTAATGAAGAGGCAACGTGGTAACCATATGATGGAAGAGGTAACGTGGGAACCTAAGGAACATATGATGAAGAACCACCAGAGTCTTTTTATGAAGTAATATTCTTGAAATTTATAGGATGAAATTATTTGAAGGAGGGAATAATGTAGCACCCCAAGCTTCCATGGTAGGCTTCTCATTGAATGATATAGTAGAGTGTGTTGTACTCAACTTCGAGTTCTAACACACACCACAACCAATAAAACTAGACGTTATGAATAGTAATACCCACTTTTTGAAATTTTATAAATTTTATCTTTCAAAAAGGACATCATTTTTGGATTTGGAATATTGAAATTCGCTTAGGGTGGATTTTTGGTATTTTTCTGAAAACATTCAATTTTTGATGAATAGTGAAAAAACATTGAGTTATATTTTAAAACCGTATTTTTATTAAATAATTATTAATTTATTAAAATTTAATTAAGGTAAAAATAGACAAATAATACCGATATAAGTTCAATTTATTTCATTGGACACAATTTTTGATAATTCTAGACATTAAATAATTTCGTTTATTTTTGGAACAATGGTGATGCAGTAATTACCTAATTAATGAAATATTAAAATAATTGGTATTATAAATATCCAAATAAATTTAATTTGAGACTTTATATGAATTCCACTAATTTTCATGGTTAATTTGACATATTAAAACTGGTAATATGAATTGTTTTCGAAGTAATAATTTTGTTATGAATTTATCAAAAACAAAATACCCAATACTGTCAAAATTGAAATTAAAGAGTTTTTTTTAAAACATGTTATATGATTAATTGAAATTCTATTCCTAAAAATATAATTATCATCCAAAGGACTTATATAATGAGATTTGTTTCATTAATGGACCACTTTGGGGTCGCTTGGTAGTTTATAGTAAGTTTATTAACCATATAATAAAAAAATACAATGAGACATGGTAAATGTCAAACTAATTAACTAAGAGATAAAACTAAAATATAAGGTTAATAATGTGACCAAAACCTATGTAAAACCTACTGGTTGAGTTCCTTTCGACCCATACCCACCTTAGACTCAAAATAAATCAGTTTGGAGCCATTAGAACCCGATTATAAATTTATTAGAAAATAATATTTCTATCTTTTCCAATGGTGCCCCTCACCCTTCTTATAAAAGGGAACTCCACCTTCTATCTAATTCACAGCATAAAATCCTTTTTTCGTGGCCATTCCCTACCCAAATATCCTCCCAAATTCCCTCACTTTAACATAGAGGCCTTATTTTGATCATAAATATAACCTATGGAGCACTTTTGATCAAATCAAAAGGAAAAACCCGAAGAAGAGGTACTGTTTTCACCACCAACTTTCAAGTTCCTTTCTTCTTCAACTACTTCATTCTTTGTTAATTCCATTCTAAAATAATAACTCCAGTATCTTCTATATATTTTGATGTTATTATAAATATTTTACAACTGTACTCAGTATTCTATCCATCCATTGAATGACATGTCACCATACCTGCGTACGTACGTCCTACCGTCTCCACGTTGTGGTGTAATTGTTATTCAAAACATTATAATTTGGATGGGTATGATAATGATGTGTAATTGATGTAAATAATAAATATAACATGATAATTATTCATTACATATTATATATCATCCAATTATATATTATTTTAATATCAGAAGATTTATATTGTCTTTCGTGCGTACGTACGGACTACCGTCTCCACAAACGCGATAAGATTCATTTCCCATCGTATCCATTTAAGACTAATTTTCCTTTGATGATTAAAAATAATATTTAAAGGCTTGATACCATTATAGATATGAATAAGATACAACCTATGTATAACAAACACGGCTTATGTAACAAAACATATAAAAGAAAATGAGTCAGTGAACACCCGAAACGACGATAATACTAAAATATTATTGACAAAGAAATGTTAACAGATCATATATGATATCATATTAATGTATATTATTCTTGTATAATTTAATAATAACTATTACACCATTATACATGAGTTTAAACTACATTCAACCAAGGAAAAGTACAAGGTAAGGGTTTATTTCACAATCTCTTCATTGTCAGAGGTTGTTTATATGTAATTATCTACTGGGACCTCTTTATCATCCACTTCCATGTTTTTTAAAAATGTAATTAAAATATTTCTTAATATTTTATAGATTATAGATAAAGTCATTTATGCCCTTGTTTTAATTTTTATAAATGATTCTTTCCGTCATTTTCCAAACAAGGTCCTTTTTAACCTTTTCGACAGAATTAAGGTAGAATCACTTTTTTTAACATATACGGCTGGTGTGGCTATTTTCCGCCGTTATAAAATTGTCGATGCTTTCCCTACAATATTATAAGAATAATTTCAATGTAAATGTTTTATTTCATAATTATGTGACTCTTAAATGATTTAATAAAAATGAGATATTTCTCACAAATAGTTTTTATTTCATCTATGTCAACATCCTTTGATGGATTTTAAGCTAATAAAAAGTTGATTTATTATGATACAAAACATCTATATTGTAATGAAGGTTTTGTGATATGTTTTATGGTGGATGCTTTATTTTTATACCACTCATGGTTTATGGATAAATTATTGACATTTCTTATGCTAGTTTTAATTCGAATGTTTGTGTTATGTTGAAACCTGTTCATATGAGGAATTCATTGGACTTAATAAGTGACAGGTGGAGCCCGCTATAGATCCTCGATTAATCGATAGGTATCATGAGACAAACTAGTTTAGTATCATAAGGCCTTGACAAAATCTTATTTGTAGTCTTGGCACAAGGACTTGACTATGTGTTTATGATATTCAGGATTATGAATTACATCATTATGAAAGTGGTTATTGATATTGCATGTGATTATTCGACTAGTAGAATATCAAAGTGAATAAGTAAATGGAATTAATTCATTTCATTTTTTCCATATTATTCTGAAGTTCATGTTTAAAAGGATTTTTTTATTTATAAATTGCCTTAAATGGATATGCCTATTTATGAGAGTTTCTGCTATATTGTAATCCTTTCTGAGCATCTGAGTTCACACATTTCGATGTTTTATTTTTCCTAGGATGTGAAGAAATATTTTATGAATGACATGCATGGATAGTATGAGGGGATATGAGTGTGTACTTTGGAGACAAGTTTTTTTTGTATTTTTTTCACTTTATGTTGTAATGTAAACTTTATGAATCTATCTAGTGATTCTAAGGCTACTAAACTAATTGGTCTTTCGAGACTTGATCTTTTATGAGAATTTGTAAAAATGATATTATTATTACCCTAACACATGTCTTAATTCTATTGGATAAGTATAGTTTGACCCAAAAAAAACCTTGGGAATAAAATATGAACCTCTTTGGTCCAATTGGATTATATTAGGACATTTATTATTACTTAATTCAAAGAAAAGTTAAAAGAGTTAAAATCAATGTTTAATAAATAAAACATTTTTATATGGGGTTATAAATAAGATAAAATCGATTATATATATTCAGTATAAATCTAAAAATATTTCCAACATAATGGTATTTTATTTATAATTTTTAGAAATTAAATAATTTAATTTATTTATGACACGATGTTGATGCTGTAATTACCTAATTAATAAAATATTAACATAATTTATATTATAAATATCCAAATAAATGTAATATAAGACTTTTTATGAATGACACTAATTTTATAGGTTAATATGGCAGATAAAGATTGGTTATATGAATTTGTTTCTAAGTAATAATGTTGTTATGAAATTATCAAAAACAAAATACCTAATAGTGTCAAAATTGACCTAAAAGTGTTTTTAAAACACATATTATATTATTAATTAATATTCTATTCCTAAAAATATATGGTTCAGAGAAAGGACTTATATAATGATATTTGTAACGTTACTTGACCAATTTGGGGACTCCTAGAATTATATACTAGGTTTATTAACTATATAATATAATGAATCAACGAGACATTGTAAATGTCAAACTATTTAACTACGAGTTAAATCAAAAAAGTAATGTTAATATAGTGACCCAAACCTATATAAAACCTCTTTTTTGAGTGGATTTAGACATATACTTACCTTAAACTTTAAATAATCCACTTTGGAGCCATTATAAGCAGAATATGAACTTATTATAAAATAATATTTCTAGCTTTTGCTATGGTTCCCCTCACCCCTCTTATAAAAGGGAACTCCCATTTCTCTCTAATACACACCATCAAAGCCTTTTTCCTCAGACAAACCCTTACAAAATATTTTCTCAACTTCCCTCAATTCATCCTAGAGGCCTTCCTTTGGTCAGAAATCCATCTTAAGGATCCCTTTTGATCAAATCAAAAGGAAGATTCCGAAGAAGGGGTCATGATTTCACCACCCTGTTTCAAGTTCTCTTATTCTACCACTTACTCTTTATTTGTTGTTTAAATTATAAAATAATAAATCCAGTATATTCTATATACTGTGATGTTATTATAAATATGGCAGAACTATATTCATTATCCTATCCATCTTATGAATGATAATTTCACTAGGCGAGTGTACGTACGGCTTACCGTCTCCACGGCATGGTGTAATTTGTTATTCAACATTGTGTTATTTGGATGGATATAATGATGAGTAATATGGTTATAAAAAATGAAAATAACATGATAATGTCTCTGTAAAATTAATATACCATCCAATTTCACAACTTTATGGAAATGATATTGTCTCTCGTGCGTACGTACAGATTTCTGTCTCCACAACGCGATGGGATTCATTTCCACATTCACCATTCAACGACGATTATAAAAATATATATATTACTAGGATGTATAAAATATATGAAAAAATAATGCTACTAAAGTTATATATATATATATATATGTACTTACATATATCATATTCATTTAGTTCCATTCAATACGAGATGAAAACAAATACAAATTTTAAGCATACGTACGGACTACCATCTCAATGAGCGGTGTTTTTCATTTCATATATATATATCTATTGTACATATTTATATTATAAATATATATTATATATAAATTATGTTTTATATTATGGAATTAATTAAAATTTAATCTATGTGATACAATCCAGAGTAACAAGTTAAAACACGTATGATAAAGAAAGGGATCATTACCCGAAATGTTAATTTAACATGGAAATTATTATTAAATAAGGAGTATAATGTAATAAATGAATCAAGTATGATATCATAAATATTAATATGGTTCTGGTATACTTTAAAAACATACTATGATCTTCATAAAGGAAGTTAAATGTACCCTCGACTAAAGGAATGTGCAAGCTATGGGGTCTTCATCTCACTTCTTATTCCCGTGAGATTCATGCCATATTGCCACTATAACCTTTTGTGTGGTGTATGTTATGCCCATAATTGTAATATTTCTGTAATACACTTTAATTTATGTGTATTTACATATTCATTGTATGATACTTATTTCATGGGGTGTATGTTTCGTATGCTACCAAATTGGTAAGGGTTAATTTCACAATCTCTTTATTATCTGAGGTGGGTTTTACATAAGTATCTACTGGGACATATTTATTATCAATGTCCATGTTTCATAATAGAGTTTTAAATGGGAGTATTTTTGTGGGACCTTTTACTAAAACATTATTTTAAATGTTTTAAATATTTATTCTTCTAAATCATTATCATTCATGTTCATGTTTTCAAAATGGGTTTTAAGGATTTAATTATATGGACATGAATGTTTTAAAAATACTAATTGCTTTAAAAAGATTCAAAGTGGCATTGAACACGTTAATTAAACAATTTCATTAAATGTCTCACTTTTTAAATTGTGAAACTTTTAATTTTTTCATGAAAAAATGGACATTACTATCAAAGAGTTTTACAAAACATTTTCATCTATGTCAACATCGTTTGTAAGATTTTAAGCTTATTTGAAGTTGAATTATTATTATTCAAAAAATCCAAATTTTATCGAGGGATTGTGATATTTTTTTACTATGGATGTGTTATTTTTACACCATTCATGGTTTATAGATAATTTTTTGACATTTTGTATGATAGTTTTAATAAAAATGTTTATGTTATGTTTAAACCATTTCATATGAGGAAAGAATTGGACTTAGTAAGTGACTGGTGGAGCCCGCTATAGCTCCTCGATGCATCGGTAGGTCTCATGAGACAAACTAGTGTCTTGGAACAAGGCCTTGAAAAAATATTATTTGTAGTCTGGCCCAAGGCCTTGACTATGTAGTTATTATAGTCTGGCATTATGCATTGCATCAATATAAAAGTCGTTATTGATATTGCATATGATTTTTCGACTAGTTGAATATCAATGTGGATATGTAAATGGAAGTATTTAATTTTATATTTTCCATATTATGCAGAAGTAAATGTTTAAAAGGCTTTTGTTTTAGTTGTACATTGTCTTAAATGTTTATACTTATTTATTAAAGTTTCCACTGTATTGCTTACCCTTACTGAGTGTTTGAGCTAACCCCTTTATATGTTTTATTATTTACAGGATTTCAAGAAGTGTATTGTGATTGATATGCATGGTTAAGCCAAAGGAATAATGGAGTTCATAAAGAATTATTTATATTGTTGTGTATTTCATAAATTGTAATGTAACATTCATGAATGTAATCTATTTTCCAAGACTGCTAAACTGGTCGGTCCATCGGGACATGATTCCTTGTAATCAAGCCAATGTATTAAAATATTGCACCGACCCCAGTTACCCAAAGTCATTGCATTATTACATAACATTGGCATGTTCATAAAAGAACAAGTCTTGAAATAAATATTAGATTAGTATCCTTGGAATCAGTAGATACATTCATAATGTCTACATTACCACATAAAGTGAAAAAATACAACAAAAACTTTTCTCCATAGACGACACTCATATCCTCTCATACTATCCATGCGGGTCAATCATAAAATACTTCTTCACATCCAAGGAAAAATTAAACACAGAAAGGGGTGATCTGAGATGCCTAGTAAGGATATCAATATAGCAGAAACTTTCATATATAAGCATAATCATTTAAAGAAATTTATAACTAAAACAAAAGGCTTTTAAAAATGAACATCAGTATAATAGGGTAGAAATAAAATGAAATAATTCCATTTACATCTTCACATAGATATTATACTAGTTGATTAATCACATGAAATATCAATAAACACTTTCATAATGATGGAATGCATAATGCCAGACTATCATAATCACATAGTCAAGGATTTGAGCCAATACTACGAATATGATTTTGTCAAGGCCTTGTGGCAAGACAATAGTTTGTCTCATGAGAACTGCCGATGCATCGAGGAGCTATAGCGGGATCCACCCATCACTTATTATGTAAAATGCATTCTTTATATGAACAGGTTTAAACATAACATAAACATTAATATTAAAACTAGCATAATAATTGTCAATACTTTCTCCATAATCCATGAATTTTAAAAAAATAACACATCCACAGTCAAACATATCACAAAACCTAAATTACAATATGGAAGTATTGTATAATAATACATCAACTTCAAATAAGCTTAAAATCTATCAAAGGATGTTGATATATTTCTAGAAGATTTACCCGGTCATCATCCAGAATGAGAAATTGATATTTTCATTGATTTAATTCCTGGTTCATGACCTATATCGAAGACCCCTTATAGAATGACCACTGTGGAATTAGTTGAACTAAAGAAACAACTAGATGAATTGAGAAATAAAGGATTTATTCTCCCTAGTGTTTCTCCATGGGGAGCCTCATTCCTTTTGTTAAGAAGAAAGATGGATCCATGAGGTTATGTATCGACTACAAGGAAATCAATGCTATAACAATAAATAACAAGTATCCCCTACCTCGCATTGATGATTTATTTAACAAACTGCATGGATCTCAATATTTTCTAAGATTGACCTTTGATCTGGATACCATCAGTTGTGTGTGAAGAAGGAAGACATTCTGAAGACAGCATTTCGAACCATGTACGGGCATTACGAGTTTACAGTAATGCCTTTTGGATTGACTAATGCACCCTCTATCTTCATGGATCTAATCAATAGAGTTTTATAGGAATATATCCATGATTTTTAGGCGGTATTTTTTAATGATATCTTTGTATATTACAAAAGCTATGAAGATCATGAAAATAACTAGTGCGTTATTCTAATGACTCTTAGAAGACATGAATTATATGGGAAGTTTAGCAAGTGTGAATTCTGGAATCAAAATATTTCTTTTCATGGTGATATTATTTCTATGTATGGAATATCTATTGATTCTTTTAAGACCAAGGCAATCCAAAAATGGCCAGCACCGACGAGTATAACTGAGGTACAAAATTTTATTTTTTTTAGCAGGTTATTATCGACGTTTCGTCCAGAAATTTTCTCGGTTGGCTAACCCATTAACAATTCTCACACGTAATGGGGTTAAATTTGTTTTGGAAAAAATGTGTGAATAATGTTTTGATGAAATAAAGAGAAGATTATTCAATGCTTTTATATTGTCACTACCAATGGGGAATGAACGGTTTGTTATTTATAATGATGCATCGAAGAAAGGTCATTGTTGTGTACATATACAAAATGATAGTGTTATTGCCTATGCATAACGACAACTGAAAAATCTTGAGAAAAACTATCCTACTCATGATCTTGAGTTAGTTGATCTAATCATTACATTGAATGTATGGAGACATTATCTCTATGGTGAAAAATGTGAGATATATACCGATCACAAGAGTTTGATGTATATTTTCTCACAGAAAGAACTCATCATGAGTTAATGGAGATGGTTTGAATTACTCAAGGATTATGATTTCACGACACACTGCCACCCAAGGAATGAAAATAAGGTGGTAGATGCTTTGAGCAGAAAGAATCATGGAGTTTTACACAATATGAGAGTGGAAAAGGATGTAATGTTCATGGATCTAGTAAAGATGGATATAGGAATCACCATGGATGGTGAAACATCAAAACTTTTTCAAATTGTTCCCAAAAAATATTTATTAGAAAGGATAAAGTGTTCCCAAATATATGATGAAGAGTTTAAAAATAATATAAATTCTATGAATCATGGGAGAATGAGTGACTTTGTGTATGAATATGGAATTTTGAAATTTGGGAAGAGACATTCTGTTCCTGATATACCTGATCTAAAAATAGAATTGTTGGATGATGATCATAGTTCCAATTTCTCTATACACTCTGAGAGCACCAAAATGTATAGAGATTTAAAGGAACAATTTTGGTGTGAAAACATGAAGCAAGAGATTGCTGATTTTGTGTTAATATATATGGTTTGTCAACAAGTGAATATTGGAAGGCAATAGCCTGGAGGAGTCATGAAACCTCTTTCCATACCTTAATGGAAATTGGATAATATCACGATGGACTTTGTCATGGGACTACTAAAGACTCATAGTAGGATTGATGAAATATGGGTCATTGTTGATTATATTACCAATTCATAACATTTTCTTGTTATAAAGGAATATTTACCAATTGAACGTCTAGAAAGAATATATATTAATGAAGTTGTGTGACTTCATGGAGTACCCCTATCGATTGATACAAATTTTGATCCTCATTTTACTTCATGATTATGGAATAGTCTTTATAAGGTCATTGATATTGAGCTTCATTTGAGAACTGCCTAACACCCCCAAAAAGATGGACAATTAACTTGGACTATTCAATCCTTAGAATACATGTTGAGATCATGATCACCTGACTTTTAGGGTATGTGGGGTTAATATTTCTCTCTGGTATAATTTTCATATAACAACAGATTCCATTAGAGTATTCAGATGGAACCATATAAGGAATTATATGGAAAGAGTTGTCGTACACTAACCAGTTGGGATGACGTTGGTGAAAGAAAACTTGTAGGCCCAGAACTGGTGAAGGAAACGATTGAATATGTGAAGGTAATCCAAAACCACATCAATGTAGCTCAAAGTAGGCAGAAGAGCTATGCCGATAACTGAAGGAAGGATTTGTAATTTCAGGTAGGAGATCATGTTTTTTGAATGTATCTCCATGGAAAGGTGTTATACATTTTGGTATGATGGGTAAATTGAGTCCCAGGTACATCGGACCTTTTGAAATTAAAGAACGAATTGGGGATGTAGATTACCGTTTAGAAATGCTTCCAAGTCTCTCCAAAGTTCATGATTTTTTCCACGTATCACTGTTGAGAAAATACATGCCTGACCCAACACATGTACTAACCTATGAGTAATTAGAACTGGAACCCGATCTATCTTATTGCGAAGATCCCAACAGGATTCTTGATAACATAGAACAAGTGATGAGAAACCGGACGACTCGTCGGGTAGAAATTCTATGGAGAAACCATAAGATTGAAGAAGCAACATCAAAAACCAAAGAACTTATAATGGAGAACCACCAAAGTCTTTTTATGCAGTAATATTCTAGAAATTTCAAGGAAGAATGTTTTTGAAGGATTGGAGAATGTAACACCCCAAATTTCTATGGTACGCCTCTCTTTGAATAATATAGTAGTGTGAGTTGTACGCAATGTCGAGTTCTAACACACATCACAACCAATCAAACTAGCTTTTATGAATTGTAATACCCACTTTTTGAAATATTATAAATTTTATCTTTCAAAATGGACTTCATTTTTGGATTAAAAATATCGAAATTAGATTAGGGTGAATTTTTTAATTTTTCTGACAACATTCAATTTTTGAGGAATAGTGAAAAAACACTGAGTTATAGTTTAAGACCGAGTTTTAATTTTAATAATTATTTACTTTATTTAAATTTAATTAAGGTCAAAATAGACACGTAATACCTATATATGTTAAATTTAATTCATTAGAGTCAATTTATAATAATATTAAATATATAAAAATTTCATAGTACTTTTCACCGTCATTTACCCTTCTCCTAGAAGAATTTGCAAATTCACATAAAACATAATTTTACCACCACTGTGAGTGGAATTTCAAAAATCTGACAGACATAGTTGATATTAGTAAATAAAATTTGGTTCAATAAGGAAAAAATAATTTTTGGTGAATAGTAACTTTTTACTTTAATTTACCACGATTAAAAGTAAATAGGTTAATTAAGGTTAACAATGATATTAATATTACCCTAACACATGTCTTAATTCTATTGGAAAAATTTATTTCGACCACAAACAACCGTAGGAATACAATATTATCATTTAGGTCTACATGGTTTAGATTTGGACATTTATTATTATTTAATTCAATGGACAGTTAAAAGAGTTAAAATCAATGTTTAATTACTAAAACATTTTTAATATAGTGTTATACATAAGATAAATTAGATTTTAAATATTAATTAGAAAGATAAAAATATTTCCTATATAATGGTATTTTATTTATAATTTTTAGACATTAAATAATTTAATTTTTTTATGACACAATGTAGATGCAGTAATTACATAATTAATGAAATAATAAAATAATTGATATTATAAATATTGAAATAAATTTAATTAGAGAATTTTTATGAATTACACTAATTTTAATTGTTAATATGTCATATTAGGACTAGTTATATGAATTTATTTCTATGTAATAATTACGTTATGAATTTATCAAAAACAAAATACCCAATAGTGTCAAAATTGACATAAAAGAGTATTTAAAACAAATACTATATGATTAATTGATATTCTATTCATAAAAATCTATGGATCGGACAAAGGAATTCTATAATGATATGTGTATCATTAATGGACTAGTTTGGGGTCTCTTGGAGGTTTATAGTTTGTTTATTAACCATATAATAAAAAAATACAAAGAGACATGGTAAATGTCAACCTAATTAACTTAGAGTTAACACTAAATGATAAGGTTAGTAAAGTGACCAAAACCAGTCTAAAACCAATTTGTTGAGTTTTTTTCAACTCATCCCCACCTTATATTAGAAATAAATCAGTTTGGAGCCATTAGAAATAGAATATGAATTTATTATAAAATAATATTTCTATCTTTTCCAAAGGTGCCCCTCACCCCTCTTATAAAAGGGAACTCCACCTTCTCTCTAATTCAAACCATAAAATCCTTTTGGCCCAGAAAAACCATAAAACTATACCCTCCCAACTTCCCTCACTTCATCCTAGATGCCTTATTTTTATCTGAAATACAATATAAGGATCCCTTTTGATCAAATCAAAAGAAAGAACCCGAAGAAGAGATAATGTTTGCACCACCCACTTTCAAGTTCTTTTCTTCTTCAACTTCTTCTTTCTTTTTTATTTCCATTCTAAAATAATAACTCCATTGTATTCTATATATTTTGATGTTGTCATAAATATGGTTCATCCATATTCTGTATTCTATCCATTTTTTGAATGACATGTCACCATACGTGCGTACGTACGGCCAACCGTCTCCATGTCATGGTGTAATTGTTATTCAAAACATTATTATTTGGATGGGTATGATAATGATGTTTAATTGATGAAAATAATAAATATAACATGATAATGATTCTGTACATATGATATACCATCCAATTATATATTATTTTAATATTTAAAAAATGATATTGTTTCTCGTGCGTACATACGGACTACCGTCTCCACGAACACGATTGGATTCATTCCCATCGTATCCATTCAAGACTAATTTTCATTCGATGATTAAAAATAATTTTTAAGGACTTGATATCATTTTGGATATGGATAACATACAACCTATGAATAACAAACATGGATTATGTAACAAAACATATAAAAGAAAATGAGTAAGTGAACACCCGAAACAATGATAATACTAAAATATTATTAACAATGAAATGTTAAAAGATCATATATGATATCATATTAATCACTATGATTCTTTTATAATTTAATAACAACTATTTAACCATTATACAGAATGTAAAAATACCTTTAATCATGGAAAAGTACAAGGTATGGGTTTATTTCACAATCTCTTCATTATCTGAGGCTGTTTATACGTAATTTTCTACTAGGACATCTTTATCATCCACATCCATGTTTCTTAAAAATGTATTTAAAATAATTATTAGTATTTTATAAAATATGGGTTAAAGTCATTTATACCCTTGTTTTACTTTTTATAATGTAATCTTTCCGTCATTTTCCAAACAAGTTCTTTTTTAACCGTTTCGATAGAATTAAGGTATGAATGACTTTTTTTAACTTATATGGAGGGTGATGCTATTTTCCGTCGTTATAAAATCGTCGAAGCTTCCTTAAAATCCTATAAAAATATTTTCAAAGTAATTTTTTTTTATAATTATGTGACTTTTAAAAGATATAAAAAAACATATATTTCTCTTAAATAGTTTTGATTTCATCTATGTCAACATCCTTTGATAGATTTTAAGCTTATTTGAAGTTGATATATTATGATAAAAAACATCCATATTGTAATGAAGGTTTTGTGATATGTTTGAATATGGATGTGTTATTTTTATACCATTCATGGTTTATTGAGAAAGTATTGACATTTTATATGCTAGTTTTAATACGAATGTTTATGTTATGTTTAAATCGGTTCATATGAGGAATGCAATGGAGTTAATAAGTGACGGGTGGAGCCTGCTACAGCACATCAATGCATTGGTAGGTTTCATGAGACAAACAAGTGTCTTGTCACAAGGCCATGACAAAATCTTGTTTGTAGTCTTGGCACATGGCCTTGACTATGTGGTTATGATAGTCTAGTATTATTCATTACATCATTATGAATGTGGTTATTGATATTGCATGTGATTATTTGACTAGTAGAATATCCATGTAAATAAGTAGATTGAATTATTTAATTTCGTTTTTGCCATATTATTTTGAAGTTCATGTTTATAAGGCATTTGTTTTATTTATACATTGCCTTAAATGTTTATGCCAATTTATGAAAGTTTCCGCTATATTGTTATCCTTATTGAGCATCTGAGCTCACCCCTTTCTATGTTTTATTTTTCCCAAGATGTGAAGAAATATTTTATTAATGACCTGCAAGGATAGTATGAGGGGATATGAGTGTGGTCTATGGAGACAAGTTGTTTTTGTAGTTTTTCACTTTATGTTGTAATGTAATCATTATGAATGTATCTAGTAATTCCAAGGCTACTAAACTAATCGGTCTTTTGAGATTTGATATTTTATGATCAAGGGTAAAAATGATATTATTATTACCCTAACACATGTCATAATTCTATTCGATATGTATCGTTCGAAAAGAAAACCTTATGAGTAAATTATGAACCTCTTTGCTCATCTGGGATTAGATTAGGACATTTATTGTTATTTAATTCAAAGGAGAGTTAATAGAGTTAAAATCAATGGTTAATATATAAAACATTTTTAATATGAAGTTATACATCAGATAAATTAGATTATAGATATTCATTAGAAAGAATTAAATATTTCCTAAATAATGGTATTTTATTTATAATTTTTAGACATTAAATATTTTAATTTATTTATGACACAATGTTGATACAGTATTAATAATAAATAAAATAATAACTTAATTGATAATATAAATATACAAATAAATGTAATTTGAGACTTTTTTTGAATCCCACTAATTTTCAAGGTTAACATGACATATTAGGATTGGTTATATGATTTTTTTTCGAAGTAATAACGCTATTATAAAATTTTCAAAAACAAAATACCCAATATTGTCAAAATTGTCATAAAAGAGTTTTTAAAAAAAAATTATATTATTAATTGATATTCTATTCCAAAAAATCGAATGATCTTCCAAAGGACTTATATAATGATAGGTGTATCATTAATGGACCACATGGGGATGCTTGAAAATATATTGTATGTTGATTAACTATATAATAGAAAAATAAAAAGAGACACGATAAATGTCAAACTATTTAACTAAGAGTAAAATAAGAATGATAAAGTTAATATAGTGACCCAAACCTGTATTAAACATATTTTTTGAGTTTTTTTCAACCTATCCCCGCCTTAAGATTTAAATAATCCACTTTGGAGCCATTAGAAGGCAAATATTAATTTATTATAAAATAATATTTCTAGCTTTTCCTAAGGTTCCCCCACTCCTCTTATAGAAGTGCACACCCACTACTATCTAATTCACACCTTCAAAGACTTTTGGCTCGGCCCACCCCTACCCAAATATTTTCTCAACTTCCCTAAATTAATCCTAGAGTCCCTCCTTTGGTCATAAATCCAACTTAAGGATCCCTTTCATTCAAATCAAAAGGAAGAACCTGAAGAAGAGGTAATGATTTCACTACCCTCTTTCAAGATCACTTATTCTTCCACTTACTCTTTCTTTGTTGTTTAAATTATAAAATAATAACTCTATTACATTCTATATATTGTGATGTTTTTATAAATATGACACAACTATATTCATTATCCTATCCATCTTATGAATGATAATGTCACCATGTGTGCGTACGTACGGCTTACCGTCTCCACGTTGTGGTGTAATTTGTTATTCAACACTATGATATTTTGATGGATATAATGATGAGTAATATGTATATAAATAATGAAAATAACATGATAATGTCTTTCAAAATTAATATACCATCCGATTCCACAACTTTAAGGAAATGATTAGGTTCCTCTTGCATACGTACGGATTACCTTCTCCACGACGTGATGTGATTCATTTCCACGTTCACCATTCATAGACGATTATAAAAAAATATATATTACTAATAAGTATATAATATATGACATAATAATGATACTGGAGATATATATATATATGTACTTACATATATCTTATTCACTTAGTTCCATTCAATAAGAGATGAAAACGGAAACAACGTTTAAGCGCACGTACGAGATACCATCTCCAAAAAAGAGGTTTTTAATTTCATATATAAGCCTATTATACATATTTATATTCTAAATATATATGATATATAAATCATGTTTTATATTATGGATTACTTAAATCTTGATCTAAGTGATACAATCAAAAGTAAAAAATAAACACATGTACGATAAAGAAAGAGATTATTACCCAAAATGTTAATTTAACATGGAAATTGTTATTAAATGGGCAGTATAAAGTAATAAATGAATAATATATGATATCATAAATATTAATAGGTTCAGGTATACTCTAATAACATACTACGATCTTTATATTGGAGATTAAACGTACCCTCGACTAAAGGAAAGTGCAAGCTAAGGGGTTTTCATCTCACTCCTTATTCCCATGAAATTCATGCAATATTGCAACTATTACCTTTTGTGTGGTGTATGTACTGACCATAATTTTATTCTTTGTTTAATAAACATTAATTAATGTTTATTTACATATTCATTGTACGATACCTCTTTCATGGGGTGTATATTTAATAAATTACCAAATTGGTAAGGGTTAATTTCACAGTCTCTTTATTATCCAAGGATATTTTTACATCAGTATCATCTTAGACATATTTATTATCCATGTCCATGTGTCATAAAAGAGTTTTCAAAGGGATTCTTTTTAATGTAATTTTTACTAATGCATCATTTTAAATGTTGTAAATATTTATTCTTCTAAATCATTCTCATTAATGTCCATGTTTTCAAAATGGTTTTTAAAAATTTATTTATATAGACATGAATGTTTTAAAATTGTTAATTCCAATCAAAAGTTTCAAAGTGGTATTTGAAAATTTTATTAAAAAATGTATTTAAATGTATACCTTTCTAAATTGTGAAACATATAAATGTTTTCATGAAAAAATGGATATTTCTCACAAAGAGTTTTACAAAAAAAATTCATCTATGTTGACATCCTTTGATGGATTTTAAGCTTATTTGATGTTGATTTATTATGATTCAAAACATCCATATTTTATTGAGAGTTTTGTGATATGTATGACTGTGGATGTGTTATTTTTACACCATTCATGGTTTATGGATAATGTATCGACATTTCATATGATAGTTTTAATACAAATGTTTAGGTTACGTTTTATTCTTTTCATATGAAGAAATAACTGGACTTAGTAAGTGACTGGTGGCGCCCGCTATAGCTTCTTGATGAATTGGTAGGTCTCGTGAGACAATCTAGTGTCTTAGCACAAGGCCATGAAAAAATCATATTTGTAGTCTTGGAACAAGGCCTTGACTATATGGTTATGATAGTCTGAATTATGCATTCCATCATTATAAAAGTGGTTATTGATTTTGCATGTTATTATTCAACTAGTAGAATATCCATTTGAATAAGTAAATGGAATTATTTCATTTTATTTTGGCCATATTATGCTTAAGTTCATGTTTAAAAGGCTTTTGTTTTAGTTGTAAATTTCCTTAAATGTTTATGCTTATTTATGAAAGTTTTCGCTGTATTGCTTACCATTAATGAGCGTTTGGGCTCACCCCTTTCTATGTTTTATTTTTCACAGGATTCCAAGATGTGTATTGTTATTGATATGTAGGGTTACGCCAAGGGAATAATGTCCTTCATGAAGAATTATTTATTTTATTTTTTATGTTATAAAGTGTAATGTAACATTCAGGTATGTAATCTATTTTCCAAGACTGTTAAACCAATCGGTCCTCCAGGACGTGATTCCTTGAAATCATGCCAATGTATTAAAATAATGCACCGACCCCAGTTACCCAGAGTCGGATTATTATTACATAACATTAGAATGATCATAAAAGATCTTGTCTCGAAAGACCGATTAGTTTAGTAGCCTTGGAATCAACAGATACATTCATAATTTTTACAATACAACATAAAGTGAAAAACTACAACAACATATTGTCTCCATAGACCACACTCATATCCTCTCATACTATCCCTGAAAATCATTCATAAAATACTTCTTCACATTCTAAGAAAAATAAAACTTTGAAAGCGGTGAGCTCAGATGCCCAGTAAGGATAAAAATATAGCGGAAACATTCATATATAAGCATAAACCATTAAAGAAATTTATAACTAAAACAAAGGCCTTTTTAACATGAACATCATTATAATATGGTAGAAATAAAATAAAATAATTCCATTTACTTATTCACATGGATATTCTAACAGTCAAATAATCACATTAAATGTCAATAACCACTTTCATAATGAAGGAATTAATAATTTCAAACTCTCATAACCACATAGTCAAGGCCTTGTGCCAAGACTACAAATAAGATTTTGTCAAGGCCTTGTGCCAAGATACTAGTTTGTCTCATGTGGCCTACCGATGCATCGACGAACTATAGCGGGCTCCACCCGTCACTTACTATTTCCACTGAATTCCTCATATGAACAGGTTTAAACATAACATAATCATTTATATTAAAACTGGAATACGAAATGTCAATACATTCTCCATATACCATTAATGTTATAAAAATAACACATCCAATGTCAAACATTCACAATACCTTCATTACAGTATGGATGTTTTGTATCATAATAAATAAAATTCAGATAAGCTTAAAATCTATCATAGGATGTTGAAATATTTCTAGAAGATTTACTCGGTCATCCTCTAGATCGAGAAATTGAGTATTCTATTTATTTAATTCTTGGATCAAGGAATATATCGAACACCCCTTATAGAATAGCCACTATAGAATTAGTTGAACTAAAGAAACAACTACATGAATTGTGTAATAAGGGATTTATTCGCCCTAGTGTTTCACCATGGGGAGCCCATGTCCTTTTTGTTAAGAAGAAAGATGGATCTATGCGGTGATGTATCGACTATAGGAAAATCAATGATATAACAAAAAAGAACAAGTATCCCCTAGATCTCATTGATGATTTATTTGACCAACTGCATGGAGCTCAATAATTTTCAATGACTGACCTTCGATCTGGATACCATCATTTGTGTGTGAAGAAGGAAGACATTCCGAAGAAAAAATTTCGAACCATGTACGGGCATTACGAGTTAATTGTAATGCATTTTGGATTGACTAATGCACCCTATGTATTCATGAATCTAGTAAATAGAGTTATCAAGGAATATATCGATGATTTTATGGTAGTATATTTTGAGGATATCTTGGTATACTCCAAAGCCTATGAAGATCATGAAAATCACTTGCGCATTATTCTAAAGACTCTTAGAAGACATGAATTATATGAGAAGTTTAGCAAGTGTGAATTCTGGCTTCAAGAGATTTCTTTTCATGGCCATATTGTCTCTATGGATGGAATCACTATTGACCTTTCTAAGACCAAGGCAATCCAATAATGGACAGCACCGACAGTTATAACTGAGGTACAAAGTTTTATTGGTTTAACAGGTAATTATCGACGTTTCGTCCAGAATTTTTCTCGGTTGGCAAACCCATTAAGAAAGCTCACACATAAAGGGGTTAAATTTGTTTGGACAAAAGAGCGTGAAGAATTTTTTGAAGAACTGAAGAGAAAATTATCCAATGCTCCTATACTGATTCTACCATCGGGGAATGATGGGTTCGTTATTTTTAGTGATGCATCGAAGAAAGGACATTGTTGTGTCCTTATGCAGAATGATAGGGTTATTGCCAATGCATCACGACAGCTGAAAATTCATGAGCAAAACTATCCAACTCATGATCTTGATATAGTTGTTGTAATCATTTATTTGATGATATGGAGACATTATCTCTATGGTGAAAAATGTGAGATATATACCAATCAAATGAGTTTGAAGTATATTTTCTCATAGAAAGAACTCAACATGAGGAAAAGGAGATGGATTGAATTATTCAAGGATTGTGATTGCACAATACACTACCACCCAGGGAAGGAAATATGGTGGCAGATGCTTTGGGCATAAAGGATCATGGAGTTTTGAACAAGATGAGAGTTGAAACAGATCCAATGTTCATGGATCTAGTAAATATGGATATGGGAATCACCAAGGAAGGTGAAACATCAATACTTTTTTCAAATGGTTTCCAAACCATCTTTAGAAGAAAGGATAAAGAGTTCTCAGACTGATGATGAAGAGTTTAAAAAGAAGATTAAAGATGTGAATGACGGGAGATTGAGTGACTTTGTGTATTAATATAGAATTTTGAAATTTGGGAAGAGACTTTGTGTTCCTGATATACCTGATCTAAAAAGAGAATTGTTGGATGATGCTCTTAGTTCCAATTTCTCTCTACACCCTAGGAGCACCAAAATGTATAATGATTTAAAGGAAAATTTTTGGTGGGGAAACATGAAGAAGGAGATTGCTGATTTTTTGTCAATATGTGTGGTTTTTCAACAAGTGAAAGCTGGAAGGAAACATCTTGGATTAGTCATGAAACCTCTTCCCATAACTTAGTGGAAATGGGATAATATCACGGTGGACATTATTATGGGACTGCCAAAGACTCCTAGATGGAACGATGCAATATGGGTAATTTTTGATCGTCTTACCAAGTCAGCACATTTTATTGCTATAAGGGATGATTTACCACTTCAACGAGTAGCAAAACTAAATATTAATGAAGTTGTGTGACTACATGGAGTACCCCTATCGATTGTTTCAGATTGTTATCCCCATTTTACTTCATGATTCTGGAAGAGTCTTCAGAAGGCCTTTGATATTGAACTACATTTGACTATTGCCTACCACTCCCAAATATATGGACAATCACAACGGACTATTCAAACCATATAATACATGATGAGATCATGCTCACTTGACTTTCAGGGTATGTGGGATAAATATCTACCTCTGGTAGAATTTTTCTATAGCAATAGATTCCATTCGAGTATTCAGATGGAACCATATGAACTGTTTTATGGAAAGAGATGTCGCATACTGACCTGTTGGGATGATTTTGGTGAATGAATACTTATAAGCCCAGAACTGGTGGAGGAAATTATGGAGAAGGTGAAGGTAATCCAAAACCACATCAAAGAATTTCAAAGTAGGCAGAAGAGATGTGCCGATAACCGAATGAAGGATTTGGAATTTAAGGTCAGAGATCATGTTTTCTTGAAGGTATCTCCATGGTAGGTTGTTATACATTTTTGTAAGAAGGGTAAATTGACTCCCAGGTACTTTGGACCTTTCGATATTCTAGAAATAATTGGGGTTGTAGCTTACCATTTGGCAATGCCTCAATGTCTCTTCAATGATTAGGATGTGTCCATGTATCACTGTTGAGAAAATACATGCCTGGACCAATGCATGTACTCACCTTTGAGGAATTAGAACTGGAACACAATCTGTCTTATTCTGAAGAGTCTGTCAGGATTCTTGATACGAGAGAACAAGTGCTGAGAAACTGGACAACTCATCTGGTATAAATTCTATGGATAAACCCTAAGATAGAAGAGGAAACCTGGAAACCCGAGTAACATATGATGAAGAACCACCTGAGTCTTTTTATGTAATAATATTCTAGAAATTTAAAGGACGAAATTATTTGAAGTTGGGGAGAATGTAACACCCCATACTTCTACAATATGCTTCTCTTTGAATAATCCAGGATCGTGTGTTGTACGCAACATCGAGTTCTAACACACACCACAACCAATTAAACTAGATGTTATGAATAGTAATACCCACATCATTAAATATTATAAATTTTATCTTCCAAAATGGAATTAATTTTTGGATTCAGAATATCTATATTAGCTTTGGGTCAGTTTTTGATATTTTTCTAAAAACATTCAATTTTTTATGAAAAGTGAAAAACACTGAGTTATTGTTTAAAACCGAATTTCTATTTTAATAATTATTGTAACATCCTAGCTAAATAATGAATATTACTTATTATTTTTATTAATATTTGTGAATAAAATATTAATATTACCTTAAAAGGGATGCTATGTTCGATGGCGTACCCAATACGCAACAACAAGTTTTTGAAATTTTATAATGAACACCAATAATAGAATAATATTATTCCAAATGGTATTTTACACATAGCCGTTGTATTAAAGGGAATGAATAGGAATAACTAAAATATGATTATATATGTTTTTTAAATGTTTTTACTTTTATCCAATAAATGATAGAGGCTTAAAATAATAAAAGAATTCAATTTTAAGCATAAATAATATAATATTCACTCAAATGTAGATTTATCACTTTTTGATGGAGAAACCTCTTTAAAAATAGTTTTGGTCACTCTTATACATTTTATTGGACCAAATCAAATCCTTATTTAGAATTGAGACATCAATATTTACTTTGTGTATTTTTTTGTTATTTTTCCTATAAAGTTCTTTTTTTAATGAATAGTGAAAATGTTGTATTTCAATTCAAAACCTCCTTTTAATCCAATTTATTTATATGATTAGGTTATATTTTTAATTGGTTTTAAAGTGAAATTATGATATATTTTTACCATTTAATCCAATGGTGGACTTTTCAATTAATTTCACCATGAAATTGGACATAAACAAATGCCAAGCTTTTGATATATATTATTTCTAAAAAACATGCAATTTGTATTGACAACAGGTGTTAATTATTAAATTAATTAATTCAACTTATATTATTTGAATTAGGTAAAATATAAATCATTTTTGAATTTGGAATATCAAATATAGATTAGGGTTAATTTTTGGTATTTTTCTAAAAAACATCAATTTTTGATGAATAGTGAAACCACTAAGTGGTAATCAAGCAAACTGATTTTTCGTTTAAATGAATGTTTACCACTTATGTGTTTTGAATTTCAAAAATCCGACATACATGGTTGTCATTATTATGTAAAATTTGGTTCAATGGGATGAAAATAATTTTTTGGTGAATAGTATTTTTTCATTAATCGCGATTAGAGGTAATTAGTGTAATTTAAGGTACAAATGATGTTATTATAATATGAAAACACCATTACACTTGTCCTACCCCTATTTTATGTGTCATGGCCGACCATTACAACCCATGGGCCAATTTGGGGGACCCCATGGACCCACTTGGGAGGGATAATGACATTAATTCCTTTTTTTAAGTAAAAGTAATAATGCCACAAACATGTATTGTTTTACTAAAAAAAGATTTTACATGGGGTGATACAAGTAATATTTTTGACTATAAATATTCATTAGAAATCTAAAAATATTTCCAACATCATGGTACTTGTTTTATAATTTTTAGACATTTAATAAATTAATTTATTTATGAAATCATGATGATGCAACCATTACCTCATAAATGAATTGTTTAAATAAAATGAAAAGATAATGTGAAATATAAGACATACACATTCCCAAAAACTATTGGATGAGTATATTTTGAACCCTTATAACCTTATACTCGGAAAATATCTTTGTGGGGCCACAAAAATCCGAAAATCCATTTCTTAATAATATAACTTTCATGATTTCCAAAAGATCCACTCCTCTCCTCTTATAAAAGGTCCCCCACCTCAACCACCTTTCCCACACATCTAAAGCCTTTGGATCGGCCAAACTCTGCCCACATACTCTCTCCACGTCCCTATCCTCATTCTAGAAGCCTCACTTTGGGCAGAATCCCTTCCAAGGAAGCCTTTGGGCTCAAATGAAAAAGAGTTTCTCTTTTAAAGGTAATGCTTTCTCTAATGTTCATTTGTTTTATTATGCTTCTCCAACCCCCTAAACTTATTTTATTACATTATTTTGTAACAACACCAGTATCTCCTTTATACTAGGATGTTGTTATGAAATGTATTTGAGCTACACTTACACACACCTACATCTAATGGTTAATGAACATACTGTTTCTGTGGATGGAAAATTTCTGCCTCACGAAACGATGATTGTTCAATATTCTTCAAACACCTTTCATGGTGTCCATTATGATGTCACTGTATTTATAAATGATATATATTGAGTTTATGTTTTCCTTATGATTCTGTATTTTTCATTTATGCCATATCTTTATGGATTCCATTATGGGAAAACGCGATATCTTCATTTTAGGAAGTGCGGACTACTGCCCACTCAAAGTGATTTGATTCGTTAATGCCATATGTGGGACGTATAAAGGATGGAGTTAATGATTTTATAAATGGAATTATACTGTAATTATAATATACCTATGTACCATTATGTTTTAATTCCATTAACGTATGAAATATAAATGGAATTAGCGTTCATGTGTACGTACAGATTACCGTCTCCCTGAACGGTGTGTTTCATTTCTCATGTCCAAATGTTATGTACTATTATATGTACATATGTATAGTGGATTTTTATGATATATATTACATCTAAATTATGAATATCATTCTTTAATTATTATATATATCTCAATTATTTTAATTCAATTAATATGACAAAGAAATGGAAGTAGCGTTCATGCATACGTACGGCTTACCGTCTCCATGAACGGTGCATTTCATTTCATAATCTAAATGATTATGTAATATTATTAATGTGTGTATATACTGGATATAAATGATATCTAAATCATGAATATCATTCCTGAGATAATTTATATTTGACTATACGAACAACATGTAAGTGTAAGAAGTCCATTTTGGACTTAAGAGGAAAATATCAACAAAACGAATGTTATTAACTTAAATAATTACATAGTGTTCATAACACAGTGATAAGTGATATAAAAGGAATAATAAACTTGAAAAATGTTCTTATGCAACTAAAAATTGACTCATGTTTATTATTCAAGAGATTAAAGAAATATCGAGTCATGTCGGACACAAGATAAGGGATCCTACCTATCTTTTTATTTTCAAGTACTCTCTTTTATGTCATTTATTTTATGATCCATGTTCTTAAGTTGGAGGATGTACTTTTATATTCATCATAATGTCCAATTTATGTTAATATTATGATATAATATCTCTTTATTTCATCAATTCATTTTAAGAATGTTTCAGCGGCGCCGTTAGGCTGCCGAATTTTTGTAAAGGATTCATTCACTCTTCTCATTTTCAAAGTTCTATTTTCATGTCAAGTCTTTTTAGTTCCTTGTTCTTATGTTGGGGTATGATATATATATCCATCATAATTTCCTTTTATTTTCATATGATGAGATACCCTATTTGATCTCATCAATCCATTTTTGGGATTTCTAAGTCGCGCCGTTAGGTTGCCGAATTTTCATAAGGCAATTTTTCATCTCACTTTTATTCCCGTGAGATTCATGCTACATTCTCCACTATTTCCTTTTGTGTGGTTTATTTACTGAACATGATTGTATTCTTTTTTTAATCTAATCTAATCTATGGGTGTTTACAACTTCATTGTATGACCCTTATTTCATGGGGTGTATGTTTCGAATGTTACCCAAATCGGTAAGGGATTCTTTCACCCACCTCTTTTTAAAAGACATCTTTTTGTTATGTAATTTAATTTACATATTTTTATGTTGGGATATGTTATTATATATCCTTATTTAAGTAAATTTTATGTTCAAGTGATGAGATACCATTTTTTCTCTGATGAGATAATTTTATTAATTTTAAAGTGACGCCATTAGGCTGTCAAATTTTACCAAGGGAACTTCTTAACCCATTTTCGATTTCTTTGGGTTCAACATGTAGTTATTGAATATTTCATCCATTGAATATGTGTGAATTACCTTTGATTGTTTCACACTTAATATCCACTTATATTGGGTGTATTTATATTTGTCACACATAAGTATGAGCTTGATTTATCATTAATTTAAGGATACCTTCTTTATAAGGGATTTCGTCTCATTTTACATTTCTATTGAGACTTCATTGTTTTGATGCCTAAATTCACTCTTATATGGTGTATATACTGTCCATTGGAATATTGTATCATGAATTCCCTTTATTCTCATGATATTATAATTTTCTGACTAAATTTTATTCCTCAAATATTGGTATTCAAGTGTCTCTCATTTTGTTAAAAAACCTTCCAAAATAATTTCATTTTAAATGTTCTTATAAATATTTTGCATTAGTATCCATGTTTTCAAAATGGTTTTAAGGATTTATTTATATGGATATTAATGGTTTAAAATGTTAAAATCTTCAAAGTGGTATGAGACACTTTGATTCAAAAATATCTTTATTAAATGTTATAAATGGTTTTGAAAAATGGTTTTTAGAATGGATTCATTACTTCAATATCTTAAAATGTTATATTGTTATTACAATGTGGGAATGTTATCTTTCCATTATTCTTAATTTATGTGATATGATTATGTTATGGTTCTTGGGCATTGTTTATTAAGACAGGTGGTTCTGTGATAAACTAAGGGAGGGTGAGCCTGATATAGCTCTCCAATGCATTGGGTAACGTGAAGGAGTTAAACGTTAAGGTTTCTCTAAAGAGATTTAAGGAAATATACTATGATGAGTATTCCAAACGTAACCAAGAGGGTTACTCCCTACGTAAGAATGTTATGAATGCCTCAAGTTACCTTTATGTCTTATGATTTCTATTAGTTATTCATAAATCTTATGATTTCATGAGGTATGTTGAAGTGTTTATGTTTTATGCGTGAAGTATTATTTCATTGATTATTATGTATACATGGACTAATGTTTTCATTCTGTATTGTTATAACCCTTACTGAGCTTTTTGTGCTCATACCTAGTTTTTGAAATGTTTTTCACGGGACATAAAGTGGAATAGGGTCAAGGATGGGATCAAGGAAGTTTCATGCTGTCTAAACAAAGAACTAGACATGACTATTTTGTTCAAGAGTTTTTATCTTGTGAAAAAATGGAAACTGAGTAGATGTATCTACTTTGTAATCTTTTTGAATGTAATAGTTATGTCCTAATTCTCTAAAACTCTAAACCTGAAAAGATCCTCAATTTTAATTATTAAATTTAAATCAAGATTAAGTAAGGTGTAAGGATGGGGCCTTATAGTTGTTATCATAGGTCAGTTTAGATAAATTTAGAGGTTAGGGTATTCTGTAAGCACAAGTGACATTATAATAATGGTTAGAAAGTGTCATACTTTTAGATAATGTGAATGGGTTTAAGATAACATGAATAATTATATCATAGTAATTACCCTCCTCATGAGAAATTATATGATGATTTTGTTGATATACTCACACTTACACTTTTTGGTTTTTGTAAATGGGTTGATCTAGCAGGAACCAAAGTGACAATGGGTTTGAAGAAACTGTGGTGGGGATTCAATGAGGAATCTCGTGGTTATTCAAAACCAACTATCAAGGAGTCATGATTAACCACTTGAACCATGGTGAGTTCTCTAATGAATCATGTATGAGAGGACCAAATCGATATGCAATCTCAGGTTTAATTATAAATGTAACCATTAGGGTTTATATGATCCTTACTTCTGAGGTAATTATGGGTAACTATACGTTGTGATGGAAAATGAAAGGCATGAGATAAAATTGAGGTTACAATATTTTAGGGTTATTTTTGATTATTTATCTCTTTTTGGGAATTGTTTTAAGAATTATATAGTTTTGGAAAAGGGACAACATGCAGACCATGTGACACCCCGTCGTATCAGACAAATCTGCGGGAATCGAACCCACAACCAAAGTGCAACTGGTATTTATCACCTACCATTGAACTACGTGAATTACCTGGTTAGTTTGACTAATTATTTTTAGTTAGATGATTTTATGAATCAAGAGTAAGTTGATTTTGGGTTATCTATGGAAATGATTACCCTATCACATAGGATATGTGATTAGGAAAATTACTTTTCAATACGAGACATTAAAAGAACATGATGTTATTTTGGAGATAAATGTTAAAATTTATCTTGGAAGACTATGTGATTAAATCCTTCAAAGATTTGGGTTTCAATATTAGTTTGGAGAATTTTATGGACAATTTTTTTTTGAATGGTCTTTATTGAACTTTGGGTTTTAGTTGGAAAATTTTTGGAGATTAAGAATAGTTTTTCTTTTTATAAAGGATTTCCCTTTCTGTGTATTATCTGATCTTGTACTAACCATTTTGGTTCTGGTTTTGGTTTTGGTATAAAGGAATTGGAGATATATGGTTCTCTTTTTTGGATTAGGTGATTCTCAAAAAGTTGATTATAGAACTCTTAATGTGAACAAGTCTTCTTACTTGTCTTTTGAAGAAAATATGAGTTTGTGTAAGAAATCAAGTAAGAGATAAATGTAATCATGAAAAGTAAGTGTGTTTTCTCATGTTTTAGTTAAGCTCATAAATAAATTCCTCAATTAAAAGTAACTTAAAACAAAATCTTTTGTTTGTTAGCTTTTCCTACTGGGGAATCCAATACCGTTTAACCCATCATAAGTATGTAATGTTTTGTTGTTAACTTTCTCCTAATCATGTTTTCAATCACTCTCAATCAGACCTTGATGGTTTGTTTTTTCCTCCATATCCATATTTTCATGGAATCCTAGTATATTTTGTCTTGGGTGACCTTTGTACTTATCTTTATTTCTTTTAATGTGATAGTTTAATTGAATCCTTTTCCGATGTGGGACATTCAATGAAGTTTCCGAGCCCAATTTTTTAAATTATGAGGACACAATTCCCAAAAGGGGGGAAGGATGTAACATCCTAGGTAAATAAAGAATATTACATTTTCTTTTTATTAATATTTGTCAATAAAATATTAATATTACATTAAAATGGATGCTATGTTCGACGGCGTACCCAATACGCAACAATGAGTTTTTGAAATCTTACAATGCACACCAATAATATAATAATATTATTCCAAATGGTAGTTCACACATAGTCGTTTTATTTGTGGTAATGAATAAGAATAACTAAAATATGATTATATATGTTTGTTAAATGTTTTTACATTTATCCAATAAAAGATAAATGCTTAAAATAAGAAAAGAATTCAATTTTAACCATAAATACTTTAATATTCACTAAAATGTCGATTTATCGCGGTTTGATGGAGGACCCTCTTTAAAAATATTTTTGGTGACTCTTATACATTTTATTGGACCAAATAAAATCACTATTTAGATTTGGGTCATCAAAATTTACTTTGTGTATGTTTTTGTTTTTTTCTGGAAAAGTTCATTTTTTAATGAATAGTGAAAATGTTGTATTTCAATTCAAAACCTCCTTTTAATCTAATTTATTTATTTGATTAGGTTATCATTTGAATTGTTTTTAATGTGAAATTATAATATATTTTTACCATTTAATACAATGGTGGACTTTTCAATTACTTTCACCTTGAAATTGGACATAAACAAATGCCAATCTTTTGATATAAATTGTTTCTTAAAAACACGATATTTGTTTTGAAAATGAGAGTTAATTATTAAAATAATTAATTCTACTTATATTATTTGAATTAGGTAAAATAGACATCATTTTTGAATTTGGAATATCGAATATATCTTAGGGTGAATTTTTGTTATTTTTCTGAAAAACTTCAATTTTTGATGAATAGCGAAACCACTAAGTGGTAGTCAAGCAAACAGATTTTTCGTTTAAATTAAATTTTACCACTTATGTGTTTTTAATTTCAAAAATATGACATACATGGTTGTCATTAGTATGTAAAATTTGGTTCAATTGGATGAAAATAATTTTTTTGGTGAATAGTAACTTTTTTTCATTAATCACGATTGGAGGTAATTAGTGTAATTTAAGGTAAAAATGATGTTATTATAATATGAAAACACCATGACACTTGTACTACCCCTTTGGAATGTTTCATGGCCGACCATTAAAACCCATGGGTCAATTTGGGGGACCCCATGGAGCCACTTGGGTTGGATAATGACATTATTGCGTTTTTTAAAGTAAAAGTAAAAATGACACAAACATATATTGTTTTAATAAAAAAAATTACATGGGGTTATACAAGTCCGATTTTTGACAATAAATATTCATTATAAATAAAAAAAATATTTCCTACTCCATGGTACATTTTTTATTATTTTTAGACATTAAATAAATTAATTTATTTATGACATCATGATGATGCAACGATTACCTCATAAATGAATTGTTTAAATAAAATGAAAAGATAATGTGAAATCTAAGACATTCACTTTCCCAAAAACTATTGGATGAGTATATTTAGAACCCTTATTACCTTATGCTCGAAATATATCTTTGTGGGACAACAAAAATCCTAAAAGGCATTTCATAACAATATAACATTCATGATTTCCAAAAGAGCCCCTCCTCTCCTCTTATAAAAGGGCCCCCACATCTACCACCTTTCCCACACATCTCAAGCCTTTTGCTTGGACAAAATATGCCCAAATACTATCTCCACATCCCTATCCTCATTTTATAATCCTCACTATGGGCAGAATTCTTTCCAAGGAAGCCTTTGGGCTCAAATCAAAATGAGTTACTCTTTTAAAGGTAATGCTTTCTCTAATGTTCATTTGTATTATTTTGCTTCTCCAACCCCCTAAACTCTTTTTATTCAATTATTTTGTAACAAAAACAGTATATCCTATATACTAGGATGTTGTTATGAGATGTATTTGAGCTAAACTTACACACACCATCATATAATGGTTAATGAACTTACTGTTTCAGTGGATGGCGAATTTCTGCCTCACGAAACAATGAATGTTCAATATTCATCTAACACCTTTCATGGTGGCCATTATGATTTAATTGTATTTATATATGATATATATTGAGTTTAATTTTTCCTTATGCTTCTGTATTTTTCATTTATGCCATATCTTTATGGATTTCATTATGGGAGAATGCGATATCTTCATTTTAGGATGTGCGGAATACCGCCCCGTCAAAGTGATTTGATTCGTTAATTCCATATGTGGGACATATAAATGATGGAGTTACTGATTTTATGTATGATATTATACTGTAATTATAATATACCTTTGTACCATTATGTTTTAATTCCATTAATGTATGAAATTGAAATGAAAGTAGCGTTCATGCGTACGTACGGATTATCGTCTCCATGAACGGTGTGTTTCATTTCTCATGTCCAAATGTTATGTACTATTATATGTACATATGTATAATGGATGTATGTGATATATATTACATCTAAATTATGAATATCATTCTGAAATTAAAATATATATATCTCAATTATTTTAAGTCCATTAATATGACAATGAAATGGAAGTAGCGTTCATGCGTACGTACGGCTTACCGTCTCCATGAACGGTCATTTAATTTCATACCTCTAAATGATTTTTTAATATTATAAATTTGTGTATATAATAGATATAGATGTTATCTAAATCATTAATATCATTATTGTGATAATGGATATTTGACTATACGAACAACATGTATGTGTAAGAAGTCCATTTTGGACTTAAGAACCAAATATCGACAAAATGAACGTTATTAACATAAATAATTACATATTGTTCATATCACCGTAATAAGTGATATAAAAGGAAAAATGAACTTGAAAAAGGTTCTTAAGCAAGTATAAACTAACTCAAGTTTATTATTTAGGAGATTAAAGAAAGATCGAGTCAAGTCGGACACAAGGTAAGGGATCCTACCTATCTCTTTATTTTCAAGTACTCTCCTTTATGTCATTCCTTTTATGCTCCATGTTCTTATGTTGGAGGATGTCCTTTTATATTCACCCTACTTTCCAATTTATTTTAATATGATGATATAACCTCTCTTTCTCTCATCAATTCATTTTAACAATGTTTCAGCGGCGCCGTTAGGCTGCCGAATTTTTGTAAAGGATTCATTCACTCTTCTCATTTTCAAAGTTCTATTTTCATGTCAATTATTTTTAGTTCATTGTTCTTATGTTGGGGTATAATATATATATCCATCATACTGTCCTTTTATGTTCATATGATGAGATACCCTATTTTATCTCATCAATCCATTTTTGGGAGTTTTAAGTGCTGCCGTTAGGCTGGCGAATTTTCCTAAGAGGATTTTTCATCTCACTTTTATTCCCGTGAGATTCATGCTACATTTTCCACTATTTCCTTTTGTGTGGTTTATGTACTGCACATTATTTTATTCTTTTTTGAATGTAATCTAGTCTATGGGTATTTACAACTTCATTTTATGACCCTTATTTCATGGGGTGTACGTTTCGAAAGTTACCCAAATCGGTAATGGATTGTTTCACCCTCCTCTTTTTAAAAGACTTCTTTTTGTTATGTCTTTTAATTTACACCTTTTTATGTTCGGATATGTTCTTCTATATCATTATTGACGTAAATTTTAAGTCAGAGTGATGAGATACCACTTTCTCTCTCATCAACTAATTTTATTAATTTAAATGTGACGCCGTTAGGCTGTCGAATTTTACCAAGGGAACTTCTTAACCCAATTTGGATTTCTTTGGGTTCAACATGTAGTTATTGAATATGAAATCCTTTGACTATATGTGAATTACCATTGATTTTTTCACATTTAATATCCACTTATATTGGGTGTATTTATATTTGTCACACATAAGTATGAGCTCGATTTATCCTTAATTTAAGGATACCTTCTTTATAAGGGATTTCGTCTCATTTTACATTTCTATTGAGACTTCATTGTTTTTATGCCAAAATTCACACATATATGGTGTATATACTATCCTTTCGCATATTATATCATGAATTCCCTTTATTCTCATGATATTATAATGTTCTAACTAAATTTTATTCCTCAAATATTGGTATTCAAGTGTCTCTCATTTTGTTAAACACCCTTCAAATGAAATTTCGTTTTAAATGTTCTTATAAATATTTATCCTTAGTATCCATTTTTTAAAAATGGGTTTAAGGATTTATTTATTTGGATATTAATGGTTAAAGATGTTAAAAGCTTCAAAGTTGTATGGGACACTTTGATTCAAAAATATCTTTATTAAATGTTTTAAATGGTTTTTAGAATGTATTCATTACTTCAATATCTTAAAATGTTATATTGTTATTACAATATGGGAATGTTATATTTCCATTATTCTTAAGTTATGTGCTATGATTATGTTATGGTTCATGGGCATTGATTATGAAGACGGGTGGTTCTGTGATAAACTAAGGGCGGGTGAGCCCGATATAGCTCTCCAATGCATTAGGTAACGCGAAGGAGTTAAACGTTAAGGTTTCCCCGAAGAGATTTAAGGGACTATACTATAATGAGTATTCCAAACGTAACCAATAGGGTTACTCCCTACGTAATAATGTTATGAATGCCTCACGTTACCTTTATGTCTTATGAGATCTATGAGTTATTCATAAATATTATGATTTCATGAGGTATGTTGATGTTTTTATGCTTTATGTGTAATGTATGATTTCATTTATTCTTATATATACATAGACTAATGTTTTCATTCTGTATTGTTATAACCATTACTGAGCTTTTTATGCTCATCCCTAGTTTTTGAAATGTTTTTCACAGGACATAAAATGGAATAGGGTCAAGGATGGGATCAAGGAAGTGTCGTGTTGTCTAAACATGGAACTAGACATAACTCTTTTGTTCAATAGTTTTTATCTTGTGAAAAATGGAGAATGAGTAGATGTATCTACTTTTTAATCTTTTGGGATGTAATAGTTATGTCCTAATTCTCTAAAACTCTAAACCTGAAAAGATCCTCAATGTGAATTATTCAATTTAATTCACGATTAAGTAAGGTTTAAGGCTGGGGCCTTATAATTATTTATTTTATTTAAATTTAATTAAGGTCAAAATAGTCACATAATACCTATATATGTTCAATTTAATTTATTAGAGTCAATTTATAATAATTTACGATATATTGAAATTTCTTAGAAATATTCACCGTCTTTAACACATCTCCTGGGAGAATTTTCAAATTCATATAAAACATAATTTTACCGCCTCTGTGAGTGGAATTTAAAAAATTCTAGAGAGCCTGTTGATATCAGTATGTAAAATTTGGTTCAATGAGATGAAAATAAATTTTGGTGAATAGTAACTTTTTTACTTTTATTTACCACAGTTAAAAGTAAATAGAGTAATTAAGGGTAAAAATGATATAAATATTACCCTAACACATGTCCAAATTCTATTGGACAAGTTAATCTCGACCAAAACCAACCTTATGAATTAAATATTATCATTTAGGTCCACATGGTTTAGAATAGGACATTTATTATTATTTAATTCAAAGAATTGTTAAAAAAGATAAAATCATTGGTTAATTACTAAAACATTTTTAATATAGGGTTATACATAAGATAAATTAGATTGTAAAAATTCATTTGAATGATAAAACAATTTCATACATAATGTTATTTTATTTATAATTTTTAGAATTTAAATAATTTAATTTATTTATAACAAAATGGTGATGCAGTAATTACCTAATTAATGAAATATTAAAATAATTGATATTATAATTAAACAGATAAATGTAGTTTGATACTTTTTATGACTTCTAATAATTTTCATGGTTACTATGACATATTAAAACTAGTTATATGATTTTTTTTCGTTATAATGATACAGTTATTAATTTATCAAAATTATAATACCCAATAGTGTCAAAATTGACATAAAAGTGTTTTTAAAACTAATATTTTATGATTAATTGATATTCTATTCATAAAAATCTATAGTTCTACCAAAAAACATATATAATGATATTTGTATCATTAATGGTCCACTTGGGGGTCACTTGGATGTTTATAATAATTTTATTAACCATATATTATAAAAATACCAAGAGACATGGTAAATGTCAAACTAATTAACTAAGAGTTAAAACTAAAACACAAGGATAATAAAGTGAGACCAACCTGTCTAAAACCTATTAGATGAGTAGTTTTCGACCCATCCTCACCTTAGCCTTGACATAAATCATTTTGGAGCCATTAAAACCGAATATGAATTTATTATAAAATAATATTTCTAGCTTTTCCAAAGGTACCCCTCACCCTTCTTATAAAAGGGCACCACCCTTCTCTCTAATTCACACCTTCAATGCCTTTTTTCTCGGCCATCCCCTACCCAAATATCCACCCAACATCCCTCACATCAACCTAGAGGCTTTATTTTGATCATAAATACAACATATGGAGCACTTCTGATCAAATCAAAAGGAAGAACCTGAAAAAGAGGTAATGTTTCCACCACCTACATTCAAGTTCCTTTCTTCTTCAACTTCTTCCTTAATTGTTATTTCCATTCTAAAATAATTACTACAGTATATTCTATACACTATGATGTTATTATATATATGTTACAACCATATTCAGTATTCTATCCATCCATTGAATGACATGTCACCATACATGCGTACATACGACTTACCGTCTCCACGTCGTGGTGTAATTGGTATTCAAAACATTATTACTTGGATGGGTATGATAATGACGTTCAATTGAAGTAAATAATAAATATAACATTATAATTAATTTTTATATAAGATATAATATCCAATTATATATTATTTTAGTATCAAAAGAATGATATTATCTCTTGTAAGTACGTATGGACTACCGTCTCCACGAACGTGATGAAATTCATTCTCCATCGTATCCATTCAAGTCTAATTATCATTTGATGATTAAAAATACAGTTTAAGGCCTTCGTATCATTTTGGATATGAATAAGATACATCCTATCCATAAAAAATATGGCTTATGTAACAAAACATATAAAATAAAACGAGTAAGTTATACCCTGAAACAACGATAATAATAAGATATTATTAACAAAGCAGTGTTAAAAGATCATATATGATATCATATTAATGTATAATATTATTTTATAACTTAATAAAAACTATTTCACCATTATACAGGAGGTTAAACTACCCTCAACCATGGAAAAGTAAAAGGTAAGGCTTTATTTCACAATCTCTTCATTATCCGAGGTTATTAAAATGTAATTATCTATTGGGACCTCTTTATCGACCACATCCATGTTTTGTAAAAATGTATTTAAAATTATTCTTAATATTTAATATAATATAGGTTAAATTCATTTATACCCTTGTTTGAATTTTTATAAAGGAATCTTTCTGACATTTTCCAAACTATGTCCTTTTCATCCTTTTCGACAGAAGTTAGGTATGAATGTCTTTTTTTATACGATGGATGAGGCAATTTTTGACTGTTATAAAATCATCGAAGCTTCCATTACAATGTTATAAGAATATTTTCAAAGTAGATGTTTTCTTTTATAACTATCTGTCTTTTAAATTATTTCAAAAAAAGATATTTCTCTCAAATAGTTTTGACTTCATCTATGTCAACATCAGTTGATGGATTTTAAACTTATTTGAAGTTGGTTTATTATGATACAAAACATCCATATTGTATTGAAGGTTTTGTGATATGTTTGACTATGGATGTGTTATTTTTATACCATTTATGGTTGTCGGATAATGTATTTACATTTTGTATTCCAGTTTTAATATAAATGTTTATGTTATATTTAAACCTATTCAAATAAGGAATGCATTGGACATAATAAGTGATGGGTGGAGCCATCTATAGCTCCCAGATGCATCGGTAAGTCTCATAGACAAACTAGTGTCTGGGCACAAGGCCATGACAATATCTTATTTGTAGTCTTGGCACAAGGCCTTAACTATGTGGTTATGATAGTCTGGAATTATGCATTTCATCATTATAAAAGTTGTTATTGATATTGAATGTGATTATTCGACTAATAGAATATCAATCTCAATAAGTAAATGGAATTATTTAATTTTATTCCTACCATATTATGCTGATGTTTGAGTTTAAAAGGCTTTTTAAGTTATAAATTTCCTTAATTGTTTATGCTTATTTATGAATGTTTTCGCTATATTATTTTCCTTACTGGGCATCTGAGATCACCACTTTCTATGTTTTATATTTCCATGGATGTGATGAAGTATTTTATTAATGATCTGTAGAGATATTATGAGGGGATATGAGTGTGGATGATGGAGACCATATGTTGTTGTTGTTCTTCACTTTATGTTGTAATGTAATCTTCATGAATTTATCTAGTGATTCCAAAGCTACTAAACTAGTCAGTCATTCGAGACATGATATTTTATGATCATGAAAATGTTATGTAATTATGCACCAACTCTTGGTGAAAGCTATAAAGCAATAGCCTATAGGAGTCATGCAACCTCTTCCCATACCTGAGTGTAAATGGGATAATATCACAATGGACTTTGTCATGGTATTACCATAGACTCCTGGAAGGAACGATTCAATAATGGGACATTGTTGATCATCTTACAAAGTCAGCATATTTTCTTGTTATTAGGGAGGATTTACCACTTGAACATTTAGCTAGACTATATAATAATGAATTTTTGAGACTTCATGGTGTACCCCTATTGATTGTTTCTGATCGTGATCCCTGTTTTTTGTCGAGATACACTTGTCCAATAGAATTAGGATGTATGTTTTTCATAATAATAATTTAGTAGCATAAACCTGTCTAAAACGTATTGGTTGAGTTTTTTTCGACCCATCCCCACCTTAGCCTCGAAATAAATCAGTATTGAGCCATTAGAAACTGAATATGAATATATTATAAAATAATATTTTATGTTTTTTCCTAAGCTGACCCTCACCACTCTTATAAAAGGGCAGTCCCCCTTCTCTCTAATTCACACCTTCAAAACCTTTTTGATCATCCAAAACCTGCACAAATATCCTCCTAACTTCCCTCACATCAACCTAGAGGCCTTATTTTGATCAGAAATCCAACCTATGGAGAGATTTTGACCAAATAAAAAATAATAACCCGAAGAAGAGGTAATGTTTTCACCACCCTCTTTCAAGTTCCTTCCTTCTTCAACTTCTTCATTAATTTTATTTCCATTATAAAATAATAACTCCAGAATATTATATATACTGTGATGTTATTACAAATATGGTACATTCATATTCAGTATTCAATCCATCCTTTCAATGACATGTAACCATATGTGCGTACGTACAACCTACCGTCTCCACATCGTGTTGTAATTGTTATTCAAAAAATTATTATTTGAATGGGATTGATAATGATGTGTAATTTATGTAAATAATAAATATAAGATAATAATTATTATTTACATTTGATATACAATCCAATTATATATTATTTTAATATCAAAAGAATGATATTCTCGCTCGTGCGTACGTATGGACTACCTTCTCCACGAACACGATAAGATTCATTTCCCATTGTATCTATTCATTACTAATTTTTATTCAAAGATTAAAAATAATGTTTAATGACTTTATTTGATTCTCTATATGAATAATATACAACCTATGGATAACAAACCCAGCTTATGTAACAACACATATAAAAGAAAACGAGTAAGTGAACTCCTAAAACGACGATAATAATAACATATTATTAACAATGCAATGTTAAAAGATCATATATGATATAATTTTAATGTATATGTTTTGTGTATAATTTAAAATATACTATTTCACCATTATAGAGGAGGTTAAACTACCCTCAACCAAGGAAAAGTACAAGGTAAGGTTTTATTCCACAATCTCTTCATTATTGGACATTGTTTATACGTAATTATCAACTGGGACCTCTATATTATCCACATCCATGTTTCGTAAAAATGTATTTAAAATAATTCTTACTAATTTATAGATTATAGTTTAATTGAAATTATACCCTTTTTTGACATTTTATAAAGGAATATTTTCGTCGTTTTCAATATAAGGTCCTTTTTAACCTTTTTGACAGAATTAAGGTAAGAATGTCTTTTTTTAACGTATATAGTTGGTGCGGCTATTTTTGCAGTTATAAAATTGTAGAAGATTCTCTTACAAGATTATATGTATATTTTTTAAATGTAAATGTTTTATTTTATAATTATGTGTCATTTATATGATTTAAATAAAAGTAGATATTTATCTCAAATAGTTTTGATTTCATCTATGTCAATATCTTTTGATGGATTTTAAGATTATTTGAAGTCTGTTTATTATGATAAAATACTTCCATATTGTATTGATGTTTTTGTGATATGTTTACTATGGATGTTTCATTTTGATACCATTAATGGTTTATGGAGAAAGTATTGAAATTTCGTATCCTAGTTTTAATACGAATTTTTATGTTATTTTTAAACCTTTTCATATGAAGAATGGATTGGACATAGTAAGTGATGTGTGGAGCTCGCTATAGCTCCTTGATGCATCAATAGGTCTAATGAGACAATCTAGTGTCTTAGAACAAGGCCTTGACAAAATCATATTTGTAGTCTTGCCACAAGGCCTTGACTATGTAGTTATGATAGTCTGGAATTAATCATTCCATCGTTATGAAAGTGGTTATTGATATTGAATGTGATTTTTCAACTAGTAGAATATTCTTGTGAATAAGTAAATGCAATTATTTCATTTTATTTATGCCATATTATGCTAACGTTCATGTTTAAAAGACATTTGTTTTAGTTATAAATTGCCTTAAATGTTTATGCTTATTTATGAATGTTTTCGCTATATTGTTATCTTTACTGAAATATGAGATCACCCCTTTCTATGTTTTATTTTTTCCATGATGTGAAGAAATATTTTATGAATGACCTGCAGGGATAATATGAGTAGATATGGGTGAGGACTATGGATACTATGTTGTTTTATTTTCTCACATAATGATGTAATGTAAGACTTGGGAATTTATCTTGTGTTTACAAGGCTACTAAACTAATCGGTCATTCGAGACATGATCTTTTCTGATCATTCCAATGTTATGTAATAATGCACCGAATCTGGGCAACTGTGGTCATGGCATTACAGTCGGCATCAGAGGAAATTTAGTCCAAACCTTGGAAACTAGATTTAGATAAACTCTTATTAGAGTGCATAGACCTACAATGGACTTTGATGATTAGTATAGAAGAACATCCTAGAATTTTGGTATTGTAGAGATTTTGTGTGTTTTCCAAGCAATACATCCATGTCTGGATACGAGCAGGTAGAGGAGGCTCTTGCACAGATGTACATAGTGGTAAAACCTGAAAACACCGCATTGATCTAGACTCGAACGGGAAATGGTGCACAACAATAGACCTTGCTTCCCTATTGGTTACGACACTCCCAGCGGATATGCTTAGGATAATTCTCATTTTCTTTAAAAACCTTTATGAAGGGTTTATGAGTATATATTTTCTCACAGAAATCATTTTTATGATTATGAATTATATCCATAAACTATTAAATTCAAGTTAAGTGTTTTACATTTTTGGATTTATGTATTGTGATTCATAAGCTAAAATAGTTTATGCTCATGTTTAGAAATTGAGCCTAGTAGAAGGAATGGAAATCGTATCAATTCACGCACTCCATGTAGGGATTTCCCACCTGATCAAGATAATTATAGGGGAGATGGGGATACAACTGGTGCTTATCAACTTATCACCATACTGGGAAAACTCACACAGGTTATGAATAATAACCTTACCCATATGGAGCACCCAGATCCACAGCGTGGAGGATCAATGTTAGATCTCTTCCTACGGAAACAACCACAAAAATTTAATGGGGGTACAAATCCAATAGTATCTGAGCAATGGATATATTCCTTAGAGAAAATATTCCATGCCTTGGGGTGTAGTTAAAGGAAAAAATTTATCATGGATGTTTACCGCCTCACTGGAGATGCTGATCAATGGTGGTCATTGATTCATAACACAAAGAAAGATGATGAAGTATCAAATATGAAATAGAGGGAGTTCAAAGAGCTTTTCATAGAAAAATAGTTTCCTCGTGACCATCGAGCCGATATGGAAATGCAATTTCTGAGTCTGGGACTAAAGGAGGATGAAAATGTTGCAATGTTTGAGGCTAACTTTACAAGGTTAGTGAGGTATCTTAAGATTATATATGTAACCCAAGAAGTATAATTTAACAATTCATTGATGGTTTAAAACCGTTTCCCTGTCGATCATTAGTCTCACAAACCTTCTCTTGGTACGAAGATATAGTCTCATGCGCTATCAAGACAGAAAAAGAATTCTCTATGTCTTGCGGCTTTAAAGCAAAACAACAGAAGAAGAGATCTGCTGATCACTCTAGAAATGGAAATATGGGGAAGAAGGGAAAATTTTATTATCCATCTTGTAGAAAATGTGGGAAGAAACACCCTTTTACTTTCATGAATGGAATGAGAGTCTGTTACAAGTGTGGTGAAAAAGGCCACCAAGCGCATGATTACAATGGGAAGAAGGAAGCTACCAATGTTCAATGGTACAATTGCAGGGAGATGGGTCATTATTCAAATGAATGTCCTAATCTTCATGGGATCATACATTAGAAAAGGCCAAGGGATCATGGCCAAGCTTATGATATCACTATTGCTAAGGTAGAATCTCCAAAAGACATTGTGGCAGATAAATGAATGGTTTCCTCCAGTTTAGAAAATGCATTATTTGATTTTGGATCATCTATTTGTTTCATATCTCCACAGTTTGTTATGAAAATTAGATATTTCCAATTTTATTTAACATGGGAGTTTTCAATTAAAAATCTTAAGGGAAGTATCATTGCGAAAATGTTTTGTGAATCAGTCCCCATTAGAGCACATAAATGTTCTTTACCCGCTGATCTCATCGTCATACCTAATATTTAATTTCATATAATCCTCGGTATGGATTGGATTTTGAACCATGATGGAACGCTTTATTATAAGAAGAAGGAGGTTACATTTTTTGATGCTGATGATAAATAACACCTTATCTTTAGAGCAGAATCATCACCACCTAATTCTTATCTTGATCCCCCCCAGTAGCTCAACTAAATTCAATTATTAGGGAGGAAGAGAATGAAATAACTTTGGGTAAGGAATGAAATGTTCAAATAGTGTATTTAACTATTGTGAGAAAATATGTTGATTTGTTTCCAAAATATTTACCCAGTCATCCTCCAGAACGACAAATTGAGTTTTCCATTGATTTAATTTCGGGTTCAAGGCCCATATCAAAGACCACTTATAGAATTTTCACTGTGGAATTTGTTTAACTAAAGAAACAATAAGAGGAATTGAGTAATTAGGGATTTATTTGCTCTATTGTTTCTCAATGGGGAGCCCCTGTCCTTTTTTTAAGAAGATAGATGGATCTATGAGGTTATGCATCGACTACAAGGAAATCAATGCTATAACAAAAATGAAAAAGTATCCCCTGCCTTTCATTGATGATTTATTTAACCAAATTCATGAAGTTCCATACCTTTCAAAGATTGACCATTGATCTGGATACCATATATTGTGTGTGAATAAGGAAGACATTTCAAAGACTGCTTTTCAAACCAGGTACGAGCATTACGAGTTTACAGTAATGCCTTTTTGGATTGACTAATGCACCCTCTTTATTCATGGATCTAATGAATAGAGTTTTCAAAAAATATCTCAATGATTTTGTGGTGGTATTTATTGATGATATCTTGGAATACTCCAAAATCTATGAAGATCATGAAAATCACTTTCAAATTATTCTAATGACTCATAGAAAACATGAATTATATGAGAAGTTTAGCAATTGTGAATTCTAGATTCAGGAGATTTTGTTTCTTGACCATATTGTCTCCAAAGATGGAATCTTCGTGGAACATTTTATGAAAAGTGAAATCCATGAATGGACAGTACCTATGAGTATAACGGAGGTACACAGTTATATTGGTGTAGCAGGTTATTGTGGACATTTCATCTAGGATTTTTCCTGGTTGGCTAACCCATTAAAAAATCTCACACGTAAATGTGTTAAATTTGTTTGGAAAAAAGAGTGTGAAGAATGTTTTTAAGAACTAAAGAGAAGATTAGTCAATTAACTTATATTTACTCTCCCATCCGGGAATGATGGGTTCGTTATTTATAGTGATGCATCAATGAAAGGACATGGTTGTGTCCTTATGTAGAATGATATAGTTATTGCCTATGCATCACGACATCTGAAATTCATTTGCAAAACTATCCTACTCATGATCTTGAGTTAACAACTATAATATTTTCATTGCATATTTGGAGACAATATCTATATGGTAAAAAATGTGAGATTTATACTAATCAAAATAGTTAGAAGTATATTTTATCATAGAAGGAACTCAACATGAGGAAACAGAGAAGGCATGAACTGCTCAAGGATTATGATTTCACGATACACTACCACACAGGGAAGGCAAATAAAGTGAAAGATGCTTTGAGTAGAAAGGATCATGGATTTATGAACAAGATGATAATTGAAAGGGATCCTATTTTCATGGATATGGTAAAAAGGATATGGGAATTGCTATGGAAGGTGAAACATTTATACTTTTTTAAATGGTTTCCAAACCATCTTTAATAGAACGGATAATGTGTTCTCAGACCGACGATAAAGAGTTTCAAAAGAAGATCAAATCTGTGAATGCTGGGAGATTGAGTTACTTTATTTATGAAGATGGAATTTTGATATTTAGGAAGAGGCTTTCTGTTCCTGATATACCTGGTCTTAAAAGAAAATTGTTGGATGATGCTCATAGTTCCAATTTCTCTATACTCCGTGGGAGCACAAAAATCTATAGATATTTGAAGGAACATTTTTGGGGGGACAACATAAAGAGGGAGATTGCTTATTTTTTAAAGATATATGGTTTTCAAACAAGTGAAATCTAGAAGGCAACAGCCTGGAGGAGTATTGCAACCTCTTCCCATACCTGAGTGGAAATGGGATAATACCACGATGGAATTTGTCATGGGACTATCAAGGACTCCTAGAATGAATGATGCAAAATGGGTCATTGTTGATAGTCTTACCAAGTCAGAATATTCTCATGCTATAAGGGAGGATTTACCACTTTAACATATAGAAATACTATATATTAATGAAGTTGTGAGATATCATGGAGCACCCCTATAAATTTTTTCAGATCGTAACCTCCATTTTACATCTAGATTATGGAAATTTCTTTAGAAATCCATGGACACTGAACTTCGTTTGAGCACTGCCTACCACCCCCAAAATGATGGACAATAATAATAGACTATTCAAACCTTATAAGGAATGTTGAGATCAAGCTCACATGACTTTCTGGGTGTGTGGGATCAAGATTTACCTATGGCAGAATTTTCGTATAACAATAACTTCCATTCGAGTATTCAGATGGCACCATATCAAGCGTTATATGGAAAGAGATGTCGCACACCAACCTGTTTGGATGACTTTGGTGAATGAAAACTTGTAGACCTAGAACTGGTGGAAGAAATGATGGAAATTCTGAAGGTAATCCAAAACCACATCAAAGCAGCTCAATGTAGGGAGAATAGCTATACCGATAACCGAAGGAAGGATTTGAAATTTCAGGTGGGAGATCATGTTGTCTTGATGGTATCTCCATGGAATGGAGTTATACGTTTCTATAAGAAAGGTAAATTGAGTCCTAGGTAAATAGGACCTTTCAAAATTCAAGAACGAATTGGGGTTATAACTTATCGTTTTGCAATGACGCCAAATCTCTCCCAAGTTCATGATGTGTTCCAAGAATCACTATGGAGAAAATACATTCTTGACCCAACAGAAGTACTCACCTATGAGGAATTAGAACTGGAACCCGATCTATCATATTGAGAAGAGACTATCAGGATTCTTGATACTAGGGAACAAGTGTTGAGAAACCAGACGACTCACCTGGTAAAAGATCTGTAGAGAATCTATAAGATGGAAGAGGCAACGTGGGACCCGAGGAACTTATGATGAAGAACCACCTGAGTCTTTTTTTGCAGTAATATTATATAAATTTTAAAGACGAAATTATATGATGGAGGATATAATGAAACACCCCAAGCTTCCACGATACACTTATCTTTAAATAATACAGTAGCGTGTCTGGTATGAAACTTCAAGTTCTAACACACACCACAACAATTCAAACTAGCCATTATGAATATTAATACACACTTTTTGAAATTTTTTAAATTTTACCTTTGAATATGGACTTGATTTTTGGATTCGGAATATCGAAATTATCTTAGGGTGAATTTATGGTATTTTTCTGATAACATTAAATTTTTTATGAATAGTGAAAAACACTGAGTTATATTTTAAAACCGAATTTTTATTTAAATAAATATTTATTTTATTTAGATTTAATTAAGGTCAAAATAGACACATAATACCTATATATGTTCAATTTAATTTATTGGATTCAATTTATAATAAATTTTGATATATAAAAATTTCATAGAACTTTTAACAGTCTTTTACCCATCCCCTAGGAGAATTTGCAAATTCACATAAAACATAATTTTATTGCTTCTGTGAGTGGAATTTCAAAAATATGAGAGACATGGTTGATAATAGTATGTAAAATGTGGTTCAATGAGACGAAAATAATTTCTGGTGAATAGTAACTTTTTTACTTTTATTTTACCACGGTTAAAAGTAAATAAGGTAATTAAGGGTAAAAATGATATTATTTTTACCCTATCACATGTCTTATTTCTATTTGACAAGTTTATCTCGACTAAAAACAACCTTAGGAATAATATATTATCATTTAGGTTAACTTGTATTACATTAGGACATATATTTTTATTTAATTAAAAGAAGTGTTAAAAGAGTTACAATCAATGATTTATTAATAAAAAAAATTAATATTAAGTTATACATAAGATAAATTCTATTTTAAATATTCATTATAAAGTAAAAAATATTTCCTACATAATGGTATTTTATTTATAATTTTTATACATTAAATAAATTTATTTATTAATGACACAATGGTGATCTAGTAATTACCTAATTAATAAAATATTAAAATAATTGATAATATAAATATCCAAATAAATGTAATTTGAAACTTTTTATGAGTTAAATTAGTTTTCTAGGTTAATATGACATATTAGAACTGATAATATGAATTATTTTCGATGTAATAATGCTGTTATGAATTTATCAAAACCAAAATACCTAATAGTGTAAAAATTGACATAAAATAGATTTTAAATCAAATATTATATTAGTAATTGATATTAAATTCATAAAAATCTATGGTTCTTCCAAAGGACATAAATAATGATATGTGTATCAAAAATTGACCACTTGGAGGTTTCTTGGATGTTTATAGTATGTTTTTTAACCATATAATACAAAAAGCAAAGAGACCTGGTAAATGTGAAACTAATTATCTAAGAGCTAAATCTAAATGATAATGTTAATAAAGTGACCCAAACCTGTCAAAAACCTATTAGTTGAGTTTTTTTGACCCATACCCACCTTATCCAAGAAATAAATTAGTTTGGAGCCATTATAAATCGAATATGAATTTATTATTATCTAATATTTAAAGTTTTTCATAAGGTGCCCATCACCCATCTTATAAAAGGGAACTCCAACTTCTCTCTAATTTACACCGTCAAATCCTTTTGGCACGGCCAAAACCTGCCCAAATATTCTCTCAATTTCCTTCACTTCAATATAGAGGCCTTAGTTTGATCATAAATCTAACCTAAATAGCCCTTTTAATCGAATCAAAATTAAGAACCCGAAGAAAAGGTAATGTTTTCACCACCCTCTTTCAAGTTTCTTTTCTTCTTCAAATTTTCTTTATTTGTTATTTCCATTCTAAAATAATAACTCCATTATCTTCTATATAACCATATTCAGTATCTTAAAATATGTACAACCATATTCAGTATTCTATCCATCCTTTGAATGACATGTCACCATACGTGCATACGTAGAGCCTACCGTCTCCACGTCGTGGTGTAATTGTTATTCAAAACATTAATATTTGGATGTGTATGATAATGATGTGTAATGGATGTAAATAATAAATATAAAATTATAATTATTCTTTATATATAATATACCATCCAATTATATAATATTTTAATATCAAAAGAATGATATTATCACTCGTGCGTCGTACGGACTACCGTCTCTGTGAACGTGATTAGATTCATTCCCCATCATATCCATTCAAGTATAATTCTCATTTGATGACTAGAAATAATTTTTAAGTACTTGATATCATTATGTTTATAAATAATAAACAACCTATCCATAACAAACATGACTTATGTAACATTACATATAAAATAAAAATGAGTATGTTAACACCCAAAACGACGATAATACTAAGATATTATTAACAAAGCAATGTTAAAAGATCATATATGATATCATATTAATGTATATAGTTCTTGTATAATTTAATAACAACTATTTAACCATTATACAGGAGGTTAATCTACCCTCAACTAAGGAAAATTACAAGGTATGGGTTTATTTCACAATCTCTTCATTATCCAAGGTTGTTTATATGTAATTATCTACTAGGACCTCTTTATCATCCACATCCATGTTTCATAAAAATTTATTTCAAAACATTCTTACTATTTCATATAATAGGGGTTAAATTCATTTATACTCTTGTTTGACTTTTTATAATATGTTTATAAAGGAATCTTTCTGTCATTTTCCAAATAAGGTCCTTTTTAACATTTTCGACAAAATTAAGGTAAGAATGTTTTTTTAACTTATACGGCGAGTGAGGCTATTTTCCGCCGTTATAAAATCATCGAAGCTACCCATACAATCTTATATGAATATTTTCAAAGTAAATGTTTAATTTTATATTTATGTGATTTTTAAATGATCTCAAAAAAAGAGATATTTCACTCAAATAGTTTTGATTTCATCTATATAAACATCCTTTAATGGATTTTAAGCTTATTTGAAGTTGATTTTTTATGATACAAAACATCAAGATAGTATTGAAGGTTTTGTGATATGTTTGAATTTGGATGTGATATTTTTATACCATTCATGGTTTATGGAGAAATTATTGACATTTCATATGATAATTTTAATACGAATGTTTATGTTATGTTTAAACATGTTCATATATGGAATGCATTGGGCTTAGTAAGTGACAGATGGAGCCCGATATAGCTCCTCGATGCCTCGGTAGGTCTCATGAGACAAACTATTTTCTTGGCATAAGGCCTTGACTAAATTTTATTTTTAGTCTTGGCATAAGGCCTTCACTATGTGTTTATGAGAGTCTGGCATTATGCATTTCATCATTATGAAAGTTGTTATTGATATTTCAAGTGATTATTCGACTAGTAGAATATCCCTGTGAATAAGTAAATGGAATTATTTCATTTTATTTCCTCCATATTATGCGGAATTTCTTGCATAAAAGGATTTTTAGTTATTAATTTCCTTAAATGTTTATGCATATATATTAAATTTTCTGCTATATTGTTATCCTTACTGGGCATTTGAGCTCACCCCTTTCTATGTTTTATTTTTCCCAGGATGTGAAAAATTATTTTATGAATGACCATCAGGGATATTATGAGGGGATATGAGTGTGGTTTATGAAGACAATATGTTGTTGTAGTTTTTCACATTGTGTTGTATTACAATCATTATGAATTTATCTAGTGATTCCAAGACTACTAAACTAATCGGTCTTTCGAGACTTGATCTTTTCTAAACCTACCAATGTTATGTAATAATGAACCGACTCTAGGTAACTAGTAATATTCATACTATCCCTAAAGGTCATTCATAAAATACTTCTTCACATCATGGGAAAAAGAAAATATAGAAAGGGGTGAGCTCAGATTCCCAGTAAGGATAACAATATAGCGGAAACCTTCATATATATAAATAAACATTTAAGGCAATTTGTTACTAAAAAATGCCTTTTAAACATGAACTTCATCATAATATGGCATTAATAAAATGAAATAATTCCATTTACTTATTCACATGGATATTCTACTAGTCAAATAATCACATGTAATATCTATAACCACTTTCATAATGATGGAATGCATATTTCCAGACCATCATAACCACATAGTCAAGGCCTTGTTCCAAGACTACAAAAATGATTTTGTCAAGGCCTTGTGCCAAGACACTAGTATGTATCATGTAACATACTGATGCATTGAGGAGCTATAGCAGCCTACACCAGTCACATACTAATTCCAATGCATTCCTCATATTAACATGTTTAAACATAACATAAACACTCGTATTAAAACTAGAAAACGAATTGTCATTACGTTCTCCATAAACCATGAATGGTATAAAAATATCAAATCCACTGTCAAAAATATCGAAAAAACTTCAAAACAATATGGAAGTTTGGTATCATATTAAATCAACTTCAAATAAGCTTAAAATCCATCAAAGTATGTTGACATAGATGAAATCAAAACTATTTGAGAGAAATATCTCTTTTTTTGAAATCATTTAAAAGTCGCATAATTATAAAATAAAAAATTTACTTTGAAAATATTATTATAATATTTTAAGGTAATCTTAGAAAATTTTATAATGTGGGAAAATAGCTACACACACCGTATAAGTTAAAAAAGACATTCTTACATTAATTTTCTCGAAAAGGTTAAAAAGACCTTGTTTGGAAAATGACGGAATGATTACATTATAAACATATTAAAAAAATCAAACAAGGGTATAACTGACATTAACCCATATTCTATAAAATAGTAAGATTGTTTTGAAATAAATTTTTATGTAACTTGGATGTGGATGATAAAGAGATCCCAATAGATAATTATGTATAAACAACCTCGGATAATTGAAAGATTGTGAAATAAAACCTTACCTTGTACATTTACTTAGTTGAGGGTATTTTAACCTTCTATATAATGGGTAAATTTTTGTTATTAAATTATAAAGAATCATACACATTAATATGATCTCATATATGATCTTTTAACATTTCTTTGTTAATAATATCTTAGTATTATCGTCGTTTCGGGTGTTAACTTACTCATTTTATTTTATATGTTTTGTTACATAAGTCATGTTTGTTATGGATAAGTTGTATCCTATTCATATAAAAAATGATATAGAGTCCTTAAAAATTTTTTTAATCATCAAATGAGAATTATACTATAATGGATACGATGGAGAATGAATCTCATCACGTTCGTGGAGATGGTAATCCATACTTACGCACGAGCGATAATATCATTCTTTTGATATTAATATATTATATATTTGGATGGTATATCATATATACCGAATTATTATCATGTTATATTTATTATTTACTTCAATTACAAATCATTATCATACCCATCCAAATAATAATGTTTTGAATAACAATTACACCACGACGTGGAGACGGTAGGATGTACGTACGCACGTATGGTGACATGTCATTCAAAGGATGGATAGAATACTGAATATGGTTGTAAAATATTTATAATAACATCATAGTATATAGAAGATATGAGAGTTATTTTTTTAGAATGTAAATAATAATGAATGAAACGTTGAAGATGAAAGGAACTTGAATGAGGGTGGGGAAAACATGTCCTCTTCTTCGGGTTCTTCCTATTGATTTGATCAAAAGGGCTCTATAGGATGGATTTATGATCAATCTAAGGCCTCTAGGATGATGTGAGGGATGTCGAGAGAATATTTGGGCAGGGGTTGGCCGATCCAAAATGCTTTGAATGTGTTAATTATAGGTAAGGGGGGGGGGTGCCCTTTTATAAGATGGGTGAGGGGAACCTAATGAAAAACATAAAATATTATTTTATAATAAATTCATATTCGGTTTCTAATGGCTCAAAAAAGATTTATTTCTAGGCTAAGGTGTGGATGGGTGGAAAAAAACTAATCCAATAAGTTTTATACTGGTTTCAGTTACTTTATTAACCTTATCTTTTAATATTAACTTGTAGTTAATTAGTTGGACATTTACCATGTCTCTTTGTATTTTTATATTATATGGTTAATAAACTTACTATAAACTTCCATGAAACCCCCAAGTGATCTTGTAATGAAACACATATCATTATATAATTCCTTTGGCTGATCCTTAGATTTTTAGGATTAGAATATCAATTAATAATATGATATTTGTTTTAAAACCCCTTTTATGTCAATTTTGACACTATTGGGTTTTTTTGATAAATTCATAACATTATTACTTCAAAAGAAATTCATATAAATAGTCCTAATATGTCATATTAACTTATAAAATTAGTTTAATTCATAAAAAGTCTAAAATTACATTTATTTTAATATTTATAATATCAATTAATTAAATATTTCATTAATTAGGTAATTACTACATCACAATTATGTCATAAATAAATTAAATTATTTAATGTCTAAAAATTATAAATAAAATACATTTATGTAGGAAATATTTTTAGCATTCTAATTAATAGTTACAATAAAATTTATCTTATGTATAACCCAATATTAAAATTGTTTTATTAATTAAACTTTGATTTTATCACTTTGAACTCTTCATTGAATTAAATAATAATAAATGTCCTAATCTAATCCAAGTGGACCTAAATGATAATATTTAATTCCTAAGGTTTTTTTTGTAAAGATACACATGTACAATAAAATTATGACATGTGTTAGGGTATATTAATATCATTTTTACCATTAATTACCTTATTTACTTTTAACAGTGGTAAATAAAAGTAAAAAGTTACTATTCACCAAAAATTAATTTCATCTCATTATACCATATTTTACTTACAGATATCAACTATGTCTCTACAATTTTTGGAATTCCACTCATAGAAGCGATAAAATTATGTTTTATGTGAATTTGCTAATTCTCTTAGGAGATGGGTAAAAGACGGTGAAAAGTTCTAAGAAATTTATATTTATCTAAAATTATTACAAATTGACTCCAATAAATTACATTGAACTTATATAAGTATTATGTGTCAATTTTTACCTTAACTAAATTTAAATAAAATAAATAACTATTTAAATACAAATTCAGTTTTAAACTATAAGTCAGTGTTTTTCACTATTCATTAAAAATTGAATGTTTTCAGAAAAATACAAAAAATTCAACCTAAGATAATTTCAATATTCTGAATCCAAAAATGAAGTCCAATTTTAATGATAAAATTTATAAAATTTTAAAAATTGGGTATTACTATTCAAAACAGCTAGTTTGATTGGTTGTGGTGTGTGTTAGAACTTGAAGTTGCGTACAACACAGGATACTGTATTATTAAAAGAGAAGCATACTGTGGAAGTTTAGGGTGTTACATTCTCCCCTCCTTCAAATAATTTTTCCTAAAAATTTCTAGAATATAACTGCATAAAAAGACTTGGGTGGTTTTTCATCATAAGTTCCTCGGGTTCCCACGTTGCCTCTTCCATCTTATGGTTTCTCCATAGAACATTTACAAGAAGAGTCACCTGGTTTCTCAGAACTTGTTCTCTTGTATCAAGAATCTTGATAGACTCTTCGCAATAAGACAGATCGGTATCCAGTTCTAACTCTTCATAGTTGAGTACTTGCATTGGGTCAGACATGTATTTTCTCAAATGTGACACGTGGAATACATCGTGAACTTGGGAGAGATTTGGCAGCATTTCCAGAAGATATAATACATCCCTAATTTGTTCTAGAATTTCGAATGGTCTGATGTACAAGTGACTCAATTTTCCCTTCTTACGAAAACGTATAACACCCTTCCATGGAGATACCTTCATGAAAACATGATCTCCTACCTAAAATTCCAAATCCTTACTTCGGTTATCAGTAGAGCTCTCCTACCTACTTTGACCTTCTTTGATGTGGTTTTGGATTACCTTCACCTTTTCCATCGTTTCCTCAACCAGTTCTCGGCCTTCAAGCTTATAAAAATATTTTCAATGTAAATGTTTTATTTTATAACTATGTGACTTTTAAATGATTTCAAAAAAAGAGATATTTATCTCAAATAGTTTTGATTTTATCTATGTCAACATCCATTGATGGATTTTAAGCTTATTTGATGTTGGGTTATTATGATACAAAACTTCCATATTGTATTGATGGTTTTGTGATATGTTTGACTATGGATGTGTTATTTTTATACCATTCATGGTTTATGGATAAAGTATTGACATTTCATATGCAAGTTTTAATACGAATGTTTATGTTATGTTTAAACCTGTTCATATGAGGAATGTCTTGGACATAATAAGTGATGGGTGGTGCCCAATATAGCTCCTAGATGCATCAGTAGGTCTCATGAGACATACTAGTGTCTTGGCACACGACCTTGACAAAATCTTATTTGTAGTCTGGGCAAAAGGCCAGGACTATGTTGTTATGATAGAATGGCATTATGCATTCCATCAATTTGAAAGTGGTTATTTATATTTCATGTGATTATTCAACTAGTAGAATATCCATGTGAATAATTAAATGGAAATATATAATTTTATTTTTTCCATATTATGCTGAAGTTCAGGTTTAAAAAGCATTAGTTTTAGTTATACATTGCCTTAAATGTGTATGTCTATTTATGAAAGATTCTTCTATATTGTATTCCTTACTATGCTTTTGGGCTCACCCCTTTCAATGTTTTATTTTTCCCAGTATGTGAAGAAGTATTTTATTAATGGCCTACAGGGATAGTATAAGGGTATATGAGAGTGTTCTATGGATACAAGATGTTGTTGTAGTTTTTAACATTATGTTTTAATGTAATCATTATGAATGTATCTAGTGATTCCAAGTCTACTAAACTAATCAGTCTTTTGAGACATGATCTTTTATGTTCATGTCAATGTTATGTAATAATGCACCGAATCTGGGTATATTTTTATAATATTTTTATAACCTTGTTTGTTGTATAGTAACTTTATGATGTAATGTAAGACTTATGAATGTGTCTATTGTTTCCAAGGCTACTAAACTAATCAGTCTTTCGAGACCTGATCTTTTGTGATCATGAAAATTTTATGTAATAATGCACCGACTTTGTGTAACCGGGGTCAGGGAGTTACATTTGGTATCGTAGGATGTTTAGTTCAAACCATGGGAGCTAGATTTAGATAAACTCTGATTAGAGCACGTAGACCTAAGATAGACATTGAGGATTAATGTATAAGAGCATTCTAGAATTTTGGTATTGTAGAAATTTTGTGAGTTTTATGAGCATTTCATCCCTATATGGATACGACCAGGTATAGGTGGCTCTGGCATAGATGTACCTAGGGGTAAACCAGAAAACACCGCTTTGAGCTCGACTCGAATGGGAACTGGTGCACCACAACGACCCTGGTTGCACTCTTGGTTACGTCACTCTTGGGGGATATGCTTAGGATAATTCTCATTTTCATTACAAACCATTATGAAGGGTTTATGAGTATATACTTCTGTAAATAAAACATTTTTATTATTATGGAATATATCATAAAATGTTCAATTCATGTTAACTATTTTACAAGTTTTGATTTATGTGTTGTGATTCATAAACTAATCTAGTGTATGCCATTGTTTATAAATGGTTCTTAGTGGATGAAATGGAAACCATATCGATGAACGCACTCCATATAGGGATTTACCTCCTGGTCAAGATTATTATATTGGAGCTAGTGATTCAACTGGTGCTGATCAGCTAATCCCCATGTCGGGACAACTCACTCAGGTTATGAATACAAATCTTACCAATATGGAGCACCCTGATCCGCATCGTGGAGTATCAACATTAGATCTCTTCATGAGGTAACAACCACCAACATTAAATGGAAGTAAAATTCCCTTATTAGCTGAGGAATCGATAAATTCCTTCTAAAAAATATTCCATGCATCAGGGAGTAGTGAAAGGGAAAAAGTTATCATGGCAGTTTACCACCTCACTGGAGATGCTGACCAATGGTGTTCATTGATTCAAAACAGAATGGAAGATGATGAAGTATCAAATATGAAATATATGGAGTTCAAAGATATTTTCTTAGAAAAATACTTTCTTCGTGACGATCGAGCTGATATAGAAAGGAAACTTCTTGAGTCTGAGACAAAAGAAGGATGATAATGTTGCAAAGTATGAGGATAACCTTACAACATTAGCTAGGTATGCTACAGATTATATATGTAACCCAAGAAGTAATATTGATCATTTCATTGATGGGTAAAAACCATTTCTTCATCGAGAATTAGTTTCAAAATCCTTCTCGTTGTAGAAAGATATTGTCTCATGTGCTATCAAGATTTAAAAATAATTCTCTATGTTTTATGACATTAAAGCAAATCAAGAGATGAAGAGATCTTCTAAACACTCTGGAAATGGAAATAAGGGGAAGAATGGAAAATTTGATTATCCATCCTCTAGTAAATATGGGAAGAAACACCCCGGTTCTTGCTTGAAAGGAATGGGAGTCTGTTACAAGTATGGTGAAAAAGGCCACCATGCTCGTGATTGCAAGGGGAAGAAGGAAGCTACTGATGTTCAATAATACAATTTCATGGAGATGGGACATTATGAAAATGAATGTCCTAAGCATCATGGGAACTTACGTTAGAAAATGCCAAGGGATCAAGGCCAAGATTCTGCTATCAATACTGCTGAGGCAGAAGCTCTAAAATATATGGTGGCAGATAATTTAATGGTTTCATCATGTTTAGAAAATGCATTATTTGATTCTAGATCATATAATTGTTTCATTTCTTCACTATTTTCTATAAAAATTATATTTTTCCAATTTGATTTAACAAGGGTGTTGTCAGTTAAATCTCATAAGGGATGTATCATTGCAACAATGTTTTGTGAATCAGTCCCCATTAGAGCACATAAATGTTTTTTATCCGCTGATCTCATCAACATACCAAGGATTAAATTTGATATAATCCTTGGTATGGATTGGATTTTAGACCATGATGTGAAGATTTATTATAAGAAGAAGGAGGTTACAATTTTTTTTGATGATGATAAAGATCACCTTATCTTTAGATCAGAATCGTCACCACCTAATTCTTATCTTGATCCACCCCCAGTAGCTCAACTAAATTCAATTATTGTGGAGGAAGAGAATGAAATAATTGTGGGTAAGGAAAGGAATGTTCAAATAGAGGATGTACCTATTGTGAGAGAATATGTTGATGATTTTCCCGAAGATTTACCTGGACATCCTCCAGAACGATAAATTGAGTATTCTATTGATTTAATTCCTGGTTCAAGGCATATATCGAAGACCCCTTATAGAATGGCAACAGTGGAATTAGTTTAACTACTGAAACAACTATAGTAATTGAGTTATAAGGGATTTATTCAGCCTAGTGTTTATCCATGGGGAGCCCCTGTCCGTTTTGATAAGAAGAAAGATGGATCTGTGCGGTTATGTATCGACTACACAGAAATCAATGCAATAACAATAATGAACAAGTATCCCCTACCTCACATTGATTATTTATTTGACCAACTTCTTGGAGATAAATAGTTTTATATGATTGACCTTTGATCTGGATACCATCAGTTGTGTGTGAAGAAGGAGGAAAACTCAAAGACAGCATTTTGAAAGAGGTACGAGCATTAAAGTTTACTGTAATTCCTTTTGGATTGACTAATGCACCCTCTATATTCAGGGATCTAATGAATAGAGTTTTCAAGGAATATCTCGATGATTTTGTGGTGGTATTTATTGATGATATCTTGGTATACTCCAAAAGCTACAAAGATCATGAAAATAACTTGCGCATTATTCTAAAGACACTTACAAGACATGAATTATATGGGAATTTTAGCAAGTGTGAATTCTTGATTCAAGAAATTTCTTTTCATGGAAATATTGTCTCTAAGGTTGGAATCTCTGTTGATCCTTCTAAAACCAGGGAAATCCAATAATTACCAGCACCAATGATTATAACTGAGGTACGTAGTTATATTGGTTTAGCAGGTTATTATCGGCGTTTCGTCCTGGATTTTTCCTGATTGGCTAACTCATTAACGAAGATCTCATGTAAAGGGGTTAAATTTATTTGGACAAAATAGTGTGAAGAATGTTTTTATTAACTGAAAAGAAGAATAACCAATACTCCTATATAGACTCTACCATCGGGGAATGATGGGTTCGTTATTTATAGTGATGCATCGAAGAAAGGACTTGGTTGTGTCCTTATACAGAATGATAGATTTATTCCTTATGCATCACGATAGCTGGAAATTAAGGAGCAAAACTATCCAACTCATGATCATGAGTTAGATGTTGTAATATTCACTTTGAAGATAATGTGACATTATCTCTATGGTGAAAAATGAGAGATATATACTGACTATAAGAGATTGAAATATATTTTCTCATTGAAAGAACTCAACATGATGAAAAAGAGATGGCTTTAATTACTCATGAATAATAATTTCATGATACACTACCACCCAGGGAAGGAAAATAAGGTGGTAGATGCTTTAAGCAGAAAAGTTAATGGAGTTTTGAACAAGATGAGAGTTGAAAAGGATCCTATATACATGGATCTAGTAAAGATGGATATGGGAATCACCATGGAAGGTGAAACATCAATACTTTTTTCAAATGGTTTCTAAACCATCCTTACTAGAGAGGATAAAGAGTTCTCAGACCGATGATGAAGAGTTTAAAAAGAAGATTATTGCTGTGAATGATGGGAGATTGAGTGACTTTGTGTATGAAGATGGAATTTTGAAATTTGGAAAGAGACTTTGTATTACCACTAAAACTGATCTAAAAAGGGAATTGTTGGACGATGCTCATAGTTTCAATTTCTCTATACACAATTGAAGAACCAAAATGTATAAAGATTTGAAGGAACATTTTTGGTGGGACAACATGAAGAGGGAGAATGCAGATTTTGTGTCAAGATTTATGGTTTTTCAACATGTGAAAGCTGGAAGGAAACAACATAGAAGATTATTGCAACCTCATTCCATACCTGTGTTGAAATGGGATAATATCACGATGGACATTGTCATGGGACTACCAATGACTCCTAGAAGGAATGATGCAATATGGGTGATTTTTTATCATCTTACCAAGTCATCACATTTTCTTTCTATAAGGGATGAATTACCACCTGAACGTCTAGCATGAATATATATTAATGAAGTTGTGAGACATCATGGAGTAACCCTATTGATTGTTTCTGATTGTGATCCCCATTTTACATCAAAATTCTGGAAAAGTCTTTAAAAGGCCTTGGATACTGAATTTCGTTTGAGCAGTGCTTACCACCCTTAAACAGATGGACAATCCGAATGGACAATTCAAACCTTCGAAGACATGGTGAGATCATGCTCACATGACTTTCAGGGTATGTGGGATCAATATTTAACTCTGGTATAATTTTCATATAACAATAGCTTTCATTCAAGTATTCAGATGGCATCATATGAAGTGTTATATGGAAAGAGATGTCGCACACCAACCTGTAGGGATGATGTTGGTGAAAGAAAACATGTAAACCCCGAATTGGTGGAGGAAACGATGTAAAAGGTGAAGGTTTTCCAAAACCACATTAAAGAATCTCAAAGTTGGTAGAAGAGCTATGCCAATAACTGAAGGAAGGATTTGAAATTTCTGGTGGGAGATCATGTTTTCTTGAAGGTATCTCTATCGAAGGGAGTTATACATTTCGGTAATAATGGTAAATTGAGTCCCAGGAAAATAGGACCTTTCGATATTCTAGGACGAATTGGGGTTGTAGGTTATCGTTTGAAAATGCTGCAAATCACTCCCAAGTTCAAGATGTGTTCCATGAATCACTATTGAGAAAATACATGCCTGACCCAACACATGTAATAACCTATGAAGAATTAGAATTTTAACCCAATCTATCTTATTGAGAAGAGACTCTCAAGATTCTCGATACAAGAGAACAAGTGCTGAGAAACCGGACGACTCGACTGGTAAAAGTTTTATGGAGAAACCATAAGATGGAAGAGGGAAAGTGGGAACCCGAGGAACGTATGATGAAGAACCCCCCGAGACTCTTTATGCAGTAATATTCTAGAAATTTCGAGAATGAAATTATTTGAAGAAGGGGTGAATATAACACCTCAAGAAATCACAGTACGCTTCTCTTTGAATAATATAGTAGTGTGTGTTGTACGCAACTTTGAGTTCTTACACACACCACAACAAATCAAACTAGCCATTATTAATATTAATACCCACATTTTGAAATTTTATAAATTTTATATTTCAAAATGGACTTCATTATTGGATTCAAAATATCGAAATTATCTGAGGGTGAATTTTTGGTATTTTTCTGAAAACATTCAATTTTTAAGAATTGTGAACAACACTATGTTATAGAATAAAACTGAATTTTTATTTAAATAATTTTTTATTTTATTTAAATATAATTAAGGTCAAAATAGACACATAATACATATATTAGTTCAATGTATTCATTGGAGTCAGTTTATAATAATTGTAGATATAGAAAAATTTCATAGAACTTTTACCGTCTTTTACCCATCTCCTAGGAGAATTTGGAAATTCACATAAAACATAATTCTAACGCCACTGTGAGTGGAATTTCAAAACTCTGAGAGACTCGGTTGATATCCATAAGTAAAATTGTGTTCAATGAGATGAAAATAATTTTTGGTGAATAGTAACTATTTACTTTTATTTACCACGGTTCAAAGTAAATAAGATAATTAAGGGTAAAAATGATATTAATATTACTCTAACACAAGTCCTAATCCTATTGGGCAAGTGTATCACGACCAAAAAAACCATAGAAATAAAATATTATCATTTAGGTCCACTAGGTTTAGATTAGGACATTTATTATTATTTAATTCAAAGAAGAGTTAAAAGAGTTAAAATCAATGTTTAATTACTATATCATTTTTAATATAAGGTTATACCTAAGATAAATTCGATTTTAAATATTAATTTTAAATATAAACAGTTTTTCTAATTAATGGTATTTTATTTATACTTTTATGACATTAAATATTTTAATTTAGTTATGACACAATGGTGATTCAGTAATTACCTAATTAATGAAATATTATAATAATTAATATTATAAATATCCAAATAAATATAATTTTTTACTTTTTATGAATTACAGTAATTTTTTAGGTTAACATGACATATTAGGATTGGTTATATTAATTTGTTTTGTAATAATAATGTTGTTATGAATTTATCAAAAACAAAATTCCTAATAGTTTCAAAGTTGACATAAAGTGTTTTTTAAAAAATTATTATATTATTAATTCATATTATATTGCTAAAAATCTAAGGATCGACCAAAGGACTTATATCATGATAGGTGTATCATTAAAGGACCACATGGAGGTCTCTTGGATTTATTTAGTATGTTTATTAACCTTATATTATAAAAATACAAAGAGACATGGTAAATGTAAAACTAATTAACTAAGAGTTAAAACTAAAAGATAAGGATAATAAAGTCACCCAAAACTATCTAAAACCTATTGGTTGAGTTTTTTTTCGACCCAAACCGACCTTATACTAGAAATAAATCAGTTTGTATCCATTAGAAAACAAATATGATTTTTTATAAAATAATATTTCTAGATTTTCCAAAGGTGCCCCTCACCCCTCTTATAAAAGGGAACTCCCCATTCTCTCTAATTCATAATTTCAAAGCAATTTGGATCTAAAAACCTGCAGCCAAATATTCACTAAACTTCCCTCACATCAACCTAGAAGCCTTAGTTTGATCAGGAATCCAACCAATAGAGCCCTTTTGATCAAATCGAAAGGAAGAACCCGAAGAAGAGGTAATGTTCTCACCACACTCATTCAAGTTCCTTTCTTCTTAAACTTCTTCATTATTTGTTATTTCCATTATAAAATAATAAATCCATTATCTCCAATATATTGTGATGTTATTATAAATATGGTACAACCATATTCAGAATTATATCAATCCTTTAAATGACATGTCAACATATATGTGTACATACGGCTTACCGTCTCCACATCGTGGTGTGATTTTTATTCAAAAAATTATTATTTGGATGGGAATGATAATGATGTGTAATTGAAGTAAATAATAAATATAAAATTATAATGATTCTGTATATATAATATTCCATCCAATTATATAATATTTTAATATCAAAATAATGATATTGTTGCTTGTGCATACATACGGTTTACCGTCTCCATGAACGCGATGAGATTCATTCCTCATCTTATCAATTTAAGTCTAATTATCATTTCATGATTAAAAATAATGTTTAAGGTCTTGATATCATTATGGATATAAATAAGATACAAACTATCCATAACAAACGTGGCTTATGTAACCATCCATATAAAAGAAAACACGTAAGTTAACACCCGAAACGACGATAATAATAAGATATTATTAACAAAGCAATGTTAAAAGTTCATATATGATATATTATTAATGTATATGATTCTTGTATAATTTAATAACAACTATTTCCCCATTATATAGGAGGTTAAACTACACTCAACCAAGGAAGAGTACAAGGTAAGGGTTTATTTCACAATCTCTTCATTATCCGAGGTTGTTTATATATAATTATCTACTAGGACCACTTTATCATCCACATACATGTTTCATAAATAGGTATTTCAAAACATTGTTACTATTTTATAGAATATGGGTTAATATCATTTATACCCTTGTTTTACTTTTTATAATATGTTTATAAAGGAATCTTTCCGTCATTTTCCAAATATGGTCTTTTTTAACATTTTCAACAAAAATAAGGTAAGAATGTATTTTTTAACATATACGGTAGGTGAGGATATTTTCTACCATTATAAAATAATCAAATCTTTCTTTACAAGATTATTAGAATATTTTCATTTTAAATGTTTTCTTTTATAATTATGTGACTTTTAAATGATTTAAAAAAAGAGATATTTCTCTCAAATAGTTGTGATTTCATCTATGTAAACATCCTTTGATGGATTTTAGGATTATTTGAAGTTGATATATTATGATACAACAAATCCATATTATAATGAAGGTTTTGTGATATGTTTGACTGTTTATGTGATATTTTTATACCATTCATGGTTTATGGAGAAAATATTGACATTTCATATGCTAGTTTTAATACAAATGTTTAGGTTATGTTTAAACCTATTCATATGAGTAATGTATTGGCCTTAATTAGTGACGGTGGAGCCCTCTATAGCTCTTTGATGCATTAGTAGGTCTATTGAGACAAACAAGTGTCTTGGAACAAGGCCTTGACAAAATCTTATTTTTAGTCTTGGCACAATGCCTTTACTATATGGTTATAATAGTCTGTAATTATGCATTCCATCATTATGAAAGTTGTTACTGATATTGCATGTGATTATTAGACTAGTAGAATATCCATGGAATAGGTAAACAGAATTATTTCATTTCATTTTTTCCATATTATATTGAATTTCTGGTTTTAAAGTCTTTTGATTTAGTTAAACTTTCCTTAAATGTTTATGCATATTTATGAATGCTTTCGCTATATTATTATCCTTACTGAGCAAATGAGCTCACCCATTTCTATGTTCTATTTCTCCCAGGATGTGAGGACCTATTTTATGAATGACCTGTAGGGGTAGTATGAGGGGATATGAGTGTGGTCTATGGAGACAAGATGTTGTTGTAGTTTTTCACTTTATGTTGTAATTTAAACTTTATGAATGTATTTAGTGATTCCAATGATACTAAACTAATCGGTAATTAAAGACATGATCTTTTATGATCATGCCAATGTTATATAATAATGAACTAACTCTGTGTAACTATGTTCGGGGCGTTACAGTGGGTATTAGAGGAAGTTTAGCACAAAACATGGTAGCTAGATTTAGATAAACTCTAATTAGATCACATAGACCTAAGATGGACATTTTGGATTAGTGTAGAAGAACTTCCAAGAATTTTAATATTGTAGAGATTTTTTGATTTTTCCATGAAATACCTCCCTGTCTCGATACGCGGAGGTAGTGGCAGCTCTGACACAAATGTACCTAGGGGTAAAACTAGAAAACACCGCTTTGAGCTAGACTCGAACGGGAACTGGTGCACGACAACGGGTCTTTCTGCACTCTTGGTTATGACACTCCTGGGGGATAAACATAGGATAATTTTCATTTTCATTACAAACAATTATGAAGGGTTTATGAGTATATACATCCTCAATGAAAACCTTTTTAGTAGGATTGGAATACTTTTTACCTTTCACGACTCCCCAAGGCATGGAATATTTTCTCTAAGTAATTTATCCATTGCTCAGATACTAAGGGATTGTTAATCCCATTGAATGTTGGTGGTTGTTACCTCATGAAGCGACCTAACATTGATCCTCCATGTTGAGGATCAGGGTGCTCCACATGGGTAAGGTTATTATTAATAACTAGAGTGAGATTTCCCAGTATGGTGATTAGCTGATCAACACCAGTTTCATCACCAGATCCAAAATAATTATCTTGAGAATGAGTGCAATCCCAACATAGAGTGAATGAGTTGATACAGTTTCCATTTCTTCCACTAGGATCCATTTTTAAATAATGTCTTACACTAGATTCATTTATGAATCTCAAAACTTAAATCCAAACTTGTAAAACACTTAACATGAATTGAACAGTTTATGGATATAATCTATAATCATAAAAATGTTTTCTTTGATGATGTATATACTAATAAATCCATCATAATGGTTTGTAAAGAAAATGAGAGTTATCTTAAGCATATCCCATGGGAGTGTCGTAACCAAGAGTGCATCCAGGCCCGTTGTCGTGCACCAGTTTCTGTTCGAGTCTAGCTCAAAGTGCTGTTTTCGGGTTTTACCACTAGGTACATTTGTGCCAGAGCCGAATCTTCGTACTCATATCCAGATGGGGATGTATTTCTTGGAAAACTCACAAAATATCTACAATAACAAGATTCTAGGAAATTCTTCTACACTAATCCTCAAAGTCCATCTTAGGACTTTGTTCTGTAATCAGAGTTAATCTAAATATAGCTCCCATGGTTTCTACTAAAATTTCTTTTATACCAAATATAACACCCCGACCCAGTTACCCAGAGTAAGTGCATTATTACCTTACATTGGCTTGATCATAAAAGATCAAGTCTCGAATGACTGATTAGTTTAGTAGACTTAGAATCACTAGATACATTCATAAAGTTTACATTAAAACATAAAGTGAAAAACAAAAAAAACATCTTGTCTCCATAGACCACAATAATATCCCCTCATACGATCCCTATAGGTTATTCATAAAATACTTCATCACATCCTGGGAAAAATAAAACATAGAAAGGGGTGAGCTCAGATACCCAGTAAGGATAACAATATAGAGGAAATATTTATAAATAAGAATAAACATTTAAGGCAATTTATAACTAAAACAAAAGCCTGTTAAACATGAACTTCTGCATAATATGGCAGAAATAAAATGATATAATGCCATTTACTTATTCAAATGGATATTCTACTAGTAGACTAATCATATGAAATATCAATAACCACTTTCATAATTATGGAATTCATAATGCCATACTATCATAACCACATAGTCAAGGCCTTGTGACATGCCGAAAAATAAGATTTTGTCAAGGCCTTGTGCCAAAACACTAGTTTGTCTAATGAAACCTACCAATGCATCGAGGAGCTATAGCGGGCTCCACCCATCACATATTATGTCCAATGCATTCCTCATATGAAAAGGTTTAAACATAACATAAACATTCTTATATATACCAGCATATCAAAATGTCAATTCATTCTCCATATACCATGAATGGTATAAAAATAACACATCTATAGTCAAACATATCAAAAACATTCATTACAATATGGATGTTTTGTATCATAATAAATCAACTTCAAATAATCTTAAAATACATCAAAGGATGTTGACATAGATGAAATCAAAACTATTTGAGAGAAATAACTCTTTTTTTAAATCAATTAAATGTCACATAATTATAAAATAAAACATTTACTTTGAAAATATTATTATAAGATTGTAAGGGAAGCTTCGATGATTTTATAATGGTGGAAAATAACTGCACTCACCGTATAAGTTAAGAATGATATTCTTATCAAAATTTTCTCTAAAAGGTTAAAAAGTACCTTTTGTGGAAAATGACGGAAATATTCCTTTATAAACATCTTATAAAAATTCAAACTAGGGTATAAATTACTTTTTCCCATATTCTATAAAATAGTAATAATTTTTTGAAATTCATTTTTATGAAACATGGATGTGGATGATAAAGAGGTCCCAGTAGATAATATAAACAACCTCAGATAATGAAGAGATAGTGAAATTAACCCTTACCTTATACTTTTCCTTGATTGAGGATAGTTTAACCTCTTATATAATGGTTAAATAGTTGTTATTAAATTATACAAGAATCATATAAATTTACATGATATCATATATGATCTTCTAACATTGATTGTTAAGAATATTTTATTATTATCGTCATTTCAGAAGTTAACTTACTCGTTTTATTTTATATGTATTGTTACAAAAGCCATGTTTATTATAGATAGGTTTTATATTATTCTTATCTAGATTGATATCAAGTTCTTAAAAATTATTTTTAATCATTAAATTATAAATAGACTTGAATGGATACGATGGGGAATGAATCTCATCGCGTTCGTGGAGACAGTAGTCTGTACGTACGCAGGAGTGATAATATCATTATTTTGATATTAAAATAATATATAATTTTATCATATATACAGAATCACTATAATTTAATATTCATTATGTACTTAAATTACACATCATTATCATACACATCCAAATAATGATGTTTTGAATAACAATTAATCCACGACGTGGAGACGGTAATTTGTACATACGCACGTATGGTGACATGTCATTCAAAGGATGGATATAATACTGAATATGGTGGTATAATATTGTTAATTACATAATAGTATATAGAAGATACTTTATTTATTATTTTAGAATGCAAATAACAAAGAAAGAATAATTTTAAGAAGAATGGAATTTGAAAGAGGGTGGTGAAAACATTACCTCTTGTTTCGGGTTATTCCTTTTGATTTGATCAAAAGAGCTCCATAGGTTGGATTTCTGATCAAACTAAGGCATCTAGGATGATGTGAGGGAAGTTGAGAGAATATTTTGGTAGGGGTAGGTAGAGCAATAAGGTTTTGATGGTGTGAAATAGAGAGAAGGGGGACAACCCTTTTATAAGAGGGGTGAGGGGCACCTTTGGAAAAGCTGGAAATATTATTTTATAATAAGTTCATATTTAGTTTATAATGGATCCAAATTTATTTATTTCTAGGATAAAGTGGGGATGGGTCGAAAAAAACTCATCCAATGGGTTTTAGACAGGTTTGGTCACATTATTGGCCTTATCTTTTAGTTTTAACTCTTAGTTAATTAGATTGATATTTACCATGTCTCTTTGTATTTTTATATTATATGGTTAATAAACATACTATAAACAACCAAGAGACCCCCAAGAGGTCCATTAATGATACACCTATCATCATATAAGTCCTTTCCTTGAACTTTATATTTTTAGGAAAAGAATATCGACTAATTATATAATATTTGTTTTAAAAAACATTTATGTCAATTTTGATACTATTTGGTATTTTGTTTTTGATAAAATCATAACAGCATTATTTCTTCGAAAAATATTCATATAACCAGTCCTAAAATGTTATATTAACCTGTAAAATTAGGGTAATTCATATAAAGTCTGAAATTACATTTATTTGGATATTTATAATATCAATTATTTTAAAATTTCATTAATTAGGTAATTACTGCATCACCATTTTGTCATAAATAAATTAAATTATATATAATATAAATTTTTTAAATAAAATACCATTATGTGGGAAATAATTTTATCTTTTTAATGAATATTTAAAATCGAATTTATTTTATGTATAACCCTATATTAAAATTTTTTAGTAGTTAAACATTGATTTTAACTCTTCTAACTCTTCTTTGAATTAAATATTTATAAATGTCCTAATCTAAACCATGTGGATCTAAATGATAATATTTTATTCCTAAGGTTGGTTTTGGTCGAGATACACTTGTCCAATAGAATCAGGACATCATTTAGAGTAATATTAATATCATTTTTACAATTAATTACCTTATTTACTTTTAACCGTGGTAAATAATAGCAAAAAGTTACTAGTCACCAAAATGTATTTTCATCTTATTGAACCACATTTTACATACTGATATCAACCATGTCTATTGGAGTTTTAAAAATCTACCCATAGAAGTTGTAAAATTATATTTTATGTGAATTTGAAAATTCTCCTAGGGGATGGGTAAAATACGGTGAAAAGTTCTAAGAAATTTTTATATATCTTAAATTATTATAAATTGACTCCAATGAATTACAATGAACTTATATAGTTATTATGTGTCTATTTTGACCTAATATAAAAATAAAATAAAAAATTATTTAAATAAAAAATTTGGTTTTAAACTATAACTCATTATTTTCACTATTCATTAAAAATTTAATGTCTTCATAAAAATACCAAAACTTCACCCTATGCTAATTTCGATATTTTGAATCCAAAAATGAAGTCCATTTTGAAAGATAAAATTTATAAAATTTCAAAAAGTGGGTATTACTATTCATAACGGCTAGTTTGATTGGTTGTAGTGTGTGTTAGAACACAAAGTTGCGTACAACACACACTACTGTATTATTCAAAGAGAAGCATACCATGGAAGTTTGGGGTGTTACATTCTCCCCTCCTTCAAATAATTTTGTCATAAAAAGTTCTAGAATATTACTACATAATATGACTCAGGTGGTTCTTCCACATATTTTCCTCAGGTTCCCATGTTTTCTCTTCCAGCTTATGGTTTCTCCATCGATTTTTACCGGATGAGTCATCCGGTTTCTCTGCACTTGTTCTCTGGTATCAAGAATCCTGACCGGATCTTGGAAACAAGACAGATCGGGTTCCAGTTCTAATTCCTCATAGGTGAGTACATGTGTTGGGTCAAGAATGTATGTTCTCAATAGTGATACGTGGGACACATCATGAACTTTGGAGAGACTTGGAGGTTTTTCCAAACGATAAGCTACAACCCCAATTCATTATAGATTTTCGAAAGGTCCTATATACCTGGGACTCAATTTACCTTTCTTACCGAAACATATAACTCCATTCCGTGAAGATACCTTCAAAAAAACATGATCTCCCACATGAATTTCCAAATCCTTCCTTTGGTTATCGACATAGCTCTTCTGCCAACATTGACCTAGTTTCATGTGGTTTTGGATTACCTTCACCTTTTCCATCATTTCCTACACCTGTTCTGGGCCTACAAGTTTTCTATCAACAACGTCATCCCAACAAGTTGGTGTATGACATTTCTTTTCTCATAACGCTTCATATGGTGCCATCCGAATATTGGAATAGAAGCTATTGTTGTAGAAAAATCCTACCAGAGGTAAGTATTTATCCCACATACCCTGAAAGTCATGTGAGAAAAATCTAAACATGTCTTATATGGTTTGAATAGTTCGTTCTGATTGTCCATTTGTTTGAGAGTGGTATGCAGCACTCAAACGAAGTTCACTATCCAAGGCCTTCTGAAGAATTTTCTAGAATCTTGATGTAAAATGGGGATCACGATCAGAAAAAATCGATAGGGGTACTCCATGAATTCTCACAAATTCATTAATATATAGTCTTTCTAGTCGTTCAAGTTGTAAATCCTCCCTTATAGCTAGAAAATTTACTAACTTGGTAAGATGATCAACAATGACCCATATTGCATCATTCCTTCAAGGAGTCATTGGTAGTCCCATGACAAAGTACATCGTGATATAATCCCATTTCCACTCAGGTATGGGATTAGGTTACATGACTACTCTAGGTTGTTGCCTTCCAGATTTCACTTGTAGACAAACCATACATCTTGACACAAAATTAGCAATCTCCCTCTTCATGTTGTCCCACAAAAATGTTCCTTTAAATCTCTATACATTTTGGCGCCTCCAGGGAGTATAGAAAAATTGGAACTATGGGAAACATCCAACAATTTTTTTAGATCAGGTATATCGGGAACACAATGTCTCTTTCGAAATTTCAAAATTCCATTTTCAAACACAATGTCACTCAATATCCCATCATTCATAGCTTTAATATTTTTTTTTAAACTCTTAATAATTGTTCTGAGAAATCTTTATCCTTTCTAGTAAATATGGTTTGGAAACCATTTTAAGATTTATTGATGTTTCACCTTCCATGGTGATTCCCATATCTATATTTAATAGATCCATGTATACAGGATCATTTTCAACTTTCATCTTGTTCAAAAATCCATGATCCTTTCTACTCAAAGCATCTGCCGCCTTTCTTTCCATCCCTGGGAGGTAGTGTATCGTGAAATCATAATCCTTGAGTAATTCAAGACATATCCTTTGACTCATGTTGATTTTTTCTGTGAGAAAATATACTTCAAACTCTTATGATCGGTATATATCTCAAAATTTTAACCATATAGATAATGTCTTCATATCTTCAAATAAATTATTATAGAAGCTTAGTCAAGATCATGAGTAGGATAGTTGTGCTCATTAATTTTCAATTGTAGTGATGGATAGACAATAAATCTAATATTCTGCATAAGGAAACAACCAAGTTCTTTCTTCAATGAATCACTATAAATAACAAACCTATAATTCCCCGATGTTAGAGTCATTATAGGATCATTGACTAATCTTATCTTCAATTCTTCAAAACATTCTTCACACTTTTTTGTCCAAACAAATATAATACCTTTACATGTCATATTCGTTACTGGGTTAGCCAATCGAGCAAAATTCTAGATGAATCGCCGATAATAACCTGCTACACCAATAAATCATCGTACCTCCGTTATACTAGTTGGTGCTAGACATTCGTGGACTGCCATGGTCTTAGAACGATCAATGGAGATTTTATCCTTAGAGACAATAAGGACAAGAAAAGAGATCTCCTGAATCCAGAATTCAGACTTACTAAACATCCCATTTAATTCAAGTCTTCTAAGAGTCTTCAATATAATGCACAAGTTATTTTCATGATCATCGTAGATTTTGGAGTATACCAAGATATCATCGATAAATACCACTACAAAGTCACCAAGATATTTATAAAAAACTCTATTTATTAGATCCATGAATAAATGGGGTGCATTATTCAATCCAAAAGGCATTACTGTAAACTCATAATGCACATACCTTGTTCGAAATGTTGTCTTCAGAATGTCTTCCTTCTTCGCACACAAATGATGGTATCCAGATCAAAGGTCAATATTAGAAAAGTATTGAGCTCCATGCAGTTGGTCAAATAAATCATCAATGCGAGGTAGGGGATAATTTTTCTCTATTGTTATAGCATTGATCTCCATGTAGTCGATACATAACCTAATAGATCCATCTTTCTTCTTTACAAAAAGGATAGGGGCTCCCCATGGAGAAACACAAGGGGGAATAAATCCCTTATTACTCAATTCCTCTTATTGTTTATTTATATCAACTAATTCTATACTGGAAATTCTATAAGGGGTCTTCGATATGGGCCTTGAACAAGGAATTAAATAAATGGAAAACTCAATTTCTTGTTCTGTAGGATGACCGGGTAAATCATTTGGAAACACATCAACATATCACTCACAATAGGTACATCCTCTATTTGAATATTACATTCCTTACCCATAGTTATTTCATTCTCTTCCTCCCCAATAATTGAATTTATTTGAGTTACTCAGGGTGGATCAAGATAAGAATCAGGTGGTGACGATTCTGCTCTAAAGATAAGGTGTTCTTTATCATCATCATCAAAAATCATAACCTCCTTCTTCATACAATAAATCTTGGCATCATGGTCCGAAATCCAATCCATACCGAGAATTATATCAAATTCAATCAAAGGTATGATGATGATATTAGTAGATAAAGAACATTTATGTTCTCTAATGGAGACTGATTCACAAAACATTTTTGCAATGATACTTCCCTTAGGAGTTTTAACTGAAAACTCTCTTGTTAAATCAAATTGGAAATATCTAATTTTCATAGAAAACTTGGAAGATATGAAACAATGAGATGATATAGAATCAAATCATTCATTTTCTATACTTGAAGAAACCATTAATTTACCTGCCACCACATCTTTCAGAGATCTACCTCAGTAGTAGTGATAACATATGCTTGGCCTGGATCCATTGGCCTTATCTGAGGAAAGTTCCCCTAACTCTTAGGACATTCATTTTCATAATTTCCCATCTCCCTGCTGTTGTAGCATTAAACTTTGGTAGATTCTTTCTTCCCCTTGCAAACACGAGCATGGTGGCCTTTTTCACCACACTTGTAACAAACTCCCATTCCGTTCAAGAAAGTACTGCGGTGTTTCTTCCCACATTTACTACAGAATGGATAATCAAATTTTCTCTTCTTCCACATACTTCCATTTCTAGAGTGATCAGCATGTCTCTTCTTCTCTTGCATTGCTTTAAAGTCGTAAGACATAGATATTTTATTTTCTGTCTTGATAGCACATGAGACAATATCTTCATACGACGAGAAGGATTGTGGGACTAATTAATGATGATGAAATGGTTTTAACCCATCAAAGAAACAACCTATATTACTTCTTGGGTTATGTATATAATATGATGATTTTCATGACAACCCTGTAATGTTAGCCTCATACATTGAGACATTCTCATCCTCCATTTGTCTTAGACTCAGAAATTGAATTTCCATATCTACATGATGGTCACGAGGAAAGTATTTTTCTTTGAAAATATCATTGAAATCCCTCCATTCCATATTTGATACTTCATCATCTTCCTTTGTGATTTGAATCAATGACCACCATTGGTCAGCATCTCTAGTGAGGCGGTAATCTTCCATGATAAGTTTTTCCCTTTCACTACTCCCCAAGGCATGGAATATTTTCTCTAAAAAAATTCCATTTCTCAGCTAATATGGGATATGTACTACCATTTAATGTTGGTGGAAATTGCATCATGAAGCGATCTAACATTGATCCTCCATGCTGTGGATCAGGCTTCTACATATGGGTAAGGTTATTATTCATAACCTGATTGAGTTTTCCCAGAATGGTGATTAGTTGATCTGCACCAGTTACATCACCAACTCCACTATAATTATCATGAGCAGGATGGAACACCTAAATGGAGTGCATTCATTGATATAGTTTCCCTTTCATCCACTAGGCTACATTTCTAAACAATGGAATACACTAGATTAGTTTATGAATCACAATACATAAATCCAAACATGTAAAACACTTAACATGAATTGAACAGTTTATGGATATAATCCATAATCCCAAAAATTTTATCTTTGTGGAATTATATACTCATAAACCCTTCATAATGGTTTGTAAAGAAAAATAGAATTATCCTAAGCATATCCCACAGGAGTGTCATAACCCAGAGTGTAGTAAATCTCGTTTTCGTGCACCTGTTCTTGTTTGAGTCTAGTTCAAAGCGGTGTTTTTCGGTTTTACCCATAGGTACATCTATGCCAGAGCCGCCTCTATCTAATCGTATTTGGACAGGTTTTTATATCTCGTAAAACTAACAAAATCTCTACAATACCAAAATTATAAGAAGTTCTCCTACACTAATCCTCAAATTTCATCTTATATATATGTGCTCTAATCAAAGTTTATCTAAATCTAGCTCCCAAGGTTTTTACTAAACTTTCTCTAATACCAACTATAACGCCCCACCCTAGATACCCAGTGTCGGTGCATTATTACATAACATTGGTGAGATCATAAAATATCAATTCTCGAAAGACCGATTAGTTTAGTATCCTTGGTATCATGAGATACATTCATAAAGTTTACATTGCAACATAGAGTGAAAAACTACAACAACAACGTGTCTCCATAGACCACACTCATATCCCCTCATGTTATCTCTACATGTCATTCATAAAATATTTCTTCAAGTCTGGGGAAATATAAAACATAGAAAGGGGTGAGCTCAGATGCCCAGTAAGGATAACAATATAGCTGAAACTTTCATAAATAAGCATAAACATTTAAGGAAATTTATAACTAAAACAAAATCCTTTCAAACATGAAAATCAACATAATATGGCAGAAATAAAATTAATTATTTCCATTTACTTATTCACTTGGATATTCTACTAGTCGAATAATGACATGTAATATCAATAACAACTATCATAATGATGGAATGCATAATGTCAGACTATCATAACCACATAGTCAAGGACTTGTGCCAAGACTACAAATATGATTTTTTCAATGCCTTGTGCCAAGACCTTAGTTTGTCTCATGAGACATACCGATACATCAAAGAGTTATAGCAGGCTCCACCCGTCACTTATTAAGTCCATTGTATTTCTCATTTGAACAGTTTTAAACATAATATAAACATTCATATTAAAACTTGATAATGAAATGTCAATAATTTCTCCATAAAGCATGAATGGTATAAAAATAACACATCCACAGTCAAATATATCACAAAACCTTCATTACAATATGGAAGTTTTGTATCATAATAAATCAACTTCAAATAAGCTTAAAATCCCTCAAAGGATGTTGACATAGATGAAATCAAAACTATTTGATAGAAATATCTCTTTTTATAAATCATTTTAAAAGTCACAAAATTATAAAAGAAAACATTTACTTTGAAAATATTATTATAGGATTGTAAAGGATGCTTCAACGATTTTATAACTGAGGAAAATAGCTTTACCCACCGAATAAGTTAAAAAGGGCATTCTTAACATAATTTTGTCGAAAAAGATAAAAAGGACCTTGATTGGAAAACGACGGAATGGTTCTTTTATAAACATCTTCTAAAAAGTTAAACAATGGTATAAATGACTTTATCCCATATTTTATAAAATATTAAGAATGTATTGAAATAAATTTTTATGAAACATGGATATGGATGATGAAGAGGTCCTAATAGATAATATAAACCACTTCGGATAATGATGAGATTGTGAAATTAACCCTTACATTGTACTTTTCTGTGGTTGAGGGTAGTTTATCCTCTTGTATAATGGTGAAATAGTTGTTATTAAATTATACAAGAGTCTTATACATTAATATGATGTCATATATGATCTTTTAACATTTCTTTTAATTAATATTTTAATATTATCGTCGTTTCGGGTGTTAACTTACACATTTTATTTTATATGTTTTGTTACATAAGCCATGGTTGTTATGTATAGTTTGTATCTTATTCAGATACAGAATGATATCATTTCCTTAAACTATATTTTTAATCATCAAATGATAAATAGACTTTAGTAGATACGATGGGGAATGAATCTCATCGTGTTCGTGGAGAGTGTAGTCCGTACGTACCCATGAGCGATAATTTCATTCTTTTGATATTGAAATAATATATAAGTGGATCATATATATAGAATCATTATAATTTTATAAATATTATTTACTTCAATTACACATCATTATCATACCCATCCAAATAATAATGTTTTGAATAACAATTACACCACGACGTGGAGATGGTAAATCGTACGTACACACGTATGGTGACATGTTATTTAAAGGATGGAAAAAATAATGAATATGGTTGTACAATATTTATAATAACATAACAGTATATATAATATATTGGAGTTATTATTTTAGAATGGAAATAACAAAGAAAGAAGAAGTTGAAGAATAAAGGAACTTGAAAGAGGGTGGTGAAAACATTACCTCTTCTTGGGGTTCTTCCTTTTGATTTGATATAAAGTGCTCTTTAGGATGGATTTATGTTTAAAATAAGGCCTATAGGTTTAAGTGAAGGAAGTTGAGAGAATATTTGGGCAGGTTTTCTCTGAACCAAAAGGATTTTTAAGGTGTTAATTAGAGAGAAGGGGGAGTTCCCTTTTATAAAATGGGTGAGGGGCACCTTTGAAAAAACTGGTAATATTATATTATAATAAATTCAAATTCAGTTTCTACTGGCTCCAAACTGATTTATTTCGAGGATAAGGTGGGGATGGGTCGAAAAAAACTCAATAAATATGTTTTTGAAAGGATTGTGTCACTTTATTAACCTTATCATTTAGTTTTAACTCTTAGTTAATTAGTTTGACATTTACCTTGTCTCTTTGTATTTTTATATTATATGGATAATAAACATACTAAAAACTTCCAAGAGACCCTAAAGTGCTCCATTAATGATACACATATTATTATATATGTTCTTTGTCTAGTTTGTAGATTTTTAGGAATAGAATATCAATTAATCATATAATATTTATTTTAAAAACACTTTTATGTCAATTTTGACACTATTGGGTATTTTGTTTTTGATAAATTCATAACATCATTATTACTTCTAAAAAAGTTAATATAACCAGTTATTATATTTCATATTAACCGAAAAAATTTGTGGAATTAATAAAATGTCTCAAATTACATTTATTTGGATATTTATAATATCAATTATTTAAATATTTAATTAATTAGGAAATTACAGTATCACCATTGTGTCATAAATAATTTAAATTAATTAACATCTAAAATTTATAAATAAAATACCATTATGTAGGAAATATTCATATCTTTATAATGAATATTTAAAATAGAATTTATCATATATATAACCATATATTAAAAATGTTTTAGTAATTAGACATTGATTTTAGCTCTTTAAACTCTTAATTGAATTAAATATTAATAAATATTCTAATCTAAACAAAGTGGACCTAAATGATAATATTTTATTCCTAAGGATGTTTTTGGTCGAGATACACTTTTCCAATAGAATTAAGACTTGTGTTAGGGTAATATTAATAACACTTTTACCCTTAATTACCATATTTACTTTTAACCGTGGTAAATAAAAGCAAAACGTTATTATTCACCAAAAAATATTTTAATCTCATTGGACCACATTATACATTTTTATATCAACCATGACTCTCGTATTCATGAAATTCCACTCATAGAGGTGGTAAAATTATGTTTTATGGGAATTTTCATATTCTCCTAGGAGATGGGTAAAAGATGATGAAATGTTCTAAATTTTTTTTGTCTACATAAAATTTTTATAAATTCACTCCAATGAATTAAATTGAAATTATATAGGTATTATGTTTCTATTTTGACCTAAAAAAAAAAAAATTATTATTAAAATAAAAAATTCTGTTATGAACTATAACTCAGTGTTTTTCACTATTCATTAAAAATAGACTGTTTTCAGAAAAATTCCAAAAAATCACCGTAAGCTAATTTCGATATTATGAATCCCAAAATAAAGTCCATTTTGAAATATAAAATTTATAAAATTTCAAAAAGAGGTTATTACTATTTATAATGGCTAGTTTGATTGGTTGTGGTGTGTGTTAGAACTCGAAGTTGCGTACAAAAAACGCTACTGTATTATTCCAAGTGAAGTGTATTGTGGAAGTTTGCGGTGTTACATGAATATAACCAAAGTTATTGCATTATTAAAAAAATTTGCATGATCATAAAAGATAATGTCTCGAATGATCGATTAGTTTAGTAGCCTTGGAATCAATAGATACATTCATAAAGTTTACATTACAACAAAAAGTGAAAAACTAGAACAACATCTTGTCTCCATAGACCACAGTCATATCCCCTCATACTACTCCTGTAGGTCATTCATAAAATACTATTTCACATCCTGGGAAAAATAAAACAAAGAAAGGGGTGAGCTCAGATGCTCTGTAAGGATAATAATATAGAAGAAACTTTCATAAATAGGCATAAACATTTAAGGCGATGCATAACTAAAAAAAATCCTTTTAAACATGAACATTAGCATAATATGGAAAAAATGAAATGAAATAATTCCATTTACTTATTCAAATGGATATTATACTTGTCCAATAATCACATGGAATATCAATAACCACTTACATAATGATGGAATGCATAAATACAGACTATCATAACCACTTACTCAAGGCCTTGTACCAAGACTACAAATAAGATTTTGTCAAAGCCTTATGCCAAGACACTAGTTTGTCTCATGAGACCTACTGATGCATCAAGGATTTATAGCGGGCTCCACCTGTCACTTACTAAGTCCAATGTATTTCACATATGAATAGGATTAAACATAAATAATCATTCGTATTAAAAATAGCATACGAAATGTCAATACATTCCCCAAAAACCTTGATTTGTATAAAAAAACACATCCATAATAAAACATATCACAAATCCTTCAATAAAATATTTATGTTTTGTATCATAATAAATCAAAATCAAATAAGCCTAAAATCCATCAAAGGTTGTTGGCATAGATGAAATAAAAACTATTTGAGAGAAATATCTCTTTATTAAATCATTTAAAAGGAACATAATTATAAATGAAAACATTTACTTTTAAAATATTCTTATATGATTTTAATGGAAGCTTCGATGATTTTATAATGGCGGAAAATAGCCAGACATTCTGTATATGTTAAAAAAGACATTGTTACCTTAATTCTGTGGAAAAGGTTAAAAAAGACCTTGTTTGGAAAATGGCAGAAAGATTCCTTTATAAAATGTTAAACTAGGGTATAAATGACATTAACCCAGTGTCTATAAAATAATAAGAATATTTTGATATAAATTTTTAAGAAATGTGGATGTGAATGATAAAGTGGTCCGAATAGATAATTACGTATAAACAACCACAAATAATGAAGAGATTGTGAAATAAACAATTACATTGTACTTTTCTTTGGTTGAGGGTAGTTTGACCTCATTTATAATGGTAAAATATTTGTTATTAAATTATTCAAGAATCGTATACATTAATATGATATCATATATGATCTTTTAAAATTGCATTGATAATAATATCTTATTATTATCGTCATTTCGTGGGTTAACTTAATCATTTTATTTTATATGTTTTGTCACATAAGCCATTTTTTTATGGATAGGTTCTATCTTATTAATATAAAGAATGATATGAAGTCCTTAAACATTATTTTTAATCATCAAATGATAAATATACTTGAATGTATACGATGGGAAATTAATCTCATCGCGTTCGTGAAGACGGTAGTCCGTACGCACTTACGAGTGATAATATCATTCTTTTGATATTAAAAATAATATATAATTGGATGTTATATCATATATAAAGAATAATTATAATTTTATATTTATTATTTACTTCAATTACACAACATTATCATACTCATCCAAATAATAATGTTTTGAATAATAATTACACCACGACGTGGAGACGGTAATTCGTATGTACACACGTATGTGGACATGTCATTCAACGGATGGGTAGAATACTGAATATGGTTGTAAAATATTTATAATAACATCAAAATATATAGAATATACTGGATTTAATATTTTAGAATAGAAATAACAAAAAAATAAGAAGTTGAAGAAGAAATGAACATGAAAGAGGGTGGTGAAAACATTACATCTTCTTCGGGTTCATCATTTTGATTTGATTAAAAGGGATCCATAGGTTGGATTTATGATCAAACTAAGGCCTCTAAGTTGACGTGAGGGAAGTTGTTAGGATACTTGGGTAGGATATGGCCTAGTATAAATGCATTTAATGTTTGAATTAGTGTGAAATGGGAGTTCCCTTTTATAAGAGGGGTGAGGGGAACCTTTGGAAAAGCTTAAAATATTATTTTATAATAAATTCATATTCGGTTTCTAATGGCTAATAACTAATTTATTTCAAGTATAAGAAGGGTATGGGTCGAAAAAAACTCAACCAATAGGTTTTAGAAAGGTTTGGGTTACTTTATTAACCTTATCATTTAGTTTTAACTCTTAGTTTATTAGTTTGACATTTACCATGTCTTTTTGTATTTATATAATATATGGTTAATAAATTTACTAGAAACTTCCAAGCGACCCCCAAGTTGTCCATTAATGATACCCCTATAATTATATTAGTCCTCTGGAAGATCCTTAGTTTTTTAGGAATAAAATATCAATTAATCATATAATATTTGTTTTACAAAATCTTTTATTGCAATTTTGACATCTTTGGGTATTTTGTTTTTGATAAATTCATAACAGCATTATTACTTAGAAAAAAACTCATATAAACATTCCTAATATGTCACAGTAACCAAGAAAATTAATGTAATTCATAAAAAGACTCTTGTTACATTTTATTTGGATATTTATAATATCATTTATTATAATATTTCATTAATTAGGTAATTACTGCATCACCCTTGTGTCATAAATAAATTATATTATTTAATCTTAAAAATTATAAATAAAAAATCATTACGTAGAAAATCTTTTTATATTTCTAATAAATTTTTTCAATCTAACTCATCTTATGTATAAGCCTATATTAAAAATGTTTTAGTAATTAAACATTGATTTTAACTCTTTTAACTCGTCATTAAATTTAAAAATAATAAATGTCCTAATCTAAACCATGTGGACCCAAATGATAATATTTTCTTCCTAAGGCTGTTTATGGTCGAGATACACTTGTCCAATTGAATTATTACATGTGTTAGGGTAATATTAATATCATTTTTACCATTAATTAGCCTATTTACTTTTAATCGTGGTAAATAAAAGTAAAAATTTACTATTCGCCATAAATTATATTCATCTCATTGAACCAAATTTTTCTTACGGATATCAACCATGTCTCTCAGATTTTTTAAATTCCACTCCCAGAAGTGGTTAAATTATTTTTTATATGAATTTTCAAATTCTCGTAGTTGATGGGTAAAAGATGGTGAAAAGTTCAATGAAATTTTTATATATCTAAAATTATTATAAATTGACTCTAAGGAATTAAATTGAACTTATATAGGTATTATGTGTCTATTTTTATCCTAATTAAATTTAAATAAAATAAATAATTTTTTAAAAACAAATTCGGTTTAAAACTCTAACTTAGTGTTTTTTCACTATTCATCAAAATATAATGTTTTTAGAAAAATACCAAAAAAATACATTAAGCTAATTTCTATATTCCATATCCAAAAATATAGTCCATTTTGAATGATAATATTTATAAAATTTCAAATAGTGGTTATTACTATTCATACCGGCTAGTTTGATTGGTTATGGTGTGTGTTTGAACTCTAAGTTGCGTACAACACACGCTATTGTATTATTCAAAGAGAAGCATACCATAAAAGCTTGGGGTGTTAAATTATCCTCTCCTTCAAATAATTTCATTCCAGAAATTTCTATAATATTAATGCATAATAAGACTCGGGTGGTTCTTCATCATAAGTTCATCGGGTTCCCACGTTGCATCTTCCGTCTTATGGTTTCTTCATAGAATTTTTACTAGATGAGTCATCTGGTTTCTCATTACTTGTTCTCTGGTATCAAGAAACTTGATGGACTCTTCGCAATAAGACGGATCGGGTTCCAGTTCTAATTCATCATATGTGCGTACATGCCTTGTGTGAGGCATGTATTTTCTCAATAGTGATACGTGGAACACATCGTGATATTTGGAGAGACTTGGAGGCATTGCCAAAAGGTAAGCTACAGTCCCAATTCATTCTAGAATTTCAAAAGGTCCGATGTACTTGGGACTCAATTTAAACATCTTACCAAAACGTATAACACCTTTCCATGGAGATACCTTCAAGAAAACATGATCTACTACATGAAATTCCAAATCATTCTTTTGGTTATCGGCATAACTCTTCTGAATACTTTGAGCTGCTTTGCTGTGGTTTTGGATTACCTTCACCTTTTCCATCGTTTCCTCCTACAGTTCTGGGCCTACAAGTTTTCGTTCACCAATGTCATCCCAACAGGTTGGTGTGAGACATTTCTTTCCATATAACACTTCATATGGTGCCATCTGAATACTCGAATGGAAGCTATTGTTATAGAAAAATTCTACCCGAGGTATATATTGATCCCGCATACACTGAATATCAAGTGATCATGATTTCAACATGTCTTCTATGTTTTGAATAGTCTGTTCTGATTGTCAATCTATTTGAGGGTGGTAGGCAGTACTCAAATGAAGTTCTATATCAAAGGCCTTCTGAAGAATCTTCTAAAATATTGATGTAAAACGGGGATCACGATCAGAAACAATCAATAGGGGTACTCCATGAAGTCTCACAACATCATTAATATATATTCTTTCTAAAAGTTCAAGTGGTAAATCTTCCCTTACAGAAAGAAAATGTGCCGACTTGGTAAGAAGATCAACAATGACCCATATTTCATAATTCTTTCTAGGAGTCTTTGGTAGTCCCATGATAGAGTCCATCGTGATATTATCCCATTTCCACTCAGGTATGGGAAGAGGTTGAATTACTCTTTCAGGCTGTCACCTTCCAGATTTCACTTGTAGAAAAAACATACATCTTGACACAAAATCAGCAGTCTCCCGCTTCATGTTCTCCCAGCAAAAATGTTTTTTTTAATCTCTATAAATTTTGGTGCGCCAAGGGTGTATAGAGAAATTGGAACTATGTGCATCATTCCACAATTCTCTTTTTAGATCAGGTTTATCGGGAACACAAAGACTCTTCCCATATTTCAAAATTATAACTTTATAAACAATGTCACTCAATCTCCCATCATTCATAGCTTTTATATTCTTTTTAAACTCTTCATCATCAGTCTAAGAACTCTTTATCCTCTCTAGTAAAGATGGTTTGTCAACCATTTGAATTTTTTTGATGTTTCTCCTTCCATGGTGATTCCCATATCCATCATTACTAGATCCATGAACATTGGATCCTTTTCAACTCTCATGTTGTTCAAAATTGCATGAACCTTTCTTCTTAAAGCATCTGCCACCTTATTTTCCTTCCCTAGTTGGTAGTGTTTCGTGAAATCATAATCCTTGCATAATTCAAGCCATCTCCTTTGCCTCATGTTGAGTTCTTTCTATGAGATAATATTCTTCAAACTCATGTGGTCGGTATATATCTCACATTTTTCACCATTGAGATAATGTCTCCATATCATCAAAGCAAATATCTCGACAGCAAACTCAAGATCATGAATAGGATAGTTTTGCTCATGATTTTTCAGCTCTTGTGATGCATAGGCCATAACCCTGTCATTCTGTATAAGGACACAACCAATTCCTTTCTTCTATGCATCACTATAAATAACAAACACATCATTCCCTGATGGTAGAGCCAATATAGGAAAATTGACTAATCTTCTTTTCAGTTCTTCAAAACAATCTTCACACTCTTTTGTCCAAACAAATTTAGGACCTTTACGTGTGAGCATCGTTAATGGGCAAGCCAATTGGGAAAAATTCTAGAAGAAATTCCAATAATAACCTGTTATACCAATAAAAATATGTACCTCCATTATACTCGTCAGTGCTGGACATTCTAGGATTTCCTTGGTCATAGAAAGATCAACATAGATTCCATCCATAGAGAAAATATGGCCAAGAAAAAAAATATCCTGAATCCAAAATTCACACATGCTAAACTTCACATATAATTCATTTCATCTAAGAGTCTTTTGAATAATGCGCAAGTTATTTTCATGATATTCTTAGCTTTTGGAGTATACCAAGATATCATCAATAAATACCACCACAAAATCATCGAGTTATTCCTTGAAAACTCTATTCATTAGATCAATGAATACAGAGGGTGCATTAGTCAATCCAAAAGGCATTACTATAAACTCGTAATGCCGGTATCTAGTTCAAAATTTTGTCTCCAGAATTACTTTCTTCATCACACACAACTAATGGTACAACCATATTCAGTATTTTGTCCATCCATTGAATGACATGTCACCATAGTGTGTACGTACGGCCGACCGTCTCCATGTCGTGTTGTAATTGTTATTCAAAACATTATTATTTGGATTGGAATGATAATGATGGGTAATTGATGTAAATAATAAATATAACATGATAATGATTCTGTACAAATGATATACCATCCAATTATATATTATTTTAATATCAAATGAATGATATTGTCGCTCGTGCGTACGTACGGACTACCTTCTCCACGAATGCGATAAGATTCATTCCACATCGTATCCATTCATGAATAATTATCATATGATGATTAAAAATAATTTTTATGGAGTTTATATCATTCTGGATATTAATAAGATAGAAACTATTCATAACAAACATGGATTTTGTAACAAAACATATAAAATAAAACGATTAAGTTAACACATGAAACAATGATAATAATAAGATATTATTATCCAAGAAATATTAAAATATATTATATGAAATCTTATCAATGTATATGATTCTTATATAATTTAAAAACAACTATTTCACCACTATACAGGAGGTTAAACAACCCTCAACCAAGAAAAAGTACAAGGTGAGGGTTTATTCCACAATCTCTTCATTATTCAAGGTTGTTTGTAGGTAATTATCTACTGGGACCTCTTTATCATCAACATCCATGTTTCATAAAAATTTATTTCAATACATTCTTAATATTTTATAGAATATGGTTTAAAGTCATTTATAACCTTGTTTGACATTTATTAGATTCTTATAAAAGAATCATTCAGTCATCTTCCAAAAAAGGTCCTTTTTAACCATTTCGACAAAATTAAGCTAAGAATGTATTTTTAACTATACGGAGGATACAACTATTTTCCGCCATTATAAAATATTCAAAGCTTCCCTTACATGCGTATAATAATATCTTTAAAATAAATGTTTTCTTTTATAATTATGTGACTTTTAAATGATTTAAAAAGAGAGATATTTCTCAAAAGACCATAGTTAATAATGCACCGACTCTTGATATTTTGAGTTTTACATTGATTTATTTATTAGATCAAAGCCTATATCGAAGACCCCTTATATAATCTCCACTGTGTAATTAGTTGTACAAAAGAAACAACTAGAAGAATTGAGTAATAAGTGATATATTTGCCCTAGGGTTTCTCTAGGGGGATCCCCTATCCTTTTTGTTAAAGAAATATTGGTCTATGAGGTTATGTATCGACTATAGGGAAATCAATTGTATAAAAATAAAGAACAAGTATCCCCTACCTCGCATTGATGATTTATTTGACCTACTTCATTGAGCTCAATACCATCCAAATATTGACCTTCGACCTGGATACCATCAGTTGTGTGTGAAGAATGAAGACATTCTAATGGCAGCATTTCGAACCAGGTATGGGCATTATGAGTTTAGAGTAATGCCTTTTGGATTGAATAATGAACCCTCTGTATTCATTGATATAATTAATAGAGTTTTCAAGGAATATCTAGATGAGTTTGTGGTGGTATTTATTGATGATATCTTGGTATACTCCAAAATCTAAGAAGATCATGAAAATCACTTGCGCTTTATTCTAAAGACTCGTAGAAGACATGAATTATATGGGATAATTAGAAAGTGTAAATTCTGGCCTCAGGATATTTCTTTTCATGGCCATATTGTCAATGAGGATGGAATCTCTATTGATCCTTCTAACACCAAGGCAATCCAATAATGGCCAGCACCAACGAGTAAAACCGAGATACACAGTTTTATTGGTTTAACAGGTTATTATAGGCATTTCGTCCAGAATTTTTCTCGATTTCCTAACCCACTAACAATGCTCACACGTAAAGGGGTTAATTTTTTTTGGAAAAAATAGTGTGAAGAATTTTTTGATGAACTGAAGTGAATATTAGTCAATTCTCGTATATTGACTCTACCATCAGGGAATGATGGGGCTGTTATTTATTGTGATGCATCGAAGAAAGGACTTGGTTGTGTCCTTATGATGAATGATAGAGTTATTTTCTATGCATCATGACAGCTGGAAAATCATGAGAAAAACTATCCTACTCCTGATATTGAGTTAGGAGTTGTAATATTTGCTTTTAAGATTAGGAGACACTATCTCTATGGTAAAAAATGTGAGATTTATACGGATCATAAGAGTTTGAAGTATATTTTCTCACAGAAAGAACTCAACATGAGGTAAAGGAGATTGCTTGAAATACTCATGGATTATGATTGCACGATACACTACCACTGAGGGAAGCCAAATAAGGTGGAATTTTCAATGAGTATAATGTATAATGGTGTTCTGAAAAAAATGAGAATTGAAAGGGATCATGTTTTCATGGATCAAGTAAAAATGGATATGGGAATCACTATGTAAGGTGAAAAATTAATATATTTTCAAATGGTTTCCAAACCATCATTACTGGAAAATATAAAGAGTTCTCAGACTGAAGATGAAGCGTTTAAAATGAATATTAAAGCTATGAATGATGGGAGATTGGGTGAAATTGTGTATGAAGATGGAATTTTGATATTTGGGAAGAGGCTTTCTGTTCCCAATATAACTGATCTAAAAAGATAATTGTTGGATGATGCTCATAGTTCCAATTTCCATAAACACCCTGGGAGAACCAAAATGTTTAGAGATTTAAAGTAAAATTTTTGGTGGGACACCATGAAGAGGGATATTGCTGATTTTGTGTCAAGATGTATGGTTTGTCAACAAGTGAAAGCTGGAAGGCAGCACCCTAGAGGAGTCATGCAACCTCTTCCTATTCCTGATTGGAAATGGGATAATATCACAATGGAATTTGTTATGAGAATACCAAAGAATCCTAGAAGGAACGATTTAATATGGGTCATTGTTGATCGTCTTACCAAGTCATCACATTTTCATGCTATAAGGGAGAATTTACCACTTGAACGTCTAGCAAGACTATATATTAATGATGTTGTGAGACTTCATGGTGTACCCCTATCGATTGTTTCTGATCTTGATCACCACTTTACATCATGATTCGAGAAAAATCTTCAGAAGGCCTTGGATACTGAACTTTGTTTGAGAACTTCTTACCACCCATAAGCTGATGGACAATTGGAATGGACAATTCAAACCCTAGAAGTCATGTTGAGATCATGATCACTTGACTTTCAGGGTATGTGGGATAAATATTTACCTCTGCTATAATTTTCCTATAACAGTAGCTTCCATTCAAGTATTTGGATGGCACCATATGAAGTGTTATATGGAAAGAGATTTCAGACACCAACCTGTTGGGATGACAATGGCGAAAGAAAATATGTCGGCCCAGAACTGGTATAGGAGATGATGGAAATTGTTAAGGTAATCCATAACCACCTTAAAGGAGCACAAAGTAGGCAGAAGAGCTATACCGATAACTGAAGGAAGGATTTGAAATTCCAGGTGGAAGATCATGTTTTTCATGTAGGTATCTTCATGGATGGGAGTTATACGTTTCGGTATGAAATGTAAAATGAGTCACAGGTACATATGACCTTTTGAAATTCTAGAACGAATTGGGGTTGTAGCATATCATTTGGAAATGACGCCAAATTTCTCCAAATTTCACAATGTGTTCCATGTATTAGTTTTGAGAAAATATATGTCTGACCCAACACATGTACTCACCAATGAGGAATTAGAACTGGAACCTGATTTGTATTATTGTGAAGAGTCAGTCAATATTCTTGATACGAGAAAACAAGTGCTGAGAAACCGGATGACTTTTCTAGTAAATGTTCAATGGAGAAACCATAAGATGTAAGAGGCAATGTGGGAACCTAAGAAACTTATAATGAAGAAACACCTGAGTCTTTTCATGCGGTAGTATACTATAAATTTTGAGGATGAAATTATTTGAAGGAGTGGAGAATGTAACACCCCAATATTCCACGGTACACTTCTCTTTGAATAATAAAGTAGTGTGTTTTTTACGCAACTTCGAGTTCTAACACACACCACAACCAATCAATCTTGCTGTAATGAATAGTAATACACACTTTATTAAATGTTTTAAATTTTATCTTTCAAAATGGACTTCATTTTTGGGTTCGGAATATCGAAAATATATTAGCGTTATTTTTTGTATTTTTCTGAAAACATTAAATTTTTAATGAATAGTGAAAACACTGAGTTATATTTTAAAACCAAATTTTAATTTATATAATTATTTAATTTATTTAAATTTATTTAAGGTCAAAATAGTCACATAATAACTATATATGTTCAATGTAATTCATTGGTGTCAATTTATAATAATTTTATATATATAAAAATTTCATAGAACATTTCACCGTCTTTTACCCATCACCTAGGAGAATTTTCAAATTCACATAAAACATAATTTTACTGCTTTTGTGAATGGAATTTCAAAAGTCTGAGACACACGGTTGAAATGAGTAAGTAAAATGTGGTTCAATGAGATGCAAATAATTTTTGGTGTATAGTAACTTTTTACTTTTATTTACCACGGTTAAAATTAAATAATGTAACTAAGGGAAAATATGATACTAATATTACCCTAACACATGTTCTAATTCTTTTGGACATGTTTATCTCGACAAAAAACAAACATAAGAGTAAAATATTATCATTTATCTTTAGTTGGTATAGATTAGGACATTTTTTATTATTTAATTTATAGAAAAGTGAAAAAGAGTTTTTAAAACAAATATTATATTATTAATTTATATTCTATTCCTATAAATATACGGTTTGGCCATAAGACTTATATAATGATAGGTTTATCATTAGAAGACCATTTTGGGGTCACATAGATGTTTATAGTAAGTTTATTCACCATATAATATAAAAATCCAACGAAACATGTTAAAGGTCAAACAAATTAACTATGAGTTAAAACTAAAAGATAAGGTTAATAAAGTGTCCCAAAAATATCAAAAACCTATTGGTTGATTCTTTTTTCCCATCCCCACCTTAACCTCTAAATAAATCAGTTTTGGTTCATTAGAAACCGAATACGAATTTATTATAAAATAATATTTCTAGCTTTTCCAAAGGTGACCCTCACCCCTCTTATAAAAGGGCACTATCTATTCTCTCTAAATCACACCATCAAATCCTTTTGGCTTGGCCAACCCCTACCCAAATATTCTATCAACTTCCCTCACTTCAACGTAGAGTCCTTAGTTTCATAAAAAATCCAACCTAAAGAACTCTTTTGATCAAATCAAAAGGAAGAACCCGAAGAAGAGGTAATGTTTTCACTACCCTCTTTCATGTTACTTTCTTCTTCAACTTCATCTTCCTTTGTTATTTATATTATAAAATAATAACTCCAGTTTCATCTATATACTATGATGTTTTTTATTAATATTTTACAACCATATTCAGTATTCTATCCATCCATGGAATGAAATGTCACCATACGTATGTACGTACGGCTTACCGTCTCCAGATCGTGGTGTAATTGTTATTCAAAACATTATTATTTGGATGGGTATGATAATGATGTGTAATTGATGTAAATGATAAATATAACATGATAATGATTCTTTATATATGATATACTATCCAATTTTATATTATATCAAAAGAATGATATTGTCGCTCATGCGTATGTACGGACTACTGTCTCGACGAACGCGATGAGATTCATTCCCCGTCGTATCCATTCAAGTATAATTATCATTTTATGATTTAAAATAAAGTTTAAGGACATGATATCATTATGGATATGAATAATATTACAACCTATCCATAACAAACATGTCTTATGTAACAAAACATTTAAAATAAAACATGTAAGTTAACACCCGAAACGACGATAATAATAAGATATTATTAACAAAGAAATGTTAAAAGATCATATATGATATCATATTAATGTATATGATTCTTGTATAATTTAATAACAACCATTTCTCTATTATAATGGAGGTTAAACTACCCTAAACCATGTAAAAGTACAAGGTAAGGGTTTTTTTCATAATCTCTACATTATCCGAGATTGTTTATACGTAATTATCTACTTGGGAAACTTTATCATCCACATCCATGTTTCTTAAAAATGAATTTCAAATCATTCTAAATTTTTTACATACTATGGGTTAAATTCATTTATACCCTTGTTTTAATTTTTATAAGAAGTTTATGATGAAATCATTCCGTTTTTTTTTTCAAACAAGGACCATTTAACCTTTTCGACAGAATTATGGTAAGAATGTCTTTTTTAACTTATACGGATTGTGCAGAAACTATCCGCCATTATAAAATCGTCAAATCTTCCCTTACTAGCTTATAAGATTATTTTCAATGTAAATGTTTTCTTTTATAATTATGTGACTTTTAAATGATTTAAAAATAGAGATATTTCTCTCAAATAGATTTGATTTCATCTATGTCATCATCCTTTGATGGATTTTAAGCATATTTGATGTTGATTTATTATGAAACAAAGAATCCAGATTGTATTGAAGGTTTTGTGGTATGTTTGATAGTGGATTTTTTATTTTTATACCATTCATTGTATATGGAGAAAGTATTGGCATTTCTTATTCTAGTTTTAATATGAATGTTTATGTTATGTTTAAACCTATTCATATGAGGAATGCTTTGGACTTAATAAGTGACAGGTTGAGCCCACTATAGCTCCTCAATGCATCAGTAGGTCTAATTAGACAAACTACTATCTATGCACAAGGCCTTGACAAAATATTATTTGTGTTCCTGGCACAAAGCCTTGACTTTGTGGTTATGATAGTCTGACATTATGCATCCCATCATTATGAAAGTGGTTTTTGATATTGCATGTGATTATTCGACTAGTAGAAAATCCATTTAATAATTAATTGACATTATTTCATTTTATTTCTACTATTTTATGTTGAATTTCATGTTTAAAAGGATTTTGTTTTAGTTATACATTGCCTTAAATGTTTATTCTCATTTATGAATGTTTCTGTATATTGTTATCCTTACTGGGCATCTGAGCTCCCCCCTTTCTATGTTTTATTTTTCCTAGGATGTGAAGAAGTATTTTATAAATGACCTTCAGGGATAGTATGAGGGGATATTAGTGTGGACTATGGAGACTATGTTTTTTTAGTTTTCACATTATGATGTAATGTAAACATTATGGATGTATCTAGTGTTTCCAAGGCTACTAAACTAATCGTTCTTTTGAGACTTGATCTTGTGTGATCATGGCAATGTTATGTTATAATGCACCGACTCTAGGTAACTGGGGTCAGGTTGTTACAGTTGGTAACATAGAATGTTTAGTACAAACCATGGATGCTATATTTAAATAAACTCTGATTAGAGCACATAGACCTAAGATGGACTTTGAGGATAAGTATAGAAGTACTTCCTAGAATTTTGGTATTGTAGATATTCTGTGAGTTCTTCAAGAAATACATACCAATCTGGATACAAGCGGGCAGAGGTGGCTCTGACAAAATGTACCTAGGGGGAAAACCTAAAAACACTTCTTTGAGGGGAACCTTTCAAAAATTTAGAAATATTATTTTATAAAAAATTCATATTCAGTTTCAAATAGAGCCAAACTAATGGGGAACTGGGTAACCAGAAATTAATATTTTATCTGTGTTATTTTCAGAAACATGACGATAAACTGAAATAAAATTCTAAAAATGATAATCGTCATTTCATCCATATTAATATATGTATATATATCCATTTAAAATAACATAACATGAATAATAAGAATAAAATCACAATTTAAAATAATATTTTCACCCTCATAAAATTATAGAGAATAAAAGAAAACCAAGACCTACAAATATCAATAATATTTTGCTTGGTTTTGAAAAATAAATATTTATATGTAAATCTGTATATACCAAGGTATATATAAATTGGTTATTCTTAATGAAATCAAATCATAAAACACTCCTTGGAAACTTTTGAAAGAGGAATTGAAATCAAAGTATATAAAACTGCATATACAGAATTATATATTAAAGGTTTTTGTAAAATAAAAATGATTGAAATTATTTCCTTACCTAGATAGACGAGTAGGGTTCGGGCTGGCAGGAGATTGTTGGGGATCTTGAAGGAGAGGTGGAGAAGAATATGATAATGAACCTATGGGGTTCATGAGCATGGATGAGGGTGGTCAGATCATTACCTCTTCTAAGGTTCGTCCAAAGGACTTATATCATGATATGTGTATCATTAATGGACCCCTTGGGGGTCTCTTGAATGTATATAGTATGTTTATTAACCAAATAATATAAAAATACAATGAGATAAGGGGGAGTGCCCTTTTATAAGAGGGGTGAGGGGAACCATTGGAAAAGCTAGAAATATTATTTTATAATAAATTCATATTCGGTTTCTAATGGCTCCAAAGTGATTTATTTCTTGGATAAGGTGGGGATGGGTCGGAAACAACTCAACCAATTGGTTTTAGACTTTTTTGGGTCACGTTATTAACCATATCTTTTAGTTTTAACTCTTAGTTAATTAGTTTAACATTTACCATGTCTTTTTGAATTTTTATATTATATGGTTAATAAGCATACTATAAAAATCCAAGCGACCCCCCATTTTGTCCATTAATGATACACCTACTATTATATAAGTTCTTTGTCAGATCCTTATATTTTTAGAAATAGAATATCAATTAATCATATAATATTTGTTTTAAAAACTCTTTTTAGTCTATTTTAACAATATTGGATATTTTGTTTCTGATAAATTCATAACAGCATTATTACATTAAAAAATATATCATATAACAAGTCCTAATGTGTCATATTAACCAATAAAATTAGTTGAATTCATAAAAAGGCTCAAATTACATTTATTTGGATATTTATAATATCAATTATTTTAATATTTCATTATTTAGGTAATTACAACATCACCATTGTTTTATAAATAAATTAAATTATTGAATGTCTAAAATTATAAATAAATTAACATTATGTAGAAATATTTTTATATTTCTAATGAATATTTACAATGAAATTTATCTTATATACAACCCTATATTAAAATAGTTTTTTTATTAAACATTGATTTTAACTCTTTTAACTCTTCTTTGAATTAAATAATAATAAATTTCCTAATCTTAACCAAGTTGACCTAAATGATAATATTTTATTCCTATGTTTGTTTTTGGTCGAGATACAAAAGTCCAATAGAATTATGAGATGTGTTAGGGTAATATTAATATCATTTTTACACTTAATTACCCTATTTAAGTTTAACCATGGTAAATAAAATTAAAAAAGTTACTATTCACCAAAAATTATTGTCATCTCATTGACCCACATTATACTTATTGATATCTGCCATGTCTCTTAGATTTTTGAAATTCCACTCTCAAAAGGTAAAAGATGGTGAAATGTTCTATGAAATTTCTATATATCTAAAATTATTATAAATTGACTAATTTGAATTACAGTGATCATATATAGGTATTATGTGTCTATTTTGAGCTTAATTAAATTTAAATAAAATAAATAATTATTTAAATAAAAATTTGGTTTTAAACTATAACTCAGTGTTTTTTCACAATTCATCAAAAATTGAATGTTTTCAGAAAATTACCAAAAAGTCACCCTAAGAAAATTTTGATATTTTGAATCCAAAAATGAAGTCCATTTTGGAAGATAAAATTTATAAATTTTTAAAAAGTCAGTATTACTATTCATAATGGCTAATTTGATTGGTTGTGGTGTGTGTTAGAACTCGAAGATTAGTTCAACACACGCTACTGTATTATAAAAGAGAAGCGTACCATAGATGCTTGGGGTGTTATATTCTCCCCTCATTCAAATAATTTCATCCTTGAAATTTCTAGAATATTACTGCATAAAAATACTCAAGTTGTTATTCATTATATTTTCCTCGGATTCCCAAGATTCATCTTCAATTTTATGGTTTCTCCATAGAATTTTTACCAGACGAGTCGTCCGGTTTCTCATAACTTGTTCTCTTGTATCAAAAAACCTGACAGGATCTTCGCAATAAGACAAATCGAGTTCTAGTTATAATTAATCATAGGTGAGTACATGCGTTGGGTCAGGCATGTATTTTCTCAATAGTGATATGTGGAACACATCATGAACTTTGAAGAGACTTGGAGGCATTTCCAAATGGTAAGCTACATCACCAATTCATTCTAGAATTTAAAAAGGTCTAATGTACCTGAGACTCAATTTACCCTTCTTACCAAAACATATAACACCCATTCCATGGAGATACCTTATAGAAACATGATCTTCTACCTGAAATTATAAATCCTTCCATCAGTTAGTTTCATAGATATTCTGCCTACATTGAGCTGATTTGATGTGGTTTTGGATTACCTTCACCTTCTCCATTGTTTCCTCCACCAGTTCTGGGACTACATTTTTTCGTTCACCATGGTTATACCAAAATGTTGGTGTGCGACATCTCTTTCTGTATAACGCTTCATATGGTGCCATCTCGAATACTCGAATGGAATCTATTGTTATAGGAAAATTATACTAGAGTAAAATATTTATCCCACATACCCTGAAAGTCAAGTGAGAAAGATCTCAACATTTCTTCTAAGGTTTGAATAGTTCGTTCTAATTGTCCATCTGTTTGAGTGTGATAAGCAGTGCTTAAATGAAGATCAGTATTCAAGGCCTTGTGAATACTTTTCCAAAATCATGACGTAAAACGGGGATCACGATAAGAAACAATCTATATGGGGAATCCATGAAGTCTCATAACCTCATTAATAAATATCCTTGCTAGATGTTAAAATGGTAAATTCTCCCTTATGGAAAGAAAATGTGCTGACTAGTTAAGATGATCAACAATGACCCATATTGCATCATTCTTCTATGAGTCTTCGTTAGTCCCATGACAAATTCTATCATTATATTATCACATTTCCACTCAGGTATGGGAAGAGGTTGCAATACTCCTCCAGGTTGTTGCCTTCCAGCTTTCACTTGTTGACAAACCATACATCTTGACACAAAATCAGAAATCTCCTTCTTCATGTTGTCCCACCAAAAATGTTCCTTCAAATCTCTATAAATTATGGTGCTCTCAAGGGGTATAGAGAAATTGGAACTATGATCATCATCCAACAATTCCCTTTTTAGATCTGGTATATTGAGAATACAATGTCTCATCCCAAATTTCAAAATTCCATCTTCATACACAAAGTCACTCAATCTCCCATCATTCACAACATTAATCATCTTTTTAAAACTCTTCATCATCGGTTTGAGAACTCTTTATCCTTTCTATTAATGATGGTTTGGAAACCATATGAAAAAGTATTGATGTTCCACCTTCCATGGTGATTCCCATATCCATCTTTACTAGATCCATGTATATATGATCCTTTTCAACTCTTATCTAGTTCAAAACATTATGATCTTTTCTGTTCAAAGCATCTGCCACCTATTTGCCTTCCTTGTGTAGTATTGTATCATGTGATCATAATCCTTGAGTAATTCAAGTCATCTCCTTTGCCTCATGTTGAGTTCCTTTTGTGAGAAAATATACTTCAAACTCTTGTGATCGGTATATATCTCACATTTTTTACCATAGAGATAATGTCATCATATATTCAAAGAAAAGATTACAGTAGATAACTCAAGATCACGAGTTGGATTGTTTTGCTCATGAATTTTCATCTGTTATGGTGCATAGGAAATAACTCTATCATTTTCCATAAGGACACAACCAAATCCTTTCTTTGATGCATCATTATAAATAATGAACTCATCATTCTTCTATGGTAGAGTCAATATTGGAGCATTGACTAATCTTCTCTTCAGTTATTCAAAAAATTCTTCACGCTCTTTTTTCCAAACAAATTTAACCCCTTTATGTGTGAGCATTTTTAATGGGTTAGCCAACCGAGGAAAATTCAGGACGAAACATAGATAACAACATTCTAAACCAATAAAACTGTGTACCTTAGTTATAGTTGTCAGTGCATGCCATTATTGGATTGCCTTGGTCATAGAAGGATCAACAGAGATTCCATCCTTAGAGACAATATGGACAAGAAAAGAAATATCTTTAATCCAGAATTCACACTTGCTAAACATCCCATATAATTCATGTCTTCTAAGAGTCTTTAGAATAATGCACAAATGATTTTCATGATCATCATAGATTTTAAATTATACCAAGAAATCATCAATAAATACCACTAAAAAATCATCGAGATATTCCTTGAAAACACTATTCATTATATCCCTGAATATAGAGGGTGCATTAGTCAATCCAAATGGATTTACTGTAAATTGGTAATGCCCATACCTAGTTCGAAATGTTGTCTTCGGAATGTCTTCCTTCTTCACACACAACTGATGGTATCCAGATCGATGTTCAACATTAGAAAAGTATTCATCTCCATTTAGTTGGTCAAATAAATCATCAATGTAAGGTAGGGGATACTTGTTCATTATTGTTATACCATTGATTTCCCTGTAGTCAATAAATAACCTCCTAGATCCATCTATATTCTTAACAAAAAGGACAGGGTCTCCCCATGGAGGAAAAATCCTTTATTACTCAATTCCTCTAGTTTTTTCTTTAGTTAAACTAATTCCACAGTCACCATTCTATATGGGGTCTTGAATATAGGCCTTTAACGAGGAAGTAAATCAATATAAAACTCAATTTCTCGTTCTGGAGGATGACCAGTTAAATCATCTAGAAACACATCAACATATTCTCTCACAATAGTCATGTCCTCTATTTGAACATTCCTTTCCTTACCCATAGTTATTTCATTCTCTTCCTCCCAAATAATTGAATTCAGTTGAGCTACTGGGGGTGGATCAAGATAAGAATTAGGTGGTGACGATTCTGCTCTAAAGATAAGGTGTTCATTATTATTATCATCAAAAATCATAACCTCTTTATTGTTACAATAAATATTCGCATCATGGTCTGAAATCCAATCCATAATAAAGATTATATCAAATTCAATCATAGGTATAATGATGAGATCTGCAGATAAAAAACATTTATGTGCTCTAATGGGGACTGATTCAGAAAAATATATTGAAATGATACTTCCCATAGGTGTTTTAACTGACAAATCCATTGGTAAATCAAATTGGAAATATCTAATTTTCTTATCAAACTGGGAAGATATGAAACAATGCGAGGATCATGAATCAAATAAGGTATTTTCTATACTCAAGGAAACCATTAAATTACCTGCCACCACATCTTTCAGAGCTTCTACCTCAGCAATAGTGATAGCATATGGTTGGCCATGATCCCTTAGTCTTTTATGAGGTAAGTTCCCCCGACGCTTAGGACATTCATTTCCATAATGTCCCATATCCCTATAGTTGTAGCATTGAACATCGATAGCTACTTTCTTCCCCTTGCAATCATGAGTTTGGTGGCCTTTTTCACCACACTTATAATAGACTCCCATTCCTTTCAAGAAAGTACTGGGGTGTATCTTCCCACTATTACTCCATGATGGATAATCAAATTTTCACTTATTCCCTTTATTTCAATTTCCATAGATATCAGAAGATATATTCTTCTCTTTCTTTTCTTTAATGTCATATGACTTTGAGAATTCATTTTCTGTCTGGATAGCACGTGAGACTATATCTTCATATGACGAGATGGATTGTGACAATAATTCTCGACGATGAAATGGTTTTAACCCATTAAAGAAATAATCAATATTACTTCTTGGGTTATGTATATAATCTACAGCATACCTAGCTAACCTTGTAATGTAAGCCTCATACTTTCCGACATTCTCATCCTTCTTTTGTCTCAGACTCAGAATTTTTTTTTCCTTATCTGCTCGATGGTCATGAGGAAATTATTTTTCTAAGAAAAAATTTTTATCTCCCTCCATTCCATATTTGATACTTCATCACCTTCTATTGTGTTTTGAATAAATTACCACCATTGGTCAGCATCTCTAGTGAGGAGGTAAACTGCCATGATATCGTTTTTCCCCTTCACCACTCCCCAAGGCATGGAATTTTTTCTCTAAGGAATTTATCCATTGCTCAGCTGCTGAGGGATTTTTACTCCCATTGAATGTTGGTGGTTGTTGCCTCATGAAGAGATCTATCATTGATCATCCATGCTGTGGATCAGGCTACTCCATATGGGTAAAGTTATTATTCATAACCTGAGTGAGTTGTCCTGGTATGGGGATTAGCTGATCAACACCAGTTGCATCACCAGCTCCATTATAATTATCTTGAGGAGGATGGAAATCCAAACATGGAGTGAGTGCATTGAAAAGGTTTCCATTTCATCCACTAGGAACGATTTCTAAACAATCGCATACACTAGATTTCCCAGAGTCAGTGCATTATTAAATAACATTGGCATGATCATAAAAGATCATGTCTCAAAAGACCGATTAGTTTAGTAGCCTTGGAATCACTAGATACATTCATAATGATTACATTACAACATATAGTGAAAAACTACAACAACATCTAGTCTCCATATACCACACTCATATCCCCTCATACTATCCCTACAACTCATTCATAAAATACATATTCACATCCTGGAAAAAATAAAACATAGAAAGGGGTGAGCTCAAATGCTCAGTAAGGATATCAATATAGCCGAATCTTTTATAAATATACATAAACATTTTAGGAAATGTATAACTAAAATAAAATCCTTTTAAACTTGAAATTCATAAAAATATGGAAAAATGAAAATAAATAATTCCTTTTACTTATTCACATAGATATTCTACTAGTCCAAAAGTTGCATGAAATATCAATAACCACTTTCATAATGATGGAATGCATAATTCCAGACTATCATAATCACATAGTCAAGGCCTTCTTCCATTAATACAAATAATATTTTGTCAAAAACTTATGCCAAGACACTAGTTTGTCTTATGAGACCTACTGATGCATCGAGGAGCTATAGCGGGCTCCACCTGTCCCTTATTATGTCCAATTCATTCCTCACATGAAAAGGTTTAAACATAACATAATCATTCGTATTAAAACTAGCATGGAAAATGTCAATACATTCTCCAAAAACCATGAATGGTATAAAAATAACACATCCACAGTGTAACATATCACAAAACCATCATTACAATATGGAAGTTTTGTATCATAATAAATAAACTTCAAATAATATTAAAATCAATCAAAGGATACCGACATAGATGAAATCAAAACTATTTGAGAGAAATATCTATTTTTTTAAATCATTTAAAAGTCACATAATTATAAAAGAAAACATTTAAATTGTAAATATTATTATAAGCTTGTAAAGGAATCTTCAATGATTTTATAACGGTTGAAAACATCCGCACCCGCCGTATAAGTTTATAATGTCATTCTTACCATAATATTGTCGAAAAGATGAAAAAGGAACTTGTGTGGAAAAAGATGGAAATATTTCTTTATAAAAATATTGTAAAAGTCAAACAAGGGTATAAATGACATTAACCAATATTATATAGAATAGTAAGAATTTTTTGAAATATATATTTAAGAAACATGGATGTGGATGATAGGGAGGTCAAGTAGATAATTACGTATAAACAACCTCGGATAATGAAGAGATTGTGAAATAAACCCTTACCATTTACTTTTCCTTGGTTGAGGGTAGTTTAACCTCTAGTATAATGGTGAAATAGTTGTTATTAAATAATACAATATTCATATACATTAATATGATATCATATATGATCTTTTAACATTTCTTTTTTAATAATATCTTATGATTATCGTCATATCGGGTGTTCACTTACTCGTTTTATTTTATATGTTTGTTACATAAGCCATGTTTGTTATGGATAGGTTGTATATTATTCATACACAAAATGATATCAAGTCCTTAAACATTATTTTTAATCATAAAATGATAATTATACTTGAATTGATACGATGGGGATTGAATCTCATCGCATTCGTGGAGACGGTAGTCCGTACGTATACACGAACGATAATATCATTCTTTTGATATTAAAATAATATATAATTATATTGTATATCATATATATACAGAATAATTATAATGTTATATTTATTATTTACTTCAATTACACATCACTATCATATCCATCCAAATAATAATGTTTTGAATATCAATTACACCATGACGTGGAGACGGTAATCCATACGTACGCACGTATGGTGACATGTCATTAAAAGGATAGATAGAATATTGAATATGGTTATACCATATTTATAATAAATCACAGTATATAGAAGATACTTGAGTTATTAATTTAGAATGGAAATAACAATGAAAGAAGTAGTTGAAGAAGAAAGGAACATGAAAGAGGGTGGTGAAAACATTACCTCTTCTTCAGGTTCGTCCTTTTGTTTTGATCAAAAGGGCTCATTAGGTTGGATTTATGATCAAAATAAAGACTCTAGGGTGATTTAATAGATGTTGGGAGGATATTTGTGAAGTGGTTGTCCGAACAAAAAGGCTTTGTAGTTGTGAATTAGAGAGTAGGGTGAGTGCACTTTTATAAGATGGGTGAGGGGCACCTTTGGAAAAGCTAGAAACATTATTTTATAATAAATTCATATTCGGTTTATAATGGATCCAAACTGATTTATTTTGAGTATAATGTCGGGATGGGCTGAAAAAAACTCAACCAATAGGTTATGGATAGGTTTAGGTCACTTTATTAACCTTTTCTTTTAGTTTTAACTCATAGTTAATTAGTTTGACATTATTATGTCTCTTTGTATTTTTATGTTATCTGGTTAATAAACATACTATAAACTTTCAACAGACCCCCAAGTGGTCTATTAATGTTACACCTATCATTATATTTGTATTTTGGCCAAAACATAGATTTTTAGGAATAGAATATTAATTAATCATATAAATTTTGTTTTAAAAACTCTTTTTTGTCAATTTTGACATTATTGTGTATTTTATTTTTGATAAATTTATAAGAGCATTATTACTTTAAAAGAAATTCATATAACCAGTCCTAATATGTCATATTAACCTAGAAAATTATTGGAATTCATATAATGTCTCAAATTACATTAATTTGGATATTTATAATATCAATTATTTTAATATTTCATTAATTAGGTAATTACTACATCACCATTGTGTCATAAATAAATTAAATTATTTAATGTCTAAACATTATAAATAAAATTCTATTATGTAGAAAATCATTTTAGCTTTATAATTAATACTTAAAATCTAATTTATCTAATATATAACCTAATATTATAAATGTTTTAGTAATTAAACATTGATATTAACTCTTTTAACACTTCTTTGAATTAAATAATAATAAATATCTGAATCTAATCCAAGTGGACCTAAATGATAATATTTTATTCCTAAGGTTGTTTTTGGCCGAGATAAACATGTTCAATAGAATTATGACATGTGATAAGGTAATATTACTATCATGTTTACCATTAATTACCTTTTGTACTTTTAATCGTGGTAAATAAAAGTAAAAAATATACTATTCACCAAAAATTATTTTCATCTCATTGAACCACATTTTACTTAATGATATCTACAATGTCTCTTGGATTTTTGAAAATCCACTCACAGAGGTGGTAAAATTATGTTTTATGTGAATTTTCAAATTCTCATAGGTTATTGTAACACCACAAGCTTCCACAATACGCTTCTCTTTGAATAATACAGTAGCGTGTGTTGTACGCTACTTCGAGTTCTAACACACAACAACCAATTGAACTAGCCATTATGAATAGTAATACACAGTCTTTTATATTTTATAAATTTTATCTTTCAAAATGGAATTCATTTTTGGATTCAGAATATCGATATTATTTTAGGGTGAATTTTTGGTATTTTTCTGAAAACTATCAATTTTTAATGAATAGTGAAAAACATTGAGTTATAGTTTAATACCGAATTTTTATTTAAATAATTATTTATTTTTTTAAAATATTATTAAGGTAAAAATAGACACATAATACCTATAAAAGTTCAAATTAATTCATTGGAGTCAATTTATAATAATTTTAGATATATAAATATTTCTTAGGACTCTTCACCATCTTTTACCCATCTCCTACGAGAATTTGCAAATTTACATAAAACATAATTTTAACGCATATGGGAGTTGAATTTGAAAAAAATGAGAGACATAGTTGATATCAGTAAGTAAAATTTAGTTTAATGAGATGAAAATAATTTTTGGATAATAGTGACTTTTTACTTTTATTTACCACGGTTAAAAGTAAATAGGGTAATTAAGGGTAAAAATGATATTAATATTACCCAAACACTTGCCCTAACTCTATTGTACAAGTGTATATCGACTAAAAACAACCTTAGGAATAACATATTATCATTTAGGTCCACTTGGATTAGATTAGGTCATTTATTATTATTTAATTCAAAGAAGAGTTAAAATAGTTAAAATCAATGTTTATTTACTAAAATATTAATAATATAGTGTTATACATAAGATAAATTCAATTATAAATATTCATTATAAATATAAAAATATTTCCTACTTAATGGTATTTTATTTATAATTTTTTGACATTAAATAATTTAATTTATTTATGACACAATAGTGATGCTGTAATTACCTAATTAATGAAATATTAAAATAATTGATATTATAAATATCCAAATAAACATAATTTTAGACTTTTTATGATTTCCACTAATTTTATAGATTAAAATAGCATATTAGTACTGGTTATATTAATTCTTTTATAAGTAATAATGTTGTTATGATTTCATCAAAAACAAAATACCCAATAGTGTCAAAATTGTCATAAAAGGGTTTTTTTTAAAACATATTATATTATTAAATGATATTATATTCCTAAAAATATATGGATCTGCCAAAGGACATATATAATGTTAGGTGTATCATTAATGGACCACTTAGGGGTCGCATAGAAGTTTATAGTAATTTTATTAGCCATATAATATAAAAATTTATAGATACATGTTAAATGTCAAACTAATAAACTAAGAGTTAAAACTAATCTATAAGGATAATAAAGTGATCCAAAACGGTCTAAAACCTGTTGGTTGAGTTTTTTTCGACCCATCGCCACCTTATCCCTGAAATAAATCAGTTTGGAGCCATTAGAAACCGAATATGAATTTATTATAATATAATATTTCTAACTTTTCCAAAGGTGCCCCTCACCCTTCTTATAAAAGGGCACTCCCCTTCTCTCTAATTCAGACATTCAAAGCCATTTGGATCTCTCATCCCTCACCCAAATATCCTTTCAAATTCCCTCACGTCAACCTATAGGCCTTAGTTTGATCAGGAATCCATCCTAATGATCCCTTTTGATCAAATCAAAAGGAAGAACTTGAAGATCAGGTAATGATTGCACCACCCTCTTTCAAGTTCCTTTCATCTTCCACTTCTTCTTTATTTGTTATTTCCATTCTAAAATAATAACTCCAGTATCATCTATATACTGTGATGTTATTAAAATTATGGTACTACCATATTCAGTATTCTATCCATCCTTTGAATGACATGTCACCATATGTGCATACGTATGACCTATCGTCTCCACGTCGTGGGGTAATTGTTATTCAAAATATTATTATTTGTATGGTAATGAAAATGATGTCTAATTGATGTAAATAATAAATATAAAATGATAATGATTCTCTATATATGATATAACATCCAATTATATAATATTTTAATATCAAAATAATGATACTATCGCTCGTGCGTACGTAAAGACTACCGTCCCCCGGAACGTGACAAGATTCATTCCCCATCATATCCATTCAAGTATAATTCTCATTTGATGATTAAAAATAATGTTTAATGACGTGATATAATTATGGATATGAATACGATAAAACCTATCCATAACAAACACGGCTTCTGTAACAGAACCTATAAAAGAAAATGTGTAAGGTAACACCTGAAACGACGATAATACTAAGATATAATTAACAACAAAATGTTAACAGATCATATATGATATCATATTAATGTATATGATTATTTTATAATTTAATAACAACTATTTCACCATTATACAGGACGTTAAACTACACTCATCCAAGGAAAAGTAGAAGGTAAGGGTTTCTTTAACAATCTCTTCATTATCTACAGTTGTTTATATGTAATTATCTACTGAGAACTCTGTATCATCCACATCCATGTTTTATAAAAATGTATTTCAAAACATTATTAATATTTTAAATAATATGTTCCAAAGTCATTTATACTATTGTTTTACTTTTTATAATATCTTTATAAAGGAATCATTCCATCGTTTTCCAAAAAAGGTTCTTTTTTTCCTTTTCGACAAAATTATGGTAAAATGACTTTATTAACATATATGGAGGATGTGGCTATTTTCTAGGGTTATAAATTTTTCCAACCTTCCCTTACAAACTTATAATAATGTTTTCAATGTTACTTTTCAATGATTTCAAAAAAGTGATATTTTTCTCAAATAGTTTTGATTTCATCTATGTCAACATCCTTTGATGGATTTTAAGCATATTTGATGTTGATTTATTATGATACAAAACTTCCATATTGTATTGATGGTTTTGTGATATTTTTGACAATGGAAGTGTTATTTTTATACCATTAATGGTTTATGGAGAAAGTATTGACATTTCTTATGCTAGTTTTAATACGAATGTTTATGTTATGTTTAAACCAGTTTATATGAGGAATGCATTGGACTTAGTAAGTGACGGGTGGAGCACGCTATAGCTCCTCGATGCATCGATAGGCCTCATTAGAAAAACCCGTGTCTTGGCACAAGTCCTTGAAAAAATATTATTTTTAGTCCTGGCACAAGGCCTTGACTATGTGGATATGATAGTCTGGAATTATGCATTCTATCATTATGAAAGTGGTTATTGATATTGTATGTGATTATTTTACTAGTAGAATATCCATGTGAATATTTAAATGGAATTATTTCATTTTATTTCTACCATATTATGCTGAAGTTCATGTTTAAAAGGCTTTTCATTTAGTTATAAATTGTCTTAAATGTTTATGCTTATATATGAATGCTTCCACTATATTGTTATCCTTACTGGGCATCTGAGCTCACCCCATTCTATGTTCTATTTTTCCCATAATGTGAATAAGTATTTTATGACTAACCTATAGGGATCGTATGAGGGGATATGTGTGTGGTCTATGGAGAAAAGATGTTATTATAGTTTTTCACTTTATGTTGTAATGTAAACATTATGAATGTATCTAGTAAATCCAAGGTTACTAAACCAATCGGTCTTTTGAGAATTGATCTTTTATGATCATGAAAATGTTATGTAACAATGCACTGACTCTGGGTAATTGGGGTCGGGGCATTACAGTTGGTATCAGAGGAAGTTCAATACAAACTTTGGGAGCGATATTTAGATAAAATCTGATTGGAGAACATATACCTAAGATGGGCTTTGAGGATCAGTATAGATGAACTTCCTAGAATTTTGGTATTGTAGAGATTTTTTGATTTTTCCGAGCAATACATCTCGTCTGGATACAAGAAGGTTGAGGTGGCTATAGAATAGATGTACCTAGGGGTTAAACACGAAAACACCTCTTTGAGCTAGACTCGAACATGAATTGGTGTACGACAACGGTCCTTGCTACACTCTTGGTTATGACACTCCCAGAGGATATTCATAGGATAATTTAATTTTCTTTACAAAAAATTATATAGGGTTTATGAGTATATATCTCCTCAATGAAAACATTTTTATTATTATGGATTATATCCATAAACTGTTCAATTCATGTTAAGTGTTTTACAAGTTTGGATTTATGTATTGTGATTCCTAAACTAATCTAGTGCATGCCATTATTTATTAATGGATACTAGTGGAAGAAATGGAAACATTATAAATGCATGCTTTCCATTTAGGGGTTTCCCTCCTGCCCATGATAATTATATTGGAGCTGGTGATGTAACTGGGGCTGATCAGCTAATCACCATTCTGGGAAAACTCACTCAGGTTATGAATAATAACCTTACCCATATGGAGAACCCCGATCCACAACGTGGAGGATAAATGTTTGATCGCTTCATGATGAAACAACCACCAACATTCAATGGGAGTACATATCCCTAAGTAGCTGATCAATGGATAAATTCCTTAGAGAAAATATTCCATGCCTTGGGAAGTAGTGAAAGGGAAAAAGTTATCATGGTTGTTTACCGCCTCACTAGAGATGCTGACCAATGGTGGTCATTGATTCAAAACATGAAGAACGATGATTAAGTATCAAATATGGAATGGAGGGAGTTAAATGATATTTTCATAGAAATATACTTTCCTCATGACCATTGACCAGATATAGAAAGGCAAATTCCAAGTCTGAGACAAAAGGAGGATGAGAATGTTGCAAAGTATGACATTAACTTTTCAAGGTCTGCGAGGTATGCTGCAGATTATATACGTAACCCAAGAAGTAATATTGACCATTTCATTGATGGGTTAAAACCATTTCATCATCGAGAATTAGTCTCACAATCCTTATCATCCTACGACGATATTGTCTCATTGGCTATCAAGACAAAAAAAATATCTATGTCGTACGACTTTAAAGAAAAGAAATAGAAGAAGAGATATACTGATCACTCTGGAAATGAAAATAAGGGGAAGAAGGGAAAAGATGATTATCTATCCTACATTAAATGTAAGAAGAAACATCCCGGTAATTGTTAAAAGGAATGGGAGTCCATTACAAGTGCGGTGAAAAATACCACCAAGCTCATGATTGCAAGGGGAAGAAGGAAGCTACCGATGTTCAATGCTAGAATATTTGGGAGATAAGACATTATTCAAATGAATTTCCTATACTTCATGGTATCTTACTTAGAAAATGATAAGGGATCAATGCCAAGATTATGCTATCAGTACTACTGAGGTAGAATCTCAAAAAGACATTGTGGAAGGTAATTTAATGGTTTCCTCAAGTTTAGAAAATGCATTATTTGATTCTGGATCATTGCATTTTTTCATATCATTCCAAATTTCTATGAAAATTAGATATTTTAAATTTTATTTAACAAAGGAGTTTTCAGTTAAAACACCTAAGGAATGTATCATTAGAACAATGTTTTTTGAATTAGTTCCCATTAGAGAACATAAATGTTCTTTCTCCGCTGATCTCATCATCATTACTATGGTTGAATTTGATATAATCCTTGGTATGGAATCACTTTTAGGACCATGATGCGAAGATTTATTGTAAGAAGGAGGAGGTTTCAATTTTTCATGATGATGATAAAGAACACCTTATCTTTATAGAAGAATCATCACCGCCTAATTCTTATCATGATCCACCCCCAGTAGATAAAATAAATTCAATTATTAGGGAGGAAGAGAATAAAATAACATTGGGTAAGGAATGGAATGTTCAAAATGAGTATGTACCTATTGTGACAGAATATGTGGATGTGTTTCTATAAGATTTACCTGGACATCCTCTAGAATGAGAAATTGAGTTTCCCATTGATTTAATTTCTGGTTCAAGGCCTATATCGAAAACCCCTTATAGAATTGCCACTATGGAATTAGTTGAACTAAAGAAACTACTAGAGGAATTGAGTAATAAAATATTTATTCTCCCTAGTGTTTCTCCTTGCGGTGCCCCTGTCCTTTTTGTTAAGAAGAAAGATGGATCTATTAGGATATGTATCGACTATAGGGAAATCAATTCTATAAAAATAATGAACAAGTATCCCCTATCTCGCATTGATGATTTATTTGACCGACTTCAGAGAGCTCAATACATTTCTAGAATTGATCTTCGATATGGATACCTTCGGTTGTGTGTGAAGAAGGAAGACATTCTGAAGACATCATTTCTAATCAGGTTCAGGAATTACTTGTTTAAAGTAATTCCTTTTTGATTGACTAATGCACTCTCTGTATTCACAGATCTAATTAATAGAGTTTTCAAAGAATATCTCGATGATTTTGTGGTTTTATTTTTTTGATGATATATTGGTATACTCCAAAAGCTACGAAGATCATGAAAATCACTTGCGCATTATTCGAAAAACTCTTAGAAGACATGAATTATATAGTAACTTTAGCTAGTGTGAATTCTGGATTTAGGAGATTTCTTTTCTTGTCCATATTGTCTCTAAGGATGGAATCTCTATTGTTCATTCTAATACCAAGGAAATCCAAGAAATGGTAGATCCAAGGAGTATAACCGAGGTACGCAGTTTTATTGGTTTAGTATGTTATTATCGGCGTTTTATCCAGAATTTTTCCCAATTGGATAATCCATTAACGAAGCTCACACGTAAAAGGGATAAATTTGTTTAGACAAAAGAGTGTGAAGAATATTTGGAAGAACTGAAGAGTAGATTAGTCAATGCTCTTATATTGTCTCTACCATCAGGGAATGATGGGTTTGTTATTTATAGTGATGCATCGAAGAAAGGACTAGGTTGTGACCTTATGCAGAATGATAGAGTTATTTCCTATGCATCATGACAGCTGAAAATTAAGGAGAAAAACTATTCTATTCATGATATTGAGTTAGCACCTATAATATTTTCTTTGAAGATTTGGAGACACTATCTCTATGGTGAAAAATGTGAAATTTTTACAGATCTTAAGAGTTTGAAGTATATTTTCTCATAGAAGGAACTCAACATGAGTCAAAAGAGATGACATGAACAACTCCATGATTATGATTTCACGATACACTACCACCCGAGGAAGGAAAATAAGGTGGCAGATTCTTTGAGTAGAAAGGATCATGGGGTTCTGGGAAAGATAAGATATGAAAGGGATCGTATTTTAATGGATCATTAAAAATGGATATTGGAATCACCATGGAAGGTCAAACATCAATACATTTTCAAATGGTTGGAAAACCATCATTACATGAAAAGATAACGAGTTCTCAGACCTCTGATGAAGAATTTCAATAGAAGATCAAAGATTTAAATGATGGGAGATTGATTGACATGGTGTGTGAAAATATAATTTTGAAATTTTGGAAGAGAATTTGTATTCCCAATATACCTGATCTAAAAAGGGAATTGTTGTACAATGCTCATAGTCCCAATTTCTCTATACACCCTGGGAGCACCAAAATGTATAGAGATTTGAAGGAACATTTTTGGTATGACAACATGAAGAGGGAGATTGCTGATTTTGTGTCAAGATGTATGGTTTATCAACAAGTGAAAGCTAGAAGGTAATAGCTTCGAGGAGTATTAAAACCTCTTCCAATACCTGAGTGGAAATGGGATAATATCATTATTGAATTTGTCATGGTACTACTAAAGACTCCGCGAAGGAATGATGAAATATGGGTCAATGTGGATTGTCTTACCAAGTCAGCACATTTTCTTGATATAAAGAAGGATTTACCACTTGAATGTCAAGCAAGACTATGTATTAATGAAGTTGTGAGACTTCATGATATTCCCTTATTTATTGATTCTGATCGTGATCCCCATTTTACATCAAGATTCTAGAAAAGTATTCAGAAGGACTTGGATGCTGAAAATCATTTGAGCACTGCTTACAACCCTCAAACAGATGGAAAATCAGAACGGACTATTTAATCCGTAGAAGGCTTGTTGAGATCATGCCCACTTGACTTTCCGTGTATGTGGGATCAATATTTACCACTGGTGGAATTTTACTATAACAATAGCTTCCATTTAAGTATTTGGATGGCACCTTATTAAGCGTTATACATAAAGAGATGTCGCACACCAACCTCTTGGGATAAATTTGGTGAAAGAAAACTTGTAGGCCAAGAACTAGTGGAGGAAACTATACAAAAGGTAAAAGTAACCAAAACCACATTAATGTAGCTCCAAGTAGGTAGAAGAGCTATGAAAATAATCAAAGGAAGGATTTGAAATTTCATGGGGGAGATCATGTTTTCTTGAAGGTATCTCCATGGAAGGGAGTTATACGTTTTGGTAGGAAAGGTAAATTGGGTCCCAGGTACGAAGGACCTTTCAAAATTCTAGAATGAATTGGGGCTGTAGATTATTGTTTGTAAATTACACCAAATCTCTCCCATGTTCACAATGTGTTCCACGTATCAATATTGAGAAAATAAATGCATGACCCAATGCATGTACTCACCTATGATGAATAAGAACTAGAACACGATCTTTCTTATTATGAAGAGCCTATCACGATTCATGATACGAGAGAACAAGTGCTGAGAAACCAGACGACTCGCCTGGTAAAAGTTCTATGGGGAAACCATAGGATGGAAGAGGAAACAAGGGAATACGAGGAAATTATGATGAGGAACCACCTGAATCTTTTTATGTTGTAATATTCTAGAAATTTCGTGGATGAAATTATTTGTAGTAGGGGAGAATGTAACACCCCAAGCTTCTGCGACACACTTCTCTTTGAATAATAATGTGGCATGTGTTGTACGCATCTTCGAGTTCAAACACACACCACAACCAATCAAACTAGCCATTATGAATATTAATACCCACTTTTTGAAATTTTATAAATTTTATCTTTCAAAATGGACTTCATTTTTGGATACAGGAATATCGAAATTACCTTAGGGTGAATTTTTTATATTTTTCTAAAAACTTTCAATTTTTAATGAATAGTGAAAAACACAGAGTTTTAGTTTGAAAACGAATTTTAATTTAAATAATTGGTTATTTTATTTAAATTTAATTAAGGTCAAAATAGACACACAACACCTATATATGTTAATTGTAATTTATTGGATTCAATTTATAATAATTTTAGATATATAAAATTTTCTTAGAACTTGTCACCGTCTTTTACCCATCTACTATGAGAATTTGCAAATTCCCATAAAACCTAATTTTACCACTTCTTTGAGTGGAATTTCAAAAATCCTAGAGACACGGTTGATATCAGTAAGTAAAATGTTGTGCAATGAGATGAAAATAATTTCTGGTGATTAGTATCTTTTTACTTTTCTTTACCACTGTTAAAAGTAAATAGGGTAATTAAGGGTATAAATGATATTAATATTAACCTAAAACATGTTCTAATTCTATTGGACAAGTTTATCTCAACCAAAAACAACCTTAGGAATAAAATATTATCATTTAGGTCCATTTGGATTAGATTAGGACATTTATTATTATTTAATTCAAGAAGAGTTAAAAGAGTTAAAATCAATGTTTGATTACAAAATCATTTTTAATATAGTGTTATAAATAAGATAAATTCGATTATAAATATTCAATATAAATCTAAAAATATTTACTATATAATGGTATTTTATTTTTAATTTTTAGACATTAAATATTTTAATTTATTTAATACACAATGGTGATGCAGAAATTACCTAATTAATGAAATATTAAAATATTGATATTATAAATATTTATATAGTTGTAATTTGAAACTTTTTATGAATTCCACTAATTTTATAGGTTAATAGGACATATTAGGACTGGCTATATATGAATTTTTTTCGAAGTAATAATTTTGTTATGAATTTATCAAAAACAAAATATCTAATACTGTCAAAATTGACATTAAAGAGTTTTTAAAACAAATATTATATTATTAATTGATATTCTATTCCTAAAAGCCTAAGGATAGGACAAAGAACTTATATAATGATAGTTGTATCATTAACGGACCACTTGGGGGTCTCTTGGAAGTTTATAGTATGTTTATTAACCATATAATATAAAAATACAATGAGACATGGTAAATGTCAAACAAATTAACTAAGAGTTAAAACTAAATGATAAGTTTAATAAAGTAACCCAAACCAATCTAAAACCTATTGGTTGAGTTTTTTTCGACCTATACCCACCTTATCCTAGAAATAAATTAGTTTGGAGCAATTATAAACAAAATATGAATTTATTATAAAATATTATTTCTAGCATTTCCAAAGGTTCCCATCACCCCTCTAATAAAAGGGAACTCCTCCTTCTTTCTAATTCACACCTTCAAAGCCATTTGTATTGGACAAACCCTTCCCAAATATCATCCCAACGTCCCTCATATCAACCTATAGGCTTTATTTTTATTATAAATCAAACATAAGGATCCCTTTTTATCAATTCAAATGAAAGAACCCGAAGAATAGGTAATGATTTTACCACCATCTTTCAAGTTCCATTCTTCTTCCACTTCATCATTATTTGATATTTACATTATAAAATAATAACTCCAGTATCATCTATATATAGTGATGTTATGAAAAATATGGTTTAACCATATTCAGTATTCTATCCATCCTTTGAATGACATGTCACCATATGTGCGTACGCATGGCCTACCCTCTCCACATCGTGGTTTAATTGTTATTCAAAACATTATTATTTGGATGCGAATGAAAATGACATGTAATTGATGTAAATAATAAATATAAGATGATAATTATTCATTATATATGATATACCATCCAACTATATAATATTTTAATATCAAAAGAATGATATTATTTCTCATGCGTACGTACGGACTACTGTCTCCACGAACGCGATGAGATTCATTCCTCATCATATCCCTTCATGTCTAATTCTCATTTGATCATTGAAAATAAAGTTTAAGGACTTGATATCATTCTGGATATAAATAATATACAACATATCCCTAATAGACATGGCTTACGTAACAAAACATATAAAATAAAACGAGTAAGTTAACACCCGAAACGACGATAATACTATGATATTATTAACAAAGCAATGTTAAAAGATCATATATGATATCATATTAATGTATATGATTTATTTATAATTTAATAACAAATATTTCACCATTATACAGGAGGATAAACTACACTCAACCAAGGAAAAGTTCAAGGTAAGGGTATATTTCACAATCTCTTCATTATCTGAGGTTGATTATATGTAATTATCTACTGGGACCTCTTTATCATCCAAATCCATGTTTCATAAAAATGTATTTCAAAACATTCTTTATATTTTAAAGAATATGTTTTATGTTCAATTATACATTTTTTTAATTTTTATAATATGTTTATAAAGGAATCTTTCCGTCATATTCCAAACAAGTACCTTTTTTAGATTTTTGACAAAATTAAGGTAAGAATGTATTTTTTAACTTATATGGTGGGTGCGTCTATTTTAGGCCATTATAAAATCATCGAAGCTTCCCTTACAAGATTATAAAAATATTTTCAAAGTAAATGTTTTTTTTATAATTATGTGACTTTTAAATGATTTTAAAAAAAGAGATATTTCACTCAAATAGTTTTGATTCCATCTATGTCAACAAACTTTGATGGATTTTATGAATATTTGAAGTTGATTTATTATGATACAGAAATTCCATAATGTGTTGAAGGTTTTGTGATATGTTTGACTGTGGATGTCTTATTTTTATACCATTAATGGTTTATGGAGAATGTATTGACATTTCATATGCTAGTTTTAATACGAATGTTTATGTTATTTTTAAACCTGTTCATATGAGACATGCATTGGACATAGTAAGTGATGGGTGGAGACGGCTATAGCTCCTCGATGCATCGGTATGTCTCATGAGGAAAACTATTGTCATGGCAGAAGGCCTTGATAAAATCTTATTTGTAGTCTTGGCATAAAGCCTTGACAAAATCTTAATTGTAGTCTTGGCTCAAAGCCTTGAATATGTGGTTATGATAGTCTAGGATTATGAATTCCATCATTATGAATGGGGTTATTGATATTTCATGTGATTATTCGACTAATAGAATATCAATGTGAATAATTAAATGGCCTTATTTCATTTTATTTCTGCCATATTATGCTGAAGTTCACGTTCAAAAGGCTTATGTTTTTGTTATAAATTGCCTTAAATGTTTATGCTTATATATGAAAGTTTCCGCTATATTTTTATCCTTACTGGACATCTGATCTCACTCCTTTCTATGTTTTATTTTTCCCATGATGTGAAGAAGTGTTTTATGAATGACCGGCAATGATATTATGAGGGGATATGAGTGGGGTCTATGGAGACCAGTTTTTGTTGTATTTTTTTACTTTAAGTTGTGATGTAAACATTATGAATGTATCATGTAATTACAAGGGTACTAAACTAATTGTTCTTTCAAGACTTGATCTTTTATGATCATTCCAATGTTATTTAATAATGCACCGACTCTGGGTAACTGGGGTGGAGACGATAAAGTTGGTATCAGAGTAAGTTTAGTATAATCTTTGGGAGCTAGATTTAGATAAACTCTGATTTGAGCATATAGACCTAAGATAGAAATTGAATATTAGTGTAGAATAACTTCCTATAATTTTGGTATTGTAGATATTTTGTGAGTTTTCGAGGAAATACATCCCTGTCTAGATATGAGCAGGTAGAGGCGGATCTAATGCATATGTACCTAGGGGTAAAACCCGAAAACCCCGCTTTGAGCTAGACTCTAATGGGAACTGGTGCACGACAACGGGCCTTGCTGCACTCTTGGATATGAGACTCCCGGTGAATATGCTTAGGATAATTCTCAGTTTCTTTAAAAACCATTATAAAGGGTTTGTGAGTATATACTTCTTCAACGAAAACATTTTTAAATTATGGATTATATCCATAAACTGTTCAATTCATGTTAAGTGTTTTACTAGTTTGGATTTATGTATTGTGATTCATAAATTAATCAGTCTTTCGAGACATGATATTTTATGATCATGCAAATGTTATTAAATAATGCACCGTCTCTGGATAACTGGGGTCAGGTAATATCAAAACTATTTGAGAGAAATATATCTTTTTTATAAATCATTTAAAAGTCTCATAATTATAAAATAAAACATTTACTTTTAAAATATTCATATAATCTTGTAAGGTAAGATTCAATGATTTTATAACGGTGTAAAATTTTCGCACACACCGTATAAGTTAAAAAACTCATTCTTACCTTAATTTTGTTGAAACAGATAAAAATGACCTTTTTTGGAAAATGACGGAATGATTCTTTAATAAACATCTTATAAAAGTCTAACAAGGTTATAAATGACATTAACCCATATTCTATAAAATAGTAATAATGTTTTGAAATACATTTTTAAGAAACATGGATGTGGATGATAAAGAGGTCGTAGTTGATAATTACGTATAAACAATCTCGGATAATGAAGAGATGGTAAAAGAAACCCTTACCTTGTACTTTTCCTTGGTTGAGGGTAGTTCAACTTCCTATATAATGGTGAAATAGATGTTATTAAATTATACAAGAATCATATACATTAATATGATATCATATATACTCTTTTAACATTGCTTTGTTAATAATATCTTAGTATTATCATCGTTTCGAGTGTTAACATACCGGTTTTGTTTTATATGGTTTGTAACATAAGTCATGTTTGTTATGGATTGGTTGTATCTTATTCATATATAGAATGATATCAAGTCCTTAAACATTATTTTAAATCCTCAAATGAGAATTAGACTTGAATTGACACGATGGGGAATAAATCCCATCACGATCGTGGATATGGTCGTCCGTACGTACACAAGAGCGATAATATCATTTTTTTATATTAAAATATTATAAAATTGGATTTTATATCATATATACACAATAATTGTCATTTTATATTTAGTATTTACATCAATTACACATCATTATCATACCCATCCAAATAATAATGTATTGAATAAAAATTACACCACGACGTAGAGATGGTAGGCCGTACGTACGTACGTATGGTGACATTTCGTTCAAAGGATGGATTTAATACTAAATATGGTTGTACCATATTTATAATAACATCACATTATATTGAAGATACTAGATTTATTATTATAGACTGGAAATAACAATGAACGAAGAAACCATAATATGGCAGAGGCAACATGGGAACCCAAGGAACTTATGATGAAGAACCACCCGAGTCTTTTTATGCATTAATATTCTCGAAATTTCTAGGAAGAAATTATTTGAAGAAGAGGATAATGTAACACCCCAAGCTTCGACAATACACTTTACTTTAAATAATACAATAGCGTGTGTTCTACGCAACTTCAAGTTCTAACACACACCACAACCAATCATACTAGTCGACATGAATAGTAATACCCACTATTTGAAATTTTATAAATTTTATCTTTTAAAATGGACTTCATTTTTGGATTTGGAATATTGAAAATATATTTGGGTGATTTTTTTGTATTTTTCTGAGAACATTCAATTTTTGATGAATAGTTTAAAAAACACTGAGTTATAGTTTAAAACCGTATTTTTATTTAAATAATAATTTATTTTATTTAAATTTATTTAAGGTACATAGAGACACATAATACCTATATAAGTTCAAATTAATTCATTAGATTCAATTTATAAAAATTTTAGATATATAAAAATTTCATTGAACTTTTCACTGTCTTTCACCCATCTCCTAGGAGAATTTGCAAATTCACATAAATCATTTTTAACCGCGTCTGTGAGTGGAATTTTAAAAATTCAAGAGACACGGTTGATCACAGTAAGTAAAATTTGGTTCAATGAGATGAAAATAATTTTTGTGAATTGTAACTTTTTACAATTATTTACCATGGTTAAATGTAAATAGGGTAATTCAGGGTTAAAATGAAATTAATATTATCCTAACAAATGTCCTAATTTTATTGGACTAATTTATCTCGACCAAGAAAAACCTTAGGAATAAAATATTATCATTTAGGTCTACTTGGTTTAGATTAGGACATTTATTATTATTTAATTCAACGAAGAGTTAAAAGAGTTAAAATCAAAGTTTAATTACTAAATTATTTTTATTATAGGGTAATACATAAGATAAATTCGATTATAAATATTCAATATTAATATAAAATGATTTCCTACATAATTTTATTTTTTTTATAATTTTTACACATTATATAAGTTAATTTATTTATGACACAATGGTGATGAAGTAATTACCTAATTAATGAAATATTAAGATAATTCATATTATAAATATCCAAATAAATGTAATATGAGACTTGTTATGAATTCCACTAATTTTCAAGGTTATTATGACATATTAGGACTGGTTATATAAATTGTTTTGAAAGTAATAATGCTTTTATGAATTTATCAAAAACAAAATACCCATTAGTGTCAAAATTGACAAAAAAAGTGTTTTTAAAATAAATATTATATGATTAATTGATACTCTATTTTTAAAAATCTAAGGGTCAGCCAAAGGACTTATATAATGATAGGTGTATCATTAATTGAATACTTTGGGGTCTATTGGAAGTTTATAGTATGTTTATTAACCATATAATATAAAAATACTAAGAGACATGGTAAATGTCAAACTAATTAACTAAGAGTTGAAACTAAAATATAAGGTTAATAAAGTGACCCAAACCTGTCTAAAACCTATTGGTTGAGTTTTTTTCGACCCATCACCAACTTATCCTAGAAATAAATCAGTTGGAAACCATTATAAACCAAATATGAATTTTTTATAAAATAATATTTCTAGATTTTCCAAAGGTTCCCCTCACCCCTCTTATAAAAGGGAACTCCCCCTTCTCTCTAATTTACACCTTCAATGCCTTTTGGATCAGACAACCATTGCCCAAATATCCTTCCAAAATCCCTCAATTAAACCTAGAGTCTTTATTTTGATCATAAATCCAACTTATGGATCCCTTTTGATCGAATCAAAAGGAAGAACTCGAAGAAGAAGTAATGTATTCACCACCATCTTTCAAGTTCCTTTCTTCTTCAACTTATTCTTTCATTGTTATTTATATTCAAAAATAATAACTCCATGATCTATATATACTGTGATGTTATTATAAATGTGGTACAAAAATATTCAGTATTCTATCCATCCTTTGAATGACATGTCACCATACGTGCGTATGTACGGCTTACCATCTCCACATCTTGGTGTAATTGTTATTAAAAACATTATTATTTGTTTGGGTATGATAATGATGTTCAATTGAAATAAATAATAAATATAACATTATTATTATTCTGTATATATGATCCTATTATATATTATTTTAATATCAAAAAAATGATATTATCGCTCGTGCGTACGTATGGACTACAGTCTCCACGAACGCGATGAGATTCATTCCCCATCATGTCCATTCAAGTCTAATTATCATTTGATGATTAAAAATAATGTTTAAGGACATGATATCATTCAGGATATGAATATGATACAACCTATCCATAAAAAACATGGCTTATTTAAAAAAACATATAAAATAAAATGAGTATTTTTACACCCGAAATGACGATAATAATAAGATATTATTAACAAAGTAATGTTAAAAGATCATATATGATATCATATTAATGTATATGATTCTTTTATAATTTAATAACAACTATTTCACCATTATGTAGGAGGTTAAACTACCATCAACCAAGGAAAAGTACATGGTAATGGTTTATTCCACAATCTCTTCATTATCCGAGGTTGTTTATACGTAATTAATTACTGGGACCTCTTTATCATCCCCATCCATGTTTCATAAAAATGTATTTCAAAAAATTATTACTATATTATAGAATATGGGTTAAAGTCATTTATACCCTTGTTTTACTTTTTTATGATATTCATAATGAAATCCTTCCGTCATATTCCAAACAAGGTACTTTTTATCCTTTTTGACGGAATTAATGTAATAATGTCTTTTTTTTACTTATATGGAGGGTGCAGTTATTTTCAGCCGTTATAAAATCCTCAAATCATCCCTTACAAACATATAAGAATATTTTCAAAGTAAATTTTTTTCATTTATAATTATGTGACTTTTAAATTATTTCAATAAAAAAAGAGATATTTCTCTCAAATAGTTTTGATTTCATCTATGTAATCATTATTTGATGGATTTTAAGCTTATTTGAAGTTGACATATTAAGATAAACAACTTCCATATTATATTGAAGGATTTGTGATATTTTTTACTATTGATGTTTTATTTTTATAAGATTTGTGGTTTATGGAGTATGTATTGAAATTTCGTATTCTAGTTTTAATACGAATGTTTACGATATGTTTAAACCTATTCATATGGGGAATGCATTGGATTTAATAGGTGACAGGTGGAGCCCGCTATAGATCCTCGATGAATCTATAGGTCTCTTGAGACAAACTAGTATCTTGGCACAAGGCCTTGACAAAATTTTATTTGTAGTCTTGACACAAGTCCTTGACAATGTGGTTTTGATAATATAGCATTATGAATTCCATCATTATGAAAGTGGTTATTGATATTGCCTGTGATTATTCGACTAGTAGAATATCCATGTGAATAAGTAAATGCAATTATTTTATTTCATTTTTGCCTTATTATTCTTAAGATAACGTTTAAATGTATTTTTTTAATTTATACATTGCATTAAATATTTATGCCTATTTATGAAATTGTCCGCAATATTGTTATCATTTCTTAGAATCTGAGCTCACCCATTTCTATGTTTTTTTCCCAGGATGTGAAGAAGTATTTTATAAATGACCTACATGGATAGTATGAGGGGATATGAGTGTGGTCTATGGAGACAAGATGTTGTTTTTTTCACTTTATGTTGTAATGTAAACATTATGAATGAATCTAGTGATTTCAAGGATACTAATCTAATTGGTCATTAGAGACATGATCTTTTGTAATCATGCCATTGTTTTGTAATAATGCACTGACTACAGGTAATTTAATGGTTTCCTCAAGTTTAGAAAATGGATTATTTGATTATCGATCATCACATTGTTTCATATCTTCCCAGTTTTCTATTAAAATTAGATATTTTCAATTTCTTTTATTAACGGAGTTGTTAATTAAAAGCCCTAAGCGAAGTATATTGATACATTTTTTTGTGAATCAGTCCCCATTAGAGCACATAAATGTTCTTTATCCGATGATCTTATCATCATACCTATGATTGAATTTGATATAATCCTCAGCATGGATTGGCTTTCGGACCAAGATGTGAAGATTTATTGTAAGAAGAAGAAGGTTACAATTTTTGATGAAGATGATAATGAGCACTTTATCTTTAGAGAATAATCGTCACCACCTGATTCTTATCTTGATCCACCCCCAGTATCTCAACTAAATTCAATTATTGGGGAGGAAAAGAATGAAATAACTATGGGTAATTAAATGAATGTTCAAATAGGGGATGTAACTATTATGAGAGAATATGTTGATGTGTTTCTAGAATACTTACCCAGTCATCCTCCCGAACGAGAAATTGAGTTTTCCATTTATTTAATTCCAGTTTCAAGGCCCATATCGAAGACCCATTATTGAATGGCCGTTGTAGAAGTAGTTAAACTAAAGAAACATATAGAGGAATTGAGTAATAATGGATTTATTCACCCAAGTGTTTCTCCATGGAGATCCCCTGTCCTTTTTGTTAAGAAGAAAGATGGATCTATGAGGTTATGTATTGACTACAGAGAAATAAATACTGTAAAAATAACGAAGCAGAATCCCCTACCTCACATTGATGATTTATTTAACCAAATGCATGGAACTCAATACTTTTTTAAGATTGACCTTCGATCTGGATACCATCAGTTGTGTGTGATGAAGGAAGACATTCCGAAGACTGCATTTCGAACCAGGTACAGGTATTACGAGTTTACAGTAATCCTTTTTGATTGACTAATGCACCCTCTGTTATCAAGGATCTAATGAATAGAGTTTTCAAGGAATATCTTGATGAATTTGTTGTGGTATTTATTGATGATATCATGGTATACTCCAAAATCTAAGAAGATCATTAAAATCACATGCGCATTATATTGAAGACTCGTAGAAGACAAGAAGTATATAGGAAGTTTAGCAAATGTGAATTCTGTCTTCAAGAGATCTCTTTTCTTGTCTATATTATCTCTAAAGATGGAATCTTTTTTGATCATTCTATGACCAAGGAAACCCATAAATTTCCAACACCAATGAGTATAATTGATGTACACAGTTTTATTTTTTTAGCAGGTTATTATCGGCGTTTCGTCTAGAATTTTTCCCGATTGGCTAACCCATTAACGAAGCTCACACGTAAAGCGGTTAAATTTGTTTGAACAAAATAGTGTAAAGATTGTTTTGAAGAACAAAATTTAAGATTATTAAATGATCCTATATTGAATATACCATCAGATAATGACAGGTTTGTTTTTTATAATGATGCATTTAAGAAAGGACTTTGTTGAGTCCATATGTACAATGATAGAGTTATTTCCTATGAATCCGACAAGTGATAATTAATGAGAAAAAATATCCTACTCACGATATTGAGTTATCTGTTATAATCATTACGTTGAATATATGAAGACATTATATCTATGGTGAAAAATGTGAGATATATACCGATCAAAAGAGTATGAAGTACATTTTCTCATAGAAAGAACTCAACATGAGGCGATAGGGATGGCTTGAATTACTCAAGGATTATGATTGCACGATACAATACCACCCAGGGAAGGAAAAAAGGTGGAAGATGCTTTGAGAAGAAAGGATCATAGAGTATGGAACCAGATGGTATTTTAAAAGAATACTATATACAGGGATCTAGTAAAGATGGATATGAGAATCACCATGGATGGTGAAACATCAATAATTTTTCAAATGGTTGCCAAACCATCTTTACTAGAGAGGATAAAGAGTTCTCAGACCGATGATGAAGATTTTAAAAAGAAGATTAAAGCTGTGATTGATGGGAGATTGAGTGACATTATGTATGAAGATGGAATTTTGAAATTTGGGAAGGGACATTATGTTCCCGATATACATGATCTAAAAATGGAATTGTTGGACGATGCTCATAGTTCAAATTTCCCTATACACCCTGGGAGCACCAAAATGTATAGTGATTTAAAGGAACATTTTTGGTGGGATAACATGAAGAGGGAGATTGCAGATTTTGTGTCACGATTTATGGTTTGTCAATAAGTGAAAAATGGAAGGCAACATCCGGGAAGAGTCATGCAACCTCATCCCATACCTGATTAGAAATGGGATAATATCACCATAGACGTTTTCCTGGGACTACCAAATACTCCTAGAAGGAATGATGCAATATGGGTCATTATTGATCGGTTTACCATTTTAGCACATTTTTATGCTATAAGAGAAGATTTACCACTTGAACGTCTAGAAGGACTATATATTAATGATGTTTTGTGACTTCATGAAGTACCCCAATCGATGGTTTCTGATCGGGATCCCCATTTTACATAAAGATTCTGGAAAAGTATTCAGAAGAAATTGGATACTGAACTTCATTTGAGCACTGCATACCACACTCAAACAGATGGACAATCAGTACGAACTATTCAAACCATAAACGACATGTTTAGATCTTGCTCACATGACATTCAGGGTATTTGGGATCAATATTTACCTCTCGTAGAATTTTCCTATAACAATAGCATCCATTAAATTATTCGGATGGCACCATATGAAGAGTTATACAGAAAGAGATGTTGCACACCAAATTGTTGGGATGAAGTTGGTGAAAGAAAACTTGTAGGCCCAGAACTGGTGGAGGAAACTATGGGAAAGATGAAGTAATCCAAAACCACATTAAAGCAGCTCAATGTAGGCAGAAGAGCTATGCCGATAACAGAAGGAAGTATTTGGAATTTCAGGTTGGAGATCATGTTTTCCTGAAGGTATCTTCATGGAAGGGAGTTATACGTTTCGGTAATAAAGGTAAATTTATTCCAGGTACATAAGACCTTTCGAAATTCTAGAACTAATTGGGTCATTAACATACCATTTCGCAATGCCGCCAAGTCTCTCCAAAGTTCACGATGTGTTCCACGTATCACTTTGAGAAAATACATGCCTGACCCAACACATGTACTCCCCTATGAAGAATTAGAACTGGAACCTCATCTGTCTTATTGTGAAGAGCCTGTCAAGATTCATGATACGAGAGAACAAGTGCTGAGAAACAGGAAGACTCGTCTGGTAATAGTTCTATGGAGAAACCATAAGATGGAAGAGGCAACATGGGAACCCGAGGAACTTATGATGAAAAACCACTCGATTCTTTTCTTGCAGTAGTATTTGAGAAATTTCGAGGAAGAAATTATTTGAAGGAGGGGAGAATGTAACACCCCAAGCATCCACGATACGCTTATCTTTTAATAATACAGTAGCGTGTGTTGTACGCATTTTCGAGTTCTAACAAACACCACAACCAATAAAACTAGCCGTTATGAATAGTAATACCCATTTTTTGAAATTTTATAAATATTATCTTTCAAAATGGAATTCATTTTTGGATTTGTAATATCGAAATTATATTAGGGTGACTTTTTGGTATTTTTCTAAAAACTTTCAATTTTTAATGAATAGTGAAAACACTGAGTTATAGTTTAAAACCGAATTTTTTATTTAAATAATTTTTTATTTTTTTTATATTTAATTATTGTCAAAATAGACACATAATACCTATATTAGTTCAATGTAATTCACTGGAGTCAATTTATAAAAAATTTAGATATATAAAAATTTCAAAGATCTGTTCACCGTCTTTTACCCATCTCTTAAGAGAATTTGCAAATTCATATAAAAAATAATTTCACCGCTTCTGTGAAAGGAATTTCAAAAATCCTAGTGACACGGTTTATATAAGTATGTAATATGTGGTTCAAAGCGATGAAAATAATTTATTGTGAATAGTAACGCTTCACTTTTATTTACCACGGTTGAAAGTAAATAGGGTAATTAAGTGTAAAAATGATATTAATATTACCCTAACAATGTCCTAATTATATTGGATAAGTTTATCTCGACCAAAAAAAACATTTATAATAAAATACTATCATTTAGGTCCACTTGGGTTTGATTAGGACATTTATTATTATTTAATTCAAAGAAGAGTTAAAAGAGTTAAAATCAAGGTTTAATTACTAAAACTATTTTAATATAGGGTTATACATAAGATAAATTCAATTTTAAATATTCATTATAAAGATTAAAATATTTCATACATAATGGTATTTTATTTATAATTTTTAGATATTAAATATGTTAATTTATTTAGGACACAATGATGATGCAGTAATTACCTAATTAATGAAATATTAAAATAATTGATATTATAAATTTAAAAATAAATTTAATTTGAGACTATTTATGAATTATAATAATTTTCTAGTATAATATGACATATTCTTATTGTTTATACGAATTTTTTAAAATTAAAAATGATTTTATGAATTTATCAAAAACAAAATACCCAATAGTGTCAAAATTGACATAAAAGAGTATTTAAAACAAATATTATATAAATTAATTTATATTCTATTCCTAAAAATATAAGGTTCCACCTAAGGACTTATATCATGATAGGTGTATCATTAATGGTCCTTTTTGGCATCTCTTGGATGTATATAGTATGTTTAATAACCATATAATATTAAAATACAAAGAGACATGATAAATGTAAAACAAATTTACAAAGAGTTAAAACAAAATGATATGGTCAATAAAGTAACCCAAAACTGTATAAAACCTATTGGTTGAGTCTTTTTAGACCCATCCCCACCTTATCCTTGAAATAAATCAGTTTTGAGCCATTATAAACCAAATATGAATTTATTATAAACTAATATTTTACGTTTTTCCTAAGGTGCCTGTTCACCCCTATTATAAAATGGATCCCCCTTCTCTCTAATTCAAACCATCAATGCCATTTGACTGGGCCAACCCCTGACCAAATATTCTGTCAACATCCCTAAATTCACCCTAGAGTCCTTATTTTGATAATAAATCCAAATTATGGAGCCCTTTTAATCAGATGAAAAGAAAGAACACGAAGAAGAGGTAATGTTCTCACCACCCTCTTTCAAGTTCCATTCTTCTTCAACTTCATCTTTCTTTGTTATTTCCATTATAAAATAATAACTCTAGTATTTTCTATATACACTGATGTTATTATAAATATGGTTCAACACTATTCAGTATTCTATCTATCCTTTGAATTACGTGTCACCATACGTGCGTACGTACGACATACCGTCTCCATGTCGTGGTGTAATTGTTATTCATAACATTATTATTTGGATGGGTATTATAATGATGTGTACTAGAAGTAAATAAAAAATATAACATTATAATTATTTTTTATATATGATATACCACCCAATTTTATAATAATTTAATATCCAAAGAATGATATTGTCGCTCGTGCGTACGTACGGACTACCGTCTCCAAGAAAGCGATGAGTTTCATTCTCCATCGTATCCATTTATGTCTAATTATCATTTTATGATTAAAAATAATGTTTTAATACTTGATATAAGTATGGATATGAATAAGATACATCCTATCCATAACAAACATGGCTTATGTAACAAAACATATAAAAGAAAATGAGTAAGTTAACACCCGAAGTGACGATAATAATAATATATTATTAACAAAGCACTGTTAGAAGATCATATATGATATCATGTTAATGTATATGATTCTAGTATAATTTAATAACAACTATTTCACCATTATATAGGAGTATAAACTTCCCTCAATCATGGAAGAGTAAAAGGATAGGGTTTATTTCACAATCTCTTCATTATACGAGGTTGTTTATACGAAATTATCTACTGGGACCTCTTTATCATCAACATCCATGTTTATTAAAAGTGTATTTAAAATCATTATTAATATTTTATAAACAATGGGTTAAAGTCATTTATACCCTTTTTTGACTTTTTATTCGATGTTTATAAAAGAATCCATCCGTCATTTTCCAAACAAGGTCCTTTAAAACTTGTCTACAAAAATAAGGTAAGAATGTCTTTTTTAACATATACGGCGGGTGCGGTTATTTTACACGATTATAAAATAATCAAATCTTACCTTAAAATCATATAATAAGATTTTCAAAGTAAATGTTTTATTTTATAATTATGGGACTTTTAAATGATTAAAAAAATATATTTCTCTCAAATAGTTTTGATTTTATCTATGTCAACATCCTTTGTTTGATTTTAAGCTTATTTGAAGTTGATTTGTTATGATACAAAACATCCATATAGTATTTAAGGTTTTGTGATATGTTTGACTATGGATGTTTTATTTTCATACCATTCATGGTTTATGGATAAATTAATGACACTTTGTATGATAGTTTTAATATGAATTTTTATGTTATTTTTAAACCTGTTCATATGAGGAATGCATTGGACTTAATAAATGATGGGTGGAGCCTGATATAGCTTCTTGATGCATCTGTTGGTCTCATGAGATAAAAAACGGTCTTGTCACAAGGCCTTGAAAAAATGTTATTTGTAGTCTTGGCACAAGGCTGTGACTATGTGTTTATGCTAGTCTGGCATTATGCATTCCATCAATATGAAAGTGGTTTTTGATATTTCATGTGATTATTCAACTAGTAGAATATCCATGTGAATAAGTAAATGGAATTATTTTATTTTATTTCTTCATATTCAGCTGACGTTCATGTTTAAAAGTATTTTTTTAGTTATACATTGCCTAAAATGTTTATGCTTATTTATGAACGTTTCTTCTATATTGTTATGATTACTGAGCATCTGAGCTCACACCTTTCTATGTTTTATTTTTCCCAAGAAGGGAAGAAGTATTTTATGAATGACCTACTAGGATAGTATGAGGGGATATGAGTGTGGTCTATGGCGACAAGATGTTGTTTTAGTTTTTCACTTTGTGTTGTAATGTAATCTTTATGAATATATCTAGTGATTCCAAGGCTACTAAACTAATAGATATTTCAAAAAATTCTAGAACGAACTGTGGCTGTAGCTTATCGTTTGGAAATGCTGCCAAATCTCTCCCATGTTCATGATGTGTTCCACATATCACTATGGAGAAAATTCATGCCTGACTCAATGGATGTACTCAACTATGAGAAATTAGAACTGGAACCTGATTTGTCTTATTGAGAAGAGCCTTTCAAGATTCTTTATACTAGAGAACAAGGGTTGAGAAACCAGACAGCTCGTCTGGTAAAAGTTCTATAGAGAAACCATAAGATGGAAGAGGCAACATGGAAACCCGGGGAACTTATGATGAAGAACCACCCAAGTATTTTTATGATGTAATATTCTAGAAATTTTGAGGAAGATATTATTTGAAGTAGAGGAGAATGTAACACTACAATATTCAATGGTATGCTTCTCTTTGAATCATTCAGTAGCGTGTGTTGTATGCAACTTCGAGTTCTAACACACTCCACAACCAATCAAACATGCTGTTATGAATAGTAATAACCACTTTTTGAAATTTTATAAATTTTTTATTTCAAAATTCCTTTCATTTTTGGATTCGGAATATCGAAATTAGTATTAGGTGAATTTTTGGTATTTTTCGAAAAAAATTCAATTTTTAATGATTAGTGAAAAACACATAGTGATAGTTTAAAATTGACTTTTTATTTAAATAATTATTTATATTAATTAAATTTAATTAAAGTTAAAATATAAACATATTACCTATATATGATCAAGGTAATTAATTGGATTCAATTTATAATAATTATTGATATATAAAAATTTCATAAAACGTTTCACCGTCTTTTACCCATCTCTTAGAAAAATTTTTAAATTCACATAAAACATAATTTTACCACTTTTTTGAGTGGAATATCATTAATACGAGAGACATGGTTGATATCATGAAGAAAATTTGGTTCAATGAGATGAAAATAATTTTTGTTGAATAGTAAGTTTTTACTTTTATTTACCACGGTTAAAAGTAAATAGGGTAATTAAGGGTAAAAATGATATTAAAATTACCCTAACATGTGTCCTAATTCTATTGGACAAGGGTATCTCGACCAAAAAAACATTAGGAATAAAATATTATAATTGAGGTCCACTTTGATTAGATTAGGACATTTATTATTATTTAATTCAAAGAAGAGTTAAAAGAGTTAAAATCAAAGTTTAATTACTAAAAAATTTTTAATATTGTGTTATACATAAGATAAATTCAATTATAAATATTTATTTGAAATATATAAATATTTCCTACATAGTATTATTTTATTTATAATTATTAAACATTAAATAATTTAATTTATTCATGACACAACGGTGATGAAGTAATTACCTAATTAATGAAATATTAAAATTATTGATATTATAAATATCCAAATAAATGTGATTTGGAACTTTTTATAAATTCCACTAATATCTAGGTTAATATGACATATTAGTACTGGTTATATGAATTCGTTTCAGTGTAATATTGATGTTAGGAATTTATCAAAAATAAAATACACAATAGTGTCCAAATTGACATAAAAGTATTTTTAAAAAAAATATTTTATTACTAATTTATATTCTATTCCTAAAAATATATGGTTCGACCAAAGGATTTATATAATGATATTTGTATCATTAATGGATCACTTAGGGTCACTTGGATATTTATAGTAAGTTTATTAACCATATAATATAAAAATACAAAGAGACATGGTAAATGTAAAACTAATTAACTATGATTTATAACATAATGATAAGGTTAATAATGTGACCCAAACCTTTCTAAAACCTATTGGTTGAGTTTTTTTCAACCTCTACCCACCTTATCCTTGAAATAAATCAGTTTGAAGCCATCAAAAACCGAATATGAATTTATTATTAAATAATATTTCTAGCTTTTCAAAACGTGCCCCTCACCCCTCTTATAAAAGAGCACTCCCCCTTCTCTCTAATTCACACCATCAAAGCCTTTTGGTTCGGCCAAACCCTTCCCAAATATACTCTAAACTTTTATCACATCAACCTAGAGGCCTTATTTTGATTAGAAAGCCAACCTATGGAACCCTTTTGATCAAATCAAAAGGAAGAACCCGAAGAAGAGGTATGTTTTCACCACCCTCTTTCAAGTTCCTTTATTCTTCAACATCATATTTCTTTACAATTTCCATTCTAAAATAAAAATTTCAGTATCTAATATATAATTTGACTTTATTATAAATAATGTATAACCATATTCAATATTCTATAAATCCTTTGAATGAAATGTCACCATACGTGTGTACGTACGGTTTACTGTCTCCATGTCGTGGTGTAATTGTTATTCAAAACATTATTATTTGGATGGGTATGATAATGTTTTGTAATTGATATAAATACCAAATATAACTTTATAATTATTCTATATATATGATATACCATCCAATTATATATTATATCAAAATAATGATATTATCACTCGTGCGTACGTACTGACTACCGTTTTCCCGAACGCAATGAGATTCAATCCTCATCGTAGCCATTCAAGAATAATTATCATTTGATGATTAAAAATAATTTTTAAGGACATGATATAATTCTATATATGAATATGATACAACCTATTCATGAAAAATATGTCTTATGTAACAAAACATATAAAAGAAAATGAGTAAGTTAACACCCGAAACGACGATAATAATAAGATATTATTAATAAAGAAATGTTAAAAGATCATATATGATATCATATTAATGTATATGATTATTGTATAATTTAATAACAACTATTTCACCATTATACAAGAGTATAAACTAACTTTAACAAAGGAAAAGTATAAGTAAATGGTTTATTTCAAAATCTCTTCATTATCCGAGGTTGTTTATATGTAATTATCTATTGGGACCTCTTTATCATCCACATCCATGTTCCTTAAAAATGTATTTCAAAAAATTCGTACTATTTAATATAATATGGGTTAAAGTCATTTATAAACTTGTTTGAATTTTATAATATGTTTATAAAGAAATATTTTTTTTGATTTCCAAACAAGGTCCTTTTTAACCTTTTCGACAAAATTATGGTAATAATGACTTTTCTAACTTATACGGGGGGTGCGACTATTTTCTGGCGTTATAAAATCGTCAAAGTTTACCTTACAAGCTTATAAGAATATTTTCAAATTAAATGTTTTCTAAAATAATTATGTGACTTTTAATTGATTTCAAAAAAGATATATTTCTCTCAAATAGTTTGGATTTCATCTATGTCAACATCCTTTGATGGATTTTAAGCTTATTTTATTTTATTTATTATGATACAAAACGTCTATATTGTATTGAAGGTTTTGTGATATGGTTGACTGTGGATGTGTTATTTTTATACCATTCATCGTTTATGGATAAAGTATTTACATTTCGTATGCTAGTTTTAATATAAATGTTTATGTTATATTTAACCATGTTCATATTAGGAATGTTTTGGACTTATTATGTGACAGGTGGAGTCTGTTATAGCTTCTTGATGCATCAGTAGGTCTAATGATACATACTAGTGTCTTGGAACAAGGCCTTGAAAAAATCTTATTTGTAGTCTTAGCACAAGGCCGTGACTATGTTGTTATGATAGTCTGGAATTATGCATTCAATCATTACGAAAGTGTTTATGGATATTGCATATAATTATTCAACTAATATAATATCAATGTGAATATTTAAATGGGATTATTTCATTTTATTTTGGCCATGTTATGCTGAATTTCATGTTTAAAAGGCTAATGTCGAAAAGGTTTAAAATGACCTTTTTTGGAAGACACCAGAAAGATTTCATTATAAACATCTCAAAAAAAGTCAAACAAGGGTATAAATGTCATTAACCCATATTATATAAAATAGTAAGAATGTTTTGAAATGAATTTTTATGAAAATGGATGTGGATGATTAAGAGGTCCCAGTAGATAATTACATATAAACAACCTCCGATAAGGAAGAGATTGTGAAATAAACCCTTACCTTGTACTTTTCCTTGGTTGAGGGTAGTTTAATCTCTTGGAAAATGGTGAAACAGTTGTTATTAAATAATTCATGAATCATATACATTAATATGATATCATAGATAATCTTTTAACATTTCTTTGTTAATAATATCTAAGTATTATCGTCGTTTCGGGTGTTAACTTACACGTTTTCTTTTATATGATTTGTTACATAAGTCATGTTTGTTATGGATAGCTTGTATCTTATTCATAAACTAAATTATATGAAGTCCTTATTGATTTTTTTAATCAACAAATGATAATTAGACATGAATGGATACGATGGGGAGTGAATCTCATCGCGTTTGTGGAGTCGGTAGTCCGTACGTACGCACGAGCGATAATATCATTGTTTTGATATAATATATAATTGGATGATATATCATATATACAGAATCATTATCATGTTATATTTATTTTTTACATCAATTACACATCATTATCATACCCATCCAAATAATAATGTTTTGAATTACAATTACACCATGACGTGGAGACGGTAGGCCATACGTCCTCACGTATGGTGACATGTCATTCAAAAAATGGATAGAATACATAATATTGTTGAACCATATTTATAATAACATCACAGTATATAGAAGATACTCGAGAGATTATTTTAGAATGGAAATAACAAATAATGAAGAAGTTGAAGAAGAATGGAACTTGAAAGAGGGTGGTGAAAACATTAACTCTTCTTCAGGTTCTTCATTTTTATTTGATCAAAAGGGTTCCGTAGATTGGCTTTATTATCAAAATAAGTCATCTAGGTTGAAGTGAGGGATGTTGGGAGGATATTTGGGCAGGGTTTGGCCGAGTCAAAAGTCTTTGAAGGTGTGAATTAAAGAGAAGGGGGACTGCCCAATTATCATTTATTAATGAAATAGATCAATATTTATAGAAAATATCTGATCATTTTTTCACATAAGTCTTATGTGAACATATTTATTTCCTAAAAAAACTATTTTTTTGACCATAAGATATCGATGGAAAATATTTTTTATTTCATGAACACATATTTTTGTGAATGTGAGTTACAAAAAAGTTTTATCATGAAAAAAGTGATTTCTCAAAAATCTATTTCTGTGAACCTCAATATAATTTCCAAGAATATCTATTGAAAATATTAATCCATCATTTACATGAAATAATAACTTCATGAAACATAGTTTTTTTCATCGATGATGATAAAAAGCATCCAAAGAATCTTGTAAAGGGAAAATGGGAACACATTATTGGATAAAGAATTGAGATGTAAAAAATGGATTTGTAGTGAACCGAGAGAGACATTGAGTATATATTGAAAATGTAAATAAGTATTTATCTTGATTAAGATAGAATTGAATTCCATAAATTTGATTGGTAGTGATCTAGTAAGAGAATTGAGTTTACACTCAACATTATACATATGTACGAACTTAGTGTAAAATGATACTTTGGAAAATCAATGTAGTTTTTTACATTGATTATCCCAGTGTGGTTGAACGAGTTAAAATTATTTTCGGTAATTTTAGTTGTTTATAACATCATATTTGATGTTAGGGGGATATTTGATACTACAAATAGTGTAACATGATTTCTGGTTAGGGTTTTTCAATGAAATATATATACCCTTTTTCGCCCTCCCCTAGGGTATTTACTTTGTTTCGGGACAATATAAATGAATCAAAAAATTTATTTCATTTTTTGGATATTTGTTTCAACCTATATAAATTGTTAGTTTGTACACCTAAACTTTCATTCACGAGTCAATAAACCTTATAGTTTCTTCATATATATTTAATCATATATATAACTATTATGGAATTTAGTCATCATCTCAAAATGATTAATATTAAAATCCACTAGTAAAAAAATTTGAGATCCACCCTATTCATAGTGAGATTCATAAAATTTGAAAAAAAATTAGTAGAGATACCACAATTATTATAATTTTAGGTTTCTAATATAATATTTTCATTGTGTTTCATTATACAATTATGTTCCTTATTAACTTTGTAAACCCATTTATTTTTACATTATTTCTTTTCTTTTTCAAATGGATTCAACTCTTATGTTTTTTTAACATACATAGAAGAAATTTTATCCTTAATTGTCACCTCTTACTTTCTAGACACCTTCGAATTCATTGATTCGTTAAATACTTATTGCACTTTATTATCATTTATTAACAAATTATTCTAACATAGAGAACAAATTAGTATAGGTCTTGTCAGCTTGGTAGAGTACCTCAATTATACATGATGTGTAAAGTCTATTGGATTTGTATTCATATACCCAGATACTCCTTCATGTTCAAAATTCTACTAAATACCTTATTCTTAGTGCTATTTTCAACATAATGATTATATTTTTTACATTGTTCTGTCATTAAATTTTATATTCTGACATTTAATGATATTTTTGTGATCATCATCCCATAAGGGATACAAAAACACTTTCACATTATATCTAATTATGAATCATGATTAGTGTATATCATTCAACATGTCTCTTACTTTTGAATATTTATATACATATGAGAAAAATATATAAATTATAAATTATATAGACAAACCAATTTTCATGATGAGTGGTCCTTGGAAAGATGTTCTCCAAATGGAATGGATCGAATTCTATTGATAAGATTCGTGGACTTATTTAAAACAACTTACTATAATCTATTCATCCATACTACTTTGTTTTGATATCCCAAGAATAGTCTCCTCCCTCATAATTTCTTATAATAATATACATTAAATATAATACCATAATACTCAATTCCTTTATTAGAAATAAAACATTTCATCACTAACCACAATTTTTTTATATTGGTTTATTCCACATTTAATACATATTAAACAAGTCAAATTTTATTCCAGATTTTATATCCATTCATTCAATATCATTTTATCTACAAATGTTATATAATATAATGACCCTTCTAGAGAATTTACTAGATTGGGTCCCTATATATAATTTTACACTAGGTATAAATTTTAATATGTTAGTTCTCATCCACTATCCATAAAAGATGACCTTTTCTATTTAAAAATTAAAATTTTCATATAGCCCTACCTCTACATAATTCTGCTCTGCTGGAATAAATTTTATAAATATGTCTTTCATTTCATTCACACACTTGTTTCCTAACTAAAAATTCCATAATTATGAATCAATAACTATTTTTTTACTACCATGTCTGAATAATTTTCATTCATATTATATAATATTCTATTCATGACCCCAAACGATACAACCATAGCCCCCGTGGTAATTTTATTAGAACTATTAGTGAATGTAATGATAACGAATACATAATCTTGATACCCTAATGAAATTATATTTCATATCGACCCAATAATGTACTTCAAATTCTTCATAATGTGTTAAATCATATTCATTTTGAATTTTTTGTCACCCTTTCCCATAATGTGTAATGATCCTTCATCAAATTATATGTATATAAAATATTAGATGTAATTTTTTATAATAATTTTTAAAAGAAAAACTAAATCAAAAATATTTGTGACCTTATATAGTGTCGGTTCATTAAAACACAATTATATATTTAAATTATATAAATTTATTAAATAACTATCATTTATAATTATATTTCTTATTAATTTATTAAAAAAGTATTGGAAAATTATTGAAAAAAATGATCTCTCCCCCATCCACCAAATCCCTGACACTCATGACGAAATACCTACCTCATAACAAATCAAGTACCCCCTCTTAACATCACACTCATAATAATCCTTCTTCCTAGGGATGAATGAACTTCCTTGTTATTTTCAATCTTCCCGATGATTAGAATACTTTAGAATAATGCGTCTCATTATCAATGAGGATCTTTCCCCATGGTGATCCCTTCTTCATTTCCATTTGTAATCCTCTATAAAATTAAATTGTAAAATATTTTGTTATTTTTAAAATAATCTATTCCAAAATTAATTTGTATTGATCCTCAAACAAAAATAATTCATAGTAATAGAGAGCATGGTATTAATACTATGGTGATATGATAGTTTTATAAAATTAATTGGCATAAATAATAATGTAAATACAATAATTATTTATAGTTGTGTGTATAGAAATTATTCTAATCCACCCCCACAACATCCCCAACTCATTGAGAAGTATTGTTACTTTTTTATTTTTTATAAATGCCTCATTAAACAACTAACAAATACAAATAGAAAATCAGGTAAATAACATAGGAGACATATAATATAAGCCTATCAAAGGTATGTGCCACAAATAAATATGAAGTAAAAAATGTATTGTTTTTTCACAAATCAGGATCCTACCATTTTATGAGGATTTATAACCTATCACAACCAACCTTCTGAATTATATTAATAGTCATAACACATTCCAATTTAAATATATGATGATCTTTATTACAAAATAACATTAAATATTGTATAATCGTTTAGTAAGTCATTTATTTTACAGTGAAAATCATAATCCAAAATGAAAATTGAAGATTGAAATAATTTTTATAGAAATAATAGAAATTGTATAAATAAAAAGAAAAAATATAATCACATTCGTATATTTATGTGTTTCCATGTTCATTTATATCAAACATCAAGCATAAATCACTCATTTGATTCATATTTATCTTGTACCTTTTCTTTTTATTTTATAATAATGGTCATTGAAAAATCTAAATCCTATTATTTTTCTAAATTAATATTTTTCTATTTAAATATAATTATTAAAAATCATGTTTTATGTAGGATAAAATTCCTATTTTAGTCATTTTCCCTCATATGTTTCAAATTGATATAGGATTATCTTAATGAATAATTCTTGTGATGTGTCACTATAAAACATTAATATCATAATAGTAATAAAATATAAATAATTTTAATGTGGTATATGTCTTGAGGCTATCTACATCCACTTACCAGTGAAATGTTAATATTTATTTTTCAATCCAATTTTTATATATTATTGTTTATATTAAATAACGGTGTTAAATAATTATGACAATATTTAATGATTATAATAATAGAATATTAGTTTTACAAGAATGGGTGAGGATGAAGGAAGTTGGATATCATGTATAGTTATGCATCGAAACTACACTTCAGGATGATTGAAAATCATTGGGAGATATTGGTCAAATAGATGCATAATAGCTTTCGTGGATTACACATGGTGAAACAAGAAGAGATTATGAAAACTTTAATAACAAAAAACATCGCCATAAATTTTTGAGATTAGTGATTCAATATATAGAATATTAAGAGAGAATTTATTGTATTTAACATAGTGACTATGTAAAATGATTGGTGAAGGCGAATTGATGCCTTTATATAAAAATCTTAAGAAAGGATTCTAAAATTCCAATATTGATTGGAGTGTAGTGATCCACTATTTGGTTTTTATATAAGAATGAAATTATTAAAGATGATTATTTAAGGATATTTTGAAATTATATAATGTATTATAATGATAACTGAAATCTAATTAAATATTGAATGTAATTTTTTTTAAAGAAAGTTAAACAATGTTGCTGTTATCCAAACTGTAGTGTGGTATGAAATCTATCATCCTGATCAATGTAATATTAGATATCATGTTTGTGGTACAAATAATATTAATGAAGAGTAAAATATTTTCGAATAAAACTAGATGACATGACATCAAGGGTAAACAAACCACATTGTAATAATGAAACCCCTACTATAGCGGAAACCATTTTTTGAGTGGTTGTTTAAAAAATACGTGGACAACATTGGATGAAAAAACATGTCTTATTTATCAACTGTGTTTTTTTTAAATGTGGATAAATTATATATTCATGTGGAATGTTTTAAATTTCATCTAATGTGACATGGGATTCTCATACACGACTATTACATATTTTTAGATGAATATACATTACATTATAAAAGGACATGACATGGGACCTTAATAGTTTAGTGTCTTTGAATGAATTGAACACAATATAATAATAAGGTGAAAGATCTTCAATTTCTCACACAAATATCATCCCATTTAGTTACCCTCATTGGCATACCCTACACAAAACCATTAATCATAACCTACAGAAAAGAAATATAAGAAGGGTGAACTCAAATTCACTATAAGGGTAAACATAAGAGATATAAATTTTTGATTATTTGAAACAATAATATGTGCATAATATTTTTTTATTGTGATAAAAACAAAAAGAAAATTTACCTAATATTCTTATATCAAAAACATGTTTCCTGGAATATAAAATTATTGTCTCCATAAACATATCCATAGGGGTGATAAATCTTCATAAATAAATTAAGAATTAGAAGAACATTTCAAAAAGTATGGCACCATCATAAATATAGAAAATCATTTCATACATCATAGTTAACTACCAAAAATACCAATATAGTTGATCATGAAATAATTTTTTACATAGGGTATAAGGATACACTTCCAACTGAGAGTCGATAAAGACACACATACTTCCCAGAGTGGATTAGGACACACCCACGACCCATAGTGGATCAGGACACACCTATTTATCAAATAGGATCAAACCCATTGACTTGTTTCCAATTTTAATCTTATGATATATAAATATTTACCTAGTAAATGTGTGGGATGTATAGGTCACCACCATCATATAATAACAATCATACATATGGATTACACAATATAATACAACATTTATCATGTCATAAACCGTGAAATAAAATTGGATTAAAAAACATTTCATAATTTCAAAACCTATGGAAAATAAACATGTTTAATAATACTTTCATCATTATATAACACATAAAAAAACAAAATTCATAAAAATGATTTCATGGTACAAATCATGGAAGATAGTCGGGTTTTATAAACATCTTATCATTATTAACAAAAACCATTGATAGAAAAAATAATAGTGGAACCCTTGGATAATATCCGCAATAAAGAATAAGCAACCTCAAATAATGTTATCATATATAGAATATAATTTTTAAATACTACTCGAGAAATATCATGAAGAATATATATTTTACTTGAAAATAAATTATTATAACAAAAAAGTTATTAAAATAATATTTATTTATAATAAGAATTAAATTTATAATAGAAATTTTGAAAAAAATTAAATTATTATTTTGGAAGATATATTTTTGTGTTTTAAAACAAATTTTTTAAAATAATTAAGAAAATATTTTTTTTAATAAAAAGTGCTTTCAACCGAAAAAAAGATTTTTCATAAAAATAAATTTTTTAAAACTATTGAATGCATAATGAGAGGAAAACATATATCATCATATATTTAATTGAGGATAATTAAATTCATGATAATTAATGGGAGGTATATCTGCAGATATGATCATTGGAGACTTAATCATAAAAAATCCTGATAAACGATGAGATTGTGACATAAAACACATACAATTTATGTAAATTTTAATCATAAGCCCCATGAAAGAATAAAATTAATTGAAATAAAAAATAAAATTAAAATAATGATATTCCAGACATTACATATCAATATTGAATTATATAATCTCCATAAAATAAATATGTGGTGAATATGACATGTGTCTTAAAAAAGTAAATTGTGAGATAAAAAACCCATAAAATTATGAATTGGATTCCATCACACTGAGTCGAACATTTTTTATAATAAATTTATGTTCATTATACATATATTATAGAACTCTATTTATATATATCATTCCATATATGATTTAATTCTGACCCTTCATTTCCTATTTATTAACAATTCCATGTTAAAGTTATATTTCAAGTATTAACAGCTTTGTTTTTTTATAAACTTTTATTTGAAATATTTTTTTTCTTATTCCTATGATCATGGTTTAATAATTTCTATAATCATAACCAAGATATAAATATAATTTACATTATTTATATATTTATTTATATTAAAAAACCAATTTTAGTGAAAGGAAATTAAATATATCGTTCATGGACATGGTATGCCTTACGTATGCGTGAACATTATTTTTCATTTTTTAATGTTTTGAATGAATGAAAATAAAATGATATATGTTATGATTCCCTAAAAAATTTTATTCCATATATATATATATATATAAATTATCACATCCTTAATATGTTCCATGTAAAGCGTTAATGAATCACTTCTCTTCACTAGGCAGTAGTCCGACTTACACAAAAATGAAATAATCAAATTCCCAATAATGGAGAGTATGATGTTATGTTTTATATAATAATTATAGAATCATAATAACATCATAAATAAAATATATATCATATATAATCAATAAAACAATCATGATGACCATCGTTGAGGGAGGGTAATGGAAAAATGAATGACATCGGTTCGCGAAGCGGTTGTCTGCCGTACACATGAACGATGATTTCATAACCCATTTATTGTAAGTGGGGATGGTTGTAGATAATTACTATAATATCAAAACATATAAATATATTTAAAATAATAATGTTATTTTATATTTTTTAAATAAAATTAATTGATAGGGTTTGAGTAATAAATAATACAAAACAACACATATATGAGTGTTACATATTCCTATGGTATACTCTTTAAGATTGCACTGGAAGCCTTACATGGAAGAATTATTGACCAAAATAAGGAATTTTGGAACAGGAGAGTGAATTTGGAAAGTTATTTATTTATTTCTGGTATATCCAAATGTCTTGAGATGTGTGAAGAAGTAAGGGTAGTGAGTTCCCATTTATGATTTAGGAGGAGTAGCATTTTGGTAAATACCCAAAACCATTTACTATTGGGTTTTCCATATTATCTCATTTCCCCCCAAAATAGATCAATAATTTTTGGTAGGGTAAATATTGTCATGAAAAAAAATCCAACACAATAAAATTAATACATTTTTATCATGTTATTACTATACATTATGTTTACTCAATTTAACCATTTTTTACACTGATAACTTGGGTCTTTTTGGTTACCTATGTAATTTAACCATTCAGAATGAAATTAAAATTAGTTTTATTATACAATTTCATCAAAATTTTTATAAATATAAAATAAAACATTTTAAATAATGATCTAATTTGTTGGAAAAATTAATTTTAATACAACGCATGAAATGAATAAAACAATATTATAACCTAATGGTTGTAAATAATTTACACAGTATTAACAAAATATTATGGTTAATAATTAATTTTACATTTTTATATAATATAAATTACACATATTCCATGTGTCTAATAAATTTTACCAAAAACCATTAAAAAAATTTCTGGATTCAAATTTAAAATTATTCCAGTAAACACGACGAGTAAGTGAGTTTTCAAAGAGAAAATGTTCAAAAGTTCACAAAGAGTTTATAATCAATTTCAAAATATAATTTACCAGAATACCTATATATGATTAATGTATATATAATTTAACTAATTTTACTTTAAAAATAATTTGACATATAATTTATCATTATAAGTAAATTAATAAAAAATTCGGTTCTCAATTAAAATTTTGTTTGATTACATTTCATTAAAAAATTAACTATTCATAAAGATTCAACAAATTCACAGGATTATTTTCTGAAAAAATATAATTTAATATATCAAAATTATTTTTTATAATTTTTATATATTATTTTTAAAAAAAGTTAGCCATAAAATGCAATAAAACTGTTTTTTAATTGTTTTTTAAGTATTAGTTTGGATTTATTCTTATCAATTGTATTTAAATCACAAAAGAATAATTTTAAATAGATTAATTAAAATATAAAATTTTAATTAATTAAAAATAATTCATGAAAAATGGTTTGATTATTTTATTTAGGAAGAACGTATTTAAATTAAAAAAATAGTTTTTTATAAAAGGATTTCATTTATTTTCATATAGTTATTATTTTTATATCATATTATTACGTCACCAAATAATTCAACATGTATATATGTGTAAACCATATTTCATAATTTAATTAAACCTATTCATAACCACCTTTCCATAAACTGGGTAATAACTACAATAGTAAATAATTATATTTTAATAGTATGTAACGTTTCATTTAATGTCAGAGTTGTGTGTGACACATGCTAAATGTGATATTTTGTGTAATATAAAATATAAAAATTATTAAATATAATGGAAAAATATATCTCTCTCTCACAAAACATATTGGTGTTACATTCTACCCCCTAAAAATTATTTACCCCCCTTGAAAATGTTTCTAGTCGTCAAATGATTAATAGTTGATAATTCATTCACAAGAACCCACATCGTAAAAAGTCTTAATAAGTCATCCTATTTAAAAATATAATAGGATGTGTAAAATTTATCTATAATAACACATAATATTCTCAAAAACCTAATAACAATTGTTGGAGTCGAAAACATGGGCATATAAGAGGAAACTAACACCCAAATGAAGTTGGAGGGTGATAAATAACCTTAATCAGAAGATTGTAGGTAAGTCAAGTATTGTTAATGACCCAGAAACCATAAAATAAAGAGGCATGGAAAAAGACATTGATATCATATAAAATATGATTATATGAATATATTTTATTTCAATATCCTTCACTTAAATTTTTATAATTTATTTGAGAAAACATTTTTAATTGATTTCAAAATATTTCATTAGAAAAATCTCACCCTTTTTTTATACCTTCATCAATTTTCACCATAGATATTAATATATGAACGAAATGTGAATTATTTTTACCCTAAAGAACTAACATAACATTATATCCATAAATTGTATGATAATTTAATCTATCTATATTTAGATATCATCAAAAAAATTGTTACCACTAATTATCCGATATCAATATTTATTCATATAGTGATGTAAAACATTAATCCCTAAAGTCTCATTAAATTATAAAATCAAACCATTCCACAAACGGTTAGCCTTAAAAGCCTTTCAAAATAAAACATTTATAAGTATGTTTTCTAAATTATTCAAAATAATATTAGAAATAATCCCCCATATATAAAAAAGATGCTCTTGATGGTCACATAAAAAAATGCCAACATTAATTATTATTCAATTAAAAGAATTTTATAAATTGAATTACCATAAATCCATATTGAAATCATTAATTATTCATTATTCTTTCATAAATCATAGATTATATTATATATTACTTAAATCCAAAACAATCGGTAAACTACATCTGTGATATCATAAACCACATTGTCATAAAATTCATTAATCAGTTTCATGGTAATTAGTACTATCCATTTTACATTATTTATATCCTACATCCCTTTATCCTAACATCATTACCTCAACATCCGAAACATATTAAGATTTATCTTACCCTATTCAAAATATCACATTTCTATTTCACTATTTCAATTTAACACATTCTGAAATTACAATACATAAAAATGTTAAATAATCCACCATATCCTTTAGTAAATAACTAGGCTTCATTTTCTCGTTCGATAATACATATTCCTTTCTTATTTCATTTGAAGTCTATTAATCTACATCAATATTATAATTATCACCCAACCTTGCTAATTATATTTATAAAATTCCCTCCAATGAAATAAATTTTTATAATTCCCAAACGTTCCACAATTGAAATGTTAAACAATGGATGATATCTTAAGGACACCAATAGTCTCATCGATTACATTAACAAAAAGAATTCTTTTTTCTCCGCAATTACATACTTTTGTACTTCTTGATGCATATTATAATCCCTCTAAGATATTCTCTTGATTTATTCATTCAACATCATTGAAATATAGGAAACTGAATATTTTTTCTTCCATGATTTCCATTACCCAAACCCTCAGTAAAATCTATCCTCATCTTCTTGGATGATTCTGAGTGTTGATTATGTTGCATGCAGTTAATCATGTTTTTCAAATACTGATTAGGAAGAATCAAAATATTTTTCATACTAGTCATCATCTCATGTAGATTCTAATTAGAAAATAATCCATCACATTCACTGAAAACCCAGATTCTTCTAGTTCCCACTACTGACTAAAACAAAAAAGCATAGTGAGGGAAATTCTATTCATAATGGGAAACCAAATAATCCTGAAAATCAATTATTGGATATCTAAATAATTAAAAAAATTTCTTTAATAAATGACACATTATTTTTAACATAGGTCATTCATAGTCAAAATCTATTTAAATCAATCATGAAGGTTTGTAAAGAGTTTGTGAATTTCTTAATCATATCCCCCAAGAGTGGCAAACCAGGTGTGCACCGAGGGCCATTTCCAAGCACAATTTCTTGATCGATTCTATCTCAATATATTGTTTTTGGGGTTTTTAACCCTAGGTACATCATTGTAATATCCACATCTACTTGAAATATCCAAAAAAGGATGCATTCCTAAGAAACCACTATCTCTATCAGTTACCAAAATTCATGAAAATTTTCCTATACTTAATCTCATCATCAGACTTATCCATAGAGATATCCAAAAAACATATCAATAGAAATGTCCCAATGCATAATAATAAAGATTACTCATCCTTGTTTCTAAAGGTCAACTCACATTTTTCATTGTTACAAATTATTGTGAACAGACCTCTCATACTTGGATATTACATCATCTTAGATGAATATTCATTGCACTATAAACAAACCCACCACAAAACCATAATATTCTACTACCTTTTTAATCTTGGAAAACCATCCACTAATTTAGTGAAATATATTCAATCCTTCTCATATATATCTTCTCATTTGGTACTATCCATATATATACCACACATTAAATCATTCATCATAACATGGTCAAAGGAAATGTAAGAATGGGTGATCTCAGATTCCCAGTAAGGATATGAATAAGATATTTGAATCTAAGATAATTTGAAATCATATGATGAATATAATGGTATGTGATTTTGATAATAACATACTAATTTCATATGCAACCTGTCATTGATCATTAACATGATTTCTCACATAAAAATTATCATTTCATAAAACATGGTCCATAAGGCTAATAAATCATCATAAATATATTTTGAAGCATTAGATAATTTCAAAAACGTTTGAAACCATCATAAATATATAAGTCTATTTCATACAGCAGGGTTATCTTCTATGACAATCAATATATTAGATTAGGATTCACCTATTTCCCATAGATGATTAGGACATACAATATTGTCATAGTTTATTACGACATACCTATTTATCATAGTGGATTAGGACAAACCTATTTTACAACATGGATAAGAACACATATGCTTCTAAGAGTGGATCAATATGGAAAACTTAATTCCCAATTTAATCTAATGAGATTTATATCTTTACTGAAATCATTGAAGGTAGATATAAGCCCCAGTCACATAATAAAAATATTACACATTTGTGACACAAGATCATAAAACATTTTCGATATCATAAACTATTAAATGCAATTGGTTCAATAAAAATTTAATCATATCATAAACTATGGAAAAGATACTTGTTTTATAATCATTTCATCATTTCAATATAGTATAACCACTGAAAAATAAGTTGGTTTCGTAATAATTCAATCTTGGTATAACTTGTTGATGATAAAAATGTTTGCTAATAATTATATCATTATAAACATAAAACATTTAGAGAAATAATAATAATAGTGTCATTGAATCATATACCCATAAAAAATAATCAAACTAAAATAATGTCATCTTATAGATAAAATAATTTTATTAGACTACTTGAGACACTTCTTGAGGAAATTGTTTTTCATTGAAAACCATGTTTTAAAACATAGAACATTATTAAAACCATTTTATATTAAATTAAACATGAAAGGTTATAAAATAATATTTTAAAAATGATTTGAAATATTTATTGTGGAAAATATCCTTTCATATTTCAAAATCACTTTTTAAAATACATTGAATCATTCTTAGAAAACAAGGTTTTGAATGAAAAAGTGTTTTTGACCAAAAAGTTGATTTTGTATAAAAAATATTTTTGGATCTATTAAATTCATAAAGAGAGAGAAATGATGGTAAAAATGGATTTCTCATTTAACAATCATAGAAGAATAAAATTCATGAGAATAATTTAGAGTAATTAAATAATATATCCACAATAGATACTTAATAATAAACAATCATGGAAAATGATGAGATTCTAACATAAAACTCATACCACTTTGGTATCATTGAATTGTAAGAACCAAGAAATAATAACATTAAATTAAATTGCAAATATCATAAAAATAAGGATATTTATGATGTAACATGTGAAATTGGATATTTATATAACATATAAATGGTGTAGATGGCGAATATATAATGTTTCTCGAAAAAGTAAAAAGTGAGACTTAAATCGCTTACCTTTAGTCATGAGTTCTATCTTACTCAGTCTGACCAACAATATATTAATTATATGTTTTTTAAATATCTATTAAATAACCATATTCATATATATAATACAATATATGATTTTATTATAACTTGTTATTACCCATTTATTATAAATTCTATGTTAATATTACGTTTTGGGTAATAAATGATTTTTAAATGTTTTGATTTTTTATATTTTTCCCTCTTACATTAATCTTGGATTCATCGTATCCAAAATGATAATATTGATATCAAAATCATATATATTTAGTTTATATACTTTTATCGTAATCCATAATTTTTAGTGACTTAAAATGGAATAATTTATTCATGAAGATTGTAGCCCATATATATGCATGAATGTTGTTTTTCATTTTTCACGTTGGGATGAGTTAAAAAAATAAAAAATTTATATATTATCATTCTGAAATATTTTTTATATATAATATATAATTTTTTTAATTTAAACCATCCTTAATACATTCCATGTAATCCATAAATGAATAACATCACTTTGTAAGACGGTAGTTAGTAGTAATCATGAACGACATAATTTTATTCCCACAAATATGAGAGTATACATGTATTTGTGATATAACAATTCAAGAATCATAGTAACATGATAAATATTATATATATTATATTATGAATAAATCTATAATTATTTCCATCCTTGAGAGGTGGTAATGAAAAAATGAACCACATCGGTTTGTGAGGCGGTAGTCCACCACACACACGAAGGATTATTTCATTCCTCATTAGATGGGAGTGCATAAATTTGTATGTAATACCATTAATAAAAAATATAAAAATATTTAAGACAATATTTTTATTATATAATCATGATATAAATAGAACTTAAGCGTATTGAGATATAAATAAAATAAGAACACTTATTGATGAATATTACCTCTTCTTCGAGTATCATCCATATGTTTCCACTAAAATAATTTCTTGGGTGGATTTGTACCCATAATATGGTTTATAATGTTAGTGGAGGGAATTTTGTAAGTCATTTTTGTAATTCTTTTTCATGAAAAATGGAATGTGAGATTTGAATAAGTTAGGGTATGGAGTTCCCTTTAATAATTGTGGAGGAGGGGTGGTTTTTGAAAATACCCAAAATCATTAACTATTTAGAAGTAAATATTACCTCTTGATCCACAAAAATTGATCAATAATATAGTGTAGGGATGATTTTATCGATATACACCTCCAACATAAAAAATAATCATATTTTTATCATGTTATTCTTTAGTCATTAATGTTCCCTAGTACGGATAGACCACTAAGAGGGGAGCGGTGAATCAATAGTTCCGTTATAAGATTCTATTTCAATTAAATTAAACATATTAAACATGTTTAGGATCATGATTTACTCAATAAAATCCATTTATTTCACTTCATGTGTTTTATTAATAATAAAAATGGTAGTGAATATTATTTTCATGTTTGGCTGAAAGGATTAATCATCTCTACGTTGGTTATACCCCCAACATGGATTCTATAAAATAATTATATTTCAATTATTAAAATGGGATAGGATGAAATTTTTTATACCCCCTCCCCCCCTCAATTAACCAATCCAAAAGTGGATTATATTAATACACCCCAAAAATCCAACTCTTCTACCTCAATTTTCTATATCGCCCAACCAATTCCTGCTCACTACTCTATCTAAAAGGATTATTATAAACTGAATCCAACAGAATAATTTATGTTTATTTTAATGATAGATCTATTTCATGATGATATTATAATTCTCCTCCACAGTATTACTTAATTTTACTTGCTCTTGTACTTGTTCATGTACCTTTTTAATGATTTCAACTCTTACCCAAGTATCTTTGATCATGTGTGTATGATCAATAACCTCAGTGAAACTATGCTCATGCTAGAATCCATTAGTCTAACGAAAGTCTAGGACTCAAATAATGTGTGCAATAGGTGAATGTAAATTTTATCAATACTTTATGAATGTCATAAAATTATCATTCTAAATCTCCTTCATGAATTATCAAATAAATTCAAGTGACCTTTATGCATGAATTACATGGCATCTGAAAGTCTTATTTTGCGTATATAATGTTATAGGAAATATCCCATAAATTGATTATTATTCATTAAAATATATGACATTTGTTTTAATTTTTCATTTTATCTCATATATCTCCCAGTAGGTTCCTGATAGCATGCAGTCACCACACCTTCCATTACTATGTGCAAAACAATTGAATTGTTCTTCACTCCATATCATGATTTTGTCATGAACACCTTGTATACAGACACACTATCCACCTATTCTTCATAATGAATGTTTATGCATTGATTTATTCATTTATTGCTCACTGAATTCATATAATAGTGTGCACAACTTGTTTCTTCAACTCTAATTCATGTGCACCATATATTATTCATTCAAGATATTTCACGCATGTACAATAAATTTTTTCGTCATGTGAATCCTTCATGAAAGTGGAGATATAATGTTAATAGGTTCTTCTTCCTTTATAAATCACAAAATACAATATAGTTATACACATGTTCATTGTGTCCAAAATATAGATTTTTAAACCAGTAGATATATGATTTTTTTATTGTGTAATCAAGAGTGGTTTTGTGGAACCATGGTTATTCATGAAACACTAAGATTGTGTAATTAAAATGGAAATTTATCATAGGATTATATATCATGCATCAAAAAATAATTTGATAATATATTGGTATTTTTTTCAACCATATGGGTCCACATGGATCTATTTTTCTATGAAAAAATCATAGATCTCTAAAAAAATTATAGTAAAAGATCATCCTTAGGAGGTATCCATTTACTAACAGATTCCACCACCTCTACCTCCATTATTCATGTCACATCGTAAATACCAGATAATATTAAATATTATGGCATATTATATCTCACTAATGTCATTTCGTTTATGTCAAACATACACTGAAAATCATGGCACAATATCTTCACAAGACATGATATCCACCTTTATGATGAGACGTTTTAATTGTGAATGCATGAATGACCTCTTACAACTACAATTGTATTTTGGATGTTTCTCATTATTTATTTTATCACATGCATGGAATGTATATTTTCTATCATTGTAATTTTTTGATCTGGAGTTTCTCATCCCATCAGTAACATGTTCAACGATGGATGGAATCGATCAATCAATAGCTCGGATGTGCTCCCACTAAATGATAGTTGTCAAAGAAGATAAGGATTAAAAATGATCACTATTGTTGATTATATAGATTATATCCACTCAATCATGTAGTGTTTGTTACATTCGAAACATAAACGATGATGTAATAGTTCCACTCTTCTTGCATCCCACATCTACTTTGCCATTGGTCAAGAACATGGTATATCATTCATGTGGTGACTACCACTCCCTGAGATGGCTACTAGGGATTATCACTAATTACACATTTCACACACATGACACCATAGTTGGGCCCTTATGTGGCCACCTACACCATGTGGGTGCACTCTAGGTGACCATTATCTACTATGGGCCTTACACTAGGGCCCACTCAAAGCTTATACAATGTCTTAACCACCATACATTCTATGTAGAGAGTCTCTCCTACGGGGTTGACCTCTTGAGTCCCCGTATGGGTGGTTGAGGGAGAACCCATTGTGGATTTTGTAGTTGGATCATATTTCATTGGGAAAGGGACCCTTCAAAATATATACAAATTGTACAATACTCAATCCTAAAATTCCAACCACCTCAACCATCTACTATTCTTCCTCATGCATTAAAATTTTTTCATGAAAAAATTTACTCTACTTTTTACTTCAGGCAATACGAAATTCATATTGAATGGAATTATTTACTCTTCATGCCATTTTCTTGTAATGCATCCTATCTAACATATGTATTAGAAATTTAAGTTCACCATAATCACTCATCAAAGATTACATGACTAGTTTTCAATGTATAACATAAAATACCATAAAATGAATCCATATAAATTTTTCAGGCATCACCACTTCTCAACTTGAGCATACCAATGACATATTGAAATATCACTGATAAAAAATGTGACATTGGGCCCAAAAAACTCCCCCTAAGTATGTTTATTCAATACAACCTCGATAAAATATTTAATAGTCTATATGTGTTCTAAATATTTTCTCTCTATAATTGGATGTCAAATTCCATGTGAAAGTTGATGTATTTAAAAAAAACATGTTCTCAACCCTTCAAATATTATTTCCTGAATACTTTTAACAGAGGGTTGATATAAAATGTTTCTCTTACAAAATATCCTTTTGTTAATCAACTATATGTATACTTGGGATAACATAGTATAGAAACCCAAAGAGATGTTACCAAGGATTTCAATTTTTCTATAAATAAAAATGCATGTGAAATCATGATCAGAATATTTCAATTTTAATCCATCGGGCTGTAAATAATAAAATTGATGAATGATGTTATAAATCGTGTATATTTTTTTTTAAAAAAATAGAATGTTTAGGTGAAAAAGATAAATCTACCTATTTCTCCCATTTTTTCATCAATCAATCAATTCCCCTTAATCATTACGATTAATAAAATTAAGAATGATGGATTAATTTGTGACTAGAAATCATAATCTTCCAATTTTAGAATGCTATTTTGAAGTTTGATATTCACTAAGTAGTAAATATTAAGCATCATTATCAAACCAAGGATCCACCTCAAGGGATGAAACCATCATCGTTAATTCCCATCATTTCAGTATAAAATAATTCATATATAAGGTAATTATTAGAGATTGTACATGTTCTTAAATGTGAAAATAATTTTTGATATATTTTTCCCAATGATGATTTTCCACTTTCTACAGTCTTCATGCCTCCACATCTGATTTTCAAATCTGATTGATACATTGGTAACAAGGATCTTATCACTCATACCACTTAATTGTGTGATATAGTTGTTCTTCCATTAGCCATAAAATCATAAGCTTATCATGATGCAAGATTCGTTTTCATCAATTATTCTTCTTTAAATGGAAATGTGACTATAAATCCTCTTCTAGTATGTCAATATTTAATTCATCTCTCACACAAAAAATCATCAACAAACGAATTATCATTTATTGACAAACTATCATGAAATTAATCTTCTTCATGTGAAATATTCATTTTTTTCTAGGACTAGATTTTTTTTTATTCTTATAACATTATATCTTTATCCAGATCAGTTGGAAAAATCTAACGAATGTCTTTAGGAATATTAAATGATAGTTTGTATTTTCCTCATTTCGTTTCATTTATTTCTCCTTATGATATCAGAGAGGACATTTCGTTCTTCCTCTTGGTGACTATATGTTTTATAATTTTCTTGTTTTGTTCATATTAGAGGACTAATTTTTCATCTTTATCAATTAAATACAATTTCATTTTTTGTGATATCCTATTAATATCATCATATGATTTGTGCATGATAAGTACATACAAGAACACATCAGAATAGTGACCACTTCTACTACTGTACTCAATGAAATAAACAAAGTATTAAAATCTGTTCTATGTAGACAAAATTATTTTCTCTAAGGTTTTTATATGGAGTGCAGGTATTTTCATTTCTTATGACTCTCTCCCCAAAAATATAGGGCTTATAATATTTTTAGAAATTGAAATATTATTAAAACATTCCAATTACTTGTTCCCAATAATCTAGAAATACCAAAAGTATCCTGTTATGTTTATTATTTTCTTTAGAGAGGTAGTCTATTTAGATTTTACATATTATGAATTTTTCTTATTTGGAGTAGAACCATTACAATTTTGGACATTCCTTGGGGTACTTCTCCATATGATTCTATTCAAGTACAACCAGGATGTGGTGGGTGCATCGGTATTTTTTTCATTCCATACATTCTCATAATTTGGTTTATAAATTTTATAAATAATTGAAACATTACTAATACACAATATAGTTTTTGGACTATATGATATCACCTTAATCGAAGATTCTTCCTTATAATTAGAGAATAATCTCAGGATTATTTTGTAATTATCATCCTCAATCGAGCATTGAGTGATAAAATATCATCTACCAACAATTTGGGAAGAACTAGATTAGGGTTATTCATGATTCTTCAATTTCACCACCAACAATAAACAATTCACGACGAGGGAGTTCTTTATCTTCCTTAGATTATCTCACATTGTCTTCCCAAACCTCCTTCAGTTTCCTAATCAGTTCTTCATGCATTTGTCTTGAATGTTGAAAAGAACTGTCAAGCTCTTTTAACAGGGTATCTTTGATATCCATTGAAACTTAGTGTATTCTATCATGTTCATGGAATGATACTTCAAAAAAAATTTAAAAAAATTCTCAAAGTCATACCATTGTAGTTCTTCTTCAATAAAATGAATGAATTTCCCCCATGATTCTACTACGTCATTATGAGTGATTCACTTTCTAAGATTCTTACCTAATGAATCCTCTAGTTCTTCAATTTCTTCATCCATCAATTCTTTATAAGAAAGAAGTCCCTTGATGCCTCTCATAATAAATTTTATAACATCTTTGGGAACACTACTACATATCGTAATTTTAACAATGACAGCCATTATCAACACTATGGAGGAGAAATAATAATAGGTATCCTTTATCATCGATTTTTATGTGCTAAAACAATTCATGATCACATGGTGAATACCACATCAAAATAACACATAGGAGGATGTGTAACACCCCGAGATTTTATGAAAAATATTATTTTAATTTCATTAATGTCTTGTGCTACACCAAGATTACCTTGATCTATACACAACACCGTATTAGCTTGCAGTATACGCAACACTATTCTTGGATCGTGTTACACACAAGTTTGATAATAGTTATTCTATGCAACATTGAGTATATATATATATATATATTCAATGTATAAATGAAATATGGTTGGATTTTTTTATACAAAACAACGAAGGATTCTTGCACAGCACGCAACCCTGACTTGGCTTGCATTACACGCAATCACGACCTTCCTCGATAGCGTGTGTTGTACGCAATACTGGGTTTTAGTAAACAACGATATATTATTATAATATTATTATGAACTAGCCGTTCTGAATATTAGTAACTAAATTTTGAATTTTATAACATTATTATTCATGTTACAAATTTTCTAGAACATGTTATAAGAACAAAATAAAATTTTCGGGTAAAATAAGTATTTTTCAAAAAATGCAGTTTTGCCGCCTTTTGATGGCGCACCCACATTAAATATAGTTTTTGAAATTTTTATAAGTTCAATTTTACAAAATAAAATTCTTATTTTGAATCAGGATATAAAAATTTACATTAGATAAAGTTTTGATATTTTTCCGATAACTTTCATATTTTAAGGAATAGTAAAAACAGGCTATATTTTAATTAAAAACAACTTTTTTCATCGTAATATATTATGTGGCTAAATTATAATTTTTAATGGTTTTAAAGTATAAGTATAATATATTTTTACCATTTAATATAATTTATGTCATTATCATTGATTTTACCTTGAATTCCTAGGTTAAATCAATTCAATCTTTTGCAATGTTTTAAAGAAAACCTCGTTTTCTTTCGACAACGGGATTAATTTTAATTTAATTTGTGAAACTTTTGTGTATTGAATTTGGAAAAATGGATTCCATATTTGGAATCAGTGGATCCAAATTATGTTAATAAGATACTTTTTATTTTTGGGAATTATGAATAGTAACTACGGAAAATTTTATTTACCATAGTTAAAGGTAAATCGGGTAATTAAGGGTAACTATAATATTTTAAAATTACCCTAAAAAATGTCAAAATCCTATTGGATGACTAAAAGTCGACCCATATCACCTAAGGTACTGATTAGATTCATTTAATTAAATTTTTTCAATGAAAATAATTTAATTATTATTAAAACCAAAGAATGTGACAACATGTCACTTTTTTAAATCTTATAAGTATCATAATTTTAATCTAGTGATAAACTTCCTGAAACTTATAACATAAATAGTCTCCAGAAAACTAATACAATTATTTACATCATAGGAATTTATTTAGAATTTTTAGGGATAAAATAATTATCATTTATTATGACACAAAGATGATGCAGTAATTGACTTATTAATGAAATATTGACATAATTGATGTTATAAATTCCCAAATAAATGTAATTTGAGACTTTTTATGACTTAAAATAAATTTATAGGTTAATATGACATGTTATTGTTTATTTAAGTAACTTGTTTCGAAATTATCATTCTGTTATGAATTTCATAAAAATCATGTAACAAATAGTGTCAAAATTGACATAAATTAGTTTTTAAAACAAATATTATATTATTAATTGTTATTTTATTCCTAAAAATATAAGGATCGGCCAAATTACTTAGAAAATATTATATATATTAATAATTAACATCTTGGGGTTCTTTTGGCTTGATATAGTATGTTTATTAACCATATAGTGTAAGAAAACAAAAAAGACACGGTAAAAGTTAAATTATTTTACTTAGAGTTAAATCTAATTGATAAGGTTAAACTAATAACCTAAACTTGTCTAAATCCTATTGGATGAGAGGATTTATACCCCTAACCACTAAATCTTCGAAATAAGACCCTTTTTAACCATTATAAACTGAATTTGACCTTAATATAAAATAATATTTGGAGATTTTCCTAAGGTGCCCCTCTCCTCCCTTATAAAAGGGCACCTCCTCCCTCTCCTCCTCACACCAATTTTAGCATTCAAGCTCGAACAAACCATGCCAAAATCTCTTCTCCACTTCCCTAGTATCATCCTAGAGGTCTTGGTCTTCTTCAAAGACCATCCTTAGTTCTTTAAGTGGAGGTTAAGTGAAGGTGCGTCAAAAAAAGGTAATATCCATTACCGATCTTTTTCAATTTCTTTCTCCTTCAACTTCTTCTTCTTTAGTTGTTTCATTATAAAGTAATAACATCAGTATTTATTATATACTGATATGTTATTATAAATATGAAACAACTCTAATTAACCTTTTATCCATCCTACGGAAAAAGGAAATCACCGCGCGTGTGTACGTACGGAATACCGTCTCCACGTCGTGGTGTAATCTATTTTCCGCCACCACTTTAATTGGATGGGTATAATGGTGTAATGAGTAACTATATATGATTATTATAAAGTGATATTGATACTGAAATAGTATACATACACTTCAACACAATTCCACGACCATGGGAACAATATCATCACTCGTGCGTACGTACGGACTACCGTCTCCACAACGCGATGAGATTCATTATCCATGTTAACCATTCCAAAATGATTATAAAATATATATAATGAATAATAATAAAATATATGACATGTTAAATCTACTGGATTTATGTATATATATATTTCATCTACTTACTTCCATTCAAGACAATAATGAAAGGAAAACAGCGTTCATGCGTGCGTACGGACTACCGTCTCCATGAATGGTGTGTTTCATTTCATTTATCTATCTATTATATATATATATATATACTGAATATATATGATATATAAATCATGTTTTATATTCTGGAAGTAAGTAAATCATGATATAAGTAATAATAATGTCAAGAACAACAATTCCAAACACCTACGATAAATGAAACGATTTTACCCAAAACACTTCTTTAACATGGAATTTACAAAAGAACGGGTAATATAAAGTCATAAGTGAACCATATATGATATCATAACAATGAATATGATTCTGTAATAAGTTAATGACATTATTTAAATCATTATACAGGTGGTTCGGATACGTACAAAGCATATCAGACATAAGGTAAGGGAAATATCACAATCTCATTTTTATCTGAGATTGTTTATCCTTTGGTATTTACTGGGGTGTATTTTATCATCCACATCCATGTTTACTCAATATGTAATATTTATATCCTTATACAATAGTTTATATCCAATTTTACCCTTCGTTGAGTTTTCAGTAAAAGATATGAAAGGACTCTTTTGTCGTTTTTCATACGAGGTACTTTTTGACTTTTCTGAAAAAAGAATGAGAAGAATGTTTTTTAACTTATACGGCATGAATGGATTTTTTAAACATTATTTCCAAAAAGCTTCATTTACAAGTTTTCAAGTTTATTTTTAATCAACTTCTTTTATTTTAAAATTGTATGACATGTTAAGAAAGGAAAAAAATTTTGAAGTAGAAAGGATATTTTCCTCAATAATGGAGTTCAAGTGTTTAATCAAAATTATTTTCCATCTAAGATAATATAGGGTTCTGTTTCTATCCCTGTTATTACATTTAATTGATTATGTTTTGATGGAAATATTTTTATGAATTCATTTATCTTATATTAATTGTTTTATGATGTCATGATGTTTATGATTCCCATTTTTATTGCATGGGTTATCCAATGATGTCTGATTTCTGATTTTGTGGAACACATAAGAATGGTATCATTATGAGATGGGTGGGACCTATATCTCCCTCCAATTCATTGGGTAAAGATTTTTTATCTCAGGAGATAGACATGGCTGGAACGGTAGGTTATACCGGTTCAGTGAAACAGGACTGAAATGAGGAGTGAACTCGGTTCAGAAATGGGCTTTGTCCACTAAGATAGTCTTGGCAATGAGTATTGACTAATAAGAAATGATTCTCTATTATTATGTGTGTATGCCACAAGGTTTCAGGTTTTTAAGTTATGATTATTGGGATTACATTTCACTACTATGATTTATCCCATGTTATGAAATTATGATCTCTTTTGCAGGTTAAGATTTCCAAAAGATATGTTCTTATGAATATGATGTGATTTATATTTATTTTGTTTACCCTTACTGAGCATTTGAGCTCACCCTTTTATGTTTTCTTTTCCCTAGGATATAAAGAATGGTTTTAGGTAAAAAAAGGAAGATCTTTATGGGAGATGTTGAAGATCTTTCACCACGATTAGAATATTATATTCCGAGTTTCCAAAGACACTAAACTATTACAATCCTTGTGTGGGTGTTTTTTTTATGTACTAAGTATTATGCAAAAGTAATGTAATGTACATGTACGTTAAGCTTCGGGTCTCTACAGTTGGTATCAGAGGAAAGGTTTAGTCATCCTTTGGAAACTAGGATATGAGAACATTGGTGAGATCCCTAGATATATTTCTAAGGTATGTCTAGGGATGTCCCTAAGGATAAGTATACGTATAGGATAGTCCTCGAACTATGGTAATGATCTTAGAATTTAACCTAATATGTTAGATATTGAAGTTACTCCCCCTTTATTATGATTTTTTCCTCTAACACTATTCTTTTTGGGTTTTATAAAATGGCTGGAAACAAGATGATTCACGATAATAGAGGATATTATGGACAATGGAATGATATTCTTCATGAGAAACCAAATGAAATGGGATTTGGAAGTCCAACCATCATTATTATTCCGAATCAGCAATCTCATAATATGATCAATAAACTCAAATTTGTTATGTTTCCTAACTCGTCTAATAAGAGAAAGATGGAGTTTCATGCTGATCATAGAGGAAAGAAAGTTCAATTTCCCCTATGTAAATTATGTGGGAAGAGGCATCAAGGAGAATGTTTCAATGGAACTGGAAGATGCTTTGGGTGTGGAAAAGAAGGACACAAAGCCAGTAAGTGCAAAGGAAAAGGTTCAGTTAACACCAGGGATGAGGATAATGGTATTGATACAACATCAACACTGGTTAAATGTTTTAAATGTGGAATGTACGGGCATTATGAAAACCAATTCCCTAAGGTAAAGTCTCATGAAGAGAATCAGTATGGTCGTATGGGTAGTATTTATGATGATGGTGATGAAGAGACTACAAATGATATGTGAGATGAAAGAATTGATGAAGCTCGGTCAATGGTTTATGAATGTAGTGGAATGATTACATGTTTATCATGTGTAATATTGTATAAGTAATCTCATGGTATTATGGAATAAAGAGACATCTAAGGATTGTTACATTTTTGTCTTTCCTTGAGTTTTGAAAGTGTATGATTAATGGAACCAGTATCCATGAAAGATTATTCAGATATTTTTGGAATGTAGTTGATATGCGCATAATGAAGGGATAAGGAGAAAATTAAATTTTTGGTAGTATTCATCAGCTCATGGCTGATATAAGTAAATAGATATATCATGGTTTGAGTATATAGAATTTTGGGTTTTTGGTATGTGGAATGCGTTAACTTTTGACAGCACTCATGTTTTTACTAAGATTCAATGGGTATTCATTTTTCAAGAGATTACATGATTATGGTATTCACATGACTGGAATGTGACGAACAAGATATATGAGGGATAAATGATGGCATTCACATGATCATTTTCTCTATACAATGAGCTCGGACCGAAGTATTTTGGATAAGTCTAAAGATTGGAATGGATTATGTTGGACATAAGTTAGTATTGTTTAAGGATAGAACCTTTTTTCGATATTATTTATGTGATGATATAGTAATTTAGTTTTAGAAAAAGTACAACCTGCAGGACGGGCGACAACCCATCGCATCGGACAAGGCTGTGGGAATCGAACCCACAACCGAAGTGCGACTGGCCTTTATCGCCTACCACTGGCCTATAGAAAGTCCCTGGTTAGTATAAACTAGTTTTATTTTATTAAGCGGTATGATATATGAAGTATAAGTTCATTTTTGGAACCATATACGATTAATATAACCATAAGATGGACTTATAACTTTTGCTAACCTTTTGTTTGACAGAGATGGAATAACCCATCATTCTATCACATGATTTGCTAACACATCACGAATAACAAATTCAACTTCATTTGTTTAAGGGATGAAGTGGAAATTGTTCAATTCACGAACAACAGTGAGATTGTACCAAAATCATGAAATTATTTCTTTTAATTCGTAAACTTTAGGAAAATGATCTTGAAAACCAAAAATGTTTTCCTAGTTCCCTTATATCTGATTAATCAGATGGTACCTTAGATCATCACAAATCAATAGCTTTGTGATTGTTGGCTTTTTCATAGCCATGTTCTCTACCACTCTCCATCAGAACATGATGGTTAGATTTTTCTTCCATATCCATATTTTCACCTATGTTCTCCTACGTGGAAACCACGTGATGAGTTAATTTGGGTAACCGTTACATTTCATACTTTAGTTTTTAAAAGCCATGTTTTGGTATTCCTTTTTACGATGTGGGTGTCTATTAAACAAACTTTCAAGTAGTAAACCATTTATAACCCCGACGAATTTTGAGGGCGAAATTCATTTTAAGGGGGGTAGAATGTAACACCCCAAGATTTTATGAGAAATATTATTTTAATTTCATTAATGTCTTGTGCTACACCAAGATTACCTTGCGCTTACACAACACCGTATTAGCTTGCAGTATACACAACATTATTCCTGGATCGTGTTACACACAATTTTGATAATAGTTATTCTACACATCATTGAGTATATATATATATATATATATTCAATGTATAAATGAAATATGGTTGGATTCTATTATACGAAACAACGAAGGATTCTTGCACAGCACGCAACCCTGACTTGGCTTGCATTACACGCAATCACGACCTTCCTCGATAGTGTGTGTTGTACGCAATATTGGGTTTTACTAAACAACGATATATTATTATAATATTATTATGAACTAGATGTTATGAATAGTATTAACTAAATTTTGAATTTAATAACATTATTATTCATCTTACACATTTTCTAGAACATGTTATAAGAACAAAATAAATTTTTTAGGTAAAATAAGTATTTTTCAAAAAATGCTGTTTTGCGGCCTTTTGATGGCACAACCACTTTAAATATAGTATTTGAGATTATTATAAGTTCAATTTGACAAAATAAAATTCTTCTTTTGAATCAGGATATAAAAATTTACATTAGATAATGTTTTGATATTTTTCCGATAACTTTCGTATTTTAATGAAAAGTAAAAACACGCTATATTTTAATTAAAAACAACTTTTTTCATCGTAATATCTTATGTGGTTAAATTATAATATTGAATGGTTTTAAAGTATAAATAGAATATATTTTTACCATTTAATATAATGTATGTCATTATCATTGATTTTACCTTGAATTTGTAGGTTAAATCAATTCAATCTTTTGCAATGTTTTAAAGAAAAAACCCGTTTTCTTTCGACAACGGGATTAATATTAATTTAATTTCTGCAACTTTTGTGTATTGAATTTGGAAAAATTGATTCCATATTTGGAATAAGTGGATCCAAATTATGTTAATAAGCTACTTTTTATTTTTGGGAATTATGAATAGTAACTACCGTAAATTTTATTTACCGTACTTAAAGGTAAATCGGGTAATTAAGGGTAAATATAATATTTTAAAATTACCCTAAAAAATGTCAAAATCCTATTGGATGACTAAAATGCGACCCATATCACCTAAGGGTCGGATTAGTTTCATTTAATTAAATTTTTTCAATGAAAATAACTTAATTATTATTAAAACCAAAGAATGTGACAACATGTAACTTTCTTAAATCTTATATGTGAAATAATTTTAATCTAGTGATAAACTTCATGTAACTTAGAAAATGAATAGTATCCAGAACTATAATACAATTATCTACATCATAGGAAATTATTTTTAATTTTTAGGGATTAAATAATTATCATTTATTATGACACAAGGATGATGCAGTAATTGACTTATTAATGAAATATTGACATAATTGTTGTTATAAATGCCCAAATAAATGTAATTTGAGATTTTTTATGACATAAACTAATTTTCTAGGTCAATATTACATGTTATTGTTTATTTAAGTAACTTGGTTCGAACTTATCATTCTGTTATGAATTTCATAAAAATCGTGTACCAAATAGTGTCAAAATTGACATAAACTAGTTTTTAAAACAAATATTATATTATTAATTGTTATTTTATTCATAAAAATCTAAGGTTCGGAAAAATGACTTATATAAGATTTTATATATTAATAATAAACAACTTGGGGTTATTTTGGCTTGATATAGTAAGTTTATTAACCATATAGTGTAAGAAAACAAAAAGACACGGTAAAAGTTAAATTATTTAACTTAGAGTTAAATCTAATTGATAAGGTTAAAATAATATCCTAAACTTGTCTAAATCCTATTGGATGAGAGTATTTAGACCCATACCCACTTTAGCTTCGAAATAAGACCCTTGGGAACCATTATAAACCGAATTTGACCTTAATATAAAATAATATTTTCAGATTTTCCAAAGGTGCCCCTCTCCTCATTTATAAAAGGGGGCCTCCTCCCTCTCCTCCTCACACCAATTTGAGCATTAAATCTCGTCCAAACCCTGACAAAATCTCTTCTCCACTTCCCTAGTATCATCCTAGAGGTCTTGGTCTTCTTCAAAGACCATCCTTAGTTCTTTAAGTGGAGTTTAAGTGAAGGCGCGTCAAAAAGAGGTAATATCCATTACCGATCTTTTTCAATTTCTTTCTTCGTCAACTTATTCTTCTTTAGTTGTTTCATGATAAATTAATAAAATCAGTATTTCTTATATACTTATATTTTATTATAAATATGAAAAAACTATAGTTAACCTTCTATCCATCCTACGGAAAAAGGAAATCACCGCGCGTGCGTACGTACGGAATATCGTCTCCACGTTGTGGTGTAATCTATTTTCCACCACCACCTTAATTGTATGGTTATAATGGGGTAATGAGTAACTATATATGATTATTATAAAGTTATATTGATACTGAAATAGTATACATACACTTCAACACAACACCACGACCATGGGAACGATATCATCGCTCGTGCGTACGTACGGACTACCGTCTCCACGACGCGATGAGATTCATTATCCATGTTAACCATTCGAGAATGATTATAAAGTATATATAATGAATAATAATGAAATATATGACATGGTAAATCTACTGGATTTATGTATATATATATATGTCATCTACTTACTTCCATTCAAGACAATAAGGAAAGTAAAACAGCGTTCATGCGTAAGTACGGACTACCGTCTCCCTGAACGGTGTGTTTCATTTCATTTATCTATCTATTATATATATATATATATACTGAATATATATGATATATAAATCATGTTTTATATTCTGGAAGTAAGTAAATCATGATATAAGTAATATTAATGTCAAGAACAACAAGTCCAAACACCTACGATAAATGAAACGATTTTACCCAAAACGCTTCATTAACATGGAATTTACAAAAGAACGGGTAATATAAAGTCATAAGTGAACCATATATGATATCATAACAATGAATATGATTCTTTAATAAGTTAATGACATTATTTAAATCATTATACAGGAGGTTCGGATACGTACAAAGCATATCGGACATAAGGTAAGGGAAATATCACAATCTCATTTTTATCCGAGATTGTTTATACTTTGGTATTTACTGGGGTGTATTTTATCATCCACATCCATTTTTCCACAATATGTACTATTTATATCCTTATACAATATTTTATATCCAATTTTACCCTTCGTTGAGTTTTTAGTAAATGATATGAAAGGAATCTTTTGTCATTTTTCATACGAGGTACTTTTTGACTTTTCCGACAAAAGTACGAGAAGAATGTTTTTTTAACTTATACGGCATGAATGGATTTTTAAAACATTATTTCCACGAATATTCCGTTACAAGTCTTCAAGTTTATATTTAATCAACTTCTTTTAGTTTAAAATTGTATGAAATGTTAAGAAAGGAAAATGTTTTTTAACTAGAAATGATATTTTCCTCAAGAATGGAGTTCAAGTGTTTTATCAAAATTATTTTCCATCTAAGATAATATAGGGTTCTGTTTCTATCCCTATTATTACATTTACTTGATTATGTTGTGATGGAAATATTTTTATGAATTCCTTTATCTTATATGAATTGTTTTATGATGTCATGATGTTTAAGATTCCCATTTTTATTACATGGGTTATGCAATGATGTATGATTTATGATTTTGTGGCACACATAAGAATGGTCTCATTATGAGATGGGTGGGACCTATATCTCCCTCCAATGCATTGGGTAAAGATTTTATATCACATGAGATAGACATGGCTAGAACGGTAGGTTATACCGGTTCAGTGAAACAGGACTGCAACGAGGAGTAAACTCGGTTCAGAAATGGACTTTGTCCACTAAGATAGTTTTGTAAATGAGTATAGACTAATAAGAAATGATTCTCTATGATTATGTGTGTATTACACAAAGTTTCAGGTTTTTATGTTATGATTATTGGGATTAAATTTCACTACTATGATTTATCCCATGTTATGAAATTATGATCTCTTTTGCAGGTTTAGATTTCCAAAAGATATGTTCTTATGAATATGATGTGATTGATATTTCTTTTGTTTACCCTTACTGATCGTTTGAGCTCACCCTTTTATGTTTTATTTTCCCCAGGATATAAAGAAAGGTTTTAGGTAAAAAAAAGGAAGATCTTTATGGGAGATGTTGAAGATCTTTCACCACGATTAGAAGATTATATTCCGAGTTTCCAAAGACACTATACTATTACGATCCTTGTGTGTGTGTTTTTGTTATGTACTAAGTATTCCGCAAAAGTAATGTAATATCCATGTACATTAAGCTTCGGGTATCTACAGTTGGTATCAGAGGAAAGGTTTAGTCAACCTTTGAAAACTAGGATGTGAGAACGTTAGTGAGATCCCTAGAGATATTTCTAAGTTATGTCTAGGGATGTCCCTAAGGATAAGTATACTTATAGGATAGTCCTAGAACTATGGTAACGATCTTATAATTTAACCTAAGATGTTATATATTGAAGTTACTCCCCCTTTATTCTGATTTTTTCCTCTAACACTATTCTTTTTGGGTTTTAGAAAATGGCTGGAAACAAGATGATTCACGATAATGGAGGATATTATGGACAATGGAATGATATTCTTCATGAGAAACCAAATGAAATGGGATTTTGAAGTCCAACCATCATTATTATACCGAATCAGAAATCTCATAATATGATCAATAAACTCAAATTTGGTATGCTTCCTGACTCGGCTAATAATAGAAAGATGAGTTTCATGATGATCATAGAGGAAAGAAAGTTCAATTTCCCATATGTAAATCATGTGGGAAGAGGCATCAAGGAGAATTTTTCAAAGGAACTGGAAGATACTTTGGGTGTGGAAAAGAAGGACACAAATCTAGTAAGTGCAAAGGAAAAGGTTCAGTTAACACCAGGGATGAGGATAATGGTATTTCTACGACATCAACAATGGTTAAATGTTTTAAATGTGGAATGTACGGGAATTATGAAAAAAAATTCCCTAAGGTAAAGTCTCATGAAGAGAATCAGTATGGTCGTATGGGTAGTATTTATGTTGATGATGATGAAGAGACTACAAATGATATGTGAGATGAAAGAATTTTTGAAGCTCGGTCAATGGTTTAAGAATGTAGTGGAATGATTACATGTTTATCATGTGTAATGTTGTATAAGTAATCTCATGGTATTATGGAATAAAGAGACATCTAAGGATTGTTACACTGTTGTCTTTCCTTGAGTTTTGAAAGTGTATGATTAATGGTACCAGTATCCATGAAAGATTATTCAGATATTTTTGGAATGTAGATGATATGCGCATAATGAAGGGATAAGGAGAAAATTAAATTTTTGATAGTATTAATTAGCCCATGACTGATATAAGGAAATAGTTATATCATGGGTTGAGTATATAGAATTTTGGGTTTTTGGTATGTGGAATGCGTTAACTTTTGACAGAACTCATGTTTTTACTAAGATTCAATGGGTATTCATTTTTCAAGAGATTACATGATTATGGTATTCACATGACTGGAATGTGACGAACAAGATATATGAGGGATAAATGATGGAATTCACGTGATCATTTTCTCTATACTGTGAGCTTGGACCGAAGTATTTTGGATAAGCCTAAAGATTGGAATTGATTATGTTGGACATAAGTTAGTATTTTTTAAGGATAGAACCTTTTTTCGATATTATTGATGGGATGATATAGTAATGTAGTTTTAGAAAAAGGACAACCTGCAGGACGGGCGGCAACCCATCGCATCGGACAAGGCTGTGGGAATCGAACCCACAACCGAAGTGCAACTGGCCTTTATCGCCTACCACTGGCCTATAGGAAGTCCCTGGATAGTATAAAGTAGTTTTATTTTATTAAGCGGTATGATATATGAAGTATAAGATCATTTTTGGAACCATATACGATTAATATAACCATAAGATGGACTTATAACTTTTGCTAACCATTTGTTTGACAGAGATGGAATGACCCATCATTCTATCACATGATCTGCTAACACATCACGAATAACAAATTCAACTTCATTTCTTTAAGGGATGAAGTTGAAATTGTTCAACTCACGAACAACAGTGAGATTGTACCAAAATAATCCAAGTATTTCTTTTAATTCATCAAATTTATGGAAATGATCTTGAAAACCAAAAATGTTGTCCTAGTTCCCTTATATTTGATTAATCAGATGGTACCTTATATCATCACAAATCAATAGCTTTGTGATTGTAGGCTTTTTCATAGCCATGTTCTCTACCACTCTCCATCAGAACTTGATGGTTAGATTTTCCTTCCATATCCATATTTTCACCTATGTTATCCTACGTGGAAGCCCCGTGATGAGTTAATTTGGGTAACCGTTGCATTTCATACTTTAGTTTTTAAAATCCATGTTTTGGTATTCCTTTTTACGATGTGGGTTTCTATTAAACAAACTTTCAAGTAGTAAACCATTTATAACCCTGATGAATTTTGAGGGAGAAATTCATTTTAAGGGGGGTAGAATGTAACACCCCGAGATTTTATGAAAAATATTCTTTTAATTTCATTAATGTCTTGTGCTACACCAAGATTACCTTGCGCTATATGCAACACCGTATTAGCTTGCAGTATACGCAACACTATTCCTGGATCGTGTCACACAAAATTTTGATAATAGTTATTCTACACAACAATGAGTATATATATATATATATATATATATTTAATGTATAAATGAAATATGGTTGGTTTCTGTTATACGAAACAATGAAGGATTCTTGCACAGCACGCAACCCTGACTTGGCTTGCATTACACGCAATCACGACCTTCCTCGATAGCGTGTGTTGTACGCAATACTTGGTTTTACTAAACAATGATATATTATTATAATATTATTATGAACTAGCCGTTATTAATAGTATTAACTAAATTTTGAATTTTATAACATTATTATTCATCTTACACATTTTCTAGAACATGTTATAAGAACAAAATAAATTTTTCAGGTAAAATAAGTATTTTTCAAAAAATGCAGTTTTGCCGCCTTTTGATGGCGCACCCACATTAAATCTAGTCTTTGACATGTTTATAAGTTCAATTTGAAAAAAAAATTCTTCTTTTGAATCAGGATATAAAAATTTACATTAGATAAAGTTTAGATATTTTTCCGATAACTTTCATATTTTAATGAATAGTAAAAACACGCTATATTCTAATTAAAAACAACTTTTTTCATCGTAATATCTTATGTGGTTAAATTATAATATTGAATGGTTTTAAAGTATAAATAGAATATATTTTTACCATTTAATATAATGTATGTCATTAGCATTGATTTTACCTTGAATTTGTAGGTTAAATCAATTCAATCTTTTGCAATGTTTTAAAGAAACCCCAGTTTTCTTTCGACAACGGGATTAATTTTAATATAATTTATGCAACTTTTGTGTATTGAAATTGGAAAAATGGATTCCATATTTGGAATCAGTGGATCCAAATTATGTTAATAATCTACTTTTTATTTTTGGGAATTATGAATAGTAACTACGGTAAATTTTATTTACCATAGTTAAAGGTAAATCGGGTAATTATGGGTAAATATAATATTTTAAAATTACCCTAACAAATGTCAAAATCCTATTGGATGACTAAAAGTCGACCCATATCACCTAAGTGTCATATTAGATTCATTTAATTAAATTTTTTCAATGAATATAATTTAATTATTATTAAAACCAAAAGAATGTGACAACATGTAACTTTCTTAAATCTTATAAGTATAATAATTTTAATCTAGTGATAAACTTCATGGAACTTAGAAAATGAATAGTATCCAGAAATCTAATTCAATTATATACATCATAGGAATTTATTTAGAATTTTTAGGGATTAAATATTTATCATTTATTATGACACAAAGATGATGCAGTAATTGAATTATTAATGAAATATTGACATAATTGATGTTATAAATGCCCAAATAAATGTAATTTGAAACTTTTTATGACATAAACTAATTTTCTAGGTTCATATGACATGTTATTGTTTATTTAAGTAACTTGGTTCGAACTTATCATTCTGTTATGAATTTCATAAAAATCATGTACCAAATAGTTTCAAAATTGACATTAATTAGTTTTTTAAACAAATATTATATTATTAATTGTTATTTTATTCATAAAAATCTAAGGTTCGTCCAAATTACCTAGATAAGATTATATATATTAATAATAAAAAACTTGGGGTTAGTTTGGATTGATATATTATGTTTATTAACCATATAGTGTAAGAAAACAAAAAGACGTTGTAAATGTTAAATTATTTAACTTAGAGTTAAATCTAATTGATACGGTTAAAATAATAACCTAAACTTGTCTAAATCCTATTGTATGAGGGTATTTCGACCCATCCCCACTTTAGATTCGAAATAAGACCCTTTGGAACCATTATAAACCGAATTTGACCTTAATATAAAATAATATTTTGAGATTTTCCTAAGGTGCCCTTCTCCTCCCTTATATAAGGGCACCTCCTCCCTCTCCTCCTCACACCAATTTGAACATTAAAGCTCGGCCAACCCATAAAAAAATCTCTTCTCCACTTCCCTATTATCATCCTAGAGGTCTTGGTATTCTTCAAAGACCATCCTTAGTTCTTTAAGTGGATGTTAAGTGAAGGCGCGTCAAAAAGAGGTAATATCCATTACCAATCTTTTTCAATTTCTTTCTTCTTCAACTTCTTCTTCTTTAGTTGTTTAATGATAAATTAATAAAATAAGTATTTCTTATATACTGATATGTTATTATAAAAATTAAACAACTCTAGTTAACCTTCTATCCATCCTACGGAAAAAGGAAATCACCGCGCGTGCGTACGTACGGAATACCGTCTCCACGCCGTGGTGTAATCTATTTTCCGCCACCACCTTAATTGGATGGGTATAATGGTGTAATGAGTAACTATATATGATTATTATAAATTTGTATTGATACTGAAATAGTATACATACACTTCAACACAATACCACGACCATGGGAACGATATCATCGCTCGTGCGTACGTACGGACTACCGTCTCCACGACGCGATGAGATTCATTATCCATGTTAACCATTCCAGAATGATTATAAAGTATATATAATGAATAATAATGAAATATATGACATGGTAAATATAATGTATTTATGCATATATATATGTCATCTACTTCCATTCAAGACAATAAGGAAAGGAAAATAGCGTTCATGTGTACGTACGGACTACCGTCTCCATGAACGGTGTGTTTCATTTAATTTATCTATCTATTATATATATATATATACTGAATATATATGATATATAAATCATGTTTTATATTCTGTAAGTAAGTAAATCATAATATAAGTAATAATAATGTCAAGAACAACAAGTCCAAACACCTACGATAAATGAAATTATTTTACCCAAAACGCTTTTTTAACATGGAATTTACAAAAGAACGGGTAATATAAAGTCATAAGTGAACCATATATGATATCATAACAATGAATATGATTCTGTAATAAGTTAATGACATTATTTAAATCATTATACAATAGGTTCGGATACGTACAAAGCATATCAGACATAAGGTAAGGGAAATATCACAATCTCATTTTTATCCGAGATTGTTTATACATTGGTATTTACTGGGGTGTATTTTTTTATCCACAACCATGTTTCATCAATATGTAATATTTATATCCTTATACAATAGTTTATATCCTATTTTACCCTTCGTTGAGTTTTTAGTAAAAGATATGAAAGGAATGTTTTGTCGTTTTTCATACGAGGTACTTTTTGACTTTTCCGACAAAAGTACGAGATGAATGTTTTTTTAACTTATACGGCATGAATGGATTTTTAAAACATTATTTCCAAGAAGCTTCCTTTACATGTTTTCAAGTTTATTTTTAATCAACTTCTTTTAGTTTAAAATTGTATGACTTGTTAAGAGAGGAAAATGTTTTTGAAGTAGAAAGGATATTTTCCTCAAGAATGGAGTTCAAGTGTTTTATCAAAATTATTTTCCATCTAAGATAATATAGGGTTCAGTTTATATCCCTATTATTACATTTACTAGATTATGTTGTGATGGAAATATTTTTATGAATTCATTTATCTTATATTAATTGTTTTATGATGTCATGATGTTTAAGATTCCCATTTTTATTACATGGGTTATGCAATGATGTATGATTTATGATTTTGTGGCACACATAAGAATGGTATCATTATGAGATGGGTGGGACCTATATATCCCTCCAATGCATTGGGTAAAGATTTTATATCTCATGAGATAGACATGGCTGGAACGGTAGGTTATACCGGTTCAGTGAAACAGGACTGAAACGAGGAGTGAACTCGGTTCAGAAATGGACTTTGTCCACTAAGATAGTCTTGGCAATGAGTCTTGACTAATAAGAAATGATTCTATATGATTATGTGTATATGCCACAAAGTTTCAGGTTTTTAAGTTATGATTATTGGGATTACATTTCACTACTATGATTTATCCCATGTTATGAAATTATGATCTCTTTTGCAGGTTAAGATTTCCAAAAGATATGTTCTTATGAATATGATGTGATTGATATTTCTTTTGTTTACCCTTACTGAGCATTTGAGCTCACCCTTTTATGTTTTCTTTTCCCCAGGATATAAAGAAAGGTTTTAGGTAAAAAAAGGAAGATCTTTATGGGAGATGTTGAAGATCTTTCACCACGATTAGAAGATTATATTCCGAGTTTCCAAAGACACTAAACTATTACGATCCTTGTGTGTGTGTTTTTGTTATGTACTAAGTATTCTGCAAAAGTAATGTAATGTCCATGTACGTTAAGCTTCGGGTCTCTACAGGATGCTTCCTTGTATATCATTCAACCACATTGAATGTTCAGAATCCTTTTGTTAGAATGGACTCCTCTATACACTACACACACATATATATGGGATCCTCACGGGCCCATGGAGGCCATCACCCAACATATGCTTCACCCGATCTGTGGCCCAACTTCATACACACAATTGGGTCCTACATGTGTTTTCCCGACCGAATCCATGGCCAATTTATTTCATATTATCCAATAAAAAGTAAAAGTATTAAAAATAAATATATTAAATAATAATACGAATAAAATTAACAAATTAATAAATTAAAAAATAATAATTAGAAAAATATTCTAAATAGTGAATAATAAATTTAATACAATATATATATATATTAAAAAATTAATTAGTAGTATATATTATATATAAATATATAAAATGAAATGAAATGAATTTATTGAAAAAATTAAAAATTAAAAAGGGTAAGAAAAAATTTAAAAAAATATGTATTAAATAATTATAAATAAAAATGAATTAATATATATATATATATATATTATAAATATTAATATATAATATATTGGAATATTGATATATAAAATTAATAAAATTTATTAATTCAACACATAAATTACAGATGATAAATTTTTTAAAATGGATGAATTAAAAATTTATAAATTACCAAATTTTTTAAAAATTTATTAATGAAACAATTATTAAAAAATGAATAAATTTAATATCTATATAAATACATAAATATATAAATATTTTATATTAAATAAAAATATTGAAAATGAATGAAATGTAATAATTAAGAACATATCATTTCTTAATTATTACTAATGGTTTTTATATATAATTGTTCATTAATACATTTAATATATAAATATATTCATATATTTATCAATATAAATATATATATGAAAATATTTATAATATTTCCTAAAATAATATTTATATAATAAAAAATATTTATACGTACATTAAGTATGTTATATATTTAGTGAAGACTATTTTATATTTAAAAGTTAATCATAATTAAAAATATGGACTAATTGTGTTGTGTAATGGACATTAATTGTTTGTCATTTGATTTTTCAATTTATCATATATTAAATGGGTGTCACATTGATTTCAAACGTATATATATATAATTAAACCATTTTTATAAACAACACACACACAAATATTTATACAATTCATGAAATCTTATTTAGAAACACAAACACCTAATATTTATTTAATTTATTCATATATTAATATTCACTCTAGAATTTCTTATAGTAACATGAAAATTTTAATATATTATTTTTTTAATTGGTACATTTTTATTATTTATTTCTAATATTATTACAGTTATGTATTATATATTCATTTAAAATATTTATTTTAAATGTAATCATGTTATAATAATTATTTATATATATATATTTACTATGTTTTGAAATTTCAATGATATATTCATAATCATTTCCATATATATCCATATTTTTTTTCAATTTATATTTAATTTATAAATAATATCATGTTTTCCATATTTTTAATGTGTACTCGTTTTTAATAATTAAATTTCACTCATTTTTAACATGGATTATTTTATGATTATAAATTAATTAATAATGTTCAAAATATATTTGTAAATAAACAATTATATATAAATAGAGTTATAGAAGAATATTTACTATATTTAAAAAATTATTTATTTATTATTATAAATTAAAAAATATTATTTTTTATAGTATTTTTATAATAATAAATAATTAGTTATATATATAATTAATTATAAAATTATAACCAATATATTAAAATAATGAATATATTTACTATATTTATATTTTTATTTATAAATATTTATATATTCTTACAAAATATAAATATAAATATATAAATATTATTTTCAATAATGTATTTATATAATTATAAATAAATAATAATATTTTTAAATAATTATAAATTTATAAAAATTATAAATAAATAATGGCTATATTTATTATATTTAAATTTTCATTTAAATTTCTATATTATTATAATATATATATATATATTGATATAAATCAAAAATTATATTTAAAATTATGTATTAAATTATAAATAAATAAATAAACAAATAAATATTTAAATAATAATAAGATTACACTAAATATATTTAAATAATTAATAGGTTTTTTGAATTTATATTTTTAGTTATACGTAAATATTTTTATTATATATATTTAATCATAAAAATATATATAATGATGTAAATATATAAATATTTTATTAAAAATGGTTTTTATATAATTACAAAAAATTTATTATATATTTATTTAAATATAATATTATATTAAATATATTTAAATAATGAATATATTTACTATATTGATATTTATCTTTATATATTTTTTATTTCTATTTATAAATATTTATTCAGAATTTTTTTATAATTATATAATTATGTTATTATATATAATGGCAAAAATATTTTTATGATTATAACATTGTAATAAATATATTTAAATAGTAAATATAATTACTATAATTATGATTTTATTTATATTTACAAATTAAATATATATACATATATATAATTATATAAATATATTTACAATTATAAATATATAAATATAAATATTTTTAAAATAAATTTATTTATAAATAATTCATTCATGTATATTTTCTATACATATAAAATTATATATTTATAATAATAAATAAATATAATTTTTGTAAAATGTATTAATATAATTATAAATAACTAATTATATATTTATATAATTCATTAATTATAATTAATACATTTAAATAATTATAAAATGATAATAAATATATTTAAATAATGACAATAGTTAATATATTCATAAAAAAAATATATAATCATATAAATACATTTATAATCATAAACATATATTTATAAATATATTTACAGTTATATATATAATTATAATTATAAATCATTTAACAACGTTATTGTTTTAGTGCTCATAAGGATACCTTTTATCAATGCCTATTATCTTAGTTCTAATGAATGGTGTCATTATCATTTCTTTTTTGGAATTATTGATAAAAAGCTCCCCATTCATTTTAAAAGAGCCTTAAATGAACTAATTTCATTCGGCCCTCTCATGCTTTACTGGTAGCTTACTATTTTAAATGATCCCCCTCAACATTCTCATAGATGAATCAATCCTCAAATATATGATATGTTACTTTTTTATCCTCCTCTATTATTTATTTCTTATTCATGTTCCACGGTATACATTAGTGTTGTATTTAATTATACTGATGCTCTTGTGGGTTACAAGTTTAGAGTATCTTCCTCATCCTCTGATCTTCAACCTTCTCTTGTGATTCTGGATCAGATATGGATAGATAATGTTCCTTCTTATTTTAATCTTTCTTTTCTTTTATTCCATCTTGTTTTCACCATCTTCTTAATTGCAGACACACCAGGTTTAACCCTTGGTGGTTCTGGCTTCTGATTTTTGTTGAGGCCTTGATTTCTAGAGCATGTGATATTCCCTCGGGTTCCTTTTCACTCTGTTCTTGAGGGTTTGATGGAATTATCTTAATCTAGGATGACATTACACATACATGACTATTTAATTTTTGAATAATTTATTACTGATAGAAAACTATAATTTTTATTGACTTTTACAGAAATGTAGATTCATGAAAATCTAGGAGGTTGAAAAAAGTTCAATCCCAAAGCATCATTAATCACAAACTTCATCCCCTCACTCGAAAAAGAATATATAATAAGGAAAAAATACATACTTTGGTTGGGTGATGCTCTGGATGCCAAGAAACATGCCACCTAGTTCCCTTCCCGCCATGTGTGAGTGATATTAATGAGATTGACCAAAATCTACTTGCACTTTCTGATGATATAAACTCTATTCCACAGAACCCGACCTGTACCTACTAATGCTTTTAAGAGCATTAGAGAATATTTTTACACAGCTTTAAGAGTGATATCCCTCATCTCACACATCTCCAAACCCGTGTGCATAGCCTGCGCTTCAGCCTGGAAAAATTCACCCCTACCATAGAAAGAAGAAAATGCAACTACAACAAACCTTGCCCAGTTCTGAATAACCACTCCGCCTCTTTTCTCCCCCGCTACAAGTGATCCATCCATGTTGAGTATTAGGACGAAGTGAAGTGGATTCCAACATACCATGTGCCCACTACCCAACTCCCTGCTTCGGCTGGAAAGAAAATGACTGGGTATAATGGCTTTCACCGATGGCACATCCTGGCAACCCGTACACACCCGAACCATGTCCTAAAAAGTGTTATTCTATTTAAAAATAATACAGGCCTGTGTACCTATTATATTTTTGTGTTGCGCATCATTCCTTGTGCTCCAAAGGGTCAACATCCTACTATTATCAGAATTGCATGTTCCTTCCTTTCAGGTCCATGATCACCCACTCCTTGAAACCATGAACATAAAAAGTTTTCTGTCATCCCTCCATGTCTGTTCCACCCAGTGAAAACATCGAACACCAGCCATATCCATCTATCCCATTCACTATAAAAAAAATGCCCCAGTGATTTTGTTTTGGGCTCATGGCAACACCATCATCTGGAGGCAAAGCTAACACCCATACACAGAATGTTATCATCAGTAGGAAAAGCTCGGTTTCTTACCTGCCACACTATGAAAATAAATTTTGAGGGGACCTCATTGAATCACATAGTCTCCCCCAATGAATCATCATAATTTTCATCCCTCCTCAGCCGAGAAAAAGCCTTTAATGATAAAACACCTGATGAATAGCCTGTAAAATTAATAATATATTGCTCATCATTGATAGCAATGATATTGAAAACAGACCGTTGACTATCATCCTAAATGGCCTGAATAAAACCAGAATGACCGCTAGCCTCACGAAATGATATATTCAGAGCAGGGAATCCTAGAAACCACAACCTATCAGCCCCCCAATCTTGCAGCTAGCTATAAATATCACCACTTACAACCATCCACCTATAGTGCTGATACAGTACCTTTATGTAGGGGTGAATAAGTTTCCAATTCATAGAGGGTCGTGCACTCTTATCATTCACATTTTTTCCATATCTATCCTGCATTGTCCTACCCCAAATAGTTCTTCCTTACAAAGCCTCTCATGCATGTTTTTCATGTATACCTTTCATGGTCAAAGAAACAGTACTCAAATTTATGCCCCCTTCGGAGAGGGGTTTTGCAAGGAGTTTTCCAGATGCCCAGTGGTGTCTTCCTTCCATCTTCCCATCGCATATAAAACACACATTTATTGTGCCCAAGATTGTGATAACACTAATGGGAACCTGAAAGGTGGACATTACATGTATGGTAATAGAAACAAGAACACTATTCTCAATGGTAATGTGACCGACAAATGACAAAAATCTGTTCATCCAATTGAAGATGTGCCTTGAGAACATAGTGAACAACTTATCAAAATGCTGAATTCTAAGAGGAAGAGGGCTCACAGATTCCCCATGATACTCCATAGGAAATGATACCCTATTCATGTTTAAGCTTTCATCAAGATTTCTAACCCTGCTTTCTGAGATATCCTTGGATGTAATAAATAAACATTTCCCCTGGTTCACAACGTGACCACTCCACATGAAGTACTCTCTTAAAATCTCATTCATCCCCTGCAATGATCTTCTTCTGCCAATGATAAATAAAATTGTGTCATCTGTAAACATCAAATGCAAAATACCCCTTGTTACATGTTGATTCTGGTAAAGAAATTATATCCCCATCAGAAGACCCTGATTAATATAGTAGCTAAAGACATTTTGAGATAGGATGAACAGAGTGGGGGAAAGAGGGTCTCCTTGCCTAAGACCTCTGTAGGCCTTGAAAAAGCCAATCTTTTTTTCACAAAAATGATGTGGATATCTAGGCCGAACTGAAGCACCAAAAAAGTAGATCAATAGTCTCATTGGAGAACCCCATGCAAGACAACACCTTTAAGATGAAACCCCATTCCAATATGTCATAAGCCTTTTTCATATCTAATTTAATCACCATGTTACCCCCAAAAGACTTATTGTTAATATCATTAACAACTTCTTGCACCACTCCAATTTCCCCCTGAATTGAACACCCTTTAATAAAGCCATGTTGTTCTGGAGACACCCTAGTATTCAATAGAAAGTCCATCCTTTTATTGAGAATGATGACCGAAACCTTATAAGGAATATTACACATGATAATGGGATGATATTTATCAATGGAATGTGGATTATAAATCTTTGGAATCATCACCATCTTGGTTGCACATGAAATGCGCGGAAAATTCCAACCCTGAAAAAATTCATGCACTGCGTTCACTAAATCTCCCTTAACTGTGTCCCAAGTTGCCTTGTAAAAGGACCCTGGAAAGCCATCAGGCCCTGGTGTGCTCTCTGGACTCAATTTACAGACATCCTCACACACTACAATCTCCTACGGAGTCCTCCTCAAGCATATATCAACTTCCTCTGAAACATAGCTCGGAATTGCCTCAAAAATTTTAGAATATACCCTCGAGTACCCACCATTCAAGCCAGGATTGGGCCCTTCTAGTACGGATTGGATACTATCATTGACCATGAATCCAACCTCATCCTATTCAGTAGAATAATAACCATCCACCCTTCATATATTCCGTCTCTAGACACGATGACGCTCTTTAATACAATCATGGAAAATCCAGTGTTACGATCCCCCTCCCAAAGCCACTAAATTCTAGACCTTTTTCTATCCAACTGTTCCTTATGGTTTTGGATATGATTTTAAAAAAAATCACTTGATTCTAATAGTTTTCATAGATAAGGTGGTTTGTATCACCTTACAATTATTTGATAAACATGTCAATTTTCATGTTCAATTAACAAAAATAGATTTAAAGATGGGTTTTGATTTTACTTGGATATGAGATTTGGAATTATAAATTAAAATTTGGGTATTTATGAAGTTTTGGTATATTTAAAAGTGTTTTGTGAAGCATTTGGTTTCTAATTCAAATTTGGAAAATGATTTTAAAAAATATGGGATTCATTTTAAAAATGGTGTGAGTGAATAATTAAAGAGACCTCAAAATAGAGTTTAAAAGAAAGTTTTTTATTATGATATCTTGATATGGATGGACAATATTTTGGTTTATGTTTGTGATATACCTTGGTTTGTGATTTTGTTTATGGTGTGCCTTCGATCGGTGGTGGGTTTTGATTATATATCCATTGTAAAAAACTATTTTAGGAATGACCATTATCCAAACTAATTTAGCCCTATTGAAAATTAGGTATCCTCTAGTTTTGGGGAAAACATTCAGGTAACTATTATTACTAATATAAACCTCTCGAGTCTCTATCATGTATCTTCTAGTTAAGGGTAAAAGTTCCCTAATTCATTCAGACTCTATTAATGAATTTCAAAAAATAATTATATATTTTTTAGTTATTATTAAATGTAAGCTTGCATTAACATAATATTCATATTATTGGTTAAGATTCTAATTCACATCATAATAACATTAATTTCTTATTCGTTAATATCTTTCGTTAAAACTAATATTTTTGGAAGTCATATACTAATTATTTCATTCATTCTTGGAAAGATGACTTCTATGTTTTGTATGTAGCCTTTAGTATTTTTGATGAAGTCACACACTCTATCTTCATTTCAAGATATCATAGATTAAATGCTATACAATTTCCCAATGAAAATTTCGATTCCTTTAACATTCTCTATTGATGTTTTGTTCACTTTCTCACGAATCCCAAGTTGAGTTTCTTTTTGTTATATAAACTAAAAGATAATCTAATTTCCATGAACTAGAGTTATATGAATTCATATTAATCTTTCAATAAAATTGAAATATGGTTCTTCTGTGATAAATGGGATAAATTTGAAAAAATATCAAATTTCACTTGGTTAACTAGTCTAGATGGTAAACCATTAAGGATTTTTGTAATCTTGAAATCAAAACCCCACAAAAATAACATGAAATAATGCTTTAAATAGAATTATTAAAGGGAGAATTTAGATTTTATATTTCAATTATGAATGTTATTATTAATTAAAAATAGAATATATTTATAACTTGAAAATATATGTATTTTATTATAAAAAGGGTTGATATATTATCGGTAACCTGATAAAAAATTGGAATATTTGAATTACACAATAGGGTAGGTATAAAACAAACTTATCCACTAAATTATATCTGTATTTTTTATGTTTATCTCTTGGTATTTTAATTTATGACCTTGTAATCCATTTAAACCTATATAGTGATGACATACAATTAATATATTGAAACATTTCATATTATTTGAATAATCATTTAAATTAATGTCATTTTTTCATGTAATATACCTATCATTTTAAATATCTTTTATTAAAATATATATGTATTTCAAACATTGTAAATTTTATTAATATCATATATATTTATCATCCTCATTAAATTTCATTAATTCTGATGCATCAAAACATATTAAATAATTCTTTGAAATATATATATATATATATATATATATATATATCGAATTATAATACATGTTTTCAAAAAATGTAATATTAATAACTTTTCTATTTTTTGGGTTTTTATTTTTATAGTATTTTTATTTTGATGTTTCATATTTTATATTAATAATGTATTATTGTTTTTCTTTCACTATAATATGGTATATTTAATTTTTTTTAATTTAGTATTGTTTGTGATAAAAGTTAACCAAAAAGTATTTATTTAAAAGATGTACATATATATATATCTTATGTTGTTATAAGAATACATATAATGAATCAAATAGAGAAATAAAACATGAATCACTCACGATATAATTTTTCTTTATTTCTTTTAGACCATCTAGGAGCCTTGTCATAGTTTCTGAAATAAGCAGGACTTGGAAGTCATGCATTTTTTCCACTAGAAGATCATATTTTCATCTTGGTGTAATATTTTTTATATTCAAGGTATAGTGGCTCATGTATACTCAAGCGAAGGTTATCATGTATCTAAATACATTTTTAATAGATATAGGGGTATAAAAGAGTAAGGTCACATTGAACATGTATTATATGATCTTCTCATATTTCAAACCATCATTTTCCTATGAAACTTTTCTTTTTTCGGAAACAAAATAATTAATGTTTTTTGCTAGTTTTCTAAATCCAAGCCCGATAATGTTTTGATTTTAGAAGATAATGGTCATCATACATAACATCAACTCTTGAATAATTATTATTTCATTCCATTACATGATACTCATCCCACATCTCTTCTATTCATGCACCTATGATGGTCGAACTAATCAGAATAATAGTAATCCCAAATCGGGTACCACTGACTATTTGGGGATCCTATAATTAGAATTATCTTTAACATTCATCATTTATTATGAAGATATTTTATCAATTGATTTATGTTTTTTTTAATAATAAATATTTTATGATCTTAATAGGATGTATATGAATCAAAAATGGATTAATGCTAATTATATGAAAGAAGAGTGTGAATATGGAGTTAATGATTTCATCAATTCAATAATAGAGCATACATACATCTCTTCTTAAATATATTATTTTTGTTTATGTTTTTTTATTTAAGAATTATTTTTATTTATGATTTAGGATAATATTCTATTTTTTATATTATATAAGAGATATAAATATAGATCTAATCATGTGGAAAGATCGAATGTGAACACCATTTAGGATGATACTACGCATTATGGATTCATTGATATAAATACTTGTATTGATAAATATGGAGATCATATAAATTAAATGATAATGGAAACTTAATATGATCTTCACTATTGTCCAATATTTTTTGAGAAGTTAAATAGATTCCCTAAGAGACCATTGTATTCTGGTTGTACTATATACACAACATTTTCAGTTGTATTTGATGTTATAAAACATTAAATTTGGCAGCAGATGGAGTGACACTAGCTTTACATAAAACATTTTTCAACTAAATGATTAGATAACATAATAAAATAATCTTTTTATTCAGACATATAATTCTTTGTATGTTCTCCCTTCAATGATCTCGATCTCTAAAAAATACATGATTGTCTAAATGATTTCATAGTTCTTCTCAAGGGCCATGAGTCAATCATAGAATTCCATATGTATGGCATTGATCAACAAAGGAAAGATGAATTATATCCTTTTAAAGTGTAATGTTACGTTACTATCATTCCACATTTTATAATAATAAACACATCATGTAGATACAATAATTAGATATGAGAATCTTCGTCATCCAGCAGACACTCCTCAGATAATACAATTGATAATAAGTATGATAAAATTGGAAATGAGTCCTGAAACATTCAACTTTCATTATCTACTTATGGAATAAAACATTTTGGTGTATAAATTTATAGTAAATGTACATGGCTAGTCATATTTTTAAATTATAACATGTCTATAGGTTATGTGTAAAGTAGAAATACATTATTTTATCTTTGCATAAATATAGACCAAAAACCCCATTAATGATATTGTTGTCTATTTTCCTCCATTGATTGAAGATATGAAATTGATGTGGGATATAGGTGTTATAATTTATGATTCTCATATAATTTTTTAATTAAAATTAATGACCATGTTGTATGGGATGAAAATTAATTTTACTACTTATTGAAATTTTTGTGGCTAAAGAATTAAGGGAATGTTGGGGTGCCCCTTTTGTAAATAATTCACACTGTCAATTCGGTTGAAACATTCCTGGAAGACAATTTTTTCAGTACATCATGTTTTTATAACACGACAACATAAATATAGATCATGGATTACAAAATTAAATGGGAATACAAAAAATGTATAACATCATCTCTACTAATAGTGATCTACTACTTGATTATGTAATATATTTTGACACTGTTTTTGGTAAACATTTTTTGAAATACCTTATTAAATAATGTTCGATGAAGTGATCAATTTTACTCAAATTTACAGGTTGGAATTATTATAACATCCAAAATTATCATGATGTCATGCATATAGAAAATAATATATTTCATAATGTTGTTAGAATGTTACTACATTTTCCTGAAAAAAAAGATGGCTTCAATGTTATGCTGGAGATGATTTACATGGTAATAGGGGAAGAGTTGGTACCAGTGAAGGTTAAAGGGAAGATATTTCTTCTTCGTAAAAAATGTATTACATTAATTAACCATAATATTATTATTTTTTAAATACATATTTTGTAAACTTATATTCCAAGAGAAGTTTCCAATCATAAATAAACAATGTGCAGTTGAATTATGTGAATTAGAGGTGTTATTTTTACCATAATTCTCTAATATAATCACCGCCTTGATAGTTCAAATGGTAAAAAATGTTCAACTACGGGGTCTTATCCAATTACAGATGGGTTTAACCCATTTATAGGTAAATGAATATTTTTAAATGTTTTCTCATGAATCGAAATCAGAAAGAATGTTTTATTACAAAATGATATATTGTCAATGATGTTATTGAATTATATACTCACTAACTTTCTGTTTTTGGAAGCATCGACCCCCCAAAATCTCACCCAAGATGATGCCTTATGAGTGATGGTATTACGAAAAACATGTTGATACAATTACCAAAATAGCTCGGGTGTAATCTCACCCTTATATTTCGTATAATTGTGATGATGTTGATTCATAAATTAATGCCTAAAAAGAAATATTTAGATATTTTAATCTATCAAGGGCTGAATGATGGATATCAAATACACACAATTAATTTTCTATTGTATTTTTATGAGATCTTATTTATATGGAGTTATATGAAAATATTATTTCAATTGTCGAATGAATTTGTTGTCCAGCTAGGGGACCGAATTAAAATTTTATATCAAAAATTGTTTATGAAATCGGTGGTCATACATTATATACCAAAGAATATTATAATTTTTGTATGATGAAAAAATAGTTGAGTTATTCTTGTTACAGAAGTGAGATGAATATATGTTTCCAAGGATAAAAATAAAATTTATGTGAATATGTCATATTTATGCATTGTCGAATAGATATAATATTTGCATTATACAACATTTCAAGTGAAGATTTTCCATTTCAAATGTGTTTAGAATGGAATTTAAGTTAATGTTCATGAAATGGGATTTATGAATGTTAGTTTTAGTGATGTAGGGGAAAAGTATGTGATGTTCGTAATGCAATCCCAATCATTTTATGTTTAATTGTCTTGGATTGTGATTCCCCAAAAAACTGTAGTAAGAACCTTATATTCGATAGTGTGTATGACTCACAGAAGTAAGTTCATAAGGTAATATAATAGCCATATAATTTATAATATCTTTAAAATATACATTATATAGTTCAATGTATGAAACATTGAGTTAGAATTCATTGGACACAAGAGTGACCTTCCTCTAAGGCTTGTGTTATACGCCAAACCGAGTTTCACTAAACTATGATATATTATAAAAATATTATTATTATTATAATATATAAATTAGATTTTATTAATAGTATTAACTAACATATGAAGATATGTGGTTTATAATAATAAAATACTAATTCATAGGTTAAATATTAATTAGAAATGAATTTAGGAACCAATTCAATATAAACAAAATGGTTTTATATAAAACCATTTTTATGAACATGAAACTATTTTAACATAATAAATTCAAGTAATTGTAATTAGTTAATTATTTTAACAGAATATATATGTTTTATATTAAATCAAATATTTATAATTTTCCTCCACTAGTTTTGACATATGTAATATAAGAACAAACCCTATTTCACAAATAAAAACCTTTATTTTTATAAATGTACTTTTATCGCCTATTAAAGAGAACCCAAGTTAAATATTAATTTCAACACATTAAATTATTTATTATGTCAACATACACATAAAATTAGAAATAGAAACATATTATTAATTATAAGGTGAAATTTTGACATTTTTATGATATATTTCATTATTTTAACGAATAGATAAAAATACTGAAATTTATTTCAAAACTACTTTATAATTTAATTTATTTTTAAAGTAAATGTAAAATTTTAATTTTTTTTAATGTTTAATCCAATAATAGCTTTATAAATTAAACATATTTACTCAATTGTAATCAATTTCACCTTGATCTTGAAGATAAAGACATAGAAAACCTTCAAACATTTTATCTTTAAAAACACACATAAATTTCCCATCAGCAGTATTGATTTTAAATTAAATTCATACACTTCTATGGTAAGAATTTTGAAATATTAATTCCATATTTTGAATAATATTGTTTTTTAAATTCTAATTATATGAATTTTTTGACAAAAATTATTAGTGAAAGTGATTAAAATTAATCACCATTATTAAGGAAATATTAAGCTTATTAAAGGACTAAGACTTTAATTTAAGTTCCCAAATGACCTATCTATTAGTAAAACACACATTGTCTGGAAAAATGGAGGACATTATCCTTATATTAATGAGTTTTATGTTTTTAATGACTTTTTATGTAATAACATGTGCACACCTTACAAGATTCCAAAAATTGCACATGAGTCATTTCCCTTCCCTATAAAAGGCCACCACCTCTCCCCAATCCTCACACCTATTAAACCACATATGATCATCCATGATAGACCAAAATAGATTCCCGAAAATCCTCCCTTTTCCCATGAATGAAACCTTAGGGGATAAATCCTCCCATGTAATCATTTTAGTTTAAACCAAAAGATGTTATTTGATTAAGATGCAACGTTTTCTCTCATGTATAGTTTCATTTCTATTCTCCACACCCTATACTCTTATTGTTATATTATTTGATTACAAAACCAGTAATATTAATATAATAGGATGTTTTTATTCTATGTATTATACATACACTTACATACACTTCCATCTAATGGGAAACGATCATACTATTTCTATGAATGGTGAAATATTACCTCACGAAACAATGATTGTTCAATTTTTCCCTACAACCTATCAGAGAGGACATTAATATGGGAAAAATAATTGTCTATTTTTTATATTATATTTAATATGAATTTATTATTATTTAATTTAATAATAAATAGATAAAATACTTTCCATTTTATGATAACATTTTTTGAGGACGTGTGGACTACCACCCCCTTAATGTGATGTGATCCATTCACACGATACATGGAATGTATAAATGAATGGTTATAATTAAGAATAGGTTAAATAAAAAAACATGAATAAGATATTCATGAAATAATTATATTTATGTAAATAATATATATATATATATATATTCTTTTTTGTTACCCTTCGACACACATTAAAAGATATAATGTCATTTGTGGACGTGTGGATTACCGCGTCCTTGACCTGATGTGATTCCTTTTACATGGAAAAAATTATTATATAAGTATATATGATTCAATAATTTGTTATTTATTTTATATTGATCATTATCCAATGATTTTATTTTCTTACATTCTTTCACAATCATCATTTAAATTTGGTAATATTACTCATGCATACGTACGACCTACTGTCTCCATGATTGTAATATTGGATCATATTCCTAATAATATTTAATGAATAATTTTAAAAGTATACATGAAATACAAATATGATAATTATTTCAGGGTTATTATTCTCTATATTTTATATCATGACCCCTTTGACAATATTTTACCAACAACAGTTGTTTTGACAGGTAAAAAGAAATTAGTCAAAAACATCCTATGTAAATTTAATTATTTAAGTCGTGTACACAACACGGTTATAAGCGAAATAAAAATGATAAAGGTTATGAATAATTTATAATATTAACATAATATTATTATATATGATGTTAACAGACATTAACCTAAAAGGAAACACAAGGTAAGTGGATTTCATCTCACTTTTAATTTCCATGAGATACATGTTTTGTTCGCCACTCTTTCCATTTATTTGGAATGTGTACTAACATGATTATATTCTATTTATATAAAAAATAAATTTCATGGTATACACATATCCATTTTATGATCATTATTTCTTTTAGTTTATGATTAAAAAGTTACCAAATCTATAAAATGTTTTGTCACAATATGCCTTCTTGGACCTCATGTTTTATTGTGCACCTAAACTCTTTTTCAAAGAGAATATATTTTAATTTTACATAATATATCATGAATCTAAATATTTTCAGTATGTAATATGCTTCAGGTAGATTTAATTTCATAAAAGTATAGTATGATTCCATTACCGTGTTATATGATTTTGTTGGGAGTATATCATCACATTCTCAAGATTATTTATGTTTATGCTTCCATTGATCAAATATTATTATGTATATCTCATAAATACTAATGAGTTTCTTTATCCATTTTTATTTCATGATATAATCCTATATCATTAACATTTTCTACTCCTTCACACAAAAAATATTAATGAAATTATTTCTATGAAATCTAGACATTATCCACTCTTTAGTTAGAAATATATTAAAAACCATGTTTCCAAAAAATAGTTTACATGAATATTATTCCATTCAACTATAATCTTTAAAGTAAATTTTTAAATCTTTTCGTATATTACCAATCCCCAAGAAGGAATATTCTTTTCACATTCTATATTAATACTTTTCAACACTTTCAATGTACAAAATTTATATTCTTTTTACCTCATACCACATTTAAAGATTTATCTTCTGTAAATTATTTTAATCCTCATTCTCATGTTCAAAAGATTAATTTTAAAATATATTTAAAGGGTATCTTCAATGAAAATTATTTTTATAAAGTATTTCAAAATAAAATGATATTTTCCTCAATAATAATTTTAATGGTTATTCTTTTATTTCATCAACGATAACAACCCTCTATTTTAATCAACTCGGGATTTGTTGTTTTGATAAAATTCTTATTCTTTGAATTTATATTATATTATTGATTTGGCCACATATATCATTCAAATCAACACCCTTCATTTATTCTTGAAGTCCCCTTGAAATTTTCAATTTCAAACAATCATTTAGCATTGAATTTGTCCTAATTATCTATAAAATTTATCATTGGTATTTCTATTTTCTAAACCATATACCATATTATATATGGTTTTTACATTTATAGTTATTCAAGTAAATGAGGTATTATTGATAAATACATATTATTTATTTAATATGGATAATTGATACGGATTATTATTTATTTTATTATTCAATAAGAAGAATTATTTTGACATGAAATACATGGTTTGGGGACTGTTTAAGGAATGCCCTGAAGGATGGGGACCGGTGAATGAACACCCCTTGATGCATCAGTATTCTCTTGAGATGAAATAGCTGGATAGGCACCATAGATAGGGTTTTTACATGATACCAAAAAAATCCTTTGAATGGTCTTGACGGTACTCATTCCATGTATCTTGGAAACATGTTGTCCAATAATTATGAATTGATTTAAAATTAGTTTTACTAATTATTAATCCAAGAGATTTTTCATTGACATATCTAAGGATACATTTCATTTCATTTCATTGATCAATTCCATGTTTTGTAGTTTCATACCCTACCATATTTATTTTTCCATATCTAGTTATCTTAATGCCATATATTTCTAGTTATCTACCTTTCCTTATTGACTATTCTCATTGATTTATTATTTGTTATGCTATATTTTTTCCCTACTATGAATTTGAGATCATCCTTATTTTGTTTCATTAACCAAGAATCCATGAACAGTACTATTAAATAAATTTACAAATATATTATATGGATAAGAGGTATCCTCAATGTTTGTCTATTTGTTTGGAAGGAATTTTATTTGTAATCAGTGTATCAATTTGTAATACAATTCTCATTAATATATCTAGTTTTCCATAAATACTAAATTGATTGGTCCTTCAGGGTCTGATTCATTGTAATCATGACAATGTATTTGATATCATTGACTAGTTTCAGACAATCTAGGTTCGGGGCACTATAATTGGTAAAAAAGAATATTTAGTAGCAACCTTAGGAACTAGATTTATGAAATTTTAGGTTAGAGAACATAATCCAAATATTGAATTTGAAGAAAATTATAGATAGAAATCCTAGAATATTGGTGATGTATAAATTATGTGGGTCTCCATAGAAATTCATCCATTCTTGGATAATACAAGTGGATATGATTTTTGAATAAATGTTCCAATAAGTAACAACACCAACAACGTGTTTCTGGACTGACCCAGGGTAACCTGGTACACGACAAAAATACTTACAACACACTTGGTATGAAACTTCTGGGGTATATTCATTGGATAATCCACATTTTCATTAAATACAATTATATAAAATATCATAAACTTTTGACAATGAATAATAAAGGATAAACATATGGAGTTTTAAATTAAAAAATATGGTGTCGTGATTTAGATATATTATAGATAATTATACACATTTCTTATAATGACTATTAATTCTCACAATATTCTTTATGTTTTTAGTCAATGAAAAGAACTCGAAGGATTCAAGTAAACATCTAACATGAAGGAAATGGTGGTGAAAATGAGAAACCAAACGATATGTTGAGAGGAGTTAAGGATACTATTTTTATGATAAATCAGTTTTCCCAAATCTTGATTAACAATATATATCTTTTCCAAATCCTGAGACAACCAATGTAGAGAATGATGAATGATAACAAGAGCATCAGTGGTGGAGACTGTATAGAAAAGAATACTCAGATTTTGATATGAGAAATGTGTGGAAGGAGACACCCATGAAAGCATCTCAATGGTATATTAAAATTCATTATGTGTGTAAAATAAGGACATAAAGAAATGTATTGTTGAGAAAAATGAATGGTACAATGGAAGGAAATGAAGCTTATCCTAATAAATTATTTATAATATATTGTCATAAATTTGGGGAACCTAGAAATTACCCAATTTAATCCCCTCTCCTAGAGAATAACATCTTTAAAATGGAAGGGTCTATGTAGAAATATGCGGAAGAAGTGTTTATATATTGAGTTTATATTTAAAACCATTGTTTAAATGATATTTAGTGATTAACCTAATTTCAATGATTTTCATCATATATAATTTGAATATTAAATTAATATGGTATTAGAAATAGAAAAAATTTAATTAGAGTGACAACCAATCAAATCCTAAAATTCTATGGTAATTGAACCCATGGGTGAATGACTATAAAGGTTTCACACAAGCCACTAACCAACATAGTGTCCTTCTAATTTTCATTATTTTTAGTTAAATAATTAAACCAATTAATATTAATTATGAGCCATTAGTAAGAATTTTTCAGATTATAAATAAATCTATTAACCGTATTTATTTTTTTATACAGTTAAAGTCAAATAGAAATACTATTCACTTTTTATAGGCCTTATGATCCATTAAATGATTCTTTTACTGCTTCACGTATATAAAATCAATATTGGTAATTAATATTTTTTGGATAAATGGGATGAAATAGAATTTGATCGAAGCAGAACCATATGTTATGATTTTACATATGATATTGAAAACATTCAAGTAATAATTTGTCATTATATTCATTAATTACCCAATATTAGTAAAACAACATAAAAATAAAAAATTCCCCTAATGCCAACATTTCTGTTGAACTAATTGCCATATATTTCATTATATATTAATGGATTTGAGTCCCTAAACATTACAATGATGAATAACTTGTTTATTAATTAGTTACTCATTCAGTCCGTATAAATATTTTCATTTTTTTCCAAGAACTTATCTCTACTTGCCACATATGTTCCCAAATATAGACACCTAGTTACATGGTATTTAATGTTTCATTCATACACTCCATTATATCATTTATAGAAGATTAATTCATAAACTTTCTCTTTATGTGTGATTTAAAACATAGTATGTATCAGAATATATATCCCCATGATCGAATTGAAATTACAGTTATGCAATTTAAATAAGTTGGGGAGAATGTCACTCCCAAAAAAACAAAAGTAAGAACATTGAATTTGAGAGTGTGTATGACTTGAAACAACCAGATTGTAATGTAATATAATATCCATATACATTATAATATATTTAATATATATTCTATATAGTTAAATTCATGCAACACTGAGTTAGCGTGAATTACATAAAAGAGAGATTGTCCCCGAATGTTTTCATTATACGCAAGACCGAGTTTCACCAAACAATGATATATTAAAAAAATATTATTATAATAAATGCAAACTATCCATTATGAATATTATTAACTAAATTATGAAAATATATTATTTATAATAATAAAATACTTATTCTTAGGTTAAAAATTAATTTGAAATGAATTTAAGAACCAATTGAATATAACTAGATTGTTTTTATATAAAACCATTTTTATTCTCTCGAATATATTTTACTCTAATAACATAAATTTATTTAATTTATTTAATTATTTTAATGTAATATATCTTTTATATATTCAGTAATATATTTTTCATACTTATCCATTAGGTTTTATGTGCATAAGATAAGAATAAACTCTATTTCACACATAAAATCATATACTTTTATAAATGTAATTTTACCGACTTTTAATGGTGAAACCATTTAAATTTTTAATTTTGAAACATTAATTTATTAAATATATTAAAATATACTTCATATAATATATATATATATATAATAATTAGGTTAGGGTCACATTTTGATATTTTTCTGGGACATTTTATTTTTTAACAAATAGTTAAAAATAATAATGTTTAGTTAAAAACGTCTTTTTAATAAAATTTGTTTTTAATGTAAAATTATAATTTTAATTAGATTTAAAGTTTAATTAGATACTTTTTTTTATATTTTTATAAATTTTATGTAATTTCAAACAATTTCACTTTGAAATTGACTATAAAAATAACCATCTCAGAGACATTTTTACTTTGAAAATCAGCATTATCATCCTATATTTGGGATTAATTAAAATTTAATTTCAGTCACATATATGATTGGAATTTGAAAAAATTGATTCCATATATATAATCAAGATAATTTATAATTTATAATAATACTTAATTTTTTTGACCAAAAAATCTAGTGAATGGGATTAAAATTAATTACAGTTATTAAGGAAAAATTCTGACGAATAAAGGACTAACCCATCAATTTATATGCCCTAATGTCCTAAGCACTTGTAAATCACCAATTTTAAGGACATATATTGGTAATTTTCATTGAATTATTTTTTATTTTTTTTATTTTATTTTTTAGGTAATAACATTTTCATATCTAACTTGTTTCAAAAAATTCTATGTGAGTCATTTTCTATCCCCATAAAAGGGCACCACCGCTCCCCATTTGTCACACCTATCAAACCACTATTGTTCAGAAAATATATGCACAAATAGATTCCCAAAAATCCCCCCTATTCCTTGAAGCCTCCCTTATACCAGAAAGCATCATAAAGGATCCTTTTCAATAAAAAAATAGTTACCTGATTAACAGGTAATGCTATCTCTCATGTTTTTAGATTCTTTTCCATTATTTACTCTCTATACTATTATTATTTTATGATTACATAAAAAATAAGCATACTAAATATAATAATATGGTTTTATACTAATGATTCTACCTAAACATAAAACCACCTCTATCTAATGGGCAACGAACATACTGTTTTAGTGTTTGACAAAATACCACCTCACGAAATGATGATTGATCAATTTCCCCTACCACCTCTCATGGTGGACAATGTGATGGGAATTATGTTTATAAATGTTAAATATTATATTTAATATGTATTTATTCTTATTTAAGTATATAATAAATATATTTACTTAATTCTATTTTATTATAACATCGTTGGAGGAAGTATGGACTTCCGCCCTCTTAAAGTGATGTTATTCATCCACAAGATACATGTAATATATAAATAAATGGTTATAATTAAACACAAGTGAAATAAAAAACATAAATATGATATTCATGAAATAATTATTCTTGTGGAAATAATATATATATATATATATCATCTTCTTTGTTACCCATCCCCATATTTTAAAAGAGATAATGTTGTTTGTGGATGTGTGGATTATCATCTCCTCAACATGATGTGATAACATTTACATCACATAAATATATATATATAAGTATATATGATTAAATAATGTGGTATTTATTATATAATTATCAGTATGTGAAGATTTATGATACTTACCATTTTCCACAAAAATTATTTAAACATGGGAATGTAACTCATGGGTATGTATGATCTACCGTCTCTATGATTGTAACAATGGATAATTTTCATAACAATAATTAACGAATTATTTTAAAAGTATAATTGAAATAAATATATCATAATTATTTAATTTTTATTATTCTTTATAAGTTATATAATGACCTCTTTGACCATAATTGACCAATAATAGTTGTTTTGACACATAAACTGAATTTGGTCAAAAAAACTCGACATAAACTTAATTGTTTAAGTAGTGTACACAATATGGTTATAACTAAAATATTACTAATTATTAATATGTAAAGGGATCTGAATAAAGTATAAAATTAACATAAATTTAATATACCGGTTGTTCACCCAAACAAAAACACAAGGTAAGAGGATTTCATCACACTCTTAATTTTCATGAGACATATGTTATGTTATCCACTCTTACCATTTGTGTGGTGTATGTACTTACATGATTTTATTCTATGTATATTATAATTAAATTTGAGTTATCCACATATCAATTTTATGATCCTTCTTCCATGGGGTTTAAGATTCAAAAGTTACCAAATCAGTTATATGTTTTATCACAATTTTCATTATTTGGACTCATGTTTTATTATGCACCAAAACTCTATTTCATAGACAATATATTCAAATATTACATGATATATCATGAATCTATATATTATTATGATATTATATGTTTCATTTAATTTCCCTTTCTTAGATGGAGTGTATGATCTCAATAACGTGTAATAAGTGTTTACTGAGACAATCTCATCAATTTCATGTGATTCTTTATGTTTACGATTTCATTGATGAAATATTGTGATCTCTATCTCAAGAACACTCTTTAGATCCTTTATCCAATGTTATTTCATGATATAATCATATATTTGTACCATTTTCTACTCTTTGGTATATAATATAGTCACAAAATTATTTCTATGAAATCCCGACATTACCATCTCTTTGGTTGGAAATATATTCAAACCCATGTTTCCAAAATAGGGTTTATAAGAGTATTATTCAATTATACTATAATCCATAATAGGAATTTTTACCATTTTTACCATTTTATTAGATGTATTATTATTTACCCTTTCCAAATGTGCAGATTTATCTGTCATCATTTCTCTAAAGGCTCATTATCAAATTCAAAAGAATTATTTTTAATATTCTTTTAAAATTTATTTCAATAAAAAGAATTTTCAAAATGTTTTTCAAATTTATTGTATGTTTTCATTAAGAATATTTTAAAAATGTTATTCTTTTATTTCAATAATGAAAATAACACTATATTTTACTCCCCTTAGGATTTTTTTTATTGAAATAATACATATCATTCCTTTGGATTATTTATGATTGATTTGGATAAGGATACAATTCAAATTCACAGCCATGATTCATTCTTAGACTCTCCATTGAATTTTATGTTTTATATAGTCATTGAGCATTGAATTTAACCTAATTATCTATATCATTTATTATTAATATTAATATTTCCTAAATTGTACACAATTTTACATATTGTGTTTTATTTGATAATTATTCAATTAAATGAGTTATTATTGATAAATAAATATTCATTATTCAATATGGATATTTGATATTTATTATTATTTATCTGAGTATTCAATATGCGGAATGTATTTGACTTGATATACACGGGTTGGGGACAATTTATAGAATTTTCTATGGGTTGTTGAATGGTGAATGAAATCCCATTTATGCATCGATAGTCTCATTAGATGAAATGTTTGGCTATCCACATTAGATGGTGTTTATACCCAAAATTTAAATCGTCTTGTGAATGGTATTTATGGTATTGGTTCTATGTACCTAGGGAACATGGAATCTAAAAAATTGAGCATTACATTCATGTTAGTTTAAGTTATTATTAATTTATGCAATTTTTTGTTAAAATATATATGGATACATTTCATTTTAGTTCATTAATTAATTGCATGTGTGGTAGTTTCTTAACATTCAATATTTATTTTTCCTCACCTAGTTATTTTAATGGAATGTATTTATACTAATTTACCTTGACATATTGACTATTCTCATTGGTTCATTTCTGAATCTTCTATATTATTCCCTTACAGATCATTTGATCTCAGTCATATTTTTTTATTTCCCCCAAAATCCAAGAGGTGTACTATGAATGATATAAATAAATAGACTAGATGTATTATATTTATCCTTGAAGTTGTTTATTTTTTTAGAATAAAAAATGTTGTAATTAGTGTGTCCAATTTTTAATACAGTTATCATTTATGTATCTGATTTTCTTAAACAATTACTAATTAGTCTCTCTTGGATTAATACATTGTAATAATACCAATGTAACTGATAGCATCCACCGTACTCAGGCGATCTGGGTTTAGGATGCTGCAATGATATAAGAAAACAATTGGTCAATTATCCTACTAGTGACAATCTCAACTACAGTGTCAGATGAAAATAATAACGATATGACCACATAATTTGGAGATCACAATCATTTCATGATAGTCGCAACGTAGAAAATTCCTTGTATGTTATAGGGGACCTCAAATATGGGGTTTTTGTTATTGATAGGGGATTCAAATCTTTTCAACAATTAAAAAAAATAAATTATGATAATTGAGATGGATAAGGATTTTTTAACAGACTTTTATTTTAGCAATTATATTACAATATTAAAATTATCTCAATGAAATGTTTGACTACTAATAAAGGAAATATTTTCTATAAATGATGGAATTACTAATAATGGGAAAGAAGAGGTGTTTGATGCTAAAACTACATAATTATTTGGGGATAAAATGTATACTGATGAGAAAAAAAAGAACAACATAGAATCGTAGTGTTGGGAACATTATCATGTAGAGTAGTAAGGATATAAAATTTAATGTCGGTTGGAATCAATGTGACAAACCTATTGAACCCATAAATTTAATATTCATTAGTTAATTTGGGGTCAAAATTAGGATTAATTTATGAATTGATATATATCCAAGGCATCCTGTCAAACCGGTAATGAAGGAAACCCTTTGTGAAGATAAAAAGGCAATGTTAGAATAAGCATTCATTATTTCACTAAAAAATTATTTAATGAAACATTTATATAATTTTTCATTATCCCTTCTAGATTTCATTATTTTTAGAATATTTCCCTAATAAATAGGTCTTAATGGCCACTAAAAAAAAGCTAACATAGAATTCCAAAATCATTATACCAAATTTAGTTTATGGGATGCTGAGGTGAATGAAAATATGAACCCACTGGTTACTTATGAAAATATTATAAAACAAGAAACATGGAATTATTTTATCAGTCATCATGATGATAAATCATTTCAAAATCATTATTATTGATAAAATATTATTTGAAATTATTTATTTTTAATAATTTTATTCAAAATATTTAATTTATGAAATAGAAATGGAGTGTTAAAATAAATAACATGTCTCAAAACTAATTTACTATAATCCCAATGTATTGGTGGGATATGTTTCAATATAGAGTAAATTGATATATATTTTAAATCATTAATAAATGTTTTAAGTGTTATGAAGCCACATATGTTCCATTATTATATACATAATGATGAATTTAAATATGAAGCCACTTCCATCACACATCCTGTGTTATGGAAGGAGGCTCCCCAAAATGAGGAGTTTAAACTAGTTGATGAAAACAAAAAAAATAGTATGGTAATCTTTGGTATGTATGACATAATAGTAATTCATTATTATTTATAATATTGGTTCATAAAATTATGTTTTTTATGTTCATATGTTTTTATATGTTTTAGAAATAATAATTTCCAGTGATTGTTATGAAGGGATAAATAATTTCTATAGTTTTTAATCAATCAGAACCAAAGGATCACATTAGAGGAGTAGGTTTTGGAGTTTCTCCTAAAAAAAATTAAGAAAAACACCACAAGGAGAAGCATATAAAATGATAAAACTATTGTAGGAAAAAATAGATGTTTTTCAAGATATTATTCTCTAATTTTTCTTTGATTAATAATGAATGAGAAAGGAACAAAATAAAAATGGTTCTTGAATAATGATCATCACATGAACTACCAAATTACATCGATAGAAATGAGGCTAACCATAAACGAGGTAATCATCTTTTTCATTATTATTTCTTCTAAATGTGAATTTAAAAACATTTGATTGATTTATATTAGTAAAATTATTCATGGAAAATTTATATTTTATTTCTTTCTGTCAACACGCATCCAGTGCCATTCATATAGTACATTGATTTGATAACTATTCTATAAATTTCTAAACACTGATTTGAACCCTCACACAACCATAACTCAGGATTACACTAAATCATATGTCATGGGTCTCTTAATAAAATATTTTTTATCATAAAAATCCATTTCTAGGAAGATTAAATCATAGAGAGCCACATTCAATCACTCTCAATTTTGATTCCCTTATCTCTATTGTCGGAATTATTCATTGTAAAATTTCATTACTGGTGTTGTGATATATGATCTTCATTGTAAAAGTAAGTGGTTCTATTAATATTTTCCATTTTTTAAAACCACTATTTTCTCCATTTGAATTTACATACTATAAATTGAAATATTATAACCGAATTTTCTATGATTTGGAATTGGAAATTTATTTGGAATTGATTTTGAGAAAACCATGAAATTCAAATAGAATTGGAGTCTGGGTGTATTGATGAAATTGATGGAAATTAGAAATTTATTTCAAATTTTATTATAAAATATTTTAAATTGATTTTTACAAAAACAATGGTATTTTTTTAAAAAATAATGTGTTAATGAAAAGAAATTTTTTTATTTTTTTATTTTAAATGGAATATTGAAATTTACAATGGGTAATCGGAATTTGAATTGTTTTAAAATGATTTATTTCCAATCTGTTTGATAAAAATTTCCCTTAAGTGGGAGTGGAGGTTGTTTTCCATAAATTGGTAGTGGGTGTAATTATCCCTTATGTATAAGAGGATGTAATTTTCTTTTGATTGGGAGAGGATATAATATTACATATAGTGTGAAAATTATTCTTTTGTATTACCATGATATTTGTTATATTGATTTTAATAATATTTTACTCATGACTAGTTGATTTTTATAAACTGTTTTATGAAAAAAAAAATTAATTTTCTTGAAATGTTTCCAACATTTGAAATGAAATGAATTTATTTGTTTAAATATCTAATTGTACCAACAAAACAGTTTTACTTAAATAGAAATCATTTTTTTTTGTTTTTTTATAGAATCATATTATGGAACATTTGGTGGGACCCTAATGGGTTTTAAGATCACACACTTCATATTCCTTCAAATGTTTGTAGATTTAATTCTATTAGGTTCGAGTAAATTGAATGTTCCTCTGGAAGGATGGGTATTTTCTTAACCCTTCAGGCTTGGAGTGTTATTACTTTATAGATGATTTATTTTTATCATGTCAAACCATGGTACTTTTTTGATTTACTATTTGGGTTTTGATATACATAATTGATTCCGGGTATTTTTATCCCATTGGATTTTCTTATGAGAATGTTGATATGTATCTTTAACTTCTACTATATTTGTGGAGAATCTGTTCCCACTTTTGTATTTAAATATTCATGGTGCTAGTAGTTAACTAATGGGGATAGAGAACACCCTTTGGGCTATGTCAATGTCAACTTAGGTAAGAGGGTACCAGGGTATCTAGGATGGTTCATGAAATCCTAATATATATATAGTTAATTTTAATATCAATTTATTTACATTTTTTAGGAAATTTATATTTCATTTTTATCGGATACATTCTTTTTTAAATTTCAACATTAGTTCAAAACCTACATCACAAGATCCAAACTAAGAAAACGATCTCATATTGTATTCAAATATTAAAAATACAAAAAAAAATTCATTTTAGAAGTGTCGGAATCGACTGTTTGACAATAAAATAAATTAAGCGTTCCATATTACTTGACTTATATGTTTTTAATAAACAATCATCTTTTTAGTTTTAAACCTAAATTAAATAGTTAAAATTGAAAAAACAAGCTATTATTGTTTTCAAACATTAGAAAAATGACCCATAATTCATTTTTTATATGTAGTAATTGAACATAAATAAATCTAAAAACCTGGTCTGGTTGTTATGACTCTAAGTATATGTTTTCAAAATAAAAGTTTCATTTTCATTTAAAACATTCAACAAATAGTCAAAACTGAGAAAAAATCATCAGTTTTTTTCCGACATTATAAAAATAATATATGATTCATTTTTAAAAGTTAGGAATTTACCGAACATTAATTTGATACAGGATGTTCTCTATATGACCCAAAGTACTTTTTGTTAATTTAAAGGCACCATTTTTTTAAAAATTCATGAAAAAATGGCCAAAATCAAAAAATTTGGTCAGAATATTTTTCAAACATTAAAATAATGATCGATAATTCATTTTCCATGTTTAATAATTAACCACAAATCATTTTCATGCATCCTTTGAACTGTATACCTCAAATTGTGGTGTTTGAGTTTGAAATTCTCATTTTAGTAAAAAATGTCAAATAATAAAAATTGTGAAAAAAGATTTGAATTTTTTTGTTGTTTCATTATATTATCCGTACGTAATTTATGACATGGGGGAATCATCCTTACCTCAATGTGATATACATTTTACCCAATATAACTACAAATTTTGGGATTTCAATTTAAAATTGATATTTTATTTATATATTATTTCATATTTATGTTTTATTTATTTATTTATAGTATTACTATAATTAGAATTGTATTTTACAAAAGAGGATTATTTTTCAATAGTTGGGGTTTATTTTTTCAAGCTTCTCAAGCTTGTGAGAAATTAGATATCTATATTGAAACTAAGATAATGACTGTAAGAAAATTGGTCAAGAATGAATACATACATCATGAAAATATGAATTCACACTACTTATATAGTTAAATTTTCCAATATTTTATATAATATTTTTAAATTATTTTCATTAAAAAATTTGTCCCATAATTTTTTAGTTATTCTTGTGTTTTCTTTAGATAATTTTTATTTTTTCAACTATCAACATAAATCTAGAAAAGTGACAACATGTTAATTTTAGATGGGGTGTTTTTGGAATAACGGGGTTTCCCCTTACATTCAAATGGAACATGTTCTCATTTTAATATGTTTTTGCAGAAAGATGAAGGAAACAACCACTAGACATACTCAATTAGTCTCACCTCAATCTAATATGTAGTCTACTCGGTATGACATGAATTGTATGTTTTAGTTAAAAATATAAATTTTAGATCAGAAACAAAAACACATACAATTTTTTTAGAAAAATACTTTTTATTATTTTTATACATTAGAAAAATGATCCATAATTTATTTATAATGTGTAATAATAAGATGCACATCAATCTGATGCACAGCGTGCCCATTATAACATAAAGTGTCCATAATAACATTAAAATTGAAATTTTAGTGTTAAACGTGTGTCACTCATTGGAAACTAGTAAAAAATATTAATAATGTATTGGTAATTTAGTAAAATGATTCATAAATCATTTTTGATATGTATGAATTATTATCATATCAAACTAACACATGATGGGAATGGTATTACTCAAAAAGAATGTTTTGAGTTTAAAATGACATTTTTGTAAAAAAAATGAAAGTTACAATCTCAAAACCATGAAAAAAATTTATAATTGTTTTTATTCATTTTTATAATTATCCATAAGTCATTTTTAACATGTAAAAATCATCCTTACCTCAATCCAACAAATATTGTGTCCAATAAGCCTCTATGTGCGTGTTTTCATTTAAAATTCACAATATTTTTTTAAAAAATAAATGTGGCATAGTTTAACCCAAGTAAACACAATCATATTGTTTTGATATGCTGTGAAAATGATCTATAAGTAATTATTGATGTGTAGGAATATGGTGCACCTCAATCCAATACACCATTTTCATGATATAACTCAAATTGTATGTTGTCAATTAAAAATTAAAATTTTAGTTCATAAAGTTTATCACTATCATAAAACTGATAAAACATTATTAAATTTTCATGATAACATATGGAAATGATTCATAAAATATTTTTGATGCGTAGAAATCATTCTCACATCAAAATGACACATGATATCACTGGTATTACCCGAAGTACAGGTTTCCATTTTAAAAGGACTTTTTAGTAAAAACCAAAAGTGACATACTCGTACCTGATTAAAAACATTCATATTGTTTTGAATCATTAGTTAAACAATCCAAAATTTATTTTTTACTTGTAGAAATTAGTCGTACATCATTATGATGCATGGTGTTATAAATATGACTCAATGTTGGTCTTTATATTAAAAATTGAGATTAATTTTAGTTAAAAGAGACAATTCGCATACTAAATATTGATTAAATTGCTTCATATTGACATAATACATTAGAAAAATGATCCATATATTATTATTGATGTGTAGAAATTTTCTTATCCTTAATCTGATACATGTTTTTCATTGAATAACTCAAAATATCTAATGTCTGTTTATAATTTATATTTTAGTTCAAAAAGTGTTTCACTTAATAAAAACTATGATAACGTCATCATATTATCCTAATAACTTAGGATATTTTTTAATATGTAATTTCTGATGTGTTGGAATTAATCTCTTCTCAAACTAACACAAGATGTGACTGTTATGACTCCGAGTGTGTGTGTCTATTTCTAAATGGAATTTTATAAAAAAAATAATCGTGACATACTAAAAATCAATAAAATGAAATTAAATTGTTTAGATACACTATAAAATTTGCTAATAATTAATTTTGGGTATGTATAAAATATACACACCTCAATTTTTTGCACGATCTTACTGATATGACTCCAAGTGTGTTGTTTTATTTAAAACTATCATTAATTTAAGTAAAAAATTAATGTCGCATACTCCAAACAAAAAAATGAATTCATATAGTTTTTATAATTTAGGAAAATGATCCAAAAGTATTTTTTAAGGTGTTGGAATCAACTCCACATTACACTAAGACAAGGTGTTTATAGTATGACTCTATGCATGACTTTATTTAAAATTGACATTAATTTGAACAAAAAAAGATAAGCTAAATACTCAAAACTAATAAAACCCATTCATATTATTTTTATTCTTTGAAAAAAAGGTACATATGTATTTCTTCATATATAATAATAATCCTCACTTAAATTTGATACATGATGTTCCTGTTATAAATGAAAATGTTCGTTATGACTTTAAAATTCCCATTTTAGTTCAAAAGGTGCATCATCCATTGAAAATAGAGAAAGTGAAAATTTAATGTATTTTTTATTTATGAAAATGAATTTTAATTCATTTTATATGTGTAGGAATCAGTCTCATATAAAAATGACACACGATGTGGCCAATATCACCCAAATTATGTGTTTCTAGTTCAAAATGACATTATAATAGAAAAGACAAGTGACATATTCAAAGATAATCAAATGCATTATGTTTTTTTGAAAATTTATTAAAACAATAAATAATAAATATTTGATTTTTAGGTTTTATCCGCATCTCAATATGATAAATGATGTGATTGGTATGAATCAATGTGTGTCTTTTTTTAAAAATATACAATAATTTGAGTTAAAAAACTGTCATACTCAAAACTGAGGTGATGCATTCAGATTGTTTTGATACATTTTTTCAGTGGTCCGATAGTAATTTTTAATGTATTAGAATTATCTAAACCTTAATATTATACACAATTCTCCTAGTATGATTCAACTATATCTTTATTTAAAATTATGATTAATTGTATAAAAAAGGACAAGTGGAATACTCAAAACAGAGAAAAAACAATCATATTTTTTTTAATACTTTAGGAATGTGATTAATAAGTCATATTTAATGTGTAGGATTTATCCTCACATCAATATGATTCATGGTGTGCCCTATATAACTAATAGTGTCTGTAATAAGTTTAAATTTAACATTTTAGTTGAAAAAGTGAGTCAATCGCAAAAAATGACAAAACACACATAGAATATATTGTTAATTTAGGAAGAAAATTAATACGTCATTTTGGAGGTGTATGAATTAGTCTCACTTCAAAATGAAAGATGATGTGACTGGTATGAATTCAGGCGTGTTCTATTATTTAAAATCAACATTAAAATTATTAAAAAATGAAAGTGACATACTTAAATCCTAAAAAAACCCATTCTGATTGTTTTGAAAATTTAATAATAAGATCTAAAAGTTGTTTCTTTCATGTAGTAAATACCCACAACTCAATCTGATACATGGTGTTCCAATTATAACTTAAACTGTCTGTTATTGGAATAAAATTTCCATTTTCGTTCAAAAAGATATTCAATAACTGAAATATACGGAAACATGTTTGGATAGTCATAATAATTTAGGGAAAAATGATAAGTCAATGGTTATATGTAGGAATTAGTCTCACAAAAATCTAGCACATGATGTAACAGGTATGACTCAAAGTGTGTGTTTCTAGTGTAAAATATAATTATATTAAAAAAATGAATATCATACTCAAAATTGAGAAAAACATTCATATTTTTTTATACTTTAGTAAAATTTTCCATAAGTAATTTTTTAATGTAAAAAATCACTACACCAAAATATGATATACTATGGGATCTGTATGACTATATGTGTGATTTTTATTTAAAATTGAAATTAAATTTATTAATAAGGATATGTTGCATACCCAAAATTGATATAACAAATTCATATTGTTACTACAATTTAGGAAATTGATCCATGTGTCATTTCTTCCATGTATGGCGTTGTTGTACCTCAATATCATACACAGTCTTCCTGATACAACTCAATGTATCTGTTATAAATTATAAATTATCATTTCAGTTAAAAATGTGTATCTTTCAATTAAAAATAAGAAAAAAAGCTCAAATTGTCTTGATAATTTCAGAAAATGATTAATAATTCATTTGTGAACATTAGAAATTAGTCGTACATAAAACTGAACAATGATGTGAGTAGTATGACTCAATGTGTGTGTTTATTGTTTAAAAATAAATTTTAGTACGACATTGTTAAAACTAATGAAATTAAATCCCATAGTTTTGATATATTAATAAAATGTTCTACAATTTATTTTTTGACATGTAAGAAGTAGCCTCTCCTCAATATGATATATGGTGTTATCAGTATGACTCCATGTGCGTCTTTTTATATAAAATTCACATTAATTTTAGTAAAAATTTCACATGGTGTACTCAAAACCATGAAAAAACATTTGGATTGTTTTGATACTTTCAGAAATTGATTTACAAATCAGTTTTTACATGTATGAACCAGTCACACCTTAATCCAATACAAGGTGTTCCCAGAATAACTCAAAGTGGATATTTACTTAAAATTGACATTATTTTTTGTAAAAAAGACAAGTGACATATTCAAAACTGGGATATAACATTAATATTTTTTTATACTTTAAAAAAACAATACATCATTTATTTTTGATGTGTAAAAATATGCCTTACCATAATCTGATATATGAATTGGATGGTATATCTAAAAGTTTCTATTGTCAGTTTAAAATTGACCTTTTAGTTCAAAAAATGTTTCACTCTCTAAAACGAGAGAAAATATTATAATGCATCTATTAAATTTAGAAAAATTATTCATAAGTCATTTTTTATGACTCAAATTTAGTCTCACATCAAATTGACACTGAATCTGATCGGTACGAATCTATGTGTGTTTTTTCATTTTAAAATGTCATTTTATTAGAGAACACATAGAAAAAAAATAAAAACCAGTAAAATGAATTAAAATTATTTTTCTACATTATTAAAATGGCCCATATGTCATTTTACAATGTAGGTTTTAGCCACATCTCAATATGATGCACGATGTGACTGGTATAACATCAATTGTTTCATTTTAATTAAAATTCAAATTAATTTTATTAAAATTGTAACATGAAATACTGAAAATGGATTAATCCATTCTTAATATTTTGATACATTAGTATAATGATCCGTATATTATTTTTTTCATTTTTAAATCTTCCTCACCTCAATCTAATACATGTTTTTCCTAGTATGACTCCATGTTATTCTTTATTTAAAATTAATAATAATTTTATTAAAAAAATAAATGATACATACTCCAAACTAAAAAAATAAATTTAAATTGTTTTGATGCAATATTAATATTGTATATTATTCATTTTTTATGAGGATTAATCTATAAATTCCCATTTTGATATGTATTTTTACCGATATAAGTGAATGTGTGAGTAAATAATTTTAAATTGAAATTATATTTCAAAAAGTGTGTCACACTATGAAAAAAAATCAAATATACACAGAATGACTTATAAATTTAGAGAAATTATAAATAAGTCATTTTTGAAGTGTAGGAATAAATATAACATCAATCATAAACATGATGTGATTGGTATGACTAAATATGTGTGTTTTATTTTTAAAATGACATTTTAGTATAAAAAGAAATTAACATTCATAAAACTAAGAAAGCATGTTTATATTATTTTAATACTTTTATAAAATTATTTATAAGTTATTTTTGACATTTATGCTTTAGTTACACCTCAATCGAACCCACGATGTAAAAGGTATGACTACTAGTGTTTATTTTATTTAAAATTGACATTGATTTTAGTTAAAAAGACTGGTGAAAAACTAAAAAATGATAAAAAAAACATTTAGACTATTTTGTTAATTTATTAACATAATCCACTATAATTTTTAACATATAGAAATCAGTTTCAACTAAATCTAGTACACGGTGTGCCCGATAAAATCAAGTTTTCAATTATTAGTTTAAAATTGACATTTTAGTTGAAAACGTGTCACTGAATAAAAATATTGAAAACAAAATAAAATTATCTTGACATCATTGTAAAATGATTTAAAAGTCATTTTTGATGTGTATTAGTCATTATCAAGTCGAACTGACAAATGATGTAAATTTTATGACTCAATGTGTGGGTTATTAATTTTAGATGACAATTTAGTAAAAAAACATGTGTGACAAAATTAAAAAACCAGAAAAAAAATTCATGTTATTTTGATTATTTAGTCAAAAATATGAAAACACTTATCTTTTATTACACAATTAAACATAATTTATTCTATAATCTTCACTAGATAAAATATAGATGATCAATAGGTCTAGTTTCTTTGGGGCTTAGGATCATTACATAACAACTTAGAACATGGAATATAACATATTTATTGAAAACTTCCCTGACATGACCACTACATTCCCTCATACTTGGCATTGCATGGGATGACATGAGGTGATGCATAAGAAAAGGGTGGGCTATAAAGCCCATTAAAGTGAATAATCATGGTATAAAATTAGGAATACAATAAATTTTAGACAATAGGAATATCAATAGAGAACAAAATAAGCATAAACATAAAGGCATGAAAAAGCATGATAATCATAACATGGAAATGAGGCTACAACACTTAACATGGAATTAGCATGAGCCAAGGCTCATTGCATATAGAGCATGTGTAAATCATCATTTCACTTAAATCATGAGTAAAATCTAGTTGCACATGAATTAGGAATATTCAACACCCAATGTACATGACATATCATGGAACTATACTTTACCCAATGCATTGGAACTCTATAAAGTCGCACCCTTCTTAAACATTTCATTTCATTCATAAGTGTGACACATGGATCATATAACATGGATTCATAAAATATAATCATTTAGTACACGATAAAGGAATGTGGAATTCGTACATTGAAATTTATAATCAATAATTAAATGTGTATAACGGAGAATACCCATGATAGAGAAATGGGCATGGTATTCACTACACAATGACATTGGCTTAGAAAATCAGTGCAATTTCGGTAGCGTAATGGCATGACGTAAGAATTCATAAAAATGGTCGATGAGAGAGAAAGTGGAGTCTCAAAATATGTACATGAAATTTAATGTAATTTGGCTATATAGATACATGTACTATCAATTGAAAGGGAATTTAGAGTCTTGATACAAAAGAATTGAATGAATGTAAAAGAAGAGAGAAAAAGTTCATTTGGAATTTCAGCGTAGTAACGGGTGTACATGGGAGGAAGTTAATGAAATATAAAGGGGTCTCACATCATTCAAACTTAAAGAGGGAATTATGAGGGAGGTTCGAAACCGTACCCTAATATTTATAATTGAAATTAAAAATCCATAACAACATTATGAAAATTGGACAAAAATGAGATAGAAAGAAAAACCCTTACTTGGATGTGTGCTTCCAAATCCTTGAGAGAGGATTGAGAGAGGATTCTTGGGTACTTGGGGAACCTTGGTAGGATTCTAGAGCGAGTATGGAAGATTTTTTATTAACTCTGAAGGCTTTGGGTGAGAAGGATGTGAGAGCATGGGTGGGTTTATATAGGAAAGGAGAGGGAATTCATTATTATTTAGGTTTGGGACACCTCACATTAAACTAATCCAAAAAAACCATCCCATGGTTTTTTCCCATGGGTTTTGTCAAAGGGAAGTGGAAAAAAAATATTTTATAAGTCCAAAGTCTGAAATTATTAATATAATGGGATTTATTATTGGGAGGTGAGTCACACTCCCAAGGAAAAAAATTTAAAAAGATAAGATGTTTAATAAGTATTTATGGGTCCATTGGTGCTTTTTAAAATAAGTCAAACAAACAAAAAATAACATTATTTTAATGTTGAAACATATATTGGATGAACATAAAGCTTAAATTTTTTTATTACATCACTATTGGGTCATTATGATGTCATAAAATACATTATATATTTAAACAGTATTTGATTTTTACCAAAAAATTTGACTATCTCAGAAAATTATGAAAAAATAACCTTTGGATATTTTTGACATCCTGATCCATAAATAATATTTATTTTATCTAAATAATTCTCTAAATATGTTAATTTTCACTTTTAAAATAAAAACATACATTTATCGAAAATTCTTGGGTTTTGACAAAAATGGATTTCAAACCGTAATGAAAATTGATATTGTATTCATAAAATTATAAAATCATTTATATTCAATAAATATAAATTTAATAAAAATAAAAATATTTTATTAAAATATTATTTAATTAAAAAATCCATTAATTCCTCAAAATAGATTTCATAGTTGAACATTTACTAAAAATTTTATTTGTGCTTTAAAAACTATTTACAAGGTAACAATAACAAAATGAAAGTATATTCATTATTATATACAAAAATAATATACATTACAATAGTACTGAGGTCTTGTTACATAACCCCATATAAAACCTGCAAAAGACCATAGAGTAAGTTGTTTGATGGTGACAGACTCTTGGGGTGGCTCGGATGACATTGCTCAGGTGGTTATCTCTATCAACTTCCACTTCTCTCGTAGGTGGTCTCGCTCGAGCTTAACATGACGATTCTCGTCTTGGGCTTGGTCAAAAACAAATCCAAATGACGCCACCTCCTTTCCGAGCTCTGACAAATGGGATTCGTATGGGGCACGCCTACTAGATGAGGCCAACATTTCCCTTTTATGAGTTAATAGGATTGGTCAAAGCACTATTTTTATAAAAATCATGTGATCACTGTTCAATGACGATATTAACAATGGGCACAATTCATAACAGTATTTTAAAATTAAAAAACATAAAACCAAAAAAGATGACATTTTATATAAACATTTTACATAAAGTGACATTTAATTTTATAAATATGGACTTCCTTTAATGAAAGTTTGGGTCGTTAAAATCATCCCCCCATAAAAAAAATTCCCTCAAAATATCCTTTTCTCACACTAAAACAGATGTGAGTAACTCTACTTCATTATTTCCACTGATTCCTATGTTGCTTCTTCAATAATTTGGCCTCACCACAACAACTTGACAAGGGTAATTGTCTTATTTCGTAGAACTTTTTCTCCATGATCTATGATATTCACTATTTTATCTTCAAAAGAATGATCATTCTCTAACTTTTCCACCTCTTAATAGAGTACATGTGAAAAGTCCAGTATGTACTTACATAATAGGGATACATGAAAGACATCATGTACTTTGGCCATGGTAGGTGGAATTTCTAGTCGATAGGCCACAACCACAACACGATCAAGAATATTGAAGGGGTTGATGTACCTTAGATATAACATCCATTTATTTACAAACCTCATGACCTTCTTCCACAGAGATATGCGTAGAAAAACCATGTCTCAAACTTTAATCTCAAGGTCTCGTTGTCAGTTATCTGCATAACCCTTCTATCGACATTGGGCTACCTTGATATACTGATGAATGGATTTCACCTCCTCCACCATTTCTTCGACCATTTCTGGTCCAAGATGCTTACACTCCCTGACCTCATCCCAATATTCTAGTGTTCTGCACCTTTTCCCCTAAAGGGCTTCATATGGTGTCATTTGGATGCTTGAGTGGAAAGTGTTGTTATAAGAGAACTCAACTAGAGGAAGATGTTGATCCCATCCTCCATTAATGTCTATTGACCATGATCTCAACATGTCATCAAGTGTTTGGATAGTCTACTTGGATTGGCCCTCAATTTGAGGTTGATAGGCCGTATTGAATTTTAGTTCATTATTCAGAGCATGTTAAAGACTCTTCCAAAACATATAGGTGAATCTTGGTTCTCGATTGGACAAAATAGATAGTGGTACTCCATTTAGCCTTAAAACTTCCCTAATATATATCTGTGTCGGTTGATCCAATGAGAAATCATCTGTAATAGAAATGAAGTCTGCTGCCATGTTAAGATGATCCACATTAACCCAGATTACATTATTGCCTTTGGATGTCTTTAGATGTACGGTGACAAAATCTATGGTGATGTTCTCCCATTTCCATTCTCGTATAAGAAATGGTTGCATCATCCTAATATACTTCTGACTCTCATCCTTCACTTGCTTACACACCAGGCACATTGATGTTTATTCAATGGTCTCCTTCAAATTATCCCACCAATAATACTCTTGGAGATCATGATATGTCATTGTGTTTCTGGGGTGAATAGTGAAATTCGAACTATGTGCATCATCCAAAAGCTTCTTCTTCAGCTCTGGACATGATGGAAAACATAGTCTTTTCCCAAATCTCACAAATCCTTCTTCATTAACATTAAACTCCATGGATTTCCCTTTTCTGATAGGTTCCACTTTTTTTTAATTTTCACATCATCATTTTGAGCGTCTTTTAATGTTTCAAAATGTGATGGTTGAGTAATCATTTATGAAAGGATTGTTGATGTTCCATTCTTTATGATTCCCATGTCCATCTTTATATAATTTAAGAGGATTGGATACTTTTCAATTCTCCTCAATGATATAATAGTTGGGTCCTATCTACATAGGTCATCCACTACATTTTTCGCTTTTTCATGGTGGTAATGGATTGAGCAGTCGTAGTCCTTGATCAGCTCTAACCTTCTTCATTAGCACATGTTCAACTCTTTCTGTGTGAATATATACATGAGGCTCTTGTGGTCCTTATATATTTCATAATCCTCCCCAAATAGATAATACTGTAAAATTTTCAATGCAAAGATCAATGCATCCAAATGAAGGTCATGTGTTGGATAGTTCTATTCAAGAACATTCAATTTCCTTGAAGCATAGCCAATGACTTTGTCATTTTGCATCATCACACATCCCAGGCCCTTCTTCAATGCACCACTGAATACCACAAAATGTTATCCACTTGTGGGTAATGTGAGCATGGGCACAGTGATAAGCCTCCTTTTCAACCCCTTGAAACTTTCTTCACATTCATCACTCTAAGAAAACATTACTCCTTTCAGAGTTAGCTTTGTAAGTGGGTTGCAAAATCAGGATAAATTTCTCGCAAATCATCAATAATATCCAGCTAACCACAAGAAGCTATGGATATCTACTACCGATGCTAGCCTCTAACACCCCTTAATTGCTTCTGTTTTGCTGAGATCCATAGATATCCTATTTCTTGTGATGATATTTCCCAATAATGATGCCTCCTTCAACCAGAACACACACTTGTTGTAATTTTCATAGAGTTTCTCCTTCCACAAGTTCTCCAGTACAATACTCAGATTCTCCTCATTATCCTCCTTGGTATTGGATTATATTAGGACATAATATATAAATACTACCATAAATTTGTCAAGGTAATCACTAAACACTCTATTCATCATGTCCATGACGATTTCTAGAGCATTAGTGAGTCTTAAAGGCATAAATATAAATTCATAGTTCCCTTATCTTATATGAAAATCATTCTTGATGATATCCTCCTTCTTAACCCTTACTTGATAATATCCTGATCATCATTCCACCGTAGAGAATTATTTTCCTCCATGCAGCTGATCAAACAAGTCATCAATTTGTGAGAGAGGACACTTGTTCTTTATGGTTATTTTTTTGAGCTCACGATAATCGATGCAAAGGCACATTGACCCATCCTTCTTCTTGACGAAGAGGACTGGTGCACCCCATGGTGAAGCACTTGGGTGTATAAAACCTTTATCCAGATTGTCCTATAGTTATTTCTTCATCTCCTCAAGCTCCACAACAACCATTATAGATGGATTCTTGGATATTGGAAACACCCAGGTATAAGTTCAATTGAGAATTCAACATCTCTTCTAGGAGGAAGACCAGGAAATTTCTCGAGAAACACTTTAGAGAATTCCCTCACAATTGGCATGTCTTCTAGGATGGTTGCCTCCACAGACACTATCATCTGAGCCAGATATTCATACTCATAGGGCAGTAATATCCACGCTTGAGATAATGGAGCTAAAGAAGATTCATCTTCCTCCTTGAACATGTAAAGAGTCAGGTGTTGATTCTCCACATGGATAATGATTTCCCTCTCACAGAAATTTTTTTGGATCTATATAAGGAAAACCAATACATGCCAAAAATTGAATCAAATTCCACTAGAGAGAGTATAAAGAGGTTCGCCACGAGGTTTAATCCACAGATCGTGATAAGGTAGGAGTTATATTCATGGGATGAAATGATTTCTCCATTTGTTATACTCACTTATATCTTAACTTCCATAATTTGTGGTGGTGATGGTATTGTTCTACTAAACTTTCGAGATATAATAGAATGCGTAGAACTTGAATCAAATAGTACATTTTCTATTCTTGAATGAATAACTAGTGTACTGATCACCACTTCATTGTCGAAGTTCACTTCAGTAGTAGTGATGGAAAAAGCTCACCCTTACTGCATTGGAGGTTGTTGGTTGCCTCCGAAATCCCTTGGCTTAGGGAACTAATTTGAAAGGTTCCCTGGTTCTTTGCTATAGTATAAATGAACAATGTGTTGAGAGTAGAACGGAGCGTTCCTATTCTCTGTCACAGCCACGGGTTTTTCTTGCCGACAATTAACAACATGGTTCCCTTCTCTTCAACAACTAAATCATTTTTTCGTACCCTTCATGAAAATTTTAGGGTGCTTCTTTCTGCACCATTAGCATGTGCGGTGATGGATCTTCTTAGAACTGTAGGATTTATCCATTGGACAACCAACATTGAAGTCCACCTTTTTCTTCTTATCCCCATGATACCCTTGAGATTCTACTATCTCCATTTAGACCTTTAGGGAATATCAGACAATTTCATTAGAGCAATCGAAGTCATAGATTTCCAATTCTTTGCACAGGCTATGTTTCATCCCACCAAAGAAGCAGTCCACCTTGCATTTGAGGGTTACAACAAACATGGAAGCATATCGTGAAAGCCTAGTGAATTTTTCCTCGTACTCTCTAACAGGTTATTCTTCTTTTTTCTTGAGGGTAAGGAAATCTCTTTTACCCAGAGGGTGCGTGGAAAATATTTATCAAAAAACATCTTCTAGAAATACTTTTATTCTAACACCTTGATCACCTCACCAGGCTTTTTATTTTTTATCAACGTTCACCATTGATCAGCTTCACCCTCCATATGATAATCATCCAAGAGAACTTTCTATTATTCATAAAATTGAGGGATGGAGAAGATATTTTCAATGTATTTGATCCATTTTTCAATGATTGAGGGATCAAATGATTCATTAATAGTAGGAATCCTTTGTCTCAGGAAACTGTCGATAGCGACTTGTTCTTTCTTATGGGGGGTATAACATTCCCCTTGACCCCTGTTTCTATACAAAGCATGAGTTAGCTGAGAGAGAAGCATGCCAATGTTAACGAATCCAACTCCCATTGGATTGGACATCTCATTAGTACAGTCATCACATTGATCTTCACATCAATTGATAGCTCGAGTCTTCCTGTTGTCGTCCATTGGCTGGAATAAAAGGAAAGTTAGAGGTAACACATAAAGGGTAATACAAGGACAAAACTAATGACTTATAAATAAATTTTATTTCCTTTTCATATGAATCTATTGGCTTCAGGAAATGTTATCCATGATCTATATTCTAACATATATTTGTAGGTAATTTTTGCATCCCTTGATAATTGTTCATACTTAGGTTGTGAAGTTACCAAAGAATATCCTCCGAGAGTTTTGTTACAAAGAGTGCAGCAAGTCCACGTTGTTGTGAACCAGTTCTCATTTAAGACTATTTCAAAGTGGTGTTTTCAAGTTTTACCCATAGGATATATCTGTGCCATAGCCGCCTCTACCTGCTCGTATTCAGACAGGGAGGAATTTTCATGATAAACCACTTACTCAATACTCACCAAAACTCAGGGATGTTTTTATTTTATATAGTCTTATATCTATGGCTTCACTAGGGTTTTCTAATCCTATGTTGTAAAGAAACTAGACCTATCCTTTGATACCAACTTTGACAACCCTGATCTTTTATTATAGAAGTAAACATAATTTATTACATAAACTTCACTTGATACAATATAGAAGATTGAGAGGTATAGTGTATTTAGGATTAGGATCATTACATAAGAACCCAAAAAAATGAAATAAAACATATTTATGGAAAACATCCATTACATGACCACTACATTCCCTCTTACATATCATTGTATTGGATAAAATAAGGACATGCATAATAAAAGGGTGAGTTATAAAGCCCAGTTAGGGAATAATCATGGAATAACATGCGGAATACAATACATGTTAGAAAATAGTAATATCAATAGAGCACAAGAGAAGCATAAACATAAATTCATGATAAATCATGATAATCATAACTTGGAAATTTGGAAACAACACTTAACATGGAATTAGCATGAGACAAGGCCCATTGCGCATGGAGCATGAGTAAATCCTCGTTGCACATGAAACACGAGTAAAGCCTCATTGCACTTAAATTAGCATGATTCAACACCCATTTCACATGATGTATCATGACACTATACTTTACCTAATTCATTAGAGTGTTATAAGGGCACACCCTTCCTAAATATTTCATTTAATGCATAAGTGTGTCACAGGGATCTTATAACATGGATTCATAAAACATAATAATTTATTCCAAGATAATGGAACGTGGAGTTCATAAATGGATCTTTATAATCAATAAGTGAATGTTCATAAAGGTTAATACCCTTGATAGAGAAATATGAAAGGTATTCACTACACAATGACATTGGCTTAGAGTATCTGTGCAATTTCTGCAGCGTAACGACATGATGTAAGAATTCAAAAAAATGGTGGATAATAGAGAAATGGGAGCCTCGTCATATGTACATGAAATGGGATGTAAGGGGTTATCTAGATACATCTCCCAACAATTGAAATGGAATTCCATGTCATGATACAAATGAATTTCTTGAATGAAAAAGAAGAGAGAAAAATATCTTTCGGAATTTTGGCATAGTAACGGGTGTACATGGGAGGAATTTAATGAGAGAGAATGGAATATCCCATCTTTCAAACATAAAGATTGAAGTATGGGGTAGTTTCGAAACCATACCCCATCATTTTTAATTGAAATTAAAAGGGCATAACAACATTATGAAAATTGGGCAAAAATGGGAAAGGGAGAAAACCCTTTAATTGGAAATGTGCTTCTATAGGCATTAGAGAGGCTTGAGAGAGGCTTATTGGGAGCTTGGGGAACATTAGTAGGATTCTAAAGGGAATAGGGTAGATGTTGGATGAACTATAATTTTTTTTGTGAGGAGGAAGTGGGAGAATGGGTGGTATTATATAGGAAAGGTGAGGGAGTTCTTTATTATTTAGGTTTGGGACACCTCACATTAAATTAATACAAAACACAAACCATGCCATGTTTTTTGCCCATGGATTTTAGAAAAGTGAAGTTGAAAACAGTATTTTATATATCCAAAGTCAGAAATTCTTAAAATAATGGGGTTTCTTATGTGGAGGTCAGTAACACTCCCAAGGAAAATAATTTCAAAAGTTAAGATGTCTATTAAGTCTTTAAGAGTCCATTAATGCTTTGTAAAATAAGTCAAACAAGCCTGAAATCACATTATTTTAATGGTGAAACATATATTGGCCGAAAATAATTCTTATAGTTTTATATTACATCACTCTTGGGTCATTATGAAGTCATAAAACACATTATATATTTAAATGGTATTTAATTTTTACCCAAAAATTTGACTGTATCAGAAAATTATGAAAAATTCCCCGTTGGATAATTTCGACGAATTGATTCTAGAAATAATATTCATTTTATCTAAATATTTTTATTAATATGCCAATTATAACTTTTAAAATAAAAACTGACATTTATCGAAAGTTCATGGGTTTTGATAAAAATGGATTTCAAACCTTAATAAAAATTACAATTGTATTCATAAAATTATACGATCATTTATATTTAATAAAAATTAATTTAATAAAAATAATAATATTTTATTAAAATATTATCTAATTCAATAATCAATTAATTCATCAAAGTAGATTTCATAGTTGAACAATAACTAAAAATTATATTTGTGCTTTAAAAACTATTTACAAGGTAATAATAATAAAATGAAAGTATTTTCATTATTATATACAAAAATAAGGTACATGAACATAGTTCTGATGTCTTGTTACATAACCCATTATTACACCTACATAAGTCCAAAGAGTATGTTTTGTGATGGTGACAGACTCTTGTGGTGGCTCGGATAACATTGCTCGGGTGGTTATCTCTATCAACATCCACTTCTCTCGTAAGAGGTCCCACTCAAGCATAACATGATGTAGCTCAGCTTGGGCTTGGTCAGGAGTGAATCCCAATGACGCCACCTTCATTCCAAGCACTTAAAAATGGGCTTCGTATGGGTTACGTCTACTGGATGACGCCATCGCTTCCATTGTCTGAGTAAATTGGATTTGTTAAAGCCATATATTTATACTAATCATGTGATCCCTGTTCAACGACTATATTAACAATGGTCATAGTTCTTAAAATAATTCTAAAATCCCAAAACATAAAACCAAAGAAGTTGAAATTTAATATAAACATTTTACATAAAGAGACATTTAATTTTATCAAGAAATATTTTCATTATTGAATGTTTGGGTCTTTACAAACAATCCATATGTCATTTGTGATTTTGAGGAATCATATGCACCCCAATATGGTTCATGGTGTGAACATTATGACTCAAAATGAGTGTTTTTATTTAAAATTAACTTTATTTTTAATAAACAAATATATGTGATTGTTTCAATGTTGAGAAACGTAAATTAAATTACATTTATACTTTAGTAAATTTATATATATGTAATTTGTGATGTGTAGGACTTGTCATTACCTCAATATAATACATGATGTTCTTAATATGACTCAAGGTGTCTTTTATCAGTTTAAAATTGATGTTCAAGTTCAAAAGGAGTGTCACTCATAGAAAACTGATAAAATAAATTTGGATTGTCTTGATAATTCAATAAAAAGATTCATCAGTCAATCATGATGTATAAGAGTTAGTACCACATAAAACTGACTCATGATGTGACCTTTATAACTCAATGTGTGTGATTATATATTAGAATTCCATTTTAGTGATAAACAGAAGTGAAAATATCAAAATTGAGAAAATGCATCCATATTGTTTTGATACATTACTGAAATGATACATAAGTTATTTTTGACCTATAGAAAATGATTTCACATAAATCTGACACCCAATGTGGTCGATATGACTTGAAATACTTGTTTTCAATATATATTTGTCATTTTAGTTTAAAAAGAACATCACTTTACCCAAAAAAATAAAAAAGGCTCAAATTTTGTTCTCATCATTTTAACTTCAATTAGTTAAAAATTTTCCTTATAATTTTTATCATATAATTTTTATGTTAATTTTCATAGTGATAATTCCTAAAGATGATCAAGAAATGATATGATTTGTAATAATATATTAAAACTCAATCCCATACACAATTTTCCTAGTATGAATCAGAGTATATGTTATTAAATTAAAGTAGAAAATTTTTGTTTAATGTATTTCATTATATTGTCAATAACATAATGATTTTTTTAATATAGGTACGTTATTTTTCTCCATATGGGGTGATTTGTTATATAATAATAGGAATAGGGGCTGAGGACTAAAGAAAAATTAACATTAATGTTTTTCAATGGCTATGATAATTTTTACTAACTCATGAAACTGTAAAAACCAATGTTTTAAATTTATATATTATTGATTTTTTATTTAATTAGTGTTATATTTTTTTCATAAAATTTCTTTATTTTCAACATGTATTTGCAATTGTTTTTACTACTGATTTTTCTATTGCGGTGTGTTGTAAATATAATAGAACACTAGAGTGTACCCCATAATCAATTACATTATTATCATTTATAATGGTATCCACTATTGTTTCTAGAAAATAAATTATAAACGTGAACATTATCATTTCTTTCCTAGAACTAATATATTCATATGGATTTAAACCGTGCTCAGGTTATCATAACTTTTTTTTGTGCTATCAATGTCTAAAATTATCATTGATGAAGGGATGTTTTGTAGTAATGGAACCTTATTCAGAATTACTTTTAATACAAAATATATGTCACTATTTGATACATCATCATCAATGTATGAATATGATTCATCAGAGGAATCATATTTCTTATCATGTTTTCTTGTTGTGACATTAATATTACCTTAAATTTGACGTGTCTCTCCACATACAATGATATTCCTCCTTAGCTTACATGTATGAATATTATTCTTGTTCTTTTTAGTCTTTATATATATATATCCATCTTTGTTATCTCACTCATTTCATAGAATCTACACATTCTAATGAATCGCTTGAATCTTTAGAGTTGATCTACTCTATGTTACCATACAATGTTCCCCAGTTGAGATAGACCAATGAGAGAGGAGGGTGAATCATTGGTTTTATTTTATGAATTTCATTTCATTATATTAAAATTACTTTGACTTTTTAAGTTTCATGATCCACTTAATAATTTCCCTCAATATCACATCATGTGATATAGAAATAATAAAAAGAGAATCACAGTCTATTTACATTGTTTTTTGGAAAAGACAACACCATTCTTTGTTGGTTATACCCCCCCCACCCGAACATGGGTTCTCCACAATAATCTCATATTAGTGATTAAAATGGTTTAAGAAGAAAATGGTTATACACCCAGAAATTGATTCTCTAAATGATTCAAGTTATACCCCCTAACAATATATCTATTCTTCCTCAGTTGGTTATATCCCCAACTTTCTCCTTCTCCTAGTTCTAACTGAGAGACTTCTTCTACTAGATCTCCAACTAAATACTTCCACATTAATTAAGGGATGATCCAATATAGGATGCTATTTTGATCTTTAACCATGATCTATCTGAATATGACATTATCATGTTCTTCATCATTTTCCTTTTAAATGATTTATGGTCTTTCTCAAGTATCTCTAATCACATATTCATGATCATTTAACTCTATGAAACTATGATCAAGATAGAATTTTTCCATCTAACAAAATTCCCGACCACAAATAATTTATGCCAGAGGTGCACAAAATTATATAAAATAAATTATATAATATGAGACTTAATCAATCTCCACTACATTTTATTTAATTATCAACTAAATTCAAGTGACCCTAATACATGAATTTCAGGGAATCTGAAATTATTATTTTATGAATCTCGAGACAGAAACCATATAACATACATTGAATATTGTTCATTATGTTTTATGTGATATTTTATTAGCTTTATTTTATCAAAAAACATCATCATGTTTGCATGATATATTTTTTGAATCATTCCATTCATTTCATTATGCATAATCCCAAATGGTTTTGAACTCCTCAATATTTCGTCACGCACAACTTGTATGAATAAACACTATCATCTTATGTTTCATAATCCATGTGTACGAATGTAAGTGTGCATGAATTTTTTACTACCTATAAATAATATTGCATGCTGCCTATTTCATTCTCACTTATTCAGTAATTCTTGATCTACATCATGAAGAATATTTCACAGATGTATAGTGAACTGTCTTATCATGCAGTACCTTTACAGAAGTAAAGATATTTAGTGCATAGTTTCTCCTAACTTTATCCAATCCTAAATATAGTTTAGTTATAAATTGGTTCATGGTGACCCAATAAAATTTCTTAAAAACCAATAGATGTATGTGTTGGGTATCTCCCAATTATGAATGATTTTTTGAAACCATTGTTCTTTTTGAAACACTACGATTTTGTGATGATCACATTGAGTACACGTGAGACTCTCCTCCAGGAAAGAAAAAATGATTCCTGGATCTCTCTTCCATTTAGGTTCCATAGTTGTTTGTGGTGCTGTATTTTTCTCTAGAAAAATGATATCTCTCTCAATGAAACTAAAACAAAAGAATGACATTAGAAGATCCCATTTTATAGATGGATTACACCTCCTCTACAACATAGATTCATCTTGTTTCCAATTCTCTAAATAATATTCCATGTTGATGCATCTTATATCTCACTAGGGTCATTCATGTTATCCCAAACATGTTCCAAAAATCATGTCGTATTATCTTCTTGAGACACAATATCATCCATTACTGTGAGATCCGTTAATAGAAGATTCCCAAAAGTCCACCTGAAACTATCTTTTATGTTCATATTTAGATCATTCATCAATTTATCACATTATGAAAAGTGTATCAACAAGCATGATTTCAGTTTGATCTCGATTTTCTCATCCCTTATGATTATCTTCTATGAAGGATGAAATCAATCAATCGGTGGACCATTTGTTCTCTAATGTAATAATGAATCACGAGGAAGAATGTTTTTAAGATGATCATTGATTTTGATAAGATGGACCAGTTCAAATCAATCTTGTAGAATGTGTTATATGTGTAAGTTAAATAACAGTGGAATATTTCCCCATATATTACATCACAAATCAATTTCTCCACTAGTCGAATACATGGTATATCATTCAAGAATTTACTACAACTCCCCATGATGGATACTAGGAATCAGCCTCAGTTACACATTTCACACACAAACAAAAACACACACTTACATGGTCATTATCCAACATATCTATTATATCCATACATGGACAATCAATATTCCCATTATCTCTTGATGGCCTTAAAAATATGCGCATTCAGAAATTATACACAGAACTAGCCACCGTGTTGCTATTGGGACAAGATGGTGATGAAGAATATAACGACCCATGATGGGGGTGAATTATGTACTTCAATAATTTTAAACAATTCAGAATGCCTCTCTTGTTTAGCAGCAAACCGTTCATTTTCTCTCAATGATTAGAAATGTGTCTAAATAAATAAAGGAAATGACGACAACCGAGTATAGTGGTTCAGATCACAATGATACCCTAGTCCATTCCATCAATGCTCAACTCCATGTGATTGGATATTTTCACTAGGTAATCTAATCATAACACCTTTAATCCTGAACAAAGTGTACGTAGTTAACACCCTTATAATAATAATTTCCAATGAAATTTTATTATTTTACATCGAACCGGTTATCCACATCTTAGTGTAGGAAGCTGGAACTTAATGTGAGATAATTTCTAAGTAGTCAAAACTCAACCAAATCAATATATATTGATTTTGTTGATGATACAAGTTGCACATCACAACTATATTAACAAATGGTAGATATATTCATATCTTCAATATAGCACAGAATCATGTAGATATTCAACTTCATTGTTGATTTCATTAAATAGTTGGTGAAAAAACACCAGAAATATGTTTAAATATGTTTTTCTCCCATGTGTATCTCATAAAAATGGTTCATCATTATTGAAAATGATAATATAATGATAAGCTGCAGTAGCAGTGATATAAATAATAGCATCTACTGTAAAAACAAGATAATTGATCAAAACATGTATATAACTAAATTGTAACTCAGAAGTCATTGAATCACATATATATATATATCACTTATTAGGTTTAATTTCCACTTCTATATATTTATTTTTCCAAACACACACTGAAATATATATATATATATATACACATTTCAAGGAATATCCTTTAAATATTTATATTTTTGGTCAAGCATCTTTAGTTCAAAAATATCCATATAAATATCTTAGAATAAATCATGAATATTTGATTTTAAAATAAATAAAAAGAGTTGTAACATAGCATAATAACAATAACTATTTACTCTATAGAATATGAGTCATTAAATCAATCATATTGAGCCTCTGAATCGATTGTAAATGATCTTTTAATATCACATTAATTCCTTCAAAACTACTGCACAAATAATGAATAATATCACGGATTTAAAACACTATCATTGAATAGTGAAACATAGGGTTCTTTAATATAATGAAAAAAACAAAAAAATTGGGTTTGACAATTTATGTTTATTAATATAAGTTAGGATGATTTACCATTTGTTTTTTCTTCAAATATGGGGTTACATCTAAATTTGGGTTTACTAAATCATAGTTTCTTGATGGCATAGAAAATAAGATTCATATGTTATGTTCTAGACCTAGGGGTTTTACCTTATGTAATTCTTACACATGTAGGGTATGAACAGTGTTTCCAAAATTTATTAAAACATTTTCCAAACACTTCAATGAATATTCGTCATGGATCAAAAACATGATAATTAGTCCATAAGGAATATTTCCATGAATAATAAATTCATGAAATTAACTTAAAAATAAACCCAATACAAAACCAAATGTTGTAATTTGTGATAATAAAAACCAAAAACAAATAAATGAACTTTTAGAATCAACATAAACTCAACAATCTCTCTCTTTGTCATGGTCACAAAACCCATGACAAAAATATTGTTTAATATTAATAATGATTTTATTCAGGAAAATCATTTTCTATAATCTCCCTTAATAAATTTTTTATTTAGATATACAAAATAAAATATCCCTATCCCCCCCAATTCATTTCAATGAAGATTATTTATCTATTTATTTTTATCCCTGAAAATAATAAAACTAAAATTTAAATTTTTTAAAAAATTATCATCCCCTTTTTTTCAAACTAACCTTTTACAAACTCTACACCCTTGTTAACATTAAAAATATAACAATATATAATATTTAGAAGGAACTATCCAAAATATTATAGTATAGGTAAGAAATTATATATCATTATAAATTTATTATTTTCAAAAAAACTCCACCTAAATCATATCAATAATGACAATCAATGAATTGGAAAATAAAATATAATGGAAAAAAATTGGCCATTTCATCACAATTAAAACATTATTCCTTAAATACTATAAATTAATAAATTTTTTAAGAGTGTAATTAAATATGAACTAAATGTAATATTATTAACAAAAATAAATTATGATCCGACAGATAGAACATAATTTTTCTAAACAATATATTTTTAGAAAGAGTATAGTAATATTAAATAAATTGAAAATAATAATTGTTAGAAAGAAGTGGATAGTTCATCCCATATTTCAAAACATAAAATTTTACCACTTAGAGAAGTTAAGACCATTGATATTCCATCTATTCTACTTTGAATATCTGCTATTCTTTGATATGAAGAAGATGAAAACTGTTCAACCACACAAACTTCAACTTATCCAGATCTAGCTTTGTATCAACTTATTTTCTGAAAAAATAATTTTTCATAGTGTTTCCCCGTTGAAATATTCAAAATAAACATTTAAGATAAAAATATTTATCATATTCTTATACTCAATTTGTAACATATCAAAATATACTTTAGAAACAGAAGTCTTCGTTAGGTCATTAACTTTTATTATTTTATAAGAAATATTTTCTTATAAACTTGAATATCATGAGTGCTTCATCTTGTTATGTTTTACATTTCAAAAACATTTGAACAAGATATTTTAATGAAAACGATTACATAAATTTTTTTATAAAAAATAAAATGTTTGGTTCGAAAATATTAGATGATGTATGAATCTCTTTAGCTGAGAAAATATAGATTATTCATTACATATTACATAATAAGAGTATTACATTTTTCTTAAATAATTTAAGAGTTTTTAATAATATGAAATATAATGAGAAGAATTATTTAATTATAATTTCTTTATTTTTAAAATAATTTAAAAATAACATATTAGATAGATGTAAATTTGAAAATATGTTTTTATAAAAAAATTAATGTAGCATAAGTGTAAATTTTTTAAAGCAAATACTTCCAAAGTATGTCACATTATTATTGAGTATTTTTTATAAGTAACAACTTTTGAATTTTTCACTCATTCTATATATACTATAACATACTTCCATTAACAAATAACATAATGATTTAAAAATGTAGCTTTTTGGGGTATTCCTTCATAACATCATATAAAAATTCTTTTTTTTAATAATTTACTTTAGGTTCTAGCATTGTTAGCAATTAAATTTCTTGGTAACCAAATTAGTTTATTTTTAGTAGTAATTTTATTATAAATGTCAAATAGTTATTTTGAAAATTAATTATTAAAAATACCGGAAATTTTAGGTTTTCGAAAATGAAAATAATTTTCTTAATGACCATTAATACATAAATAAAAATAATTTAATAGTAGACACTTTTTTTTATTTTAAATAGGAAAAATGTAATTCTTATATATTTATGGTCTTTCACTATTACTTACTATTCAATATTTTTTTTGGTATTTTATTTTTACCATGGATTTGATTTAATATAATTCCACATTAATCAACATTATAGTGGCGTGTTTTAAATCAACAACTTCAACCAATAGTTATTTAATTTTAATATTATGTAGATAAGATGATTTTGAACAATTAAACTTTAAATCTAAAATAGGTTTTGACATATTTTATTTATCAAAAAGAAAACTTCCATATGAAATATTAATTTTTCTATGAACTTTATTTAACAATTCATATTTTTATTATATAATTTTTTTTCAATTCATCATATGATAATTTTTTACAACTGGAGTTTTGAGTGTAATAAGATTGTACCTCATGATCTATATATACAATTAGGCATACAATTTTCATTGTAATCTCAAAATAATAGTTTATAGAAGATTAATTATTTGAACCATATGTATTAATCTTGTTGGAGTTCATAATTTTATTTCCATTTCTTTTATAGTTATCTTTCTATTGAGCATTTAGTAAAGAAAATTTTTCCTTTGTATGACCTTTTCCTTACATTCACTTCATCTATTATCATAAGCCCCTTTTTTCTTCTAATTTAATAGTATTTAATCATTCATCGATAGATCTCATTAATCATTAACTAAGAATGATTATTTTAATTCGATGATTCATTCATAGTCGTTTTGAGGGCATCTTCTTCAAGTTTAATATGATTTTTATCTTTGGGATGCATCTTATATTCATACATCATTGGAGTCCAATCAACTCCTGCATAGAAAAAATTATTATAGGGGTAGATTTAGGAAGAGCAAAGGATTTTCCATTCCATATATAGTGTAATAATATAAAAACATTTAATGATTTCTTTGATTGTGAAATAATATTTCCAAATGCAATAACATCAATGACTATTTTTATCAATTGTCCATTAATTTGGGTGATGGTTTCATCCTCATTATTTCTAAAAGTATCAATCCTTAATTTTAATGTAGTATACTTTAATTGTCTGATGTATTTTGTTCCTTCATAAGAAATTGAAATCCTCTCAAACATCTCATATATTGTTGGAAACTGTGATAATTGATTGAATTAATGAGTTCCTAAACCACACACAATAGAATTTATAGATTTTAAATTTAGATCATATTCCCTTTCTTGATAATTTCTCTAAATTTTCGTGATCAAAATTTATGATTTCCTCAGGTTTATATACCTTCATGTAAACCCTCATAACCTGAATTTATATTTATATGATCATAAGGATTTTTGAGTATCCATAATTTTCACCATTAAAATATGGAGAATGAATTATAGACATACCATCTCTAGAATCAATCATTTCTAGATTGGAATAACTGAATCTTTAACTCAGGAGTGTTATAGCCAAAAAAATAGATGAATCTTAAATAGAAATTTTTTTGAATAGATATAATAGAATAATATAAAAAAGATCACCTCCTTTGATTTCAATTGTTGATATAAGAAAAACAAATCATGAATAAATCATAATAGTTCAGCGTTCTCTGTGAATCTAATTGTTAGGTTGAGATGTTGAAGAAAAAGATAAACACACAAGATGGTGATAAATTGTGAACTTTGAAAATTTTAAATAATTTTTAATGAATCTTTCCTTTAGTAGTTTACCATTCCTTTTATCTCAAATATGAAAGAGAAACAAAAATAAATATATGAAAAAGAACACAATGATTTATAGTGGTTCCGAGCACAAATATCCCCTAGTCCAATTCACCAACACTCAACTCCATGAACATAGAGATTTTCACTAGGCCATCTTATCCTCATAGCAGTAATAAAAAAACTATGTATAATCAGTTGACACCATTATAATAATACTTTATAAACCCTTCGAGTTCTTTTAGATGGAATTAGTTATACACATATTTCTCATGGAGCTAACACATAATTCCATTCTGAGTTTAAGTATTATAAACTCCAAAAAATTAGTAGATATTTATTTGGTTTTTAATAAGGGTATCACATAATAGTTTTAGTAAAAAATAATAGATGTATCTAGATCGTCAATATATAAAATCTACAATTATATCATAAAATTCACATACTATTTATTTAAACAGTGACAAAAAACACGTGACAGATGAAAAAAATGTATTTTTTCAAAGTGTCACTCTTAAAAATGCATCATAATTATTGAAAATGAAGATATAATGATAATTTGTAGTATTAGTGATAAAACAATAGCTACAACAATAACAACGAGACGAAATATCAAAACATGAATATATCCCGATGTAGCTCTGAAAGAAACGACACACATTTATATATATATATCACTTTTTACATATAATCCCCACTCATGTATATATATTTTTACTCAATCACACACACACTCACCCATATATATATGTATATATAGATTAAGGATATCTCAATATTTATATTACTGGTTGAGCATCTTCAAGTCAAAATATCTCCTGAAATATTGTAGTCTTAATCATGAATATTGAATTCAAAAACATTCGAGAGAGTCATAACATCCAATAATAATATTAATTCATAAATCCATTTAATAATAGTTTTTAAATTGTTAATAATTAGACTTCAAAACATTTATAAACGATCTGTAAACAAATCTTTAATTCTTTCAAGTCCATTGCATAAACCACGATTAATATTGTCGATTTGAAACTCCTTTTTTGAATAGTAAAACCTAGGGTTTCTTTATGTAGTGATTAAAAATCCAAACAAAGGATTTGACAATGTATTGTTTTTCATAATAGTTGTGTTGATATACCATATTTTTTGCCTAAAAAATAGTGTTTCTTCCAAAAGTAGAGTTATTGAACCATAGTGTAATGACCCAAGTATTTATAGAATAATACATTATTATTTCTATTTATGATTATAAATAAGATAATAATTCTACATTTAAGGGGGACTCTTTTTTAGATATCATAATCGACACGCAATAACTGGGTTCTCTGAAATGTTATGTTGCACCCAACATCCTGTAATACTAAAAAATAATATAATAATATTATTATTAAATTAAATTGTAGTTAATGCCTAGCCCTTATAATGGAAAGAATAAATAGTCTCATTTGAATTAAGAAAATTTTGTTTAAACTGGTAAAAATAATGATTCATTGGTAACCAAATTTATTATAAATTAAAATAAAAACAAATTTAATATAAAGGATATGTTTTTATAAAAACCTATTTAAAAGAGATGAATTGTGTTTATAATTTCATATCACTCATTATGGATTATTATTTAATGAAAAAAAATATTTTAAATATTCAATTTAATGTTTTAAATTCATTTTTTATGTTCTCCAGATATGATATAAGAACAAATTCATTTTTTTCAGATAAAATAATTATTTCTCAAAAAATGTAGTTTTATCGCCTTTTCATGTAGAACCATTTTTAAATATAGTTTTGGGCTAAATTTTATTTTTTATTTGAAAAAAATAAACTTCTACATTATAATTGTTACATAAAAATTTACTTTGGATTATTTTTTTATGTTTTCTTGATAAATATCATGTTTTGATGTTTAGTAATAGTACACAAAATTTTTATTGAAAACAACTTTTTCAATTGAGATAATTTATATGGTTAAATAAAATTATTTAACGGTTTTAAAGTATAAATTAACTATATTTTTATCATTTAAAACTATTTTATCCATTTGATGCAATTTATTATTCAAATTGGACATAAACACGTTCCAATATTTTGATAGTTATTACTTCTAAAAACACGCTATTTGGTTTTGACAAAGGGAATAAATTATAAATTTATTACTGAATCTTCTATGTTTTGAAATTGGAAAAATGGATTCCATATTTGGAATCATATGTTCTAAATTTTTAAAATTGGTACATTTATTTTTGTTACATTATGAGTACTAAGTTCAGTAGTTATTTTTATTTACCATAGTAAAGGGGTAAATTAGGTCAATAAGGGTAAACAAATATTATTATAATAATATAAAACTGCCCTAAAATGTGTCATAATCATTTCAAATTAGATATGGTCAAACCTGGGAAACCTTGGCTCCATTTTTGGGACCCCATGGATACACTCGGGATAGTAATGGAATTTTATAATAATTAATTTATTGTAAAGAGAAAAATTACATAAACATGTATCTTTTACTCAAAAATATTATACGGGGTTAAATATGTGATATATTCAACTATAAATATTAATTAGAAAGATAAAAGTATATCCTAAATAATAATTTTTTATTTATAATTATTATACATTGAATAAATAAATTTAATTACGAAAAAATGAAGATGTCGTGATTGCTTCAATAATAATGATTTCAAATAAATGATATTATAAATAATAAAATAATGATAATTTGAATATATTAATATCATAAATGAATTTTATGGATGATACTAGAAAATAATATTTGATTTAATTCCGTTTTTTAAATGGAATAAATTTTTTATGACTAACAAAAATCAATTACTTTATAGAGTTAAAATTGTCATAAATGAGTTTTTAAAAAAATTGTAATTTTTTAAATGGTATAATCGTCATAAAAAACTAAGATTTCGCCAACTAACTTTTATATTTTAAAAAATTCATTAATTATCCACTTATGGTTCTAGTGACATTTTATATTAAATATATTAGGTTTTCATTAATAATAAATGAGGCTTCGACCCCAACATTTTATAAAAAAATACCTTTCTATAGTGCCCCTCTTCCCTCTTATAAAAGGGAATCGCCTATACCCAATTTCTCACACCTCTCAAGACTCTTGGATCGTCCAAAATAAACTAAAATAGTATTTCAACATCTATACCTTTCTCTTATAAGCCTTACCATGGTCATAAGGCAATTAAATAATTCCTTTTAGCTCAAATCAATGGGAGTTACCCAATTTAGATTTAACGTCTTCTCTCAAATTCTTTTCTTTTATTTTCCTTCTCCACTAAATATATTGTTATTATTAATTTATTACATAAAACCATCATAATCATAAATATAAAAGGATATTTTTATTATATATATCATATCTAAACATACAGACACCTCCATCTAATGGATATAAACATACTATTTCTGTGGATGACGAATTGTTAACTCATGAAACGATGATTGTTCTATTATCCCCAACCACCTCTCTTGGTGGCTATTATGATTTCACTATATTTATATATGATATATATTTTATTTATATTATCTCAATGCTAATTTTTTTTATATAAATCATACATTTATGCATTCAATAATGTGTAAATAAGATAATTTCATTTGAGGAAGTGCAGACTACCGCCCCCTCAAAGTGATAGGAATTGATCATTCCATACATAGATCATATAAAGTATGAAGTTAATGAACATATGTTACACGTATAAAATATTATATTATAAAATAATTATAATATATCTCTGTATCATTAGTTTTCATACCATTAAATATTAAAAAAATAAAAGTAGCATTAAATATTAAATATGGCTTACTGTATCCATGAACTATTCATTTCATTTCTTATATACCAATGATATGTACTATTATAAATATATATATATATACTGGATATATATGATATTTTAATCATGAGATAATGGAACTTTGACCACATGGATAATTTTTAGTTATAACATGTTCATTTTTGACTCATGTACCAAACATCAACAAAATATCCAATATGAACTCAATTAATTAACTAATTTATAAAACATGGTAAAAATTTATATAAAATGAATATTAAAATTTAAAAAGTTCATAAATTCAATATAAATTAGTTTTAATTTTTTATTCAATAATATAAATAACAAATGAGGCAAGTCGGACTCCATGTAAGGGAACTTCTTAACCCAATTTCCATTCATTGGGTTAATATTATAATTCTTGATTATGTCGTGCTATAATTATGTTAGAAATAAATTTTGATATAATATGTTTTCTTTATACTTGATTTATGTTTATTTATAGTGAATTCACTTTATCAGTCTATTTTTTTAACAAAATGACCTTTGTTTGATACTTCATCTAAATCTCCTTTAATTGAGACATATTTTTTATTATACACAGTATTTTTTCTATTGGTGTATGATTATATCGTTTTTAGTTTAATTTTATTCATTTTTTATGAAAAGTAATATTTTTTAACAAAGCCTTTCACTAAATAACAAAAGAAGTGTTTCTTTTTAACGTATGTAGAGACAACAACAATTCTTCCACCCTGAGAATTATATAATATTCGGAATCATAAAAAAGTCCTATCGTTTTGAAAAGGAAAAAAATTCCATATACCCTTTTTATGTATTTTTGTATTGGAAATGGTATCGGGAAATCATTGATTATGTAAATATATTGAAATGATATATTGTGATTGAAATGTTCAAATATTATCTACCCTTTATGTTTGTTATACATGTTATGATTATGTTATGATTCTATGGAATTGATTGTGTATACGAGTGGTTTCATGATAAACCAGGGGAGGGTGAGCCCGATATACCTCTCCAATGCACTAGGAAACGTGATGTAGGTAAACATTAATGTTTCAATTACGATACCTATGGAATATACTGCAGTGGGTATTTCAAACGTAACTCCCTATGTGGTTGTGAAAGCTACAATGTAAGTATGTTACATATGCCACAAGTTACCTTTATAATTTAGGATTTCTATGTGTTATTCATAAATCGTATGATTACATGAGTTATATTAAAGAGATTATGTTTTATGATTTAAATGTATGATTTCATTGATTTTTATTTTTTGATAGAATAATGTTTTCATTCCTTATTTTATAACCCATACTGAGCTTTTTATGCTCATTCGTGTTTTTTGAAATGTTTTTCATATAGTATAAGGAAGGGTAAGTGAAAAAAAATGGTATAATATTTTAATCAATAAAACTAATTAATTTTTTTATTTATATAGTTTTATTATTGTGAAAAAATTAGATAGATTATAAGTGTATACTTTGTAATATTTGATATTTAATGTAATAGTTATGGCCTAATTTTGTAAAACACTAAACCTAAAAAGATCATCAGTGTGAATTTTTTACATCACTCAAGATTAAGAAATGATTATGGATGGGGCCTTAGAGTTGGTCTTATTAGGAGGTTTATATAACATTAGATTTTATGGTGTTATTAAATGCTAAGTTAAATTACCCTAACAGTTAGAATATTTTAAAGATTTATAGTTATTTTATGTAAAATGAATGTGTTTAAGAAAACATGAATAAGTATATCTTAGTGTTTTTCCTCCTCATAAAATAGTATACAATGATTTTATTGATGTAATCACACTGACCTTTTTGGATTTAGTATATGGATGGTTCTAACTGGAATCAATGTACCAATGGATGTGAATAAACTACTGTGGTTTTCAAAATAAGAAACCAAATGAAATAGGAGCTACAATGATAACTCTTGTGGTTATTCTCAACCAACTATCTGGAGTAAAGATTGAACACTTGAACATTGGTCATTATTCTCAGGCATCATGTATGAGAAAAAAATCCCAAAGGGACTTCAGGTAATAATCATATATGTAATTATATTCAAAAACCTATGTATCATGAATGTGACAAGAAACACCTACGAAAATTCTTCAAAGGGGCGAGAAGATGATAAAGATGTGGTAATTATGTTCATAAATAAATAACATATCACGGATAATGGAAGAATTTAGTTGACTCTAGAAACGGGAATATATTCATTACGAGGGTTCAATTGAATGATTTATATGTGGTGAGCATGGTCATTATGCAAATGGATTTCCTAAGAAGAAGGTTCGAGAATGGGATTAGCAGGACCATGGAAAATATGTTTACCAATTCTTAATTTCATTCCAATTGAAGATGAGGATACTGAAAATGACAAATGAAAGGTATGGATTATTTCTTAGCCCATGTTTTGGCATTATTTAATCATAGGACATAATGCATGATTTGTTTTATAAGAAATAAGTAAACAAGAAAAAGATGGAATAACACGGAAAAATGATTATGAAGATTGTTCAATGACTAAGATGTCTACATTTTAGAAATTTAAGAGTTATGTTGGATCTATGGATGATGATATTTCTAAATGTATTAATGATGAGCTTACATTGGAAGACGTCATTTATTTGTAACCCGTATGTTTTTTCAATTGAGAAAAAAGCATCTTTCATTTTATGGATATTGTTATAATGAACCATTTGGGTTTATTTGAAGAAATTATGAGTTATTACTTTTTGGATGTTAAATTTGGGGTATGAGATAACTTTTGAAGTTATAATATTTTATGGTTATTTTTTATTAATTTATAGAATTTTTGGGGAATGTTGTAAAATTATATAGTTTTTGAAAAAGGACAACATTCAAACCATGTGGCAACCCGTCGTGTTAGACAATGTTACCAGAATCAAACCACAACCAATGTGCAACTGAGATTTATCACCTATAACTGGCCTATGTGAAGTCTCTAGTTAGTATGAGTTATTATTTTCAGTTAAATGATATTATGGATCAAGAATAAGTTGATTTTGGAACTTATGTTTCATCAAATGGATATACATAGTATAGTAAAATGATTTGAGGATTAAGTGATAAATGTTATTTTGGAAGACAATTGTTATTTAGAGAACCCTATATGCCTAATGAAAATATAATTCAATGGGATTTTATTTGAGGATTAATGGTTGAATTTTATTTTGGAATAGAATATGTATTTATTTTAGACTTATATAAATTTTGGTTATTTATTAAAATTATTAACCTATCATATAGAATATTTGATTAGGCTAATTGCTTTATTAGTATGAGACTTTAATAGTAGTTGATATTATTTTGAGATAAATGTTAAAATTTATCATTGGAGATCGTGTGGTAAAATTATTTTGAGTTTTGGTATTCAATGTCAGTTTTGATTATATTGAATAATTTTAAGGGAAATTGTGTATTGAATGGTCTTTGTTAATCTTTGGGTATTTTAGGATGAGTTTTTATTATAAGAGTAGTCTTTCTTTTTATAATGAAATATTATCTTTAGGGATTATCTGATCTTGTACTAACCATTTTAATTTTTCCTAATGTCTAAATATAGGAGAAATATATAATTTATCTTTTGGGGATAATGTGATTCTTTAGAAGTTTAGTCTAATACTTCAGGTGTGACCAAGTCATCTTAAATAGTCATCATTCGAAGAAAAGATGAGTTTGTTGTAGAAGTTTATTAAATGATGAAACTCTACATGAAAAGTAAGTATATTTCCTTATGTTCATAGTAAATATCATAAATAAATTTCTCAAATTTATGAAAAGGAACATAAAACAAAATCATTGTCTGTTTACAAGTCATATAGAGGAATCAAATATAGTTTAACACTTTATAAGTTTATGTTTTTCAGATTTTTAACATTATCCTAATCATGTTTTCTATCACTATCCATCAGAACATGATGGTTTGATTCCCTTCCATATCCATGTTTTTCTACATGGAATCCTAGTATGTGTTATCTTGGGTGACCTTTATACTTTTGTTTGTTTCTTTTAATATGATAGTTTTATTGAATATTTTTCCAATGTGGGTGATGAAACATGTATCCTTCAAAGAGTATAAAAAATGACAAAGGGAAATTTCTTAGAAAGGACACGGTAAAATACTTTAACAAAATCATGATTTGTAAGGGGAAGAGCTTTGGTACTCCCTAGTCACACCCAAAGGGCGTCAGCGCGCAGCCTACATGAGCGCCATCCATCTGTCGCACAACCTACTTGCGTGCACAAAGTCCTTTCACCCATGTTCATATATTTTCCAATAATTATACCCTTGGGGAGTTCATTAGTATGGAAGAAATTCTATGAATCCAAATTGATCCTATGGTCACCTTAGTGGTTTGTTAAAGTCCTCCAAAACTATCAAGGTATTTCTTCAACACATGAAGGGGAGTAATTGACAGAGAATCAAAGGAATTAATTCCTTTTTAGTGTTTTAAATCCATAACACATGTGCACCTAAAGCACCCAACCTCACAAAATCAAATACCCTTGCACACCACCTTTTCCATTCATAGGAATTTGAGTTCCCCACTCCTGGGATCACCTACGAATACTCCTAATGGATTGAGCCAGGTCTTGCACAAGTATTACCATAATCGGTTTCCATCTCTTAATTGAACATTTGCAGTCAAAATCCTACTTTCACACTAATACATGCGCACTCTTGCCAACTTGGGCGCCAATATTTTATTAAATTCCTCTCCTTAGTCTACAAGCCATCAAGACCTCCCCAATGCCATTCATTGAATGGCTTCTTTTTCATTGGATCCCTTGCTTGAAAGGAATTGTGTTGAGACCACCACATAAACCTCTCGAGTTATCAAAATGTTGGGAAAGGCACGTCATTGTGTCTTCTATTTGAGTTTGTATTTCCACAGTAAGAGGATTCCAACATTCGTTTCATAATAGGGTTAGGATTCATAGAGTTATTGTGTGTTTTAATATCTATAGTCACATGGAGATCTCTCCCAAGAACAGTGCTGGGATGTTCCTAGTTTTGAGAATTTTGGTTTAGGTCTTGACCTCCCCGTTCTCGAAGGGATAGAACCTCAGATATCTTGTGGGGAAGGTAATGATCACACTTTTTTTCATACACGGAAAGGAGAAATCTCCCTCCCATACCAGGATAAATTTTAGGGCATCCATCCTAATGTAAGACCATAACCTTAACCCCTTCATCATTTCATTAGACCCTTGTCCAATGTCATTTTAATAGAGGGAAGGCTTGTCCCCTCTCCCTCTTCCACCCTCAGTGTTGAAGGCATGCCCTATTCCATAAGAAGGGGAGGAAAAGTGTATGTCTCATTAGTGATTATTTCACATCCTCTTATTTCTCACACCATGCATGAATCACATGGGCTTAGAGATTCGTGATGAATACATCATAGCCACAAACACTCATGTCCAGTGAACTACAAGAACTTTGATTCCAACCATAATTAAGATATATAGGAAGCCTTATCAAGGCCCGAACTCATTTGATATTCTCTTCATGTATCCAACCCTAATTCTCATTATTTGGGCATCCTCTTTAGGAATAATACCTAAATTAAAACCTTCAAATCATCAAGGAACCCTTTTCAAGAAATAAGACCAAACTCATTTCTCTCAAAGTACTATACTCTAATATGAGATTCATTGAACAATGTGGGGTCTAATTCCCATCCAAAAGGGATATGTAGGAATCATATTTGAGGTTCAAACCCAACAATTCAAATCAAACCCATTCTTCTTGGGCCATACTCCCAACATTGTATAATTTTACATGGATGCCCATATTATTTCCAGGTGCCTTGGGATACATAGGTATAAGTACCACACCAAACATTGACTAAGGAACTTTCACTTAGATGTCTATACCACAAGGAATTAAACTGTACAAATAGCTCATTATCATATGACCATAAAAGGTATAATGATTCCTATTAAGCGGAACTGAACTATGAGAGTTATGATTCCTTTCATAAGTATACAATGGTAACCCTTTTCATGTGTACTATCCCAATATCAAAACAAACATTCATCTCCCTGGATTATAGTAAATTCTAGAGTGCCCCCCTGCATGGCATAAAAACTAGTATCATCATAATGATGATTAAAATAATATCTAAAAAGTATATGAGAGGATACCATTTATGGAGAATCTTGAAAACCTATAGGTATATCAATTAATGGAGAACCTTGAATACATACATATGATTCTAATTATTACACATGTTAATAAGGGATAGAAAATTCTAAGGAAAACTTATCTTATACCTTTTTAATTTATATGGATTCATGAAAGTATCTTATATTTATAAAGAAAGCCCCAGGGTAGACAATAATTCCCCTGAAAAGGGTGTGTTGAGTCCAACATCCAATCCACTCAACCAATGCACATTACTATGTATTTTAATGGTAAAAATTAACAAATGTATGCCTTTCGAAAGAACGGACCCTTTAGATAAAGAAGTATTGGATGTTTCTAGTTCCAGGAATAAATACAATTGATACTACCTAGAAGTAGTGATTCTTAAAAATAGAACACATGATTCATGGAACTACGAAACCAAAATGGTGAACCTTGCGTGAATATTTAACTATGTTAATAATGATACCTACCTGCCAGACCCCTATCAGTTGATAAAGGAAGGATATACAATAAAATCAATAATGCATGTATCCATCTAACGAGATGTCACATTAATGGATTTTATTGTGGCTGTTTTCATGTTTTCCTGACCTCTACTCATATTGGATCTTCATCCATGGGAAGGACGCCATCGCCCACCAAGCATCTTCAACACTGGGTCTATAATGTGATAGAAAATGAGTGTCGTTAGCATAGTATAATCCCTACATTGGAGGCTTCCCGACATTCCCTCAAGGTCAATAAAAATCCTTGATGATCCATCGATCAACAAACGATGGTTGAGAAGTAAACAGTACCATCCACCATTTTCAACTTTTTTAGGTCCTTATCCCCAGACTGCAACAACCAGTCCCACTTATATTAGAGGTAGTTAGATCAAGAGGTCACTCGGGGTCTCAATTCAAGGATTCATGGGTCCTTCATGGGGACTCCCACCAAAAATCGCCGCGAGCAGAATTGTGTGATAGTGAATTCCCAAAATTATGGGGGTGTTGCCTCTGGATGTTCATCCTAGGTCTCTCAGACCTGGACATGTAGGACGAACCGCTGGGGACAACATCAAATTAACATGGATCAGTTCCTTACCTCTTCCCCATTCCAAGAAGTCAATCATCCTAACATGATGGCGAACAACGAGCGGGCACATACTCTTGTACGTCCATATTTTTCTACCAAGAAGACTCATCTAAAAGCAACCCACCAATACCAAAAGGTAAATCTTGTGGAGTTCTGTGAACATGCACATACACATGCTTACTAGTAATCAGCCAGTCAGAAGGATCATCTGACTACATTTAATGAAACCTACCAATCCTATGTGGTGGCAACTAGTAAACTTGAACATAAACATGTTTACAATCCCCAATTTTTCTAGTAGTATAATCTTCTAGTATTAAAGGAATTCAATCTATAATATTTGCCGAGAATCAACCAGTAAGAGAATATGCCTAACAGCATTCATCATGCCTGCCAACTGTCTCGTTTGGATGCACTCAGAAAAGTGAGTCGGAAATCTCTAATGAAAAATCTATGTTAGACCCAACTCTCTTCCCCCATGCATGAGTACTGTAAACACCCATTCATAGGAAAAGGCGGAAAAGAGATGGCACTTACACCTACTCTTGATACTCAATGGACATATATTCTTGTTTTAGTTGCTGAAGTCAGCAAACATATCTTATCAATGTTGAAAGGGCACACACAAATTATTGCCCATATTCTGGAATCATGCCAAGATACTATAACAACTACCTCAGAAAAACCAGGGGAACATACACATAAATCTATCCCCACACATGGAATGAGACATTGGAATTCCATATCAGAGTAGATACACACCTCTGTTCTACTACAGTATGGTCTTGGGGCATACTCCTCCATATCATACAGAAAACAAGATTGGGAAAATACACCCATTCCAATATGAGGTAATTTGTCTGTTTCGGTAACCACTCCACGGCTGGCACAAACACTTTCCCAGGATAACCACTTCTCCCAGGAAGTGGTCCTAACTATGTGTATGATAACCTCGAAAAATAAATTTTGTCAAACAGAGTTGGGAAATAAAGATTCAAACTAAAATTTGGATCCTCGTAAAGCTTGAGTTCTTGAAGCCCTCAGACATTTATTTGTTATAGCTCAAGAACCTACCCTTTCATTACCATATTATTGGAGTGGAAGTAGTAATTCGGAATTTCTTATTAGACACTTCATTACGAATTATTTCTTCATGAAAAATCTATAGAAACACAAGACTTTTACAAATAACATTAAATGATTTTAAGCATAGTTAATCATCAGAGTACAAGCCAAGGATCGTTAAATATAGTGTCTTGGAAGACAAGGTACACATAACATATAACGAGGGGCTAAAAAACACATCTTTATTTAATTTCCATAAAGAGATCCAAACATACTTTGATCCCTTACATCTGCATAGGGTACCATGGAGAACAAATGAACAAAGTGGAGAGGAGAAAAGCCCAGTAAAGGAATCAACATAAGGATACATCATAAAAACATGAGATAGGAGGCATGATATAAATATATTCAAAGCATAGAACTTATGAAATCATATCATATATTCTTGTGATCATATACACATGGAATCATATAAATTTGGTAGAATCAAAACATTTATTTAGTATAGGTCAAGGCTACCACCAATCCCATTTCAAATCCATCTCATGAGACCTAACATTACCCAATGAATTGGAGCACTATCTAGTCGCACCCATATCAAAATTTTCATGAATATTTTTTCCACGTAAATAATCTTTCAACACCAATAATCATTCATAATCAACCATACATAATCATACGGGTACCCATATAAAGAATTAGTTTCCACAACAATGACATAAATCGTATTCAATGGGCGTATCATGAAAGTGTCCATGAATGAAAGGAATAATAAATGGACATTAAATAGGAATATATCATGGAACATTATGTCAAAAGTGAGTGACCACTTGTAAGAAATTTATTTGGGAAATGTTATCATTAAAACATTTTGTACGGTTTTAAGGAAAATACTATAGAGCTTTTAAAACTGAAAGAAGAAAAACTGTATATATAAAACAAGAAGTGAACCAAGAAGGTTCTCATAATAAAAATACGGAGTTTATAAAGAAAATGGTGTCTTAAAATAGAATATAGAGGTCACTTTAAATCATTTTAGAATTTGGGAAGTTCCCATAAAACATGATTGCTTAACAGGGGTATCAAGGTGGGATTCAATAAAAAACATGTTCATCCCGAAAAGAAAATGAGGTATTTATATTGGAACATGCCTTTGGATAATATAAAAATTATTTATAAGTGGTACTTAAAAATAAAATACAACTTTGTTTTGGTAAAAATAAGGATAGAGTAACCCGAAGGAATTAAAGAAGCTCGAGTAGAATCCATTACGGTTTATTGACATGGTATCTGGTTTAACTATGTGGACTTGATGAGAGAGATAAAGGGTTCTTAATTACTTATAAAACATTAGGGTAGTATGGGGGAGGTGAGAAAACATACCCCATCACGTGGTATTACACAAAAAAATCATATCATAGAGAGCAATCTTGTTTATGATTGTAAAGGAGAGGATCCCTTACCTTATATTTGTTGGTGTTCTCCACTTGTTATTAAAGACCTGAATAAACAAATTAGGCATATTAATTAATAATTCCCTAACCTATTATATATTTAATTTATTTATTATAACCCATTTTATTTCATTAATTTCCTTCTTGATTAGTGATAAGGAATAATTTCTTTGTTTGGGCTCATTTCTTCAATTGGTTTTAAAAGATCCATTCACTTATATTCAAGTTCGGATTAACATGGAAGATTGAAGTGGTTGTCCAGAAATAAGGTTATATTATATTAGTGAACATATAGGAGATTAAATGTTTTTATATTTAATTTGGTTAATTATATTGAGGTCAAATTATTATATAAAACCAAAGTGACAACTATTTCTGTTATTTGGTGGGTTTGATTAAAAAGAGCATATTTAGCATTATAACATAATACCATTTGTAAAAAATTATTATAGAACAATAATATGATATATTACATAAATATAATCTTGTTCAACCATAACCAAAATTGTTTCATGGCCAGATTTGATGATGATAATAGAAATTCTTAAATTGTTGTCCTGTTATGTGCTAATTTTGCACATCTCAAACGGTGCTTTTATTTCATTCAAAAATTAGGTGAGGAAAGGGGAGAAGATAATGAAGTATCCCATTAGAATAATATCATTACAATAAATTTATCATGAAATAGTGATCATACCATTTTGGTGAAGGGAGGTGAGGAAAGAAACAAAAAGAAAAGAACTTAAATGAAAAGAAGGAATTGGAAAGATGACTTTACCTCTTGAGACTTCCTCCTTTGAGAACCACTGAAAGGGATAGGTTTTGGTATTTTGAAGAGGCAAGGTGCTTCTGGACGAGGGGGAGGAACTTGTGGAGTGATTCGGTAAGAATATTGGAATGTCCCAAGGCTTGAGATGAGTGAAGAGAAGAGGGAGTGGGGGGGGGGGGTTATAGTGGAGGAGAGGAGGGTTTTCATAATTTTTTAATCGCTAGTTTATTATTTCTTCAGAAGACAAGGAATAGTATGTATTCCATGACAAATAATGGTAATTAATGCATGTGACTACGATACAAATGGTCATACATAAGAATATCATCCTCAATGTCTCAATTAAAATTTTTAATTATCAGATTCTACTATTCCTAAAAAATTGAAGTATTTCTGAAAAATTCCAGATATTCACCATAATTTTTTTTTGATGTGTAGAATCCAAAAATGAAGTCCATTTTTTAAAAATAATTTTCTAAATATTATTAATTTAATATTTAATAAAAATTATATAATATTATTATAATCCATTTTTAAAACATTCATTAAATTATTCTAAAATACAGGTATATCATAATTCCATTTGAATATTATTTTATGACTATCATATGTAAGGTTTCTATTCATTAGAATATTTCAATATTCATAAAGGTATGTTACTATTCATAATGGTAGGTTTCTATTATCCAAAAATTATTTTTTTCTTATCAGACTACAAATAGCTTACTGATTGCAACCATGTATATTACATTTTAAAAATTACAATCACAGAAGTGACAAACTTTTTTTCCAAGGCCACATAGCACTTATTAGTTCATTATGTTTTGTTTTCATGTTATTTTATGAAATATTTATAGGAACAAAAATTTACATTGAAATCTATTGGTCATTAAATTATTCCCCATTATGAAATTTCTCCCTCGAAATTTCGTTTTACATTTAAGGCCATTAACAGGTGAGGGTACTTCTCCTTCATCGCCTCCTCCGGTTCCCATGTTGCTTCATCAAACATTTGGTTACTCCAAAATACATTGACAATGTGGGTTGTATTATTACATAGAACCTTATGTATTCTGTCTAGAATCATCATTGGATGCTATTTATAAAAGAGATCATCTCCAAACTATTCCACCTCAGAGTTCATTACATGTGGGGGATTGGGTATATACATCAAAAAGAGTGATACAAGAAACACATCATTATATCGAGTCATATTCAGAGGAAGTGCAAGCCGATATGCCACGTCTCCTATGCGGTCAAGGATCTCAAATGGTCCAATGTACCTTTGGATTAGCTTCCCATTCTTTCCAAATCTCATGAATCACTTCCATGGTGATATTCTACGGAAGACTTTATCCCCAACATCGAACTCAATGTCCCATCGATGGTTTTTAGAATATCACTTTTTCAGACATGGAGTAGCTTTGATGTTTTTCGAGATGACTTGAACCATATCCATCATCACTTGCACAAGATCAAGGCCAAGTAGCTTTTGTTCTTCAACTTCATCCCAAAATGATGGAGTTCTACATCGCTTTCCATACAGAGCTTCATACGAAGCCATATGAATACTCGAGTGGAAGCTATTGTTATATGAGAACTCAACAAAAGGGAGATGATAATCCAATCCATCATTGAATTATAAATAGCATGCTATTAGAATATCTTTAAGTGTCTGAATAGTCCTTTCAGATTGGCCATCAATTTGGGGATGATTGGTCGTGATGAAGTTTATTTCAGTACTCAAAGCATGTTAAAGACACATCCATAATTTAGATGTGAAAAATGGATCATGATCATGGGAAATTGAGAGTGGAACACCATGTAATCTCACCCCGTCCATCACATATATTATTTCAAGTAGTTCATGAGAGATTTCTTTCTGAATTGTGATAAAATGGGCTGTCTTGGTGAGTCGATCAACCACAAACCATGTAAAATTATTTCCCTTCAACATCTTCAGGAGAACCATGAAAAAGTCCATTGTGTCATTATCCCATTTCTACATGTGTATAGGCAATGGTTTCATCATACCTTTGTACTTTCGTTGCTCTTCTTTAACATTCTAACATACCAAGAACCTTGATATATATTCTGCAATCTCATTCTTCATGTTATCCCACCAGAAGTGTTCTCGGAGATCATGATACATCTTGGTACACCCTTGATGGATAGAGAATATTGATCTACGTGAATTTTCTAGTAGATATTTCTTTATCCAAGGTGATGAAATCACACAAATTTCTGTTCCAAACCAAATCACCCCATCATCATTGAATTGGAACTCTTACAACATTTTTTACTTTACTGCATTGACCCTCTTTTGAAACTCCACATCATTCTTTTGTGCATCTTTAATTTTCTCTTGAATGGATGGTTGCACAATAATTTGGTAAAGGAAGGATGTATCCATATCCCTTATGATTTCTAAATCCATCTTGTTCATATCCATGAAGATAGGGTCTTTCTCAATCCATAACATTGATTTAGTAGCAGGTTCTTTTCTTCATAGAGCATCAAATACCTTGTTCGCCTTTCCTGGATGATAGTGAATTGAGAAATTTAATTCCTTGATTAGCTCTAACAATCTCATTTGACGCATGTTGAGATCCTTTTGTGTTAATATATACTTTATGATATTGTGGTGGGTTTATATGTCACACTTCTCACCATAGAGGTAGTGAAGATAGATTTTCATGGACCAAATCATGGATTTCGGCTCTTGATCATGAGTCACGTAGTTCTTCTCATGGATCATCAACTTCCATGAGGCATAGTCTATAACATTATAATTTTTCCTGAGTACACAACACAAGACTTTATTTGAAGCATCGTTGTATATCACAACACTTTCTCCACATTTTGTTAATGTGAGTACAGATGTAGTGATCAGCCTTCTCTTTATCTCATTGGAGCTTACCTCACATTCTTCAGTCCAGAAAAACATTACCCCCTTCTGTGTCAACTTGGTCCTTGAGTTAGACAATCATGAAAAGTTCTTCATGAATCATCTATAATACCCAGATAGACCCAAAAATTTACGGAACTCTATTAAAGAAGTTATCCTGGGTCACTCTTCAATTGCCTTCATCTTGGAGGGGTCCACAGATATCTCGTTACTGGTGATAACATGTTCCAGAAATGATACTTCCTCCATCCAGAAAACACATTTATTGTTCTTTGCATACAACATCTCCCTTCTCAATTTATTAAACACAGTTTTTAAATGCTCCTCATGTTCCTCCTTTCTCTTGGAGTATATCAGAATATCACCGGTAAATACGACCACAAATTTTTCAAGGTAATCTCTTAAGACTCTATTCATTAAATCCAAAAACAAATTGATGGATCATTAGTGAGTCTGAAGGGAATCACTATGAAATCATAGTGTGCATACCTCATTCGAAAGGTGGTCTTGGGTATATCTTCCTTCCTCATCTTTAGTTGGTGATATCCTATCTGAAGGTCCACCATAGAGAAATAACTGGTCCCACAAAGCTAATCTAACAAGTCATCTTTCTATGAAAGGTTATACTTATTCTTTATTGTGATTTTATTTAGTTCATGATAATAAATGAATAGGCACATTGATCCTTCCTTCTTCATGATGAAGAGGACTAGCACACCCCACGGTGAGGAACTCATGGATATAAAACCCTTATCCATATTCTCTTGTAACTTCTTCTTCAGCTCTTCAGGTTCTATGGTGTCCATTTTGTAAGATATCTATGAGATAGGTTGAGATCCAGTGATATGTTCAATTGAGAACTCAATCTCTCATAATGAAGGAAGAACAAACAACTCTTTAGGGAATACATCAGTGTAATCCCTCACGATGGGCATGTCTTCAAGCATGATTCTCTCCTTTCTCTCAATCATTTGAGCGAGATATACTTGCTCATAAGGCAAAAATATCCACACATGAAACAAGGATTTTAAAGGTAACTCATGTTCTTCCTTACACTTGTAAAGAATCAGAGGATGCTACAGGATGTGAAAAAGTGATCTCCCTTTCCTGACAATTGATGTTGGCTTTGAACAAAGATTGCCAATCCATGCCCAAGATTTCATCAAACTCCACTAAAGGATGTTTGAGGAGATTTGCTGGGAGTTTCAGTCCAAAAACATTTTCCGGGGAGGAGTTATAAACCATGGATGCAGGGATTTCCCCAATTTTTCTTCTCATATATAACATTTCATCCAAATTTTGAGGTGGTGTTTGAATACTTCTTCTAATCTTGGAAGATTTGAAAGAATGCGTAGAACCAGAATCAAATAGTTTATCTGCTATTCTTGAACGAATAACTAGTATACATGTCACCACATAATTTTCTGGCTCTACCATAGCCTTAGAGATAGCATTATACCTTCTTTGTTGACTTGGAGGCTCTTGTGGATTTCCACCGACAACCCTCAGCTTAGGTAAATTGTTCGGATAATGCCCATGCTCCTTGCAGTTGTAACACTACACTACAGGCTGAGTGTTGATCTGGAAAATCCTTTTTTATTAAACATTAGAAGGATTTTTCATTTCCCGTTGGTATTTCTTGGCCAGATGTCCATTCATTTCTCATTGGAAGCAGATCTTGGTTCCCTTTAGAATTTTACCAGGATGCTTCTTCCCAAAAAAAATTCAAGGGTAAATTCCATGCTTCTTTCCATCATAGGATTTGTTTAATGAACCACCCATGTTGATTTCAATTTTCTTCTTCTTGTCACTGGGACCACGAGACCACTGAGATTCTCGAATCTCCACTTCCTCTTTGAGGGAACAAAAAAAAATATCCTCATAAATCTCAAAGTCTATAATTTCCAACACTTTTCGTAGTCTCGGTTTTAGTTCACTAAAAAAGTGATCCAACATGTTATTGTTATTCATGACAATGCCAAATGCATACCTTGAAATCTGTGTAATGTTTGCTTCAGACGCCCTGATGGACTCATCATCCTCTTGCTTGAGTCCGAGGAACTGTCATTCCATCTTGAGATGGAGGGTTCGAGGAAAATATTTTTTTGAAAAACATCCTCTTGAATTACTACCAATCCATGGAAACAATTTCCACTTGGGACATTGTATTCTTAATCCATGTCCACCACTAATCAGCTTTGTTATCAAAACAATATACTACCAGTACAACCTTCTCTTCTTCTGAGCATTGGAAAATAGAGAATATCTTTTCAACAGATTTAATCCATTGTTCCGCAAGGAGTGGATTAGAAGATCAAGTAAACATGGGAGGACTTTTCCTCTTGAAGGACTCTATGAAAACATTCTATCTCTTTGGAGGAGGAGGAAATTCTGCATGATTCATTTTATTATTCATAACTCGAGTAAGCTGATAAAGTAATGTCATGATGTTTTGAGAACCGGCTCCCATAATATCAGGCATATCATTAGGGAAATATTCACAATCCCTACCACATTGGTTGTCGGAATGTGTTCTTCTATTTTCCACCATTAACTAAGAAAAAGAACGCATAATTAAATGTCTTGAATACTTAGCTGTTGAGCATAAAAAGGAATCATTGAACATAAAAGGATAAACTTGTAAAGAATAATTACATTCTAACTTGTGATTTCATAGGTTAAAACCTAGTTTATCCTCAATAATTATCATGAATTATATTCATATAAAATTTATTGTCCCTTAATAATGGTTTTTACAAAGCTCATAAATATAAAAAATCATATCCCCAGGAGTGTCATAACTAATAGTGTTGTAAGGCCCATTTTCATGTACTAATATATCTCGGGTCGAGCCTGAAACTCTTTGTTGGAGTTTTAACTACTAGATACATCTGTGCCATAGCCGCCTCTACCTGCTCGTATCCTGAAAGGGATGTATTTTCTGGATAAACCACTTAATCTATACTTACCAAAATTTAAGGATGTTTTATTATACTTCATCTCATCCTTATGGTTCTCACTATGGTTCTCTATTCCTAATCTCCAAAAATAATGAGACCATCCTCTAATAAAATCTTTAGCAACCCATGCCTTTTACATATAACATTACATAATTTTAGGTGTAGTTAATCAACAGAGTACAAGCCAAGGATCATTATGTCTAATGTCATGGAAGACTAGGTACATATAACATAAAACATGGGGCTAAATAAAATGTCATTATATAATCATTATAAAGAGCTCTAATCATCCTTTGTGCCCTTATATCTGCTAAGGGTACCCTGGCGAAATTGTGAACAAAGGGGTGAGCATAAAATCCCAGTAAGGGAATGAACATAAGGATGCATCTTAAGAACATGAGTTTGGAGGAATGACATAAAGATATCCAAAGAATGGAACTTATCAAATCGTATCATATAATAATGGGTTCATAAAAACATGGAATCATATAAATGTGGAAGAATCATAAAAAATTTCTATAGTACAAGTCAAGGCTAACAGCCAATCCCGTTTCCCATTTTAGTACGGGTCAAGGAAAACTTCCAATCCCGTTTCACATCACATCTCATGAGACATAACATTACCCAAAGAATTAGAGTGCTATCTGGGCACACCCATATCAACATTTTCATTAATATTATAGCAACATAAATAATCATGACACACCAATAATCATACATAATCAACCATTCATAAACATAAGGTTACCCATGGAAAGAATTAGGTACCACAAAAACGACATAAATCATTACTAATGGGTGTATCCTGAACAAGTCAAGGAAATAAAGGAATTATACGTGGACATTAAATAAGAATATATCATGTTATGTGATATAAAAAATTAATGACAATTTGTAAGAAATTTATTTTGGAAATTTAGCATTAAAACATTTTATGCGGTTGCAAGGAAAATACTACAGAACTTTTAAAATAGAAAAGGGAAAAAATGATAATATAATACCTGAAGTGAACCAATAAGGTTTTAATAATAAAAATAATGATTTTATAATGACAATGGTGTCTTAAAAAAAGATAGAGTTCAGTTGAAATCGGGTAAGAATTCGGGAAGTTCCCTTAAAACATGATTTCTTGTTGGGGGGTATCGAGGTGGGATTCACAAAAAAACATGTATATACAAAAAAGAGAATTAGGGATGGGTCTTGTAACATGTCGTTGGAGCATATAAAAATTATGTAGACGTTGAACATAAAAATGAAATTACAACTTCATTTGGTTAAAACTAATGATAGAGTATCCCAAAGGAATAAAGGATGTTCGGGTATAATCCATTACAGTTTATTGGCATTGTATCTGGTCAAACTAAGAGGGTTTGATGAGGGAGATAAGGGGTTTATCATAACTTATAAAACATTAGAGTAGTATGGGGGAGGTGATAAAACGTAATCCATCACATGGTATTCCACATAAAAGTAATGCCATATAGAACAATCTTGATTAAGCGTGAAAAAGAGAGGATCCCTTACCTTAAATCCCTTGGTGTTCTCCACTTGTTATTAAAGACTAGAATATAAAAATTAGAATTATTAATTAATAATTCCAAAAAATATTATATATGTAATTGATTTATTATAAAACTTTTTAGTTCATTCAAGGCCTTCTTGATTATTTATAAGGATCAATTTCATTGTTCGGTCTTGTTTGTTTACTTGGTTTTAAAAGATCAGATCACATATATTCATGTTCGGATAAACATGAATAATTGAAGTGGATGTCCAGAAATGAAGTAATATGATATTAGTGAACATCTAGGATATTACATATTTTTATATTTAATTTGGTTACATATAGTGAAGTTGAATTATTTTATAAAACCATTGTGACAACAATTTTTTGTTTATTGTTTGGTTTGATTACAAAGAACAGATTTTTCACTATAACATAAAACCATTTTTACAAAAAGATTAGAGATTCATAATAGGATATACTACAGATATATATATTCTAGTTAAACCATAAAAAATGGATACCTGACCATATGTGATGATGATAATAGAAATTGATAAATTGTTGTCCTTTAATTTGCTAAATTAGCACATTTCAAACGGTTCTTTCATTTCATTCAAACAAAAGGTAAAGAAAGGAGAGAAGATAATAAAGAATCTCATTAGCTTAATAGCATTCCCATACATGTATTCTACTAGAGTTATCATTCAATTTGGGTGAAGGGAGGTTAGTAAAGGAACAAAAATAAAAGAACATAAAAGAAAAGATGTAATTGGAATGAGAAATTTACCTCTAGAGACTTCCTCCTTTGAGAACCCCTTAAGTGGAGTGGTTTTGGTATTTTGATGAGTCTATAAGCTTTTGGACATTGGAGAAGATATTTGGGAGATATTTGTTCAGAATATTGTAAAGAAACAAGGCTTTAGAGGAGTGAAGAGAAGCGGGAGTGAGGGGGGTTTATATTAGAGAGGAGGGTTTTCATAATTTTTTAATCATTAGTTTATTATTTCCTCAAAAGACAAGGAATAGTAAGTATTCAATGAAAAAGAATAATAATAAATGCATGTGACTTCGATCCAAATACGATTACATTATAATATCATCATCATTGACTCAATTAATCCATTATTTCGCATTTATTGTGAATTATCATATTATACAATTCGTCAAAAATTCATGTATTTCAGAAAAATCCCAAATATTCACCATAACCATTTTTTGACATGTAGAATCTAAAAATGAAGTCCATTTTTGTAAAATAATTTTATAAATATGATTTATTTAATATTTAATTAAAATCATAATTTATTATTAAAACTATGTTTTAAAAGATTCATTTACATATTCTAAAATATTGGTACATCATAATTTCACTTGAATATTATATTATGACTATCGTAGGTAGGGTTATTATTCATTAGGGTATTTCTCTATTCATAAGGGTATGTAAATATTCAAAAATTACCCAAAAAATATGTTTTTTATCGAACTCCAAATAACATACTGATTGCAACCATGTATATATGATTTTCAAAATTCCAAACCCAGAAGTGAAAAAATTATCTTTAAGGGACACTTATTACATATTTGTTTATTATGTTGTCTTTTCATGTTATTTAATGAAAAAATTATATGAATGGAAATGTTCATTGATAAATTGGGTCATTACAAAATCGGTTAATCTAGAGGGCCTATATGTGGAAGAGATTCAAGAAAACCCTCTGTGTGGCTAGAAGGCAAAGGTGAAAGAAGATTTATCCCTTGATGTAATCCACTATTGTGGTACACCCCATGATGGAATTCACTGGGAAAGTCCACATAATATTAGTATTTTGCATTGTCATGATAATTCTATAATTGACAATGTAGCGATGAGAAAACCATCCTATCTCAAGGCATGTGAAAACACAAAACCAGTCAAGACATATTCCTTATCATTGATGGGTGAAATACTTTCTCAGTGAGAAGTCATCCTAATATAATTGTCATTCTACAAACCTCCCTTGGGTCATTTATCTTCTAATACAGATCTTTAACTTTGGTCAGACAATGTAGTCAATCATCTAATGAACGATGATGAAGATATTTTAAACATGAGAAAATTATTTGTTAAAGGAGAAATACCTGTCATGTTTTGGCCGTTGTAGAGTTCTCTGTATAACATTCAAGAATTTAGGGTAGAATATTGCATTCATTATATCTACCTAAACATATGGAAGAATAATTGACATTTAAAAACCAAAGTATTACCAAATGATGAATATCAAAATCATGTAAAGGTATTATAATGGTTGCAACAACCAATTGACTTTGAATATTTCTCAGTTTCCCAACATCCAAAGGTTGAAAAGAAGGAGATAACCCTTAAACATGCATGCCTTAATGTTTTAAAAAGGCTATGCTAATTTATTTTTGATTCCCCATCTAGTGTTCATATCAAAGGATGTGGTGCACATGGAGCATTGCATATAACAACACTTCAGAATCATCAAATCCCTCCAAAAGATGATTCATGTAATGTTATTTCCCACGGCTGGCTACAATCAACAAATTCTGTATGTAATAAAATGTACTCTCAAGAACAGGCCTCAACTTGCTCTCATCAGAGTTAGACCCAAATAAAGAAATAATTTGATTTACTTTTACATCAATCATATGATAATCTTGATCAGGCCTTATGCTTAGAAGATGTCATCCATCAGATAAAAAAAATATCTGAAATAGAATAGCGATCTTCCAAAATAGGTTATTTGAGTGGTTTTCAAATAATTCATCAAGCTAATGTCCAAACCAAAATTCAAAAAATCATTATATAAACTCTATGAATCTCAGAAAATAACAGTTCAAGAACCACCCCATCATTCAAGGATGGGAGACCATTTAATTATACCATCAAATTTATTAATCAAATTTCAATGGATAGAAGAAGAAAAATAGGAATATCCCCAGCCTACAGGGCTCATGGATTTTTCACTTCTATAATCCACTCCTCAAGAGAAGTTAGTTTTCTCCTAATTAGGGATGAAGCCACAAATAGTGTGCACAAATGAACTATCCAAAGATTCCCTTCAGGATATTGTTCATCAAACAGCTCTTGAGAATCCATCATATAGGTGAGAAGAGTCTCATGGAAGATATAGAGGGATATGATCTTATAAAAATACTGATATAATTTCATCAATGCATTATGCGTTAGAAAATGTAATTAACATCATTACAGAAGATCCTCCATAAAATGAGTCTATTTCACGAGACACATAAGATGATGTTGTTATCCATAATGATGTACACACCGAAGAAAATGAAGAAGGTGTACATACCCAAAATCAGAGGCTTAACCAAAATCTAGCTATGCGTTCAAATAACCCACTCACACCCCTCCGAAAAAAATATAATAAAGGAAAAGGTAAACATCAGTTTACAAATCACTTTTCCATTGGAGAAGGTCATTCTATTTTGCATGATGAGATATTTTCACTGAAAGAAGATGAGATGAAAGAGTTGAAAATTCTCAATACACAGTTACTTCAATACATCATATCTCCTAGAATTACTCTCCAAGAAGATCTTAAAAGTGAACATCCTGTAGGATAACCTTATAAATGATGATTTTTGGTCACTCTAGTGGCGGATAATGAATTCCCTCCAATGGTTAGACAACCAAGATAGGATCACACACCTCATAATAAGAATGTTCCCTTGGGTTATCCACGTTAAATACCATCAACATCACCAGTGATTCTGTCATTAATTGAACCGGATGAAGCTCCATTTGTTGTACTATCACATGTTCCAGTTCATCTAGATATTCTAAAATTTCTTATAAACAAAATTGAGGCATTAACGACTAGATTGGAACCTATGGAGGAACAATATGGACCTGTTGAACTGGAAGACGAAGCTTACCCCGAGTTGGTGGACCTGATTCATCCCTCACAAAATTTTCTGAATACTATATTTCCAGTATTTAATGGTTCAGGGGATCCCGAACAACACTTAACGCATTTTGTTCGTCAATTTGATCCTATAATGGGAACACCTCAAAAACAAGAAGTAGTAAAGCATAGATTTTTTGTACAGTATTTACATGGACCAGATTTTGTATGTTATACATGTTTGTAATCCTGATCAATTACGAGATGAGAAGATCTCCGTCAGAAATTCCTTCTTCATTTCAGCTTAGCATTACCATAGACAACAATTTTTGATCTTAAATATTGTAATCAAAGGTCGTATGAAAGAGTTTCAGATTCCATTTCTATATGGAAAGGATTAACATATTTCATACATATGGAAATCCATCCTAAATATTTACTACCAATTTTTGTGGAAAATCTATGAGATGACTTACGAACACCCCTGATCCCGATAAATTGAACATGTGAGTTTCGAGACCTTACATAAATTTCTCAACAGATAGAAGATTCTATTATAGAAATTAAGCCTAAAACATCTATAATTTCATTAGCTCTGGGAAGGATAACATGGAATGTTGTAACACCTTGACCCCAGTCACCCAGAGTCGGTGCATTATTACTTAACATTGGCATGATCACAAGAAAGATCAATTCGTGAAAGATCGATTGGTTTAGTAGCCTTGGAAACACTAGATATATTTATATGTTTAACATTACATCATTAAAATGAAAACTACAACAACATAGTCTCCATAGTCCACACTCATATCCCCACATCCTATTCATTCATGTCAGTCATAATACACTTATTCACATTCTAGGAAAAATAAAACATTGAAAGGGGTGAGCTCAAATGCTCAGTAAGGATAAAAATATAGCGGAAACTTTTATAAGAAAACATAAGAATTTAAGGAAATATATAACTAAAACAAAATCCTTATTAACCTTGAACTTCAGCATAATATGGCAATAGTAAAATCAAATAATGCCATTTAATTACTCACATGGATATTCTACTAGTCGAATAATCACATCAATATCAACAACCACTTTCATAATAAGGTAATGCATAATGCTAGACTATCATAACCACATAGTCAAGGCCTTGTGCCTAGACTACAAATAAGATTTTGTCAAGGATTTGTCCCAAGAAACTAGTTTGTCTCATGAGACCTACCGATGCATCGAGGAGCTATAGTGGGCTCCACCCATCACTTATTAAGTCCAATGCATTCCTCATATGAATAGTTTTAAACATAACATAATCATTCGTTTTAAAACAAGCATATGAAATGTCAATACATTCATCATAAACCATGAATGGTATAGATATAACACATCCAGAGTAAAACATTCCACAAAACATTAAATACAATATGGATTTTTTGCATCATAATGAATCAACTTCAAATAAGCTTAAAATCTATCAATGGATGTTGACATAGATGAAATCAAAACTATTTGAGAGAAATATCTCTTTTTTTGAAATCTTCTAAAAGTCACATAATTATAAAATAATACAATTAATTTAAAAATATTCTTATAAACATGTAATGGAATCTTCGACGAAGTTATAATGGCAGAAAATAGCCGCACCCGTTGTATAAGTTAAAAAAACATTCTTACCTTAAATTTGTCAAAAAGGTCAAAAAGTACCTTGTTTGGAAAACGACGGAATGATTCCTTTTATTAATTTATAAGGGTATAAATGAATTTAACCCATTTTCTATTTAATAGTAAAAATGTTTTCAATGACATATTTACGAAACATGGATGTCGTTGCTAATGAGGTCCCAGTAGATAAACACGTATAAACAGCCTCAGATAAGGAAGAGATTGTGAAGTAAAACCTTACCTTGAACATTTCCTTAGATGATGATATGTTAACTTCCTATATAATAGTAAAAAAATTGTTATTAAATTATACAATAATCATATACATCAATATGATATCATATATGATCTTTCCACATTCCTTTATTAATAATATCTTAGTATTATCGTTGTTCCGGGTGATAGCCGATTCATTCTCCTTAAGTGTTAGGTTACATAAGGAATGTTTGTAATGGATAGGTAGTATTTTATTCATATTCATAATGATATTAAGTCTATAAACATTTTTTTAACAATCAAATGAAAATTAGTTTTGAATGGATACGATGGGGGAATGGATGTTATCGCGTTCATGGAGACGGTATTCCGTACGTACGCATGATTGAAAATATCATTCTTTTGATTATAAAATAATATATAATTGGATGTTATATCATATATACATAATCATTATAATTTTATATTTATTATTTACTTGAATTACACATCATTATTATACCCATCTAAATAGTAATATGTTTAATAACAATTACACCACGACGTGGAGACGGTAAGTTGTACGTACGCACGTATGGTAACATGTCACTCAAATGATGGGTAGAATACTGAATATGGTTGTTCCATATTTATGATAACATCACATTATATATAATATTCTGGAGTTATTATTTTAGAATGGAAATAATAAATAAAGAGGAAGTGGAAGAAAAAAAGGAACTTGAAAGAGGGTGGTGAAAACGTTACCTCTTCTTCGGGTTCTACCTTTTGATTTGATCAAAAGGACTCCATAGGATGGCTTTCTGACTAATGTAGGTCTTCTAGGATGAAGGTAGAAAAGTTTAGACTGTATTTGGGTAGGGTTTATCCAATCCAAAAGGCTTTGAAGGTGTGAGATTGAGAGAAGGGGGAGTGCCCTTTTATAAGAGGGGTGAGGGGCACTTTAGGAAAAGCTAGAAATATTATTTTATAATAAATTCATATTCTGTTTCTAATGGTCCAAAAATCATTATATTAGAAGATAATATGACTCATGGTCGAAATATAATCAACCAATAGGAATTGGACAGGTTTTAGATAATATTTTAATCATTATTATCTTATTTATTTAAATGATTTATTAATGAATTAAACATTGCATCTTCATTGTGTCATAAATAATTTAAATAACTTGATGTGTAAAAATTATAAAAAATACTATAATTTAGGAAATATTTTTATCTTTTTAATGAATATTTATAATCGAATGTCCAACATACATAACCCTATGTAAAAATTGTTTTTCTAAAAGATATAAGCTTATGACATTTTTGTATTTATTTTAACTTTATTAATACAAAGTGTCCCTACCACTAACAAGTGGTTCCATGGGGTCCCAAAATCGACCCAAGGATTCCCATGGTCGGCTATGTATCCACCAATAAGGTTAGGACACTTTTTAGGGTAATTTATTATTATTATAATATTATTTTGTTACCCTTATTCACTGGATTTACCCTTTAACCATGATAAATAAAATATTTACTGAAGTCATTATTCAAAATATGTGAAAATAAAGGTTACCTATTTAAACAATTTGGAAATTCAGATTCCAAATATCGAATCCATTTTCTCAAATTCAAAACACATAAGTGGAAAAAATTAATTTAAAATGAATTCCTGCTGTCAAAACAAAAAGCGTGTTTTTAAATATAATGACTATCAAAAGATTGAAACTTGTTTATGTCCGGTTTAATTGTGAAATTATGTTCAACGACCAAAATTATATTAAATGGTAAAAATATATTCTAAATAAACTTCAAAATCACTCAATTTTATAATTTATCACCTTTTATTATTTTGATTAAAAAAGTTGTTTTTAATTAAAATTTAGTAATTTTCACTAGTCATCAAAAAATGATGTTTTTCAGAAAAATTCAAAAAACTCACCCTAGGCTAATATCGATATTCGGAAACCAAAAATAAAGTCCATTTTGATAAATAAAATTTCAAAAAATGGTTATTACTATTCATAACGGCTAGTTTAATGAGTTGTGGTGTGTTAGAACTCGAGGTTGCATACAACACACGCTATTGCATTATTAAAAGAGAAGCGTATCGTGGAAGCTTGAGGTATTATATTGTAAATTGTTTATGTCCCTATTCTAAAGAATTAATTTATTTAGTCAAATTGAATATATAAAAGTTTGAAATATTGTATTTTAAAAGGGTTCACCATTAAAAGTCGGTAAAAGTGCATTTTTTGAAAAATACTTCTATTATCTGAAAAAATGAATTTGTTCTTACATTATATCTATGAAACTAAAAATATGGATTCAAAAATTATAACGATTATATAATGTTCAAAATTCAGTTAACACTATTCATAACCTCTTTTGAACGGCTTGTTTGGTAAGTCATGGTGTGCTTGAACTCGGTGTTGCGTGTAGTGAAATTTATTGATTTATATTGAAGTAATACACTATGAAATATTAGGGTGTTACATTCTTCCCTCCTTCAATAAATAGCTTCTTCAGAATTTGATATTTTTCTTCAAAAATAACGGTTGAAATTAGAAAATATCTTTGTGGGAAAACCCACATCTAAAATTGGGTTAATAAAATTTAGTCTTAATAAGAGGAAAATAGAAATGAAAGGGTCACCACCAAATCATGATCTAGATTAAGAGAACATTGGTGGCAATTTGAGACATATAATTGGAGGAAAAATGTAAATATTTATAGGTAGTAATTAAGGTCATCAATCACAAACAAGTGTAAAATTGAGGGACTTAAATTCATCAATCTATGATGATTTAAAATACCATCGGTTCAACAAAACATATGGTATTAGGATAACACATTTTTTTTGTTTTATGATCCCTTCACTAAAGTATAATAATTTATTTAATCATTGAATAAGAGAAGAAGAAAAATATATACTTGAAAATTAGTCCCATCCTTTAACTATGTTCTACCACAAATTCATCTTTCACTCTAAAATATAATAGAACCTAAAAATAATATTCTATTTATCTTATTTGTATGTGGTTAAAAAATGAATTTTTAATTATTCTAGCAGAACTATTTAACAAAAACTAAATTATTCAATCCAGGACATCACGTGGGTCTGTGGTTGGTGATACACCCTTGCCGCCCTTCGGTTGTGGGTTCAAGTCTCGCAGCCTTGCTGGATGCGACGGGTTACCGCCCGACCTCCGGGTTATCCTTTTTATGGAAATCCAAAATAATCTAAAACTAGACTTATCCAAAATACTTCTGTCCAAATTCGCAGTCCAAAATTTTTAAGGAAGGTAAACACAGTGGTGATCCTTTTTCCCACGTAATAACATTTGAACACCATTGTCGTGTATTCTTTTAAAATACTGCACATCCTGAATTACCACAAAACCTTATTAATTACATTCATGCTACTTTACTCCTTATATAATACTAGATATATTACTTATATCCATAAACTTTGAATACTCCAACAGTGATTAAATAAACAACCCATTAATCAGATCCATGGTTGTCAAGAATATCCGATGTAATTTATCCATATCAACCATTACTATCTCAGTATCATGACCATATCAAGGATTACCTTTCCTTCAACCATGTATTTTCAAAAACAGTGTAGATTAATATTATTTCACTTTTCATAGAACCATATAATCTCAAATCCTCAGTAAAATAGTACTGCATTACAATCCTTATTTATCTCCATAATTCATGTAACCAGTATACTGTTGACACAACACTCAAATAAAATAATTCTATAATAACAATGTAAGAATTCCATTCATTCCTCTTCATCTGAGGTAGTATCATTACATTATTATTATCCTATGACAACATTTGGTGGATACTCTGATGAATTGGACATTGGATTGCGTAGTGTCCCAACTACTTGCAGATGAATCATTGTACATTTGAAATCTTTTTCTTACCCTTGTAATGACGTACTTGGTGTCCTATTTCTCCACACTTATTTCAAACTCCAATTCCCTTAAAGAATTTACCAAGGTTATTCATTCCACATCTATCACATATTGTAAAATCCTTCTTTCCCTTATTCCCTTTATCCATATTTCTTTCTATCATTCTTTTCTCCTCTAGATTCCCTTCAAATTCATAGGACTCATATAACACATGATGATATTTCTTCATATGATGATACTACATGGGAGACTATTTTCCTTCTAAATTATAGCTTAAGACCATGAAAGATATGATCCTTCTTACTATATGGATCATGCGTATTTCTGGAGTTCGCATTCTTTATACTAGGCGCCATTTCTAAACAATGGCATACACTAGATTAGATTATGAATAGAAATACCTAATCCCAAAATGTTAAAACACATAACATACATTAAACATTGTTTTAATATAATCTATAATCATAAAAAAATTTCTTTGAGGATGTATATACTCATAAACACTTCATAATGGTGTGTAAATAAAATGAGAATTATCCTAAGAATATCCCCCGAGATTGTCGTAACCAAGAGTGCAGCAAGGCCGATTGTCATGCACCAGTTCTCGTTTGAGTCTAGTTGAAAGTGGTGTTTTCGGATTTTACCCCTAGGTACTTCTGTTCAAGAGCCACCTCTTCCTGGTCGAATCCAGACAGGGATGTATTGCTTGGAAAACTCACAAAATCTCTACAATACCAAAATTCTAGGATGTTCGTCTATACTAATCATCAATGTCCATCTTAGATCTATGTGCTCTAATCCGAGTTTATCTAAATCTAGCTTCCAAGGTTTGTACTAAACTTCCTCTGATACCAACTGTAACGCCCCGACCCCAGTCACCCAAAGACGGTGCATTATTACATTACATTGGAATGATCACAAGAAAGATCAAATATCAAATGACCGATTGGTTTAGTAGCCTTGGAAACACAAGATATATTCATATGTTTTACATTACATCATTAAAATTAAAACTACAACAATATAGCCTCCATAGTCAACACTCATATCCCCATTTACTATTCCTGAAAGTTAGTCATAATACACTTCTTCACATCCTAGGAAAAATAAAACATTGAAAGGGGTGAGCTCAAATGCTCAGTAAGGATAACAATATAGCGGAAACATTCATAAGAAAACATAAACATTTAAGGAAATGTATAATTAAAAAAAGCCTTATAAAACTTGATCTTCAGAATAATATGGAAAAAGTAAAATCAAATAATTTCATTTACATACTCACATGTATATTATACTAGTAGAATAATCACTTGCAATATCAATAACCATTTTCATAATAAGGGAATGCATAATGTCAGACTATCATAACCACATAGTCAAGGCCTTGTGCCAAGACTACAAATAATAATTCTTTAAGGCCTTGTTCCAAGACACTAGTTTGTCTCATGAGACCTACCGATGTATCGAGGAGCTATAGCGAGCTCCACCCGTCACTTATTAAGTCCAATGCATTCCTCAAATGAATAGGTTTAAACATAACATAATCATTCGTAATAAAACTACCATACGAAATGTCAATACTTTCTTCATAAACCATAAATGGTAAAAAAAATAACACATACACAATCAAACATACCACAATACCTTATATACAATATGGAATTTTTTCATCATAATGAATCAACTTCAATTAAGCTTAAAATCCATCAAAGGATGTTGATATAGATGAAATCAAAAATATTTGAGAGAAATATCTCTTTTTTTGAAATCATTTAAAAGTCACATAATTATAAAATAATACATTTAATTTAAAAATATTCTTATAAACTTTTAAGGGAATCTTTTACAATGTTATAATGGAGGAAAATAGCCACACCCGCCGTATAAGTTAAAAAAACATTCTTAACTTAAATTTGTCGAAAAGGTCAAAAAGTACCTTGTCTGGAAAACGACGGAAAGATTACTTTTAAAAACATATAAGGGTATAAATGCATTTAACCAATTTTATATGTAATAATAAAAATATTTGGAAAGACATTTTTAAGAAACATGGATGTGGATGATAACGAGGTCCTAGTAGATAAACACGTATAAACAACCTCGGATAAGGAAGAGATTATGAAGTAAACACTTACCTTGAACTTTTACTTAGTCGATGGTATTTTAAGTTCCTATATAATATCTAAAACATTTTTATTAAATTATACAATAATAATATACATCAATATGATATCATATACAATCTTTTAACGTTTCTTTATTAATAATATCATAGTATTATCGTCGTTTCGGGTGATAACTGATTCATTCTCCTTAAATGTTTGGTTACGTAAGGCATGTTTGTAATGGATAGGTTGTATCTTATTCATATGAAGAATGATATTATGTCTATAAACATTATTTTTAACCATCAAATGAAAATTATTCTTGAATGGATACGATGGGGAATGGATCATATCGCGTTCGTGGAGACGGTATTTCATACGTACGCACGAGCAAACGTATCATTCTTTTGATATTAAAATAATATATAATTGGATGGTATATCATGTATACAGAATCATTATCATGTTATATTAATTATTTACTTGAATTACACATCATTATTATACCCATCTAAATAGTAATATATTGAATAACACTTACACCACGACGTGGAGACGGTAAGCCGTACGTACGCACGTATAGCGACATGTCATTCAAATGATGGGTAGAATACTGAATATGGTTGTTCCATATTTATAATAACATCACAGTATATATAATAATCTAGGGTTATTATTTTAGAATGAAAATAATAAATAAAGAGGAAGTGGAAGAAGAAAGGAACTTGAATGAGGGTGGTGAAAACGTTACCTCTTCTTCGGGTTCTTCCTTTTGATTTGATCTAAAGGACTCGTTAAGATGGCTTTATGACTAAAGGAGGGCTTCTAGGATGAAGGTAGAGATGTTGAGAGAGTATTTGGGTAGGGTTTGGCTGAACTAAAAGGATTTTAAGGTGTGAGATTGAGAGAAGGGGGAGTGCCCTTTTATAAGAGGGGTGAGGGGCACTTTAGGAAAATCTAGAAATATTATTTTATAATAAATTCATATTCAGTTTCTAATGGTCCAAAAATCATTATATTCGAAGATAAGATGACTCATGGTCGAAATATAATCAACCAATAGGAATTGTTCAGGTTTTAGATAATATTCTAATCATTATAATCTTATTTATTTAAATGATTTATTAATGAGGTAAACATTACATCATTATTGTGTCATAAATATTTTAAATAATTTGATGTGTAAAAATTATAAAAAAATACTATAATGTAGAAATATTTTTATATTTCTAATTATTATTTATAATCAAAAATCCAACATGTATAACCCTATGTAAAAATTGTTTTCTAAGAGATATAAGTTTATGTCATTTTTGTATTTATTTTAACTTTATTAATATAAAGTGTCCCTACCAACTACAAGTGGCTCCATGGGGTCCCAAAATCGACCCAAGGATTCACATGGTTGGATATGTGTCCACCAATAAGGTTAGGACACGTTTTAGGGTAATTTATTATTATTATAATATTATTTTGTTACCTTAATTCCCCGGGTTTACCCTTTAACCATGGTAAATAAAATATTTAATGAAGTAATTATTCAAAATGTGTAAAAATAAAGGATACTTATTTACACAATATTTACATCCTGATTCCAAATATGGAATCTATTTTTCCAAATTCAGAACACAGAAGTGGGAGAAATTAATTTAAAATTAATTCCCGCTGTCAAAACAAAAAGTGTGTTTTTAAAATATAATGACTATCAAAAGATTGACACTTGTTTATGTTCGGTTTTATTGTGAAATTATGTTAAATGACCAACATTGTATTAAATGGTAAAGATATATTCTAAATATACTTCAAAATCACTCAATTTTATTATTTATCACTATTAATTATTTTGAATAAAAAACTTGTTTTAAATTAAAATTTAGTAATTTTCACTATTCATCAAAAAATGAAGTTTTTCAGAAAAATACCAAAACATCACCCTAGGATAATTTCGATAATCCGAATCCAAAAATGAAGTCCATTTTGATAAATAAAATTTATAAAATTTTAAAAATTGAGTATTACTATTCATAACGGTTAGTTTAATTAGTTGTGGTGTGTTAGAACTCGAGGTTGCGTACAACACACGATGTTTCATTATTCAAAGTGAAGCATACCGTGGAAGCGTGAGGTGTTATATTGTAAATTTTATATGTCCCTATTATAAATAATTAATTTATAAAGTCAAATTGAATATATAAAAGTTTAAAATATTGGATTTAAAAAGGGTTCACCATTAAAAGTCGGTAAAAGTGCATTTTTTGAAAAATACTTCTGTTATCTGAAAAAACTGAATTTGTTCTTACATTATGTATAAGAAACTAATAATATGGATTCTAAAATTATAAGGATTATATAAAGTTCAAAATTCACTTAACACTATTCATAACCTCTTTTGAACGGCTTGTTTGGTAAGTCATGGTGCGCTTGAACTCAGTGTTGCGTGTAGTGAAAGTTATTGGTTTATTTTGAAAAAGTAATATACTATGAAATATTGGGGTGTAACAAAAGTAGTGGCTGCTACCGTTACAGTCATTCAAGAACCTGTACCTGATTTCACCTCAAACCCTTCATCGTATCGAAGGGATCATCTTACAGAGCCTCTACAGAAATGACAGCCTCATCCAGATGATCAAAGAGACTAAGGTAGGAACAATTTGAGGAATTAAATACAAAAAGATTATTCCTTCCAGAACATGAAAGTTCTTAGTTACTTCATCTCCGCCTTGGAAAACAATTATGTTCAGTTTATAAGGCCAAAGAAACCAAAAAAATAAAGAGATGAAGATCTTCGGAATTATTGTCCCCTTCACCTTATTTTGGCGCATCCCATTATGGAATGTTTCGTTTTCAAGGATCTCCTCCAAAAAAATGGAAGCATCTAGAAAAGTGAAACTAAAAATTTTGTCAACTCATGTTCCATGTGATGATACTATAGATCCAAAGGAAGAAGTGGAATGATAGGAAGTGAAATTTAAAAATGTGCATAAATATGATGATTGGATGATCAGGAAAATGATCAACTGAAATCATGCCATTCTATGAAAATAGTTGAGCCAACTGATTGTCTCTTCCTCCACTCCTGCCACAGTTAAACTGAATTAGTCAAAATGTCAATCCTCATTGAAACGAGGTGATCAGAAGGACAAAGAGCAGTCAAAAGAAGATGAGATCATGCTAAGTCCAATGTTTTCCTTGACCCTAACAGATTTCCAGAAATTTGATTCAAGAGAATTGGCACCGCCCCAACAAGCGACACAACCAGAAAAAACCTATAAAGAAGAACCATCATCAAATGAAGAATTGATCTTGGGTTCCATCAACATCATCCAATTAATGGATCCCTATGCCAATTGTGATTCTAATTATAATGATCCTATGTTCCATGTAACTAACTGGAGAACCAGAGGAAGAGGCCAAGGTAGAAGATATAAGGGATAACATGAGTATTCTATAAGACACTATTTGAACTCTACCTGTACTCAAACCATGTATGCTGTAGAAACTCATGGTAGAGCCCTTCAGCACGGTCAACAAGAATAAGGAGATTCTCCCACTCAAGACAGGTTTGGTCCTAACATGATTATTTTTTAGGAACGATTAAAAGTGACACCATCTTCCTCTCATCATGCAAATAGCCCTAGATAGTCTATTTTTCCAAATCCAGGAGTATTTACATCTTCTACTCTAACACAGGGTACATTTATAACAGAAGCATAAACTCTGATGGAACCTTCAAAACTGCATCTCTATGCTGGGAAACACAGACATTTTGACCCAAATTATGATGTCTTCAAACAATATTCCTAATTTAAATCCATGTTTTCAGTTTATGATGCCTTAAGTTTATCTAAAGATCTTTGAGAAGCACTTTTTGAGGAGTTGTTAAGTCTTCAAGAGTTTGAAACTGATGTTTCTACTGCTGAATTTTAATATATAGATAATGATCCTGCATAATGTCATGCAGTCAAATCTTTTATAGATAAAGTTGAAAATGTTGTTGGACTTGGACATATTAGTCTCGTGTGTATATTTTGAAAGGTCGATGACATAGATATATGATGAGCCTTCATAGATAATGTCTCCAGAGTCAACCTCATTCCCATTCACACCCTTCAAAAACTTTGATATACTGAGTATAACTTATATCTTTCTACATTAATGTTGTATGGATATGAATAGTATTATCAAGAACCTCTGGAAAATATTACTCTCAGAACTCAGTTTGGAGATCTTGTATCTAATTCAAATTTCATGGTTGTTCATTAGGACACAACCTTCAACATTCTTCATTGAAGGCCTTGGCTACACCAACATGAGTCCATACTTTAATCATACATCTACTATCTTAAGTACTATTTCAATATTGAAATTGGGGAAATTTATGGTGACAATGGTCAATTCAAAACATGTGAATCTCAATAAATTGAGGCAATGTTATGTCCCACTAAGGGAAAGCGGACCATGAAAGATGTGATAACCAGAGTTAATGCTCCAAATGGACTGGAGAACATCCCAACAAAACCTATTCGTACATTTTATTATAGATTATGTGTTACCTATTAATCATATTGAAAAGGTAAACCTAAAACCAAGAACTCACCTAGTAACATCCATAAATTCAATCGCATCAATCAAGCATAACAGCATGGGAGAAATTATTGATTCACCAAGAAGTTATGGAAGGTTAAATAGATGTGTCATCATTTCATCCACTGAACTAAAACAAGATTCTACTTTATAAAATAAAATAGAAGAAGTTGTAGCAATGATAGATTAAGACAAAGATGTTGATTCCCGATCCATCATCTCCTCTTTATTATCCCAGAAAGACCCTTCATCATCATTAGGATCAAAAATGGTGGCCTCTTCTTCAATATGTTTAAATATTGACTCATCACCTAACTCTAAAATATTTGTTTCCCCATCTACTATGCAAGTAGAAACAGAAGAAATAAAACGTAATGAATAATAAGGGGAAGATCTCAAGGATTCCCTTCTAGCATTTGAGTAAGGTGTCTCTACCAGTATGGATGAGCTCAGAGAAATAAATCTGGGAATAGAAGAAGATACACGCCCCACTATAATTAGTGTGGCCATGACTTCTGAAGAGAAATAGGTGTATACGTCATTTTTAAATAAACATTACGATATTTTTTTTTTGAATTATACAAAAATCTAAGTCTTAATCATGATGTAGCCACTAATAATTTGAGTTTTTCGGAAGAACATCACGGATTTAAGCAGGCAGCCAGAAGAACATACCCAACTCATGCTTCTAAAATTTATATTGAAGTTGATAAAATTATAATGTCTAACTTTGTTTGGGATGTTCAATATCCTAAATGGCTTACTAGGATTGTCCTAGTGAAAATGTTTAATGGGGAAATTAGAGTTTTCATTGATTTCAGAGATCATAACCAGTATTGTATTAATGATGATTTTTTAGTTCTAATGACCTAGATTTTAATTGATTCAACAGCTAGCTATGAAGATATTTTCTTCATGGATGGATACTCTGGGTGAAATCAAATCTGTATGGCCCCAAAAGATAAAGAACTTATAGCCTTCAGATCCCTTTATATGTTTTTTACTATCATTTAATGTCCTTTCGCTTAATGAATGTGGGTGAAGCATATCATTATGTAATGACCCTTTTCATCAAACCCTCATAACGGAAATTATTTATATGTAATGTCAATGATTTGGTGGTCAAATCTAGATAATGTTCTAATCACATGGCTGATCTGGAGACTGCATTCATTAATCGTCAACAATATAATTTGGAGACGAACCCCTTGATATGTGATTTCAGTGTAACCTCGATAAAGTTACTTGGCTTCACTATATGACATTGTGGTATTGAAGTTAATCCTAAGAAAACAAAATTAATCCTTGGTCTGTCACATTTTTGAGATTCGAATGAATTATGATGACAATAAGGGCACTTGTCCTATATTTGGTGCTTTATCTATTATTTCGAAGGAAAATGTTTTCCCTTCACCGAATTGATGAAGAATGGATTCACCTATAAATGGAATGAAGATATCCAAGAAGCATTTGATACTCTAAAGAAATATCTCTTTTATTCCATTCGTGTTGATATCACCTGTTGATGGAAGACCACTTATTCTCTATGTGACATCTTTAGAGTGACAACAAGGTGCCTTCCATGAAAAAAAGAACCATTCTAGGAATAAGAAAATCCTTTACTATCTCAGTCGAACTATGCTCGACGAAGAAAATCAATATTCATTTATTGAAAAGAGTTTTCTGGCATTAATCATTGTAGTTCACAAAATAAGACACTACCTATAACGTCATGAAGACTAGTTGGTATATCGTAATAACCTGATCAAATTTATCCTCAGTCGCCCAATGCATACAAGGCATCCGACATGATGGGAAGTTATTTTGAAATAGTTTGATACAAGTTTGTTCCAAAAAAGTCCATAAAAGGCCATGTTATAACTTACTACCTTGATAGACATCCATTGGCGGAAGATACATTATTGAATACTAAACTTCATAATGAAGATGTCTTCTCTATTCAAGATAATCCCCAAACATGGGAAATTTACATTTATGGTGCCTCCAGAAGTCCAACATGATAGATAATAGAAAACCCGAAACACAACAATGATGGGTTAGGAATTGTAGTTATCTCCCAAAAAATAGTAGTATGGCCTTATTCCTTCCTATAATCATTGGGAAATACAAAAAATGAAGCAGAATATCAAGCTCTCTTTTCATGCATTGAATTGGAACTTTAGGAGCATGTGAATCACATAAGAGTGAATGGTGATTAAGAATTGGTAATAAAACAGATCAATAGAGAATGTTATATCAGAAAAGAAGAGTCAATCCCTCTATGTGATTATGTCCAAAGGTTAATGTCTGAATTTCCCTCAGAGATAACATTGTCTTATGTCCTGCAATCACAAAATTCCCAAGCTTTTGCACATGTCGCTACATCCTTGGCAGATCCAATCGGGATGAGTCAGTTATCAGTGTAGATCATCATTGTATGTTCTCACATTTTGATCAAACAATAATGGTGGAAATTAATGAAATTTTCCCTATTTCTGAGTTGTATGGTCATACCATGGGATGGAGAACACCCATCATGTAATATCTTCAAAATGGAGTACTCCCACCCGATAGGTCTGAAAAAGGACAGATCTGATGGTGCATCCAATTTTACTCTTTATGATTTTCCAAATCACAAGAAGATACTATTCAAATGATGATTTGATGGAATCATTTTTAGATGCATTGATGGAGAATAAACAGTGGCTATCATGAAAATATTGCATTCAAGAGTTTGTGGTGCTCACCAGTCAGGGAATATGAATTCTGATCAAATATGAAGGTTGGGATACTTTTTTCCATCAATGTGGTAGGATTACATAGATTTGATATAGAAATTTCATCCCTTCCACTTCCATGAAAACATCATTCATCATCCTCCGGATTTTCTATATATAGGTAAATACTCCCATACATTATCTACATGGGGAATGGATGTAGTAGGACATTATCCTCCAGATATGTCTGAGAAGTTCAATTATATTTTTTACTACAACTGACTTATTTTCTAAATGGGCTCAAGATGATACTCTTAATGAAGTCGAATCCAAAAGCGTTGTTAGTTTTATCAAAAATAAAATCATCACTAGATTTGGGGTCCATCATACTATATTAATTAACAATGGAACCAATTTTTGTTATATTTAGGTAATGAAGTTATATCTGGAGAACAATATAAAATCCAACAACTCATCTCACTATCATGCGATGACCAATGGACAGATAGAGGATTTCAATAAGACACCATAAAATGTACTCTAGAATATGGGGGACAAAGATATGAAATCTTGGCCTGATAAAATTTTCCATGATTTATGGGTTTATTAGAATACAATCTGTACTGCTACCCATGCAACTCCTTATTCATTGGTATACAAAATAGAAGAAGTTTTTCCAATGGAAATGAAATTTCCTTCACTATGAGATGTAATATGTTATCAGTTTGTTTATAAATGAAATGTCTCTGAAACAGTTTAATGAAATGGAACAATTAAAAAAATATTGCATACATTGCATAATTTATTTGACTATCAAAATAGAATTGTGTGAGCCGTTAACAAGAATGTTTTCCCCCATTCATTTCATCATGGAGAATTGGTATTGCACATCAGGACATCAATTATACTAGGAAAGAAACCTCCAATGCATGAGACAAAGTGGTAAGGACATTATTCCATACAGAAGGTCTACTCAAATGGAGCTTATGCCTTAATTTCAATGGATGGAGTGCTTATCACAACTCCAAAAAAGGAAAGATTCATGAGAATATACTTTGTGTAGTTGACTACATCACCTCGCTACAAGACTTAAAGATAAACAGCCCCCAATTCCTAGTTGAAAGGCATTAAATTGCATAACAACTATAAGCATCAATGTTTCATGATGTTAAAATGCTTAGAATCTTTGTCCATGTCACACGACATTAAACTGCATGAAAACATTTTTCCTCATTACATGACAGTAAACTGTATGGTTAACTTCTTCCTTACATGACCTTATAGGATCCCATAAGCAAGCATCAATGATATAATTTCTAGTCCTTATTAGCACATGATTCCTTTTCTTCCCTATGTCTGAATCAGATATGCATAGGGGAATCATTTCAAGAACAACGTGTGGCTTGATTCACGTCTATTTGAGAAACGTAGAGAGGCCTCAATCCCAAATCCTGGGCCCAGCTTCAACCAAATTTTTTTATTTCCCCTTTTCATCTATTGTATATAATCAAGATCTATACTGATTTCTCTTTTAAGATACATGATTTGATTTTCAAACCATCTATTGTCTTTAATTTAATCAATCTTCTAGAATATATTGAAGCCCCTTGTCTTCCATGTCAAACTCGGTTGGGAAGGGAAAAAATGTTTAAAGAACTCTGTACGGCATGATTCTCATATGTATGAGATACATAGAGATACGTAGATCACAAATAATAAGCCAATCCACAATATAAAAAACCTCTTTATTGCTTATATTATAATAATACCTGCATATGGAATGTTTAAAGAACTAATTATGGCTCGATTATTTCCCCCAACAAGACACATAGTGACACATGGGTGTTATTCCATAGTCCAGTTACAATATTTCTTTCCATTCACATTGGTTCATCTTCTTCCTTAACACATGACATTAAAACTGCATGGTAATATAAAACCCCAATTCTTCACTTGTGTCACCATTGGGTTATAGAAGAATCCCTTACTACTCCATGTTTCTCACACACAGCAAATCTCAGGTGGGATAAGGAATTGGGTAAAATGAATATTTATATAAATAAGGTGTATTGATTTCTTATGGGGATATAAATTTCCCTACTGCATGAAATAAAAATACAGAGTATAATGTCCTCACTTTATGACATAAAACTTTATAGTATAATGTCAATTCAATGAGAAAAAATGAATGTTTTCAATTTACATATGAGTGAGATCTATCTAATGGACGTCAAACTCATATTCAATATTGATTCAAATATTTCTTATGTACATTGATCATAACTACTTCTATATTTCACACACATAATCTTGAATATTTCTAGATCTTCATAATCTTTCTTATGGTTTCTAGTGACAGAGTTTCTAATACATGAGAACTCTTTTTCCTAGCTAAGCAGCATGTGGCCTTAGGTGTCCTTTAATAAGTTTCCTACATAATGGGATGTCTAGAAAAAAGATACCACTATTTGTCCATGAAACAAATTCCCCAGTTGGACATGCATAAGAAAAACCCCATAACAGGTTTTTCAAATGATGGTAATTTAATTTGTGGTTATAGTATCTTTGTTCACTTCATACATTGATGAAAATATAAAAAAAATATGTATTTTAAAATATTTATTCAGGTACATTTATCCTATTATCATTCTCTAGATCTTAAAATTTTAAAGACTATGGTTTACACATTTCTTTCTACATGTGTTCATTGTAATATTAAATAACATTTGAATCACTTGGCCACATATTATATGCGGTTTTCTTTTATGGTCCTAGTTGTATGAACTAATACTACGGACACCACACTTCCTATGTTTGGGTCAGAAATTTGTAGAAGTCTTATTCTTCTGATTCTTTGGAAATCATGGTTCGATGTACCCTATCTTTATTTAGGTACTTTTCTCCATAAACCATAATCTAGGCTTCGGAAAATCTGAATCTCCATTAACATTCTTTTGATTTTAGTAATAGTAGAATTTCAAACTTCTGATAGCTCTTTTTCCTAACTATACTGTACGTTCCCTTAGGTGGCCTTGCATTGGATGCCTGTATAACTAGTCTGTCAGTCAAAAGATGCTACTATTCGGCTATACAACATATTCCCCAGTTGGCCCTACATTATACAACCCCCATAAAGGATTTTTCCAATAATGGGAACTTTGTTCTTGGAAAATACTTCTTGTAATACCCTTATCACTTTCCCCATATCACTCATTAGATCCAGAAAATTCCAAATCATTGATTAATATTTTCCCTTCCATACCAGAATATGGTAATATGTTTCCAAACAAATTATCTGAAAAATTGGGAGAATCTCATACCCTTGCTCAAATATAATGACCTAAAATTAAAGGAACACAATGTCCTCACTTTAGGACTTATAACTGCATAGCACAAAGTCCTTACTGTATGACATAAAACTACACATCACAATATCCTCACTGTATGACATAAAACTATATAGTAAAATACCCTCACTACATGACTTCAAACTGCATAGTTTTATTTCAGAAATTCCTCTTTCTAAAAAATTTCAAAAATTATTTATACACCAAATTTTTATAGATGTGGTTTTCGTATTCATGACATTTTTCAGTGTAAAATAGCCCTTTATTCTTAAAATCCATTTCATTTGAAAAAACCACTCACAATGGTTGTGAGTCACCCAAATCATATTTTCCCTTTTCTATCAACAGTAAAATGTGAAATTCTTAAGATCTCATTTTCTTGACTATGTAGTATGTGTCCTTATGTGGCCTCGCATAAGATGCCTACATAAAAAGATTGTGAGTCAAAAGATGCGACTATTTGGCTATGCGACATATGCCCCAGTTATCCCTACATTACACAACTCCCATAAATAGTTTTTCATATAATTTTACCTTTTTCTTTGAAGAGACTCCCCTTATGATGATACATGTTTCAAAATTTGGTGACCATAAAAATCATGGCTCAAGATTCCCCATGGAAATATCTAAATAATTTTAATGAAATTCTTAGATGTTCAGTCTTGTTTGGAATGTAATTTCAAAATTTAAGTTGAATGATATATCTACCTTAAACATTATCCATTTATTATCCACCCTGAATGACTCTAAACTATCAACATGAAATAATGTAATACTCACCAGATCGGGAACCCTCAAAGGGCACTCTAAACAAAAGTCGAGTCCTAGATTACTAAATGTAAATTTTGTATGATTTTAGGTATTATTGATAACTAAAAATTCAACAGATACAAAGCTTATTGGGTTTCCATATAACCCTAAAAAATTAAACAATTCTTACTAAGCCTAAGGAATTAGGTCAAACAAAAGAAGCTAGTGAGAATCAGAACATAGATGATTAAAGAAAAAAATCTTGTTCATTATTGAATAACATTTCACTGAGGAGATACCACAAATTAGAGTCTCCCTATTATCAAAAAATCACAAATGTTTTTCTACATAAATTGTTATTTGGAAACAGCCTCGTGAACCACATCAGCTACACATTCAAGCTCATTTATTTAACCAGATCTTTTCTCTTCTGCATGATGAAGTGCATCTTTAGAATCTATAATGGATTTTGCACCATCAATATAGACTTCTCTTAATTAGATATTAATATGGTCAAGATTCCATGTAATTTTATCTAATTCCTGTTGAAGGCATAACTGCTGAACAATCCTTTCATTGATTTTCTCCTTCAGTATGTAAGAACCTGGATATTCATTCCAGGTATGTTTTTCCTTTTCCTGGAATTTTTGAGAAAAGAGGTGTTTCTATTAAATTTTTATGTACACGCCCTGTACTGTATGATTACACTCTGCGTACTCCATTGCCACTGGAAGCCATGTTCCAATCGTGTCCGGGCCACAAACACGGTGTGTAGGAGTGATGTGGAGGCCGCTTTATGCGGAGTATAGAAAAATAGAGTACACATTGTGTACCCCAGAAGTACACGCCGTGTATTTTCTTTTTTTTCATTAAACGCACCGGGGTCATGCTTGACGGACAGAACACCTTTCATCTAGGTTTCGTTCGTCCGAGAGAATCCGTACGACTGTAGATCTTATCCACGCTCCAGAGCCTCTGTCCGTGCTCCAAATCAACTGTTGTCGATTGCGTTGGAATTGTAGCGGTAAGCTCTTCCTTCACCATGAACATCGTCTTCCAATTACTCCACATTCTCAAGATATCATGGGTTGAAATTTTTTTACGTTTTCTTATATCTTTGATGATCTATGGAGAATCAATCATCGTGGTTCATGTATATCGATATCCTAGCATCGAGGTAGGTGGTTTTTGCCTTTCTGTAGGAATTCATTGAGTATTTTGTGCAATTCCACCAATTCCCTTAAACGGGTTATTGTGTGTGTTTCCTATTTTTCCCATGTTGTAGTCTGATTTTCATGATTTTTTCAGTTTTGGTAAATGCTTGTGAATAGAGAAATTTTTCTACTATGTTTTTGATGTTTTTCCATGCATGTTTTTCCTATTAGGCATTTTTCCAGTTGCCATGGCTAGTTGTAGGATAGTGGAACAGTTGTAATGTTATGCTGTTGTGCCTTAGAACGATATCCAAGAAGTTCTTGAGGTTTAATCGGAATGATACACGCTCTATGCATGTTTGTTTTACATATGGTTGTGAGAACATAGTTCAGTGGACCATAGTGATATTGGATGAAAGGGCTTCTCCAGAGTGTATTTAATTTACGATGTGAGACCGTAGGGGGAATTTACATTTAGTGCTTCCTCAGAGAGTCTGTAGTTCCTTGACGTGGGCCAAAGGGGGAATGAGACATTGAGTGCTTCCATAGAGACCCTTTAGTACGATACGAGACTATAGGGGGAATTGAAGGTCAGTGCTTTCTCAGAGAGTCTATTCATTATCTGAACTAGAGGGGTGAGACTATGTGCACTTCCTTGAGGATTGCTTGTAATTTTAGGTTGAACAATATGGGTTAGGTTGTGAGAACTACCCAGGGGGTTACCTATTGTTCTTCTTGTAGATTGGTTGTTACATGTGTAATTTATATGCTAGACACTGTAGATTGTAGCTGATGTGTGTTTTCCTGGTTACTACTTCCTTTATTTTACTGCCATATATTCACTCACTGTTAGGCACAGATCTTTGGGTGGTTGCCTAGGGGGACCTTGTCTCACACCTTGTTTGGTCCATGCTTTTGGGCCCAAACAAATTATATTGTTGCACGTATAGATAAGGGCAAGCGCCCTTCTACTTCAGGTACTTTACTTGCTATGGAGTTGGAGAGCATGAGACCAAGCTATGGCTTGCGATACTGTGGAGTTTACCTGTTTTTCTTTTGAATGTTGGATTAATATTGTATTCATCATTGTGACTTTTTGGGCACCCTTCCTAGTAATAAGTATCATGAATCATTTTATATACATGTGTGTGTGCTCCAGTTGGTTACTGTTAGTCTTCCTCTATTTACCGTTTACTTTTGTATGGATGGGTATGGTTTCTGTTGTTATCTATTTGTTTTTCTTCCACTATGTACTCTTCCAATGATGCCATAGCATCCCCACTATCACACCCAATGCCCTTGCTGCTAGTCGGCAGCCACTGGAGTTTGGGGAAATGCACTTGAGGCCATGGGACCAACCAGGTATGGGGTGCCTCTTGGTGGCTTCTGGAACTAGGACATTACAAGTGGTATCAGAGGGGTTATTTTCTCTTGATTTACTGTTTGGAGCCTTTAGCCAAGGATATGACGAATTCGGTACTTGGTAATATGTTGTTCTCGGGAGTAGCTAACCCGTGTACAGAGAAAAGCCATACTAGCTCAATTATTGCGGTTTTCTGGTTTTGAGATTTTACAGTTGATATGATTTCACCAAGAGGGATTCACATGACTTGTGTTGTTATTGTTGTTGCTGTTGTGGTTCTATTTCTGTCGTAACCCGATGAGATAAGGGCATCCATCTCATGCATCATATTGGCACTTGTTAGAAATCAAATATCATGCATTCTTACCATGCCATCTAGGGTGAATTAGCAATTTCATGTTGTGGTGATAGACGTTGTATAGATTATGTATGCAATTTTGATAGATGTTTGATATAATCCTTGCAGTTTGATAGAATGGTTGTTTGTTTTGTACCGTGCTTAAATGAATGCCAATTTTTGGTTCTTGATGTGTTATGGGCCCTCTTGAATTGGAAATTGGTGAATCATTGACCTGATTTTCCTTAAATATGACTGCATTGGATTCCAAGCATTGATTCGTGGGGAGTATGGGCCATCACGAATCGGAATTTGGCACCTTCATGCTCGTTTTTTAGTGTTTTACGGCCTTCGGTGCGGTTTCAGAGCTACTTCCCGAAAAAAACCTGAATAAATGGCGTGTAGTTTATATATACACAGCGTGTAGTTTAAAATAGCATCACTGACTATGTGAGAAGAAACACGGGTTGTGAAAAATTTCTAGGAACACGCCGTGTAGTAGTGATTTGTGTACCCGGCCGTGTCACTAATAATACGGGTCGGGGAATCTTGTGTCATACATGCCATGTTTTGTATGAACACGCCATGTAGCCTTGTTCTCAGTACCCATTCATTTCATGGACAACACGAGGTGGTGTTATCTCATCCTATACATGTCATGTTTGTTTTGAACATGCCGTGTAATGGTCAGCCATGTAATCGGCCGTTTCGCCAACAACATGGGTCGGGAAAAATGTTCAATTACACGTCGTGTTTGTTCAGAACACGTCGTGTAGTCTCAGCCGTGTAGACGGCCGTGTAACTAACAACACAGGTCATGAAACCATGTCTACTACATGCCGTGTCCACCAGGAACACACTATGAAGTGTCTGTTTAAGAAGACCGTGTGAGTTATCTATGGAAGGAGACACATGCAGGCGAATAGAATTAAGTACACACTATGTAGAGTTAATACACTCAATGTAGTCATATTTTGTAAAACATAAGTGGTTCCTTCTACTGTTGTCATTTTTTACTCTTTAGTTCTCTATCATTGTTTTCCTAATCTAAGGTATGATTTTGATCTTTAAAAGCTATCCCTCTGAGACGACCTCCGGTTTTATGTCATTTTCCAGACGGTGATCGGACACCAGATATGGCTAATCAAGGACTTTCTTCTGATCCTCAAGTCAGGCCAGCATTGGTACCGGCTGTCAGACAAGTAGCAGGCGTCGATGCCCAGTTCATGGAAGGCTTTATGAGGATGATGCAAACCTTTTAGGGAGCACTTCCTCCTACCACGACTATGGCAGACTTGACGCGGGTTTTCCAGCAGCAGCATCCTTTTACTTTCTCGGGGGAAGGAGGAGGATAGGCTATAGAGTCATGGTTGGAATACATGTTTACTATCTTTAAGAATCTAAAAACACCTCCATAGAGGCGGGTCAGGTTCTCTACCTATATTCTATGAGACTCCACCAAGAGGTGGTGGGACATGATGTCATAGGCAGGTCATCAGCAGGTTATGGATTTGGAGGAGTTCCAGCGCATGTTTTACGACTACTTCAACACTGAGACCATGAGGGCCGATCGATCATGGGAGTTCATGTGTCTAGAGCAGGGTACTCATTCTGTTATGGAGTATTCACACCGTTTCACCAAGATGCAGCATTTCACACCCCTTCGGAGTGGAGATGGGGAGTTCATAGCAAGGAAGTTTGAGGATGATATCTGGCAGGAGATCCGCTAGTAGGTGAATATCTTCCAGTTGAATTCCATCACATTCATCGTCAACCAGACGCTGATTGTAGAGCATAATCTGAGAGACTCTGCAGTTGTGTGCCATGGTAGTTCTGCTTCCAGATCTATTGTTCCTCTAGTTGACAGCAAGAAGCGTCGTAGGGAGTCTACATGCGGTGATCTGAGAAGACATGATACATCGTCAGGTAGCTAGGTTTGTATGCTACCAGTGTGGAAGGGCAGGTCACACGAGGCCGTAGATCCATAGAGACCCAGTGGAGTGCCGATGTTGCTGTATGATGGGTCACCTTCAGTGTTTCTACCAGGTTTTCTCACCAGTAGTTGGTGACGGGGGTTCTTCCATGACTCCACGTTCAAGAGCAGCCCCACCAGATTCTCATTAGTCGGGGATCTGGATTTCTTCTGGCCATTCGGGCCAAGGTAGAGGTCATGGTCGTGGTAGTCAGTCACCAGTCCTTCTGTGTCAGTAGGGAGGATCAACTCAGAGTGGTCCGGTAGGGTCACAGGGCCGCGGGGCATGCCAAACATTTCCAATGGAGCAGACCTATCAGGAGTAGGATCCCAAACCTTCTACAGTTCTAGGTACGATTTTAGTAGCCTCAGTTTTATCTTCATCCCTTTTCGATACTGGTGATACGCATAGCTTTATACCTGTTGCTGTTTTGGAGAGCCTTTGGATCTGTCTCTTTTCTTCTGCCGACTTGTTGACACTAGACACACCTTTGTAGACGAGGTCATCTAGTGTACGTCAGTGTAGAGAGTTCCCTCTCGAGGTTGCAGTGTATCGTTTTTTATTGGATCTCTATGTCCTAGAGATGACAGGCTATGATGTCATTCTCGGGATGGACTAGTTGGTTCCCTTCTAGGTGGTCGTCGACAGTTATCACTGTAGGGTGAGTTTCATTTCACCAAAGGGTGAATCTTTTCTTCATAGAGTTGAATGGGATGTTCAGGCGAGTCGAGCAGGACTCGAACATCATGGGCTATGAAAGGATAAGACCCAGATTTCTAGTCTTTACCTGGATGACCAAGGGAATTCACAGTTAGACATTCCTCCTGTGTTGGATCGTTTTAGGGATGTCTTTCTAGAAGAATTTTCGGGTTTTCCTCTGGAGTGTGAGGTGGAATTCTCTATTGAGCTCGTGCCCGTAGTGGCACTGGTGTCCATTCCTCCCTATAGGATGGCTACACCTGAGTTGCAATAGCTCAAGAAGTAGTTGGAGAAGTTGTAGGGAAAGGGTTTTATCCGACTCAGTACTTCTCCTTGGGGTTCTCTTTTCCTATTTGCGAAAAAGGAAAACGGTACCCTTAGGCTCTGTATAGATTATCGGAGGATGAACCAGTTGACGGTCAAGAACCAATATCCCTTGCCATGGATTGATGATCTTTTTTATCATCTTTTAGGAGACTGGGTGTTCTCAAATATCAATTTGAGGTCCGGTTATCATCATTTGCGTGTTAGACCATCAGATATACCTCTGACAACCTTTAGGAGCATGTATGGTCTCTACGAGTATACAGTTATGTCGTTCAGTCTCATGAATGCGCCAACAGTTTTCATGGCACTGATGAACCGAGTGTTCATTGCTTACATGGATTTCATCATCGAGGTCTTCATCGATGATATCTTGGTGTACTCTCACACTCGACATGACCTTGCTAACCGTCTTGAGATCGTTCTGAGTACACTAAGAGAGCATCATCTTTATGCTAAACTCTAGAAGTGCCACTTTTGGATGGATCAGATTCACTTTTTGTGTCGCATTATCTCAGAGAAAGGAGTGTCAGTAGACCTCGAGAAACTGAGAGCAACAGTTTCCTGGGAGCAGCCGAAAAATGTTTTTGAGGTACGGAGTTTCCTAGGGCTGGCTGTATGCTATAGATGCTTTAGTCAATACTTTTCACGCCTAGCAGCACCATTGACAGGTCTGACCAAGAATGGGGTGAAGTTCATATGGTTAGATTCTTGTGATTTTGCTTTTCAAGAGCTGAAGGGAAGGTTGATGTTGACACCGATACTAGTTTTTCCATAGCAGGAAAGAGCTATACTGTTTTTTGAAATGCTTCAGGTATCGGGCTAGGCGTTGTGCTTATACAGGGAGATGGAGTCGTTGCATACGGGTCTCGGCAGTTGAGGCCACATGAGAGGAACTACCCAACACACAACCTAGAGTTGGAAACTGTTGTTCATGACTTACGATGTTGAAGACCTTACCTTCTGAGAGAGAAACTTATGGTTTTCACCAACCACAAGAGTCTCACATACATCTTCACAAAGTGTGATCTGAATTTGAGATAGCGCAGGTGGGTCGAGTGTCTTCAGTCTTTTTAATTCTATCTTGCCTATACTCTGGGAAAGGGAAATGCAGTGGCAGATGCGTTGAGAAGGAGAACTCAGATTCAGGATGTTCAGGAGGCCTACAGTGAGTGGAAGCTTATGGTTTTGTTCTCGGAGATGCATCTAGAGCTGCACAACAGACAGGGACAAACTTACCTATCTTCTGTAGCTGTTACCTCTACACTTCTTTATCAGGTACAGGTGAGACAACTATCAGACTCAGAAGACTTAGTCCTACAAGAGAGTTTGTTAGGAGAGGACCCTCTTCCTAGATGGACAGTGGGCGAGGATGAGATCTTCTATTTCCAGGGACGTGTATGGGTGCCAACAGTCATACGCGAGGAGCTAATGCGGTATTTTCATTCCTCCGATTGGGCAGTTCATCCTGGCATCACCAAGATGTATCGGGATCTTCATCTCTAGTACTAGTGGCCAGGTATGAAGAGAGATGTTACTGGTTTCGTCTTGAGGTGTTCTACTTGTCATCAGGTGAAGGCGGAGCATCAATGACCAGTAGGCCTTTTACAGCAATTACCCATTCCAGAGTTGAAGTGGAAAAATGTTGCGATATACTTCTTGACCGGATTGTCGAGGTTGCCTCGAGGGAGCGATGGTGATTGGGTTGTCGTTGACAGGCTTGTGAAGGTTTATCACTTCTTACCGACTAAGGAGACCTTCAGTATTGATGATCTAGGATGACTATACATCAAAAAGATTGTACATCTGCATGGAGTTCCACACTCCATTGTTTCATATAGGGATGCACGCTTTACTTCTCGGTTCTGGCAGGGGCTTTAGAGGGATTTGGGTACACAGGTACTTTTTAGTATAGCATACCACCCCCATATAGATTACCAGTCCGAGCATACGATCTAGGTTCTTGAGGATATGCTCTGAGCATGCATTCTAGACATTGTCACTTCCTGGAAAAATAATATCCCTCTGGAGGAATTCGCCTATAAGAATAGTTTTCAGGAGAATATTTAGATGGCACCTTACGAGGCTTTATGCGGTAGGCCATGCTGATCACCTTTATGCTATCTAGAAGTAGGAGAGATAGCTTTATTGGGACCTTGTCTGGTTCGGAAGACCTCAGAATAGATAGATTTGATTCGTAAGAGGATGGCTAATGCACAGTCTCGATAGAAGTCTTATGCGGATTAGCGAAGACGACCTCTGGAGTTCAAGGTCGGGGATCATGTTTTCATGTGTGTCGCACCGAGTTTGGGACCCAAGATGATTTGGAGAAAGGGTTAGATTTCACCATGGTACGTCGGGCCATTTGAAGTATTGAAGGGATTTGGGCCAGTTTCCTATCAGTTTCAGTTACCTTAGAGGTATCGGGCCATGCATGACGTCTTCCACGTCTCTCAGCTCCAACGTTACATTTCAGGCATGTCTCATGTCTTTTAGCCCGAGGAGATTGAGCTCGAATCGGATGCATCATTTGAGGAGCATATTATCCGGATTGTCGATCACAGTATAGAGGTTCTCCATGGGTAGTCTGTTCCCCTAGTGTGGGTCTTATGGTAGCACAGGTGAGTACAGGATGAGATTTGTGAGATGGAGGCCGATGTAAGATCGCAGTGGCCGGAGCTGTTCGGGGTTTCTTCTTCTATGCCTCATTAGGGAAATTCGAGGATGAATTTCATTAAGGGTGGAAGTTTGTAAGAACCCGGATCTTTGTTCTAGGTATGTTTTTCCTTTTCCTGGTGTTTTTTAGAAAAAGAGGTGTTTTAGGAAATTTTTTGATGTACACACCGTGTACATTATGAGTACACATCGTGAACTCCATTGTCGCTCGAATATGTGTGTTGGCTATGTCCGAGCCACACACACGGTGTGTAGGGGTGATGAGGAGTCCACTTAAATTGGAGTACAAAAAAACAAGGTACACGCCGTGTACCCCAGAATACACATCGTGTATTTTCCTTTTTTTTATTAAATGAACTGGGGGCACGTCTAATGGATAGAACACCTTTTGTCTAGGTTTTGTTTGTCCGAGAGAAGTCTTATAGCCGCGGATCTTTTCTGAGATCCAGAGCCTCCGTCCTTGCTCTGAATTTACCACTGTTGATTGCGTTGGAACCAAAACGGCAGGCTCTTCCATCACCAAGAACTTCCCCTACCGATTCCTCCTCTTTCTCATGATATCGTTGGTTGAGCGTTTTTGACGTTTTCTCAGATCTTCGATGTTCTAAGAAGAATCAATCATTGTGGTCCAAGTATATCGATCTCCTTGCATCGAGGTAGATGGTTTGTGACTTTCTGTAGGAAGTCTTTGAATATTTTGTGTAATTCCATCAATTACCTTGAACGGGGTATTGTGTGTGTTTCCTATTTTTCCCCTTTTGCTTCCTACTTTGCTTGATTTATTGAGAAGTGGTAAATGCTTGTGAATAGAGTAATTTCTCTACTGTGTTCTGGATGTTTTTACATGCATGTTTTTCTTGTTAGTAATTTTTCCAATTGCCATGCCTAGTTGTAGGATAATGGAACTGTTGTACTATTATGTTTTTGTTCCTTAGAATGATATCCAAGTAGTTCTTTAGGTTTACTTGGGCTGATACGCATGCTATGCATGTTTGTTTTACACAGGGCTGTGAGAACCTAGTGTAGTGGACCACATGGAGAATAGACGTAAGGGATTCTCTAGAGTGTCTTTAAATTACGATGCGAGACCACAGGAGGAATTGACGTTGATTTCTTCCTCAGAGAGTTTTTAGTTCCTCGAAGCGGACCATAGGGGGAATGATACGTTGAGTGCTTCCCCAGAGTGCCTTTAGTACGATACGAGACTATAGGGGGAAATGATGGTGAGTGATTCCTCAATGAGTCTATTCTTTTTTTGAACCATAGGGGTGATACTGTGTGTTCTTCCCAGAGGGTTGCTAGTACATGTAGGTTGAACCATAAGGGTTAGGCTATGAGAGCTACCCAGGGAGTTACCTGTTGTTCTTCGTGTTGATTGGCTATTACATGTGTACTTTATATACTAGACACTGTGGATTGTAGCTTCTGTGTGTTTTATAATTTATAGTTTCCTGTATTTTACTGCCATGTATTCACTAACTATTAGGCACAAATCATTGTGTGGTTGCCTACTAGGACCTTGTCTCACACCCTGTTTGGGCCATTCTTTTGGGCCCAAAGAGATTAAATTGTTGCAGGTATAGATAAGGGCAAGCGCCCTTCTACTTCATGTACATGACCTACTGTGGAGCTGGAGAGCAAGGGACCAAGTTATAGCTTGCGATGCTAAGGATTTTACCTGTTTATATTTTTCACTTTGGTTTAGTATTGTATTCAGCATTTTGACTTTTTTGGTTGCTTTCCTAGACATATGTATCATGCAACATTTCATATACATGTGTGTGTGTTCCAGTTTTTTACTATTAGTCTTCCACTGTTTATCGTTTACTCTTGTATGGATGGTTCTAGTTTCTGCTATTATCAATTTGTTTTTCTTCCACTATGTACTCTGCCAATGAGGGTATAGTTTCCCCCACTATCACACCCATGGCCCTCGCTACTAGTCGGAAGCCTCTGGTGCTTGGGGAAATGTGCTTGAGGCCATGTGACCAACCAGGTACGGGGCGCCGCTTGGTGGCTTCCGGAACCGGGATGTTACATAGTCCCTTCAACATCGCAGTTTGATCAGCCTCTACTCGAAACAACACTACATTGAATTATTTAGTTTTGATCAACAATTTTTCTTTTATGAGGTCTTACTAAATATTGTTCTCTTGTTTCCTACTTTTTATTATCTCTTTCATCGGAGTATGAATTTTACAGTACTCAAAACCTCCAAATCACAATGTGATAAACAGAGCTGAATGTCGTGGAATTCCAGAAGGTAGTTTCATAAGGGGCATCTCAGATATTATTTTTCATATATTCTGTAATGCTTTGCGACGTGCAATATGAAGGGGATCCTACAGTTCTAGGTCTAATTCAAAATCACTGTCATTAGGATGAATGTATTCTGGTATTAATGCACTTAAAGAAGTGTCATATCTGGCTCCTTCCTGAACATTGGATCCTTCACCTTCTAGTATTTTTTAGGCTAATGTAGTGGCTTCACCACCAGTGCTAGACATTGAATTCGATATCCCTGTATGGTTAATAAAAAATTATGGTTATTGTTAGCTTTGGGGAATAAATAAAATTGACTACAATCACAATATTAGTATCACATACTTAATAGTAGGTCAGTAGTTTGAGAAGAATCTTCCCCAATATTCCCAGTTTCAACATTTATGTTTGATGTTTCTGGGTGGGGAGTTCTATATTTAGTTTTCTAGGGATCTCCAGAATGAATCTTAGGAAGATTTGATGTCTCCAAATTCACTTGAGACAATGTCTCTACAATGATGGGATTGTCATTAATATCAATACTTCCTTCATGTATCGTTGTTGCAATAGTTTCTTTAGATGGAACTGCATAATTCAACCAACCATGGCTTGTAATTTAATCATAAGAATATTCACAAGACGAATAATGAAAAATCATGTCCAGTTGATTCTATACAAGGAAATCAAAAATCTTTTCAAGTATTTGGTATATTAACATGTTCTAATACTTCTTCAAAAGACATGCCATGGTTCAATATTTCATCCAATGATATACCAGAGCCCAATTTATTATCACATTTGGGAGCACTCATTGTGTTTTCTTCGCAACCTTCCTCCGATAACAATTGACCACGAATAGTTTTTTCACTAACAGTTGTGGGATCAGCATCAGTAATTTCCAAATGTTTCAGTGAATGTGATGAACCTAAAGTACCATTGGATGGAAGTCAACTGTGGTTACATTTGATGTCCTATAAAGCATTTTTTATTTACCAGAAGCCTCTTCTATAATAATAACAAATACAAGTGCAGTGTTAGGATTAGATGTCGGTTCCTTTGGCCTCCATTACTCATTAGGAACAACCTGATTAGAAAGATTTTGTTCCTATTAAGCAGCTCCCTACATGGTTCCATGAATCTTATCAGTAGTTTCATTCAATGAAAAAACATAAGAAGACCCTATAATTCTATGATGTTTAATCACTCAAACATGTATAAAGGATAAAATTCATGATTATTAGGAAGACATACCACTACTAAGAATGCACTTAACCGTGGATCTCTTTCCTTGGTGCTTTTTAACATTCACCTTTTTAGGAGGGATTGCATCATCATATCCAAAGACAGGTATTGGAGATTGGAATACCATCTATATTTCATCCTCCATGGCCAGCTAACCTAGATATATTTGTCCTGATTTACAGGGTGATCTGGTAGCTCCATGAGCAGTGCCTACAGGGCTATACTGTGGTGAGGGAACACCAGTTGTTCTTCATTTAACCAGTGTAATGTTATGATTATACTTCTCCAAAGTATCAATGATTTGACATAAATTCAAATTTTAAAGAAGAAGATAATGTGATAAAAAGGAACTATACATCTGTAGGATCCACAACGTCACACAATGCTTCATCTAATGAAAGAATAATCCATTTAGTGGTACCATGATCTATCATTCCCTTCACCCACTTCATGGTGGTAATTGATTCATCAGTTGCATATAAGAGAATTTCCTGCTCTAGAATGTAGGTCCTCGCCTCATTGGGATTGTACTTAAAAATATTGTCAGAAGAAGCCCATAAATCCCCCACTCCTAGAATATCTAGCCTTTCACATAGATCCATCCACCTGGTTTTATCATCACAATATAAACATTGTCATGTTTCAATAGCCTATGGTCGTATATATTTAGAGTGTATGTCAGAGGGTTGTGAAGAGGATCATGAAACCTAGGATTTTCATTTCTACCCAACCCTGACAGTCATGAGTGTGTGATTTGAAAATGGAATATGTCAATATTTATAATGAGGGTGACCAGATCACCTCGATGCATCTTTAGTAGGAATCAATGGGGTGGCTCTCTTAACTTTGGAATGGGTTATTTCTTGTATGATGTATCTTTGGTGAATTTGAATCATCTTCACCTCCACCATCTAACACTATTGATTCAACCCATGATGATGAAGAGATACCTTCCAAACTAATGGGTACCCTTATTTTACTTCTCTCCACCCCAACTCGAGGGGAAACTTGATTTAATACCACTTCAGAGTAACATGGGACCTAATTTTCAGCATTCAAGATAGACAATATGCTTGCTACATTAGTGGAAGATAAATTAAAAACATCTCCAGTCTTTTCTACAGATATTATTAACCATAGTTGTTGGTAATAATTGAATGTATCTATAATATGACATGAATAGAAGGGGATACCGGATTTTGTTTCATACATTTGAATTGATCCGCAAATCTATAAGGATCATAGGCATCACATATTATTTCACCAACCATCATGGTAGCGATTACACAATCTTTGCAGGCTAGAATATTTTCCCTTATATCTAAACTGGTCAAATGTGGGTTCCCATAACGAAAGAAATGCAACTCCTTATGCATTAACAATATATCCTTGATGTCGCAAGTGTTTAGTGATAAGAGTAAAATACTAGAAAAATCATAAACAGATGGCCGAAAAGGACTTCCAAAAACTTGTACCCCACTTATTTGAGCATATGTTCTGAAGTGAGTAGCGATCCATCCCCAAAACTCTTGGAATGATCCATTTTTTATAAATGAAAACAGCCCTTTGTAAATGTGATTCAATCTCCTATCAATATTTTCAAAAACCAAATATGCCAACCCTACCATCAATTTCTCATCCATCTTGGCCACAATAACAATGGTTATTGTACGTACCCTTTAGATTCTCATACTGCAAACAAATGCATGTTGATCCACATGGCCAAGAATCCTACCAGACGTGTCGTTGCAATATTTTCTAGGTTGACTTCATACCCCAATTTATCAAATTCACCTTTCTCTAATGATGGCCTAAATGTGTCAGGGGACCCTCTTTTCTCTTCCCTTGGACAACTAGTTAAACAGGTGCAGGTGGGACCTTTTTCCTTCTTATTTATCAAAACATATTTCCAACCATTCCACTGGATGAATATCCCTCCTGGTGCGAGACTTCATAGTGGTCATGTTCTCAAGTTTGTTAAATATTCTCATCAACTCACGAACCAAATATGGTGTCTTATTTGAGTCATTCCATGTCCCCTTGAGAGGAATAACCTCATCATAAATGTCTCTAAGGATTTTAGTTCGCGAAATCCTATAAACATCCCACAAGTAGATTCATACCTCTCCATGTGTTAAATTGAAGGAGTTAGTCTCTAGGCTCTATCTGCATAATAATTCCAGCATGAATTAATCATTCCTGTACACATAAGTTTTCCCATCCCAAATAGCCTCATTAATCCCAATGCCTTTCAAGCCATCTGTAAATTATGTATAGGTTTTTTGATCCTAGTAAGCCCAAATCCATGTGGTGTTTACACCTCCTCCAAGTTTAAAATCCATACATTTCTTCCAACCCTTGGACGGATTAATTTGACAATCCTGAAATATGGATGAATAACAATTCCTCTATTTCTTGAGTGTGTTTGCATTAAAATACAAAGTATAAAGGCTATGATTCATGATATGAGGTTTCTCGGTTGTCCCAACATTAGAAAATGATCCCCCAATAGAAACATTGGCAGATGAGAACCATGAAACCAATAATGTGGAATATAGTTCATAGGGTTATGAATACTAACATCATATAAATGGCCATAGATATACAAAGACCAATAGGTGATTCAGGGAATGATGAAATGATAGTTCTTCAAATATTTTTCATTGTTTGGAAGGGTGGTGTCACAAACATTGAAGTAGTCATTACCGAAGATATTCATCATTTCCTCAATCCTCTTACTAGCTAGTTCATTAGAAGATCCAATTATTTTGGGGGCCATTGAACCTACAAAAGAATAGAATTTCAACTTTTATGTACGTTATTTTTTGATATTTAAATAATTTATTGAAAAAAAATCAGCAAAGGCATTAATTCCCCAAGTATAAAAATTATAATGAAAGGGAAAACAGTGTGCAAGTGTCACGCCCTAGTTACGACTTGAAACTAAAAACATATAGAAGAAGCACTATAAAATAGAAGTGTCTGAGTGCAAGAAGACTTCCACACTAAAATCATAAATCACAGAAGCCTCAAAACCGTTCATGGAAGTGAAGCTACTATATATAAGTGATGTGTGTCACACTACATTCCAGAATACTACACACTGCTAGCTTGTCTGACTAGTTGTTCAAAGTGCATCAAACATTCATGCTTGAGTACTCTTTTATTTCTCCTTCATTACATTAACTTATTTTAGGATCCTATTTTCAATCCGGATCCAATTCTGTGGGCGGTGGGCTATTTTTGACCCTTCATTCCATCAAGGAGACTAAAAGTGACCAAGGGAAATTCCATAGAAATTATAGGGTAAAATACAAGAAGAAAATAAATATTTTCAAAGGGACGAGCGTTGGGTCGACCTAGTAAGACCAAAAGGGCATCGGCGCACAATGTACATGAGCACCCCCATCTATCCCACAACGTACTTGTGCGCCCAAACTCTTTTCTCCCTTGGTCCTATTTTTGCCTATAAATAGACCTTTGGGGCCTTCATTTGTATAAAATAATTTCCCTAAATTCAAATTGATCCATGGATCTCCCTAGTTCTTCACCCATGTCCTCCAAAACATTCATGGTAGTTAATTAACTCCATATGTGGAGGAATTGAGGTAGTATGAAAGGAATTAACTCCTTTTTAGAGTTTGAAATCCATAACACTTGCATGCAAAAAGTTCCCAACCTCCAAAAATCATAAACAATTGGGCTCCACCAATTCCATTGGTAGGATCTGGAGCGCCACAGTTCTGGTATAACCTTTGAATACTCCTGAAGGATTGAGCTTGGTCTTGCCAATGTATAACCATATGGATTGTTCATCACTTTAGTGAACATCAGGGCACCCAAGCCAACTTGAACTCCCATAAAAGCATGTCCTTACCTACTTGGGCACCCCTAATCGATTCACATCCTCTACTCAGCCAACAAGCCATCATGTCCTCCATAAATTCATTCATAGAAAGGCTTCTTCTTCATTGGCTCCCTTGTTTGAAAAAGATTCTATAGAGACCTCCACCAAATCCTCCTGACTTATCAAAACCATTGTAAAGGCATATCAGCGTGTCTCCTATTTGAGTTTGTATTTTTGTAGTCAGTGGTTTCCCACATTTCATTCATAATGGGGATAGGATTCACATATTTTCTTTGAGTTTTATATTTGTAGGGACCTGGATCTTTCCTTGAGGAACAATGGTGGGCAGTTCCCACTTTTTAGAATTAGGGTTTAGGTCTCAACCAATCCCTTCTCAATGAGAAGGAATATCATATCTCTAATAGGGATAGTAAAGTTCATGCTTGCTTTTCCATACAAGAAAAGGATAAATCACCAACCCTTTACAGGATCTATTTTAGGGCATCCATCCTAGTGTAATCCTATAACTTTCACCCATTATTCCTTTCATTGTGACCTTGTCCAATGTATAGTGAATATATGGAAGGTCCGTCACCTCACCCACATCCACCCTCATCGTTGTAGGTGTGCCCTCTTCAACCAGAGTGGGAGGAATGGTGTATATGTCATTATTTAATCGTTCACATCCTCTTTGTTCTCACACTGAGAATGACTCATGTGGGCATAGAGGTTCGTGATGATTACAAAATATGTAAAAACTCTCATGTCCAATGAACTATGATAACTCTGATTCCCACTATAATCAGGATACGTAGGAAGCCTCTTATGGGATCGATCCCACTGGATATCCTCTTCTAGAATCCAACCCTAATTCCCTTAATATGGTTATCCTCCTTATGAATAATCCCCATATTAAACCCCCAAAATCATCAAAGATTCCTTTTTAGGAAGTATTCCCAAACACATTTCTCTCAAAGGGCTATACTCTCCAATGAGATTCATTAAACAATGTGATATTTGATTCCCATACAAGTAGGATATGTATAAAGCCTCTTTGAGTTTCAATACCAAAACATCAAATAAATCCTATTCTCATTGTTCCATATTCCCAAAAGGATCTATTTATACTTAGAAACCCATATTCTTTCCATGTTCCATGGGCTTCTTAGGTATAAGTCTCACACCAAATATTGACTAAGCACCTTCTGCTTAGATGTCCATAACACATGGAATTAAACAGTATGGCCAGGTCATTATCACATGACCATAAAAGGTATTAAGTGTCCAATTATGTTGCATCGAACTATGAGGGTTATGATTCCATTCATAAGGATACGTACGAAACCCATTTGATGTATAATATCACATGATCAAAACAAACATTCATCTCCCTGGATGAATGTAAATTCATGAGTGTCCCACTGAGTGGATTAAAAACCAGTATCATCATAAAGATTATTAAAAGAATCTATAAATAGAAAATGAAAGGTTACCATTGATGGAGAATCACGAATACATACAGATATAAGCATTAATGAAAATCCTAGAATACATATAGCTGATTCTAATTTTTACACATGTTAATAAATGTTTGAAAAATCCAATGGAAACATATGTTATACTTGTTGAATTAATAAGGATTCAGGAAAATATCTTCAATTTATAAAAAATGTCTTGGAGAATACAATAATTACCCCCAAAAGGGTGTGATGAGTCCAACCACCCTTCCTCTCGACCAATACACATTCTTATGTATCGTGATGTTCATACCTAATGAATTCTTACCTTTGGAATGAAAGTCCCATTTAAATAAAGAACTGTTGTATGTTTCCAGTTCGATTAATAAATAAAATTGAAACCACCTAGAAGTAGTGTTTCTTAAAACTTGGAGACACCTTTCAAGGAACTACGAAACAGTGTGACATTCAATGAAGCTTATAAGACCAATTTTATAATTTAGAGGACACAATTTCAATAGGGGAGGATGTAACGACCAATGTATTTATAAATTAATAATATTTGATTTGTATTAATACTTATGAATAATAGATTAATTTGACGTTAGTGTACTCGACACGCAACAACATTTTTGAATGAAATCTTATGTTGCACACATCATTGAGTTATATTAAAAAACAATAAGATTATTATTATTTTAAATGGTAGTTAACGCCTAGGTGTTGGAATGGAAAGAATAAATACTATTAAATGAATTAAAAAAATTACACTGGATTAAATAATGATTCATTAATTACCAAATTTACTAGAAATAGAAATAAAAACCAATTGAATATAAAGGATGTGTTTTTATAAAAAAACCTATTAAAAAGAGAGAAATTTGGTCTATAAAATAGTATAAGTCTTCATGGATTTTTAATTAATAAAAATATATATTTTATATATTTAATGTAATGTTTTATATTAAACATATATGTTTTCAAGATATTATATAAGAACAAATTCTATTTTTCAGATAAAAGAAGTATTTTTCTAAAAAATCAGTTTTCCCACCTTTTGATGGATGTCCCTTTTGAATATATTTTTTTTGACAACTTTATATTTTATATTTAAAAAATAAAATCTTATTATTTAAAATTGGGACATCTAAATTTAATTCAAATAATATTTTTATGTTTTTCTGATAATAATCTTTTTTTCACGAATAGTAAAAAATATGCAAAAATATAATTGAAAACAACATTATCCATCAAGATAGTTAATACAGATAAATCATATTATTTAATAGTTTTAAAGTATAAAAAGAAAATTTATTTTTATCATTTAATCCAATTTTCATCATTTGAAGTAATTCATAATTGAAATTGGAAAAAACACATGTCAATATTTTGATAGTTATTACTTCATAGAACCCTGCTTTTTTGTTTTCAGAATGAGAATTAATTTTTAATCAATTACTACAAATTTTTTATTTTTAATTTGTAAAAATGGATTCCATATTTGGAATCATATGGTCCAAATTTTTTAAATAGGAACGTTTTACTTTTGGACATTATGAATAGTAACTTTGGTATTTATTTTTATTTACAATGGTTGAAGGGTAAATATGGTAAAAATGGGTAAAAATATTATTTTAATCATATAAAATACCCTATCATATCTTATAATATTATTGGATAAAATATATTAAACCATTGGAATCATTAGGTCTAATTTTGGACCCCAAGGATCCACTTGGTAATGTATTGATATTTTATAATAATTAATTTAAAGCAAAGCAAAAAATTACATAACAAGTAACTTTTAATCAAACAATTTTTATATGGGTTTATATAAGTGATCTATCTAATGATAAATATTCATTATAAAGATAAAAAAATTTCGAACATCATGGTATTTTATTTATATTTTTTAGACATTATATAATCATTTTAATAATGACGTAATAATGATGTAATGATTGCTTCATTAATAAAGAATTCAAAAATATTATATTATAAATAATAAAATTTTAATAATATTAAAATTTTGATGTGATCTACGAATTTTCTCAATGATATTGAAATATTATCTTTGATTTAATGACTTTGTATTGAAGGAATCATTTTTTATGACATTATCTGAACTCAATTACTTTATATTGTCAAAATTGACATAAATGAGTTTTCTAAAGAAAAATTTATTAAATGATATAATAGTCCTAAAAATATAATATTCAGCCAACTGACTTATATAATGATTGAAATTTCATTAATGATCCTCTTTTGGTTCTACTATAATTTTATCGTAATTATATTAACCATATTGTATGAATATACAGGAACACATGGTAAGAGTTAAATTAGTTAACTAAGGGTTAACACTAAAAGATAATGATAAATTTTTGGACCATTACTTGTCTAAAACATATTGGTTTAGTGATTTTCAACCCAACTGTATATTATATTTTAAATAATAGAGTTTGGGACTATTTCAAATGGAAAATAATTTTTTAATAAAATAATATTTTAATACCTTCGTAAAGTGCTGCTCCCCCATCTTATAAAAGGGTATCCAATATACCAACTTACCCACACATCTGAAGCCTCTAGTCTCATTAAACTTCTACTAAAATAATCTCCCAAAATCCTTCCCTTACTCCAAGTAGCCTTACCTTTGGCATAACGAAATTCAAAAAAGCCTTTCGGCTCCAATCAAAGGGAGTTACCCGATTTAGAGCTAACCTCTTCTGTTAAGTTCTTTTATTTTATTTTCCTCTCCTCTCCTTATTTTATTCATAATCACTGATTATATGAAAAAAAAATCTAATCCTTTATATACTAGGATGTTTTATGAGATATATTTTATCTACACTTAAAAACACCTTCATCTAATTGATATGATCAAACTGTTTATGAGGACGACGAACTATTACCTCACGAAATGATGATTATTCAACATTCCCAAATTAGCTCTCATGGTGGCCATTATAATTGAAGTATATTAAAATATGATATATATTATAGTTATATTTTCATTATTCATGGGTCTTTAATTATTCCTTTATGATTTCCATAATGTGTAAATATGATAATTTCATTTGGGAAAATGTGGACATCCACCCCATCAAAGTGATATGACTCGTTCATTCCATACATAGAACATATAATGTATGAAGTTAATGAACTTATGTAATTCATATAAAATATGAAATTATACAAGAATTATAATATACCAATTTATCATTTATTTTCTATTCCATTAAATATGATAAAATAAATGAATGTTGCCTTAATGCTTACGAACAACATACAATCTCCATGAACGTTGAATTTCATTTCATATCTCAAAATGTTTTGTAATATTATAAATACAATATATAATGGATATATATGATATTTAAATCATGAATAATATTATATAGATAATGCAACATTGACAACATGGGCAATTTTTAATAATAACAAGTTCATTTTTGTCTGAAGTACCGAACATCGACAAAACGTTCGATATGAACTCAAATAATTAAATAATTGAAACAAATGGTAATAAGTGATATAAAATAAATTATAAAATTTAAAAATGTTCTAATGAAAGTATAAATTAATTTATTTTTGTTATTCAGGAATGTAATGAACAAATGAAACAAGTTGAACTCAGGATAAGGGATCTTCGTAATCGAATTTCCATTCATTGGGTTAATATTCTACATCATGATTATTTCATGATATGATTATGTGAGAAAGAAATTATTATATCCTACCTTGTATTTATACTTTATTTAAGTGTATTTATAGATAATATTCTTAATCAGTCTATTTTATTAACAAAATGATCTTCGATAGGGACTTCATCTCAATATACTTTCAATGATAAATATTTCCATTTACACATGACCTTCTTTCATATGGTGTCTAATTATATCCATTTTCAATTTTTCATTAAGTGATATTGAAAATGAATATTTTTCTAAAAAAAATTTTCTAAATGAAATATGGATTGTTTCTTCTTAAAGGACGTGGTGACGATGACCTCTCCGCCGCTGTAAGCATTTTTTGATATTTGGCTTCCTTAAAAATACGTAATGTTTTTAAATGGAAAATAAAAACCATATATCCTTTATTATGACTTTTTGTATTGAAAATGGTTTTGAGAAAGCATTGATTATGTCAATATCCGGAAATGATATATTGTGATTTCAATGTGGAAATATTTTCTTTCCTCTATGTTTTATTTATGTGTTATGATTATTTTATGGTTCATGGGAAATATTTACATATACAGGTGGATCTGTGTATAACTAAGAGTAAGATATCCCAAAATAGCTCTCCAATGAATTCAGTAATGTTAAAATGTTAAACATTATTGTTCCTTTTAAGAAATATAAGTAATATACTATGATGGGTATTCCAAACGTAACTCTCTTTATGTGTAAGGAACAAAAATTTTCAATGGAAATTTCTTTGGAATAATTGTGTCGTGAAATCACATAGAAATAAAACATAGTTAACTACTAAGTGCTATGTGACCTTCTAACATAACTTTGTCACTTTTTTGATTGGTATTTCAAAAATCTGACATACATGGTTGCGATGCGTAAGTTATTTGGATTTTGATAGGAAAACATTAATTTTTTTGAATACTAACCTACCCTTATGAATGGTAAAAAAACCGTATGAATAGATATATACCCTTATTAATAGTAACATTACCTATGATATTAAAAAAAATTATATCCAAGTGAAAATATGATTTACCAATAATTTAGAATAAGTAAATGAATATTTAAAACTATTTTTTAGTAATAAATTATGATTTTATTTAAATATTAAATTAATAATATTTCGAAAATTATTTTGGAAAAATGTATATTACTTTTGTAATCTAAACATAAAAAAATTTAGGGTGATGTTTTGGGAATTTTTTTGGAAATATTTGAATTTTTATTGAACAGTAAAATACATTAATATACAGTATAAAAACATTATAATTTAAATACACTATTCCTGACATCATTAGTGATGTAATCATCCAAATATAGAACATGAATGCACTTATGTCTTTTATTGTTCACGGATCCATCATTATTGCTAGTCTTTAGAGAAATTAATAAAGAAGTTATTAAAATATTTTTAAAACTATCTTCTCCTCCACTATAAATCCCCCCTCAATCCCTCTTTTCTTCACTACTCTCAAGCCTTGTTCCAGGAAAATATTATTCCCGAATCTCTACCCAATCTCCCCCCACACGTCAAAATCCCCTAGTATCTTTAAAATACCAAACCCTCTATGTTTATGAAGTTATCAAAGGAAACAAACTGAAGTGGTAAATTCTTCTTTCCAATTCATTTATTTCATTTATGTTCCTTTCTTTTTTAATTCATCCCTCACATCCATTCACCCAAAAGGAATGATAAATCAAGTAACATACATGTATAAGAATGTTTTTATTCAAATGGAATGTTTCATTATCATTTTTCCTTTCCCCACATTTTATTTCAATTGAATGAAAACATCGTTTGAGTTGTGTTAATTTGGCACATTCAAGGAAAACTGTTTATCAATTTCTTTTATCATATATAATTATGGAAATGATACCATTTGTATTATGGTTGAACCAGATTATTATATATGTAATATATTTTTTATGGTTTTTTAATCCTTTTGTACAAAAGGTATTATGTTATAAAGGATAACATTTTCATTTCAATCAAACCAATTGTTTAACCAAAACGATTATCAGTAAGGTTTTATATAACAATTCATATATACTCCCAATAAATGAAGGGATTTTTACAATAATTTCATCTTATGGTTTTTGTATAATAACTAATGAATTAAATTCTTTATAACCATTCTCATCTTACAAGATTATCTGTTTAAATGTAAACTGGTTATGAAAGTTAATAAAACAAACAGACCCAAACAATAAAATTGAACGCCTTAACACATAAAAAATGGAAAGAAAGAACATAGAATGGTTATAATAAATCAATTAAATATATTATAGGTTATGTAAATACTAATTAATAAACCATTATTCAGTTCATTAAGTTCAAGAAAAGGTCACCATCATATTTTAGGTAAGAGAACCTCTCCATTTCACTTCTATTCTATATTGTCCTCTATGATAATAATTTTTATGTGGAATCCCAAAATATAGGGTATGACTTTTTACCTCCACCATACTTCCCTCATGATGTATAAGTGATTAGAAACCCCTTTTATCTCTCATCAATCCCTCTTAGCTACACTTGATACCATGGCGATAATATGTAATGAATTCTACCCAAACATCCATTTCTCTTTCGGGTTGCCTTATATTTCTTTATATAAAAATGGAGTTAACATATATATATTTATCTTCATATTCCAAATGTTTTTTAGTTGTAAAAAATTAATTTATCCTGACACTTTCATCACTATATTTCATTGATATACATGTTTTTTAATGATTCCCTCCTTAGTACATTCTGATATGAAAACATGTTTTAAGTGTACTACCCAAATTTTTACTCAATTTCAAGGAAATATAACCAGTGTTGAAGATAAATATTTTTATAAAATCAGTCTATTATGAGAACATTCTATTTTCACTTCTGTTTTTATGTAAAATATTGTTCTCATTTTTATTTTATAAGCTATATAATATTTTTCATAAAACCACCCAAAAATGTTTTAATGATAGAATTTATCAAATAAATTTCATACATGTGGTCACTTATGTTTGACATAAAATTATATGATATACACCTATATTACCTTATTAATGTCCAAGTATGTTCTAAATTTCATTCATTCATGGACACTTTCATGATACACCCATTTGTTTTGATTTTTATCATGATTATGGTACCAAATTCTATACATGGTTCCCATTATGTTTATGTAAGATTTATTATGTATGATTCATTATGTGACCTACATATTCATGAAATGTAAAATCAGTGTGCCATGATATCACTCCAATTAATTGGGTATTGTTAGGTCTCATAAGATTCTATGTGCAACCATCTTAGAGGTCAGCCTTGGCTTGTGCTACTATGGGAAACGTGGTCAGCGATTAGCCTTGACCCGTACTACTATGGGAAACAGGAGTGGTGGTTATCCGTAACACATAATAAATACACGATTTATGTTTCTTACACATTTCAATGATTAAATGTTTATATTATCCCATGTTTATAAGTTATGATTTCATATGTACCATGATTGTGATATCATTATGTCATTCCTCCCAACTCGTATGCTTAAGCCTTATTCTTATGTCCATTCCATTACTGGGATTTTTAGCTCATCCCGTTGTTCATGTTATCCCTTGGATGTCCTATGAATATGTAAGGGCATAATGGATTATAGAGGATCCTTATGATGAGTAAAATAATGAAATGTTTTTTAGTTTCATATTTCATGTTATGTGTACCAATTCATCAAAGAAAATCAAATTTACAATCCGGGGCTTGTACTACGAAGTATAATTATGCTTAAAATCTTGTAATGTTATATGTAAAAGGAGAGGGTAACTATATTTGGTTTGAGCGGATGGTCTAGTTATTTATGGATATTAAGAATAGAGCACTTTAGTATGAACCTTATGGATTATACTATGTATTAGAAATAATACCTAAATTTTGGTAAGTATAGTGCCAGTTGGTTATCAAGAAAATACATCCCTATTTGGATAAAAATAGGTATAGGCGGTTCTGGCACAGTTATTCCTTGGGGTGAAATGTCGAACAAGTATTTTTAGGCATGACCTAGGGTATCCTGGTACACGACTACAGGCCTTGCTTCACTCTTGGTATTGATACTCGCAAGGGATATTCTTTGGTAAATTAATTAGCTTAGTACAAACCATTAATATGGGAATAAAAATAATCCCAAAATAATATATGTTATGAAATAGATTGTGGATAACCAATATTTAAACCTAATGAATCACAATTTAGGATATACTTCGCCTCTACAAGTTTATCCTTTTGTTTCAAAAGTTTCCTTTTTTAGGTTCAATAACAAACTGTTCATGCCCTGTAATTGTGCATTATTTTTCATAGTTAATGGAATGATATTGAAGAACAAATTCCAACAACCAATGTGACTGGAATTTTGAATATCTCCCTAAATATATGGTTGATATGAGGGGTACAGGTGATAATAAAATCATGAAAATACTTGTTCAGCTGGCTCATGTTATGAATAATAACTCAAGTCATGTTGAACCCCTTCCTCCTCCATAAAAGAGTATGTTTTTTGTAGAATCGTTTTTGAGGAAAATGCCTCCCATGATTAGAGGATCTTCAGATCCTCTCCTCGTAGATCAATGGATTAACTCCTTTGAAATGATATTCTTCATCCTCCAGTTCTCAAATGAAGAGAATCTTGTACTAAAGCTCTATCATTTTGATAAGGAAGATGGTCTGTGGTGGACACTGATTTGTCATACAATGTCCTAAGAGGAAATTGATTCCCTAGATTTGGAAGAATCCAAGAAACTGTTTTCCAATAAATATTTTTCTTGAACCCTCTATCTCAAGATGGGAAGAGTGTTTCTCAGACTCATGTAGAAGGATGATGAGTCTATCAGGGCATATAAATCAAATATTACAAGGCTTTCATGGTACGCCTCTATGTTTTTCATGATCACCGAATGCTAGGTGGATCACTTCATTAAAAGACTAAAGCAGTGTCTAGAAAATTATTTGGTGATTCCAAACATCAATAGTTATGAGGATATTGTATGTTATTTTCTCAAGGTTGAAATGGAGATTGGAGACTCTCAGTGGTCTCATGAACATAGTGACAATAAGTGGATAATGAAGAACAATAAGGATGGTTCAAAAAACAAGCCACGTGATAGAAATCATCCTAAATATCATTCTTATAAGAGTTGTGGGAATATTTATCCTAGGAACTCTTTAAAGGGAACCAAGAATTTATTCAAATGTGTAAAGTCTGTTCATGTAGCCAGGAACTACCCAAGTGATATGAAAAATCCCTTTAATGATGATGAAGAATGGAAGGATCATATCAATGCTCAGCCAGTGGTTAAGTGTTACAAATAAAGGCACTTGGGAATTATGTGAACAATTTCCCTAAGCCAAGGGTTGTCGGAAGAAATCAACAATAACATTCAATGAAACAAGGAAGGTCTTATGCTATAACTACTCCTGAGGTGGAATTGGACAATGATGTTGTAACAAGTATGCTAGTTATTCATTCATGAATAGAATATGTACTATTTTATTCTAGTTCTACACATTCTTTCATATCATGAAAGTTTATAATAACTATTCAAATTGTACCTCAAAATTTGGAAGAAAATTTATCAGTGAGAAGAGATAATGAGGAAATTATTGCATCAATGTTTTATAACTCCTCTCAGATTAATATTTGTGGACTGAACCCCCCTTAAAATCTCATCATACTTCCTTTAGCGGAGCTCAAAAAAATCTTGGGCATTGATTGTATATCTTTATACAAGGCCAAAAACAACTGTAAGGAAGGGGAGATCACTCTTCACATCCCAATGAATCTTCAGAGTCATTACGAGTTTAATGAGGTAGATGAGTCTCATATTGAATCATCATCTCATGTGTTGATATTTTTTCCTTATGATCCAATATATCAGGCTCTGATGATTGAGACAAAGGATAGAGTCATATTTGAAGACATTCACATCATGAGAGATTATACTTATGTATTCCCTAAAGAGTTTCATGGTCTTCCTCTAGACCAACAGGTTGATTTATCAATTGAACAAATTCCTGGATTGTAACACCCCAAGATTTCATAGTGTGTTACTTCTTTAAAATAAATCAATAACTTTCACAACACGCAACACCGAGTTCAAGATCACCATGACTTACCAAACAAGTCGTTCAAAAGAGGTTATGAATAGTATTAACTGAATTTTGAACTTTATATAATCCTTATAATTTTAGAATCCATATTATGAGTTTCTTAGACATAATTCATGAACAAATTCATTTTTTCAGATAAAATAATTATTTTTTAAAAAAATGCACTTTCACCAACTTTTAATGGTGAACCCTTTTTAAATACAATATATTAAACTTTTTTATATTCAATTTGACAAAATAAATTAATTCTTTAGAATATGGACATAAAAAATTTACAATGTGACACCTCAAGCATCCACGGTATGCTTCTCATTGAATAATACAATAGCATGTGTGGTATGCAACTTCGAGATTCTAACACACCGTGACCGATCAAAGTTGCTGTTATGGATAGTAATACCCAATTTTAAAATTTTATAAATTTTATCCCTCAAAATGGACTTCATTTTTGGATTTGGAATATTCAAATTAGCCTATGGTTAAATTTTGGTACTTTTTGGATAACTTTTATATTTTGATGAATAGTGAAAATTACTAAATTTTAATTAAAAACAACTTTTTTTAATCAAAATAATTAATAGTGATAAATTATGAATTTGAGTGGTTTTAAAGTATATCTAGAATAAATTTTTACCATTTAATCCAATTTTTTTTATTGGAATTAATTTCACTTTAAAATTGGACATAAACAAGTATCAATCTTTTGATAGTTATTGTTTCTTAAAAACACGCTATTTGTTTTGATAATGGGAATTAATTTTCAAACAAATTAATTCCACTTATATGTTTTGAATTTGGAAAAATGGACATCATTTTTGAATTTAGAATATCAAATATATCTCAGGCTGAATTTTTGGTATTTTTTTGAAAAACATCAATTTTTGATGAATAGTGAAACCACTAAGTGGTAGTTAAAAAAAACAACCTTAGGAATAAAATTTTATCATTTAGGTCCACTGGGATTAGATTAGGACATTTATTATTATTTAATTCAAAGAAGAGTTAAAAGAGTTAAAATCAATGTTTAATTACTAAAACATTTTTAATATAGGGTTAAACATATGCTAAAGTCGATTATAAATATTCATTAGAAATATAAAAATATTTCCTAAATAATTATATTTAATTTATTATTTTTAGACATTAAATAATTTAATTTATTTATGACACAATGGTGATGCAGTAATTACCATAATAGTGAAAAATTAAGATAATTGATATTATAAATACCCAAATAAATATAATTTGAGACTTTTTATGAATTAAACTAATTTTCTAGGTTAATATAAAATGTTATTATTGATTTAATTAAATTTGATCTAACATATCATTCTGTTATGATTTTCACAAAAATCAATTACCAAATAATGTCAAAATTGACATAAAATAGTTTTTTAATCAAATATTATATTATTAATTGTTATTTTATTCTTAAAAATATATGGTTCAGACAAATGACTTAGATAAGGGTATATATATTTATAATTAACTACATGAGGTTCTATTGGCTTGTTATATTAATTTTGTTAACCATATAATGTAAGAAAACAAAAAGACACGGTAAAAGTTAAATTATTAAACCTAGAGTTAAATCTAAATGATAAGGATAAAATAGTAACATAAACTTGTCTAAAACCTATTGGTTGAGAGTCCTTATACCCATACCCACATAATCATAGAAATAAATCAATTTTCAGCTAATAAAAACCGAATATGACTTTATTATAAAATAATATTTTAAGTTTTCCTAAGGTGGCCCTCACCCCTCTTATAAAAGGGCACTCACCCTTCTCTCAATATCACACCTTCAAAGCCTTTTGGTTAGGCCAACCCCTGACCAAATACTCTCTAAAAATCTCTCCCTTCATCCTATAAGCCCTCATTTAGTCATATATCCATCCTATGGAGTCCTTTTGATCAAATCAAAAGGAAGAACCCGAAGAAGATGTAACGTTTTCACCACCCTCTTTCAAGTTCCTTTCTTCTTCCACTTCCTCTTTGTTTATTATTTCCATTATAAAATAATAACTCCAGTATATTATATATACTGTGATATTATTATAAATATGGAAAAACCATATTATGTATTCTACCCATCATTTGAATGACATGTCACCATACGTGTGTACGTACGACTTACCGTCTCCACGTCGTGGTGCAATTGTTATTCAATAGATTATTATTTGTATGGGTATTATAATGAGTATAAATGATTTAAATAATTAATATGACATTATAATGATTCTGTATATATGATATACCATTCAATTATATTTTAATATCAAAATAATGATATTGTCGCTCGTGCGTACGTACGGAATACCGTCTCCACGAACGTGATAAGATTCATCCCCATCGTATCCATTCAAGACTAATTTTCATTTTATGGTTAAAAATAATGTTTATATACTTAATATCATTCTGAATATGAATAAGATACATCCTATCAATTAAAAACATGTCTTACGTAACCAAACATATAAGGAGAAAGAATTAGTTATCACCTAAAACGATGATAATACTAAGAGATTATTAATAAAGAAATATTAAAAGATATTATATGATTTAATATTGATGTATATGATTATTGAATAATTTAAAAACAATGTTTTAAAAATTATACAGGAGGTTAACATACCATCAACTAATTAAATGTACATGTTAAGGGTTTACTTCACAATCTCTTCCTTATCCGAGGTTGTTTATACGTATTTATCTACTAGGACCTCGTTATCGTCCACATCCATGTTTCTTAAAAATTCCATTCAAAACATTTTTTACTATTCCATATAAAATGGGTTAAATTCATTTATTCCCTCATATTTTTTTAAAAGGAATCTTTCCATCATTTTCCAAACAAGGTACTTTTGACATTGTATACAAATTTTAGGTAAGAATGTTTTTTTAACTTATACGGCGGGTGTGGCTATTTTCCACCATTATAACTTCATCGAATCTTCCCTTACAATATTATAAGAATATTTTCAAATTAAATGTATTATTTTATAATTATTTTACTTTTAAATGATTTAAAAAAGAGATATTTCTCTCAAATAGTTTTGATTTCATCTATGACAACATCCTTTGATGGATTTTAAGCATATTTGAAGTTGATTCATTATGATACAAAACTTCGATATTGTATTTATGGTTTTGAGGTATATTTGACTGTGGATGTGTTATTTTTATACCATTCATGGTTTATGTAGAATGTATTTACATTTCCTATGCTAGTTTTAATACGAATGTTTATGTAATGTTTAAACCTGTTCATATGAGGAATGCATTGGACTTAATAAGTGAGGGGTGGAGCCCACTATAGCTTCTTGATGCATTGGTAGGTCTCATGATACAGACTAGTGTCTTGGCACGAGGCCTTGAAAAAATTTCATTTGTAGTCTTGGAACGAGGCCTTGGCTACGTGGTTATGATAGTCAGTCATTATGCATTCCGTCATTATGAAAGTGGGTATAGATATTGCATGTGATTATTCAATTAGTAGAATATCCATGTGAATAATTAAATGGAATTATTTCATTTAATCTTTTCCATATTATACTGATGTTGAAGATTAAAATTCTTTTGTTTTAGTTATACATTTCCTTATATGTTTATGCTTATTTATGAATGTTTCCGCTATATTGTTATCCTTACTGATCATCTGCGCTCACCCCTTTCAATGTATTATTTTCCCCAAGATGTGAAGAAGTGTATTATGACTGACTTGCAGGAATAGTCAATGGGGATGTGAAGACAAGTTTTTGTAGTAGTTTTATTCAATTTATGATCTAATGTAATACATATGAATATATCTAGTGTTTCCAAGGCTACTAAACCAATCGGTCTTTCGAGATTTGATCCTTTGTGATCATGCAAATTATGTAACAATGCACCAACTCTGGGTAACTACTTTCGGAGAGTTATAGTTGGTATCAGAGGATGTTTAGTACAATACTTAGAAGCTAGATTTAGATAAACTCTGATTAGAGCACATATACCCAAGACAGACTTTGGGGATTAGTATAGAAGAATTTCCTTGAATTTTGGTATTGTAGAAATTTTTTGTGTTTTCTGAGCAATACATCCCTGTCTGGATACGAGAAGGTAGAGGCGGCTCTGGCACACATGTACCTAGGAGTGAAAACTTCTACAATGTGTTTCGGGCTTGACCCGGGGTATCCTGGTACACGACAATGGGCCTTGCTCCACTCTTGGTTACGACACTCCCAGGAGATATGCTTTGGATAATTATCATTTTCTTAACAAACCATTATGAAGGATTTATGAGTATATACTTCCTCAAAAAAGACATTTTTATGATTATAGATTATATCCATAAACTGTTTAATTCATGTTAAGTGTTTTAAAGGTTTGGTATTAGGTATTTTTATTCATAAACTAATCTAGTGTATGCCATTGTTTAGAAATGACGCCCAGTAGAAGGAATGAGAACTCCAACAATACCTATGATCCAAAGAGTAAGAAGGATCGTATATTTCATGGTCTTAAGAAAGAATTAAGAAAGGAAATATTCTCCCATGTAATCTCATCATATGAAGAAATAATATCATGTCTTATGATGATAAGTAACGAATTCTCTGAGTTCTATGGATTCGAAGGGAAGAAAGAGAAGAAAAGGTTGGAAGAGAGAAAGATGGATAATGGGAAGAAGGGAAAGAAGGATTTTCCCATATGTGATAATTTTGGAAAGAATCACCTTGGTAAATGCCTGAAGGGAATGTGAGTTTGTTATAAGTGTAGAGAAAAAGGACACAAAGTACGTGGATGCAATGATACGAAAAAGGTTTCAAATGTTCAATGCTTCATCTGCAAGGAGTTGGGACACTTCGCGAATCAATGTCCTAGTCATCAGAGTATGCCCCAAATGATGCTATTGGATAATAATAATGTTATCATACTACCACATATGAGGAGGAATGATTAGAGTTCTTAAGGTGTTATTAAAGGATTATTTCATTTGAGTGTTGTATCAACAATGTACTGGTTAATATAATTATGGAGTATATAAGAATTGTACTACAGTACTATTTTGAGATTGTGTGGAACCACGAAACGTGGCTCAATAGTAGGTTAAATTTTTGTAAAATATATGGTTGAGAGAAATATAAAACATAATATGGTTCTGATAATGAGGTAGTGATTTTTGGAATAAGATATGGTTGATTTGAAAAAATTATATTGGATATTCTTGACTACCTTTAAACTGATTAATGATTTCTATTCCCATCATTGTTAAAGTTTACAACATTTTTTGATAGAAGCTGTATATCCAGTATTCTATAAGGAGTAAAGAAGCATGAATGTAATTAATAATGTTTTGTGGTAATTCAGGATGTGCAGTATTTTAAAAGAATACATGATGAAGGTGTTCACATGTTATTACGTGGGAAAAAGGATCTTCATTGTGTTTACCTTCCTTATAAATTTTGGACTGTGAGTTTGGACAGAATTATTGTGGATAATCCTTGTTTGAGATTATTTTGGATTTCCATAAAAAGGATAACCTGGAGGTCGGGTGACAACCCGTCGCGTCCGGCAAGGCCGCGAGACTTGAACCCACAACCGAAGCGTGACATGGGTGTATCACCAACCACAGACCCACGTGATGTCCTGTATTGAATAATGTACTTTTTTTAAATGATTCTGCTAGAAAAATTATAAATTCATTTTTTTGAACCCCATACGAATAGGATAAATAGAATTTTATTTTTATGTTCTATTATCTTTTAGAGTGAAATATGAATTTGTGGTAGAACATAATTAAAGGATGGGACTCTACTTGTCAAAAATATATTTTTCTTCTTCTCTTATTCAATAATGAAATTAATTATTATACATTAGTGAAGGGATCATAAAACAAAAAATGTGTCATCCTAATACCATATGATTTATTGAATCGATGGTATTTTAAATCATCATATATTGATTAATTTAAGTCCCTCAATTTTACACTTGTTTGTGATTGATGACCTCAATCACTACCTATAAATATTTAAGTTTTTTCCTCCAATTATATATCTCTAATTTCCACCAATGTTCTCCTAATAGAGATCATGATTTGGTGGTGACCCTTTCATTTCTCTTTTCCCCTTATTAAGACTAAATTTTATTAACATAATTTCCGATGCGGGTTTTCCCACAAAGATATTTTCTAATTTCAACCTTTATTTTCGATGAACAATATCAAATTGCGAGGAAACAATTTATTGAAGGAGGTAAGAATGTAACACCCCATGATATCATAGTTTTTTACTTCTTCAAAATAAATCAATAACTTTCACTAAACGCAACACCGAGTTCAAGCACACCATGACTTACCAAACAAGTCGTTCAAAAGAGGTTATGAATAGTATTAACTGAATTTTGAACTTTATATAATCCTTATAATTTTAGAATATATATTATGAGTTTCTTAGACATAATGTAAGAAAAAATTCATTTTTTCAGATAAAATAAATATTTTTCAAAAAAATGCACTTTAATCGACTTTTAATGGCGAACACTTTTGAAATCCAAAATTTTAAACTTTTATATATTCAATTTGACTAAATAAATTAATTCTTTAGAATAGGGACATCAAAAAATTACAATGTAACACCTCATGATTCCACGGTACGCTTCTCTTTGAATAATACAGTAGCGTGTGTGGTACGCAACTTCGAGATTTTAACACACCGTGACTGATCAAAGTAGCCGTTATGAATAGTAATACCAAATTTTGAAATTTTATAAATTTTATCCCTCAAAATAGAATTCATGTTTTGATTCGGAATATCGAAATTAGCCTATGGTGAAATTTTGGTACTTTTTGGATAACTTTTATATTTTTATAAATAATGAATATTAATAAATTTTAATTAAAAACAACATTTTTAATCAAAATAATTAAAAGTGATAAATTATAAATTTGAGTGGTTTTAAATTATATTTATAATATATTTTTACCATTTAATCTAATTTTATTTATTGGAATTAATTTCACTTTAAAATTGGACATAAACAAGTATCAATCTTTTGATAGTTATTGTTTCTTAAAAACACGCTATTTGTTTTGATAACAAGAATTAATATTAAAATTAGTTAATGCCACTTATATGTTTTGAATTTGGAAAAATGGACATCATTTTTGAATTTGGAATATCAAATATAGATTAGGTTGAGTTTTTGGTATTTTTCTGAAAAACATCAATTTTTTATGAATAGTGAAACCACTAAGTGGTATTTAAAAAAACTGTATTTTTCATAAAACATATTTTTACCACTTTTGTGATTGGAATTTCAAAACTCCTAGAGACACAGTTGATATTAGTAAGTAAAATTTGGATCAATGAGATGAAAATAATTTTTGGTGAATAGTAACTTTTACTTTTTTTTACCACGGTTAAAAGTAAATAGGGTAATTAAGGGTAAAAATGATATTAATATTACCATAACACATGTCCTAATTCTATTTTACAAGTGTATCTCGACCAAAAACAACCTTAGGAATAAAATATTATCATTTAGGTCCAATTGGATTAGATTATGACATTTATTATTATTTAATTCAAAGAAGAGTGAAAAGAGTTAAAATCAAAGTTTAATTACTAAAACATTTTTAATATAGGGTTTCACATAATATAAATTCGATTATAAATATTCATTAGAAATATAAAAATATTTCCTAGATAATTATATTTTATTTATAATTTTTAGACATTAAATAATTTAATTTATTTATGACACAATGGTGATGCAGTAATTACCATAATAGTGAACAATTAAGATAATTGATATTATAAATATCCAAATAAATAAAATTTGAAACTTTTTATGAATTAAACTAATTTTATAGGCTAATATTAAATGTTATTATTGATTTAATTAACTTTTTTTGAACTTATAATTCTGTTATGATTTTCACAAAAATCAATTACAAAATAGTGTCAAAATTGACATAAAATAGTTTTTTAATCAAATATTATATTATTAATTGTTATTGTATTACTAAAAATCTATGTTCCATCCAAATGACATATATAAGGATATATATATTTATAATTAACCACTTGGGGTTTTTTTGGCTTGTTATAGTAAGTTTATTAACAATATAGTGTATGAAAACAAAAAGATGCGGTAAAAGATAAATTATTTAACAGAGTGTTAAATCTAAATGATAAGGATAAAATAGTTACCTAAACTTGTGTAAAACCTTTTGGTTGAGCGTATTTCGACCCATCCCCACATTAGCTTCGAAATAAATCAATTTGGAGGTATTAAAAACAGAATATGACTTTATTATAAAATAATATTTTATGTTTTCCTAAGATTCCCCTCACCCCTCTTATAAAAGGGAACTCCCCCTTCTCTCAATCTCACACCTTCAAAGCCTTTTGTTTCGACCAAATACTCTCTAAACTTCTCTAATTAATCCTAGAATCCCTACTTTAGTCATAAAGCCATCCTATGGAGTCCTTTTGATCAAATCAAATGGAAGAACCCGAAGAAGAGGTAACATTTTCACCACACTCTTTCAAGTTCCTTTCTTCTTCCACATCCTCTTTGTTTATTATTTACATTATAAAATAATAACTCCAGTATATTCTATATACTTTGATGTTATTATAAATATGGCACAACCATATTCAGTATTCTACCCATCATTTTAATGACATGTCACCATACGTGCGTACGTACGGCTTACCGTCTCCACGTCGTGGTGTAATTGTTATTCAATGCATTATTATTTGTATGGGTATAATAATGAGTATAAATGATTTAAATAATTAATATGACATTATAATGATTATTTATATATGATATACCATTCAATTATATTTTAATATCAAAATAATGATATTGTCACTTGTGCGTACGTACGTAATACCGTCTCCATGAATGTGATAAGATTCATTCCCCATTGTATCCATTCAAGACTAATTTTCATTTGATGGTTAAAAATAATGTTTGTAGATATAATATCATTCTGAATATGAATAAGATACATCCTATCAATTACAAACATGTCTTACGTAACCAAACATATAAGGAGAAAGAATCGGTTATCACCTGAAACGACGATAATACTAAGATATTATTAATAAAGCAATGTTAAAAGATCATATATGATAACATATTGATGTATGTGATTATTGAATAATTTAATAACAATTTTTTAACAGTTATACAGGAGGTTAACATACCATCGTCTAAGGAAAAGTACAAGGTAAGGGTTTACATCACAATCTCTTCCTTATCCGAGGTTGTTTATATGTATTTATCTACTGGGACCTTGTTATCATCCACATCCATGTTTCATAAAAATATCTTTCAAATTTTTTTTTACTATTCAATAGATAATGAGTTAACTTCATTTATTCCCTCATCTGTTTTGAAAAGTAATCTTTCTGTCATTTTCCAAACTAGGTACTTTTGACCTTTCGACAAATTTAAGGTAAGAATGTTTTTTAACTTATAAAGAGGGTGCAACTATTATCCACCATTATAACTTCATCGAAGCTTCCCTTACAAGCTTATAAGAATATTTTCAAAGTAAATGTATTATTTTATAATTATTTTACTTTTAAATGATTTAAAAAAAAGAGATATTTCTCTCAAATAGATTTTATTTCATCAATGTCAACATCCTTGGATGGACTTTAAGATTTTTTGATGTTGATTCATTATGATAAAAAACATCCATATTGTATTTAAGGTTTTTTGGTATATTTGACTGTGGATGTGATATTGTTATACCATTCATGGTTTATGAATAATGTATTGACATTTCGTATTCTAGTTTTAATATGAATGTTTATGTAATGTTTAAACCAGTTTATATGAGGAATTCATTGGACTTAATAAGTGACGGGTGGAGCCCGTTATAGCTCCTCGATGCATCGGTAGGTCTCATGATAAAATTAGAGTCTTGGCATGAGGCCTTGACAAAATTTTATATGTAGTCTTGGAACGAGGCCTAGGCTACGTGGTAATGATTGTCTGGAATTATGCATTCCGTCATTATGAAAGAGGGTATTGATATTTCATGTGATTATTTGATTAGAAGAATATCCTTGTGAATAAGTAATTGGAATTATTTCATTTAATCTTTTCCATATTATTCTGATGTTCAAGTTTAAAAGGCTTTTGTTTTAGTTATACATTGCTTTAAATGTTTGTTCTTATTTATGATTTTTTCCACTATATTGTTATCCTTACTGAGCATCTGAGCTCACCCCTTTCAATGTTTTATTTTCCCCAGGATGTGAATAAGTGTATTATGACTGACTTGCAGGGACAGTCTATGTGGATGTGAAGACAACTTGTTGTTTTTGTTTTAATCAATTTATGATGTAATGTAAGACATATGAATATATCAAGTTTTTTTAAAGCTACTAAACCGATCGGTCTTTCGAGATTTGATCCTTTGTGATCATGAATATTATGTAATAATGCACCGACTCTGGGTAACTGGGGTCGGGGCATTACATGGATCTCTACCCATATCAATGACACCTTACATAATAGCCATTGTTGGGCTAGAAGTGTTGAAGAAGCAGTTATAGGACTATCTATAGATGGGTTTTATATGACCATGTTCTTCACTTTGAGGTGTTCCAATACTCTTAATCATGAAGAATGATGGATCAATGCGCCTCTACATTGATAGTCCTTAGCTCAATAAAATCATGATAAAAAACAGGTACCCTCTTCCATGGATAGATGACGTGTTCATCTAGCTTCGGGGGGCTTTTTATTTATCTAAGGTGGACCTTCGGTTGGGATATTACCCATTAAATGTGAGGAAGAAAGATATTCAACAGAGTACCTTTGAAACGAGGTATGGACACTATAGGTTCATATTTATTACCCTCATAATCATTAATTCTCTATAAATATTCATCTATTTAATGAATTGTGTCTTTAGATATTACCCTGACAAGTTTGTGGCAGTCTTTATTGATGATATTATGTTATACTCCAAGAGAAAGGAGGAACATGAGGAGAATTATAATATTGTGTTAAAGTATATTTGGCGGGATATGATATAGGTAATGTACTGTAAATGTGTGTTCTGGATGGATGAAGTATCATTCGTGGGGCATGTTTTCACCATCAATGGGATATCTGTGGATCCTTACAAGATAATGGAAATTGAAGAGTTTCTCAGGCCAACTTATGTAACGTATATCCATATCTTATTGTGTCTAGATAGGTATTATCGATGGTTTTTGAATAAATTTTCAGGATTTTCAAACCCATTGACCTAGATGACATGGAATTACGAAAGTTTGTCTTGACATCGGAATGTCAAGTCTATTTCAAGGAGTTGGAAAATAGGCTTACCAAATTTCCATTACTCACACTCCAAATAAGCGGGGAACTCGTTATGGTGTACATTGATGTTTCAAAGAAGGGATTAATTTGTGTGCTAATGAAAAAGGATAAATTGATTTCATATACCTCATCGAAGCTAAAAATACACAAGAGAAATTGTCATATGCATGATATGCACTTGGCAGCAATGATCTTTGCGATAAAAATATTGTGGAATTATCTCTATGGGGAGACATGTTAGATATATACTGAACACAAGTGTTTAAAATATATATTCACACTAAATGATCTTAATATGTGCCATAGATGATGGATAGAGCTCATCAAGAATTATTACTACTCAATCCACTACCATCCCAGTATGGGAAATAAGGTGGAGGATGTTGTAAGAATAAAAAAGCATGCATCTTTTTCAATGATGAGAATTGAAAAGAATCTTATCCTAATAGATTTCTAATGGATGGAAAATTGAATCATTAAGGGAGGAATGTCATCAATCCTTTCTCAAATGATTTCTCAACCATACCTTATGGAGAAAATGAAGGATTCTCAAAGAAAATGTGGTGATCTTCTGAAATGGGTGGAAGTTAGAAGAATGGAAAAATAATCTATGTTCATGATTGATGTGGAAGGAGTTGAATGGCTTGTTGCACAATTAAGTGTATCATATAATAAGTAGATATAGATGGATACTTTGAAATGTTCACATAGCTCAACTTTCTCTATCCTACCAGGGAGCACAAAGATGTATTGATATCTCTGGGAAATCTTTGGGTTGTACAATATGAAGAGGGAGGTCGCTGAATATACATCAATTTGCCTGGTATATCAGAAAGTGAAGGATGAGAGTTAAAATTATAAGGGGATGATGAAACCACTACCCATACCAACATGGATGTGGGAGAAGACGACCACTGACATTGTCACTGGACATACAATGAACTCCAGAGAAAAGAATGATATATGGGTCATAGTGGATTGTCTTACAAAGACAACTTACTTAGTCATAATTCGAGATGACTTATCATTGGATAAACTTGCACAGATGTACATCAAATAAGTTGTAAGGATACAAGAAGTACCACTATCTATTTTATCTGATAGTGATCCTAGATTCACCTTGATGTTCTGGAAAAGTATCCAACATGCTCAAAGTACCGAACTGAACACTAGTACAACCTTTCAACCTCAAAATGATGGAAAATATGAGTGGAAAATTAAAATTATAGAAGATGTGGTGAGAGCATGTTTTATAGAAGTCAAAGTTGGATAGGATCAATATCTTCTAGTGGATTAATTCTCTTATTACAATAGTTCCCAATTGAGCATCTGAATGGCTACATATTAATCCCTTTATGGAAAAAGGTATAGAACACTGGCGTGTTGGGATGATGTCTGTGAGATTAATATTCTTGGACATAAAATTGTAGATGAAATGGTGGAGAAGGTGAAAACCATTCAGTAGTATATCAACGTATCTCATAGTCAATAGAAGAGTTATGAAAATAATCGTCAACGATACCTTGAGTTCAATGTTGGATAGATTGTATTTCTATTGATATCTTCATCAAAGAAGGTCAGTAGGTTTAAAAAAATATGTTATGTCCCTAGTATATCGACCCCTTAATGATTCTTTATCATGTTGGGGTTGTGTCCTATCAACTAGCACTTCCACCAACCAAATCCAAAGTACATGAAGTCATTCATGTATCCCACTTAAAGAAGTACATACCAAACACATCACATGAACTCTCTTCTGTGGTCATATAGTTGGAGGATGATCATTCCTATGAGGAGAACCCAGTGATGATCTTGGATCATAGAGATAAAGCTCTACGTAACAAGACTACACAACTATTATGGTAGAGCCATGAGTATGAAGAGGAAGCATGGGGACTAGTGGAGGAAATGAAGGAAAAGTACTCACACCTGTTTATGGCCTAGAATGTAAAAATAAATTTTGATTGAGAAATTTCATAATGGAGAAAGAATGTATCAACCAAAAGTTTTCGTTGGAAATTTCCTTTTAATAATAATGTCGTAAAATCACATTAAAACACAACATAATGAACTACTTAGTGCTATGTGACCATTAAACCTAATTTGTCACTTCTTTGTTTGGAATTTCGAAAATCTGACAAACACGGTTGTGATTGGTATGTTATTTGGAGTCTGATAGAAAAAGAATAATTTTTTCTCAATAGTAACCTACCCATAGGAATAGTTACATACCCTTAACAGTAGTGATATACCCTAATGAGTTGTAACCATACCTATGATTGTATAAAAATAATATTCATGTGAAAGTATAATTTTCTTATAATTTAGAATAAGTAAATGAATGTTTGAAAAAAAAATTAAAAAATAAATTTTGATTTTAATTAAATAATAAATTATTCTTCTTTAGAAAATTATTTTAGAAAAATATATTTCATTTTTGGATTATACACTTCAAAAAATGGTCAGATTGATATGTTGGTATTTTTTTGAAATACTTGAATTTTTAGTGAATAGTAAAATAAATTAATTTACCGTATAAATACATTATAGTTTATATCTACTATTCCTAACATCATATGTTATTTAAGCACCAAAATCTAGAACTCGCAAGCACTAATGATTATTCTTGGTCATTGATTCATAACTATTGCAGTAAATGAGGGAAATTAAAAAACTATTGATTTTAAAATTATGATAACCGTCATCTCCTCAACAATAAACCCCCCTGCTCCCCCACACTCCCTCTTCTCCTCACTACTATCAATCATTGTGCCTTTCCAGTATTCATCCAAAATGAATCCCATATTGTGTCAATAAGGTTTCATTATGATGTTTCCATTCCACCACGTTTTTAAAATCACAAACACTCTACGGGAAATTATATTTTCCCTAAGATTTATATTAATAAAAAAATTAATTATATATAGAAAACTTCCATTCTCTAAGGAAAATTTATCCTTATTTATGTTTTCGTTGTTTATTTTATAGTCTCTCTAATGATAACTCATTTTATTACTGAGGAAAATTTTCATTTCACATCTAAAACCTTGGAATCATATAAATCCTTTGATATAGAGTATTTTGTTTTTAGACTCCGAATTATCTGAAATTTAGACAATGAATTATTTTAAATTCGGACTGCAGATTTCCTATAATTTAGACTCTGAATTCCTTGAAATTCAGACTCTGAATTCTCAGAAATTTTGACTGCGAATTCTCTGATAATCAAGCTCCAAATTCCTCAAAATTCAGAATCCAAATTCTGAACAATTTAGACTCTGAATTTAATAGAATTTAGACTCTGAATTACATATAATTTCTATTCTGAATTCATTTCAATTCAGAATCCAAAATTTATATAAGTCAGGTTCTGAATTCCTTGATAAAAAGATTCTGAATATCCATGACATATTGCCTCTGAATATTTACTTGGTCAAACTTTGAACATTATTTTTCATAGACTCTGATTAAAATATTTGGATAAACAACTTCAATTTCCACAAACATATTATGAAACGATGTCGTACAATTAGTTTCTAACTAAATGTTGTTTGAGTGAGATGTCTATAGGTCTCTCTGAGATTCGTTGAAAAATATAACCGTTTGAGGTGGGAGCTGACCATTAGAAAAGTGGTTATAAATAGAAGATATTTTGAATGAGCTCAAAAATTGTGCATCACTCTAGAGATTTCATGTTGCTGAAGTAATTTCAAGAGGGAGATACTCTCATGCCTTATTCATAATAAACGTCCTTTTCATTTTTCTTCATGCGACTCTGATTATTGTTTTGTACAATCGAGGACTTCCAGGGATAGGAAGACTGAGGTGTTGACTACCTTAATGTTCAAGGACTTCCGGTGATATGAAGACAAAGGTGCAAACTACCTTAATGTTCAAGGGATTGTGGGTATAACAAGACATATTCTGATATTCCTATCGAGGGCTTACCCAAGTGTGGGTAAGACAGACTATCTTGAAATTATAAATCAAGTGACCTTTATCCAAGGTTTTTGAATACCCATCTCTATGGGTTAAAATATTAAATACTTGTTACTTATTTTGATACAAGTTTATTTATGTTGTATTTTGATAAAGGAATAACGAAAAACAACTAATAATTTCATGTACATTTATATACTCTGATAAATTAAGATTTTATTATTTTTAAGGTAGACTATTTTCTTTTAAAACATTCCTTATGTTATATTTTTGGAACCATATTTTCAGAACCAAGAACTTTTGTATAACTAAAAGTGGTATTTTGAATTTACCTTGTTTAAATTTATTAAAAATAGTTTCTTACATGAGGTTCAAAATAAATTTTTTTAAACATACAATTCACCCCCCCCCCTTGTAATTGAGCATCTATATCATTATTTTGGTCCTAAAATGGGTATCAAAGTACGTCTCTAAAATACTTATAATCACATATAAGTTTTCTTTATCATGTTATAATTGTTCTAATTTTTTTCCCTTCATAGTGACTTTATTTCAAACTTTTAATATTAACATGTTTTTGTAGAATGATATCTTATTCTAGAATTGCCTAAATGAATGTTGGTTTGATTGAAATTCTAAATCCATCTAGACAAACTATTTTTAGATGTTAATGATTACATGTTTTGGAGAGATTGTATGAAGAATTTTTTTATTAATACTGGAGTGGAATTTTTTTATTATTACTGGAGATTACAAGATTCCTGATAAGGAAGTAAGAAACTTCACTAATCAAAGAAAGTAAGAATATCAACTAAACTAAAAGCCTTGTAATTCATTGTTGTGTTCAATGACCATGAATATCTATAGTCATATTTCTTCTTGTGAAGCTTCAAAGTATATCTCAAGAAATTGGAGGTTACTAATTTTGGTACAACCAAAGTTATAGAAACTAGTAGAGTTATGCTAAGAGAAGAATATCAAGGATTTATATTTCCTTATGGAGAGCCAGTTTGGATGGTGCAATAAAGATTTATTAATAATGTTAACTGCCTAAAATATTTGGGTGAGAATGGTCTAAATGACAAATCACATGAGGAAATTATTATTGATATCATACTGAATGATTGAGAACCTAGGAGAACATATATTGATGACAATAAGAATGTATCTCTAACTATTATTGATTATCTTTCTGGAAATATTCTTCCACGTGAGACTAGAATGAAAAGATATGTTGATAAGAATAAGAAGAAAAATGGTTATGGAAGTATATCCTTTAGTACTACTAATGTCAAGACTCCTGAAAGAGTTAGAAGATTGAAGTCAATGAATGTCACTGATTAATTAGAATATAGTGAAAGTGAACATAGTGGGAATGAACATTCTAATTATTCATGAAGGATGGAAAACATAGTTGGAAAGAAATAATGTTAGTATATATATAATAAGAAAGTAAGAAAAGAAAAGAATCTTTCGGAAGTTACTTGTTATGAATACAAAAGTGCAAGGCATATCAGGCCAGATTGTTTTATTCTTATGAAAAAGGATTGTATGGAAAACCATTCTGAGATGAATAGAATAATGTACTACATGTATAATGCTAATAATGTTTTGTAAGCCAATGACACCTAGAGTGCTAGTGGTGGATACTCTTCTCATTAATCCTCTGATTAGTAATCTTCTGATTAGAAAAATGTTGGTCTTCTAGCCAAGCTACCCATTTAATATCATTGACTAATCGCCAAGGTACAGAATTTTGAATCTATTACTAATGTATCATTAAATTAAAATTATTCTAATGATACATATTTTTAATATTTAAATGAAGATCCTTCTTCTGAGGAAGAAAATACATTACATTATTTTTAATAAGTGTCTAGGTTTGCTAAACTTGTTGAGATTGAAAATTATAAACTCAAGAAAAATCATGATAAGGGATATTCCAAAATCAAAATTTTAATTAAAGAAGTATATGATCTTTCTAAATAAAATGATATGAAAAATTATTATTTTAAAAGTTTTTCGAAAAACCATGTTGAAGTTAATTATGAGAATGATAAACTTTCTAACGATATTGAAAATGTAATTTCAAGAAAAAGTTAGAGATTAGTTGTAGTTATAAAACTAAACTTTTTGATGATAAAAACATGGTTATAAAACTAAAGTGAGAAATATTTTCCTTGAGGATGTGTTTTTCAAACATTACCTCTGGTAAAGAAAAATATTGACATGATGTATTCCTAGATTTGACCATTAAGAAATTGTTCTATATTTGGTTTTACACATTCTAAACTAGTTTTTAGTAATAACTATTTTATTCCTCAATGTGACCCATTCCACAATAAATGTCAGTGTGGTGGACATTGGGAAAAAATTTGTTCTTTAAGAAAAACTCAATCATTAGGTTTACATAAAGATTATTTTTCTATGAAAATGTGGATACATAAAATAATGCTTTATGAAATTTCTGGATCCAATAATGTTTGGAATCCAAAATTCTAACACTCTTATGTTCAGGAAAATAAAGCTAGTACCAATAGAAATATGTGGTACATGGATAGTGTATGTTCCCATCATAAGACTGGTAACGAAAACTTTTTGAAAAGATTATCAAGAAGAAAGGAGGAAAATTATCTTTCTAAGATAATACTCAGGGAGAAAATGTTGGTATAGGTAACATTTTTGTTCTTGGAAAAACATTGATTTAAACAGTTTTACTTGTTATGTGTCTTAATCACAACCTCATTAGCATAATCCAACTATGTGATGAAGGTTGCCTTGGGAATTTTAGGATAGATAAGTTCTTAGTACAGAATTAAAAGGATGAGTTTGTTCTTTCTGCCCATAGGAAAGACAATGTGTACACACTAAACATAGAAGAACATATAATACAATATATACCTTCCATTAGTGAAATGTATGATCAATATTGGTTATGGAATATATGGTTAGAACACAGTAACCTTTGGATCCTATGAAAACATTCAAATAAAAGACTAGTTAAGGAACTACCAGATCATAGATTTGATTATTCAAATGTTTTTTATCCTTGTCAATATAGAATGCCAAAAAAATCAAGTTTTAAATCAAGCAGTGATGTCTCAATAACTAATGCATTACAGTTAGTGCATATATTCCTTTTTCGACCAACAAAAACCATAATCATTAAAGGAAAATATTATGTATTATCCTTAGTAGATGATTACACTAGAATTATGTGGGTCTATCTTATAACAATGACATCGGTGGATTTATCTTATCTCAATATCTTTAGATCCCAAACCATATATTGATAACTATTCATTATGATGATGGTGGAGAATTTCAAAATTCTAATTTTGAAACATTTTGTTGTAAAAAAGGCATTACACATAACATCTCAGCACCAAGAACTCCTCATCATAATTAAATTGTTGAAAAAAGAAATCCAATTCGTCAAGAGTTAACTAAAACCATGTTGAGTGAATATTTGATAGCTAAACACTTTTGAGATGAAGCTGTATGCACTGCATGTTATACTATTAATCGAGTTTTAATTAGAACATTACTTAATAAAACCCATATGAGTTGTGGAATGGTAGAAAACATGTTCTTTCCTACTTCAATGTATTTGGTTGCAATGTATTAATTTATAATAATAAAGATAATTTACATTAATTTTCAACTAAATCTGATGAATGAATTTTCATAGGATACTACAGAACTTCTAAATCTTATAGAGTTTTCAATAAAAATAGTTGTTCTTCTTTTGAAATAGTGCATGTTAAATTTGATATAACTGATCTATTTGTTTTAAAACTACCTCAACCATCATCTTCAGATATATTTTCAAAAACTGATTATCAAACCTTCATTTATGATCCTTATAATAAGGAATATTTTCAAGAAAATGTTTCTAAAGAATTTACCCCATATAATTTTCTACCATATGTTGATGAGAAGGTTTTAAAAAACTCAAATTAGATTGTTCTTAAGAATCATCCAAGTGATAGTATCATTGGTGATGGAAATCAACCCATGAAGACTATAATTTCCTTATGAAATGAAGTAGAACATCTTGTATTCCTTTCCAAATTAGAAAAAAAACAATTGATGATGCTTTATATGTTGATGATTGGATTAAAGCCATGCAAGATGAGGAAAAGAAATTCAAAATGAATAAAGTCTTGACCTTGGATTAAAGACCTTAGGAAACCTATTTTATGGGAGTTAAATGGTGCTTCAAAAATAAGTGTGATGATAATAGAATAATTTTATGAAATAAGGATAGATTATTTGCTAAAGGATATAATCCACCAGAAGGAATAGACTTTGAAGAAACCTATGATCTAGCAGCTTAACTGAAATCTATTCATATTTTACATCCCATTGAATCATTATTTAACTTCAAATATTTTCAAGTGGTTATTGAATGTGATTTCCATAATGGATATGTTCAAGAGGAATATTTTTTTGAAAAATATCTCAGTTTTGATGAAACAAAGCATCCTGACCTTTTTTTCAATCATACCAAATCATTATATGGACATAAACAATCCCCTAGAGCCTTGTATTATAGACTTACAAGATATTTGATACAAAACAATTATCTTAAGGGAAATAATGACTAAACCCTCTTTATAAATTAAGTTAATAAAAATGTTTTCATTGTTCAAATTTATTTTGATGACATTATATTTGGTTCATCTCAGCCATCATTGATATATTTGATTTCAAATCTAATGAAATCTATTTTTGGAATGAGTATGATGGGTGAATTAAAAATTTTCCTAGGTTATCAAATTTCACAAAAACTAGAAGGAACTTATATATCTGAAAATATTTTTATTAAATATCTTCTTAAAAAATATGGACATGACAAAACTAAGAGTATAAGTACTCTCATTAGTACCTCAAATTGACTCGATCTTGATGAAGATGAAAAACAAGTAGATCAAACATAATTTAGAGGTATGAATGGATGTTTACTATACTTTACAGTTATCCATCTAGAAAAAATGCTTTCAGTATGCTTATGTGTGAGATATCAATCCAATCCTATGGAATCTCAAGTAAAATAAGTGAAAATAATTTTTCACTATGTAAAGGGAAACATGGATTTGGGACTCTATTATACTTATGGAAATGATTTTTGTTTTTAAAAGTTTTTCAGATGCTGAACATGGTGGATATAGAAAGGATAAGAAAATTTCTTTCGGAACTTGTCATTTCCTAGGATATTAATTAATTTATTGGTCATGCAAAAAACAACACTCAGTAGCACATTCCACTGTTAAAGAAAAATATGTAGTATCTGGAAGATGCTATGCCCAAGTGTTTTGGATGCAACAAACACTCACAGAATATGGTTTGTGTTTACCAAAACATAATTATTGTGTGATAACACTAGTTCCATTTCTATAAGTAAAAACCATGCGTATCACTCTCGTAAAAAACACATAGTTATTATGCATCAATTTCTTATAGATCACACACACAAAAAAGATATTATTATTCATTTTATCAGAATGAAAGATCAAAAAATGATATTTTCACCAAATCATTACAAATCTATTGATTTGAATAAATTAAATAGATGTTAGTAATGACAATCGTAAGGTAATCTTCTATATTAACATCTTTATGAAACCAATCTTTATACAGTAAGAAACCAAGTTTCATTGGGAGAGTACATTTTCATGATAAGCCAAATTTCATAATCAAAATTTTTGTTTTCATACCTTTCTTAATCAAAACAATTGTACTCAATATTTTATTAATCAAAATTTTCATAGTCAAAATTTTCCTAATTAAAATATTCGTAGTAAAAATATACACAATCTAAATTTTCATAGTAAAAAAACTCAGAATTTTTAAATTTTCCTTTAGAATATTTTCTGAAATTTAATGTACTTCAAGACGAATTTTAATTATTACTTATAATTTCACAATCATTCCGAAAGGTATGTTTCCTTTCGTAAATTTTGATAATGAATTTTTTTACATATTTGTATTATCATGTTGTTTGAGAAAAATTTGTGTATTCACTTTTTCGTAAATTTGAATATTTATCTTAAAACCCTCAAATGATTAGAATCTACTAAATTCCATCTTTGGATATCATCTCAACTGTCAGATCTGATCATGCAAGTTTCCACAATTGGATCTTTTAGGGAAGATGAACTGTCTCCTCAAACTTCTATATAAAGGCCCCCTAATGGTTGTACCATATTGGTTTTCAAATTTATGGTGTGAGGAAACCCTTCTTTTCTACTTAAGACCCATTTTGAATCATCATATTTCCCTAAAACCCAAGTGTCTTGGGAAGATTCACCTCAGAAAAAAATTGCATCATTAAAAGAAATCTATTAATGGTAGATATGTAGATAAAGGTTAGTAGATCTAATTTTTTTTGCTAATTATGATGCTTTTATCTCCAAAAATATCATGTTGAATGGCTGGAAAGCTTGTCTGTATACAAAATGAAGGCACAAGATCAGGTTTATCTGAAGTTGCTGGTAGAATTCTATGAGACTATAAGATTATTCATTGAAGGATAGAGAGACAAGTTTTCAATTATGTAATATAAAAAGACCTGTTCCCTTTCCAATAGTAAGGCTACTAATCTAATTAAAATTTTGTATGAGGGTGAAGCTAAATTCTGTGCCCATAAGTTACGAGATGTATTAGGATCGTTCGATAAGGAAATTTCTATAGAGTTCCCGGGATTGATATAAATAAATACTATGATGATTATCATTCTTTCAACCAATATACGAATTCTTTAGTTATGGGTTCAGGGATTTAACATTCCAAGAAATAGTGATAAGTATACCTTGATGAATAGTGATATTTATGATTTGGACTTTCTGGTGAATCTTGGAATGATTAATCTTGTGAAGTATGTTTTACATACAATAATGAATATCAAGAATGAGACTCTCAACCCACAAATAATGATGTATCTAGTTATTATATCCAAGATTATAATTCTTTTTCTAGAATCGTTCAAAATCCCTTGTAGTTCTAAGACAACATATTTTAAGGTTGTGTTGCTTAGTGATGACACCCTGCGAAGGATGATGGTTAGCTTAAATAGTGAATCCGTTGATTTTTATGATTTATCTGAAGCTGTAATAGAAGCCTTGTCAACGAAACCAAAAGTGGTTGAGACATCCAAGAATGGTTGTAAGAAGAGGAAGAGAAATGAACTAGAATATAATGATAAATCTCCTTTGTTAACAAATCTCAATCAGCTCCAACTAAGATGAAGAAAAAATAATAATTATCCCCATTAATTATTTGGAAAGTGGAGATATGAAAAGAAGAATAAAAGGAAAGGGGATCCTAATTTTGAATTGACCCTACTGAGGAAAAAGCATTATTGTTGGAGGCTACTGATGATCTTGGGAATCCATAAAAAGAAAAGAAGAAAAAAATAAAATGTCTGAAGTCGATATTGTTCAATATCATCTCAAGGCTACATAGAAAGCCTCTAAACAAGTGTAGGTTCCATAATAATTTTTTCAAGAATCACATCCTGTGACATCGGGATGTTAGTTGGTGATTCCAGAACCCGATGATAAAGAATAAATAATTTCGTAATTGGAATTTGAATAATAGGAAGAACGAAGTGATGATACAGATGATATGATAAGACAAGTAGGGGAATATCAAGAGAAGTAGAGTCTCTATGAAATGTTTTCAATAAAAACTTTTGAAGTAGAATCAACGATAATTATTTAACAATGAAAATAGGATAAGGAGAAGGAAGAAGTGAATAACCCATCTGATAATGAATGTAGAAACCATGATTTTTTCCATCTAGAGGATCTAGTGGCTGATGCTGAAAAGGAAAAATTTGAGTAGGATAAGATAATCCATCTATCAGATAATGAACATTAATCTCCAAAAGTAATAGAGAGAATTCCAAAAGCTGATGAGGGGAAACAGGTGTTGGTTGATACTCCTAGAAAATTGGTCTTGTCAAAGAATGATATTTGGGATTCATCGAAGAGAAAAGATGAAGAGATAGAGACAGAATCCTTACCAACCAAACAATCTAATTATTAATCATTCTCTTTTGGGCAAGATTTTGTTGTCCAATATTTGAAGAAGCTAGTTGATCCCATTACATAGTTTTCAAGTACAGACTCGAAGTGCCAGATGATTCAGCCCTCATTTAATCAGAAATTGTATTTAGTTACCATGCTTATGGATAAGTTTTTCAGGCTTGAGGCTGATTTCAAAACCTTCTTCATTAGTTGTGATGCTCATAAATTATCATGTAAGGAAATCACAACATGTTCTATGAAAAAAATCGATGAGATGAGAATCCTTTGTGATTTCCAAGAAAGTGTCTAGGTTTATTTTCACACCGAAGATGGAATGTTCAAATATATTCCTAAATATTTTGTGGAAAATCTATGTCTCCAAAAATAAACATGGAAGTAGGAATTCAAGGATCTTATTCAGAAACATAATTCAGTTTCTTTGAATTGGAAAAGTTAAATAGATCTTAGAATTCAGTTAAAATAAAAACTCAATAAGAATGATGTTATTTTGAAAGAACTAGCAGAAAATATTATGTATCAGGAAGAAAAGTTCAAATCCTTATAATAGAAAAATGAAGATCAAGATCAGCTACTCAAGCATGTTGAAGAGGATCACAAGGAGTTAAAGAGGATGAAAACCATTTCTAATAAGTTAACTCTGATGAAGAAAAAATGATAATTGTTCCCAATATTATCTTTGGTTGCAATTCCTTTCTTGTACAAATTTTTCCTATCATAATGAAATTTTTTTTGTTCTTCATGTGATTTGTCGTATATTACGAATACTTCTACTACCATATTTTTTCCATTCCCATTATTCCATTTTGAATATCATGAAGGGGGAGAAAGTAATGATAAAAATATTTCAATGAAAATAATATAATTTCTTAACTAAGTGTGAGTCTATCTATGGGGGGATTTATCTAATAAGACTTCCTTACGTAAGATAAAAGCAAAAACTATTTAAGGAATACATGAATACGATCCTTAAGTATTTTGAAACCTAAGTGGTAGTCAGTCATATTCACCATGATCTATAAGTAAATGGAGATTAGTTTTTCTTTAATGTTCTTAAATAAAAATTATAAGTCTTTATAATCTTTTTCCTAAGGATGTTTGTGCTTTTTAAAACGACGATATTATTGAGTCAATAAGGTTTCCTTATGAATTTTCCAATACTTTATGATTTTAAAATCACAAACACTCTATGTCAAATAATATTTTCCCTAATAATTATCTTAATAATGAAAATTTTCATTCTTTGAGGAAAATCTCACTTTGCTATGGAAATTTTATCCTTTCCTATATTTCATTGTTCATTTTATTGTCTCTATAAACCTAAATAATTTTATTACTAAGGAAAAATTTGGTATCATATCTAAAACCTCAGAATCCTATAAATAATTTGATATAGAGTATTTTTTTAGACTCCGAATTCTCTAAAATTTATACTCTGAATTCTCTGAAATTGAGACTCCAAAATCTCTGAAATTCAGACTCTTAATTCCAATTAATTCATAATCCAAATTCTCTGAAATTCTGACTCTGAATTTTATGAGATTCAGTTTCTGAAATCCCCAAAATTAAAACCCTTAATTCTGTAGAATTCAGACTTCAAATTCCTTAGAATTCATATTCAAAATTCCTTAGAATTCCGACTCTGAATTCCTCATAATTTAGATTCTGAATTAATTCGAATTCAGACCCTAAAATCAATAGAATTCAGCTTCCCAATTTTAATGAAAACAGAATACAAATATCCATGATTTAATGCCTAGGAATGTTTAATTTTTTAGACTCAAATAATTATTTTTCCTAGTCTCCAAAAAATATATTTGGTTAAAAAAATTCATTTTCCGTACAAATATTATGAAATTATGTCATGCAATATGTTTCTAACTAACCGTTTTTTGAGTAACACAAGTACATGTCCCTATGAGGATCAAGGAAAAATATGACCATTCGAGGTGGGAGCCCACCATTGGAAAAGTGCCTATAAATAGAAGCAAATTTAAATGAGCTCAATAATAGTTCATTACTTAAGAGATTTCTTGATGATGAAGTAATTTCTAGAGTGAGAGAGACTCTCTTTCCTCGTGTGTACTAAACATCTTATTCAGCATTCTTTGTGCGACTCTGACTGTTGCTGTGTAAAACTGATGACTTTGGGTGATATGAAGACAGAGGTGTCGACTACCTAATAGTTGGAGGACCTTTTGGGATAGAAAGACAGATGTGACGACTACCTTAATGATTGAGGGCTTGTGGGGATATCAAGACAGATTCCAATATACCTATCGAGGAATTTCCCTAGTGTGTGTAAGATATAATTTCTTGAAAGTATAAATCAAGGGACCTTTATTTAATGTTTTTGGATATGCTTATATTTGGGTAAAAATATTTTATACATTCTACTTTTTTTGTTTCTATTTTATTTCCACTCTATTTTGAAAGAGAAATAATGTATAACCTTCTTATACTTTCGTTTAATTTTTTATACATTGTTCAAGTTATATTATTTATGATTTATGTTAGAATGTTTTCCTTGTAAAAATTCCAAAATTTTTATTTCTGGAACCATATTTCTGGAATCTATCATGTTTATAGAACTAAAATAGGTCATGTGAATTAATATTGTTTAACTTTGTTAAACATTTTTTTTTATGATTATAAATGAATGTTTTAAAAGTTACAATTCACCCGCCAACTTGTAATTGAGCATCTACATCATTATTTTGATACTACATCTCAGAGCACCCCCCCCCTTCCACATCTAATATTCCCTAGAATCTTAAAAATATGGAAACCATTCCCTTTAATAGGTTCTCAATTGAGAAAAACTCACGAAGTAAATTCCTCTTTCTAATTATTTTATTTCATTTAAGTTATTTTCTTTCTTATTTCATTCCACACCTCCATTCACCCAAATGGTATGATAACCCCAATGAAATACATGTAGTTGAATGTTTTATGTAAAATGGGATATTTCATTGTCATCCTTCCTTTCTCCAACTTTTATTTGAAAGGAATGAAAACACCGTTTGAGAAGTGTAGATTTGGAATATTCAGGGACAATAGTTTATCAATTTCTATTATCATCATTAATTATAGTAATGAAAACATTTGTGTTATAGTTAAACCATATTATTATATATGTTATATATCTTTTTTATGGTTCTATAATCCTTTGGAACAAATGGTATTATGTTATAAAGAAAAACATGTTTGTTGAAATCAAACCCACCGTTTAACCAAAAAGGTTATCACTAAGGTTTTATATAATAATACATCTCCACTTCCAAAAATCGAATGGATTTTTACAATCACATAATGATCTAGTTTTTCAATAATAACCAATCAATTCAATTCCTGAAAACCATTCTCATCTTATAATATTATTCATTCATAAGTAAACCGTTAATGAAACTAAAGGAAACAAAGATACCCGAACAATAAAATTGAATATCTTAATCCATCAAAAAGTACAAGAATGAACAAAAAATGTTTATATTAAATCTATTAAATATATATTATGTTCTTTAATTATTAATTAATAAACCTAATTTGTTTATTCTGGTCATTATGTTCAAGAAAAGATAACCCTTGGAATTAAGTTAAGAGATCCCCTCCATTTCACTCTTAATTAAGATTATCCTCTATGTTATGCCTTATTAAGTGTAATTCCAAAATATGGGGTATGATGTCTCACCTCCCATATAATTCCCTCATGATGTATAAGTGATATGAAACCCCTTTTATCTGTCATCAATCTCTTATAGGTACACCCGATACCATGCCGATAATCTATAGAGAATTCGACCTGAACCGTATTTGTTCTTTTGGGTTCCCTTATCATTCTGTATCTCTAATTGGAGTTATCTTATATATTTTTGTGAATTTTCAAAAAAAAAATTATTTTTACAATAATAACTTAGAAATACCCTTTCATAACCCTCTTTCGGTGATATACATGTTTTTAAAAGATTAACTCCTTTGTACTTTCCCATATGCTAAACTATTTAAAGGGTACTTCCCAAATTATTACACAATTTTATGTGAAATCTATCCTATAGTTTAGGATACAATTTTATTTATAAATTATTTATTTTATTATGAAATCCTTCTTGGTTCTCTTCTGGTTTTATGTAAAAAAAATTTCTCTTTTCTATTTTAAAAGCTTGATTTTATTTTCTATAAAACCACAAAAAATGTTTTATTACTAAAATTTATCAAATACATTTCTTATATATTTTCACTTCTGTTTGAAATCACTTTTCAAGATATGGGTCTATTTTACCTTATGACCTTCCATGTATGTTCTAATTCATTTCATTCATGGCGAATTTCATGATACACCCATTGGTTACACTATTTGTTGTGATCGTGGCACACAATTTATTCCATCAGTAACCATTATTTTTATATATGATTGATTATTTATGATTATTTATATTGAAAACATATTAATGTTTGTAATATGGGAGCACCCAAATAGTGCTCCAATTAATTGGGTAATGTTATCATTATTGGGAACCTGGGTTTTCCCAACACTCCTATACCAACGGTTCATCAAAACCTTTGGTAAAAGAGGCCTTTACCAACGGTTCATCAAAACCTTTGGTAAAGGAAGACATAGGTGATGATATCCCAATGGTTTTATGAAAACTGTTGGTAAATAATTCACTTCACCAATTATTTTACACAAACCATTGGCAAAGGTTGGGAAATGTTTCCCTTTATCAACGGTTTGTCTAAACTATTGGTAAAGCTAATGTTTTCCCAATGGTTAATACCCAGATTTATACCAAATTGGACAGTAATTCCTGAATTCAGTAGTTCCCCCCCCCCCAATTTCAGAATCCCCTCTCCCCTAATTTGCAGTAGCCTCGTATGCGCCCTACTCCATTAAACCAGCTACTCCCCAACTAGGTTAGAAGTCCAAATCATCATTTATTCTTTCTCATTTTCTACTTCTCTTGCATATTTATCCATTTATAAAGGAGGAAACCCTAAATTTGGTGTAAAATACTTATTTTTTTTACTTGGGTATTTGGTTTGTATTATTATAGATTAGGTGTATGATGCATTCCCCTTCCAATTATGGGTGGTTTTAATCAAAATTTATGATGTTGGAACCATTTATGATGTTGTTGCCTCTAATTAATCTCATTTTTTCTGATATAAAATTTAATTCTATATCACATTTGGTTTATCAATATTAATTTCAATTTGAGTTATTTGTGGTTGATGATTGTCCCATGTTAGTTGTTCTCAATGGTTTGGCGTGGAAATTGGGAATTTAATGTGTCTTTTCCAAATGGGGGTGCATTGAGAATACAATAAATATTTGTTAAAAATGATCAAAGGGATTTTATTATTTAAAATGGATTTCGAATTATATTTTTGAAATGATTTAATCTAGAGGAAAGTGTTTTATTAAAATGAGATTTTTTTAATAAGGCTTGTGTAATGTAATTTGTTATAGTACACTTGAAATGTGAATATTTTTGGTATTTAGTAACACATGTGATAATTGGTGTGTGAGAATGTGTTTTGAAAGAGATTCCATGGTTGTTTCAAGATTATATTTACATTTTGAGCCTATTAATGTGTTTTTAAAGATATCTTGAGTTATTTATCTTATTTTTATCGGTGAAAATTGGGAGCTGTAGAGGTGGTTCGTGATTAAGACATATAATTACTGCTAAAAATGTGGATAAACCAAGGATAGTAGTTAATTGTTGAAGTTTTTGATGTTTTCAGTCATTTTTTATTTGGATTTTCTTTTGATGCTGATGTGTCTTATTGATACCTATGATTGGAATTTATTTTAGTTTCTAAATCGGCTGAGACACCCCCCCCCCCCCCGCATACACAGTGTATACAACCTCTAACACTATTTAATCATTTTGTTTACACATCCTATGCAGCCTCTACCCTCATTTAATCAGTGAACTCAAGTCATTAATTCAAGACTTCATTCTCACTTGCATGTATGAAATTGAATGATGTATACCCATCCCCACATGATTTCTTGCCTTAGATATTTTCCAACATATGGAATACAAGATTTTGAATTCATCAGTTAACCAATATCATATATTCAATTTCCCCCAAGATGACTATACTAATATAGCTTTATGGTCAATTAAATATGGTTCTCATTGTACGTTGTATATTAGGTGTCCTTCTTGGCCAATACACACTTTTATGAGGGTGGGGTTCTTTTCACTAGCCATGCTGGCATGTGTAGACATCCATAAAAATGTTAGATAAGTCACAAGTTTAATTTAGTAATGTTGTTATCATTAACATGCTTTATTATTAATCTAAAACTTAAAAACAAAATTTTTTTGTCTATACTTTATGAAATTAAATCTTTTTACATGTCATAAACAACCTGTTAGTGTAGAAGCCTAAAATTTATTCACCCATGGGGTGCGCTTGACTTGGGGAAGTAATTGGGTAATGAAAGTTATGGCCATTGAGGTGCAAATAATGCGTTATTGAACATGAGTGAATGATTTTGGATGCCTATAACACATAATGGGACCTGAGGAATATTCCTCTTATAGACCTAAGGAAAATGAATATAAATAAATTTTATTTTAATATTTGAGTACTTGTTCTTTAAATTTTTTTAATAGTTCACTACATCGACTAGAAACTTATTCCTTTATCGTTTACATAAATGTATTTTCTATTAAAGTTCAATCTTATTGATTTTTTTATGACAAAATGATGTATATAAATTTTTTTTACAGAATGGACAGAATATGCATTTTTGAAACTGATCGGATCTCAAGCGATTTTCAAAACAATTTGGAGAGAATTATAGATTTTTCATTTCACAATGATTTAGATAGTGGTCGCATTCCCTTCCCATGTTCCAAATGTGTTGGTAGACCTTGGTTGAGTCGTGAAGAAGTCATCTACCACATAACCAAAAATGGTTTTCAAGAAAACTACATTGTGGGGTATTACAATAGGGAGAAAATTAAATCTCAAATTGGTGATGATCGAAATGGAAGGACTAGAATAGAGAATTTATTAGATGATCTGTTTCCGTTTATTCGTCATCACGAAAAAGAAAGGATTTCGACTCAAGAAGACTTCTATATGGGGATAGATGATGCATATAGTGAAAATGATTATATTGAAAGGGTGAAACAATTTAATGATGCTTCCATGACTCCAGTATATCTACAATGCGATAAAATGAAAATGATAGAATTTATAATCTGATTGTTTCATGGGATAACTATGTATGGGATTTCTTATACAACAATCGATTACATTATTACCATCTTGAAGGATTTACATCTAGATGATGCATATATTCCTTCAAACCACTATATGGCATGGATGTTAGTTGAGGAACTTGGATTTTCATGTAACAAAATTCATGCTTTCCCGAAAGATTGCAGTTTATTCTGGGAGGAAACTGCTAAACTAAATGACTGTTTATAATGTGGCACATCCCACTGGAAGTCTAAATTTGATAGAACACCATCTCGTGTTCCCAAGAATATAATGTGGCACTTTCCATTGATCCCCAGACTCCAGAATATTTTTATGTCCGATGACATATCAATAAAAATGATATGGAATGATACCGAGAGAAAGAAGTCAAATGATGAGTTGGTTCATCCTGTAGATGGATTTTAATGGAAGAGATTTGATGCTCGACAACTTCAGTTTGCAGCTGACGTGCGTAATATGATGATGGGTCTTTCATGTGAAGGTTTTAATCCGTTTGGGTAGATGGTTACTTCGCACAACATATGGCCAGTTTTTATTCACATTTTGAATCTTCCCCCATGGTTGTTTATGAAAAAACCATTTAACATTCATGAGTATACTCATATCTTGCACTTCTGATCCTAGCATTGATATTGATGTATACATGCAACCTTTAATAAAATAGTTGAATCTTCTTTTGGATGTGGGTGTTCTCACATACGATGCATGTTCAAAAGAAATATTTCAGATGCATGTTGCACTTAGGTGGATGATCAATGATTTCTTGGCTTATGCAATGATTTCTGGATGGAGAACGAAGGGAAAACTGTCATGTACCATTTGTATGAAGAATACATGATCTAGAAGACTGAAACATCACTGTAGTTTCAGTTTTATGGGACATCGGTGATTCTTGCCAATGGACCATCCATATAGAAATAATGGTCGAAGATTTGATAATACTATAGAGACTGATGATCCAACTCAGTGTATGTCTGGAACTGATTTGCTTAATGAATTGAAAGATTTCAGTTTTTAATTCGGGAACGGCGATATTAAATCTGGAAAGAGAAAGAATGGTTCCACTAAAACATGTTACAATTAGAGAAAAAGGAGTAGCTTTTTTTATTTTCCTTATTGGTCAACCAATTTGTCACGTCATTTCTTAGACGTAATGCATATTGAAAATAATATATGTGAAATTTTGTTTTAGATTCTTCTTAATGTGAAGGGGAAGACAAAAGATGATTTATGATCTTGGAATGACATGTCGGATTGGGGTATCAGACCATAATTGCATCCTGTGCGTATCAGTGAAAATAAATACCAACATCCATGTGCTTCTTATGTGATGACACCTATGATGAAAAAACAATTTTTGGAAGTATTAAAGTCTATTAGAGTTCCTAATGGATATTCAAGCAACATATCTAATCGGGTCAATAGAAGATAGTTGAAGCTAAAATCCTTGAAGACTCATGATTTTCACGTTTTTTGGCATGAGTTGCTTCCAATAGTAATCCTTCATCTTTTGTCCAATAATGTAAGGGTGACTATTTTTCAGTTATGCAATTTGTTTAGAGATCATTATGCTAAGATGTTGTCCAAGTAGTTCTTGAAAAAAATGTTGACGGATGGCCCATTATTTTTGTGTGAGTTGGAGAAAATATTTCCTCAATCATTTTTCACATGCATGCAGCATCTGACTTTCCATATTCCCACTGAAATACTTCTCGGAGGATCAGTTTCTTTTCATTGGATGTATCCAACTGAATGAAATATGTACAAATTAAAGTCTTCTATCCAAAATAGGAATCATCATGAAGGTTCTACCGTGAATGGTTACTTGGCTCAAGAATGTATAGATTTCTGCTCAATGTATTTGGCCGATCATTCTACAAAAATGAACAGACCAATGAGAAATGAGGAAGAAATGTATGAGAAAATTGAACCCAGTTTTCAATCACTCCCTCAAGCAAGAGGAATTCTTGGATCATATATATCGAATACATTAATCCATGAAGAGCAGGAGATGGCACATCACATGGTTTTGTTCAACTGTGATTTGTTCTATGGCTATATCAGGTAACTAAATTTAATATGTACATCTTACATATATATATCTGTTAAACTATTCATATTTTTTTACCTTTAGGGAACATAAAACAATAATAAATAGAAAGCATCATTCTTTATCTTTGAGAAGGAGGGTGGATTTTCATAGAAATGAGTTTTCTTCTTGGTTAAAATCAAATGTAAAAAATATTATTGTTTAAAATAATTAAATAAATATTTAATTATTTTTAATAGTCATTTATATTTCAGGTATTGATTTTTTCTGCTGACTCTATCTCAGAAGAAATAATAGCTTTTCCTCTTGGTCCTAATACCGTGGTTTGTGACTGTAAATCAATTGTTAACAATGGATACAGATTTATTGTCACTCAATGAGAAAAGAACATGAGGACACCACATGATGGTGTTATGGTTATTGTAATAGCATATTTTTATTCCAGTGCATCAGATAGTAGACCACGATTTTAAAATGTGGGTTATTATGGAGTCATAGAGAAAATAATAATATTGGATTATTACTCTAATGGACGAGTCACAATGATTAAATGCCATTGGATTGATTCGATGACGATACAGGGAACATTTATTGATGATTGTATATTTCGAGTAATTTATATGACTCGCACTCTTGCTACCGAAGAACCATATGTGTTCGCATAAATGGATAAACAATTTTTTTTGTCAAAGACCAACTTCGACCTGAATTTGGGGTTATAGATTATGTAATACCAAGACATATTTTTGATGATGGTGATAATAGAATTGACACTTTTCCTACAGCCATTGGAACCAATACATTTATTTCTTTTGATGACCCCAATAACAATATTTTGGGAGTTGATTGTGAACCTAAAGTTGTGGTTGAAAATATATAAGATCATTCATCTATGTTCTCAATTCTTTTGGTTTACCTCGAGTTGGGTTGTTAAGGTTGGAAAAATTCAAATCGATTTAGTATTGATCACAAATATGTTTTAGCTAACTTGACCGCTATGTGAATTTTCAATGTTTATTGGTTTCAATTTTATTTGAATTGCATTTTATATTTTTGAATTGTATTGTATTCAAACCTAGTCAAACAATAATTCTAACATGGTAAACATTTCAACTTGTATGATTTATTAAATCCATTCAATCTCTTCTAAAACAATTGATAGCTAAATTACCATTGAATCTCCATATTCCCTGATATATTTAGTTTTTTGGGTTACACATTAGTTTCCTTTTTCTAATTAATTACATTTTTTTTAAAGTAGTAATTGTACTCAATTGAAGAGAGATGAAAAAAATGATGGAGAACAGTCGTCGAATAGCGGAGATGGGTATTCCACCATTAGTGCATGCAATTAGTACATTACTACTAATACATATATTTAAATAATATATAATTTCATGTGATTAATTTTGTTGTAAACATTTTTGTAGGATCCACCTATACCTCGACATTTATTCGACGAGGATCCTAGTATTTGTCCTAGTACTCAGGATGGTAGTACAAGGGGGGTTCGTACCAGAGGTAAATGAGCATCTCTGTGTACTCAACTAGACCATTCCCCTTCGACTAACATGTTATCCTTCCCACATTCTGATCCTGAAGTGTCTTTAGGGACACGTGTGATATTTAGGCCTCCCATGTTTTCTCCACCTTTTGCATCTTCTAACCCAACGTTTTAATATCCCATGATGATTCCCACTACCCAGCCATAATTTGGTCATACAGATGTCCCAACTTCTTTTCCTTATACTTCTGTCTCTCTGAGCTTCAATATTCCATCGTCTTCGACTCCTGTTCATCCATAGGGTGTTCCATCAGTTTCTGTGGATCCAACGGCACTCATCGATCAGACTGGCACAGTTATATTTATAGTACCCTAAATAAAGTATACCAATATTTATTTTCATTATAACATGTTTGGATAAAATATTTGTTTTTATTTAATGACAGATACATCTACAGACAGGTGGCGGGGGCGTGTACGTACACTCATGTGTGCGGTGTGGAACCACCACACATAGGTATTGGTGGATTATAATGAAGATAACAAAATGCTTGAGAAAATTGGGCAACAATGTCAAATGTTTTTGGAGATGCTTTCCAAATACTCCGACATCATTCCCGTCAGCACACTATCATGAAGACAGTTGCCACATGAGGTCAAGGATAGAGCTTGGGCAGAGATATGGAAAAAAATTCTATTGTATTTAAATCCATGAATTATTTTTGTGTTTATATGAATTAAGATTAAGGTTTCAGCTTCGATTTAATTTTCCTAATGGGGAGGGTGCACAACCGGCACGTCTAAATGATTTAGGCGAGATTTGGAGAGCCTACAAGCATGAGTTGTATATTAGCTATCTTGATAGAGTTGGCACTGAGTTATAGGCGGTACTAGTCGTGGATGAATGTCCTATAGAGCAGTATCAACAGATGATTACTCATTGGACGACTACTCAGCTTAACGTATTAATTAAATTTTAGCTATTTAAATAATAACATTCATGTTTTTTATTAATATTATCTTTTGCATTGTCGAATTTTATTTAGGAATCATCTATAAAAAATAAAAAAAAACATTGATGCAAAAAAATACCTCCACACACTAGGATGTTCTATGATGCCAGATCATGAGAGGAAGCTAGTATGTCAAGTTTTTATAAGTTTTCGTTACAAATTACAGTTTAGTTTTATTCCTCAATTATTTAATAATTTGCTAAAGTTTTCATATAACTTTAGTTTTCACTGTCATTTTAGAGGCCAAAACTAAATATTGAAGGATGTGTGCCTCCAGCAAAACTGTTTTTCTCGAGTAGACGTAAAAAGGATGGAAGTGTCATCAGCGAACTGACTCAGCTGCAGATTGTAAGTTTTAATCATTTGATTTTATATTTTAATATCAATTTTTAACTTAATATTATATTTATATTTGTAACAGGCTGCTTTAGAGGCCCTCGATTCCTAAGAACTAGATAATTTTGGGCCAACTAATCACTTACATCAGGTGTTGGGAGAGGATCATTCTAGCAGAGTACGCTGCCGACCTAGGATAGCCCCAAAAATGTAGTGATCATCCTCAAGTACGAGTTGTAGTGCCACCGAGCTGCAGAAAGTTAGGGAACATGCAGAACATGCTGAAAAAAGGGCTATAGAGATGGCATAACATTCTACTAGGATAAACAGTGCATTTATGAAATTTATTGAAGATCTACATCTAACACATCCACTAGAGTCCAGCCCATCTTTTGATGAATATATTTCGTCGATGCGTTCTTTATATGGTTCACCAAGTGGCAGTTCTAGTGGTGGTCAAGACGATGTCCTTCCTGATGATGATGATGGTGAGGAGTTTGATGCGAAAGAGGATGGAGTGGAGGAGGGCGAGATGGAGGAGGAGGGTGAGGAAGAGGGTGAGGGAGAGGATGGGGGTGTTGAGGAGAGCGAGGAAGATGATGAGGACAATGATGACCATGAGAATTATGTTGATGATGATGGTGATGTGGGACAAATTGATCTGTTACATTTTTGAACAATATTACTGAGATTTGATGTTTAATCTATTCTAGTTGTTTTTTTTTATATAAACGAGTAGTATAATATTGGAGTTGAGTTATTTTTATATATTTCCTATTTTCATGGATGTTGATGTATTTTAGTGGATGTTGTGTATCTTGATAATTTTTGTAGAGTTTTGTGTGTTTGGGAATGCCCCATACAGCCCCCACCCTCCTCCTTGGACCCCTGACAGCCCCCCAGACACACCCCAGACATCCCCCCCGAAGATCCCCCCCACCCTCCTCCATGGTCCCCGAACATCCCCCAGGACACCCCCCCAGACAACCCCCCAGACAGCCCCCAGACAGCCCCGCGGACAGCCCTGCGGACAGCCCCACAGACAACCCCCCCACCCTCCTCCCTGAATCCCAGACATCCCCCCAGACAGCCCCTCGGAAATCCCCCTGGACAGCCCCCACCCTCCTCCCTAGACCCCGGATTTCCCCCTCAGAGAGCCCCCTAAAGAGCCCCCAAACCTCCTCCTTGGACCCCAGACAGCCCTCCAGATAGCCCCACATACAGCCCCACCACCCTCCTCCTTGGTCCCTGGACATCCCCCTCGGACACCCCTCGGGCAGCCCCCGGACAGCCCCACGAAAATCCCCCCCACCCTCCTCCCTAGACCCTGTACATCCCCCCAGACCCCCCCCCCCAACACTCCTCCTTGGTCCTCACACAGTCCCTCGGACAACCCCTTGGACAACCCCCCTAACAACCCCCCCTCCTCCCTGAACCCGGACAACACCCACCCTCCTCCCTAGACCCCCAAACAGCCACCCCACCCTTCTCCTTAATTTCAAATGCCATTTTTTTATTTATTTGATCATTCAATGTTATTTACGATTATTCCATTTTTTGTATGTATTGTATTAAATGAATGTCTTGGTAAGCTTATTAGCTCATTCTCATCAAATTCATGTGATGATATGCTTTAAATTGAATACAATGCCTTGTTATACATTCTCCATGTTATGTGAATTATGCCTTGTTTGATTTGGTTTACTTGTCAATTGTTAGGATAAGACATGGGTTACATGTTAAGAACTCATAGACAGACTCATCATGCTGTGGACATTTAGACTTGAAATTCGAGGATGAATGCTTTGGTTTCTAGGTGAGGGCTACCAGGATGGTTTCTATTACTCACGAGTGATATTGGTTCCTTGAAGATAAACTGAGGACATGTCTGTTTTTCAAGATGGTAATACCATTCCTCGGGTGATACCAGATCCCCTATGTGAGATACTTGGAAACAAAGGCCGCCTAAATCCGGGGCGCAGTGTGGCCGACACCACTCAAAGTGACATGTAAGAGTCAATCACGTCTAAATCTGAGACATAGAGTGGCCAAGATTTTATGTGAAAAGAACATCTGGAATATTTAAAACCAACCAAACACATTCATATTCCGTTGATACATTATCACAATGATCCATGGGTCATATGTGACGTGTACGAGTCAACCCTGGCTCAATCCGAGTCGCGGTGTGGTCAGGATCACTCTAAGTGTCTCTCTTTTATTTCAAATAGACAAAATTTTATGTACATACAGAAAACCGACCAAATGAATTATGATTGTGTGGATACTGTAGCACAATGATCCATGGGTCATATGTGACGTGTACGAGTCAACCCCGCCTCAATCCGAGGCATGGTGTGGCTGGAACAACTCAATGTGTCTCTCTTTTGTTTCAAAAGGACATCATTTTAAGTGAAACCATCAACTGGAATATGGAAAACTAACCAAACGCATTCAGATTGTGTCGATACATTAGGAAAATGATCCATGGGTCATTTGAGACATGTACGAGTCAACCCTGTCTAAATCTGAGGCGTGGTTTGGTAGGTACCACTCTAACTGTGTCGCTTTTGTTTAAAATGGACAGGATTAGAAGTTAAAAGAACAACTGGCATACGGAAAACCGACCAAACATATTTGAATTCTATTGATACATTATCATAATGATCCATGGGTTAAATTTGATGTTTGTGAGCCAACCCGGGCTCAAGCCGTGTCGCGGTGTGGCTGAGATCACTCTAAGTGTCTCTCTTTTGTTTTAAATAGACAACATTTTAATTATATACAGAGAACCGAACAAACGCATTCAGTTTCTGTTGAAACATTAAGAGAAAGATCCATGGGTCATATGTGACGTGTACAAGTCATCCTCACCTCAATCTGAGTTGTGGTGTGGCCGACACCACTCAATGTGTCTCGCTTTTGTTTGAAATGGACTTCATATTAAGTGAAAATAAAAACTAGCATACAAGAAACTGACCAAACAAATTCTGATTGTGTTAATAATTTAACACAACAATCCATGGGTCATATGAGATGTGTACGAGTTAAACCCACCTCAATCCAAGGCATGGTGTTGCCAACACCATTCATAGTGTCTCCCTTTTGTTTAAAATGGACATCATTTTAAGTGAAAACAACAACTGACATACGAAAAACTGACCAAACGCATTCGGAATGTGTTGATACTTTGGGGAAATGATCCATGGGTCAAATGTGACGTGTGAGAGTCAGACCCACCTCAATATGAGGCACAGTGTGTCCATGATAACTCTATGTGTCTCTCGTTTCTTTAAAATGGACAACATTTTAAGTACATATGGAAAACTGACAAAACGGATTCTGATTATGTTGATACATTTAACAACGATCCCTGGGTCATATGTGACATCTACGAATCAACCACACCTCATTATGAAGAACGATGTGGCCGACACCACTCAAAGTGTCTCTCTTTTGTTTCAGAAAGGACATCATTTGAAGTGAAAACATCAATTGTCATACAGAAAACTGACCAAACTCATTCGGATTGTGTTGATACTTTACGAAATTGATATGTTAGTCATTTGAGACATGTACGAGTCAACCACGTCTATTTCCGAGTCATTTTGTGGCCGGTACCACTATAATTGTGTCTCTTTTGGTTAAAATGGACTGGATTATAAGTGAAAAGAACAACTGGCATACGAAAGTCCAACCAAACAAATTAGGAATCTATTGAAACTTTAGTAAAATGATCCATGGATCATATGTGATGTGTACATGTCAACCTCACCTCAATCCGAGTCACGGTGTCTCCGAAACCACCCAAAGTGTCTCTATTTTGTTTAAAATGGACACCATTTTAAGTATATATGGAAAACTGACCAAATGGATTCTGATTGTGTTGATACTTAAGAACAATGATCCATGGGTCATTTGTGAAATGTACGAGTCAACCCCACCTCAATATGAGGTGCGGTGTGGCCGACACCACTCAAAGTGTCTCTCTTTTATTTAAAAAGCACTTCCTTTCAAGTGAAAACAACAACTGATATACAGAAAACTGATCACACGCTTTCAGAATATGTTGATACATTAGGAAAACGATCCAAGGGTCATTTCTGATGTGTACAAGTTAACCTCGCCTCAATCTGAGTCACGGTGTGGCCGGTATCACTCCAGGTGTATGTATTTTGTTTAAATTGGACATCATTTCTAGTAAAAACAACTGGTATATGAAAACTGGTCAAATTAGGAATTGAATTCCAGATTCCACAAATAATTGTCATCTAAATTTTTAATTTAATTCTAAATGAATTATGTATGTTTATAATTACGTTATGAATTCTGATTTAATTCTGGATGTGTAAAGTTCCAGGATGCATTATATGTTAAAAGTGTATGAATTTGATCTGTATATGTATGTTTTAGTGGGTTATTGCATGTACAGTAATTGTAGATGTATGTGTTAGTTGATTATTATAGGTATAATATTTATAAATGATAGGGGATTGGAAAGGAGAGGGAATGGATACCATGCTCTGTGCCTGCTGTGCAAATTGAAGGTTGTTGTGCAATTTTCACAGCGAAGGCTATGCCAACGGTTTCAAACCATTGTCATAGGATTCTATGTATTTTTACCAACGTTTATCTATGAAATATAGGTAAAAAACCTTTCCCAATGGTTTATAAACCCTTGAAAAATAAGTCATATGGTTGGTTGTCCCAAGTGTTCAAGCCAAACCATTGGGTAAAACTATTCAAACGGTTGTGCCAAACTGTTGGGATCGGTTCATTTTTCCATCCTATCCCAACGGTTCTTTGTAAACTGTTTGGAAAAGCTTTCATAGGGGCTTACATACCACTGGTTTGTAGAACTGTTGGTATAAGATATTCCAACTGTTCTGCAAGCTTTCCCAATGGTTCAGAACCGTTGGGAAATTGTCCATTTCCAATAGTGTTATGTCTCATGGGATGTTATGTGCAACGGTCTGGGCGGTTAGCCTTGGATTTTTTTACTATGGTAAATGGAATCGGCTATAATCCATGACCAATAATACAATGGGAAACATTATTGGCGGTTATCCTTGACTCATACTAAATACATTTTTTAGGTTTCAGCGACATTTCAATGATTCCATGTTTATATGATTCCATGTTTATATGTTATGATTGCATATGGACCACGCTTTTGATATCATTATGTCATGCCACATTACTCATATTCATATTCATTATTCTTATGTTCATCCTCATACTGGGGTTTTTAGAACATCACTATGTTCATGTGTTCCCCAGGGTAACCTGTGTTGACGTATGGAACCAAAGGACGTTAGAAGCACTTTATGTATATTAAATAACGAATTTTTTTCATAACCATTTTTCATGATTTATGTACCTATCCTTCAAAGATTCTAGAATTCATGATCCTTGGATTTTACACTAATTTATAATTATGTTTAAAATCATGTAATGCTATATGTAAAAGGATAAGGTCTTTATAATGTGGGTGTGAAAGCTATAATGTAAGAATCATATGGTATCCAAAAGTAACATTTATTATAAATGATTTATATGTGTTGTTTATATATCTTATGATTTAATGAATTATTCTATAGATATTATGTTTTTTAATTTATTATTATGATTTTATTGATTTTTATGTATTGATGGACTAATGTTTTCTTAGATTATTTTATAACCCTTACTGAGATTTTTATGCTCTTCCATGTTTTTGACATGTTTTACACAGGGTATAAATAAGGGTAAGAGAAAAAAAGAATGAATGAAAAGTTTTATAAAGAAAAATAATTCATGTTTTTATTTAAGAAATTATATTATTTTGACAAAAAATATATAGAATAAAATTTTCAACTTTGAAATATTTGAGATTTAAAGTAATAGTTATAGCCTAATTCACTTAAACTCTAAACCTAAAATGATCTTCATTGTGAATTATTGATTTCACTCAATATTATGTAATGATTATGTTTCTGGCCTTATACAGAGATTCATGATAACATAAGGTATAGGCTCCATACATGATGTTCTAGTTGTAGGGTTTATTCCTTTTGTTACACTTGAAAACATTGGGTAGGAACAATTTTTCCAGAATATATTAAAATATGTTATGAATTAGTTAATGAAGATTCTTCATGGATCAATGATTTTATTATAAATCCGGAATAAATTTTTAAATTAATAATAAATCCATGAAATTCCATTACAAATAAACTCATTAGTAAAAAAATTTGTTCATTTATTAGATTTAAATCAAAAAATAAATTATAATTTTTTTAATCTACATAAGTTCAAGAGCATCCCCCTTGGGTGGGCTCTCATATTGGGTGTGGCCCCATTGATCCACATATGAGTGGATTAGGGCTATCCCATTGTGTCTTGTTTGTTTGGACTATATTTTTTTGGTTAAGGCCACTATAAAAATATATTATATGTGTAGAATATTGAAGCCCAAAATACCAACCACCTAAATCATCTTCTATTCTTCCTCATTCATTAATAAACAATTTTTGAATGGAAACTTTTGCACTATTATTTACTTAATGAAACATTTAATTCATATTTAATAGACTTATATTAACTTCTATCTATTTTTTAAACAATTTTTCCAGCCAAAAATATATTATTGACATTTGATATCATCATAAATAATTTTCATAATTAATATGGGGAATTGTCCATGTGTGGAATCTAGTTCCATAAAATGAATCCATAAAGATTCCCAAGGTATAACCACATCTCCTCATAATATTACAGAAAAATATTGACTTATCATTGATGAATATAAAAACTTGGCCCAATAGCCCTTAAATATATTCAATTTTAACCATTTTAGTTTTTACCACGGAAATTGTGTATTTTTATTTACATAAGAAATTTATCATATAGGAATATAATTAAAATTAATTTTATTATATAATTCATGGTCTATATTATCTATAGATATAGTGTGGTGGGAGTGATCTTTGTAATTCATAGGGTTATTTTTTGTTTTAGTTTAAAAATATACTTTGAAAATCCAATATGTATTAATTTAAGGAATAAATAGATCGAAATATTATCTTGTTAACATAGGTGAAATTTTGATGACGAGTGAGGATTATAAAATTTAAATTTAAATTTGATTACACCCTAATTCAGCCCAACCCCTCTTGGGGTGCCTTGTTTTTCAAATCATAACTTGGTTGTCCTAAAAATATCATTTCTTTTTTTTATTACATATTATTATAATAATTAAATGATCATTTCCTAAAATAAAATAGTAATAAGAATAAAAAGTATATGAAATTATTATAGAACTACTCTTTACCATGACAATTATAATGTTATTATCATATTGTTCAATATCTTTTTTAAATTTGAATAATCATTAAACTGGTTGTGTTTTTATGCAGTCTAATTTCATAACACACAACTACTACATAAGAATGAAAATAATTAGTATTAGATTAATGGTTCAATAAACATATAGTTATAAACAAAATTCAATCTAAAATCCTAGAAAATATATTATCATAAAAAATATGGAATTATATTGATAAGGTTGTCCCACATCAGACATCATTATGGTGTCATTACAAATATGATATTTTCCTTACTCAGGGATATCTGGAAGTTTTGGTTAGTTCTCAATATATATAAGTATATTTTGTTCTTCTAATTAGTTTCATAGTTCCCCTGGTGGTTCTAACTTCCTTTAAATATTTACTCCACCTATTGTAGTATTCCAATTTATCTATATTTAAATATCTAAGGTGTTAATTTTGGTCTGGTTGCCTTTAAAATTATCACTTTTGATATTAGTATTCTTATTGTGTTGATGTATTGTGTCTTTGGATTTATTTTGAGTTGGTGTTTGGAAATATATTTTCCTAACATATGTATCGTAGTTTCTTATTTTTATCCAATATAGATTTTTTTCTTTAGACTGTGCCTATATAGTTATGTTTTTTATTATTAAAAACCCTTATAAGATCCCATTAATGGTTTTCTTCTTTGGTGGTTTTTCCATGTCAGTGGCTCCCTGATTTTCATTGGAATCATTCCTTCGTGGTATAAATAACATGTATCAGTGTAGACACATCAGTACGAATTCTATGAATTTGAATGGGTTTCTTTCCCTAGAAACTGGTTAAGGGGTTTCATAGGGCCCGCATACAAATCAGTAATAATGATTTATTGTGCTCCCATAGATGTGTGTTAGCTATGATGGATCATGAGGATGTGGACCAAAAATATGGCCATTGGTTGATTTTTGGTTGGGGATCTTATGGATTAACTCCTTTTCAATTGTGTTTGGTATCATTAATGTGTTAATTATTTGATGTTTTAGTTAAAATTATTATTTGATATGTGTAGGTATGATACAATGTCATATATCCCATGATTCCCTCTTTGTTCAGTATGTTATTTTTACCTCATATTGGGTTAGTGATTTATTGATCCATCACATATAGAGTCGTATCAATTCTGGGCCTCCCACTACCCTTAATGTGACCATTTATATAATAAAAAAAGAGTCCAAAAAATAATTTTAATCAACCAATAGTCGCCATGAAATTTTGATTACTCTTCTATCCCCCTATGAACTTATCAAAAAAATATGAATTGGATTATCAATATTCATAGTAATGGTGCAATAAAATCTAATAGATAAATATTGTAAAATAAATATGTTTTTATACAAAATAAAAGATCACATTTTAAAAAATATAATTTAAGAACATAAAGAAAAATTATTTATTTTATTGGTTCTTTCCCAGCTTACGTAACTTATTTGGATTCTAAATAGTACTGTTTTTATAGATGTGTCTATTCATAATCAAGAACAATAAAAGGTTTTTTTATAAATAAATAGTATCTTTTTATACATTTAATATCTGCATGAGGTAACTTGGTCGATGGAGGATAATTACACGTTATTTCATTTGATGTAGATACGAAAGATTAATATTCTATTAAAGATTAAATTTGTAATTATACATGATATGGTTTTCAATAAATCTATTTATCCTTATATGACATTATAATAGCCAATACTTTTTTCCATGCACTCAATCTTTTAACAGTTTGTGTAATCATTCTATATGATTTCTCTTTATTTACTTTGCTCTTTTTATTATTTTCTCTTTCATTTATTTTTTAATGATATAAATATACTTTAAAATTTTAAATTCATCTATGTTCTTTCACTATGAAAATCTAATACCATTTTAAAAAAATTCATCATTATTTTTTTTGATTCAACATCATTTTTACTAGATGAAATATATTCAAATTGATTGGATGTAAATGAACTAAATTCATGGATTTGTTTTCATAAAGAATTTCTAAAAACTTGTATATATAACCTTATTATGTTCATTAATGAAATTTATAATTTCTATCAACACATTCTTTATCAAATAAAAATATTTAAATTTATATACCGTATTTAATAAGATTCAATTTACATTATACTACATATTCTTATCTATATAAATTATTTAATTAATAATATTTTTAATATAATAATTTACAATATATCATATCTTTTCAACCTCTTCTCTATGAGCATATATGACTTAATCCATTTTATTAAAATATTATTCCATTAAAATAAAATTTTATAGTTAATATATTTCTTTTCAATTTATCATTGCTATATTTTTTTTGTTTGTTAGTGTGGGAGAATATTATTTCATTATCTTTATCTAGTATGAAATATCATTCAATGCTATTCTTTAGGTAGTAAATAATTTTCTTGAGGAATTTTCATCTTAAAAATCAAGGGAAACCATAAATACAATATTTTTTCCAAGGGTTCCAAAATATATGTATTAAAACATGTTTTGTATCTCCAATACATATATCCTATTTCAATATCATTACCGAAATATTATTAATCAGGATATTCATATTATGTAAATTCAATAGATAAATATTTTATAAACAATAGATATATTTTACCCCCACATTTCAATGTGAATCCCCATCATAATTATAATCATAATTCTATCCAAATTGAAAGGATTATTTAACATCCTAAATCCATGAATAAATACATCTTGTAACATTAAATTTTTATAGTTACCTATCCATATAAATATGGTTTTTTGAAAAAAAAAATCAATGAATATATGTTAATTATTGAAATAAAACATCATGATCAACTTAATTATAAATTTACCTATAAGTTCATTCATTTCCATATCTAACAAAAACTCATTTTACATAAAATAATAGTTTATATATAATAAAAATTACTAATGTGATTCATATTAAATATATAAAAAAATCTCAATAAGTTTATCTTAATCTCATAAAAACTAAAAATAGATTTTAATTGATCATGATTACTGTTGTATTTCAACTGAAAATTATTATAATACTATCTAAACAATCCTTTCAAAATGTGTTCATAGTCAAACAATGTGAAATATTTCAATGATGTTATAATAATCTAATAATTTCCATTAATTAAAAATTACATTAACACATCTATTCTTAAATTTAGATCCTCTAATACATGATTTTTCATTTATCCCAATGCTTATCAATGACATTTCATAATATAAAATATTTTGAGGTCATAGAAAGAAAATAAAAATAATTGATTGATTTATTATACTTATTATAGTTATATTTAAATTTATCATTCCCTATAATAGTGGTTTTTGGAATGAATTCCTTATCGAATATTTCATTAAATTCATGCATATTCAATCATTTATTTTTCATGTGAATCGTTTAAAAAAATAAATTACCATATATGATTTTAGAAATATGTAAATGTTTTCAATATAACCACTTTGTAAATTCCAAATCCATTATTTTGATATTGAAATAAATATCTAGTGAAAGATGATATTAAAAATCTCAATAAATGTACATTTTGGGGTAATGAAGTTGAATTAATTAATTTCAAAAGAAAATAATTTGTAAAAATATATAAGGACACTCAACTTATTTCTGTAATAAAATCTACATATATAATAAAGTCATCATGATTTATTATGTGTAGGCGCATAGTCCAATGATGTGAGGATGGTTATATACTCACTAACAATTAAGTCTACCATGATAAAAAATGGCGCACTCTATGATATAATCTTGGAAAGTGTAATGAGGTTGTTTTTTTTCATATTTATTCATGAGATTAATTTGTCTAACAACATCATAAAATTTGTTACATCACATTTATTTGATTTATTCATCATCAAAACTCATGATTAAATTCTAAAATTTAATGAATCCTTGGATATTGGAATTTCACTATTCCATAAGATTACACATTAATAATAAAATAATTTTCTTTATCATTGAGATAATAAAAACAATTTTGTTTTCATTTTTTATAAAATATCTAATCCTTTTATTGTATAAATAAATATATCCCACATCTTGATTCATTTCTGTAAAGGTTGAGTTTGAGGTTATATAAACTTGTTGAGTAATAAGGGAATTTTAAAAATATGAGTCAATTGATTTTTTGTAGGAATAAAATGTAAACTAATATCATCTTTATACATATGATCCTAAATTAAATTATTCCTAAAATAAATATATTTAGTCATAAAATGATGAAAATAGTTATTTGAAATAGAAATAGTAGAAAGTTATCCTAGCTATGCGGTGTCTAATCCTATATTAATCTAAAGTAACTTTGTGTTTTTCTAATCCAAAGGGTTTGTGAAAATAAGTTACATAACCCATATACATATACATTATTACTGATACTGAAATATAATATTATTCCTTAAAAAATCTATGACACTATGAATTTACCTAGAAAATGGCATGTTTCATTGGTACACTTTTTGACTAGTGTGCATCCTCTAAATATATAATATGAGTAGTTAGTTAGTATTAGGGAAGTATTGTAAAGAAATAATAATCCATGATTAATTATACCTTTAAGATATCTCAAAATCCTATTTATTGTATACATGTGAGTAAAATATAGTTTCTCATTAAATATTACACTTAAATTAACACATAACATAACATCTGGTCTATTATCAATGTTTTAAATAAGTCTTCTTATCAGGACACAATATATTTTTTGATCGACAAATCTAATAGTTGATTCCTCATCCAAATTATATGCAATAATCATTTTGTATTAATAATAATTATATAATAAAGTCCATACATTGTAACTAGATCCACTAAATATTTAATTTGATCTTTGAAAATATAATCTTTTAATTAGGAGATATTAATACCATGAAAAATGTGAGTTCATCATTTAAACAAAATTTAAAGTTATTTTTCAATTATATTTGAAAATGAATACTTGAAATATTATATTATGGGACAAAATGTAATTTCATAAATATATATCTATAAAACAAATTTTTCATTTTTGAAATTTTTATAAAAAATGTCGGATCTTGATTTCTATTTTTAAAGTAATTTGATAACAAAACTTTAGATAATGTTTTAAACTAGGACAAAATTTCTTTAATACCATACACAAAATTGGTTAGATTATAAATGTGATTAAAATAATTATATAATTCAAATTTAGGTGATGTTTTTTATAAAATAAAAAATATTTTAAAAAAAATTACATTCTTCAATTTATTTGATAATGTTTAAAATTCATTTCTTAAGAAAAATATAAGAGAATACAGATGGTCTCAAACTTATAAATTAGAGGAAGTATTTTTTTCAAGGTATATACCTTCTTCTCGATAAATATAAGTAATATTGGTCATTATTTATTCATTATTATCTTTCCAAATTCATCAGTGTTTAATTTTTAAAATTCACCAAGGACTACTGTTTTTTGGATCATATAGAGTTATCACTAATTACCATATTTTATTCGTCAAGATATGATTCCTATCATATTATATAGAAATTATCAAACTAGTATCTTCTAGTGCGTCAATTATAACCCTTGGAATTATATTTGAAATAAACTCAATGATCTCACACAAATTTCTTATAGATTTTATTTTTAAAATATAAGAGTATATTCTTAGAATTACTATATCAATGAAATGATATTTTTGGGATCTCCTTACTCTCGGTTGAGATGCCACACTATCCACATCTATTTGATCAACTACACTAATAACTATAATTTCAGTTGGATAGTATTTTTTCATGTTCATTTCTCCAAAAAAAATTATTAAATTTAATCTAAGATTACAATTTTATAAAAGTGTATATTTTCATTAAATTTAATAATAATTATTTATTCAACTTCATTATCTCTTGTATTATAAACTCTATATGTTTTACTATTTATAAAATAATCCCAAAGTACTTATTCATCTAACTTATAATAATTCTTAATAAAATTTTCATTAATACATAAATCAAATATAGTGTATAAAATAGTTTAAAATATACATCATTCGGACATCTACTTTAATTGATTCAATGAGTGACTTATTAAGAATAGGCCCAAGAAGAAATATATTCATAACAAAACAATATTTTTATTAGCTTATACTCAAAATAACTTCAGATGATTATACTCATTAATAAAGTTTCTATTACACTTTTTATTAGTTCTATTTAATCAATATATAACTCCATTATATATAGGTGTCCTTTGAGAGAATAATATATTTGAATAACTATTACCCTTAAAAAACATTCAATATTGTTATTTTAAAATAAGTACCCATGATAACTTCTTATGAAAAGAGTCATATAATTTTTATCCTTATAATCCAAATTACAATAGGTTGAAAACATTATAAAATGTTATTTTTATGATATAAAAAGTAAAACTAAGTAAATCTAGTATAACAATACAGAGTTGAAAAATTATATCATTGTCAACCAAACATGTTACATGTATTGGTTTAACTAAATAAAAATGTATATGATATAAGGAATGCTTATATTAACATCATATAACTACATAAAGTATTCTTTGGTCATTAACCATTATATAAGGATAAAACACATGTCTATATCATCTGAAGGATTTTAAAATAGAGAAATGTGTTCTTAAATATTTTAAACTGTAATATAAAATTACAATTACCAAATCATCTATACTATAGTTTCTAATAAATATTTATATCATTTAAACATTTCACATTCTTCATGGAAAGCTTATATATATTCAAACAGTAACCATTATTTTTTCTAAAAGTTTTTAATATAATTAAATGCACTTTTTATACCATGTACATATAATTTTAAATATAACATGTTGGCTATTAACTCATTATTTTGAGATACAAATATGATTTTATTGTAAAACCCTAATATAAAATATCATTCTTAATAAAGTGGAATTAGTAAATTAATCCTCAAAAAATCATTTTATCCTAAATTTTACATTTTCATTTATATTTAATTACCTCCATCATTTTTTTTATATTTTTATATGTTTATTTATCACCCACTGTCCAAATACTAACGTTCATACATCATTATTCTATGGAATTTTTTCAATAATTTTCAAATTGAATGTATTTTTTGTACATATGAAACATGGGGTTCATTTAAATTAGTTACTAAAACTCTTGGTACACACACACACACATATATATATATTAGCAAAGTAATAAATATGATTTTTTAACACACATATTTGGAGATAAAATCTACAGTGAGCTATAAATAGTGAGGATTTATCAATAAAACACCCCTGTAATAATACCAGTTTATACCATATGTGAAACAGTTTATAAGATATATCCTTCAAGTAATGTTTTTTTTCAAAAAACCCTTACAATTTTGGTTATGTCCTATTATAGCTTACAACATTCCTACACTTTATAGTCCGTAAGAGTCACATCTTCTTATTAAATTACTTCATTTCATTAGTAATCCATTTTAGAGGCCCATTAAGTCTTTCTTTCTAAATTTTGAGTTTTTTATCAGATTTATTTAAATGGATTTTTAATATATGTAATATTATTCATTTTTTCATGTTTTTTGGTCCAATCCTTATATTTATCCAACAAATTTTTGTGATATTCCTTTAAATTTTCATAAAAAATTTTATTCCTTTCTTTTCCCTTGAAGGTTTTCATAAACAACCTTAAACAATTAATTAAAAGGGGTTATAGGTTTAATTTCATAATAAAAAAATATTATCTACTCCTTTTATAAGAAAAAAAAGATTATAATTCCCTATATTATTTTGATTCTTCATGGAAGGAATAATCTTCAATATAGTCCTCGTAATATTTAATGGATTTCCAAATCAATATTTATAAAGTTCATGTAATTTATCTCATTCTATAGTTTATGATATTCTTAATTTATATTCAATTTTTTTGACATTCAATATAGGTAACATAATACATACTTAAAATTCAGTTATAAATGCTACCTTTCATGTCCTTCCTTTGAAATTTATGAATTTGTGATTTTTTAAGACATTTAATACCTTCGAGATATTATTCACTCATTTAGTAATATAAAATAGTTCTTAATCACTTATTTATACTTCCCCAATATCCAAATATCTGAATGATAATATATTATATGATTTAAAATTAGATTGTTTTTTCTTGGTTCTTTTCTATTTAATCATATTTTTCAAATTTTTCTCATATTCTAATAGGAAACCAGTTAATTCATTCATAGAATATTCCATAAAACTATTACATTCATAAGAATCCACCACTATACATTCTATTTCATCATAAAGCCTAAAAATCCTTTCAACATGTACCAAATTTTATGGGGTTTCACTTGATGCATTAACATTATTCCCTACAGTTGTTAAATAGAGGTGAATTTTATCAATAACCACCATCTCATACATCTTAATGTCTTGAAATTTATCACATAACATCCAAATATTTATTTTTTATATTTCAAACATTCCATAAAATGCAACATGAAAAACATTCCAAATATCATATATTTTTTTATGGGGATAAAAATATTTCAATTAATGTAATACTATGAAATATTCATGATTTTATAATTCAAAAAATACTTAATATAATTATTTATAATAATTGTATCAAAAGACACTTTAGTTAATTTATAATATTGTACAATCAATTTCTCATTTTCAATGTTATTACTCTTTAGGTAATCCTTCATTATGGTTTTGATGTAATTGTTGTGAGACCCATTAAATATTTTTGTCTTTGTGGTACTAAATTATTATTAGTCCCTTGAATAACTATAATAATATATCCCTCCTATAAAAAAATTATTGCATGAGAAAATGATTAAAAATAAATATATTCAATGCATTGATGTCAAATTTTTTTCAACAATAAATAGTGTAGTAGTTTTGAGGGGATAAATTTAATTTTTTTTAAATTAATTGATTAAAATTATAAATTAAAAAAATAAATATTTATAGTGGTTAAAAGGATCTTGGCCTTAATCCACTGTTTTCATCTTCTATAAATCACAAAGAAGTATTGTTTTTTACTATATGGGATTCTATCTTTTTAAGGGGTTTCATAACCAATCACAACCAACAATTTGGATTATATGAACAACAATATAAAATATCACTTTAATTCGGTGGAATAATGGATTATAATATTGCTTAAATGGATGTATGACATTTTCTAAAGAATGTAACTTCTAGAAAAAATAATGTTCCTAAATAATATTTACAAAAAAAGAAGAATAAAAAAATAATAATTTCAACTGAGTAAATAAATATATAAAGAAAATTAATATAAGTATCTTCAATTACATTCATTTTAATTCATGTTAAAAATAAAACATAAAACAATGATTCAATTCATAGTTATTTGATTCTTATTTTATTATTCTTCTTCTTTTATATGAAAATATCTCAAAATTCATGTCTTTGACTCATTTTCCAAATAAATAAATTCTTCTCTTAATATTACTAATAAAAAATCTAGTTTTTATAAAATAGTATAATGACTACAGAATTAGGTTGTGTTTTCGGGATTTATTTTCCAATTTATATAACATTATATTTATTTATTTTATAGTTAATGGTCTTAGTATAATGTAATATTCCTGACATTATTCCCCATTATGTCCATGTCTTGAACAAGCCCGGGTACCCTAGTAAACTGTTAAATGTGACGACACTCACATAGCCTAAAGGGAATTCCGAATCCCAATAGGAAGTTCACATGAGCCTCTTATCATAAAAAATAGTAGTGGGCATGAATTTTCCACATTCTTTGGAAAAACATGATTAACCATACATTATTTATATAAGATAAACATGATTGGGAGAAGTGTAGAAGAAGATATATATGTATAAAAAAACTAATGGACTTTAAAAATGTAGAAAAAAAACTAAATGAACTACCCTAGTATATAATCCCCATCATTAAACACTGCACAATTTTTTCATTAAGTAAATACTTTGCAATAACGATCATTTTTAGGTTAGGTGTTTTAGAGAAATAAGACATAACTATTACATAACAACTTAAATATTATAATGTATTCACGTATAATCACTATCCATTTTTTTACAAGATAAAACCCTTTAAAATAAACAAAAATTTATTTTTCATTATAAAAATATTATTGACTACTTCTTTTCTCTTACCAATCCATATACCCCATTGATAACATTTAAGAAACATTGGATAAACACAAAAAACATTAATGAGGGATATAAAATAAAGAATGAATCTGCTAGCCCATGAATATTTTAAACTAATGAAATCATTTTTTCAAAATCATAATTTTCACCCACAAAACATTATTTTTTAACATACCTATTGAAATCATAAGAATCCTATAAAACAACATAGAAATTCACATCAAAAATGTTACTTCTGGCATCTGTATCATAGTTACATTGTTTCTTTCACAGCTACATAGGGAGTAACCTTCATGGTTAAGTTTGGTATACTCATCATAATATATTCCTTGAATATCTTAGGAGAAACCTTATCATTTAACTCCTACTATACCCAATGCATTGGAGAGCAATCAATTGATCACTTTTTCACAATCTATCAAGTAACCAACCATATACATAAGAAATTCTTAGGAAACATAACATAATCCTAAACCATTACACTAGTACAATAAATACATTTGGCGACCGCAAAAAGTGGTCTCTATAGTTCTTTAGCAACCGCCTTATGACTACTTTTTGCGGTCGCAGTTGTTCCGCCTGTAAAGACCAACAGCGACCGCCTTTGGCGGCCGCTAAAGCTTATTTTAAATATTCCATGTATCATGTTTTTGGGACATGGAATGGGGTGAGAGACGGACGTTACGGGACTGGATCTACAGTGAGGAAGACCTCTGAAGCTATGGTTGCCAGTCATGCTGGATCTATGGAGGCCGGAGGGAGGGGTAGGTGTGGCATTAGGGGGATCACAGTAGGCGGTCGAACATTGTGGGTCGTCGGGTTCAGCGGAAGGTGTGGTAGAAGTTATGTGAGGCCATGCATGGTGGAGATGGGGGTGACAGACGGTGGGTGGGCAGTGGCAGGGGAGACATAAGGCTAGTTGCAGTGGTGGTTTTTGGGGAAGACATTGGCGAGGACGGGAAAAATCCCGCTAATATTTTTCAGAATTAGCTGCCGCCACTAGCGGTCGCTAATACTGTCAATAGCAACCGCCAAAGGCTGTTTCTCGTGTCCCTAGGCATAGTAGCACATTTTTCTAGTAGTGTTATCAAGTATGAAGGGAAAATAACATTTTCATATTGTAATAAAGATATATAATATTATGATATTGACATAATCAATCCATTATAAAAACCATTTTAAATACCCAAATACATGAAAAGGTAAAATGGAATTTATTTTTCATTTAAAAACATTTTGGCATGTATTGGAATCCAAATACCAAATAATAGTCATGGTGGCATAAAAATCATTGTCCCCATATACCTTAAAAGCACATTAATTTTTTCCATTTATTAAAATGCCTCATATAGTAGTATTCATTTTTAATACCTTATAATGAAATTAAAAGTAAAAGGGGTTGATTAAAACCCTTGTAAATGATGGTGGTGTATAACATTAAAATACACCTTAATCAAAGGGTACTAAGATGTAGTCCCTTACCTTGAGTCAGACTAGACTCATACAATTTTATCACAATTAAAAATAAAAAATGGTTTATTTATTATTTCTAAAGAACCATTTTAATGATTTCTATACATTTTTATATCTTATTACCAGTTTATAACCGTTATATATTTATGTATGTTTATGTCAGATGTTTTTTCAATATTCGGTACATCAGTCGAAAATGAAATTGTTATGATGAAAATTGTCCATGTCTTCATATTTCAATCATTTTATGAATAATATTAATCAAGTTATTATAATATATATATATATATATATATAAATTATACTTTTAAATCAAACCATTAATTATTGTTATGAAAAATGAATAATGATATAATCATGAAGATGGTAAGACGTATTTACGCAAGAGTAACACTTCCATTTTTCATTGATCATTAGGAAAATTAGGTAATAATTATTTTATCTTTAAATAATTATAATAATGTAAATAAAATATTTATAATCTTATAAAAATTATTATATATATCATTTAAGTGATTTGGTGAATAAAAACAAGTCACATATCTTTGTAGAGGTGATAGTTCACATGTACGCAAGAACGACATAATCATTATTATGTGTATGGAACTAAATAAGCTAATTTATATATTATTCTCTTATAATGATAAATATGTCATGAAAATTTTATAATTTTTTTTTACATCCTTATGAAAAGTCTTGAGATATGGTAATAAAAAACAAACTATATCTGTTCACGAGGCTGTAAAAAGTCGTACACATAAATGAAATATTCATTTCCCATATGATGAAATTAGAGATAGATTTCGGTGATGATATTAACAAAATAACACAAAATTATATTTATGAAACTTGATTTATTAGTTTCCAATAGATGAAGGATATTTAATGGATGTGGAAGAATAAATGAAATTGAAATTCTTAAAGAAATCAATACCCCTTCTTCAGTTGATCCCTATTAAAGAACACATTAACAAATATATAGAGGTTGTTCAGCATTAAAAAAGAATCAAGAATGTCTGGAGGGATTTTAGGAAGGTTTTTATGCATATATTGACTAATCCAAAGGGTTATTGATTTGTGATTAATGGATAAGAGTGTGTACCTCTATATAAGAGAGGTAAGGGTATGCATGGAAACTCTTAAAATATTAATGTAATATAAATTAAATTTTAAATTCAAATGATTGAAACATGAGTTATGTCAATGAAAATATGTTTATGTTTATAAATACTCAAATAAAATAATTTTTTTTCTTGTATTTATTTTATTTTTAACCCTTTGTTTTCAATTTTCCCTTAATTAATAAATTTTAATTTTAACTGTGGAAACAAAATTTTGAATATTAAGAGGCTATAAAGATTACTTATATGGGGTTAATTTCAGATAAATTGAATCTTTATGAACTATTATACAATAAAATATTCACTTTATAATTTTAAAATATTTTTATGATTTTTAAATAATTTAATAAATAATTATTTTTACAAAATATCAATCGTGTCAATCTTGACAATATTCATTTAAATGATTTTAAATTTAATCCAAACATAGATATAACACAAAAAAACCATTTAATAAACTTATAATATTTCAAATTCCCATATAATATTCATGCATTTCCCTAATTAATTTTAATTATATTTATTTTTATAATATTCATATCATTAATTATATATTTCTATCAATAAAATAATTATTGTAACACTGATGTGTTAGTAATTATGGTAATTATTTAAAGCCTAAAAAAATATAAATAAATTACCATATTTTATATAGTTTCATTATATTTTTGGCGACTATTTATCATGGAGGTTATATCACATTTCTCACTATTTTAAAATTATTATAATTATAATTAATAAGAGGGTGACACGTTGTCACTTTCATTGGTTTTAATAAACTTTTTATCACTTTTATGGACAAAAGTCCACTAAATGAGCCATTTATGATCCTTGTTTGTTAAGGGTAGACTTTTATTCATAAAAAGTACCTTTTTATGTTTTAACGCAATTTTATTATCCTTATCATATTATTTATTGTACTAATTTACATGATTTACCATTATCTATGGTAAATAAAAATTACTAATGTTACTATTCATAAAATCCAAAAAATAAGAAGTGCCTATTTACTTAATTTGAACCCACATATTCCATGTATATATTTCATTTTTCAAAATATTAAACATGTATGTTTCATTATTTAATTTAAAATTAATCCTCATTTTCAAAATGAGAAAACATGTTTATAAAAGTAAAAACCATCAGAAGATTGACATGTATTTAAATCTAATTTTAATTTAAATTATTTATAATGACCCAAATCTGAATAAATAATAAAAACATAATATATTTTTACATTTAAACCAATTAAAAATCTAATATATCTATAGAAAGAAGTTAGAAGAAAAATAATTTTTGAATTAAAATGGTGTATTTTTCTTTATTCATTAAAATATGAATTTTATGGAAAAAATACCAAAACTTTATCCAATCAAAATTTTTGAGTCCCACTTCCAAATAAGATGTTTATTTTTTTACATTGTAACTTATTAATGTGTCAAAAACAATATCAATAATGGGTTTTCAATAAAAATATAATAAAACTTCCTTTTAAAAATATTAGAGGTTTTATGCATAAAATTTGATTTATTGTTATTATAAGTCGATAATATTTATTTAAAGAATGTAAAAATAATTTAATAAACATTTATAAAAAAATATTTAGTGTTGTTCAATCCCACAAATATAATGGATAGGTGCTAACTGCCATTTAAAATAATAATATTAATAATGTATTATTATTTTTTTGGTATAACTCAGTCTTTTATGCAACATATGATTTAGAAGAAAACTCATTATTGCATCTTGGGTACACTATAGAAAATAGTGTACCCTTTATACTAAAATTAAAAATAAATTCATAAATATAAATGGATATGAAATGATTTTATTTTTTAATTACATGGGATGTTACATCCTTCCCCCATTTTTGGATATGAAACTGATCCAAGTTTCTCCATGATTTCATAGGGTCTAATGAATCATGGACTCAACTTCCATTTCTTAACAAAACATAATAAACATTTACCTAGAAAAACATTGAGAATGAGATGATCACCTAACTAAAATAAAAGATCCTTCCTTCGATTATTTTTATAACTTTTGTGCCTACTCTGAGATATCCAAAAGTGTTTCTAAATCAGCTAAGAATTTTCTTCCATCACTTCAACCAATTCTGGTCTCATCAATGTTTGTTCACAAACTTCATCCCAAAAAGATAGAGTTCGACACCACTTTCCATATAATTTCTCAAATGGTGTCATCTGTATACTGGACTGAAATATATTATTATAAGAAAACTCCCCAAATAAAGGCGTTGATCCCAATTTCCTTGGTAATCCAATGAAAAATCACATAGAATATTCTCCCATGCCTGAATTGTTCATTCTAACTACTGATACTTTTTAGTATGAAAAGTCTATACAAAATTTTAATTCAGTTCCCAACGACTGCAAAAGGAATTTCCAAAATATAGAAGTGATCATGGGGTCACGATCAGACAAAATAGTGATAAGAACTCCATGTAACCAGACTATATCATTAATATACATGCATGAATGTTTATCTGGAGATAAATTATCTCGAATAGGATGAAAATGATTATATTTAGTTAATCTATAAAAAATAACCAAAATCAAATTGTTACATCGATATAACTTTGGAAATCCCACAAAAACCATGGATTCATTCTCCTATTTCTACACTGATACTAGAAATGGTTTTACTGTCCTTTTTGGAAACATCCACTCTTCTTTAACCTACTAACAACCAAAATAGTTCACTGTAATTTCTGTAATATCTCTTTTCATTCTATCACACCAGTAATACATCTGATGGTCTCTATAAATCTTATTACTGCAAAGATGAATTGAAAATAGAGAACCATAAGAAAAAAATAAAAACTATTTTATCAATTTAAAATCACAATGAACACATAATCTCTTCCCAAATATAAAAAATTAATCATTGTACATATTAAATTCGATAAAATTACACTTTTGAACTAGTTATTTCTTTTTTGAAACTCACTATCTTCCTTCTACTTATGATTAATTTTTACTGATATAGATGATTGAACTGATACCTAAAACAAAACTGAAGGATTTTTTTTACCTACAAATTCCATTGAAAAGTTCATCAAATCATTATCCAAAGGATTGTGTTCCAAGCATAGCATTATTAATGTAGCATTAATTTTTTGGATCAATGAATCATCCACATAATTTTATTTTCATCGATGGTAATGAATAATCAAATAATAATCTTTTATTAGTTTCAACCAATATCATTTTATCATGCGCAATTATTTTTTTTTGAATATAAACTCAAAACAGATGTGGTTATTATATATTTCAAATTTTAATCCAAATGGATGATACCTCCAAATAACTGAAGCAAAAAAACAATAGCGGCTAATTCCAAATCATGTGAAGGGTAATTTAACTCATGATTTTAAAACCGACTTTAATCATATGAAATTACCATATTATTCTGCATTAGGAAAAATCAAATTCCTTTTTATAAATCATCACTGTAAATAAAAATCACCATTTTAAAAGAAATATCCAAATTTGGTGTATTCAATACTCTTCATTCCAATTCTTAAAAACAATCATCACATTAATTTTTTCAGATAAAAATAAAAATATATTCATGTTAACTTTGTCAAGGGACAGATATCCATGAAATGTTTTCAAAAAAACCAATATTAATGACCTATTAAACCAGGAAAACTAAAAATCTCGGTTATATTTGTGGGTATTGGATATTCTTCAACAAATTTTGTTTTAGAAGGATCAACAGTTATGTCATCTTTAGATACAATGTACTCATGGAACAAAATTATTCATAACCAAAACTCACACCTGATGAAATTCCCAAACATTTTCATTTCATTTAATGTTTTCAATAAATCACTTAATGAATTTCATACCCCTCTATACATTTAGAATACAATGAAATTTAATCAACAAACACAACAACAAACTTATCCAGTAACTCTTGAAATATTATATTCATAAGAACCATGAATCTAGAAGGTGAATTAATTAACCCAAATGGAATAACTAAAAATTCATAGTGTCAATATCTGGTATGTAACACAATATTTAGAATTTATTCTATGTTTACTTTCAACTGATGGTACCCCGACATCATGTCAACCATTGAAAAATATTGGGCTCCCTATATATGATAGAAAAAATCATCATTATGAGGAAAATGATTCTTTTTCCTAAAAATTATATTATTTAAGACTCTATTATCAACCGAAAGTTTCAATGAACCATCTTTCATTTTAACAAACATGAAAAGATCACCCACATGTGATGTGCTAGGCCGAATGAATCGTTTATCTAATAACTCCTATAATTACCTCTTCATCTCTAAATTTTGAATTTGTGCAATTTGATATGGGGGTTTTGAAATTGACTTAGCATAAGGAAATAATTAAAAAAGTAAATGCAACTTCTCGATCAGGTATAATACATTGAAACTCATCTAGAAAATCTTCAATCTACTCATTTACCAATAGCACATCATAAATCTGAACAGTTCCTTTTTTTCATCCACATTTACAAGATTACATTAATTTCATATTTTAAAAGTTTATCACCTTCTTGATATGTTATCAATTGTAAGGGTTCATTCATTTACACAAATTGAAATTATTTCTAAAAAGAATTTTCATTAGCACTATATTAAAACATTTCACATTAATCAAAAATCCAATCAATGTCAAGAAGGAGATTAAACTCTACTGGGGAAAAAAATTCAAGATAATTTTTACCACTTATAAGGACATAAATATTCTAATAATTTCATTTTTCCTTAATATTTCTGCAATGTGTTCTTTCTATAAGTTTTGGACTCATTTCATCAAGTGGAATTTCTAATTTACCAAAAATTTCAAAGAAATGATATACTGTGTAGACCCTAAATCAAACAAAACATTGGAATAATCATAATATATATATATATATATATATCTAGTACTACTTCATTTGATGGCCCAACATTTGTTGAAGTAGTTGAAAAATATTTCACCACACTTTTCTTCTTTTACTCTGGGTGCTTCCCATCATTAAAATTCTTCACCCGACACTTGTTTTTATGATGACTGATCTCATTACATTTAAAAAAATTACTAACTATATATAATATTTATTCATAAAACTAAGTTGATATATTTAATTATTGTTGTGAGTCTTATGTCCCATTTTGTCACATAAGAAGAACATACCAGAATTCTAAATGCAATCCCTAAGGTTCATTTTTAAATAATTTTCACAAATGGTAAAAATAATCTCCCCATAATATTTTTTTTGAATAATTATTCCCTTTCCATTTCCAGATCAACCAATTATTCTAATATTTTTCATAGACCACATGATCATCAACTCACTCCATTTCCACCATCCCTTCAAAATAGACAAGTTTTTAGTAACATTTGAACTCATGAGAAGCCATTTTCTTTAGATACATTATCATTAATCCTGAGTAAAAATGACTGTCTTTAATTTTATGATCATGGATGAAATTTGGAGTAAACCATTCCAGTTGAGGGAATTTTTCTTCGAATGCATCCACTATATCCATATCAATCCTCAATTAATCAAAAAAACTTCACATCCTATGTCAAACCACCCTAGGAATATATATCTCAAGAATGATATACTTAAATTCATCTTAATCCCTTGAATAAGTCTAATTATTATCCATGATATTCATAACTATATACCACCACTGATTTTATTCACCTTCAAAACTGTAAACAACAAAACAAACCTATTGATTATCTGAACACCCCATGACAACAAAAATGATTTCAATTTCATTAATACTGTCATCAATTAGAATGGGGTACAATTATCCACTAAATTATGGGGGATGTTTCCACATGAAATGTTCCACTATAGACATATTACTCTATGTTTTGTATGGATGATATTGTGGATGGATACCACCACCATTGATTTATAGAGTCAACTTGAACATCACTAATACAAATTGTTCTGTTCTAATTCTGACCATCCCAAGTTGCTGATTTGGATTGTTTTTTCCTCTAGATTTCGTACAAGCATAGATGCCATGTTTCCTCTACTAAAAACCATTATGAACTGATATATATTAGAAAAATCAACATGTTAATCATAAAATTCTATATCATATAATTTTGATAATAAATTAATAATCATTTATAGATATTCAATTAAGAATATCCAAACCCTTAATGTTATCTAAACTCCTCTCTAATTCCAACTATATGGCCCCATCAATAAACATTACATATTATTTAGTTTGGTAAAGTATTATCATTGAATAATTTTTTTGGTTTAGAGTTTTGGAGAATTATAATTTAACAATTACATAACAACATAAATATTACAAAGTAGACATTTTAACTCACTATCTATTTTTTACAAAATAAAACTCTTTAAAATAAAACATGATTTATTTTTGTTGATATGAAAAATCTTGATTTCATCATTTCTCTTACAAATAATTATACCATATAGACAAAATTTCTGAATCATGTGATGAGCACAAAATTCATTATATGGTATATGAAATAAATAATGAATCTTTTATTTCATGAATATTTTAAACTCATGAAAATAGTTTCAAAAAAGCATACTATTCACCCATACAACATTATATCTTAACCTACCTCATGAAATCATACTATTCTTGAAAACCATCTTAGAAATATCAATCATAAATCATAAATATAACTTGTTGAAAACATATCACACTAACATTGTTGCTTTCATATCTATATAGGGAGTAACCTTCATGGTTACATTTTCTATACCCATCATAGCATGTTCCCCCAATCTCTATGGATAAACCTTATAATTAAACTCTCTCTCATTACCCAATTCATTGGATATCTATAAACGGCTCACCCTACAATGTTTTATCATGGGGCTACCCATATACATAAGGAATTCACAATATTCAAAATATAATCATAACACATTAACTAGAATAATGATACAATAACATTTCTACATTCCAATAAAAATATATTATTTTAGGATATCGAAATAATCAATTAATTATCAAAAACATTTTCAATACAAAAATACAAAAAAAATGTAAATTTTTATTTTTATATCATTTAAAAATATTATGGATGTTAGATGAATCCAAATAACTAATAATGCACACAGCCGTGGAAATGCGTTGTCTCCATATTCGATAAAAACATTCCTTTTTATCATTTAGTAAACACCTCATATAAACAGATTTTTTTTATGACCATTGAATAAATTTAAATATAAAAGGGATTTATTATACACCTTATAAATTATGGTGGTGTATAAAATCAAAATAAGCCTCAATGAAACAAGATTGTGAAGAAGTCCCATACATTGAGTCTGACTTATATCATACATTCATTATCTCCCAAATTAATAAACTCGGGTTCATTTATAATTCCTTAAGAATCATTTTCAATTATATTATTTATTTTATAACTCTTATTACCATGTTATAAGAATTACATAATAATTTAAGTTCACATTGGATGTTTTGTTGATATTTGGTACTTGGGTCAGAAATGAACTTGGTGTGATGATAATAGTCTATCAGGTAATATGACCATCATCTACAGAATAATATTAATGACATTAATATCATTTTTATAAAACAATTATGCTTTTAAATAAAACTATTATGTATTGTTATGAAAAATGAACAATGTTATAATCATGGAGACTGTGGGCTATATGTAGGCATGAAAAACATTCCCATTTTACATTGATCAGTATGGAAATTAGATAGTTATTATTTTATTATATTATAATGATCATAATATTATTAAAATTGTAATAACAATTTCAACAAAGTTCTATATATATATATATATATTACATGTGACATGGTGAATAAAAAAGATTCGCATCTCTTTGTAGAGGTGATAGTTCACATGTATGAACGAATGATGTTATCATTTTAATTTGCATGGAAAGTAAGAAAATAATTTATATAATATTCTATTATAATGATAAAAATGACATTAAAATAATATAAAAATAGTAATTCCATCATTATTTCTAGTCTTTGGACAAGGTAATGATAAAAGAACACTATTAGTTTGTGAGGAGGTAGTCTACCATGGACACGATCAAAATGTTCATCTCCCAATTAATGAAATTGGAGAAACATTTTTTTGATGATATTAATATAATGACATATTAGTGTTTTTAGGATACATTAATTTTCATTTCCTCATGTATGATGGATATTTAAATAAAGTGGATGAAGAAATAAAAGAGAAATATTAAATGAAATCTGTACTCTTCATCAATTGATCAACTTTAATGAAATCCTTAACACCTCTAAGAAGGGTGTTATATATAACCTAAGGCCTCTAGATTTGGGTGATCCATTTTAGGAAGGGTTCTGGTTAGATCCTAGTAAAACCATATGCTTGTAAAAGTGTGATTAATAGAGAGGAGTGGGTTACTTTTTATAAGATAGGGGAGGGGAACCATTGGAAACACATAAAATACTAAATTAAAATGAATTAATATTTCATTCTAAATGACTTCAACATCAGTTATGTAATATATAAAATGACTGTGGATCTAAATCCTCTTAGAATTTTTTTTATTTTTCTCAAACCTTATCTATTCATTTTACCCTTAATTAATATATTATAATTTTAATTGATGTACCAACATTTTCAATATTAAGAGGTTAGAAATTTTACTTATATGTGGTTAATTTCCCATAAATAGACACTTTATGAAAATTTATATCTCATCATAGTCACTTTGAAATTTTGAATTATTTTTATGATTCTTAAATAATTTAATAAAATATTATTTTCATAAAATATCATTAGTGTCCATTTTGAAACTATTAATTTAATTGAATTTATATAAAATATAAACATAGAGATAACTTCAAAAAACCAATTTAATAGGATTATAATATTTCATAGTAACTGTTAAAATTCATTAAGTGACATAATTAATTTTAATTGAATTTATTTTAATAATTATCATATCATTTATTTGATATTTCTATTAATAAATTAATTCTTGTATCATTGTTGTGATAGTTTATATGAGAATTATTTAATATCTATCATTTTTTAAAAATAAATTACAATGATGTCGATTATTTCATTTTCTTCGTCAAAAAAATTCATTATCTAATATATATCTTCTTTATCACTATATGAAAATTATTATACTTATAAGAAATAAGTTGGTCACATGTTATCACTTTCTTGTGTTTTAATGATATTTATCTCACTTTCATGGAAAAAGTCCAATAAATGAGTCAATTATGATACTTAGGTGTTAAGGGTCGACTTGTATTCATCAAATAGGACTTTGGTAGGTATTAAGGCAATCTTATGTTCCTTATAGTATTATTTATTATCCAAATTTACATGATTTACCTTTAACTATGGTAAATAAAATGTATCAAATTTACTATTCATAACATCCAAAAATTAAAGGAACTAATTTACATAATATAGATTTAATAATACCAAATATGAAAGCCCTTTTCTCAAATTTAAAACATATATGTTTCATTAATTAATTTAAAATTAATTCTCATTGTCAAAACAATAAAATGGGATTCTAAAATAAAAATCATGAAAATATTGATGTGTGTTTATATCTAATTTCAATGTGAAAATACTTCAAATTACCAAAATTGTATTAAATGAAAAAAACATAATATTTTAATTCTATAAAATTAATAAAAATTAAATCTAGTAATGTAAATAAATTAGATGAAAAATAAGTTTTGAATTAAAATGATGTATTATTCACTATTCTTTAAAATATGAATTTTATCAGATTAATAAAAAAAATTATCCAAACAAAATTTTGATGTACTGATTCCAAATAAGATGATTATTATTTCAAATATAACTTTATTTTTTGTTAAAAACATTATTTAATATGTTTTCTCCATAACGTGGTAATATATCCTTTTAAAAATATTAGAGGTTTTTTTGCTTAAAATTGGATTTATTATTATTTTAAGCCAATAATTTTTTTTAAAATAAAAAAATTAAAAAAAAATTAATAAAAATAATATAGTTAGTTCTATTCATTTCTAAAAATACAATTTCTAGATGATTGCTACAATTTAAAATATTAATATTAATAATTATATTTATATCACTTTTTCTTCTGTGGAACGTCTGATTTCAAAGAAACCTAGAGTTGCATATCAGGTATTCTATATGATAAAGTGTCCCTTTAAACACAAATTAATATATAATTCTTAAATATTAATAGATATGAAAAGGTCTTATTCAACAATTATGAGGGATGTTTCAAGGTCCCAATAGAAGAAATTCCCCATGTCCATGTATCAACAGATAGAACCACCTCTAATTGGTGCTTTCCCCCTGCTTGAACCTAAAAGGAGATAATCTATAAACACCTAATGGAACTGGTAGGGTGTGGTCTAACATCCTAGCATGATCTCACCATGGATTCTATAAACTATGCCAATATATAATAAAAAAATATTGTATTCAATTTTAAATAAATATGTTTTCAATTATAAAAGAACACTTAAAAATCATGATTTAATATTCAAATGGGGTAAATAATTGAAAAAATTAATTAAAAGAGATATAAAATAGTTAGATAAATTCATAGGGCATGTAAAACAGTTTATAGGAATCAATGGAATATATTCATTTGAAATAGAAACAAGAAACAATCATGGTCATATGACTAATAGGTATGATATTTCTAGGATAAGGGACTCTACATAGTCAAAGTGACATGGAAATATCTATATTCACACTCCCATATGGTATGTCCAAAAGGGATGTCATCACTATCCCCTTAGGGATGTGATGTGATGAATTTATGTTTTAGAACATTTTAAATATTATTGTGTCATCCAAATAACTCACTATCTTCCTATGTATTGAATATTCTATATATAAAAAAATAATGGTAGATATATCTTATGAATGACTAAAAATACATTCATTCCATTCTATATTACAAATATTATAATTTTCCATTTAAAACCCAAAACATATTTTTAATCAAAACATTACATTTTCATAAATATTACCAAATTTTATTTATCAAGAAAAATTAAGTCCATTTTCATAAATAAACAAATTGAAATATATTCAATAAATTCAATTTAAAAAATCTAAATTCTGAAATTAAAATTCCACCACGTTCCAAAATAATACAAATCACTACAATTCAACATAATTGGCGGTTTTCCACCAATTTATTCCCAAACACTAATTTCACAATTTCAATCCCCCAATTTAATGGAATTAATTTTTTAATATATAATTTGAAATAAATTTGTCTCAATTAAATTCAAATAAAATTATCATATTTAAATAAATACATTTTTGTCACTAAAATGTTGGAATCATGATGGAACCACCTACCTCAAGATCACTAGATCTAAAAATGCTAAAAGGTATATGCGAAAACCTATGAAGAATATCTTAATTGAAGATTCAAGAATCAATCCAAGAAATTAGACCTAAAATAGTGGTTATTATATCCCCCAATAACACAAAGAGTTAAAAACCCCCTAGGGTGGAATGGAGAGAGAGAGAGATGAATGAGGAGAACATAAAGAGGGATCTTACCAAGAAGGGATCGGTCAAAGATCACCATTCTTCTATCTACCATGGATTGGGTTTTTAGGAGATAAAAATGGTTCTTTGGGTCCCAAAATCATTGAAAAAACATAATAGGGTCAAATGAACCCGAGGGGGGAAGGGGTCTAAAAGTATGTTTTGGGAATTTCATTAACAATTTTCATATTAATTAAATGTCATGTGCATGGATAGATGGGTAGGAATGCAAGGATAGACCGAACCATGCACCCTATATTTTTCCCCATTGACATGGGATTCATGATTTATCTGAGGTGGGAACATGGTTTTCAATTCCCTCCAGCAACCGTGAAAAACCTCACATCCTCAGTATGCATAGTTTTCTCTAACAAGGAACTCAATTTTGAATATTGTGTGCCAACTATGCATGGCCTAGAAAATTTTGAAATTTATAGAGTTGTAACCCCAAAAAACAAAAAACAAACACAGCCAAATCATAGTTAAAATAGTGGTTTTATGAATACATGAAAATAATAAAAAATTATTTTAAACACTCCCCAACATTTTAAATTTCTATCGTCAAATATCAAATGACGAAGCTTTCATACCTAAATGTTGTTGCTCCTACTCTCTCATATGTCCCTCCCCCACCCATGTATCATGATTATTAGAACCATTATACGATGCCTCTTAATCCAATGGTTTCCTCATCCCCTAATTTACATTGGTTTTATAATAAAGTATCTAGGCTAAAAGTTCAGTCACATATAAATCTGGTGAGGCCTAATGATCAATTCATCTCAAAACATGATATGGATTAGATAAATAATTCCATATCGAAAATAAATGGAATATGTTACGTAATGACATCATCTATGGTGGATGTGATAAAAAGTTTAAAACTTTTCCCACCCACTCAACAACCTAAAAATTTCCCACAAAATGAAGAGAATGATTCCCTTTCCACCGATATTATCGATGACCTTACCGAAAAGAATCATTGAAAAACACCTATTTACCAAATAAAAATTAAAATAATACTTGATGATGATAAAAATAATACTTATATCAAATCTATTACAACAACATTTTATAAAAAATGAACTGAATATTTGTTATTGTATCTTGAACCAAGATCAATCAAATAAAGAAACATTCACCAATATCTAACCAACACAATTGAGATCTGTATGGCCATCCAAAAAAGGCCTCAAGAAGAGTCAATATGATAGTGGAATGTTAAATATATCTATAATAAATCTTATCTATCGCTAGATGGTCATCCCAATCCCCAAAAAACATTGAAAACCCATGCACGATGTATATACTCAAGAATATAAATATCTCATTTAATCTGGCCATCAAAATATCGGTTTTATGTCATGATCAAAAAGAATTAATATCCTTGTGCCTCCTTAAGGCCTCTAAAAACTGAAAACTAAACTAAGGATCCTTATTAGAGACTATAGAAGATGGAAATCAATGAAATCGAACAATCTCTTTCACATAGATATTTCCCAACACCAAAATATGGTTCTTATCATGAATGGGTATAAATTATATAATGCCTCGACCACAGAATCCAAGTGCCGATGCATTCTTACATAACATTGGCATGATTACAAGGAATCAATTCCTGAAGAGACAATCAGTTTAGTAGACTTGGAAACAAGATACAAACATATGTTCAACACTATTACTTGAAAAGAAAAACAATACTAATTTATTCCATTAGAAACATCCAAGCTTCCAAGATTGTTCCTGCAAGTCACTCATAACTAACTTCATCATATCCTGGGAAAATTAATCATGACAAAGGGGTGAGCTGAAATGCTTAGTATTATTAATCAATACAGTTTAAGACAACACAAACATTTGGCTTCTCGAATAATTGAAAACACATGACTTTATAAATAATAAACATGAACACTTTATTGCATTAATATGTGCTGAGTAAATAATGCTATAATAAAACATAGTCATGCATATTCTACTAGTCGAATATCCACATGAAATTTCATTATCTAATCTCATTGTGATGGAATGCATAATTCCAGGCATCATAACCACATAGTCAAGGCCTTCTGCCAAGACTAAATATTAGATTTTTTCAAGGCCTTGTGCCAAGACACTTATTTGTCTCATGATACATACTGATGCATCGAGGATCTATAGTGGGATCAACCCATCACTTACTAAGTCCAATTCATTCCTCATATGAAAGGGCATAAATATAACATAAACATTAATATTAAAACTAGAATATAAAATGTAAATACTTTTTCAATAAACCATGAATGGTATAAAAATACAATACCCACAGTCAAACATAACTCATTCAATATAATATAGAATATTGAATTATAATATATTAACCTCAATCGCAAATAATGATGGATATTGACATAGATGAAAAAAATCATCAAAACTATTTGAGAGAAATATCCCCCTTTTTTTGAATAAATTTTAAAGTCTCACTATTTATCAGGAATTCGTCCAAAATAAGTTTCTGAATAAAAGTGTCCCATACCACATTGAAACTTTTAAAAGGAATTTTAATTTGAATGAATTAATTTCCTTATAAATAAATCCTTAAAAGCATTTTTAAAACATGGACATTAATGATAAATATTTAGTGTAAAAAATCATTAAAACATTTAAAATGATATTTTAGTTAGAGTTCCCAACCACATGAGCGACAAATTAATCCAAATAATTGAGGTTATAAAAACATTATAATATCTTGAGAATAAATGGATTCATGATATATAATGTCAACGTACAGTATATACACCAAATAAAACTGAATTGGTTCATAATAACAAAGAAGACTCATTAGAATGTATGTTGAGATGAAATCCCTTATAAAGACCGTATCCTTAGGTTAAGGATAAATCAGTGACATAATTGTGAGTGAAAAATATAAATACACTCAATATGATTGGATATTCAGTGTAAATCAATCAGAGAACAATCATACATATACTTGTAAAAACAACACCAATGAATGGGATGTTTAACTCAATGAATGGAGATTGAGTTAAAATTACTCTTATCAGGTTCATATCGATGTATTGAGATTTAGTAAATGGAATAATTAGTTTTATAAGAAGTATATCTATAGAATAGTGAGTGGAAATTACTACATAAATACTAAATATTCATTCCACGCATAATGTTGGAGTAAAATAATCAATGAAGTATTTGTAAAGCCGAAAGAGTGGAAATCGAAATTAGAAATTCCCTTACCGATTTGGTGACGTACAATACATACACCCCGTGAAAGAAGGATAATACAATGAAGATGTAAATAACCTTAAATTAATGTATATTTCATAAGGAATACTATCCTAGGTAGTACATACAACACACAAATGGAAATGGTGGCAATATATCATGAATACCATGGAAATAAGAAGTGAGATGAAAACTACATTGTAATCAATCGAGTCGTATGACCAAAAGTTAATAACCACCACATGAATCACAGAATATAATAAATATAAAGAGAATCATGATAATATATATCAAATTTCAGTACATAATACACCATATGAAATACATAAGTGTCGAACAATGGAAATCTCACGGAATTAAATGTGAGATAAGAAACCCATTACCTCAAGTCCGACTTGTCTTGTATGTTCATTTTTCTTCTTGAATAATGAACTTACGTTAATTTATAGTTGATTAAGAAAATTTTTAGAGTTTATTATTCCTTTTTTATAACTTATTACCTTTATATAACAATTAGCTAACAATTTGAGCTCATATTGGATATTTTATCAATGTTTGGAACTTGAGTAAAAAATGAACTTGTAATAATTACAATTTTTACTTGTTGTCAATATTCCATTATCTTCCAAATGATATAAATGATTTAGATATAATAAATATATTATATATCCAGTATATATACATATTTATAATAGTACATATAATTTGGATATAAGAAATGAAATTTACTGTTCATGGAGACGGTAAGCCTTACGTACACATGAACAATACTTTCATTTCTATTTTGAATTTTAATGGAATTAAAACTTATTTATACATAGGTATATTATAATTTCAATATAATATCATATATAATATCATTAAATCCATCATTTTAATGTCCCACATAAGGCATTAATGAGTTATATCATTATTAGGGAGCGGTAGTCCACACTTCCTCAAATGAAATTATCACATTTTACCAATAGTGGAATCCATAAAATAATGATATAAATGGAAAATATAAAAGCACAAATAAAATAGAAACATAATATATATATATATATATTATATAAATATAGTTCCTTCTTAATGGCCACCATGAGAGGTGGTAGGAGATAATCAGACAGTCACTGTTTCGTGAGGCGTTAGTTTTCCATCCACAGAAACAGTATATTCTTCACCTGTTAGATGGTGGTGTGTGTAAGTGTAGTTCGAATACTTCTTATAACAACATCCTAGTATTTTGAGGATACTTTGGTTGTTATAATAGAAAATAATAAAAATTTATTAGGGGGTTTGGAGAACTAAAATAAAACAAAATAAAACTAAAGAATTTAAGAAAATACATGACATTACAAATAATAAACATGAGCACTTTATAATAGAAAACACATGACTTTACAAATAATTAACATGAGAAATTTATGGAACAAATATGACCTATGTAAATAATTCCATAATAAAACATAGTCATGGGTATTCTACTAGTTGAATAACCACATGAAATATCATTATATAATCTCATAATGATGGAATTAATAATTCCATCCATCATAACTACATAGTCAAGGCCTTGTGCCAAAACTACAAATAAGATTCTATTAAGGCATTGTGCCTAGACACTATTTTGTCTCATGAGACCTACCGATGCATCGAGGAGATACATAGGGCTCCACCCATCACTTAATAAGACCAATAAATTCCTCATATAAAATTGTTAATACCTAACATAAACATTCGTATTAAAACTAGAATACGAAATGTCAATATTCATATCCATAAACCATGAATGGAATAACAATAGAACATCCACAGTCAAACATAACTCATTCAATATAATATGGAAGATTGTATTATAATATATTAACCTCAATAGAGAATAATGAAGGATATTTACATATTTGAAAAAAATCATCAAAACTAATTGATATAAATATCCCCCTTTTTAAAAAACATTTAATAGTATCACTATTTATCAAGAAGTCATTTGAAATATATTTTTGAATAAAAGTGTCCCATAAAAATTTGAAACTTTTAAAAGGAATTTTAAATTTAATACATTAATATCTATATAAATAAATCCTTAAAACCATTTTTAAAACATGGACATTAATGAGAAAGATTTAGAATAATAAATCATTAAAACATTTAAAATGATATTTCAGTTAGAGTTAATAACCAAATGAGGGAAACTTGAATACAAATAATTGAGGTAATAAAAACATTATAATATCATGATAATAAATGGATTCAAGATATACAATATCAAAGTACAGTATATACACAAAATAAAAGTGAATTGACATATAACAATAAAGAATACTAAATGGAATGTATGTTGAGATGATATCCCTTATAAAGACCATATCCTTACGTTAAAGATAAATAAATGATATAATTATGTGTGAAAAATATAAATACACTAAATATTATTTGATATTCAGTGTAAATAAATAAGAGGACAATCACATATATTCTTGTAAAAACAACACTAATGAATTGGATGTTTAACTCAATGAATGGATATTGAGTAAAAATTACTCTTATCTGGTTCATATCCATGACTTGATAATTTATCAATGGATTAATTATTATTATAAAAATTATATCCACAAAATGGTGAGTGGAAATTACTACATAAATAATAAATATTGATTCCACACATAATGTTGGAGTAAAATAATCAATGATGTTTTCGTAAAGCCCAAGAAGTCGAAATCGAAATATGAAATTCCCTTACCGATTTGGTGACATAAAAAACATACACCCCATGAAAAAAGTATCATAAAATGAAAATGTAAATACCCATAAATTAATGTATGTTACATCATAAATATAATAATTGGATGTAGATACATCCAAGAAAAGGAAATAGTGGCAATATAGCATGAATCTCATGGAAATAAGAAGTGAGATGAAAAGCATGTTGTAATCAATCGAGTCGTATGAACAAATGTTAATAACCACAAAATGAATCATAGAATACCATGAATATAAATAGATTCATGATAATATATGTCACATGTTATTAGAAAATACAACACATGCTATAAATAAGTGGCGAACAATGGAAACGTCACGGAATTAAAAATGAGATAAGAAACCCCTTACATCAAGTATGACTAGTCCTGTATGTTCTTTGTTCTTCCGGAATAATAAACATAAGATAATTAATTCTTTATTAAGAAAATTCTTCATGTTTATTATTTATTTTATATCACTTATTAAATTTCTATAACAATTAGTAAATTATTTGATTTCATGTTGGATATTTTATCGATGTTCGGAACATGCGTCAACAATAAACATTTTATAAATACTTTTTTTCCATGTGGTCAAAATTCCATTATATAAATAATGACATACAAGTTTTAGATATCATATATATATATATATATATTATATTCAGTTTATATATATATTTATAACAGTACATAACATTTGGAGATAAGAAATGAAATGTACCTTTTATTGAGACGGTAAGTCGTACATATGAATAAAGGCTACTTTCTTTTCTATTTTCTATTTTACTGGAATTAAAACATAATGATAAATAGATATATTATAATTCCATTATAATATCATATATTATATAATTATATCCATACATTATACATCCCACATAAGTCATTAATGATTCATATCATTTTTACGGGGTGGTAGTCTGCACCTCCTCAAATGAAATTATCACGTTTTACCCATAACAGAAATCATAAAATAATGATATAAATGGAAAATACATAAGCATAAAGAAAGAATAAAAAATATACATATCATATATAAATAAATTTCCATCATAATGGACACCATTACTAGAGGTAGGATTTGATCGAACAATCATCGTTTCGTGAGGCATAATTTTTCCATCCACAGAAACATTATGTTCTTCACCCATTAGATGGAGTTGTTTGTAATTGTAGTTTGAATCCTGCACATAAGAAAATCTTTTTATATTAATTATATTAGTGTTTTTATAAGATAAAGTAATAAAAAAAATTTAGGGGGTTGGATATGTTAAATAATACAAAATAAAACAATAGATTTTAAGAGAAATTGTTACCTTTAATTTGGGTAACTTCCCTTGGTTTAAACCAAAAAGATTTCTTGATGTTCCTTCTGCCTGTGGTAAAGCATATAGGAAGAAGAGGGGGATCTTGAGAGATTTTTTTCTTTGGTTGGACAAGCCATGGGGCTTGAGAGGTGTGTGAAATGGGTTCGATGTTGTGTCCTTTTATAAGGGGGAGGAGGGGTTCTTTAGAGAATGTGTGAAAATAATATTTTATTATATAGGGATATTTAGATTCTAATGGTTCAAAACACATTAATGTAGATGATAAATTAAACATGGTAGAAATAAAATCATCCAATAAGAATTGGACAGGTTTTGGATATTATTTTAATATTAATAATTATATTTACTTAAATAATTTATTAATGATGTATATAGTACTTCATTAAAGATCCATAAATAATTTATTTTAATTGATGTATAAAAATAAAAAAATATGATTATGTAGGAAATATTTTTACCTTTCCAATGATTATTTATAGGTGAAATGTTGACTTATATAACCCCATTTAAATATTGATATACTAAAGGATATTTTTTAATGTCATTTTCTTCTTTACTTTAAGTTAATTAAAATAAAGTGTCATTATCATTCTTAAGTGGTACCCTGGGCTCCCAAAATTTACCCAATGAATCCCATGGTCTTCCATTACTCATCCAATAATGTTAAGACATGTTATAAGGTAATTTTTTATTTTTATAATATTCTTTTTACCTTGAATTACCATATTTACCTTTAACTATGGTAAATAAGTCAAAATTTACTATTCAAAATAAATTATTTTCATCTTATTGAATCAAATTTTACATAATAATAAGAACCATGTTTCTCAGATTTTTTAAATTGAAACCACAGAAGTGGTAAAATCTCAATTAAAAGAAAAAGTTGGATTTTTAACTACTACATAGTGGTTTCACTATACATCAAAAATTGATGTTTTTAAGAAAAATACCAAAAAGTCAGCCTAATCAATATTAGATATTCCTAATTTAAAAAATGATGTGTATTTTAAACAATTGAAAACAAAGAAGTTGGATTAATTAATATTAAAATTAATTCACGTTGACAAAATAAAGAGCGTCTTTTTAAGAAACAATAACCATCAAAAGATTGACACTTGTTTATGTATAATTTTAATGTGAAATTAATTTCAATGGCCAGCATTGGATTAAATGGTAGAAATATAATCTAATTAATCTTAATAAAAATTTAAAATATAATCTTACAATATAAATAATTTATATTATAAGCTAGTTTTGAATTAAAATACATTATTTATCACTATTTATAAAAATGAATATGATTAGAAAAATACCAAAATTTCATCCAAAGTAAATTTTGATGACCTGATTCTAAAGAAGAATTCTATTTTGTCAAAATAAATATATAAAAGGTTCAAATATTGTCATTAAAAAAGTTTCTCCTATAAAAGGTGGTAAAATTGATTTTTTTTTGAAAATGCAATTTTTAATCTAAAAATTGAATTTGTTCTTATAATATGTTCAAGAAACACTTAATACATGAGATAAAATTATATAGGGTATATAGAATTCAAAATCATGTTAATCCTATTCATAACCTCTTTTGAACGACTAGTTTTCTAAGTCATGGTATGCTCGAACTCAGTGTTGCGTGTAGCAAAAGCTATTGAATTTATAGAAAATAACATTCTATAGAATCTTGTGGTGTAATACTCTCCACTCTTATAATAAATTGCATCCTCAAAATTAGAAATTTTTATTCAAAAATAAAAGGTTAAAAATAGAAAACACATATGTGGAAAACCCACATCAGAAATTGGGTTAATAAAATTTTTCCTTAATAAGAGGAGAATGCATATGAAAAAGTCACCACTAAAATATAATATCTATTAGGTGAACATTGGTTGAAATTAGAGACACATAATTTGAGGAAAAATGTAAATATATATAGCGAGTGATTGAGGCCATCAATCACAAACAAGTGTAAAATTGAGGTCTTAAAAGACATCAATCTATGATGATTTAAAATATCATCAGTTAAACATAAAGCATTAGGATAACACATTTTTGGTTTTAAGATCCCTTTACTAAAGTTTAATAATTAATTTATTCAGAGAATAAAAAAACAAAAAAATATACTTGACAAGTAGAGTATCATCCTTTATCTAATTCTTACCACAAACTCATATTTCACTCCAAATGATGATTATTAAGGATGACTTGGTCACACCTTAAGTGATAGAATCAACTTATAGAGAATCACATAATCCCCAAAGGATGAACTATATATTTCCCTTTTATTTAGAGATTAACCAAAATTAAAATTGTTAGAAAATATTAGATGATCCACAACTAGTATAATACTTTTGAGAAAGAAATACTAATCTTAATTTCAAAAATTAAACCAAAAATACTCAAATTTCAATAAACCCAATTCAATAAACAGTTGTCCATAAAATCATTTAATATGATCCAAAATAATATTGAAACCCAAAACTCAGAATAATTTTCTTACGTAGTTTTCCACGTTAAATTGTGTCTCCAAATAATATCAACTACTCTTAAGGATACATTCTTAAATGTAATTAACCAAGTCACATATTCTCTATGATAGGTTAATCATTTATATAAATAACCCAAATTTCTATAAATTAAATATAAAAAATATAGGTAAAAAACCCACCATTACTCTTAAAATGAAATCTCAATGTAATCTATTTTCCTTAGGCATTTAGTTTTCCCAATAGAGCGAATGTCTTCCAAAATTACATTTATCACTTAATTACCAATTCATTTTCCTATACAAAGGATATCCATTTTATAGAAATAAGATACCAAATCAACTTATTATTGATCAATAAAATCATTTAACTAAAAATAATTAGTCACAATAACTATGGACTTCATGTAGTCCAGTGGTAGGTGATAAATCCCAATCACACTAGGGTTGTGGGTTCGATACCTGCTACATTGTCCAACACGATGGGTTGTCACACGGTCTGTGTATTGTCATTTTTCAAAAACTATATAATTTTATAATATTCCAAAGAATGAGATAGATTCATCAAAATAACAATAACATAATATCATCCAAAATGTTATCTCATACCATGCATTTTCATTCCCAAATTTAATAACATGTAATTTCTTCAAATTCAATGATCATATAAAACCAAATTGTTATTTATAACTGTATCTACAAGAGAAAAGATAATTCTTCCACAAATATCATTTTCACAAGAAAAAATATTAGGTTACAGTTATAAGATAAATTTCTTCCTATATAATCTGATCTACAAAGAGCCCTAATACTTTATAAAAATTTCTATATCCATTTATTTATACATAGCTTCTTCCATGAGAAAGAGGATATCCTATAGAATAGGTCATTCACTCGGGAAATGTCCAGGCCCTGTACATTTATGGAAAATTACTGTCAATGGATTCTTTGGACCATTTTTATTTTCTTCTATTGTACTCTTCATTTTTCCTCAACAATTTTTTACATTATTCCATTCTTTACCACACATAATTTTTTTTGTCCCATTAAGAAACCTTCAAAGGTGTCACCTTAAACCTTTCTTTCATGATGAAAAATGATCTTTCTTTTCTCCATGGTCTTCACTATAAGATCTCTTATCATTCACAACTTTTCTCTTCTTTGTTCAGTCTAGTAGTTGGTTAATATATATGTTGTTGATCATATTTTTTAAAAACTGATTTGGAATGAACATGATATCTTTTATGCCTGAATACATTCCATTTTGTGGCTCATTTCCACCACCGTTCAAACCTTGTACATCATGATCAAAATTACTATGACTTCATCGGAATCCAGCCATTGACTAAAACCAGATAGCATTGTGTGAGTAATAATAGACATAAACTCATTTGATGAATATCATGACACCTTGTTTTCATTTTTAAACATATTTGGATTAACCATGGCCATTTATTCACTTCTAATATTAAAATCCATCAAAGCGGTTTGTAATGAAAATGTAAATTATCTTTAGCATATCCCCCAGGAGTGTAGTAACCAAAAATGCAGCCAGGCTCGTTGTTGTGTACCATGATACTATGGGTCAAGCCCAAAACACATTTTCATAGTTTTCACTCCTAGGTACATCTGTGCTAGAGCTTCGTCATCCGGATCATATCTCGATAGGGATATAATACTTGGAAAATACCCAAAATATATACATTACTAATATTCTAGGAAGTTATTATATATTAATCCTCAAAGTGTATCTTAGGGTAATATGCTTTAATTAGGGTTTATCTGAATCTATTTTTCAAGGTTTGTACTAAAAATTCTCTGATACCAACTATAACGCCTCTGCCTCAGAATCTAGGAGCCGATGAATTTTTACATAACATTGGCATGATTACAAGGAATAATGTCCTGAATGACTGATCAGTTAACTAGTCTTAGAAACAATATAAATATATAAGTTCAACACTACAACATGAAATAAAATACAACACTAATTTATTGCATTAGAAACATCCAAGCATCCAATATTCTTCCTAAAAGTCACTCATAACTAACATCATCATATCCTAGGAAAATGTAACATGAGAAAGGGGTGAGCTCAAATGCAGAGTAAGAGTAAGAAATACAATGGAAGATAACATAAGCATTAGGCATAGTGAATAATAGACAACACATGACTTTACAAATAATAAATATGAACACTTTGTGGTAGGAATATGAGATGAGTAAATAATTCCATAGTAAAAAATTGTAATGGGTATTCTTCTAGTAGAATAACCACATGAAATATCATTATATAATCTCATAATGATATAATTCATAACTTCAGACATCATAACCACATTTTAAAGACCTTGTGCAAAGATTACAAATAAGATTTTTTTAAGGCCTTGTGCCAAGTCAATAGTTTGTCTGATGATACCTACCGATGAATTGAGGAGCTATAGCATGCTCCACCTGTCACTTACTAAGTCCAATGCATTCCTCTTATGAAAATCTTTAAACATCACATAAACATTCGTATTAAAAATCATATACAAAATTTCAATACTTTATACATAAACCCTGAATGGTATAAAATTTTCACATCCACAGTCAAAAATAACTCATTCAATACAATATGGAAGATTTTATTATAATATGTTAACTTAATTTGAGAATAATTAAGTATATTATCATTGATTAAAAAAATCATCAAAACTATTTGATACAAATATCCCCCTTTTTCTTGAAAACATTTAAAAGTCTAACTATTTATCATGAAGTCGTTTAAAATAGAATTTTGAATCAAAGTGTCCCATGACACATTGAAACATTTAAAAGGAATTTTAATTTGAAAACATTAATTTCCATATAAATAAATCATTAAAACAATTTTTAAAACATTGACATTAATGAGAACGATTTAGAACAATAAATATTTAAAACATATAAAATGATATTTTAGTTAGGGTTACTAACCAAATGAGAGACACTTAAATACAAATAATTGATGTAATAAAAAAATATAATATCATGAGAATAAATGGATTTATAATATACATTGTCAAAGTACAATATATACACCAAATAAAAGTGATTTGGTGCATAACAACAAAGAAGACTCAATGGAATGTAAGTTGAGATGAAATCCCTTATAGAGACTGTATCCTTAGGTTAAGGATAAATCAGTGACATAATTATGTGTGAAAAATATAAATACACTCAATATTATTGGATATTTAGTGTAAATCAATAATAGAATATTCAAACATATTCTTGGGAAAACAACACCAATGAATTGGATGTATAACTCAATGAATGGAGATTGAGTAAAAATTACTCTCATATTCTTCAAATCAATGACTTGAGAATTTAACAATGGTGTGATTATGTGTATCAAAATTATATCCAAAAAAAGGTGAGTGGAAATTACTACATAAATAATAAATATTGATTCCACACATAATATTGACGTAATATAATCAATGAAGTATCTGTAAAGCCTAAAGAGTGGAAATCGAAATTATAAATTCCCTTACCGATTGGGTGACATATGAAACATACACCCCATGAAAGATGGATCATACAACGAAGATTAAAATACCAATAATTTAATGTATATTACATAAGAAATACAATAATGGGAAGTACATACACCACAAAAAATGAAATAGATACAATATAGCGTGAATCTCATGGAAATATGTAGTGAGATGAAAACCATATTGTAATAAATCGAGTCATATGTCCAACAGTTAATAACCACAAAATGAATCACAGAATACCCTGATTATAATGAGAATTATGATAATATATATCAAATATCAGTACAGAATACACCACATGCAATAAATAAGTGGCGAACAATGGAAGTCTCAAGGAATTAAAAGTGGGATAAGAAACCCCTTACCTCAAGTCTAACTTGTTTTGTATGTTCCTTGTTCTTCCAAAATAATAAACATTAGTTAATTTCTACTTGATTAATAATGTTTTTCAATTTTATTATTCCTTTTATAAAACTTATTACCTTGCTATAACAATTTGTTATTTATTTGAGTTCATATAGGATATTTTATCGATGTTTGGAACTTGAGTAAAAAAATGAACTTATTATAATTACAATTTTTCCATGTGGTAAAAATTCTATTATCTCCATAATAATATATATTATTTAGATATCATATATATATATATATATTATATATCCAGTATATATAAGTATTTATAATAGTAAATAACATTTTGAGAAAAGAAATGAAATGTACCCTTCATGGAGTCAGTATGTCTTACGTACGCATGAACTCTACTTTCATTTCTATTTTTTATTTTAAAATAATTAAAACATAATAATACATAGGTATATTATAATTCCAGTATAATATCATATATAATATCATTAAATATATATTTTATAATTCCCAGATAAGAAATTAACGACTCATGTCATTTTTAGGGGGCGGTAGTCCGCACTTCCTCAAATGAAATTATCACGTTTTACCCATAATGGAAGAATTAAAATAATGATATAAATGTAAAATAAAGAAGCATATAAAAAACATAAACATAATATATATATCATATATAAATACATTTCTTTCTTAATGGCCACCTTGAGAGGCAGAAGAAGATAATCAATCAATCATCATTTCGTGAGGTGTTAGTTTGCCATTCACAGAAACAATATGTTATTCATCCATTAGATAGAGGTGTATGTTAGTGTAGTTATAATACTACTCATAACAACATCCTAGTATATTGAGGATACTGGTGTTGTTATAAAAGAATGTAATAAAATGGGTTTAGGGGGTTGTAGTAGTAAAAAAAGAATTTAAGAGAAAGTGTTACCTTTAATTTTGGTAACTTCCTTTGGTTTGATCCAAAAAGACTTCTTGAATTGCCTTCTACCTAAGGTAAGGCTTCAAGAAGGAATAGGGGGATTTTGAGAGATTATTTTATTAGGTTTTGGACTAGAAAAGTTTCTTGAGAGGTGAGTGGAATGGGTTATAAGTGATGACCTTTTATAAGGGGGAGGAGGGGCTCTTTAGGAAAGTGTGAAAATAGTATTTTTATTATATAGAGATATTCGGTTTCTAAAGTTCCAAAACTATTTAAATTCAATGATAAGATGACTAATTGTTGAAATAAAATCATCCAATAAGAATTTTAAAGTATTTGGAGATTATAGTAATATTAATAATCGTATTTATTTAAATCATTTATTAATAAGGTAAATAGTACATTATTATTTCGTCATAAATAATTTAAAATAATTGATTTCTAAAAATTATTAAAAAAATACCATAATGTAGGAATTATTTTTATCGTTTTTAATTATTATTTATAGTCTAAATTTTGACTTAAATAACCCAATTTAAAAATTTATATACTAAAAGATATTTGTTAATGTCATTTTTGTCTTTACATTATGTTAATTAAAATAAAGTTCCATTATCATCTTTAACTGGCCCTATGGGGTCCCAAAATAGAACCAATGATTCCCATGGATATCCATTACACATAAAATAAGTTTAGAACAATAGTTAATATAATTTAATATTATTATAACAATTTTTTTACCATGAATTACCATATTTACCTTTAACCATGGTAAATAAAAGTCAAATGTTACTTTTCAGAAAAAAAAATATTTTCATCTTATTGAACCACATTTTACATATTAATAACGATCATATATCTCGTATTTTTGAAATTGAAATCAATGAAGATGTAAAATTTCATTTTAAGGAAAATGTCAGATTTTTAACTACTAATTTGTGGTTTCACTATTTATCCAAAATATATATTTTTCAGAAAAATACCAAAAAATATTCCTATGATATATTTGATATTCCAAATTAAAAATTTATTTTTATTTTAATAAATTAAAAACATAGAAGTTGGATTAATTAAATTTAAAATTAATTCATGTTGTCAAAATAAATTGGGTGTTTTAAAGAAACAATAACTATCAAAAGATTGAAACTTGTTTATATATAATATTAAAGTGAAATTAATTATAATGACCAAAATTGTATTAAAAGGAAAAAATATAATCTAACTACAGTTCAAATCCAATTTAAAATATAATCTAACCATATAAATAAATTCTATTAAAATGCCGTTTTGAATTAAAATACATTATTTCTCTCTATTCATTAAATACTGAATATTATTAGAAAAATACCAAAATTTAATCCAAAGTAAATTTTTATGTCTCAATTCAATTTAAGAACTCTATTTTGTCAAAGTAAATATTTAAAAGGGTTAAATATTGAATTTAAGAGGGGTTCTCCATTAAAAGGTGGAAAATATGATTTTTTTTAAAACACATTTTTTATCTAAAAAATTGAATTTGTTCTAATAATATGTCTATAAAACAAATAATAAATATGTTAATGTTATATGGGTTATATAAAATTCAAAATCTAGTTATTCCTACTCATAACAGCTTTTGAATGACTAGTTTGGTATGTCGTGGTGTGCTCGAACCCACCATTGCATGTAGCGCAAGCTATTGAATTTAAATAAAATCACTTACTTTGAAATATTTGGGTTTTACATGGTAAGTAGTGGTGCACTAGAGCTCATATTTTCATGTAGAACAATCTATTGAATTTAAATAAAATAAGTTACTATGAAATCTTGGGGTGTTACATTCTCCCCAACTTCTAAAAATTTCCTCCTCACAATATTAAATTGATCTTTGAAAATAAAAGGCTACAAATAAAAAAAAATACCTTTGTGTTAAACCCACATCAGAAATCGGGTTAATAAAATTTAGTCTAAATAAGAGGGAAAAGGAGATAAAAAAGTCACCACAAAATATTGATCTCGATTATAAGAACATTGGTGGCAATAAGAGACACATAATTAGAGGATAAACGTAAAAATATGTAGGGATTGTGTGAGTTCATCAATCACAAGCAAGTGTAAAATTGGGGTCCTCAAAGCCATCAATCTATGACGATTTAAAATATCATCGGTTCAACATAATGCATTAGGATAACACATTTATGGTTTTAAGATCTTTTCTTTAATGATTAGTAATTAATTTATTCTTATAATGTGAAAACAAAAATAAACTTCACAAGTAGATTTTCATCTTTTATATAATTTTTACAACAAACTCATGTTTCACTCCAAATTATGAGTATTAAAGATAACTTGGTCACACCTAATGTGCTAGAATCAGCTTATAAATAATCACATATCCACAATGGAAGAAATATAAATTTATTTTTTCATTAGAGATTAACCAAAACTAAAATGGTTAGTAAAAGATCAGATGATTATCAAAAGGACAATACTTTTGAGAAAGAAATGCTAACATTAATTTAAAAAATTACACCAAAAAGACCCGAATTTAAATAAATACAATTCAATAAAAAATTATCCAAAAAATCATTTAATATAATCCAAACTATTATTGAAACCCAAAACTTAGAAGAATTTTATTACGTAGTTTTCCACATTAAATTGTATCTCCAAATAATTTCGTCTACTCTTAATGTCACATATTTAATGTAATTAACCTAATCACATATTATCTATGATATGTTAATCATTTCCATAAATAACCCAAATCGTTTTAAATCAAAAATAAAAACATAGTTAAAAAATCCACCATTACTCTTCAAATGAAATCTCATAGTATTCTATTTTCATTAGGAATATAGTATTCCCAATAGAGTGAACGTCTTCAAAAATAAAATTTATCACTTAATCACCAAATCATTTTCATATACTAATGATATACATTTGATAAGACATAAGATCCCAAACCAACATATTATTGATCGGTATAATCATTTAACTAAAAATAATTAGTCACACTAACCAGGGACTTCATATAGTCCAGTAGTAGGCGAAAAATCCCAATCGCACTATGCTTGTGAGATCGATTCTCACATCTTTTTCCGACGTGATGGGTTATAACACGGTCTTTGTGTTGTCCTTTTTCAAAAACTATATAATTTTATAATATTCCTAAAAATGTTATTGATTCCTCAAAAAAACTATAACATAATTTCATCACAAATGTTATCTCATACCTCGCATTGTCATTCCAAAATTTAATAACATGTAATTGCCCCAAAATAAATGATCATATAATACCAAATTGTTATTTATAACTATATACACAAGAGAAAAGATAATTCTTCCTCAAATATCATTTTCACCTGACAAACATCAGGGTTACAATTACAAGAGAAAAGTCTTCCAAATTAATCCCATCAAAAAAGATCACTAATACTTTTTAATCTATTCGTCTTCTATTTATTTCAACATATCTTCTTCCTTGACCAAGAGGATATCATACAGAATAGAGAATTCACTTGGACAATGGACAGGTCCCCTACATTTATATAAAATGGTTTTAAATGGATTCTTGGGACCATTTTTATTTTCATCCATAATACCCTTTATTTATCCTCGGAATTTTTTTACTTTATGTCTTTCTTTCCCACAAATAATGAATTTAATTGTTCCATTAAGACTCATTCATAGGTGTCTCCTTCCAAATTTCTTCTATGATGGAAAATGATATTTCTTTTCTCCATGGAATTCACTGCTAGAGCACTTTTCATTCACCACTTTTCTTTTCTTTGTTGAGTCCGAGAGTTGGTTAATATATATGACTTCCTCAGAATCCATTGCTTGACTAAAATCAGAAATAATTGTGTGAGTAATAATAGTCATAAATTCATTTGCATAATTGCATAACAACTTATTTTCAATTTAAAAAACCTTAAGATTAACTAAGGTTATTTATTCTCATCTTATATTAAAATCCTTAAAATAGTTTTTTTTTAAAAAAATTAAATTATCCTAAGCATCTCCCCCAGGAGTGCCGTAACCCATAGTGCTGCAAGGCCTGTTATCGTGTACTAGGATACCCTAGGTCAAGCCAAAAACTCCTTGTCGGAGTTTTCACTCCTATGTACATCTGTTCCAGTGCCACCTCTACCAGTTCGTATCCAGAAAGGGATTTACTTCTTGAAAAATACACAAAATCTCTACATTACCAAGATTTTAGAAAGTTCTTCTATACTAATCCTCATAGTCCATCTTAGGGTAATGTGTCGTAATCAGAGTTTATCAAAATCTAGTTTCCATGGTTTGTACAAATATTCCCATGATACCAACTGTAATGCCCCAACCACAAAAACCAAGAGTCGGAGCATTATTGCATAACATTGGCATTGTAACAATGAATCATTTCAGGAAGGACCTATCAGTTTAGTAGTCTTGGAAACAAGATATATACATAAGTTCAAAACTATAACCTAAAAAGAAAAAAACACTAATTTATTCCATTAGAAACATCCATACTTCTATGATTATTCATGCACGTCACTAATAACTAACTTCTTCATATCCTGGGAAAAAAAACATGAGAAAGGGCTGAGCTCAAATGCTTATAAATAGTAAGTAATAAATCAGAAGATAACATAAACATTAGGCATGGTGAATAATTGATAACACATGACTTTACAAATAATAAACATGAACACTTTATAGTAGGAATATGAGATGAGTAAATAATTCCATAATAAAATATAGTCATGGGTATTCTACTAGTCGAATAACATCATGATGTATCATTATCTAATCTAATAATGATGGAATGCATAATTACACACATTATAACAATATAATAATGGACTTGTGCCAAGAATACAAATAAGATTTTTTCAAGGCCTGGTTCCAAAATAATAGTTAGTCTCATGAGACCTACCGATGCATCAAGAAGCTATAGTGGGCTCCACCCATCAGATACTAAGTCCAAATCATTCCTCATTTGAAATGGTTTAAACATAACATTAACATTCATTTTAAAACTAGCATACGAAATGTAAATACTTTATCCATAAACCATGAATGTTATAAAAATAGCACATCCATAGTCAATCATAACTCATTCAACACAATATGGAAGATTTTATTATAATATATTAACCAAAATAGATAATAATGAAGGATATTTACATAGATAAAAAAATCATCATAGCAATTTTAGAGAAATATCCACCATTTTCATGAAAACATTTAAAAGCCTCCCTATTTATCAAGAAGTCGTTTAAAATAGATTTTTGAATCCAAGTGTCCCATACCACTTTGAAAAATTTAGAATGAATTTTAATTTGAAAACATTAATGTCCATATAAATAAATCCTTAAAACAATTTTTAAAACATGGAAATTAATGAGAAAGATTTAGAATAATAAATTATTAAAACATTTAAAATGATATTTTAGTTATAGTTCCTATCCAAATGAGAGAAAAATGAATACAAGTAATTGATGTAATCAAACATTTATAATATCATGAGAATAAATGGATTCATGAAAAACTATGTCAAAGTATAGTATACACACCAAATCAATGTGCGTTGGCGTATAACAACAAAGAATACTCAATGGAATGTAAGTTGAGATGAAATCCCTTTTAAAGACTGTATCCTAAGGTAAAGGATAAAAAAGTGACATAATTATTTGTGACAAATATAAATTCTCTCAATATGATTGGATATTCTATGTAAATTAGGCAGAGAATATTCACACATTTTCTTGTGAAAACAACAGTAATTAATTGGATGTTTAACTCAATGAATGAAGATTCAGATAAAATTACTCTAATCAGGTTAATATCGATGACTTGAGAATATAACAATGGATTGATTATGTGTATAAAAAGTATATCCACAAAAATTTGAGTTGTAATTACTACATAAATAATAAATATTGATTCCACACATAATCTTGGAGTAAAATAATTAATGAAGTATCCGTAAAGCTCATAGAGTTGAAATTGAAATTAGAAATTCTTTTACTGATTTGGTGACTTACGAAACATATACCCCATGAATGAAGGATCATATAATGAATATATAAATACTCATAAGTAAATGAATATTACATAAGGAATACAATCATGTGCAGTACATACCACAAGCAAAATGAAATAGTTGAAATATAGCATGAATCTCACGGAAATAAGAAGTGAGATGAAAACCAAGTTGTAATCAATCGAGTTGTATGACCCAAAGTTAATAATGAAAAAATGAATTGCAGAATACCTTGAATATAAATAGAATCAGGGTAATTTATATCAAATGGAAGTAAACAGTACACCCCATGTAATAAATAAGTGGAAAAAAATGGAAATCTCACGGAATTAAAAGTGAGATAAGAAAGCCCTTACCTCAAATCCGACTTGTCTTGTATGTTCCTGGTTCATACGGAATAATAAACATACATTAATTTTAACTTTATTAAGAACATTTTACTAGTTTATTTTTCATTTTATATCAATTATTACATTTCTATAACAATTATTTAATTATTTGAGTTCTTATTGGATATTTTATTGATGTTTGGAACTTGAGTACAAAATGAACTTGTTATAATTACAATTTTTCCATGTGGTCAAAATTACATTATCTCCATAATGATATAAATGATATAGATATCACACACATATATATATATTATATATCTAGTTTATATAAGTATTTATAACAGTACAAAACATTTGGAGATAAGAAATGAATTGTATCGTTCTTGGAGATGATAAGCCGTACATACGCATGAACGATACATTCATTTCTATTCTGTATTTTAATTGAATTAAAATATTATGCTACATAAGTATATTATAATTCCAATATAATATCATATATAATATCCATAAATTTATCATTTATATTTCCCACATAAGGCATTAACGAGTCATATTTTTTTGAGGGGGCGGGATTCCGCACATTTTCAAATAAAATTATCACGTTTTACCCATTATGGAAACCATATATTATTGATATAAATGGAAAATAAAGAATAATAATGAAAAAATAAACATAATATATATATATATCATATAAAAATATAGTTCCATCTTAATGGCCTCCATGTGAGGCGGAAGGAGATAATCGAAAAATCATCGTATCGTAAGGCGTTAGTTTGCCATCCAAAGAAACAGTATGTTCTTCACCCATTAGATTGAGGTGTCTGTAAGTGTAGTTAGAATCCTTCTCATTAAAACATACTATTATATTGATGATACTATTTTTGTAATAAAATAAAGTAATAAAAAGTGTTTAGGGGGTTGGAGAAGTAAAATAAAAAAAATAAAACAAATGAATTTAAGAGAAAGTGTTACGTTTAATTTTGGTAACTTCCTTTGGTTTGAAAAAAAAGGACATATTGAAGTTATTTCATCCTATGGTAAGACTTATAGCAGTGATAGGGGGATCTTAAGAGAAAATGGTTGTTAGGGTTGGATGAGCCAAGGGGCTTGACAGGTGTGTGGAATGGTTTAGAAGTGTTGTTGTTTTATAAGGGGGGGGGGCTCTTTAGGAATGTATGAAAATCTTATTTTATTATATAGTGATAATCGGTTTCTAAAGGTCCAAAACTAATTAATGTCTAAGATAAGATTACTCATGGTCGAAATAAAATCAACCAATAATAATTTTACAGGTTTTGGATATTATTTTAATATTAATGATCATATTTATTTAAAACATTTATTAATGAGGTTAATATTACATCCTTATTGTCTCATAAATAATATAATTTATTTGATGTCTAAAAGTTATAAAAAATTACCATAATGTAGATAATCTTTTTATATTTCCAAATATTATTTATAGTCAAAAATATGACTTATATAATCCCATGTAAAAATTGATATACTAAAATATATTTGTTAATGTCATTTTTGTCTTTACATTAAGATTATAAAAATATAGTGTCATTATCATTCTTATGTGGATCCATGGGGTCCCAAAATCGACCCAAGTATGCACATGGTCATCCATTACTCATCCAATAAGGTTAGGACAGGTGTTAAGATAATTTGGAATTATTATAATATTCATTTTATCTTAAATTATAATATTTACTTTTAACAGCGGTAAATAAAAGTAAAAAAGTTACTATTCACCAAAAAAATTCATCTTATTAAACAAAATTTTACATAATAATAACAAACATGTATCTCATATTATTGAAATTAAAATCACAGAATTGGTAAATTTTCACTTATCTGAAAAATTCAGATTTTTTAACTACTACTTAGTGGTTTCACTATTCATCAAAAATTGATGTTTTTCAGAAAAATACAAAAAATTAAGCCCACACTATATATGATATTCAAAATTAAAAAATGATGTCTATGTTACCAATTTTAGAACAAAGATGTTGGATTAATTAATTTTAAAATTAATTTCTATTGTCCAAACAAATAGCGTGTTTTTAAGAAACAATAACTATCAAAAGATTGACACGTTTTTATGTATAATTTCAAGGTGAAATTAATTCCAATGAATAAAATTGGATTAAAGGGTAAAAATATAATATAATTACACTTGAAAACCAATATATAATATAATCTAACCATATAAATAAATTATATATAAAGTCACTTTTGATTTAAAATAGATTGTTTGTCACTATTCATAAAAATGAATATTATTAGAAAAATACCAAAATTTCATCCGATGAAATTTCTGATGTCAAAATTCTAATGAAGAATTATATTTTTTCAATATAAATATGTACAAGTTTCAAATATTTGATTTAAAAATTGTTCACCATTAAAAGGTGGTAAAATTGATTTTTTTTTAAAAATACATTTTTTATCTGAAAAATAGAATTTATTCATATAATATGCCTATGAAACACATAATACAAAATAAAAAATTATATGGTTTATTTAAAAATTAAAATATAGTTAATACTATTCATAACCACATTTTAAAGGCTTGTTTGGTAAGTTGTGGTGTTCTCAAACTTGGAGTTGCGTGTAACGCAAGCTATTGAATTTAAAGAAAATAACTTACTATGAAATATTGGAGTGTTACAAAGTAAGATGGATTAGTCATCTAATCAATCACTACCCATATCATATTTTTTATCTCTATATACATTGAATTCCAACATCAATGTTCATTGAGATCTCATCCCACATCAAAGTTGGAACTAGATATGGCTGAAGCAAATAAGAAGGCTTATGGTCCTCAGCCCTGACCTGTTGTCATGTATAACAATGACAGACATATTCAAAAAATCCCTATCTAATACATGTCCACTAGAATAATCATCGCATGTTGTAGACCTTCTTGATGGTTCCTAGGTACACTACCCACAAAGAGTTATGGAAATCCCTCATCATAAATTTTCTTACCACTAACAGCAGAATAAATGATTTCCAAATCACAGATTTCCCTATTTTTAGAATGACCACTCAACAAAGGTTTCCAAAACATAAATCGAATGTATGATTATATGGAAAACATCCTCAAGATTCTATTCTTAATGAAACATATCAATATGATCATAATTCAACTAAACATTGGCCAAAGAATATTCAACCCCAGATTCCTGGAATATAATATGCAAGTGTGCTAAGAGATACATCAATATTCACCCATTTGATGATTCTCACATGGCCTTGGTCAGAAGCTTCCTTATAAGACTACAAGCACTCAAATTTCATTTACTCGAGGTATATGTGATGTCAAAATCAAAAGACATAATTTATTCCACCCAGTCACATTGGATGAGATTAAAATCATTTTGAGAGAAGATACAGCTCAAAATCTGTTGGACAGATTACGTGGGAAAAATTTATCCATAAAGGTAATTCCTCCAACTCATAAGATAATGCATCACAACAACATGTTCAAGGTCCTTGTTTGGATAATTCTTATTATGTATCCTAATATGATGAGATCCATAAGAAACAATATGATCACCCTACATAATAACACATACCAAACCTGAATTCGATGTATCATAGAAGACAACATATCCCAGCATGAACTCTGGAAGGGAGAACACTAGATGAGTCCTCAAAATAAATTTCATCTCAAAAAAATATAATCCAAAATGTATCATCACAAACTATCTATTCTCATTTATAATTAATAGTGGTCATCATATTATCCATCATAGAGAGTTCTTTGTGAACTAGTGATAATATCTAGCTAGACCAAATAATCTCTGCATTTCAAAAAAAATTATTTGCTTTCCCCCTGACATAATGTTTTTCACCTTATCAATGATTAAATTTATATCCTATGTTCTTACACTACGTGTCCTAATAACTTCACTTATATATTCCATAAATCACATTATAAAATGATGGCTACAGTCAATGATTTCTAAAAAATTCCAGATCATCCCTCAGATGACGTATGTGATCCTCCTCAGACTTATAGTAAACATGGATTTCCTCCACAAAGACCGAAACAAAATATAAATATACTCATGGAAAAAAATATTCATCAAAGATATAAAGACCCTATGATAATTGGTTAAACCAAAGGGCATAACAAGGTACTTATAATTGAAAAACCTACTCTGAAAGGAACATTTATGAATATCAAATTCTTTTATACTTACCTGATGGTAACTAGATCGTTGATTACTCTTTGAGAAAATATTTTCCACTTCCCCTATTCAATCAAATCATCAATTAATGTAAGTATATATTTTTTCTATTCCATTACTCATTTTAGTTTTCTGTAATCAATACCCAGATGAAGGGATCCATGAGCTTTCTTAGAATAGAAAAAAATTTATTCCCACGGTTATAAAATCTGGTGTATAATGACTTTCTCTAAAATATCATCTAACTAAGTCTTTAGATCATTCAATTTAGCTGGATTAATTTGGTAAGAGGGAATAAAATCTAGTTGACTACCAGGCACTAAATTTATAGAAAACTATACCTCCATTATCGGTGTAAAATCTGAGATATCTTAAAGAAAACATCTGGATACTCAATGAAAACTGGGGGGGATAAATGTTCAAATATTTCCACTTTAGATCAAATGAAAACATAGATATCAATTTCCCAAACTCAGGATAAGAGGTTCCAACTATGCTCAACATTGGGTCCCATAAACCTTGGAAGAAATGACACACAACATCAGGTTTAGTGATGGATACCCCTCGAAGATTACAATAAATCCATGATTTTTTTGTTAATGAGACGATCTTTCACAAAAATGATGACATGTATATTTTTGTCAATAACTAAGAAACTCCAAGCTAGATAAAATTCTGATAGTGTAAAAATCCAAGTCTATGGAGACAATGTTCTCTTTTCATTCTGAGGGGTATAGAAATATCCATCCCATAAGTTAAATACTATATAAGATTATTTAGAATATTAAAAATATTGGTTGAAATAAAATAGTGAGATGCACCAATTTCAAATAATATATTCATCAATGAAGAATCTATAGTAATGGTACTCCTCATACTCATTGGACTAGTATTTACTTCCTTAGACTTGGTTCCACTACGTGAAAAATATTTGCTACATATACCAATGGATGGAACTCATTTATACATGAATAATCTGATTTACCCAAGGTTTTGGTAAGGGTTTATGATTTTGTTCCACTATTAAGAGTTAAATTAACAAATAAGAACTTTTCTCGGTGACTCGAGTGTTCTCACAAAAAACAATGTTTTGTGGCTTAATGCATTCCCTCTTCAAATTCAAAAGAATTCTGTATTGGTGAAAATTAAAAGGTCATCTTTCATGAAATTTAGGCGGTTTATAAACCCCTATTATTGAGACCCACCATGAGAATCATTAAACTTCTTCTTTACCTTATAAGAATTCAAATGACCATGGGAGGCAACGAAATTCCCAAAAACCCTAACTTTACTGCCAGGTCCATTTTTCCCATCAGTGCCCTATCAAGAATGTCCACATAAAATGGCAGTTTCCAAATGAAAACATAAGAGTGAATATATGTTTGATGTCCCAACTAAAACCTTAAATCCTTCAAATCCACATTTGAAGAAATCTCATGTGTGAACTATAAAAGCTTCAAAATGGTTTTAATAATCCATCACGATCCTATAAGCCTACTCATGTTTGAAAAACACCATATCCATAGAAAATAACACCAACGTTGGATAGAACTAATTGATTTAAATAAAATTTTATTTATACCAATATATTCTATAATGATTCTTCAACGTCGCCATTATGTACCACTATCTCCTTCTTGGTCCTTCAAGTAAAAATGTGGCACACTTCAACTTGATTTCATCAGGTGTTTCCAAGAACCCAAAAAATGATCCATCCTACTTAGCCATTCATTAGCCTCTTAAGGTTCATTTGATCTTTGGAAAACATATGGATTTTGAGATGTAATTCATGAAAATGATTGTGAAGATCATGCCATTTATGTTCCATATATATATATATATATATATATATATTGAACCTGAGTTTTTGATGATTTTTATGCCACTTCATGGATACTACATACAATCACCTCAACCAGATTTGGGCCCATAAGAGGATTTTCTTATTAAGTTTCAGTATTACCATACCCATGTATCAGATTCACACACATTCTCAAAGGCATTCCCCTACTCTAAATCAGAAAAAAATACATCTTATTAAAACTCAAATAGAGAAATAAAAGAAATTAATCCCAACAGAGAGACAATTTTTTTTGGAATGTAAATCCTTTCAAAATCAAATAATTGTATAATACTGGATGTTATCCCCAATACATAATTCCATAACCACTCTTGGTTACTTATGGTTCATTACGATGTGAGAGGGCTTAGTACTCAATCAAAACTACCTCTCATGTCCTGATAATATTACACATTGCATACTTAATTCCTTATAAAATGGACAACTGGGATCTCTGATACCAATTTTTCAAAAACTATCCTTGGTAATCTGGTAACCCGATAACATAGCTAGAATTGACATGGTCGGTAGGGAATTCTCGATCCCCACAGGTTATAGAATAGAGATTGGCATCATAAATAATGGAAGCGGGAAAAAATTCAACAAACCATTAGGAATCAAGTCAAACAAGGCATTATGAATACATGAGAAACTCCTTGGGGAGTATTCTACCATAATTTAAATATGTATAAAAAATATACATTACTACAAACAAGTACCATCAATCTAAAATAACAACCCCTCTACCAACAAACAAAACTCTCAAAGTCCATGGATCAACAGCATAAACCACCTCTAAGTGTTTCTTTTCCCATAATTAAACCTGGATGGATATAATTTATAAACACCCGAAGTAATAAGTAGGGTTCATGATAAAATCCTAGTAGGGTCACACAAGTGATTCAATAAAATATGCAAACATTTAATTAACAAAATAAAGCATTCAGTTTTAAATAAAATGGTTTTAAATTTTTATGTTATATTTAAACATATTTTGATTTAAATTTCCAATGATTGAAATACATAAAAAATTTCATATTTAAAATTTTATAAAAAATAGTTCATATAAATTAAAAATTAATTTAAAATAGTTTATTACAATCATGGGAATATATTCATTTCAATTACAAACAATTGAATAAAATGGTCAAATGCATAAAAGTTAAGTTTGTTCAATACTAAGGGACTACACACCCTCAATGTTACACAACAATATGAGTATGCACACACACCTTTGGTATGACCAAAGGAAACTTCATCACCATCCCATCAGAGATGTGACATTCTATAACTATGTTTTGATATGTTTTAAATAATAGGTTGTTTCCCAAAAAACTCACATACAACCTATGGATTGTATGTTCATGAATAAGAAATCCATTATAGTAAATTTTCTTAAAGAATGATTATATTTTATTTCATCCCATTTTCCATTTAAAAAATTCAAATTTTCCCTTTTAAAACCATAATTGATTTTTAATGGGAATATTCCTTTTTCCAAAAAAAGACCTATTTTTCTATCAAAACAATCCAAATCCATTTTCATAAAATAAAACATTGAAATTAATTACATGAAATAAAATTTTCAAATTTAAATTCATAAATTTAAATTCCACCATTTTCTAAAAATTTCAAAAGTCCCCCTAGTTAAATAGAATTTGTGATTTTCATCCAATTCCATGATAAAATCCATTTCAAAATTTAAATTCTCCAATTAAATCGAATTAGGTTTTAATAAATCAATTTAATTAAATTTCATGGAATTTAATTTAAATTAAAATATTTAATTTAAATATAGTTGTTTAGGGTTAATAAAACTGGGACATCATGATGTAACCAACTACATTGGGATCACTGAATCTCAAAATACAAAAACCCCATCAGGTAAAACCTACGAAGAATTCTAGAATTGAAAATCCAAGAATCAAACCCATAATTAAGTCCAAAAACAATGGGTATAATATGCTCCAATAACACAGAGAGATTTATATAACCATAGGGAGGAAAGGAGAGAGACCAGAACAAAGATAACTAAAAGAGGAAACTTACTAGTAAGGGATATGGTGAAGCACACCTAACATAAATCTTCGTTGGAGAGGGTTTGTAGGGAAAAAAAGCTTCTTGGGAGAGCCAAATCCTTAGGAAAATGCAATAGGGTTGAATAATCTTGAGCATGGTTTAGAAGGAGGGATCATTTATTTTATAACAATTTGTTGATTAATAAAAATTTGTGCACATGATTAGTTGGGTAGTTCCACATAGTTATACAAAACTGTGTTCCCTAGTTATGTTCCGGTTTTAAATGGGATTCACAATTTCACCTAGGTGAGTGCATGGTTTCCAAATCCATGTGCCAAAAATGAAAATCTTCAATACCATAGTTTTCACGGTCTTCTTTAGCAGGGCGCATGGTTTGAAAAAATAGTGCACCGACCGTGAACCCCCAGAAATTAGCAAAATATCCATCGTTTTCACTTGAAAGAACCCCAAACAAAATCCAATAAAAGAATAGTTTAATTAGGGGTTTAGGAATACTTGAAAACATTAACCTAATGTTACAACCTAGGTAATATGTTATATGTAATTATGTAGTCTGCATCCATCTACCATTACTGTGCTAATATTGTTATTTTATATGATACATTGTGGTCCTATGATAAGTCAATAAAATTTTCCTAAAATAAAATATTAATTATAATTTTAAATCTATGGAAATATTCTAAAATATTTGTAGTTCATTATGTGTATAATGTTATTAAGACAATATTCTAGCACTAAATTAATTATTATCTTCATTAGATCTTATTAAACCTTAAAAATTGGGGGTTTTTAATATAGTATCTACTCTTAAAACAAAATTGATACTTAATATGGAAAAATTATTAGATTATGGTAAAATTCAACATGATTTTAAAAATCAATTGTCAACATAAAATCCTCAATAATAGTGTATCATAATATATAAGGAATTGTACTATTCCTGTTTTCCTATATGAAATACCACATAAGAAACACTATGAAAATTAAATTTTCCCTGGTTATAATGCATAAAAAATTATGCTCAAAACCCTTTCCTTTCAAAAAAGGAAAAAAATTAAATTTTCTATGTATAATAAACCTTGAAATTTATCATGGATAAAACAGGTGAATTCTTGGATGTCCCTAGATTTTTTATAAATTTTTAAATTAACTTTTTTGAATTATTTGTTTAAAATTATAAACAAAAATAAATTATGTTTCATATACCTAAATTTAATTTTATTAAAATATATTTTAAAAATGTAAAATTATTATCTAGGATCCTTTTATATTTATAATCCATAATTAAAAACCACCTAATTTCATGATTTTTAATTTATATGTGGGATCAAATATTAAATAAATACTAAAAAGAAAAAATATGTTCTATGATTAAAAATAATAATTTTATTTTTCTTATTTTTTTAAAAAAAAGTATAACATTTATCAAGTTATATTTCATATTTAAATGACATCTAATATATTGATTTAAGATACGTAAGAATATAAAAGTAATGTTAAGAAGTTATGATATTGATTTTATCAATGTATTAATCTGATATTTAATCATAAATGCTTGAAATATATTTTAAATATAGTTTATTTGATAGATGTCATTTCATTTAAGTTTATATGTATAATATGAAATAATATTAAATTGATGTGAAGAATATCTTTTCTTATGAATTTTAAGAATTATTTTCAATTTTTTCTTGAAATTTATTGTAATATTATATTTAATAATGTATTTTTTTAAAAAAAATATGATTTCATTATTTTTTAGCTAAAATATATTTTTTTAATATTTATATAACTATACATTTTATCTAAAATTTTATGTAATCAGTTATTTATGGATAAATTTAAGATTACATTTCTATGGAACACAAAAAATTGTGATAATGTTTTAGAGATGATTTTATTTATTTTTAATTAAAAATTGATATGTGGCTGGAAAAATATACATGCCCGAATTTTAAAATTAGAAAATGGTTAAAATACATAATGTGTATGAGCTCTTCATATTGAAAAAAATTATATTCTCAATGTTAATAGTGGATTTTCAGGATAGGTAGATTCATACAGAAAGTCCAGATAGTTATGGACATTAATAGAATGAATAAAAACCACCTCGATAATGGATAATGAAATTCAGAAAGTGATTAAGTATGATTTGGGAACTTCTATATAGTTTCATCATCATCATAACATATTAGTAAATACATGTGTTGATGATAAATATATTTTTAACACTATATAATAACCTGGTGAATATCTATATATATTAGTGGATCTTCATTATCATGTTGTGGGGACTGATAAAAGTGAAAATGTATGTAATAAACGTAACGTGTTTTATAAATAATTTGATGATGAAAATCATGAATATATGAATGTTGTGTAAAATATTAAAAATATCCCTTTCAATTAAATCCATCCTACATTCCATACCTATATGGAATTATGTATGAATTAATATTTATGAAATTGTAAATATTATAAGATTCATTTACTGAAGATATTGTCCGTGATTCATTTAATGAGTAAAATTAGATTATTGAGAATATTGGACTCAATTATATGAAGATGCATCCACAAAAAATGATTTTACAATATATTAGAATGGAAATTAATATAATGAAGATTGTATATGTTGTTTGAATTGTGGATAGAAGTTAATAAATAATAAAAAAATTACGAATCAATGTACTACCATGAATAAGTAGAAAAAATATAACCCATTGGAATATTTTACAATACTTCCTATAAATGCATAATTTCAAAAAAAAATTGTATAAATTTTTGAACAGATGAAATAACATGATTTAGATAAAAAAGAAACGATTGACATGTGATATTTAATATATTTTAAATCATTTAAGACCATCAATTTATAACATATATATTTTTCTTTTGATCTTAAAAATATTTGTTTTGTATTAATAATTAATGAATTCAACCCATGTATATAAGGACCCGGCCATAAACCTCACTTAATATTGAATTAAATGAATAATTCACATTGGGGATCCTTTCAGGTTTAGAGTTTTAGAGAACTATATCATAACTATTGCATCTCAAAAGATTACACAATAGACACTTCTACAAAGTTTCCATTTTTTTACAAAACATGAACTCTTAAAAAAAGAGTCGTGTCTAGTTCCAAGTTTAAGACAGAGTGACTTTTCCATGATCCCATCCTTGACCCAATTCTACATTATGACCTGCGAAAAACATTTCAAAAAATCTTGGGGTGAGCATAAAAAGCTCAGTAAGTGATACACAAAGAAGGAAAATTGTCAGTTTTTCAAAACATCATGTAAACCAAGAATACTATATCAATGTAATACTTTCCACCTTTAAGAAGTAGTAAATACTCATCATTGGATAAAATATCATTACATACCCTTTTGTAACCAAAATATTACCATAAAACTCATATAAAGAACACATAACATATAAAGGTAACTTGGGACATAAACATATTTAAATGGAATAACCATACGGTCGTCATCCACACATATCACTACATGGAATGGCCATACGGCCGACTTCCATACCCAATGCATTGGAGGTTATAACGTAACCACCCATCCTGGTATTCAAGGAACCACCAGTCATTTGGTTTATCATGTAACCACCCGTGAAATGTCCAAGTACCATTATAAAATCATAACACATAAAACAATTATAAAGGAAAGAAAACATTTCCACATTTCATTCACAATATATCATTCAAATATATTGACATAAAAAATCCATTATCAAAATTATTTTCAACACAAAAATACATAAAAGATTATATGGTATATATTTACTTTTTAAAATATTACGGCTTGTTGAGGAAGCCAAAGATCAAATAATACTCGTGTTGGCGGAAATGTCATTTTCATCGCGTACGTTAAAAAATGAACATACCTTTTATCATTTAGTAAAACACTTCGTATATAAAAGATTCATTTTGAATAAAAGTAGAAGTAAAAGGGGTTTATATAGTGTATAAAAGAATGTCTTTTATTAGAACAAAATATTCCTCAATGAAAAGAAATTGAGACGAAGTCCCATACCTCGTGTCCTACTTTACTCGATCGCTCTTTAATCTCCTGAATAATAAACTATTGTTAATTTCTACTTGATTAAAACCCTTTTTCAAACTTATTATTCCTTTTATATCACGTATTTCCATGTTAAAGAAACTATGTAATCATTTAAGTTAATAATATTTGTTTTGTCAATATTTGGTTCTTAAGTCGAAAATGGACTTCTTACAATTACATGTTGTTTATTTAGAGAAATATCCATTATATCCAGAATTATATTCATGATGTAGATATAATATATATCATATATATCCAGTATATAATTGCATTTATAATATTACATAACATTTAGAGGTAAGAAATGAAATGAACCGTTCATGGACACGGTAAGCCGTACGTACGCATGAACGCTACTTTCAATTCAATTTCGTATTAAATGGAATGAAATCATAATGATATAGAGGTATGTAAAAATTCTAGTATAATATCATATGTAATACCATTAACTCCATCCTTTATACATCCCACATATGGCATTAATGAATGAAATCACTTTGAGGGGGCGGTAGATTGCACTTCCTAAAATGAAGATATTGTGTTTACCCATAATGGAAACCATAATGGTATGCCACAAACGAAAAATACAGAAGCATATGGAAAAAATAAAAATAATATATATCATATATAAATATAGTGACATCTTAATGGCCACCATGAAAGGTGATAGAAGAATATTTAATAATCATCGTTTCGTGAGGCAGAAATTCTCCATCCACAGAAAGAGTATGTTCTTTAACCATTAGACGAAGGTGTGAGTAAGTGTAGCTCGAATCCTTCTCATGAAAAAAATCTAGTATATTTTAGATACTGGTGTTTTTACAAAATAAAGTAATAAAAATATTTTAGGTTGTTGGAGAAGCAAAATAATACATAAGGACATTAGAGAAGACTTTACCTTTAAATCGGGTAACTCCCTTTGGATTGAACCAAAAGGGTTCTTTGAAGAGCATTATTCATAATGTAATTCTATAGGATGAGGGGAGAGATATGGAGAGATTAAATGAGTAGATTTTGGTCGAGTCAATGGCTTGAGAAGTGTGGGTAAGGTGGAAGAGGTGGGGGCCTTTTATTAGAGGGAGGAGGGGCACTCTTGGAATGTTATAAAATGTTACTTAATTATAAAATGTTTCATTAGGATTTTAAATGTCCCAAAAGTATTTATTTTGAGGATAAGGTGATAAGGGTTTTAAATCCATCCATCCAATAGGTTTTGGACAAGTGTATGTCTTAGATTTTACCTTACCTTTTCATTTTATTTAAATCATTCTTTAAGGAGGTAATCGTTGTATCATCATAGTGTCATAAATAAATTTATTTATTTAATGTCTAAAAATTATAAAAAAAATTATCATGATGTAGGAAATCTTTTTATATTTATAATTAATATTTATAGTCAAATATATGACTTGTATAACCCAATGTAAAAATTGGTTTAGTAAAACAATACATGTTTGTGACATTTTTATTTTTACTTTAAATAAAATGTATTAATGTCATTATCTTACCCAAGTTGCTCCATGGGGTCCCAAAAATTGACCCATGGTCTGTAATGGTCGAGAATGACTCATAAAATAAGTATAGGACAAGTGTAAAGGTAGTTTCATATTATTATAACATTATATTTACCTTAAATTACAGTAATTATCTTTAATCACAATTAATAAAACTTAAAAGTTACTATTCACCAAAATTTATTTACATCCCACTGGAAAAAAAATTACATCATAATGACAACCATGTATTTCAAATTTTGGAAATTCAAATCACAGAGGTGTTAATTTTTTATTTAAATGAATAAAAAACAGTTTTTTAACTACCACTTAGTGGTTTCAATATTCATCAAAAATTGAATTTTTTCAGAGAAATACAAAAAATTCACCCTGAGCTATATTAAATATTCCGAATAAAAAAATGATTTATATATTACCTAATTAAAAGAATATATGTAGAATTAATTAATTTAATAATTAATTCTCATTGTCAAAACAAATAGTGTGTTTTTATGAAACAATGTATATCAAAAGATTGACATTTGTTTATGTCTAATTTCAAAGTGAAATTAATTCCAATGTCCACCATTGGATTAAATGGTAAAAATATATTATAATTACTCTTTAAAACCAATTAAAATTATAATCTAACCATATAAATGAATTATATTTAAAGGCGGTTTTGAATTAAAATGCAGCATTTTTCATTATTCACTAAAAATGAACATTATCAAAAAAGTACCAACACTTTACACAAAGTAAATTTTGATATCCCAATTATAAATAAAGATTTTATTTGGTCCAATAGAATGTATAAGAGTGACCAAAACTATATTTAAAGAGGGTTCACCATCAAAAGGTGATAAATCGACCATTTAGTGAATATTAGAGTATTTATGCTTAGATTTGAATTATTTTCATATTTTAATCCTTTATCTCTTATTGGATAAACGTAGAAACATTTAACAAATATATATAATAATATTTTAGTTATTTATATTCATTTATTCCAATACAACAGCTACGTGTTTTCTACCATTTGAAATAATATTATTATATTATTAGTGTGCAACGCAAGATTTCAAAAAAAAACTCGTTGTTGCGTATCGGGTACGCTATCGAACATAGCAACCCCATTAAAGGAAAATTAATATTTAATTAACAAATATTAATAAATATGAAATTATCTTATTCTTTATTTACCGGGGATGTTACATCCTTCCCCCCTTTTGGGAATTGCGTCCTTGCAATTTTATTCACTTATCAAAATAAGTGGTGGTATTTACCCCTCATAGCATTTTCAGATTCCCATGTTGCCTCTTCAACCATATGGTTTTTCCATAAAACATTCACCTAATAAATTTACTTTATTTTGAAACACTTGCTCTCTTCAATCATCAATTTGTACTGGTTGTTCTTCATAAGTGATATTCTCCTCCAACTGAACTACCTCTGGGCTCAAAACATGAGATGGATCTGGCATTTACTTCCTTAACATTGAAACATGAAAAACACTGTGTACTTGGAAAAAACATGGAGGTAATGCCACTCTGTATGAAACTGATCCAACATTCTCCAGGATTTCATATGGGCCAATGAACCTCGGACTCAACTTCCCCTTCTTACCAAAATGAATCACACTTTTCCATGGAGAAACTTTGAGAAAGACATGATCACCAACCTCAAAAGATAAATCCTTCATCCAGTTATCTGCATAACTTTTATGCCTGCTTTAAGATGTTCTCATGTGTTTCTGAATCAACTAAACCTTTTCTGCCATCTCTTCTACTAATTCTGGTCCCGTCAGCTTTCTTTCCCCTAATTCATCCCAAAAAGCGGGAGTTCGACACCATTTTCCATATAATGCCTCAAATGGAGCCATATGTAAAGTGGAATGAAAACTGTGGTTATAAGAAAATTCAACAAAAGAAAGATGCTGGTCCCATAATCCCTGGTAATCCATCGTGCAAGCACGTAACATATCCTCTATGGTCCTAATGGTTCATTTTGACTTCCCATCTGATTGCAGATGAAAAGATGTACTAATATTTAATTCAGTACCCAATGACTACTGAAGGCCCTTCCAAAAGTTTGAAGTAAACCTGGGATCACGATCAGATAAAATGGAGAGGGGAACTCCAGGAAACCTTACTATCTCATTAAGATACATTCGATAAAGATGATCTAGAGAGAATGTATCTCGAATAGAAAGGAAATGAGAAGATTTAGTCAATCAATCTATAATAACCCAGATTGCATTATTACATCGAGATGTCTTTGGTAATCCCACAAAGAAGTCCATGGATATATTTTCCCATTTCCACTCTGGAACCGATAATAACAGAAGCAACCCTTTTGGTAACTCTTTCTCTACTTTAACCTGCTGACAAGTCAAACACTTCATAGTAAAATCAGCAATATCACTTTTCATTCCATCCCACCAGTAATACTTCCGCAGATCTCTGTACATCTTAGTACTTCCAGGATGAACTGAAAATGGGTAACTATGGGCCTCACATAACAACTCATTCTTTAACTATGAATCAGAAGGCACACATAATCTCTTCCAAAACCTCAAAACACAATAATTATCAATGTTAAATTCTACAAACATACCCTTCTGAACATGCTCTACCTTTTTCTGCAACCCACTGTCTTTTTTCTGCGCTTGCTTAATTCTGTCTGATAGAGATGATCTCACTGAAACATGAAACAAAACAAAAAACATTCTGCACCAATGACTTTTATGCCAATGTTCATCAAATAAAAAACCAATGGATCTCATTCCAAACGTGGCATAGTTAATGACGCATTACTTTTTCAACTCAAACCATCAGCCACTTTATTTTCTTTTCCCATATGGTAATGAATTGTAAAATCATAATCCTTGATTAATTTCAGCCATCTTCTATACCTCATGTTCAATTATTTTTAAGTGAATATATTCTTTAAACTATTGTGATCGGTATATATTTCACACTTTACTCCATAAAAATGATGCCTCCAAATTTTATAGCAAAAACAACAGTAGATAATTCAAAATCATGTGTAGGGTAATTTAACTCCTGAGTTTTCAACTGACGTGAAGCATAATAAATTACCTAATCATTCTGCATAAGGACACAACCATGTCCCTTCAACGAAGCATCACTGTAGATAATAGACACACCATTTCTGGAAGGAAGTGCCAAAACTGGAGCAATCACAAATATTCTTTTCAATTCCTGAAACCAATCATTACATTCTATTGTCCAAATAAACTTAACACCTTTTCGAGTTAACTTAGTCATTGGACTAGATAACTATGAAAACTTTTCAACAAACCTTTGATAATAACCCTCCAAACCAAGAAAATAATGAATCTCAGTTACATTTGTGGGGCATGGCCATTCTTCAACAACCTTTGTTTTTACAGGGTCAACAGTTATGCAATTTTTTGAAACAATGTGACCAAGGAAATAAATTTGTTGTAACCAAAACTACCCTTGATGAATTTACCATACAGTTTTTTTTCATTTAAGGAGTGCAAGATAACCCTTAAATGACTTTCATGATCCTGTTTACTTTTAGAAAACACCATTGTATCATCAGTAAACTCAACCACCATTTATGATGTGATTCAACTAATCCATCACTGCAGTAAAATGCTCAATTCTGATTCTGACCATCTCTGGATGATGATTTGAAAGGTCATTCTCCTCTGTATGCCTTCCCAGAAGAGCTTCATTGTTTAATTTAGGAAAAATCATTCTTAACACATACATGTCTTAGGTGAAGCAACATGGTAATCTATAAATTCTATATCATTTCAATATTACCATAGATTAATTTAGGGACATAAATTTTAACAATTTTTCTAACTCTTAAAGTTGTCTAAACTGACCTCTGATACCAACTATAAGGACCCAGCCTTAAACCTCACTTTATATTGAATTAAATGAATAATTCACATTGAGGATCATTTCAGGTTTAGAGTTTTAGAGAATTAGATCATAACTATTTCATCTCAAAAGATAACACGGTAGACACTTCTACAGTGTTTCATTTTTTTACAAACCATGAACTCTTAAAAAAGAGTCATATCTAGTTCCATGTTTAAGATAACATTAATTTTCCTTGATCCCATCCTTGACCCAATTCTACATTATAACTTGTGAAAAAAATTTCAAAAAAACTTGGGGTGAGCATAAAAAGCTCAGTAAGGGATACACAACGAAAGAAAACTATTAGTTTTTCAAAACAACAAGTAAACTAGGAATACTTTATCAAAGTAATACTTTTTACCTTTAAGAAGTAGTAAATACTCATCACTAGATAAAATATCATCACATACCCTTGTGTAACCAAAATATTACCATAATACCCATATAATGAACACATAACATATAAAGGTAACTTGGGACATAAACAAACTTAAATGGAATTACCATACGGTCGACTTGCACATATATCACTACATTGAATAGCCATACAACTGACTTCCATACCCAATTCATTGGAGGTTATAACGTAACCACACATCCTGGTATTCACGACACCACCAGTCATTTGGTTTATCATGTAACCACCCGTCAAATGTCCAATACAATTATAAAATCATAACAGATAAAACAATTATAAAGGAAAGAAAACATTTCCACATTTCAAGCACAATATATCACTCAAATATATTTACATAACAAATCCATTATCAAAACCATTTTCAATACCAAAATACATAAATGAGTATATGGTATTTATTTACTTTTAAAAATATTATGGCTTGTTGAGGAAGCCAAAGATAAAATAATACTCACAGCGGTGGAAAGGTCGTTGTCACTGCGTACGTTAAAAAACATACCTTTTTTATTTTAGTGAAACGCTTCATATATAAAAGATTAATGTTGAATAAAAGTTGAAGTCAAATTGGTTTAGACAGCATATAAAATAATGCCTTGTATTAGAACAAAATATACCTCAATTAATGGAGATTCAGACAAAGTCCCATACCTCATGTCTGACTTGACTCGATCGCTCATTAATCACCTGAATAATAAACTAGTGTTAATTTATACTTGATTAATAACCCTTTTAAAGATTATTATTCCTTTTATATCACTTATTTCCATGTTATAAACATTATGTAATCATTTAAGTTAATAATGTTCGTTTTGACGATATTTGGTTCTTAAGTCAAAAATGGACTTCTTATAATTACATGTTGTTCATGTGGGGAAATATCCATTATATCCAGAATTATATTCATGATGTATATATCATATATATCATATATATCTAGTATATACATGCATTTATAATATTATATAACATTTATAGGTAAGAAATGAAATGAATCATTCATGGAGACAGTAAGTCGTACCTACGCGTAAATGCTACTTTGATTTCTATATCGTATTTAATGGAATAAAATCATAATGATATAGAGGAATATTAGAATTACAGTATAATATAATATGTAATACCATTAACTCCTTCCTTTATACGTCCCACATATGGAATTAACGAATCAAATCACTTTGAGGGGGCGGTAGTCCGCACTTCCTAAAATAAAGATATCGCATTTACCCATAATGGAAAGCATAAATGTATGCCCTAAATGAAAAATACAGAAGTATATGGAAAAAATAAACATAATATATATCATATATAAATATAGTGACATCTTAATGGCCACCATGAAAGGTGTTAGAAGAATATTGAACAATCATCGTTTCGTGAGGCAGAAATTCGTCATCCACAGAAACATTATGATCTTTAACCAGTAGACGGAGGTGTGTGTAAGTGTAGCTCGAATCCTTCTCATAACAACATCCTAGTAAATTTAAGATACTAGTTTTTTACAACATTATTGAATAAAAAGAGTTTAGGGGTTGGAGAATAAAAATAGAACATAAGAACATTAAAGAAGACTTTTCCTTTAAATCGGGTAACTTCCTTTGGTTTGAACCAAAAGGTTTCTTTGAAGAGTTTTCTGCCTAAGGTAAGGCTTATAGGATGAGGAGAGAGATGTGGAGAGATAAAATGTGCAGATTTTGTTCATTCCAAAGGATTTAGAGGTGTGGGTAAGGTGGTAGAGGAGGGGGCCTTTTATAAGAGGGAGGAGGGGCACTCTTGGAATGTTATAAAATGTAACTTTTTAATAAAATGTTTTTTTTTCAGATTTTAAAGCTCCCACAATTATATATTTTGAGGATAAGGTGATAAGGGTTCGAAATAAAACCATCCAATAGGTTTTGGACAAGTTTATGTCTTAGATTTTACCTTATCAATTCATTTTATTTAAATCATTCATTAATGAGGTAATCACTACATCATTATGGTGTCATAAATAATTTTATTTATTTAATGTATAAAAATTATAAAAAAATATCAGGATGTAGGAAATTTATTTATATTTATAATGAATATTTATAGTAAAAAATATAACTTGTATACCCCCATGTAGAAATTGTTTTATTAAAACAATACATGTTTGTGACATTTTTATTTTTACTTTAAATAAAATGTATTAATGTCATTATCATACCCAACTGGCTCCATGGGGTCCGAAAAATCGACCCATGGTTTTTAATGGTCGTCCATGACTCATCCAATAAGTGTATGACAAGTTTAAAGGTAGTTTCATATTATTATAACATTATATTTACCTTAAATTGCACTAATTACCTTTAATCGCGATTAATAAAACATAAATGTTACTATTCGCCAAAAATTATTTTCAACCCATTGAACCACATTTAACATCCTAATGACAACCATGTATGTCAGATTTTGGAAATTCAAATCACAGAGGTGGTAAAGTTTCATTTAAACGAAAAAAATTTGTTTTTTAACTACCACTTAGTGGTTTCACTATTCATCAAAAATTGATGTTTTTCAGAAAAAATACCAAAAATTAACCCTAAGCTATATTCGATATTCCGAATTAAAAAATGATGTCTATTTTACATAATTCAAATCATATAAGTAGCATTAATTAATTTAATAATTAACTCCTGTTTTCAAAACAAATAGATTGTTTTTTAGAAATAATATATATCAAAAGATTGACATTTGTTTATGTCCAATTTCAAAGTGAAATTAATTCCAATGTCCACCATTGGATTAAATGGTAAAAATATATTCTAATTACTCTTTAAAACCAATTAAAATTTAATTTAACCATATAAATGAATTAGATTAAAAGGCGGATTTGAATTAAAATGCAGCATTTTTCACTATTCACTAAAAATGAACTTTATTCGAAAGGTACCAAAACTTTACACAAAGTAAATTTTGATGTCCCAATAATAAAAAAGGATTTTATTTGGTCCAATATAATTTATAAGAGTGACCAAAACTATATTTAATGAGGGTTCACCATCAAAAGGTGATAAATCGACCTTTTAGTGAATATTAGAGTATTTATACTTAAAATTGAATTCTTTTCTTATTTTAAGCCTTTATCATTTATTGGATAATCATAAAAACATTTAAAATATATATATAATCATATTTTAGTTATTTCTATTCATTCCCAGCAATACAACGGCTATGTGTTAACCACCATTTGAAATAATATTATTATATTATTAGTGTGCAACACAAGATTTCAAAGAAACTCGTTGTTGCATATCAGTTACGCTATCGAACATAGCAACCACTTAAAATTAAAATTAATATTTAATTCTCAAATATTAATAAATATGAAAATATCTTATTCTTTATTTACTTGGGATGTTACAATGTGAATATTTATTTTACAATTATATCATATATTGATAGTTTTTTAATACATTATAATTTACCACCCTAGATGTGTATGTAAAAAATTTATTCATCATATCAATGATCATTCATTAAATTAAAATGAATAGAAGTAATAATAATGTTTATATTTATACTCTTATCTAAGAATTATAAATTTATTATAATGGTGTTGTGGAATCATAGGATGAATATATCGAAAAAATATATTCAAAACGCATATATCTTGAATGTGGACCACTAGTGACAATCAAGTATTATGAGAAAAAATTGGTTAGAACACTTGCACTAGTTGGGAATGTCCAGTTTTTAACTGTAAACATGATTCTAAAAGTTTACATTATATTAAAAAATGGTGTTTCATGTGTCATCATATATTAATTTATGTGTCTCATAAATTTCATTATATGATGTTGGTATTCAAATAAAAATTAGAAATGAGGCCTTTCCTAAATTGTTAATATGGATCAAAAATAATTGAATAAATAATATATATTTAAATATAATCCATGAATTTTTTTAGTTATATAGAATTTAAAAGTGATTTTTCATTTAATTAAATTCAATAGGAATGAAACTATAGCATCAACAATTATATTTTTCAATATTTAATATTAATAATTTCATTTGTAAAATCATAATATTGATGTTATCCACACTATGATTAATATGATTGATAATTTTATTTCAACATTGATTAATAAATAGGGGAATATAAGGGGCATATAAATGATAACAAATTCTTAAAATAAATGAATATAAATCATTTTTATGGTACTGTAAGAATGGGATGTACCCTATAGTTTTCATTTTAATTGAAAATCAAGTAAAAATTTAATTTCTATGAATATTAAAGAATGTGGTTGTTCCTTCATGACATTAAATAATATTTTAATATTCATTAAATAAAATCATCATTTTCAGGAATTGGAAAATAAAAACATGAAAATATTAATTCAAAAGATTCTGACTTTTTAGATGTGGAAATTTTTACTCAAAAAAATTGGTGTAGTTATAATCTAGTTTTATTCTTTATTCAGATATAATATTAAATAACTTTAAAAACATTAATCATTAAAAACTATAAAATAATTTCATGGATGTTTTCTAAATTGGGTATGATATTTTTCCAATAATTTTTCAATGTGAAGATTCATTTGTCTATTAATGTTTCCAAAGAAGCTAAAATTAGTATACTCATGGAATATCAATGAGTATAACCCATGGGGAGGAATGCTATTTTTTCATTCATCTAATGAATTCAAATTTTCCATGATATTACCCATAATTATTATTATGTTAATTCATTATCTATTACAATTTGGTAAAATTAACATTTGAAGTCATTTGTGAAAAATAAATCTCAACTAGAAGGCACTAATATTGATTGTCACCTAGTTGAAGAGTATTTATCCATTTTTTGAAATATTTGTATATTAAAGATATGAGATTCAATTGAGTCATAGATGTCGGTGATAACATATGTAATTATTTATCCTATAGTAAATCATCAATTTTAAAAAATTTGTATCATTTAGTGGGAAAATTATTCCCATTTCCACTAATATATTGTTTGTTATGAAATTAACATAGATATGTGGTATTCAATAGGGATATAGTTAAACTATATATAACATAACTCATGATACAAATTAAGTGATAAATTCATAGTTTAACTTATGAGATATAGATACCAATTTTTTTACAAATAAATTGTTGACTCGTTCAAATTTCATGAATGTTCATCATTAAATAAATGTTCTTTATATCTAGATAATTGGATTATATAAGTAATAATATTAAAAATATATTTGCATAAATATTCAATAGTGTTAATGATGTATTTAAATTATTCAGATCAAGGTCCTTTGATGTTGAAAATTAGTTTTACATCTATTAATATTTTTTGCATCAATTTTTTATATATGACGCCAATAAATTCATAAAAACCAAAAAAGTGGTATATTTACAATTTCAAATTAAGGGTACCTTACAAATTTGGATGAAATTATCATGTTAAATTATAATGGAAAATTTACATTTTCATTATTCAAATTCACGTGGATCAATATTCAAAGGGGAATATTTAAAGATTCATTATAATTTATTTCATTTAATTTATATCTATTAATTGATACTAGTGAGAACAATAGACATAATCAATATATATTTTACTCGACATTAAAATTGTAATATTATTTTAACGATGAAATAAAATAAGGGTGATGTATTTATTTCCATAGGAAACTATGAGAGATGTATAATATAAGTGATAAAACTAAAGTATATTTTGTTAGTAAAAAACATCTATATGTTTTAAAAATTTATACTAGTCCAATACATTCAATTTTCATTATGTTGTCGGAGTTTGGGAGACATATTGGTTAATGGTGTAATAAAGACAAAATTAAAGATAACATTTCAACTATAATCCTTTTTCACAGCATGGCCATGTATTTTTCATCATGATTGGTTGGTAAGGGGATATTATTTGATGTATTCTGGTGTGTATAACCATTATAAATAGAGTTGGGGCATGAGGATTTGTGTTCTGGCGTTGGTATTCTTCTTTGATATTTTTCTGTACCTGTGTTTTTTGGTATTTGTTCTTTTTTTTGATTAGTTGTGTTGTGAAACAGAGTATTGGGTTTCACTATAGAGGATTAGACATGAAATATTGGTTACTCTCATGATAATGATATAGAAATATATATTGGAATGGTAGCCTTTAATATGTCATGGATTTAGTTTTTGGGAATGTTGGTTTCAATTTGGATGTATGAGTTTTCACAATGATTAATGGGGAATGTAGTGTAGTGGTCACCACTAAACATTTAACTTCTCTGTTTTAATAAAATTTATATGGTTTTGGCCTCCTGATATTAGTTGAGATCACTTCAGGATTATCTATTTGAGGAAACAATATATTGTCCAAAAACCAATTTCAACATGATCGGATGTCTCTGTTTTTTTAATAAAAATTTTATTGCACTGTATAATTACTCTTATTTCGTTTATCATCCTTCAAACCCTTGGCCTTATTTCCCTTGAATTTCGGAACTTTTGGTTATTTTCTGGTAGATTTGGACCCTCGGATTAATTTGATCAGTCTCATATGTTCTATTTTTTTATCTATTATTTTCCTTTATTCCTTTATTTTTAGTGTTTCATGAAGAAATTATGTTATAATTATTACTTTTCTATTGGTAAATTTTATAGGTGTTTTAGGGGATTCAGGTGAGTTTGGGGTTGTTTTTTCGATGTTATATCATCATTATCATGTTGTAGTTATTGAATATTCATTTAAGCTATGGTATTCAAGATTTCCCTTTTAACTAAATTTTAAAATGAATAATTATCATGTGTATTATTTCTATGTGGGGATGATTATAATTATCCAAATCAAGAAAATGAATTCGGCTAATTGAAATTGTATGTAATATGTGATTCACATGTGTTTTAAAGTATTTCATTTTTTTCCTACGTATTTTTACACATTCATTGATATATACTACTATGATAATAATTATTTTCAAACATTTTCATTTATTTCATCTTCATAATTGGTTAATTACTTATAGATGGTTACAAAATAGAAGAAATGGAATTTTGGAATATACTATTTTTATATTTATTCTGGAATTATTGAGTATAAATGAAGTGTGTATAAAGAATAATGTTTTACAATAATTTTTGGTGTTTAATTTTATTAGTTGATGAATTAATGTGTTTATTATTATTTTGGATTTAATTAGAATTTTGTAATTTTTTGACCATAGTAATGTTTTGGAATGATTGATATGGGAAGAAATTGATAGATTTGGTAAAATGGTGGAATTATTGTTGTTGTTTTTGGCATGAGATATTATGGTTTCTTGTGTTGAAATTTGGAAAAAATATAAATTGTGATGAATTAATAAAAATTTCATTGATATGGTTATGATGAAATGATTGGTTTTTATATATACTGAATATATGGGTGGTCAATGAAGGAATTAATTTCATAGAGAATATTGGAAATAAAATACTTAAGTATAAAATATTTATAGCTATATCAAATCATGGTCAATTGAATATATTTATCATGGGTAATAGATATCTAAAAATTGGTAATAATATAATAAAATGGGAGATTTTGTTTATTATGTGGAAAATGTTTTGTGTTCGTGTGGTTAGTTTGTGTTCTAGTTAGTCATGGCAGTGGGTATTGGGGTGTGGTGGTGGGGATAAAGTGATTGGTTTATGACATAGAAATAAATTCCATGTATCTATGATTAAACCCTTAGTATGGGATACTATATACTATTATATTGTAGAATTTATAATTACTTTTAGACAACACGACCCGATTTGGGTAATGCGACCATTGTCCCTATGAGATTTTGGGTCCATGGTGTTTTCCCCAAAATCCCAGATAAAAAAGATATAGATGGACACGTACACCCCCTTTCTACCCTTATTTCTAAATATATTATTGGAAATGATGAATTAGTACTAAAATAAATTTATTTATTGGTTGTAATGGATTGAGGTTATGGAACACACACACACCCATATATATATTTGCCTATATGTTTGTTTAATTTCCTTACTATTATATAATTGTGATGTGGATATATAATGGGGGAATACATTGAAGGAGTAGGTAGTAATGTAGATATTATTCATGATTTCATACCCTTCCACTGAGAGGATGTGATAATATAGTGGATATTCAATTATGTGGTTTGGTTTGTGATATGTACAGCCTGATGGATCTTGCAATGACACTATGGGAAAATTGGTGTAACTACATTTTAATATGTTTTTCATTATTCATAATCAATAATTATTACACTCAAAAAAATTCCCCAGTAAATAGGAGTTGATCAACAGATATGATACCAACCATTGATTATTCCTGAAATATTAAAATATAAAATAATATAATAAAATATGATTTACATGGTTTAAATATGTGGTGTAATCCTACTCCTTTCAATGTTTTACTCTTTATCGATACACATATTTTTTATCACTATTAATTTTACATAATCACAAGCGTTTCTCTATGTTACTAACAATGGTTTAGTGGGTATCATCAAAACCCCTTACGCACGTATCATCTAATTCATTTTATATTTAATAGAAGTTTTTATACTTCTACCACTAGTTCTTCAATGGATCCCTTCAAAATTCTAAAAAATATAAACCTTATCTTTGGATGTTATTTATTTAATTGGAAATAGATATTCTTCCTCAAGAAATATATTTTAAACATAATACACTATATAGACATTTTTTATATAGAATAACTCTTTTTCATCTTCTCAGATACACTTTTATATTGATCAATGTTATTTTATTCACACATATAGTTTCAACAATAAAATATTTAATAGAAACAACTAGGGAATCCCCTGATTATCTCCTTATAGTTTTTTCCTACTTATTTTATAGATATTTAGGCTTTATGTTGATAATTTGATGAAGGATCTATGTACTTATTATTCTTTTTCATCATTGAAAATTATATTTTATTCTTAATAATACCAATATAAAAGATTCATTAAACTTATTATAATTTTTGCTGATTTCTATCAGTTCTTCCTATATCAAATGATCACTTCCATTTTTATTGATTTTTTCTATATTTATATATATATAATTATTGAAAAAATGAATATTTTTCCCCAATAAAATAAAAAACACTATTATTTAAATAGTTAAATTTTCATAATTTCAATATTCATCTAATACTAAATCCATAAATTTATATAATTATTCCCAACGACTTAATGTTTTATGATTCCTATGATTTTTTAATTACCACTATGAAAATTACCTAAAATCCACTCCCTAAAAACATTCCACATCTGTTTGAAAAATATATAGAATGTCCATGTCAAAGAAATGTGATATGGAAAACAACTAGTGCCATGCAACTCATTTGTAGTGTGAATCCTTCATATCTAATTTCCTTTCATTTATCTTTAACACAGTGTCTTCAATCACCCTAAATAGTCATTGTGATATTTTTATCATTAAAATCACAACATTAGAATCATCATATATATTTTAAATGTATCCTAGAAAATCATAGAAAATTTTTATTTTTAAATTGGTCCATAAATACTCACTATCCTTATTGGTTAGTCCTTGGAAATCAGAAAAATAATTGGATGTTGCTTATGTAAATCATAAATCCATAAAGACCCCATTAGATTCATCCATACATGCTTGGAAAATTACTCTTACATACATGATGAATCATCTCATTGATCCCAACATGTATATGATAATTCATACTTATGTGGGTCTCCATAATCATACACACATACTATAATAACTTGAATGGAATCCAATATAATGGTAAAAATTGAAAAAATTTCTCTATTTATTAAATTTTAAAAAACTAAAATTATTCATATATTAATAAAACATATTTTTCGTTGTGTATGAGATTTAGATGACTTTTCTCTTTTTGAAAAAAAAAATTATCTAAACACAAAACAATCACATTATGGTATTACAGGATACATCTTCTTATATCCACAACTTTTAATGCTTTTGGTTGAAGAATATGGAATGAAACTATCTTATTAAGTTGATTCCTAATGTTAAGAGATGAGGAACAAATTCACCCATGCATGAAAATCCATGCACCTGGGGTTGAAGACAAAAAGGGTGATTTATTTTGGTTATAAGTGGAATGCATCATTAAAATTTGTAATGTTACATGAAATTGAATCCCACATTAGAACTGTATTAGGGATGGATCCACTTAATAATACTCTGCAAACTTAATGCCTTATAATCAATTCTCTTATGCCTCAAAAATCAATGTGGGCCATTGTGGCTTCTCCCATAGTTCTTCCTCCAACTCCTTAGAACCAACCCATGATCTCCATAGGTTTTGAAATCACATACAACATCATAACTCACAAAGTCACACAATCTAATGCAAGAATATTTTTTCCTAAGTAAATACCAGTTCATTAGCAGGAAATCTACTCATGCAAAAGTATGAAAATAACACAAATGTATAGGTCTTTTTCATATTATCAGTATATATAAAAATCCTAGAAGTGACTTAATATATTTTCTAGGATTTTATGAATATTATAATTTATTTTTTAAATCTTATCAACTTTAATTTATAAAAAACACAAAATTTAGATTTTAAATTTTCTATTATTATCTTTTGAACAAATCAACATTTAATCTTATCAACGCCTCAAAATTTTTCATTTCAAATCTCTCAAACATTATTCATATATTTTAAATTCACATATTATTTATATATGTATGGATATGTACTTTTTAATTATCTGGTTAACTCCATCCACCATCCATGATAATCTCTTCTTCAACAGATATTAACATCATCTTTCATACTAAGGTAACCATAATTATTGAACATAAGGAAACCCATTAAAAAACAACCTTCAATACCCTTCATTGGACTTGTAATTAATACACTTAAATACCATTTATTAAATGTGTGTGCATTATATCCTTTTAATCTTCCCCTTATCGAGTACGAATACAATGATGTTTGTGGGGATAAAATCATCAACTATCATCAAAAAAACATCTCCTTACATGTCTAATTTATAATTCTTATAAAATAAATATAAAATAATAATTGGAATGACAAGTTAAATTAAGTATAAAACTGTTAATAAATAACTATAATTTTACATTGGATTCCCCATGTGTAAAACTATAGCAGGTAATAAAATAAACCAAATCAATATATAATTTTAAAACATGTGATACAATGAAAAAATCATTTTTGGGGATGTAAATAAAGATATATCAAGAACCGTTCTACATACACTCATCTCAACAAGACCATAAAAAATTGATGTTCATTAAGTATTACCTCTCATTTTTGTTTTCTTACAGAATAATCAATTCTCCCACATATATGATAAAACCAATAGAAAGTTGGAAGTGTGATGTGAATAGATTATAATCCGATTATCTAAGGGAAGTCTAGATTTCATGATCACTATATATTAATTATTTTAATGGTCCTACTCATTATTTATTTCTAACACATTTAGACATCATGAAATTTTAATCACTCCATGATGGATATTTATATAATACCATTCAAAGTATATTCAATAATCATTATAATGAATCCAAATTATTCCCATTTATAAATCAATTTTCATTAAAATTAAATCATGATTTCAATCACATCATCTCAACAAAAAAACTAGATAATTGAATCATATTTATAATGTATCAGTATTTAAAAATCATCCTTGAATCCTCTTAAAACTCTCATTGTGATGTCATAATTTAAAAGTACATTTCTCCCCATAAATATTGGGACCTTATTTTTATATCCAAGGGTTGGAGAGAATACACACATAATTTTTAAATGAAATTACCTTAATCACCATACCTAAATCATATTTTTAATTCAAGGGAATGTTCTAATAGCATCCCAAAATAATATAAACTATTATCCTCCTAAAATGGAAACTCAAATCATATTTATCAAAGTGGGTATCCATTATTAAGTAGGTTTCAAGATTTTCTCGGCTGAGAATCCACCAGTATATATTAATTCAATCTTCTGAAAAATATGTAATAGTGATTCTATCTTTATACTTTAATTTTTTTGTCAATCTTTTATATATTAATCACATTATTATCTCACTATCAATTCCTCTCATTTAATGAACAAAAACACCATAGAAATGATAATTTAATAATGTGTAACTCCATATTTTTTAATAGGAATTCCAAGGTTGAGAATTTTTTCTCATCTAGGTACCTTCTTTATTTCCATCATTCTATGTTTTCCCCATGCCTATGCATAACATTTTCAATTCCTTCCTTACATTGGGAATCATGAAACTCTTCATGATTTCAACTTAATTATATGTTATGTTCGCATTTTTAATAATAAAATAAAGTAAATTAATCTCATTTCTGCAAAATTTACTTTTAATAATAAGTCATCTTGTGTTGGAAACATGGTTAAGTAGTTTGAGGAAAAATATCCAACCATACTACATCTCTCATGTAGTTCTTCCAACATAATTGGTTTTTCATTTGTTAATATCTGGACATGAGATATAACTAATACTGATATAATTACATCATTACCTTTATCACGATAATTTTCTTGTGCTTTCCAAATTTTGTTATACATTTCTAGTTTAGCTGTCCAAACAATAAAAATATTTTTTTACGGTTGATCTACCTAATATGAATGTCTATATAGATTATTGAGAATATTTTTCACTAAGAAATACAATTTATATATTATATATACTTAAAATAATTTGATATATAAATCTATGGAACGTTTTTATATTTACAAGGTGTTTCTTCTCTTTCCAAAAAAACTATCCTTTATTTTTTATATTGTCCTCATTTTAACATCAATGACTTAAAATAGTATCCTTCATTCATAATTTTTTTTGATGTTTCTGTAACATTATACCTCAGTGTACATGGTATTATTTCTTTTTATAATTGTTTATACTTTATTTTTTATCTGCATCATTTATATATCTAAGAACCATAATGATTTAATATTTCCTAATATTTTCATAAAATTTGACGCATGGTTATAGTATATAGGTTATTTGTTTTTAGACATGCCATCTTCTCAGACATTCTCTCCCCTTACTATAGGATTTCCTTCTATTGCAGGATCATGACTATTATTATATAAATACGATGACTTGATCCCAATCCTATAAAAATTCCAAAAATAAATAAATATCCATTATTTTATTCTTAGGAGTGCATGATATTCAAAATTTCCTGATTTGGATGATCCTTAGTTTTTGATGTTTTTAGATTTATTTTTTATTTTTTAAGTGATCCACTTCTACAAAACATTATTATATACAACCTTGAAATAGTGGTATGAATCTCATTAGATTTCCTAATATACAATTTAAATATTTTAATTTTTACCATACACAATTTAGACAAACTAATTTAGTGAAATCATTTGATTTTTGTTTGGATATAAATTTTTCTTTAGTTCTTTTTTAGGATTGATCATTAAATGATATCAATATATTTTTACCCTCGGTTGGTAAATTTTTAGTGTAATAATCTCCCATGGATCTTTTTGTGGTAGTGTCACTTCTTCTCACATATTGTTTGGAATACATTTCTTGTGTTGTTTCAAGACTTTCAATTTTTATCTAAATCCCAGGATTCTTCATATTGATATAATTCTTCCCATCCAAAATAAATATTATTTTATTTAAAATAATTTTTTTATTCTTTTAATTTAATCATATAACACTTTGAATTTGTCTTGTGAAATTATATTATGATCCTTGACACATTTTTATTTAATATCAAATTATGAATTATTGAAATCTATAGTATATTGGTGGTCATGTTTTGATGAATGGATTACATCTATAAAAATTCCTTCACCAAATTCATTCTTATAAAACATCATTTACAATTCATCTTCAACTAGAGGTATATATTCATATCTATGAAATAAAGTTTCCTCTTGATCATTAATAACACTCATGTTGTTTTTAACTATCATAAACTTCATTGACAAAGAAGTTTCCATTTCATTAGAGTTTTCATTCATTTGTTCTTATTCATCAAGGACCCCATTAAAAAAGGGATTTAGGATATTACTTCATCATGTAATTTCTTAACATTATCATTGTTTTAAAATAAGAAATAACCAACAATTTTAAAAGACATATAATCTTTGGATTAATTATAACATGATATTCATTCTTAAAAAAGATCAGTGTCAAAAAAATTAAGGCATGAAAACTTAAAACTTTTATCAGCATCAATAATAACATGATCCTTATTTTATTTTGATATTTTTATCAATTTTTTATCTATTGATTCTTCTTCTTTTCCAAGGATCTGGATAAAAACATAATGTATTCTTCAATAGGGATATAGATTAAGTCTTCCAACTCAGTCAATTAATAATTCAGTTCTAATATTAACATTATAATGTGCTTGTAAAAAGACTAGTTAAATTTTAGATCCAACCATTGGTGAACAAATATTTTCATTGATACAGATTATAGAGACTACTAGATAATGTTGGGACACAATGAGGTTTGTGAATCTGTGCACCCAAATTTTACAAACCATTTTATTCCTTCTTAATAAACCCTCATTACACACAATGGAATTCCCTGGTTGACAAGAATTTATCAATCAATGTATACTCAACACAGACATTTTTATAAAATTTAAATATATATATATATATGAAAAATGACATAAAATTTTTACATGGTTTATCCTCGATGTGAGAACCCACTCCTTGCCATTATAGATGTATTTTCAAGGCATGGAATTTATTATCACTATAAATTAGTAGTGATCACAAATGAATTACTAATTCACTCAAAATGGTTGGGATGGTATAATACAAATACCATAGGTGGGAATCATCCATTTCTTTTTATGTTTAATAGTGTAGTTTATAAAAGTACCACCATTTCTTAAAACGTACTATTTTAACTCTTAAAAACATCTCCCATTTGGATTCAGATGTCGATATATTAATAAATAATGGAGTGTTCTTCCCCATGAAATAGATATTCAATATTTATGATTTTATAGATGAGATTATATGCAAGTTGGTTATATTATATCATATCAAACATTTTTTGTATATTGATGAAAATTATTTTCTCCCAATAAATGATCTCGATAACAAGATCATTAGCAGTAGAAGCAAGGTTGGTCCCTTATTGTCTTTATCTTCTTCCCTACTACTTATTTAACATATATTGTTCTTTTAAGTCAATAATAGGTTGAATGTTATTTTTTACTTATTCTTCTTATTCCATGATGGTTGTTTTTATTATTCTTATAACAAAAGATAAGTACTCTCATAACTTATTCAATCACTTTTTGTTTATATTATACATGTGCCAAAGGATCAGTCCCCTTTCTTATATTTTCTCTATCTTAACCTACTTATATAATCACCAATGTAGTGAATATTAATTTACTACTTAGATAAGGAAAATTCTTTATTACAGTAGTGGGATTTCTATAAATTTAAAAATAATTCAAAATAGTGTTAATAAATTTATCATTCTATTCCTAATGTTTTGTATTGTTCTGATTCATGTGATTTTTAAAATACCATAGCTCACAGTAAACAAAATCTTGTAATTTAAAAACCATACACATTAGAATGAAAAATGTATCATCATTTTTTATGATAATAAAAACTCTTTATAAAATAAATTTAGATAATTTAAACATGAATATTATTATTTCAATAACAAATGTTTAAATATATTTTTTGAGTTGTTTTTTATGGGAAAAAAAGTTAATACCTTGGAATATTATATTGAATATTTTTAGAGTTTGGTGTTGATATAGAATGGGATTATAAGGAAAATAGAGCCTCAATGAATAAGTAATAACAATTTTAAATACACTATATTATTTTTTTTATATTTTTACCAAAATATTAAATATCTATGAAATGGTGGGTCATTTGAGAAATCTGATACTAGCATCAGGCTTGGGGTGAAGGGTTTACCTGAGGTGAGACATAATATTTTTATGCGTCGTGTGGTTGGTAAGATCTCAAGTGAGGATAACATAATTAATATTTTTGTATATTATTTTTTGGAAATAATTTAATACCTTCCAAAAAATGAATTGTATGAGAAATCCTATACCACTGTTAAATCTGAGATGCGGGATTTACACAATATGGGGCATTACTATTATAGGAATTGGGCATCTAGTCAGATCTAACATATTATTTAGTTAATTAATATTTTTATTATTATTTTAATTCAAAAAAAATGAATTTTAATATTCATCATCTACCCTAAATATGTGTAATCAGAATATTTTATGCACAATGCGAATTAAAACCTTTAGATTTATGAATTTTTTACCCTATAAATATAGAAAAACTATAATATGGTGAAGATAATGTCTCAGTAATAAATCATAGGTTGAATATATGATTTAAATCAAGTATTATTTTTAAAATTAATGAACATGTAACCTTGGGGTTTTCAAATTACCCTACAATTTAGATATGGTTCATTATGTAACACGTCAAGTCTGAGATACCTTGGAAGTGACTTCTGTGTATTTGGTGGAAGTCCCTTCGTCATTCCTCTTCATTTTGAACCAAGAGATGCATAGTAGTGTGCATGGTTGTCCCCAAGTGTACCTCTCCCATGTATGTGAATGAAACCTTGATGAACCTTGATCATTGATGATTCATCCTTTATAAAAATAACATCATGAAGATGTGTTCTCACTATTTTGGTTTTCACTATAGCTATCAAACCACATCAGGCCCTTTATCCTTATTGTTGAGTTTTATGACTTTTACATAGGAAATTCCTTACATTTTTTGGATTATTACATACTATTCCTAAATATGATTCATGCATAGTCATATTTGATGACCGTGAATGAATATGATCACATGTGGATCTGTGTTGCCTTCAGAACCTTAAGTGACACTTATTCTTAGGAGTGCATTGTAGCTTTTTTTTCATGTTCGATGTTGATCACATGTATTGTTTTTGTCATTACTTATGATGAAATGTTATGTATTCTCATGTATGAAACCATGAAATGTGTGATTTTGTGGTATTCCTCTAGAAAAACAAGCTAGGAGGACCATTGTGAAATGTTTATCCATTATAGGGGGATTTGAACAACATGTGATGATGGGGAGGAGGGACCATTTCCTAAGGAATGGATATGATGATTCCTCGTGGATTCCATGTGATTCACTTGATGCATACTGTAACACCCCAAGCTTCCACGGTACGTTTTCCCTTAGAGTAATGCAATAGCGTGTGTGGTACGCAACCTCGAGTTCAAACACACCACAACTAATTAAACTAGACGTTATGAATAGTAATACCAACTTTTTGAAATTTTATAAATTTTGTCTCCCAAAATGGACTTCATTTTTCGATTTCGAGTATCGAATTTAAACTAAGGTGAAGGTTTGGTAATTTTTAGATAACTTTTATATTTTAGTGAAAATTAATAAATTTTAATTCAAAACAACCTTTTTAATCAATATAATTAATAGCTATTTATTATGAATATGATTGGTTTTAAGGTAAAATTAGAATATAATTTTACCATTTTATCCAATAGTGGTCAATATAATTAATTTCACTTTGAAATTGGACATAAACAATTGACTATCTTTTGATTGATATTGTTTCTTAAAAACACGTTATTTGTTTTGCCAACGGGAATTAATTATAAAATTAATTAATGCAACATATATGTTTGTAATTTTGTAAAATAGACATCATTTTTGAATTCGTAATATCAATTATAGCTTAGGGTGAATTTTTTGTATTTTTCTGAAAAACATCATTTTTTGATGAATAGTGAAACCACTAAGTTGTAGTTAAAAAACTGAATTTTTTATAAAACATAATTTTACTTCTTCTGTGAATGGAATTTCAAAATTTTGACAGACACAGTTGATATCAGTAAGTAAAATGTGGTTCAATGAGATGAAAATAATTTTTGGTGAATAGTAACTTTTTACTTTTATTTACCAGGGTTAAATGTAAATAGAGTAATTAAGGGTAAAAATGATATTAATATTACCCTAACACATGTCCTAATTCTATTGGACAAGTTTATCTTGACCAAAAACAACCTTAGGAATGAAATATTATCATTTAGGTCCACTTGGATTAGATTAGGAAAATTATTATTATTTAATTCAAAGAAGAGTTAAAAGAGTTAAAAACAATGTTTAATTACTAAAACATTTTTAATATAGGGTTATACATATCATAAATTCGATTTTAAGAATTAATTAGAAAGATAAAAAGATTTCCTACATAATGATATTTTATTTATAATTTTTAGACATTAAATAATCTAATTTATTTATGACACAATGGTGATGCAGTAATTACCATAATATTAATAAATTAAGATAATTGATATTATAAATAACCAACTAAATATAATTTGAGCCTTTTTATGAATTACACTAATTTTATAGGTTAATATGACAGGTTATTATTTATTTAATTAACTTTGTTCGAACTTATCATTCTGTTATAATTTTCACAAAAATCAATTACCAAATAGTGTCAAAATTGAAATAAAATAATATTTTAAACAAATATTATAACATTAATTGATATTCTAATGCTAAAAACCTTAGGTTCGGACAAATGAATTAGATAAGGATATATATATTAATAATGAACCACTTGGGGTTCTCGTGGATGTTTATATAAGGTTTATTAAACATATTATATAAAAATACAAAGAGACATAGTAAAAGTGAAACTAATTAACTAAGAGTTAATATTAAAAGATAAGGTTAATGTAGTGACCCAAACATGTCTAAATCTTATTGTATGAGTTGTGTTTGACCCATCACAACCTTAACCTTGAAATAAATCACTTTGGAGCCATTCAGAACTGGATATTATTTTATTATAAAATAATATTTCTAGCTTTTCCTAAGGTGCCCCTCACCCCTCTTTAAAAGGGCACTCACCCTTCTCTCAATCTCACACCTTCAAAGCCTTTTGGTTCGGCTAAACCATGCCCAAATACTCTCTCAACTTCTCTCCCTTCATCCTAGAAGCCCTCATTTAGTCAGAAAGCCATCCTATGGAGTCCAATTGATCAAATCAAAAAAAAAGAACCCAAAGAAGAGGTAACGTTTTCACCACCCTCTTTCAAGTTCCATTCTTCTTCCAGTTCCTCTTTGTTTATTATTTCCATTCTAAAATAATAAAATTAGAATCTTCTATATACGGTGATGTTATTATAAATATGGAAAAACCATATTCAGTATTCAACCCATCATTTGAATGACATGTCACCATACGTGCGTACGTACGGCTTACCGTCTCCACGTCGTGGTGTAATTTTTTTTCAATATATTATTATTTAGTTGGGTATAATAAAGATGTGTAATTCAAGAAAATAATAAATATATCATGATAATGATTCTTTATATATGACATAAAATCCAGTTATATATAATTTTAATATCAAAAGAATGATATTATCGCTCGTGTGTACGTACAGACTACCGTCTCCACGAACGCGATGAGATTCATTCCCCATCATAACCATTCAAGTCTAATTCTCATTTGATGATTAAAAATAATGTTTAAGGACTTGATATCATTCTGGATATGAGTAATATACCTCCCATCCATAAGAATATGGATCACATAATGAATAATATAAAGGAAAACGAATTCGTTAACAACGGAAACGATAATAATACTAAGATATTATTAACAAATAAATGTTAAAAGATCATATATGATATCTCAATAATGTATATGATTCTTGTATAATTTAATAAAAATTATTTCACCATTATATAGTAGGTTAACATACCATCTACTAAGGAAAATTTCAAGGTAAGGTTTTACATCACAATCTCTTCCTTATCCGGGGTTGTTTATACGTATTTATCTACCGGTACCTCGTTATCATCCACATCCATGTTTCATAAAAATATCTTTCAAAACATTTTTAATATTTAATAAAAAATGGTTTAAATTCATTTATACCCTTAAATGTTTTTTCAAGGAATATTTCCATTGTTTTCCAAACAAGGTACTTTTTGACCATTTTGACAAATTTTAGGTAAGAATGTTTTTTTAACTTATACAGCGGATGCGGCTATTTTACGCCGTTATAAAATCGTCGAAGCTTACCTTAAAAGATATAATAATATTTTCAAATTAAAATGTTTTAATTTATTATTATGTGACTTTTAAATGATTTCAAAATTGAGATATTTTTCTCAAATAGTGTTGATTTCATCTATGTCATCATCCTTTGATGGATTTTATGCTTATTTGAAGTTGATTCATTATGATACAAAACTTCCATATTGTATTGAAGGTTTTGTGGTATGTTTGACTGTAGATGTTTTATTTTTATACCATTCATTGTATATTAATAAAGTATTGACATTTCTTATACTAGTTTTAATATGAATGTTTATGTAAAGTTTAAACCTGTTCATATGTGGAATACATTGGACTTAATAAGTGACGGGTGGAGCCCGCTATAGCTCCTCGATGCATCGGTAGGTCTCATGAGACTAACTAGTGTCTTGGAATGAGGCCTTGACAAAATTTTATTTGTAGTCTTGGCACGAAGCCTTGGATACATGGTTATGATAGTCTGACATTATGCATTCCATCATTATGAAAGTGGTTATTGATATTGCATGTGATTATTCGATTAGTATAATATCCATGTGAATAAGTAAATGGCATTATTTCATTTAATATTTGCCAAATTATGCTAATGTACAAGTTTAAAAGGATTTTGTTTTAGTTATACATTGCCTTAAATGTTTATGATTATTTATGAAATTTTTCGCTATATTGATATCCTTACTGAGAATTTGAGCTCACCCCTTTCAATGTTTTATTTTTCCAGGATGTGAAGAAGTAATTTATGAATGACATATAGGGATAGTATGAGGGGATATGAAGAAAATATTTTTTTGTAGTTTTCATTACTTTATGATGTAATGTAAGACGTATGAATATATCTATTGTTTCCAAGGCTACTAAACCAATCCGTCTTTCGATATTTAATCCTTTTTGATCATGCCAATTATGTAATAATGCACTGACTCTGGGTAAATGGGTTCGGGGCATTACAGTTGGTATCAGAGGAAGTTTAGTATAAACCTTGGAAGCCAGATTTAGATAAACTCTAATTAGATCACATAGCCCTAAGATAGACTTTGATGATTAGTATAGAAGAACTTCCTAGAATTATGGTATTGTGGAGATTTTGTGAGTTTTCTGAGCAATACATCCCTTTCTGGATACGAGCATGTAGAGGTAGCTTTGGCACAGATATGCCTAGTAGTGAAAACTCCGACAAGGAGTTTCGGGCTTGACCCGGGGTATCCTGGTACACGACAACGGGCCTTGCTGCACTCTTGGTTATGACACTCTCGAGGGGATATGCTTAGGATAGTTCTAATTTTCATTACAAACCATCATGAAGGATTTATGAGTATATACATCCTCAAAAAAGACATTTTTATGATTATAGATTATATCCATAAACTGTTTAATTCATGTTAAGTGTTTTACAAGTTTGGTATTAGGTATTTCTATTCATAAACTAATCTAATGTATGCCACTATTTAGAAATGGTGCCCAGTAGAAGGAATGAGAACTCCAGCAATAAATATGATCCAAAGATTAAGAAGGATCATATCTTTGAGGGTCTTAAGCCAAAATTAAGAAGGGAAATAGTATCCCATGTACTCTCATCATATGAAGAAATAATATCATGTGTTAAGAAGATATGTAAAGAATTCTCTCAGTCCTATGGATTTGAAGGGATGAAAGAGAAGAGAATGATGGAAGAGAGAAGGATGGATAATGGGAAAAAGGGAAAGAAGGATTTTCCCATAAGTGATAATTGTGTAAAGAATCACCTCGGTAAATTCCTGAAGGGAATGGGAGTTTGTTATAAGTGTGGAGAAAAAGGACACAAAGTACGTGACTGCAAGGATAAGAAAAAGGTTTCAAATGTGCAATGCTTCATCTGTAAGGAGTTGGGACACTACTCGAATCAATGTCCTAGTCATCAGAGTATACCACAAATGATGCTATTGGATAATAATCAAGTTATGATACTACCACATATGAAGAGGAATGAGTAGTGTTCTTATGTTGTTATTAAAGAATTATGTCATTTCAGTGTTGTGTCGATGATGTTCCAGTTATATGAATTATGGGAATAAATAAGCATTGTACTGCAGTACAATTTCAGAGAGGATTTGAGATTATATGGTACTATGAAAAGTGACTCAACAGCAAGTTAAACATTTTTTTGAAAATACATGGTTAAAAGAAAGGTATTCCTTAATATGGTCCTGATACTGAGATAGTAATGGTTGATTTGGATAAATTATATCGGATATTCATGACAACCTTGGACCTGATTAATGGTTTGTTTATTTCATTATTGTTGGAGTATTCAATGTTTATGGATATAAGGAATATATCTAGTATTCTATAAGTAATAAGGGAGCATGAATGTAATCAATAAGGATTTATTGTAATTCAGGGTGTTGTCGTGTTTTAAAAGAATACAAGATGAAGGTATTCACATGTTATTACATGAAAAAAAGGATCTTCATTGTGTTTAAATTTATTATAAATTTTGTACTGTGAGTTTGGATAGTAGTATTTTGGAAAAGTCTAAAGGTTGGAATGGATTAAGTTTTAAAGGTTATTTTTGGATTTTTATAAAAGGACAACACGCACACTGTGTGACATCCCGTCGCGTCAGACAAAGCTGCGGGAATCGAACCCACAACCATAGTTCGATTGGGATTTACCGCCTTCCACTGGACTACGTGAAGTCCATGGATTGTATAATGTTGATTTTTTAAGGGTCTGATATGTCAATTATAAATTAATTATATTTGGGACCCTATATGATTAGGATAAATAGAGTATTTTTGAGTTGTATTATGTTTTGGAGTGAAAGATGAGTTTGTGGTTGAAATTTATTAATGGATAAAACTCCAATTATAAAGTAATTATATCTGGTTATGGTTTTATCCAATCTCATAAATAAATTCCTCAACATTAAGAAAAGAAACTTACAAAAAAAACACTGTCCTAGATAATACCTTAGATCATAACAAATTTATGGCATTGTGATTGTTGGCCTTTTCATAGTCATGTTCTCTACCACTCTCCATTAGATATTGATGGTTTGATTTCTCTTACATATCCATTCTTTCTTACATGGAACCCTAGTATGCGTTATTTTTGGTAACCTTCATACTTACCACTTTTTATTTTAAATAGAGGCCTCAGTAATCCATTTTCTGATGTGGGTTTTCCACAAAGGTATTTTCGATTTTCAACCTTTTATTTTTGAGGAACATTTTCAAATTGTGAGGATGCAATTTATTGACGGAGGGGAGAATGTAACACTCCAAGCTTCCATGGTACGTTTCCCTTAGAGTAATTCAATAGCATGTGTTGTACGCAACCTCGAGTTCTAACAAACCACAACTAATTAAACTAGCCGTTATGAATAGTAATACCTACTTTTTGAAATTTTATAAAATTTATATCTCAAAATGGACTTCATTTTTAGATTTTGAGTATCGAATTTATCTTAAGGTGAAAGTTTGGTAATTTTTAGATAAATTTTATATTTTAGTGAAAATTACTAAATTTTAATTAAAAACCAACTTTTTAATCAAAATAATTAATAGTGGTATATTATGAAATTTATTGGTTTTAAGGTATAATTATAATAAAATTTTACCATTTTATCCAATGGTGGTCATTAGAATTAATTTCACTTTGAAATTGGACATAAACAATTGACAATCTTTTGATTGATATTGTGTCTTACAAACACGCTATTTGTTTTGACAATGGGAATTAATTATAAAATTAATTAATGAAACTTATATGTTGGGCATTTTATAAAATAGACATCATTTTTGAATTTGGAATATCAATTATATCTTAGGGTTATTTTTTGGTATTTTTCTGAAAAACATCATTTTTTGATGAATAGTGAAACCACTAAGTAGTAGTTAAAAAACTGAATTTTTCATAAAACATTATTTTACCGCTTTTGCGAATAAAATTTCAAAAATCCGAGAGACACGGTTGATATCAGTAAGTAAAATGTGGTTCAATGAGATAAAAATAATTTTTGGTGAATAGTATCTTTTTATTTTTATTTACCACAGTTAAAATTAAATAGGGTAATTCAGGGAAAAAATGATATTAATATTACCCTAACACATGTCCTAATAATATTTGACAATTGTATCTCGACCAAAAACAACCTTAGGAATAAAATACTATCATTTAGGTCCACTTTGATTAGATTAGGACATTTATTATTATTTAATTCAAAGAAGAGTTAAAAGAGTTAAAATCAACGTTTAATAATTAAAACATTTTTAATATATAGTTATAAATAATATAAATTCGAGTGTAAATATTTATTAGAAAGATAAAAAGATTTCCTATATAATTATAATTTATTTATAATTTTTATACCTTAAATATCATAATTTATTAATGACACAGTGGTGATGCAGTAATTACCATAATAGTGAAAAATTAAGATAATTGATATTATTAATACCCAAATAAATATAATTTGAGAATTTTTATGAATTAAACTAATTTTCTAGCTTAATATGACATGTTATTATTTATTTAATTATCTTTTTTCGAACTTATTATTCTGTTATTATTTTCACAAAAATCAATTACCAAGTATTGTCAAAATTGATATAAAATAATGTTTTAAACAAATATTATATTATTAATTGATATTCTATTCCTAAAAATCTAAGGTTCGGCCAAATTTCATAGATAAAGATATATATATTAATAATTTACCACTTGGGGTTCTCTTGGATGTTTATAGTTAGTTTATTAACCATATAATATAAAAATACAAAGAGACATAGTAAAACTGAAACTAATTAACTAAGAGTTAATACTTAAAAATAAGGTTAATTTAGTGACCCAAACATGTCTAAATCTTATTGGATGAGTTTTTTGTTACCCATCCCCACCATAGCCTTGAAATAAATCACTTTGGAGCCATTATAAAATGAATATGAATTTATTATAAAATAATATTTCTAGCTCTTCCTAAGGTGCCCCTCACCCCTCTTATAAAAGGGCACTCCCCCTTCTCTCAATCTCACACCTTAAAAGCCTTTTGGTTCGGCCAACCCCTACCCAAATACTCTATCAACTTATCTCCTGTCATCCTAGAATCCATCCTTTAGTCATAATTCCATCCTAAGGAGTCCTTTTGATCAAATCAAAAGGAAGAACCCAAAGAAAAGGTAACGTTTTCACCACCCTCTTTCAAGTTCCTTTCTTCTTCCACTTCCTCTTTGTTTATTATTTCAAATCTAAAATAATAACTCAAGTATCTTCTATATTATGTGATGTTATTATATATATGGAACAAACATATTCAGTATTCTACCCATCATTTTAATGACATGTCACCATACATGTGTACGTACGACTTACCGTCTCCACGTCGTGGTATAATTGTTATTCAATATATTATTATTTAGATGGGTATAATAATGATGTTTAATTAAAGTAAATAATAAATATAAAATGATAATTATTCTTCATATATGATATACCATCCAATTATATATTATTTTAATATCAAAAGAATGATATTATCGCTCGGGCGTACGTACGGACTACCGTCTCCACGAACGCGATGAGATTCATTCCCCATCATAACCATTCAAGTCTAATTCTCATTTGATGATTAAAAATAATGTTTAAGGACGTGATATCATTCTATATATGAATAATAGACATCCCATCCATAAGAATATGGCTCACATAATGAAGAATATAATGGAAAACGAATCCGTTAACACCCGAAACGATAATAATACTAAGATTTTATTAACAAATAAACGTTAAAAGATCATATATGATATCATATTAATATATATGATTATTTTAAAATTTAATAAAAATTATTTCACCATTATACAGGATTTTAACATACCATTGAATAAGGAATCGTTCAATGTAAGGGTTTACTTCACAATCCTTTTCTTATCCGAGGTTGTTTATATGTATTTATCTGCTGGGACCTCGTCATCATCCACATCCATGTATCTTAAAAATGTCTTTCAAAAACATTTTTACTATTAAATAAAAAATGAGTTAAAGACATTAATACCCTTATACGTTTTTGAATGGAATCTTTCCATAATTTCCCAAACAAGGTACATTTTGACCTTTTGAAAAATTTAAGTTAAGAATGTTTTTTTAACTTATACAGCGGATGCAGCTATTTTATGCCGTTATAAAATCGTTGAAACTTCCCTTACAAGATATAAGAATATTTTAAAATTAAAATGTTTTATTTTATTATTATGTGACTTTTAAATTATTTAAAAAAGATGATATTTCTCTCAAACAGTTTTGATTTCATCTATGTCAACATCCTTTGATAGATTTTAAGCTTATTTGAAGTTGATTCATTATGATAAAAATCTCCCATATTGTATTGATGTTTTTGTGGTATATTTGAGAGTGGATGTGTTATTTTTATATCATTCAGGGTTTTGAATAATGTATTGACATTTCATATACTAGTTTTAATACGAATGTTTATGTAATGTTTAAACCTGTTCATATGAGAAATGCATTGGACTTAATAAGTGACGGGTGGAGCCCGCTATAGCTCCTTGATGCATCGGTAGGTCTCATGAGACAATCTAGTGTCTTGGAACGAGGCCTTGACAAAATTTTATTTGTAGTCTTGGCATGAGGCCTTGGCTACGTAGTTAATATAGTCTGTCATTATGCATTACGTCATTATGAAAGTGGTTATTGATAATGAGTATGATTATACGATTAGTAGAATATCCATGTGAATAAGTAAATGGAATTACTTAATTTAATCTTTGCCATATTATGCTGATGTTCAAGTTTAAAAGTATTTTGTTTTAGTTATACATTGTCTTCAATGTTTATGGTTATTTATGAAATTTTCTGCTATGTTGTTATACTTACTGAGCATCTGAGCTCACCCATTTCAATGTTTTATTTTTCTAGGATGTGGTGAAGTAATTTATGAATGACCTGTAGGGATATTATGAGGGGATATGATGAAAAGATGTTGTTGTTGTTTTCTTTACATTATGATATAATGTAAGACTTATGAATATATCTAGAGTTTCCAAGGCTACTAAACCAATCGGTTTTTCGATATTTGATCCTTTGTGATCAAGCCAATTATGTAATAATGCACCAACTCTGGGTAACTGGGGTCAGGGCATTACACATACTGGATTCCAAATGGTATGTTCTTGATGCCTATTGAATTTTTAGTAGCTCCCTATGCCTAGGGAATGCTGAGAGCGTGACATATTATATACATAGTGTATGTTGGGTTTCATGATCACTTGAAATCGAGTTGAATGATTTATGAGCATCATGTCTACTATATGTTACTTATGATGCCTTGATTAACCTTATAGTATGGATATGAAGTAGGTGTGGAAGTTTGTTTGTGGAAGCGGGTTAGAACACGACCCCTCGGTTTTTGATTGTGTGTTACTATACCTGTTACTCATTTATAATTTTTTTGTAATACACTTTATTAATTGGGAACATATAGTTAAGGATGCATTGGTGGTGTCCTACTGAATCTTGTAAACATAACCTAAAAAGTAATTTCGATTCACTTGAATATTTCATGAAGCATTTGGTGAAGGGAAAGGGCCATGTGATATATGGCTGAGCAATAGAGTGTGAGATATTAGTGGACCAGAGATGACTCTAGAGGACCCAAAGTATATATATTTACTTATTAACTGCTTATTATACTGGGTTTTCCTACCACATTGTGAGATACTTTATTTTATGACATGTTTTCCATATTTAGCATTCTTCGTACTTAATCTGATTATTTATTATTATTATTTTGTCGATTTTGATCCTAATACACGATACTATGGGTATAGTCTCCCCACTGATAGATATAAACCCTCATTGCTAGTGGGAGGCCTCTTGTGTATGGGTATGTGCCCATGAGGTCAAGTGACCTTCTGGTTTGGACCTGGTGGTTACAGTAAGGATGTTAAAAATTGGTATCAGAGGATCGGGATTCACTAACTTGTTCTTATATTTGTATTGGGATGGGACAGACTATACAAGAGATAGGACAGTTGCGACTCAGGTTGGGGAACTATGACATTTCCTATCTATCATAATTTAATAAATCTATATGTTTCCATAATGTGGTGTAGTTAGGTTTTTCTATTATCATTGATTAAATTCAACTTTGGTGGTAAAAATGATGTTTATATGCAATTTATAGGATTTTGGGTGTCTTCATTCAGCATTACTACGCACGTTGTTTCACATGACATAAATATAAGAGATGTTTTGATTCATCATCGTTAATTAATTAAATGTATTGATTTGATCAATATTTTTAGGATAGTTTCTCTTCAAGTGATATATATTTGTTCTATATTGTTGTAATATATTGTTACTCGTGTAAATTAGATAAACTAAACATGTTGTTATACTCATGTATATATGATGATTGTGACTAATAAGCAGGGACATAAAGTATGGGTAGTGCTAGGTGGATTATACCATTGGTTAATGGTATAATTTTAGGGGAGCATTGTGTGATCCCATAGATTATATAAGGCATTTTTTATATTCAAAATGTTATTATTATTTCAGTAATTTCCCCTCAGAGACGTTTGATGGGACCTCCAACTGTGGAACACCATGATACTCCATTGACATTACCTATAATACATGGGGACATCCCCCAACATGATCATATAATGAAAGAGTTGATTCATGCTATTGATTCCATTTAGGTGGGAATGTTTTGAATACTGAATGTTAAATCTGGCTCCACCTAGTGATCCCTGATTTGCCATGCCCAATATTTCCCGCTCTGTTACCCTCAGGCATTCCAGGGTATTGTTGGTCTGTAAGATGTAAATAATTAGATATAAATTATTGGAATCATACTTGAGTTGGTCTAGACTCTTGAAGAGGTTCGTGTGATCCAAGTGGCCCTCAGGTTCCATGGACCCTCTAAGAGGTGGTGGACTACCATGAGTCAATCATGTACATGAGACGGTCTTACTTGAGTGACCTTCAAGGAGTTGTTTCTTTTGTAGTATTTCCAAAATGATAAATCTAGATTGTTCCAAGGAGTTCGAGGAATTAATATTGTGTTCTACATATTTTTCTACATACTCTACATGATTTATGTAGTTTTTTTCTTTGATCCTTTGTTATCTAGGAATGTGGTGCATAAGGATTGTATGTTAGAGAAAGGCCTACTATAGAATCTCATATATCTGGTTAGGGGCCTTGACCTATCAGTGTATACATAGATCTTTTGAAAGGCATTGAACTTTGGCAAGATTCAGATGGATCCTCTATATAAAAAATGTAATTTAGCTACATTTTTTTGTAATGATTTAAAAAAAATATCAGTAATTTTTAAATTTTGTAAAAAAATTATTTAAATGTCACAATTTTAGCATTGTTTCTTGGAAAATGTCCATAATGTTGTGTGGTTTCCAAAAAATGTCTTTAATTTAGCAATTTTTCATGAAAATGATTCTAATCACTACTACAACCTGCGCCTTTATCAGTGCTAAAAACCATCATTAACTGCGCTAGAAAAGCGCTGTTAATTCCGGCGTAGATAAAGGGGGGTCCCCTTTATCAGCGCGCGGTGGAGCGCTGATAAAGGTCAACTATATCAGTGCTTCTCGGAGCACTGATACAGGTTCCTTTATCAGCGCTCTTTTAGCGCTGTTAAAGGTTTCCTTTATCAGCGCTTTTTTAGCACTGATAAAGGGCCCAACACCTGCACCTAAAAAACAGTACCTGCACACCTGCACACCAGAATACCTGCACAAAGTAGCACATGCACACCTGCACACCATAGCACCCACACCCAATATTTTGACTGACAACGGTATATACATTTACTTAACATCATGAATACAAAAAAAACGCATTGCTATATACATTTCAAAAATTGTTTTACAAGGTTACATTTAGAATTATTCAACAACAGTTATAAACATTAATGTTTCATCATTTGATATCCGTGATCCGCTCTCGATGGTATTTGTTGCCGAACAAAGCATCCGAACTAAAGGAAAAAAATCACCTATATAAGAAAACAAATATTATGTTAGTAATGCAATAATGAAAGAAATTAAAACAGAATATGAAATAATACATTAATATTGAAATGTGAAACTAAAATATTAAATTTTAAACTCAAAAGTTTTCATTTTCATAACAATGAAAGGGAATATTGTAAAATCAATATGTTTTTGATTGATTTATCTCATTTAATAAATACTGATTCTTTATCTAATGAAAAGCTTTACTGGTCACACCGTGAGTCGGATTGAGTTGAGGTCGATTCGTACACGTCACAAATGACTCGTGGATCGTTTTTCTAAAGTTTCAAAACAATCTGAAGGAGTTTTCTCGGTTTGGCGTATGTCATTGGTGTTGTTTTCCAATGTTTATCTCATTTTCAAACTGATATCAGACACTTTTATCCATACCGGTCACACCGTGTGTCGGATTGAGGTGCGGTCGATTCGTACGCGTCACAAATGACTCGTGGATCGTTGTACTAAAGTATAAAAACAATACGAATGCGTTTGCTCGGTTTGGCGTATGTCATTGGTGTTGTTTTCCAAAGTTCATGTCATTTTCAAACTGATATCAGATAATTTTAGCCATACCGGTCACACCGTGCGTCGGATTGAGGTGTAGTCAATTCGTACGCATCACAAATGACTCGTGGATCGTTTTCCTAAAGTATCAAAACAATCTGAAGGCGTTTTCTCAGTTTGGCGTATGTCATTGGTGTTGTTTTCCAAAGTTTCATGTCATTTTCAAACTAATATCAGACAATTTTAACCATACCGGTCACACCGTGCGTCGGATTGAGGTGTGGTCGATTCGTACGCCTCAGAAATGACTCGTGGATCGTTGTCCTAAAGTATCAAAACAATCCGAATGCGTTTGCTCAGTTTGGCGTATGTCATTGGTGTTGTTTTCCAAAGTTTATCTCATTTTCAAACTGATATCAGACACTTTTAGCCATACCGGTCACACCATGCGTCGGATTGAGGTGGGGTCGATTTTTACGCATCAAAAATGACTCGTGGATCGTTGTCCTAAAGTATCAAAACAATCTGAATGCGTTTACTTGGTTGGGCGTATGTCATTGGTGTTGTTTTCCAAAGTTCATGTCATTTTCAAACTGATATCAGACAATTTTAGCCATACCGGTCACACCGTGCGTCGGATTGAGGTGAGGTTGATTCTTACGCATCACTAATGACTCGTGGATCGTTGCCCTAAAGTATCAAAACAATCCGAACGTGTTTGCTCGGTTTGGCGTATGTCATTCGTGTTGTTTTCCAAAGTTCATGTCATTTTCAAACTGACATCAGACAATTTTAGCCATACCGGTCACACCGTGCGTCGGATTGAGGTGTGGTCGATTCGTACGTGTCACAAATGACTCGTGGATCGTTTTCCTAAAGTATTAAAACAATCCGAAGGTGTTTTCTTGGTTTGGCTTATGTCATTGGTGTTGTTTTCCAAAGTTGATCTCAATTTGAAACTGATATCAGACACTTTTAGCCATACCGGTCACACCGTGCGTCGGATTGAGGTTCGGTCGATTCGTACACGTCACAAATGACTCTTGGATCGTTTTCCTAAAGTATAAAAACAATCCGAAGGCGTTTGCTCAGTTTGGCGTATGTCATTGGTGTTGTTTTCCAAAGTTCATCTCATTTTCAAACTGATATCAGACACTTCTAGCCATACCGGTCACACCGTGTGTCGGATTGAGGTGCGGTCGATTCGTACGCGTCACAAATGAATCATGGATCGTTTTCCTAAAGTATCAAAACAATCCGAACGCGTTTTCTCAGTTTGGCGTATGTCATTGGTGTTGTTTTCCAAAGTTCATGTCATTTTCAAACTGATATCAGACAATTTTAGCCATACCGGTCACACCATGTGTCGGATTGAGGTTCGGTCGATTCGTACGCGTCAAAAATGACTCGTGGATCGTTTTCCTAAAGTATCAAAACAATCCGAACGCGTTTTCTTGGTTTGGTGTATGTCATTGGTGTTGTTTTTCAAAGTTCATGTCATTTTCAAACTGATATCAGAAAATTTTAGCCATACCGGTCACACCGTGCGTCAGAATGAGGTGTGGTTGATTCGTACGCGTCACAAATGACTCGTGGATCATTTTCCTAAAGTATCAAAACAATCCGAAGGCGTTTTCTCGGTTTTGCGTATGTCATTGGTGTTGTTTTCTAAAGTTGATCTCAATTTGAAACTGATATCAGACACTTTTAGCCATACCGGTCACACCGTGCATCGGATTGAGGTGCGGTTGATTCGTACGCGTCACAAATGATTCGTGGATCGTTGACCTAAAGTATCAAAACAATCCGAAGGCGTTTGATCGGTTTGGCGTATGTCATTAGTGTTGTTTTCCAAAGTTCATCTCATTTTCAAACTGATATCAGACAATTTTAGCCATACCGGTCACACCGTGCGTCGGATTTAGGTGCGGTCGATTCTTACGCGTCAAAAATGACTCGTGGATCGTTTTCCTAAAGTATCAAAACAATCCGAACGCGTTTGCTCAGTTTGGCGTATGTCATTGGTGTTTTTTTCCAAAGTTCATGTCATTTTCAAACTGATATCAGACAATTTTATTCATACCGGTCACACTGTGCGTCGGATTGAGGAGCGGTCGATTCTTACACATCACAAATGACTCGTGGATCGTTTTCCTAAAGTATCAAAACAATCCGAACGTGTTTTCTTGGTTTGGCTTATGTCATTGGTGTTGTTTTCCAAAGTTCATGTCATTTTCAAACTGATATCAGACAATTTTCGCCATACCGGTCACACCGTACGTCGGATTGAGGTGCGGTTGATTTTTACGTGTCACAAATGACTCGTGGATCGTTTTCCTAAAGTATCAAAACAATCCGAAGGCGTTTTCTCGGTTTGGCGTATGTCATTGGTGTTGCTTTCCAAAGTTGATCTCAATTTGAAACTGATATCAGACACTTTTAGCCATACCGGTTACACCGTGCGTCGGATTGAGGTGCGGTAGATTCGTACGCGTCAAAAATGACTCGTGGGTCATTTTCCTAAAGTATCAAAACAATCCGAAGGTGTTTTCTCGGTTTGTCGTATGTCATTGGTGTTGTTTTCCAAAGTTCATCTCATTTTCAAACTGATATCAGACACTTTTATCCATATCGGTCACACCGTGCGTCGGATTGAGGTGCGGTCGATTCGTACGCGTCACAAATGACTTGTGGATCGTTTTCCTAAAGTATCAAAACAATCCGAACGCGTTTGCTCGGTTTGTTGTATGTCATTGGTGTTGTTTTCCAAAGTTCATGTCATTTTCAAACTGATATCATACAATTTTAGCCATACCGGTCGCACCGTGCATCGGATTGAGGTGTGGTCGATTCGTACGTGTCACAAATGACTCGTGGATCTTTTTAATAAAGTATCAAAACAATCCGAAGGCATTTGCTCGGTTTGGCGTATGTCATTGGTGTTGTTTTCCAAAGTTTATCTCAATTTGAAACTGATATCAGACAATTTTAGCCATACCGATCACATCGTGCGTCAGATTGAGGTGAGGTCAATTCGTACATGTCAAAAATGACTCGTGTATCATTTTCCTAAAGTATCAAAACAATCCAAAGGCGTTTGCTCGGTTTGGCGTATGTCATTGGTGTTGTTTTCCAAAGTTTATCTCAATTTGAAACTGATATCAGACACTTTTAGCCATACCGGTCACACCGTGCGTCGGATTGAGGTAAGTTCAATTCGTACATGTCACAAATGACTCGTGGATAGTTGTCCTAAAGTATCAAAACAATCCGAACGCGTTTGCTCGGTTTGGCGTATGTCATTGGTGTTGTTTTCCAAAGTTCATGTCATTTTCAAACTGATATCAGACATTTTTAGCCATACCGGTCACACCGTGAGTCGGATTGAGGTGTGGTCGATTCGTACGCATCACAAATGACTCTTGGATCGTTTTCCTAAAGTATAAAAACAATCCGTACGCGTTTGCTCGGTTTGGCGTATGTCATTGGTGTTGTTTTCCAAAGTTCATGTCATTTTCAAACTGATATCAGACAATTTTAGTCAGACCGGTCACACCGTGCGTCGGATTGAGGTGTGGTCGATTCGTACGCGTCACAAATGACTCGTGGATCGTTGTCCTATAGTATCAAAACAATCCGAATGCGTTTGCTCGGTTTGGCGTATTTCATTGGTGTTGTTTTCCAAAGTTTATCTCATTTTCAAACTAAGTAGTAGGAATTCACTAATCTAAGGATATGAAACATAAGAAAGGGAGATCATAGATGCTCAATAAGTGTAAATGGAGATATCAATGACCATATAAAGATAACATAAGTATTAGGAATTCACCTTCATTGTCCTATTTGTTTACATTCTTCGATCAGGTACGCTGCCCATTCGTTTCTAAAGACATTTATATCATCTTCTGAATAGGAGTTTTTGCGACAGTCATAGTAGTACTGAAAAAATATAAATACACAAGGGATTAATAATTATATTAAATAAAGTAGTAATTATTTTCAAAAATACCTCTTCAGGGATGCTAGTTTGTCCATGAAATACGATCTCTTTCATAAATTTACAAACATAATAACCGCAATCCTTGTCATTTGTTTGTTTCGGACACTGCAAAAACATCGAGAAAAATAAGTAATTTGTTTTGATATGTATTTGGATAGTAAAATATAATTATATATACCCAGATACTTCTCCATTTTTAGATCTTGTGGGCATTGTCGTCCTTACGCCCTGGATTCATTCCAGCCTTTAGACGATATTCATACACCGCCCTATCATAACAAAATCCTCATTAAAAGATAATATAAATTATATAACTAGATATTTAGTTCTAAAATGTTGGATCTAGTGTATTACAAATTGAAAATCGCCATCATGTGTGGCTGGTTAGTTGGATATCCATGCAGTGAATCCAGAAAATAAATCTTTGGAGTATCCAAATTGACTGCAATGAGCATCCAATGTTCCCTAAAAACACAAAAAGAAATAAGTACTGATAGAAATGAAAATATAATTGATATTATTAAAATGTAGAGTTTTACCCTTTCATCATTGGTATTAAAAAGAGCATGTCAGTCATAATTCTTCTTTGAAACGTTCTGAGCAGATTTGACATCAATTCATCCTAAAAATTAGAATCTATTTCTGTTCGTTGTGTAGAAATGGTGTGAGGACTAACGAGTCCAAATTTGTATTCATGGGCAAATCCCTTCAACTGTTTTTCATATATACGCCTGTGAAAAATATGAGATGTATTTATCCATAATTATCAAAGTATATCATCTTCTGTAAAATCAAATCATGAAAACATACCTCATGTATACATTTATAACTGAGGCGCCTAGCCAGTCGTATGTGATGATCTCAGAAACAACGTCTGCACTAACAAAATCCATTGTTTCCTCTCCGTACATATCTTTTTCACAAACAATTGTATGATTCTTTCCGTCTTTCATTTTAGTATCCACATGAGCTTGCAATGATATTAAATGTGGATATAGAATGGGCGGGGTGAACGTGCTCTCAGTAGATCATTTTGATCGGTTGGTTGATCCAATCTTGGAGACGCTCTTTCGTTTTAGCTTCTCCATTTTATCCTTCTGTAATAACATTCATCGGATCAGCCATTTTCTAATTTAATGTTAAAGGTTCTACTTTAAAAATGAACTGGAAATGAATACCTCCTGCTCGACGTGTTTTTTTACAAGATTCGACGGCCATGCAATGAATGTTCCAATAGCTTTTTCCACCGTATGAATGTCGTCATCGTCATTTGGCATGGGTAGCTCGGTGCTCGGCTCATTAGCTACGTTAATCGACACTTTGACATGACTGGTTGGAAGTGGTCTGGAGTGTAGCGTGTCATTCTGCATATTGAACACCGTAGCCCTCGCTACAAGACGATGGGTGGGGGAGGAGGAGGCCGCGGTGGAGGAGGAGGAGGTCGCGGTGGAGGAGGAGGCACCGGCGGCAACGCAGAGGCAGGGCGGAGGCAGGGCGGAGGCAGGGCGGAGGCAGCGGAGGTAGTGGAGGCAGCGGAGGCAGCGGAGGAGGAGGAGGATGAGGTCGGTGGAGGAGGAGGAGGAGGAGGCCACGGCGGAGGAGGAGGAGGAGGCGGTCGCGGAGGCACCGGCGTGACCGCGGCGTGACCGCGGCGTGACCGCGGTGTGACCGCAGCTTGACCGCGGCGTGAAGGGGGAGGAGGAGGAGGCCGCGGAGGCACCGGCGGAGGAGGGGGAGGCCGCGGAGGCGCCGGCGGCACCGGCGGAGGAGGAGGAGGCATCGGCGGAGGCAGCGGAGGAGGAGGAGGATGAGGCCGGTGGAGGAGGAGGAGGAGGAGGAGAAGGAGCAGAGGAGGAGGCGGCAGAGTTTTACTATTCGCTTATTATATTTTTAAGAACGCATGCATAATGTGTTATTTTATAGGTAATGGTACTGGATATGATAGTGTTGGATGGGAAAAGCGAAAACGGTCGAATGCTATGTTTTATGGACAGTGAAATAAAATGGTATTGTAAAAGATCGCACCTTTTAGGATGAGGAAGATACGGTATTTGGACCCCCCATTATACGCCCCACCTACATGTTCACCCACTAAACATCTCCCCCACCTAAACACCCCCACCTAAACACCCCCTCACCCACTACACCCGCAACACCTGCACCCCCCCACTTCAAATAAAATTGATTCACACAAATCATGATAGTTGAAATATAGAACAAAAACAAAAAACAAAGCAAACTACAGGCATATCATACCGCACAATGGAGGAGGAGGAGGCCGTGGAGGAGGAGGAGGCCGTGGAGGCACCGGCGGAGGAGGAGGAGGAGGAGGAGGAGGAGCAGAGGAGGAGGTGGCGGCCTCAGCGGAGGAGAAGGAGGCGGCGGCAGCGGCGGCAGCGGCGGCAGCGGCGCAGATGAGGGCTTCCGCGAGAGCTTCGACGACCACAATATCGCGAGGTTATCTCGCAAACACGCTGCAACAAACGTATGAAAACTGAAATTACACTAACAAGGCCTTAAAACAACCCAAACGAGCAACAACGTGAAAGAACCACCTCGATACATTTTCAAAACATCACTTGCGCCATCCACATTATTTACAAAACCACTTTTAAGACTAAACATGCTTTTGACACTAACAAAAAGTCAACTACACCACGACACTTTCAAAAACACAACTGCACAAACTATGGATGCTGATAAACAGCCCAAAGTGAGTTTTCAAAAAGAAAACGTACACTAACATCACCTAAACATAACACTAACAAATAAAACGCCCAAATAACCAAATCAAAACTAATTTCGCATCTTGAAAAACTATACACATTTGTTCCAAATTAATTTAATAAGAAATATTGGCACATAAACAAGAATATTGGCGCAGATGCAAGAAGTCGTAAACTAGGGACTCATAAACAGAATAAAATATTGACCTAAAATTATACAAACAAAAAACAATGCAAACCTCACCTCGGCACAGAGGTATTCTCAACCATCAGGGTCTGGGCGGGGTTCACCGGGGCTGCGGGACTCGCAACGGGAGGCCAGGACAATGCCGACAAGGCGTGGGCTGGCCGGAACGACGCTGGCAGGCCGCGCGCTGGCCAGAACGGTACCAACAGGGCGCACAAAAGCCGAAACGATTCCAACAAGGTGTGGAAAGTCTGGGATGATGCTTGAAAGGGCGGCGCGACACCGGCAGGGGCGGCGCCGGCAAGCGCGGCGCCGACAAGGGTGGCGGTCGGGCTATGTAGGGAGAAGGAGGAGGTGCGGCAGCCGGAATCCGGTGGGAGGGCAGTGACGGAGGCGGCGTCGCGCGATGGAGGGAACAAGCTGGGAGGGCTTCTGCTGGGCCGGGGAGCGACAGAGGGCACCGTGATCGCCGAGGGAGCCGCGCAGGGACCGACGGCGCGGTGAAGGGGATGCGGGACCAGCGGGGTCCGGAGGAGGTCGCGCGAGGGAGCGGCGCCGCAAGGGAGCGGCGCCGGAGGGGGAGCGCGCCGGAGGGGCAGTGCGCTGGTGGGGGAGCGCTTCGGCTGGACTGCTACGCAGAGGAGGGGGGCCGCAGGGAGAGAAAAGGAGAGAAGGGGGAGGGGTTTCGGCGGCCGTAGTGGAGGAGAAGGAGGCGGTGGCAGCGGCGGCAGCGGCGCAGACGAGGGCTTCCGTGAGAGCTTGATTGTGTGCGGGGAGGAGGAAGAGGACCCGCGGGTTTTTAATAAATCCGCGGGACCCTTTATCAGCACTAGTAAAAAGCGCTGATAAAGGGTGTATTTATCAGCACTAAAATGAAAAGCGCTGATAAATACATCCTTTATCAGCGCTTTTGTTAGCGCTGATAATGGTCCGGCCCTTTATCAGCGCTTTTCCGTTAGCGCTGATAAAGGCAGGCGCATACCTTGCCTGGTTTTGTGGTAGTGAATTTTCTGATGTTTCGTTAAAAAAGTTCTAATTTTTTGAGGTTTTTTGAAAAACTTCCCTAAATGAAATAAATTTCCTAAAAACACTGCTAATTTTGTTACGTTTTCTACAAACATCCCAAATTTAGCGTCATTTCATAATAAACATCGCTAAAATGAAAACATTTCCTAAATAAGGTCAATAAATTAGGGTTTTCATGAAACTACGCTAATTTAGCTAGGTTTTTTAGGAAACATCACAATATATATAAATTTATTTATAATTCCCATTTCCCTGCTGAAATGTTAGTATATATATATATTAATATATATAAACATAGACACATATATATAATCACAAATATATATATATATATTTATATATATATATATAAATACACACACACAGAGTGATATATATTTGTATATATATATATATATATTGGCACATATATAATTTAAATTTAATATGGTTTTTACGAAAACGAGGTAATTTTAGTGAAATTTCTACCTGTATTTTAATATGTGTACAATTAGATATAAATATATATATATATAATAGTAATAGTAATTATAATTATATATATTTATACATACAAATATATATTCACACACACGCAGACACACATATAATAGTATATATATATATATACAAACACATATATATAAACTTATATATATAGAAACATTTGTTATACATAAAATATAACCATATATTATATTTACAAAACATAAACACATATATATATATAATATATACAAAAATATAAAAAAATATAATTATAAAATATAATTATACTTATATATATAACAAAAAATATAAACATTTAGATATATGAACATATATATATATAATAAAATATCAATATATATGTAAAATTTAATCATATATATATAATATAACATAAAATTAAATATAAATACATAAAATATATAATATATAATATAAATATAAATATAAATATATATAGTAATATGTATATATTAATTTTTTTAAATATCAACACACATATATATTTATATATATAAAAATATATAAACACAAACAAAAATATTTAGATATATATATATATTAATATATATAAACACTGAAACATATATAAAGAAATATATAAAAACATATATCTATATATATAAATACCCAGAGACACACATATAAATATACATATATTTTTATATAAATACACATAAATATTTTAAAATTAGTAATTTTTTAAAAAACATGACTATTTTAGTGATATTTTTATGGATGTTTTAATATGTGGATAATTAAATAAAAGTATACATAATCATATATATTTATATGTGCACAAAAAAATATAAAAACATATGTATACATTAAATATAAACATATATAAATATAACATAACACATAAACATATATATATAACCATAAAATATAAACATATATATAAGCATTTATATATAATATCAACATATATATAGATAATATGAAATATAAACATATATGTATATATATACAACGAATAATAAATAAAAATCATAAACATATATATATATAATATAAACATATATATTTTAATATATATATATATATATAATATTTATTATTTAACTAATTAAATATAAAAAAATATGTGACTTGGTCCGCTGTTATGGTGATGACGTTTGACTGTTGTGTTTGAACTATTGTAGAGGATGTATTTCTATGGGATGCTTCATTAGGTATGTGGATGAAAGGCAGTTGAAAATTTTCTCCGGTTGGGCTCTTGAACCAAATGCTATGGTTGGGTTTTGGAACAAAATTCCCTATTGTTCATTTTTAGGTTATTTTGGGTTCTAGTAGCTAGATTTTATTGCTCATCCATATTCATCATAAATATATAGTTATATTTTCTAAAATCTTTATTCTATAGATTTATTATATGTTATTAATTATTAATATTAATATACATTATAATTTTAATTTGACTATTGGTATTATTTTTTATATTTTAAATTTTTTTATAATGCATTTAGTTTATATTGTATATAATTCATGTAAAATCATTGTATAAATATATATATAAAAATTTTTCTACATATATATATATATATATAATTTTTTATGATATTTATTTTATATAATATTGATGGTATATATTTTTTTATTACACCTATTAATTAAACAAAAAAAATCATAGGAAGACATCCATGTGAAATTTACACTTCAAATTTCCACATAGAATTTCAATGAAAGTATATTCACCCAAAATAAAAAATAGAAATTAATCAATATATTTATCCATGAGAATTTAAAGTAGAAACATTTATTGAAAATTTCCACTAGAAACATTTAGTGGAATGATAAATTAAAATTTCAAGGGGAAATTTTCAATGCATATTTTTCACTATGTTGTTTCATTCAAAAGTCATAGTGAAAATTTTCACTTAATTTTCACTAAAATTTAAATGTATAATTAATCTTTTCCATATAAACTAAAAAAGCACAAATACACACATATAAATACCAATTTGCAAGAAAATCTCAAATTCCAAATTTCATGTGCAAAATCTACTATGTAAATTTTTTACATGTATATACAAAAATCCAAGTAAATTTTCAATGCAATTTTTTGTTTTACATTTATATTGTAAATATACACTAATATAAATAAATATTGAAATATTCAGTATAAATAAATAGTACAAATATTGAATGCATAAAAATGTATTCATATAAATATATGTATATTATAAATAAAAATATACAATAAAATTTTCAATTGATAATTTATAGTCAAAATTCACACAATTCCATTGAAAATTTCCAATGATAAATCATAATAAAAATTTATATTTATGAGTGGCACCAACATCTGTTGAATCAAAAAAATTCCAAGCGTGATCTATTGTTAGTTTCCTTTGATATTAATAGCATGTTGAATTTTTTAGTGATATATATAAAATTTATTATGGATTACTTTAACTATATTGGATCAAAACATGACCCTCTAGTTATCATCAAATACATTTCGAAATTTTGAGTTCAAATATACAATAATAAAAAAAAAATTAAGTTTATACATAAATAATATATATATATATATATATAATTCCCCACACATTTCCCGTGAAAATTTTCACATCCAAATTTCACTCAACAATTTCACTAGAAAATTATAGATTAAATTTACAAATATAATTCCATAGTACATTTGAATACATATTTTCACCACACAATTCATTTCATAATAAAAATATAAATTTATTTTTTGAATGAAAATTTCTTGATCATATTTCGAATAAATAAATAAAAACATTGAAAATATTGATTATAAAAAAACATTTTCCGTAAAAAAATGTTAATATATAAATAAATAATATTTTTTTCAACAAAGACTCAAAATTCAAATTTTCATTTTAAATATATGGGGTACATTTTCATAGTAAATTTATAATTAAACTTTCCACCACTTAAAATTCCAATAAAAGTCTTATTAGTACCTAAATAAAAATGTTAATTTTTATTGGTAATTTGTATTGAAAATTTTCACTATAAATATTTTAAAAAAATTCAAAGAGAAATTTTAGTCAATATTTCAACGTAAATTTCCAATGAAACTTTCTAATAAATTATTATTTTAATTATAAAACTAATTTTATTACAAAAATTATAAAATAATCATTTTTTAAATTTTTAGTTAAAATATATTAACGTATAAATAATTTAGTAAAAAAATATTTTCCAATTTATTATGAAAATTTCATGTAGAAACTTCCACTGGATAATTCATGTGCAAACTCCAACTAAAATTTATAGGGAAAACATCAAATGGAAATTTGTAGTGAAAACATCCACAAGAAATTTCTAGAGAAAATTTCTACTAAAAATGTTCAGTGAAGATATCCACTAAAAATTATCAACTCAACATTCACATAAAATTATTATACTGATATATTAAAACAAAAATATGAAATGTAAATTTTCATCAAAAAATCTAATGAGGGTTTAATCAGGAAACATTTAATGTAAATTTTCACTAAAATATTTTAGTGTAATGTTTCATTTAGATTTGAAATTAAAATTTCAAATTCATATATCACATTAATCACATTTATTTAATATCTAATGTGAAAATTTTCATATAAAATTTGAATTTCCAATTTCAATGTATTATATTTTTATTTTTATTTTTTATTATAAAATTCATCCTCTTTTTATTTTTAATATATAATAAAAACCAATGCTAAAATTTTATTTTATAAAAATATTTACTCAATGTAAAATAATTAATTAAAATATATTTATTGGATTAAAATTTAAATTCCAATAAATTTATTTTAAATCATTTAAATATATTTGATCATAAACAAAAATATAATTTTTCTATTTATCTAAATTATATATATTTTATAATAATAGTTTTTATTAAATTATTTTTATTTCTCTTTGTTATTTTTATTTAAATAAAAATTAATAAAAATTGAAATGGTCATAGTTTATATAAAATCATTTACACATTTGGAATAAAATAATTGTAAAACCGTTTAAAATTAATGTATATTATATTAAAAAAACTCAATATCTGAAAAATTTATTGGGTGCCCCAATTTCATTTTTTCTAGGTGGGTGGTCATCCCCCCATGTATGTGACCCCAAGGTCCATACATGGACAACAGATGATAAATTTCCTCGTGTGGTAGTGTTAAGGGTGTGCGACAGTGGAATGTGGGGCTCTTGTAATGGTATGGTTGGTGTTCATGTTGTGTCACATAGGGGTGTTGTCTAAATTTATTATATTTTTTAATATAAAATATAAAAATAAATTTCGTGAAAAAATCATACAACCAATGAAAATTTATGGGTGTTTTTATGAAACAAAAGTAAATGTGAATTTTTGATAATAAAAATTTCAAAAATATCAAAAAAATTACAAAATTTTTTAGAAGCGTCGATAAATGAGGTATCATTTGTCGATTGTAAAAAATTACTATGAGTTTTGAGAAAAAAAATGTAAATTTCAAGATAAATTACTAGATTTTTGAAACATAAGTAAATTATAGTTTTTATTGAAAAAATAATCAAATTTGATTATAAATGATTTTTTTTGAAACATTGGTAATTGAGGTGTTATTTACAGATATTTCTAAAAATTCTATTAAATTAGGTTTCAATAAATAGTGATGTTTATTAATGTCACCGATTTACAAATGTTTATGTTCCCTAGGATTCCATGTTCTTTCATCATGAGGCATGTGTGGGAGGGGTGGGATAAAGGGGTATGAAACATAGAGGGGGTTGGGGGTGTTGTGAAAATTAAATAATATTTTTTTTGTAAAAAATAACTATAAGTTAAAAAAATATATAAATTTCAAAAATAAATTACCTTTTCTAGAAACATTCATAAATAAGAAGTTCTATTATAAAAATTTATAAATCATGAAAACAAATTACATACTTTTCTAGAAAAATTGGTATATGAGGATTCATTTACCGATCTTTCTAAAAATATAGATAATTAAGGTCTCACTAAATAGATAAATTTATGAAACCCATTAATTTAGTGATGATTATTTACGTATGTTTTTAAAAACCATTGGTAAATGAGTTTTTTTGTAAATAACAATGTTTATTTAATAGCAATCCCAAAAAATTATTGAAATGTGGTGTCACTAAATAGAAATGATTCCAACATCTCTAAATTTGTTATAAATCTAAAGGATTCTAAATTAGAGACCCCTCAATTATCAAATTTTTTTCATATATATTTTTATATTAATTATCAATGTTTTAAAACATCAGAAATTAGAATTTTTTTACAGTGAGGATGGGGTGAACGACATACTCACAGCTTATGGTGGGCGATTGACTGAGCTTCCCCTCACTATTAAAGGTGTTTCTTCAAGAATTTTGAAGAGGATTTCTTTATATGATTATAAACATGCTATCATGCTAGTGTAACAATGTGTAGCTTCATCATACACATCGGGAGGAGTTTCACAGTGTTTACACTATGGAAAGGATTAACATTATCCTAGGTTCTATATAAAACCTCTCTGCACATGTCAGAAGTTCAAATAGAAGGTGCATCTTAATAAGTTTTACTCTAGAAATATGATGTTAGGTTTATGCCAAGGTATAGGTCAAACACGGGGATCCAACTAGGGTTCTAAACAATGGAATCAGACTAGTCATTTACACTAGGGACAAGGAAGAGGAGCTGATGCATGTAACATCTATGATTTGGATCAGACTCTTGTAGATGGTACAGAGGGACGATCCTCTATTCAAGGTACATTTTTGATGACATCGATTTAATGAACATCCTTATTCGATTATGGTTATTCCCATTATTTTATATCTGCACAAGTAGTTTGATGGAATTGACATACAAGAAATTTTATCCTCTGAGTTTGTCTCACTTCATAAACCATTCAGAATGATAGTGGACCACCTTCATCGATCCCCTAAGTGTCTAATAGTCATTTCCAAAAATGGAAATAGGTTAGAATCATGATTATGTAGATTATAACTATCAATGTGATTCATGGCACGGACAAGTTTATATGATTTAATGATAATATTAATTGATATCACTGAAATGAATCTTTTACCCAACTAATAGAAGATAAACTCATGATGAATGTGGAATGTGAATTGAAAGTAAGAAAAGTTGGACCTAACAAGAGTTTTCTGAGGATGATCACAAGGCAAATTGCAAGATAGGATCCATCCACCAAATCATTAACATTCCCCCCATCTATTCTTCGAGTCATGGATCTCTATTAATATGTCATTCTATTTGACTTAATAGGGCTACCTCCTAACATAGGATATGACTTTATGTTAGATATCATGATATTTTTTCCACCTATTTCAATAACCTTGTATCATATAGCTCTATCTAAGATAAAGGATCTCAAGTTACTACAGGATAGTTTGGAAGGGAATAGATTTTTTTGATATGTAGTTCACCATTGGGTACCCCTATTTTGTTCACCAAGAAGTGGGTTGGTAGTCATCATTAATACGTTGATTACTGAAATATAACTTAGGTAATGATGAATAATTGATATATATTGACTTGGTGGATGATATTTTTTATGGGAGACAAATGGTTCTCCATGACTGATCTACCATTAGACTATCACCCAATGCGAGTTAGGGATTATGATATTATGAAGATTGAATTTCAGAGTAATTATGGATTGTATGAGTACTTTTTGATGTTGATCAAGAAGATGAATGAGTCGAAAGTGTTCAAGGACCTCATGAACAGGATATTTAATCCATACATGGACTCATTTTACTAGTATTCATTATCGATATCCTAATCTATTCATTGGTACCAGAGAAGCATGATAGGTTCCTGTAGATGGTTATGAGTACACATTGAGAACACATGATTTATGCTAAGATTTAAAAGTGTGTTTTTTGTATTCAAGAGGTTAAATTACTATGAAATGTTATTTCTAAGATGGGTAAATTTTTAGAAACATATAAATTTAGGTAGTCATGTCCTGGACACATCCCCAGAACATCTTTCATATTAAGAGATTCCTAGGATTGTTCGGATATTACTAGAAATATATCTTGGACATCTCCTGACAATAAGCACCCATTATAGGGTTAAAAAAGGAATGATTTTCTACTGGTTAGACCGGTGTGAATATTCATTCCTTGAGATAAAGAGATAGTTAATAATAGCTTCAATACTAACACTCAATAAGTCTGGGATTGGTTAAATATTTTACTGTGATGCATAATGCATTGATCTAGGTGTAATGATGATGATAAGAGAGTAGGTATTAGCCTATATATCTCATCATATATGACCCCATGAGATGAACTGCCCAAAAATGACATGGATATAGTATCCATCATCCATGCTCTGAAATTTTAGAGGCATTATCTCTATAGTGATAGATTTATTATTTAAACAAACCATAAGATCCATCATTATATCATTACACATAGGGATCTAAACCGATGATAGAGGTGTTGGGATTAGAATATAGAGTCGTACAAATTTAAGATGGAGTATGCACCTGGGAAGGGTAATTTAATTATAGATTCTCTTTGACATATGTCCCAAGCATTGCAAGATCTTGGTGAGAGTTCCATAGAGGAGAAGTGGAACTTATTGAGTTTGTTGACTGATTAGAGGATGGATACCTCATAGGTCCTGGGTTCTATGAATTTTTTCCCATGGTAGTTGTATATTCACTTTTGGACCAGGGAAATGATGAGTATAAGGTTCTCACAAAGTCTTTTTAATGAGGTAAAAACTAGATGGTGGTGACTCAATACCTAGATGGTCGATAGCTTATGATGATTTAATCATGGTACATGACAGATTAGTAGTCCATTCATCAATCAGATTGGATCTGATGGTGGATTTCCATACCTCTAAATGGGATGTAAATTATGCTGCAACCAAGATGTATCATGACTTCAAGAGACAGTTATAGTGGCGTGGGATTAAGTTACACATTTCACATTTAGTCTTGTAATACCTTACATGTTAAACAGTGAAGGTTGACCACCAGCATCCTGGGGGGGTTATTAAAACCACTCTTGATACCTATGTAGAAGTTTTAGGACATAATATTGGAGTTTTTGACAGGGTCACAGAAGACCCAGTTGATTTATGACATATTCTGGGAGATCGTCGATCGAATAACAAATTCCACTCACTTCTTAACGATTAGAGAGATTAACTTAGTGGATGAGCTGGGAAAGATCTATAACCGAGAGATCATACATGTTCAAAGAGTTACCTTGGGAATTTATTTAGATAGAAACACACATTTTAAAATGTGCTTCGAGATGGTATTCCAAAAATGCCTCGGGACTTAGTAGAGATTGAGCATGATGTAAAATTCTTAGATGGGAAAATAGTCTGAGTTAACTATATGCATATTGGAGGATGAGTTTTGTGATTGTGTTATACAATTTGGTAGATAATGGGATGATTATCTATATAAAAATTGACTTTAGATTAATATAATATTTACCCGGATCCAATTCAGGTGAATCATTATGAAGATCTTTATGGGAGGTTGTTTTTCTAACCACTCAGTTGGCATAATGCTGGTGAGGCAGTAGTTGTTAGCCCCAAATGGTTCAGGATAACTCCAAGAGAGTTAAGTTGATATTGAATATGTCTATTAGCACTCAGAGAATATAAATATTTTATACTATCCACAGGTGGAGGCCCTTGGAGTTCATTTCATGTGATATGTTTTTTCTGAGTGTGACTCTTCGATTTGAGAATAGATGTCTCATGAAGAGAGATAAGAAATCTAATTTTTTTGTTAGACATGTTATGATAAAAAATTTGATAGGGGAAGTGTAATTTCATCTAGACCTCCTATATATTTATTGAGTTATGCATGAAATTTCCAATGTGTCACATCTTTGAAGATACATACACATAACAACACGACAATGTATATTTTGTTGATTGTGAGGAAATAGAGCTAGAGACCAATTGATATTATTATTAGACCCCACTATGAATCATAGATCAAAGAGAGAAGGTTTTTGTGATAAATAATGGTACCACTAGTCTGAATTTAGTGGCACCATGGATGGTTCTTGGGGGATATGTGGGATCACAAATGTTCAGTCATAGAAGATTGAGTTTTTCAAGGAAGACTGTTTGAGATACTCATCCGGTATGAGATGTTTATATTGGTCTAGAATTGTATTGTATTAATTTCATTAAGAAAATGAAAACCCGTATTGATAATAATTTATGATTATTTTTATATAAAAGGGTAATTTTTCAATAAAAAATTCATTTAATAGATCATTTAATTTTTTTTCTTGGTAAAAAATTCATTTAACACCTTGGAATATATAGTGTAATATTATAAGAGTACATATCAGAGACAACACGTGATTTCTATGCCTATATATCTTTGATGTAGATGGATGAAAATAATAAATATAATATATTATGTGTATGACATTTTTGCAATAATAATTTAATATATCCCAAATAGTGCAGCATATGAGAAATCTGATATAACTATTATATCTGGGATGAAGGTCTTACTGTTAGAACAACATAACATTGGTGTTCATTTGGTGTTTGGAAATATCACATGTGAGGATAACTTATTTAATATTTTTATTATAATATTTTTCAAAAATAATTGAGTATCTCTCAAAAAGTGTATGTTGTGAGAAATAATAGAACACTATTTGGTTTAGGATGCAAGGTTTAATAGATGTGAAGAATAACATATATGTGTGCTTGGAATTTTTTCTAATCACTCCTAATATTATGTTAATTAATATTCATAAAATTAAATTATTTTAAAAAATGAGTTTTGGAGTACATTTTATACCTTAAATAATTTAAAATCCCCATTTTGATGCCCATGAGGATATAAAACATTCATATTTACCCAATTTAACATAATAAATATGGAAACATATTAATTAAGTGAAAATATGGTCTCTACATTCAATTATATGTTGAAGAAAATATTTAAATCAGATTTTAATTATTTAATTTAATTAGACATGTCTATGGGATTTCAAAATAACACAATTGTTCTTTTGTAGTTAACGGTGGATCTAGTTGAGTATGAGATCCCTCAGATATCTATTGTCTACGGTCATTGAAGTTTTCTACCTCATAGCTCTTCTTTGGTGACCAGGAGGTGCATGATGTTGTGCACAATGATTCGTAGGTGCACCTCTCCCATAGAAGATAAGAAACCTTGATGAACCTAAATCATTGATATGTTCATGATTATGATAATATTATAATGAAGATGTTTTCTTTATTATTGGGGCTTCCATTCCAACTATCGAACCACATCAGGTGGTTTATCCTTTTCGTTGAAATTAGTAACATTGAGGTAAGAAGTAATTTACTGTTTTAGATTGTCATTCATGATTCCTTACTATGATAAGTGATGAAGTTTTTTGTGTTTGTATTATTTTTTGAGCCGGAGTTAGGTAGACCATCATGGAATATATATTCCTTTTAAGGGGAGTTTGCAAAACTAGTAACGACGGTGATGATGGATCTACACATAGTATAAGGATTCAATGATGCCATAGGGATGTTGTGTGATGCACTCAATGCCACGAATATGCCAATGGGTATGTTCTTGATGCCAAGTAAACGTCGAGTAACTATTTTTTCTTAGAAAATGATATGAAAATGACATCCTTGATGCTTATTGTATGAGATATTTCATGATAACATGATGCCAAAATGAATAATTCATTAGCCTCATGTGTAGTTTGTGATTCTTCTAATTCCATGATTATCCTTCCTACATATAGCCGAAGAAGGATGGGATGGGGGTTTGTGGTAGCCTGGATACCACAAAACCTCTCAGTTTTGGATTTTGTGAAACTATTCTTGTTAAACATATATTATTATTTTAGAACACACTAGTATAATTTAGAGAATCATGTTAATAATTCATTGTTTGTATCCTACTATGTTTTTTACTCACACCCTACTCAGGAATTTCTATTCACTTTGTAGATTTCTTGAGTGAAAAGGAAAATGAGAGGGACATGAAATGAATAGATGAGAAGTAGAGTGTGGAGATAGTAACTGACATGGGTAGACTCCAGAGGAACTAATGTTTATCTATTTACATATCTAATTCTTATTGCATTGTTTTTTCCTTCTTATTTGGGATCTACTTTATTGTATTCCATATATTCCTTCTTTATCTTTCTGTATGTTCACTCCGATTTTAATTTAATTTTTTATAGATTATTATGATCTTATGAAAAGACACTAATGTTAAAGACTCCATAAATATTGATCCATACCCATGTGTTATTCAACAACATCTTGTGTATAGGGAGGCGTGCATGAGGTTATGGGACCTTGTAGCTCGAACTTGGTGGTTCAGGTTTTCATGTTACACAAAATATCTAGAATGTCCACATCATATCGTTTTGATTTGTCAAACATCATGTTCCATGGAACTCATTTTTACACTTAATCCTTCTTGGATATAATTCCTACATTAATCTCTAACATAGTTCCTTGAATCGTGATCAACATTCATCATCATATTCTTGTCCTTGAAATCCTTACATTAGAATCATCATATCAATTTTAAATGTGTTATGGAAACACTCCAAATATTTATTTGGGTAAATTTATCCTTATAGTCTCAATGTCATTATGTGTCCATACTTATATCTCAAAACACTTACAAGATGATTCTTATGAAAATATATCATCCTTCCAAACACATGTGACTAATTCATACATGCTTGTAAAATGATGCATATTGACATAGTGAATAATCCTTATAGTCTCATCATGCTTATTGGAATTCATATTTATATGTTTCTTCATAATCATGCATTCACAATAAACTTATTGTCATGGTACTCTTTTCAAAGATGATTCTCCATGATTTCTCTTCCTCTCTGAGAGTTACCTTATGGTCATCTATAATTATTCGTATATTCATAATCTTATATTGATTCATGTATTAGAATTTTATTTTTTTTCTATTTATTAAAATACTTGTTTGAACACATCAAGATATTATCATGGTATCACATGGTATAACTTATTTGATTCAGCCCATGAATGCTTGGGGTAAAAGACAATGCCATGAAACAATAATATAGTGTAGTAGTGTGATATCCAAATATGAGGTGTGAACTCTTCCATTCTTGAAAATTTGGTGAAAAGGTTGAAGAAAACCAGAGTGACAACATATGGTAATAAATGGTATATGTCATTTAAATATGTATAGGGTCATAAAACCAAGTCCCACATTAGAATTGACATTATGATGGATCTTTTTAATATATATCAGGGAATTTCATTCATGTTGATTGAATCCATTTGGCTTCAAAAAGTTTGTAATGTAACTATGGATTCTTCTATTGTGTTTTCTCTTACTTCTTATAACCAACCCATTCTCTCCTCAAGCTATGATGACTATAACAGCCTCTAAATTTACCACAGTTTCACTCACCAGTTATGGAATATCTTTTTCTAAGTAATGATTATGTCTTATGAAGCCATTCAACTAATACATAGGTAATAAAACGACACATATGCACATAACAATTATAATTTATTAGTTCATTTAAACTCATATAACGTACTTAAAATATATGTGGAAGTTTCTAGTAATGCCCAATTCCATTTTTTAATCTTCTAAAATTAAATTTGGGGTAAACTCCCAATATCCATTTTAAATATTATCAACAGATCTTTTGAACTATACTCCATGTAATCTTTGAGTCACCTAAAAATATATCTTTTTAAAGATCCTCAATATCATCTATCTATATTATATTCTTATATTATTCATATATCAATGAATCTTTACATCTTCTCTAGCATGGAAAATCTTACCAACCTCAAAGCCATTCTATTCTTCCACACATATTGACATAATCATTCACACTAAGGTAACCATCATTATTGAAAAAGATATATGACCATTAAGAATGTGCACTTCATGATATGTGGTAATGGTTTTCTGATTGTGGCAATGATCTGGAATGCGGTTTTGTGGATATGTGGATATGAAACTGACGATGGTTCCAGGACATAATTATGTTGGAATGAGGGTTATTAGTTTAGTGGGTGAGTGGTTTCAAGGTACCCTCATATATATATATATATATATATATATCTTTGATGTTATGTTACTATTAATATTTGTGTTATTGGGTAAGTGAGCCTTAGTGAGGATGGGTGGCAGCTGACCTGATATAAGGGAAAAGTTGGAATTGATACTTATTTACGGATGCATTAATATTTTTCTTCTATATTTTCATTAGAGGATTCGGGTAGGATCCTATTGAGTATACCTGAATAATATCCCCTTTATATATTATGTTTTTACATATCAGTTAGGGGGAGTTGATGATTGCGATAAACCATTCTAACTTGTAGAGTTCATGTTTTGTGTAGGTATCACTAATATAGGAGTGGTTGTAATTTTAACATAGGATAAATTATTTTTAGTGTAAAATTTCATACATTATGGGATTATTTAATTTATATAATATGGAATAAATTTTTGTTTTATATTATGTTCTTATGATATTTTGTTGTATAAGAGGGCTCAAACAATATTAATTAGGGGTGTGAATCTTCCCATGTGGGTTTATAAATAATAAATGGTTTAAGTGGATTTAATATTCATTTTATTTAAATTTAATGAATAAATGAAAATGGGAATAAATGTATAAAAATACAATTAACATGGTAGACAACTTTAATTAAAATAAATGTTTCATTAATTGATACAAAAATGGATTTGATCCATCCTATTGGGAATATTGATTTTGTAAAAACCTTAAAAAACATTATCCTTATTGATTATAATTCATATCATCGATAGTAGATTCTAACTCCCTTTCTAGATATTTTGTTATACTCCAATAGAGGTCATGATTCAAGGTAGATTTAATCCCCCAGAGTCAAGAAGCCTTTGTATGTTTCTTTGGTGATCTTCATCATCTGTACACCATGAGGGATTAAATAATTAAATTTCTACATTATTAATTTTGGAATTCATATTTTATGTTCTCAATTTATATTACACATTGAATCTACCATGTGCAATTTGTAAATTTATTATTTTTCTCTCTTCTATGGTTCATATGATGAACACCCAAAATCAATTATTTATAAGGGTAATGTCCCCATTAGGCGTGTATTATACTATCATTATTAGTATTTAACTTATGTCCTATTGGAGGAGGGATACAATGAATGAATTTATATTGAATATTAACCCATGAGGGGTTCTAGTGCACATAGTTCGTGCTAACATCAATAGTAACAAATTGATTTCGTTAGCATTGATGGTATTGAATTTGTTGATTTTTTAAGGGATGGTGAAGAAGAGGGAAAATAATAGATAATGTTAATGATGAAGGTTGATAAAATATTGATTGTGATGAAGATCTATATTTAATATAATTCCATTTCAATATATTAAATATGATATTTTTATATCCATTTGTTATATATTTCTTTATTATCCATTAAAACACATTTTATATGTTATTTTTATATCCATTGTATATTTAATTTTTATAAAATAATTCTGCAGGGTTTTTTATTTTTTAATAGAATTAAAATAACAATTTGTATATGATTTATTTATAAGATATATTTGAGAATTATTTGAAAATTAATTTTTTACAATTTAATGGGATAATTTTAAATTCTATTTGTGTTATTATAGTTTCAATTTGTTTGTATTAATTTCTTAAAAACATGAATTTATTTGTAATGTTTTTAGAATAAATAATTGAACATGATTCTACAATAATAATTAAGGCAACATAACATGTATTCAAATGTATGGTTGAAATATAAATATGAATTGTTTTCTATGTATTGTTCTTCCATTGTCAATTTCTCTATTGAATTACTTTATGTATTGATATTTTTATAATTATTTTATTTAATGAATCTTTTTTATGTTCTAATATTTTTTATTATAGGAATGCTTGTGATGAAGAGGTTTAGATATGGTTGTTAATCCAAATCACAAGAAACACAATCAACACAACACTCGAACATATTATTGTCATACTACACCATATATATATATATATATCAACATAGGCACACCCAACATCTTTCAATCTATTAAATTATTTACCCAATTATACTCCACATAATTCTACTATGATCCCTCTATCACTATATGTGCCTTAAGGTGATGATATTAAGCAATAAAGTAGACCAACTGGAGTGAATCCCACCTGTGAGTAGATGATGTCGCTGCTACAATAAAGTGGATATTGGCTTGTCAACATTATCAATATATACTCCCTTATAAAAAATATAATTACTTAAATATATATTTTAATTTAATTATTTATTTATCAAATAGATAAAAAAATAATGTATTTAAACCTAAACTGTAAATTTTGTATTTAGATTCATTGATATAAATATATTTTATCTATTTCGACCAAATTAGTTACAAACCAATATGTTGTGGGTCTTTATTGGTAGATTTGTAGAGAACTCAACTTGTAAGGAAGTTCCCATTCCTATTTATTATTTTAATTATAGTATTATTCTAATACCTTTGAAAGATTAGATGTTTGATAATTATGTAAAGGTACTATAATGAATATGTATTCATATATGAATAAGTTAAATACTATTGTTAAATATTTTTATATTCTAATGAAATGTATGTATTCTATATATATATATATATATATATTTCATTTTTATTATTTGAGGAAATTATATAACCTTGTACTTTTAAATCCTTTGAAATTAATTACAAGGATTTAATCTAAAAAATGGCGTATGAATTTAATGTCAGGTATAATTATTGGGGTTTGGGGGTTTTTTTGATTTAGAATGTAATATTAATTCCTAAATATAATTTTATGGTGTTAATATAATTAAATTTTATAAATGATTTCCTAAATAATCTAAAAAGTGAGTTTTCACTACACCATTAAATCCAAATTGGGGTGTTTACAATAGGGGTGAAGTTTCATGTAAATCCCTGTTTTGGATAAGTGTAAAGATATGTTTTTCATGGATATGCGGTCATATTCATTGTATCAAAGACAATTAACACCATATGGGGGAAAGATAGGTATTCATGACAACTTATGGCCACAGGGAAAATTCATGGGGGCTATTCAGTCGATTTTAAGTGATTTGGATTCAAATTTTGGAACAAAAAACATTTTTAAATAATTGATTCTTTCTCATAAACATACATGGGAGATTTAAATGGAAATATATGTGGATTTTGTGTTCTCAAATTATTTCAACAATAAATAAAAGGTATGATTATTAAATTGGATTGTGAATGTTAGGTAATACATAGAACTGCGTTCTCTCTATTATACTATCAATTCATCATGTTATCAATATTATATTTACTCATGAGGATGTCATGTATTTTATAATTTTTTCATAGATTATTATTCATGGTAAGGATTTTAGGATATATCTCTTCAAAGTGATATTGAAAAATGGAATTGGGGAATTTCGTTGAATAGTCTATCATTGTAGGTGGATCTGATCACTTTTTTGAATTGGTTAATTTTTTATGATTTATTGATTTTTTTTAATCTAATATGAACTATATTGATTTAATATTTGTGAAATGTTGAATTTAGGTAAATTATTGATTTATTATTCATCATTTTATATTAAAAATGGTGGTTTTTAATTAACCATTTTGGTTTTGAATGCTTTTGAGAAATTGAATAGGTTGCTTTTCAAATTAAATGGATTTTATTTATCTCTAAAATTTTAAACGGAGTTTTGAAATTAAAAATTAATTTATTTTAAGGTGATTTCATGTTCATCAAACTTATGTAATTTCATGTAAAAAATTTATTCATGGTTTGGCATTTTAATTGGAAGGGTTTGAAATGTACAACTTTAAATGTGGCTTTTTATATTTATCACACAATGTGCGTGAATATATTAATATGGTTTTTGTGAGACCTTGGTTCAAAATCAGTAAGTTCAAACCCCTTGAAATTACATGTAATCCATTTAAATGAATGGGTTGAATAAGGAGGATATCTTAAGGTAAGAACATGGTTTGGTTGATTTAATGTCAAAAGGTTCCACTTAATATAGTGAGAGTTAAGACATCTGAAAAAATTTCACACCAGATTAAAGATAGCTAGAAAAGAATATAAAATATAGTGGTATTATATAAGATGAATCATAGAAATACTTTTTCATGGGAAATTTTCTTTCTTTTAGAAAATTGGAAAATATTAACTTTCCATTTGATTTTGAGGAAAATTTAATTTTCTAATTTATTATTCAACACAACATTCTCTCATAAAATTTTTTAAAAATGGGAACTTTACCAATTGATTACAAATAAGGGTGTTTTAATGTTACATAAGGAAAATAATGTTTTTTTATGGAAATTTCCTATTAATGTAAAATTGTAGAATTATTGAATCAATGTGATTTACAGCTTGAATGAAATTTATTTAATAAACCATGGTATTTATTTCAAAATAATTCTTGGATTTTTGAAAATAGGGTTAAAATAATTGTTTATGTTTTTAGAACAATCAATTTTTATTTAATAGGTTTTATTAGCACTATATTAGAAATTATTATTGTATCGGTATGTAATGAATTTTTTGGAAAATCCATCAGATTTAATACTCACCACCTAAATATTCACATTAGTGGACATGTAGAAAATATTTGTAATGATATATGTAATGGGAAGGCACTGTAAATCAGTAGTGTTGAGTCATTGTTCTATATTGGAGTTATTGTGGATGCAATAATTTTTCATTGTTTATGTTTTTTTCCTTAGTGTCATCTTTTTTCAGCTTCTCTTATTTACTTTCAAATGTATTTTCTTGTCATTATAAAAAATTGGCTTCCACTGTTAAAATATTATAATAAATGGTTTTTTAAAATTTATTTTACAATATCATACATGGTTTAACGTTTTTATTTAAGGTAATAGCACACTTTATGTTGTCTGTTTTATTAGTTATTTTTTATTAGTAGCTTCAAAAATTACTTATCATGGACTGAGTGAACAGTGAAAAAACCAATGGTTTATGTGGCCTCGTGTGCACCTCGATGTGTTCTAGAGGCTTCCAAATAGATACAAGGTAAAAAAAATATTCATACGGAGACAATTCCCTAAAATATATAATATAAGGATCATATATGAATTTACCAAAGAAATCATCATGACCTTTACATATAACAGACATAAAATATATATATATATATATATCAATAAAAAGGGCTCCAAGAAGGAATCTAATATTACATAATATAAAATCAAACAATTTTTATGATATGTACCAATATGTAATGAATTATCAGATAAAAGTACATAATAGGAGTTATCAGAATAAAAAAATATCTACACTAGTTGATAAATATGTTGAACAATAATAAAAAAATAAATATAATGTACTTTGAACCAATTCACAATAAATATTTGTTGAAAAATAAAACTAAAATAAAACAATCATTAAAATTCATAACGCTAGAACAAACTAATGCATATGCTTAAAAAACAAATCTACCCATATAAATTGAAACACATGTCCAGTATATATTTAGCGGTGAATCAAAACTCACAATAGAATTCTTACACATACCTTAACAAATTATGAGCCAGTGAATGAGTGGATTTTCCTAATTTACAAGATAGGTAGATTTATGAATTGGGTGAATTGAATATATTAAATAAATACTAAAAATTATTTTATTTTTAAATGAGAATAGATCAAAATGATACATTAAAATCACAGAAAACTATAAAAATCAAATCTATTAAAAAATTGTAATAGCACAATGTAATTTAATAAAGTAGTTTGGATTGAGTATTAACTCTAAAAAATATAATATAAAAATGTAAAGTTATTCATCAGAATATAAAAATTTCTGCAATATATATTAATTCTAAAATCAAAACGTTATAAATGGGAAAATGTAGATATTACAGAATATGGAAATATTGTGATAAGTTTTTGGACTGTTATTCTTGAAAACCCATAAAAATTATTAGTATAAATGTATATATTATTATCCATGAAGTATCCTCAATTATAATTCAAAGCAGTAGTAGGATCTAACCCTTAATTTGGGAGTAACATGTTTGAGATGGAACCTCATTGAACATAAGATCACAGGTAAAATATCGTGTCCCCAAAGCTTCTTAAATAATAGATTGATTGTAGTAATATCTTACCCTATAAATTAATATATAAATAGATATAAGAATATAATTATTATAAAATATATGTCTTATTTACATTAAACTATTATCACAAATGGAGGCACCAAGTCTGAAATGGAAGAAAAAAGAAACAGAAGAAAAAATTATCTTGCACTGAAATAAAAAGTTTGTGATAACAAGTTTTTTAGTTTATCATTACATTTCGGATTGATCTTTAGACATATTTATATAATTTAGTAAAAAAACTATTTGTGATTTCATTCCAACCATCTTCTAATATCTTCAAATGCACTTTAGGTATTTCAATACATTTTTTATTATTCAGGATGAATATTGACATGTTCTGGTTTTACCATGGATCTATGGATGTAATATCAAATAGAATAATTTAGAACGATATTATCAAAAGAAAACATCATATATAAATTCAGTAAATATATATTATATTATAATTAATCAAAAATATTGATTTGGAATATGTCTTTTAATTCAATAATTCATTAATGTGTTATGATAGTGGAGATGGAAAATGTAAGTTAATTGAAAATCATTCACCTAGAAACATATCTCATGCATGCTAACACAAATCTATAATTGTGTGTTAACATATCAGAAAGATTAACACATCCTAAAATTGTTTTTGGGTATCTTCTAAATCAGGATATGACTCTCCTACATATAATTAATGACCTCATATCCACTCATGTACCTATCAGTTATACCCCACTATCTCTTTCATCTCATTATATGTAATTGCAAGGTGGTATAGCCTAAAATATAAAGTCTCACACAACATATTCTCATCTAACCCATTCATCATCACACTACCAACTAATAAATCAATCCAAAAACATTTATGGGAAATCACAATATTATTGGGAAAATAGTAACAGTTAATCAAAGTGGACATAACCATCAATTTCAATCATTAAATAATAATTAAATCTAAAAATTATTTAAATTTGGAATAAAGCATAAAATTATATCATCAAATTAACCAAATGGAAAAATAAATGGCTAAAATAAGGAATATAACCCAAATATATGAAATAACAATGCAACTGCTCTGACTATACCCCATGTCATTACACTGATAATCACAAAGACAATCCCTTAGACTATTTTAAGTACACTGCTAAATAGTTCAAACAAATCACAAGTCATTATAAGGTATTATTCCCACTAATTGATCATATAACTCTCTAGATAAACTCTAATCACCTGCACCATATATCTAAATCACTATCAAGAAATGTGGGTGTTTTTCCAAGGTATTTCTTCAATTGGATCCCTTGAAGGTAAATAATAAACCATTAGATTTTCATATAATAATATCATTTTCTAGGTTATCCACATTCCTAGATAGAGTCTCAACAATCATTACTCTGCATCGTATCCTCATGGAGCGGAGTAAATCTATAGTGATTTCTATCCTAATTAGGAAAATCAAACATCATTGAGATACTCACAATATAAAAATATCCACACACCACGATTCAAGGCCCTCCCCCAGTGGAACTCCTCCTAGGTTCGGAAGTGAAAGTGGGCATAATCTCCAAAGCACGACTCCAATAGGCTATGTGTTGGTGACTTTCATCAAGTGTATATTGTTCACCAATATTGGATTACTTGGCCTACATATTCCCAGGATAATACATGAACCACCAACCCTCAAAATATTAATAAATAAATAAACAATATCCCAATACATTATGAGTCATACATAAGGAAGCCAAAAAAGTAAAATATATACACAACTCATTCTAAATCATCCATGATTAGCCAAACTAAAGAGTAATATCAACAAGCTTGAAACATCTATCTCATTAAAAAAACACCATCTTATAGACCCAAAATAAATATTTGTATATAGGGGTGAGGATAAAAGTATAATCAATATCATCCTACCTGAAACCACTCATGAATATATGGAATAAACATTCTAAATTTCTAGTGAACGAATATAATGACCAAATCATCTTAATGAGTTACATCTTGGTTCTCCCATGCCCTTTATAAGTCATGTCTCACATCTGTCCAAATATAACACAACCACATTGACACAATCTCAACCATATCTTCATGAAATCACATTTACTACATATGATACCTTAATAAATTATATCCCATGCATAAGTACACATATAAAAGTTTAGACTATATATTTAATCCATGATATCCCACATATATATGTATTCAATAATTGAGATCCATTACGTCTTGTATGAGCATGAAACCTACAAAAATATGCCACCAGACCTCAGATATGTCTACATCAAATCTATTTCTAGAGGAGAGAGTGGGGTATAGGGAGTAGTGATATATCCATAACCTAATAATTATTAATTTTTAGACAACACCCATATCTGATGGCCAAAAATGGGGGTCAGTCTAACCAAAAAACACAGAATGTGGAGTGTAATAAATAACATAATATAATGATATATGTACATATATAACTCAAAATAATAGGGGAAACTACCAAACCCTAGATGCATTCAGTGGATTCCATCCTACATGAAATCCCTCATTCCTTTTCTATGGACTAGGAAAATAATAACCACACACACATGAATCAATTTTGATATTCTCCTATAATTATTTACAAATTATCCTTCATTACAAAAAATTATTTCATGACCAATTACAATATTAATATACTGACCTTAAAAATAAATTTTTTTGATGATTTAATAATTATATTTTTTTTATTTATTAATATTCATATATACCATCATCATCTTCCATCATCATGAACCATTATCATTCATTAATTTACCAGTTAATTATCCTTCCATTAATCTAATCAGTAAGAGTCTATAAATATATCTTTGATGAATATTCCAAAAATAAATTATTAATAAATATGAATTCATAATTTAATAATGAAAATAAGAAAAAGTATAATTATGAAAGGATAATAACTTGATACAGTCACCATCAGCACACTTCTACATGATCTATGACATCTATTATCAAATGAAACATACATATGACATGATTAAATCAATGTTATCCCTACCTCAACACATATAACATAAAAAATATTATTATAAGTTCAAAATGGGTTTCTAGATTTTATACATATAAATGAAAAAAAAATAATAATTTTCATTAAAATAAATCTTATTAATAATTAATATGCTACAAATAAGGAATACAAATTGATAGCTTGTTCCAAATGCATTTTTCCTTTAGTTTTAAAATTTAATATAATTATTTAAAATTTCCATATTATTTACAATAGTTCTCTATAATGATATTTATGCATCCACATTTCTTATATTAATATTGGAAAATTATCATTATATACTCTAATAAATATTGACAAGCAGTGCTAAATAATCATTAACAATTAATGGATGATGATTTAATATATTTTATTAATAATACTTCATAACATCATAACTATCAATCATTATTTTGTTTTTAACACATTAATATATGATAAATCATAAATTTGAACCTAGATAAAATGAAAATCTCTAGAAAATGTCAGGATAAAATGATAATAATAAATATTTTTTATGGAAACTACATCATCATCTCCTCCATTTACTAAATTATGGATTAATATTTGCTTAGTTTGTACACCAATATTTACCTACTAGAAAATATTTCATGGTTAAAAATCATTCAGACATGAAATAATGTGATGTTTGTGGAACTCCAACCTTAATGAGAATCCTTCATAATTTGATCGGTGGGAACAAGGAAGTAGACTGAGTTATAAAACCTACTACAAATGAGTTGAGTGGGAGAAATATGGTTCAAAATATTTGGGACTCGCAAGGTAAACAAAAAACAATACAAATCCTTATGTATGTTTTAATTTGATACTTCGAGTACACATATAATAACCCAGAGTGGTTTTTGCTGACCCGAGTAAGGATAAATAAGGGGGAATGACCTAGGTAGATTTTTTTATTTTAGAATAACTATGAGGGAGGTTTTGTTCATGTCTAATATGAATATCATATCACCTTACTTTCACATACAATAATATAACTACATTTAATTAAAATTATATCCATTCAAATAATTATAGAATATTTGAATCACTTTTTAAATAAAACGCTTTGATTTTATTTTATGGTTGTCAAAATAAGAGAAAAGGGTGGATTATCTCCAAAACTAGATATTCATTCCTTTATTTTCCCATTATTTTCAATTAAATATTCTTTTTTTTAAAAGACAACCCATTAATATAAAATTTAACTTTTATTTTATTTGTAATAGTTGTTTTCATCTTAAAATTGAAATACAAGTTTTAATTGGTAATTTCAATGTTTTAAAAAAATAATTATGTACAAAAAAAATTTATATTTTTTATAAAAATGATTCTTTTTATGAAATAATATTTCTCAAGAAAGTCATACATTATTCTTATTATTGTCCCCATAAGTATTAATAAAAATATATATTACAATGATATACATATTATGTTTCATGATATAAACATTTTACATCATTTTATTGAAACATAATATACATAAATATATTTAATATTTAATTTAAAAAATTATAATCTATATATATAGTGTAATATATTTTAATTAGTAATTATTTTTTAATTGAATAAAAACCAATAAATAAAAATAAAAAAATCTGTACAATATTATTTATTTGTTTAAGATATTTTAATCCAAATCATAATACAAATAAATACATAAAAATTATAGCTAACAAATAAAAAAAATTAAATTATACACTATATTTGATCGATGAGTAAAGGGGTTGGGATAATTAGGGACCTTTTATTAGATTCCTCTCAAATTATTCTCACCCTTAAGAAAAAAAACTAGACCCAAGAAAGAAAACAAAAATAAAATGGTTATACATAAAATGAGATACCACTAAAACAAAGATCCATCTATAATAATTGTGCCAACCACACATCATAAAAATGGCCTTAAGTCACACAACATCATCATAAATTATCACATCAATCGAGCTATGTTCATAAATATCATTTCAATAAATTAATAATCAAACAAGAAAACAGCTTCCTTTGACAGTGCTAAATCTCAATAGGTTATTTCATGAATTTTTTATCTTTGTGGTTTTCCTAGTTTCAATAAGAATTATTTCTTCTAATGGCATTTGAGTTAAAAGTGTCTAAGTGGTAATGAATTTCATAACCATATTAGTTTTAATTGGTTTTTATTTCTTCATCATTTTAATTAATATTCTTAGTTTTTATGGGTAATAAAATTTTAATATATATAGTTTTATTTACACTTTTTTATTAGGATCTAAATATGGAAAACACAATCTATTTATTTATTCTCACATCAATTTTATGGTATTATCAATGTTTTTTTTTCAAAATGTAATTTTATTTCGGATTATTAATACTTTAATATATATCCGAGGAAATTATTGTATCATTTTTATTAAAAAATTTCATTTCATTCTCTTATATTTATTCATGGAATTTTTCATGTAATAGTACAATTTTTCAAATCATTGGAACTCAAAATTCATTAGAAAATGTTTTTAACAAAACCCATATTCATTTCCATTTTTAGTATGAGAAACTGTTATTTTCTAAAACCCATGTTTCAAAAAAAGGTATTCATAAATGCTTTTATCAATTTCAAAATTATTTATTAAAAAAAATAATCGTTCTATTTTAAAAAGGATTTTAAAAGAATATTTTTTTCAGTTTCTGAACTAGGACCTTTTCAAAACGTTTTCCTTGCAAAAGATATGTTCATTTTACCATGTATAAATTGTACATATTTACAAACCATAATTTCTGTGAAGCATATTTTTAATTTTTAAAATGATGATTTTAAAATAAAATATTTTTAAAAATGATTTTAAATATAAAAAAATTTAAATTTTTTCTGAAAATAAAAATTATATTTTCCTCAAGATTTTTTTAAATGATCTTTTTATGCTGTATCAATTCATCAATGAAAACATCAATTAATTTTTATAACACATGGGATATGTTGTATTGATACCATTTTTATTATTACCTTGAATGGTTTATGTTAACTTTTACCAATGATAATATTAGAATTAACTACCTTGATTCCTTTTAGTACCCTTAAAGTTTTCAATTTTTTTATAAACATTAAACATTAAATTTACCCTAACGATCCATATCATTGCTCATTGATATCTTAATTTTATAAACCATTTATCATTTTTTTCACACTGTGTTTACTTTTAATGATATTTAATTGAATGGGGAAATAATGATAGTTTTGTATCCTTTACTCAACATGAATATTTGATTAGATAATCTGTTTATTTAAATCAATTATTCGATATATGATTAATGATTTGGATATATACTATATTGGTTGGGGATCGGTTAATGGAAGACCTTTGGTTATGGGCCGGTTAATGAAAACTCTATGGTGTTGGGGCTATTAAAATAATCCTCAAGGTGCATCGGTAGTCTCATGACATGGAATTATTTGGCGACATACCCTTTGAGATTTTTTCAAAGCATAATAGTTGACATTCTACCCACATACATAAACCATATTTTCAAAGGTCTTAATGGTAGTGGTATGTGTTCCATATACACTATATCTAATATTTATTCATTTAATTTATTGAGAATTAATTAATTATTATTATCATCTATGGTATAATTACTTTGATATTATATATGGATGCATTTCATTCTAATTTACTTAATTAAATTTCATGTGATTCAGTTAATTACCTTTCCATATTTATTTTTCTTTCACCAGTCATTTAAATGGTATGGGTTTCTGTTTATTTCTATTCTATGATGTTTATCCACATCCTTCTACATTATTTACTACATGGAATGTGCTGTCTATTATTAGCCCTTTCATATTTACTATTATATTTGATTCCTTATTGCATCCACTGTACTTTAACCATACTGATCAATTGAGCACATACTAATTTTTTCCATTGCCCAAGAATCTATGAAGTTTAATAAGAATTATCTAAAAGGATATGGTGGATGGAATAAAGCTATTATCTTCGAAATGAAAAAAAAATAATGTTTTTATTAGTGTATTGATTTAAAATACAAGAATCATGTATGTATCTTTTTTACCAAGACTAATCAACCGTTCATTCCTTTTGGATGTAATTTACTTTTTTCTTATGCCAATATAATGATAACCTAACACAAACTCTAGGATTCTGGCTACCGGTCGATGTAGTTTGTATCAATGAATGTTTAGTAGCTCCCTTGAGAACTAGATTTAAGAAATCATTAACTAGGGAAAATAAACTGAAGATATAATTAGTGATTTATTATTGAATAACATCCTAAGGATTTAGTTAGATAGATATTATGCGTTTTTCCTAGTAATACATACCTATATGGTTACTACAAGTGAAATTCTTTCTAAAATAGATGTATTTAAGAGTGGAAAATCCAACAATGTGTGTTGAGACAATCTCTAGTGTAATCTAGTACTCAAAATTGGACCGTACTACGGACCTAGTTTTTTACTCATAGGTGAAATGATCAGGATAATTCACATTTTAATGATAAACTATTATAAATTATTTTAATAGATATAAAAAATGAATAAACTAGGTTAAACCTTAGGTGTTTTAGATTACAAATAAGGTGTCCTGATTTAGATTCCCTATAAATTATTATAAATTTTCTCACTATGACTATTGTTACTAACACTATGCATTCAATTTGTACTTAATGGCTAGAACTCAAAGGATTCATGTTAACATTATACTTGAAGGACAAGGTGGTGATAGTGATAAACCAAAAAGAATGTTTCTAGAATTGAAATATATCGTGTTTATTCCTTATATGTGTATCTAAAATATGGTTAACAACCTATTCATTAACTAACATTCAATCTCCCAAAATAAGAGAAATTTTGAGTTCTATATAGGATTAAGTGGGGGGACCGTATAGAGATGAATGATTGATTTCCATAATGAAAAAAATGTGGAAGAAGACACTCATGAAGGTGACTCAATGGAAGAGAGAAATGTGTTATGTGTGGTAAAGAAGGTCATAAATTAGATAATTGTTGACAAAAAACAAAGAGTGCTATATAATGAAATAAATATCAACTTAAAGGTCTATTTATGGTCTATTTCCATAAATGTTTGGAATGTGGGCATTACCCAATTAAATTCCCTCTTCAAATGGATAGAATCTCGACCAATGAACGAATAATGAAAAAATTAATAGATGATATATTTAGGTATTGGGGTTATATTAAAACCCTAAGATAATGGTCTATTTAGTGATTATAATTATTTCAAGGAAGCCCGTCACATTTAATTTAGAAATTAAATAAAAATGGTTTTAGAAAAATTAAAACTATATTCTATGTGACAACCCACTGTTTTCAGAAAGTTCATGGGACATGATCCCATGACCACAAGATGATAAGGGTTTAATTCCATCCCTAGAATAATATAGTGTTGTGGTTAATATGTTATTAATTTCAGATAAAAATTATAATAATAATTATTAATTATGATCCAATGGTGTTAATTTTTAGGTTTACAAATTAATTTATTAACCATATTTACTTTAGAGTATATTTGGAGTCAAATAATCTGACCAGTTACTCTTTTATAGTATTTAAGATCCTTTAAAATTGTATCATAGTGCTTCAGGCATCATTGTAAATTATTGGATATCCATTTCATGAATTACTGGATAAATTGAAAATTGGTCAATGCACAAAAAAAGATGAAATATGTGTTTATACAAAAATATCACGTATGTATATTTCTTTACATTCATGGTCAATGAATGAATTCCTCAATATAAGTAATAGTATCTTAAATTAATGTTTTCTTCTAATACACTAATTTTTGATAAACCAGTGGCCTTTTAAATCATCATAGATTTATTTCTACGAGTCTCTCATATTTCCTTTGATCAATAAATTTTTTTGATTGATGACCTAAATCACCCTCTATGAATATTAATTCATTTACTCTTAGAATGTATTTATACATACCGTAAATTTTTTCCTCTATAGATACCAAGTAATATGTTAGTCTATGTAACATTTGTACTTCCCATTCTCTCTTCTCTAGAAGCTTTTTTTATGAACCATTTTGAGAGTTATACATAATAAATTTCACGGATTATAGTATCAATATAGAGTTTAAATTTTTAGGACTCAATTTATTTAACGTGTCTAGATTTTAACTCCCCAATATTGTAAATTAATGACAATGTATATGATTTCACATATGATATGCAACATAAATTTCATAAGAAAATATATAATCTAATGAAGTTACAATATATTCACTAGTATAAAGAAAAATAATAAATGATATATCTTTCAATGGACAAGATACTTAGTTATCAAGTGTCAGATGCAATCACATTTTTCATCAATAACACGTGTTACACCCATGGTCATGATTTATAAAAAATAAATATATTATTAAAACATTATTATTTAATATAATAAGATATCATGTAGATGCTAAATTAGATGTTGTGAATAGTATTCAGAAACTAATGAGAATTTATATATTATATTTTAAATCAAATATTTTTTATATTCATCCATTTTATTTTATCATAATGAGATAAGAATATAACTAATTTTATGCATGAAACCAAAATTTTTCTAAATATAGTTGTACTGCCTTTTAGTGATGAGCCTATTTTAAATCTAATTTTTGGAAATTTTAAAAATATTATATGTTAAAATAATCATTCTTTTTGAATGAGAACCATCAAAACTATGTTAGGGTGAGTTTTTGGAATTTTTCTATGAAGTTTAATTTTTTTGATGTATTGTTAAAATATTGAATTTTAATTGAAAATAGTTATTTCCCTGTAAATAATTTATAGTGTAAAATTATATTTATGGTAATTTTTAAAGTATAAATATATCCTTTGTTATTAATTATTTTAATTTTGGTCGTTCAAAAAAATTTCACATAGATATTGGATATTAAAACTTAGCAAACTCATGAACATTTTTAAATTAAAAGAATTCTTTGAGGTCCCATCTATGAGATTAAATTGAGATTAATTTATGAAATTTATATGATTTTAATTTGTAAAAATGGATTATCTTTTTTTAGTCATCACAATTTTTATTTTCAAATAATTTCATTTACTTTTTTAACAACAAATATTAATGGATGTAATTAAAATTAATTACAATGATTATGAGAAAAATTAGCCTAACAAGGGATAAATCCTTTAACTTAAAGACTAAAATGACTTATATAGTTGTTAAAAATATATTTTATGTTAATATTCCTAACGTTTACTCGCTTTTCTCTATTGTTTTCTATTATTATAGACTCATGTCATAGGAAAAATGAGGTTATAATTCCCTTTTCTAAAATATATAAAAATGCCACTCCACTTCCACTATAAGAAGTTACTCACCACTCCCACTTCCTCACACCAATCAAACAACATTGGATCAACCAAAAGCTTCCAAAATGGATATTGAAAATACCTAAACTAATATTATAATCCTCTACTATGGAATAAATCCATCCAAGTAATCCCTTTGGTGCAAACCAAAAAGAGTTTCCCAATGAAGTGGTAATATCCATCCTCAAACTCGATTTTTTTATTTCCATTATCCACACCATCAATATTTTTATTACCTAACAATATTATAAAATCAGTATCCTAAATATACATATATTTTTTATTGTAATTTTTATACTTAAATTTACACATACTTCTATCTAATGGCTAACAAACATACTGAATATGTGTACGGTGAACTACCACCTCGCAAAACATTTTCATTAATTTTTTCATTACCACCTATCATTTATGGGAATTATGATGTACATGATATTCACATATGATATAAATTATATTTATAATTTTTTTATGATTATGTAATTTTTATATAACACCTACCCTTATACATTCCATTTTGTGTAAATACGATAACATCGTAGGTGGATTTGAGGACAACCAAATCCTCAAAGCGATTTCATTCATTCACACAATTCATGGAACATATAAATGATTGGATTATTACACCTATGGGAAATATATTTATAAAAATGAAACTAAAACTATAATATAACTTTATATATATCATTTTATTTAAATTCTTATAAATACAACAAATAAATGAATGTAGTTTTCATGCTTTTGTATGACCTACCATCTCAAGGAATGTTACATTTAATTTCCAATATAAATACAATATAGAATACTCTAAATAAATATATAATGAATACATATGATAAATAATCCATGTTTTAAATCCTATAGATAATGAAATCTATATCTAAATATGATAGACAATAAGTAACATGTCAAAAATAACTAAAAATACTAGGAAATGAAGACCCAAACTGTCAATGTATTGAATGATTGTTAACCAATGTGAAATAAAATATCACAAGATGATAATATATGAAATTATGAATATTAAAATGGTTCATTAATAACATATTAATATTTTTAAACCCCTTATAAATAAGTTTAAACTACGTTCACTATAAATGAATCCTAAGATATGGGATTTTCATCTCACGTTTTACATTCATCAGATAAATTTAATTTCCACCACATACTTATTTTAGGTGGTGTATCTACTTCCCATTTTTGTATATTATATAATTAATTGTTTTGTATTAATGGTATTTTGAGTCCCATTTTGAACTATAAATTCTCAGGGGATTTCAGTAAAATGTTACCAAGTGGTAATAAATTTTATAATCCAATTCTTTTAAATTATGTTATATTACTTCCTTGTTTTCATTAATATACTAATATTATATTTGTAATAAATTTATACTACCAATTATTTTATTTTAACTTGTTTAATTTTTATTTACATTTAAAACACATAATCCATTTATTGAATTATTATCATATCAATGTTATGGTATTTTCATACCATTACATCGAAATCTCATTTTGTTTGATATTGTTTATACATGAATTTATATTATAGAAAATTATTGGATAATTATTCAATAAACCCTTTAATTTTTTCTCCTCTCAATATTCATGTTCTTTTTCAAGTAATAGTTCTGTGTCTTCATTCATTGGTACTCATACTATTTTAGAAAAGGTTTTTAAGAAGACCTAACTACAATACTCTCTTTATTTATAAAACCTATTTTCTTATAAAAATTCTATTTTAAAAATAAATCAAGTTTTTTTAACCATACCAAAATGATTTATTAAATAATTTTTTACAAATTCTTTCTTTTTAAATTGTCTTCAAAGGAATCTTCATTCTACTTTCTAAACAAGTCACTTTTTAAACCTTTTTTCCATACAAAATGATTATTCTTTTACCTTGTACGACATATACAGATTTATCCACTTTCATCTCATTGAAGTATCAATCCAATTTTTTAAAGGAATACATTAAACAAAATGATTATGAAAGTGATTTTCAATGAAAATATTTTATGATGGTTTTCAAAATAAAAATGATATTTTATTAAATAATGTTCTAAAATTTATTTTTGTGGTAATTAAATTTATCAATGAAAAAAAATCCCTTTATTTTACACCACATTGGATATGTAGTATTGATACTATCCTTTTTATTCATTTATATTATTTGTGATTTATTTTACTAAAGATAGTTTTTACATTCACTACCTTGATTCCTTTTAATACCATTGAAATATTTAATTTCCTATGATCATTGAACATTTAATTTCCCTTAATTATTCATATTATTTATCACAGATAGGTTATTTCCTAAATAATATATCATTTTACATATGATGTTTAATTTTAAAATTATTTAATTGACCGGGAAAATATTTGTAAATCTATATCTTTTACTCTATATAGATAGTTGATAAGTTACTCTATTTACATAAATGGATAATTCACTATATGAGGAATTCTATATACATGAAATATACAGGTTGGTTACTTGTTAATTAAAGAATTATGGGTTAGGGATAATTTAATTTAAGCCCAACTATGCATCTCTTGTATCATGATATGGATTTAGATAGAGAAAACCCCTTCGATTTTTTTCAAATAGAATTTTAACGTCCTCGAAGAATTGACTATAGAGAAACTTCCCAGACTGGAAACCACATTGGCTCAAGTGCAACTACCAATATTCCATAGGCTGTTGACAAGAAGTGACATTCAAATAATGGTATGGTTGGGAGACTATTACATCAATATTATAGTAACATAGTGTTATATAATATTAATATCAATATAAAATAGAGGATATATACATAAAAGTGAAACAAAAATGAATGAATAATATAATAATTGAATAAAAGTGGACAATACCAATTTACAACACTGCATGTATGATAAATGATGCTACAAGTACAATAAGATAGAATTTCAATAGCAATATGATGTAATAAAAGAATAACATTCCACTTACTAGCTCATGGGAATCTCAAGCACCTACTCAATCCCATTCCCCAACACTATCCTAATAATGTAAATTAAAACCATTAGAAGCAAGATTCTTCCCTGTTTCAATAAATTAAGACACAGGGTCAACTTGGGTACCAATGGTGCATGAGCTGAGTGTGACATAAAATCTTTATAGGCCAACACCCATAGTTTATATCCCAATATAGTTCATGTATAATTTAATGTAGTGTAAGTAATAAAGAATAATGACTAGAACTATATAGACAAAAAACATCCCACTCATGTTCCTAATGAGAACCAGGTGGCTCTACCTACTACGGCTCAAGGATGGAAAGAGAATACTTAACGGTAACAATATATAAATTTTAATTAATAATTATATATATATATATATATATATTTAATACACATATATGAACCAACTACTTGCTAACGTAACTTCCTATATACCTAAATTTCTAGTTGCTAGTTGGATCTGGGTAAGACACAAACTTCCATATCGAGTTTAAATTAGCCTATAATCTCAATACAAATGGTACATGTCCTATATCATAATAGATTGAGAGATGTCATGATACAACTCCCAGGATGTTGAGTGGGTGATGAAGACTACCAAATAAGAAAAAAAATTAAAAAATAAAGAAATATCTAAATATGGGTATTATTTTTCCCACAAAATCAAATGAAGAGGAGGATGGATGAGACTCACAGATCACATGAACCTCTAATGGACTCGTGATTTCGTAACAATTTCAAGGTCACGTAGAGTCTCCATGCATAAGGCATAACATGCAACATGTCCCATGGGACCCCTTCAATCAGTCTATCCTCCCATGCAATGGCCCACCATACAACCAATGACTTCATGATGACATCAAAATGAGTGCCCCTAGGCCACATGGGTTTTCGTTAAAAAGTTTGTGGTAAACCCTCGAAAATAAATTGAAAATAATTTGATTTCAATTATAATTATTGACACCCCATTAGTCATAATTCTCATGCAACAAATCATCATTGGGAAGAATAAAATCCCTTGGTGATATCCAGGAAGACTAGCATGCCCTCTAAACCATTATGGAATAAAATGATGGAGAAAAAAGGGGGGAATAGGTGTTCGTGGTAATTGAAGGACTCATGAAGCTCCCTACAAGACACCCCAAGTGTTTGGTGACTCGCTCGATCACCTCACAGAATCCATCTAGCTAGTTAGATTTACCACAATGAAGCCCTCGGGTATGTTTGGACAGCCCCTTCAGTTCTAGGAGGGTTCAAGGATAGACATTTCAAATACCTGCTTACACACACCATGTATAACCCAAACTGATCAATTGATATAATATATAAACTCAATTAAAAATCATAAAAATTGCTCATGTAAACTCATAGTACATCCCAAACCATTGTCACATAAAATGGAGGAGATGAAATGGAGGAGGTGAGAAGGGTTCATGGTTGTTTAAGGATATGTGATGTTCCCCCAGCAATCCCTAGGACAGTGTGAGACATAAAAAACATGTCTTCTACATCTCATTAATGGTCAATGGTTTGTTAGTCTCACCGCATGAGAGTTCTCAATCATATCCAGATAACTCCACAGTACCATAAGGATACAAAAATAGTTTTTTCCAATTAAATTCTTGCATATCACCATGAGACCCTTATTGGTCATGAGATGCATCATCAATGAATAGAAGAAATATCCTCAATAACACTCATGAAATCCAATATGACTCCTAACCATTGTCACATAAAATAGAGGAAATATGATTGGATAGGTGGGAGGTACTTGCATCGATGAAAGGCATCTGAAGTTCCCATTACACCCTTAACATGGTCCCGCAAGACCCCCATAGAGACAATCCTTATCTCAAGATACTCCATGACATGTCACTAAGCATCTCACAGAAGCCTACCAATAGAAACCTAGATCTTTTCAAGGTTCTCTGATATATCCATAGGATGACATGATAATCATTTGAAACATCCACATGATCAAACAGTTATTCAATAATAATTAATAATACGATAAGGGAAGAGACTCGCGATCACTAAAAATAAGGTGACACACTCAGAGAATTCCAAGGTGGAGACATGCGAAATTGTATGTTGGTGGGCCCCTTCACTAACACCAACATAGACTCACACTATATATGTCACACAAACCGGTGAGTATTCATGGTGGAAAGTCCTATAAATTGACCACCCATCAGAAAAAATGGAACAAATAATACATGAAGGGAACTCGATAGTAGTAATGTCCCAAGAATCAAAGTGGATTTCTCGTAGAAACAAATCATGCGACTAGCTATACCTCCATCTTGTAATACACTGAGAGGAAGCTGAAGTTGTCTTGTGCTTGGCATATAGCACTTCACATGATCATTCATTGATCATGTGAAGCTTATCTGGTAGATTATGTGAAGACCATCCCAGAATCCAATTAGATAATGAAAGACTCAAAAAAACTAACACTGAATAAAACCAATTCATCCTCAATACAAGGGTTTGAACCAAATTTAAAAGAAAAAATATTAATAAAAGGACATTCTCGCTTCCCCCAAGATCATCACAAGTGTCATTTGAGGATATGTGACAGCACCAGGACATGTCACCTTTATCTTTCAACACTCTTCAACTTGAAATATGGGACAAATGAAATACTCCAGATGAGTCAAATCAAATCACATAGTTCCCAAATATGATACATTGATTTTGTCAACCTTCAGGGTCCATCACCCAGGACGTGTGATGTCCCCCATACACATCTACTAACTCATATAACAATTTTCACTCATGTTAAACATGTCTGGAAAATTAATCTGGTCATGAAAACCAGACCCTTGCTTTACCCTCTGGGAAACTCAATTGGGAATTGCAACACCTCCAAACATGTCATCCCCATACTAAAATGCCTCCATGAAGTTCAAGAAGAGATACGTGACATCCTTCTTTTCATGTCACATTGGATTTAGAGACAACCTATATATGTGTCCGGACAAGTCATGCAATGGATCTCAGAACATGCCAATTAGTTCATTCAACACCCTCCATATATGTCAGTCCAGGTCACACGATGGCTCCCAGGACATTCCAACTGGGTCATGCGAAATGCTTGATAGAAGAGGAAAATAGTTTAGTGCATCCTCATGGTTTTAGGCCAAACCTCAAGGGAACTAAAAGGACTTTGATTCCTTACATATTTAGGATACATAGGCCACCTCTCCCGGTTGATTGATCTCTATATTGAACATCTATGTAGTGAATAGTATATGAGTCCCTTCTTTAAAGAAAGGAAATTGATTACTTGTTATCCCTTGTTTAACACAAATGAGCATTGATCATGTTGGATTAGGGAGTTGAAATGGTCATATCATCTACACTAGAAACCCCCATAGTGGTTGAGGGATGCCTCAGGGTGTATTCCAGAACACCAACCAAAATAAGACAACTCAGATTCCTTCCATACTCAGGATACTTAGGATGACTTCTCAAGGAACAATATTCATACCAAATATCCCATGGAATGTCCCAGAACACAATTATCATACATATAAACCCTGAGGTTTATCATTTATTCCCATTGTTTGTCACATTGATCACAGCTCACGTGGGCTCAGGGATAAGTGAACGGACTCCTCATTAGGCATCATAAATGAATACTCCTCATATAATGGCATATACCTTGGGGTCCATCCCAAGAGCATCAATGAACTATTTGTGTTTTGTTTCCTACAATATCTAGTATACATAGGATTCATCATAATGGATCAATCCCCTTTCAATATTAACTGCCTCCTCACATGGAATCACATTATAAAACGAATGGTTATTCAGTTAAATCACATAATGAATCTATTCTCTTCTAGGGAAATGGATGATGAACCATAGATACATACAGATGAGCCCATTAATGGGACTCACTTTCCTCATCTACTGAGATAATTTACCAATAAACCATTTTTTCAAGGGTAATAGATATCATATCGAGATTATGAAGAGATATAAAAACATATATTAAGTCTATATGAGAGTCCCATATTAGGAAATAATTAACCCCAAAAAGATGATATTATCCCAACCTACAATCCTCCCATCTAATGAGACTCCCCAACAGTCATTGGGCTTGGAAATGCTGGTGACCTCCTTCCTTTGTAAAGAAGCTTTGTACCCAGATATAGATTGAGGAACCATTGGGAGTTTTTGGGAAAAGAGAAAATGGAATCCCAATGAGTGAAAAAATTTCTCCCTAGGAAATACGGAAAAATCAAACATGGTGAACCCAAAGTGGAACACTTCAATGGAAAAATTATCATTTATTACCTTTTGTGCTATTTTTTCCACTAAATGAAAACAAAATGAAAAAATTGATGTGAATCAATGTAATGATAGAACGATTGTGTTACAATGTGCCATGAAAATTTGATTTGAAAACTTTATACAAACAAAACAATATTACTAGAAAAATATTACAAATATTCTTCTATAAATGGGTTATCATCAATTTAATCATCAATTTTATATGTCCAAACATGTTGAATGGTAAAATAATGAATAATAGACAAAATGATTTAACCATTCATATCAAACCATGTTCTTTTTCAAAAGTGTAATTGAAAATATTGCATTAGCAGCCAGATTTGAGATGATATCATCATTATCCAAATTTTTTAATGGAAAATCATCTGTAACACTAAATTATACATCTCACAAAACATTTTTACATTCACAATGAATCCAACAATAGCTGGTGAATACTATGTTTCTTTAGTACCACTAAAATGGTACCATCATAACCATAGAGGCTACTCTTGAAGTTCTGTAGACAAACCAACTAGAAAGTCTGCATCACCCGGGGAATGATACTTCTAAACATGTGTATCTCATCTCCATAACCAAAAACATTAAGATATTATACCCAAATCATGATAACTATCACAAACCATATCTAATGATGGTAGTCCAGGAAGATAGATATGGCTTCCTTTAGGTTTTGGATCCGCCTAGAAGGGCTCTTGATAGTCGTTGTCACAAACAATATCCCACCAATATCCCCTCAGTCACTTACTAAGGGTTCTATCTAACACAAATCCTCCTATAACACCCATGCATAGGATGAAAGTAAGACTCATAAATGGATAATGGCATCAGATACAAAATATAAGACACATATTCCTACTTCCATCAAAAAATATTTCTTGCATATTCAAGCAAGAACCAGCCAGTAGACTCATATCACTTATCTCTCTAAAAAATTAAAAGGGAATATTTTCAAGGCATGCATGGGGGAGGTTCATATTCCTACCCATCATATATGAATCCCAACAGTGTACTTGAGTGTCACTAGAAGGATAGAAGTGGGTACATATCCCTACATTAATAGAATACATCTTCCAGTTCATCAAATAAATAGAAAATGTACAGGCTCAAATGCCCAAACACACTTTCCTAAAGTCCCAATACATTTTTTAAAACGTTTAATAACTCCTATGTAATATTCTGGAACTACTGTAGATGATTGGATATGTGTGTACTTCAATCCCTACAGCCAGGAAAACACAACACTCGGATCATCATCAAAACATAGATGTACCTGAGAAATTGCACACTCTTGCTCTAAACTAGGAGAATTAACAGCATATTCCAATTAAGGGAGATGCATCAGATTGGGATCATATCACCCTTACAATTGGGGATCACCCTGTGAGTGCTGGACACACCTCGGGACAGAGGTACATGACTATTGAAAAAGTCCAGCACCACACTCCAAAGGCCCAGAATTAGTCATTTATCAATGTTCTTGATGAGTATGACCAAATAAAAATGGGACAAGCATCAGGATAGGCTCATATTCCAATCAGTTACTCTTGCTGGAATACTCTATAAAATCACATAGGAAAGGTTTTTATTCCTTCTTCTACTGATGAACAACTGATGCAACATCATTCCAAGGAAACACCAGAGAATGATCACATTCATTCTCCCATTCTAGTGGTCTTTTAGCATATTATTATAGGGAATGAATATTCAGACCAGGACCACATTACTGATTCAATCAAGGAAAACCAAGTGATAGAGGCACATGCCTTAGTGTAGGCTCATATTCCTACCATGAAATATGGGTATTATATTAAAAAGGCATTGGATCTGGTTCATATTTCCATTCGGACTGAGGTTCACAATGTGATAATGGAACACACCTTGATACAGGCTCACATTCCAATCATTAATGATATATCTCATCAACATATTCTTGTATCTTCTCAGTAGAAGTCTTATACCCCTATGGCTATAGGCAGTCATATACATGTTCTGGAAACCATCCCACAGTAGGTGCATACACCTGTACAACTTCAAAAGGATGGTCGTAATATTCTTACCATGATTTTGAACATGTCCCAAACCCAAATATTCTCAATGCCAATGTTCTTGATTTTTTTAGAGACATATTCTCTATAGCACAGGGGGTCATCTTCTCTTTCATCGAATAGAAAATAGATGGTGTTCATTACCATGATATTCCTCTTGTTGGTAGTGTTGAGATGGATCTATGGGAATCTAATCATGATATTCATCATGGGAATCCTCCCCACAATGATATCTCCCATTTGTAAGGCTATAATTCCCTTTCCTAGACACCTTTTTATGAAGTGGTTCTTCTAACTCTGACACCTTCAAACAGAGAGGTGCTCGAATCATTGAGGTAAACTATATATTTTTTCCTATCAAATTCCATTAGCAACCCAATCCCATCATGAGGCAACCATCATAACTATATTGTATTGTCTGACTGGATGGAGTTGTGTATGTCTGTTGAGGATGAGTCTAACATGTACATATGGAGAGAGTTATCTGGAAACAACATCGCCATCATGTTCTGACTCCACGCTACTACTGATTATGAGATCCCATATGAACTAGAAAACAATTTCATACCTTATATATGCCAAAATATGTGTCCAAGTCATCAGTGACTAAAGGATTGAACTATCCATTATACATCATATGTGTGCAACCTTCATATGATCAATAGGATTTGTTGTCAGATGGACCTAACTGTTATATCTATGGCATAGGATCCAAAATTGAAAAACCACTACGTCAATCTAGAACTCGCTTTCCCCCATTACAATACGGATCTTCGGAGGCTGATATTTGAAGCCACGTCATGAAAACATATTTAATAATGGGGACAGTGTGTATAATTACACTTCTCCAGTTCATTGGAATAGAAAATATCTTCAGATATGGCATCCTGTAATGTTATAGCCTCTAGAGGGATCAATAGACAGGGAAATTCTAGGGCTAGTTGGTCATTGAAAAAAAAATCATCTACCTAAATAGTTCCCAGACATTATAGACAGAGAGGGAGAATATCCAACATGAATCCAAATGGTACCCCTCAAAACAATAAGAATACATTTTATATACAAAGACCAAAGTTGTGATCACCCAAACAGCTTCCCATGAGAAATGATTCTTATCAACTAGATCCTACGCGATCACATCTATTCCAAATTAAGAATGATGTGGAGGTAGTTGCAGAATCAACCACCTAGGAGTAGACCCCACTCACTGGACTGGGGGAATATCTACCATTGACTCCTCCTCTTAGAATATGAATTCTTGAGAGGATTTGGGACACAATGGCAGTAGTTGAAAGTGAACCTCGTCCCATTGGGATGGGGGTATTTATATCTCAGTAACCATCCCGAGGTTCATCTTCCCCACATAGGGCCCTAGAGAAATCATCAGTGATCCTATAAAAACCCCACCCTACTAGTATGTGGGCTTTTTTACCAACTTATCCCTCCTTGGAATCATCAAATCATCGAACGGAGCCACTGGATCCCCATCAACTGAACCAATTAGTGCCAAATATGGCCCTAAATTACCCCCACCCAAATGTGAAGGGAGAATATTCATCATCAACACCCCTGCAAAGGGAATCAGTCTTCTCCAGAATGGGAGGAATCAATCAATGGTTGGAATTCAACCAACCCTTATTGCCATAAGAAAAACCTCGTTTGGTCAGGGGCCATTTGGAAACCCCAATAGAATACTCCCTCATGGTCACTATTCATTTAACATGATTGGAGGAATGTATAGAGAGAATAAACAGATCTTACCAAGGTTGAAACCCAAAATGGAAAAACATGGACAAGGGTTGGAATAATAACACTAATGTCAGAAATGCAGAATCGTCATGTGGTGTCAGAAGGAGTGACACGAGCACCATTTCCTGATATGCCTATGTAAATTTCATCACTATCAACATGGAAGATATTGATCACAATGCAAATAAAAAGGGTGGAGACACAGAAAATGTACCTAAAGAGGAGGGTGACTTGAATGCACTGAATAATTTTGTACACACCAAGAACCAAATATGTTTCCAAAACATGGAAATTATAAATATTGATTTCCCACCTCCCTGGCTGAATACTTGCATAGGGAAGTGTACATCCACATCACAATCACCTCCCTATATAAGTGAGGTTTCATCCCCAGAAGAATGATTATCACAATATGAGAGAGAAATATAATATCTTCAACAACATCAGAAGGAGGTAATCATGAGAAATATTCCCAATGGGTAACAAATTCTAGAAGACACATATGTTCCACCTCCTACATCTGATGCACCAGTATGGTTGGCTTCTAAATATCATATTGGATTCAAATCTTGGGAGCCATCCAACGTACATGAGGATGTTAGAAATGATCCTGACACCACTCTATTGCGGCAATATACTCTCCCCCACCAAGATAATTGTTCAGTCCAAGGATGAATTAAAAATTATAGGGGGACTATTGTGTTGTCATATCACTAACCCCATAGATCCCCATGGTTTGGAGATGACTTAGGCATCAATTCCCCCTAGCTAATTAACATCATCAAGTCCTTCGCTACTCTAATGGAAGCCATGGAAGGGTGATGTACACCTGTACTTATTGAAATGAAGTCATATCCAAAATATTTCAATGATACCCACCTCCTTAAAAATTTGGAGTCCCTAAATTCACTACCATTCATGGTGTGGGTGACCCTGAACAACATGTCACACACTACGTTTCCAAATACAGACCAATGATGCGACCTTAAGAACAACATGAGGCAACCAAGATAAGGTGTTTCATACGAACCCTGACTGGGATATCCGTTATTTGGTATAGAAGTTTACCAACAAGATCTATGTCATGATGGGAATACTATCATCATAAATTCTGTTATAAATTCTATTCTATAATATGGAAGACAATGATCTTTGTCCTGAAAAACTGTAAACAATGAAAAAATGGGAGGGAGTTTTATTTCATTGCAAGGTGGATTGGTTTGACATACTCACTCAGCATCCCTCTCTCGCAAGTGAAACTATTGAATATCTATGTGTAAAATATTTGGAAGGAGTTGTAGAAGTCCCTGAATCTAATTAAATATCTTCGCACATTCTGTGAATTTTCGGAAAAAAACTCAATGATTAGAGGAGACCATTCTTCTGACTCGATCCAAATATCAAATCATGCCAACTGCATATAGGAAAAAGTTCTGGAAGAATAGAAGCTACATTTTTCACTTGAAAGATAGATGTGACGCCTGTCTAAATTCCCATGTAGGAACCAAACCTCCCAACACCTCTTATCGAGCTGCAACAACCTCCGAATTATCATCGTCCAAAGGCACAAGGAAATATAGGTCATCTTGGATTTAAAGAATGAATGAAAACGGATTAATCCTTCCAAAATGAATAGGTCCATGGTTATTTCGTGGAATCCATAGTTAATAACCTTCTCACACTTCCGCAACCCCAGATTCTAGGTAAGTTCAACCTTACCGATCAGCCCGATTACTACCCTTTCCACAATATGATGATTCATAATATCTATAATTGTGTCATGTTCAAATATGTCCTTCATGGAATGATTTATTTTAGAAAATAGGTTCTATATTTTTCCGCATATCATGTGGTTTTCATTACCATGTTCATACTAGAAGGAAGGGGTGATTAGTAGAAGGTATCGGCCAGACGTGTGTTAAAAGTATTCAATTGGATGGTTTGAAAGAATGTTGATTGAGCCCATGTTACTCCGGGTGTATAGTTTCACAAACCAACAGTATCTCCACCACCTAAAGAAGAGGATTCAAATGTACCTTGCAATGGTGTTCATGAGCACCAAAGGTGGGATAAAATGGAATATGAGTAGTCATATTCTCCTATAAAGAAGTCATTAACTCTCACTGATTTATTTATCATTACATCTGCAGCACTAGCACCCCCCAAATCTAAATTGTCATCAGATGAAGAACTAATATTTGTTTTTTTCAATGCAACAAACTTTTCAAACCCCTTTATCTAATGAGGATTTTTCATGAAATAATGTGTTTCTTGCACATAACAGAGGAATGGGTGGCCACATGCAACGAATTAAATGATATAGGGGACACCACATATGAGGATGAACTCAATATTCTGGTCATACCTCTATGGAAAATACATATGAATCTATGATGTGTGGGAAATAGCTCCAACGAGACCAACAGGGGTGTTGAGGTGTCATGGAACACTCTGGTAGCATTTTGTACCTGACTACCTTATATGAACTCTTAGTAGGAGCTCATCCTAATCGGCCCAGACAAAGGGTTTCCCAAGGTGATATGTGCCGCTGATAGCTGGTGCTCTCATGACCTCCCCATAGTCACCGAGTTCTTCCACCTTGAGTACCTCGGTGCCTCACCCACTAACACAGTAGAATCCCCATAATGAGAAATTTTGTACTTTTCCATGAATGTTAAATGTTCTAAAATAATTGGCACTAGTCATAGACATGCTCTCAGTCCTCAATGTGCTCCATCATTCAAAGGAAATCATGGAAGAAATTGTTGAAGCCCTCTGGATCTGAAAAGAGTTCAAGACAGAAGTGGTTATGTCTAAGTCCTATTAGGTGGAGTCACTTGCACATGAATTTAATTTCTCCATATCAGTCACTGATCAACATAGAAAAGAGGCCCTGTAATGGAAAATAAAGCCCCTATATATCTCAGACAGACTCAATAATGTTAGTGTCTAGAAGGACCTAATTGATAACAATTTTGGGATCTATCTTATCCTAGTTATATCCTTATGACGTTTTTGTTAGAAATATAGGATATGACTCACACTAAGATAACCATAAAAGGGTTTGATAAATTCAAGAAAAGTACTCTAGAGAAAATTAAACTCAATGCCCTGTTTGGGTATCTTACATTAGATTTTGAGTTTATAGTAGTCCAGCAAGACATCACATATAATTTTCTACATCATAGGACTGGGATTCATAGCCACTTGGAGATCCCATTAACATTCCCCCAGTGTCGTAATTATCCTATTAATGGGAGGTTTGACATTATACATGGTGATAGTGATCCCTTTGAGTCCTATGGGGAAACTTATGCTGATGAATTGTTTTATAAAAAGAGAGGAAAACCTCTAATATCAATTGATGATATAAATGTTTCCACTCTCAATGGCAAGGGGAATACCCCTGTGAATCACTAAAAATACTCAACAATGACTATGTACTCCCCATAAATATGGTTGAGATCATAACTATAATCCCAGAGGTCCCAACCCTTCTTGTCCTCAATGACGATAATCAATACCATCAACTTCATTATATCTCTACAGAGACTTAGTCAATGGGTGATGATAATGTCTCTCCTCATGGAATCTCTAATCCTGATAATAATGGATAATACCCCATATTTCTATCTCCATCTGAGAATGACTTGACAAGCTCATTGATGTATAAAAATGAGGATGGCCTTAGGGATTCTCTTCCAAAATTTGTGGTTGGTGTATCCAATTACATCAATGAACTCAGGCAGATAAACCATGAAATATAAGAACATCCACGACCTGCATTGATTAGTGTTTCAATGCCCCTTCAAGAGAATAATATTTACACCACATTTCTAATGAAACATTAATATTAGTTCCCATGTATCTGCATAGAAATGAAAAGAACAAAATCTAGATGTGTATATGCTCTATCTCAGACTACTAGAAGAGCATCAATAATTCAAGTTGGTGTCCAGGAGGCTTCACCCCTCTCAAGACACAAATATAGTTTCGGAAGACTACATGTTGATTGAAACCAAATTTTTTCAAGAGTTGTAATACCCTAAATGGTTTCTAAACAACACTTTTATCAAGAATATTAATAGAAAAAATAGGGTATAAATTGATTTTAGAGACTTAGTAGTCATTTCCCAATGAATGACTTCCCATTTTCTAGCAAGGAACTCTTTATGGATGAAATTTTTGGCTTCTAGGCCATTTTGTTTAAGAGTGGGTACTCAGGGTAAAATTAGATAATGGTTTCCCTTGAGGATGAAAAGTCCACTACCTTTAGAGATCCCAAGTTATATTTTGTAATAAATTAATTCTCTTTGGTTTGAAAAGTCAGGATTCCACATATCAACACGTCATACACCATATCGTAGATCCATTTTTAGGAAAGAGATTCAAATTATATGTCGACAACCTGATGGTTAAATCATGATGGTGATGTGATTACTTCACAGACCATTAGAAAATTTCTTTAATATCTATCAACACATTCGGAATATGAATCCTATGAAATTGACCTTTTTCGTAACATTGAGAATGTTCACTATCTTTGTTGTGTGATACCATGGAATTTAGGTCGACTTGGAAAATATCATTTTAATCTTAGAAATTTCACCCCCAGAAATCTAAAAGAATTGAAGAGACTCCTGAGGCACCCCACCTAAATTCGGTGGTTCATTTCCAATGTGTCCGACAAAGAACTCCCCTTCACCAGGATAATGAAGAAGCGAATCACCTACCAATGAGATTGTAATTTCTATAAAACATTAAATATTAAAAATCAATAATGGCTACACCCACCAGTTCTATATCATCCAGTGGAAGGAAAGCCACTCATCTTATACATGGACACAATGAAATGCTCCTTATGTTCCCTCATCCTGATCCATATCATCATCACAACAACACTCAACAACTCAGTATGTCTGAACTCTACCCTATAATTGTCCCATATCATCCACCTGACTCGAGAAATCCATCTCAGGATTTACAATCCTCATACCAAATTATCCAAGAAGATTTGATATCCTCTCCATCATGTCATCGTGATTTTTACCATTTACCAATTCTAGAATGTGGTGTTCAATTCTCGAACCATTTTTATCCCAAACCATGTTATTTGAAACCACGGGGCATATGACACAAGCTTTATGATATTATGGATAATTTCTCCAGTGAGATAACACCTCCATGATAGGCTTCTTACCATACCCAACATCTTCAATCGGACATCTATGTCTTTAAAAAGTCTTCCATATCCCGAAAAAGGTGAATATCATCTTTCTCTTTGCATTATACGAACACATAAGGCCCTTAACCATACAACCAATGGTATCTTCTACTATCTAGAATGTAGCATCAAAACCATTGAGCCTTAGAAACATCATGATGAAACCTTGCATTTCATAATTTTAGGTGACATACCCTACATGTTATCACAATTTCATATTTATTGACTCAAGCTTCTAGGTTATGATTTACATCATCCACACCCCAACTATAAAGGTGGGCCTAGTATACCTAGTACTTTATCCTCAAAAATATTACCTCTATAAATCACCCATGACCCTCAAAAAGTATATACATCATATAGGGACATTTTCATTACTATTTATACATTCCCATGAATCCTCCATATGGGCCTATGAATGTATACCAAATGCATCTCTCTTAAAAAATGGCATTCTAATCCTCTTGAGTCTTTGCAACACCATGACAAAACCCAAAAATTTAATGTGCTTTAGTCCATTCATGGCATGTCTTCACCATATTCCATGGTCATATATGAGTATTGAGCTAAAATACACTAAGCTAATGAAATTTTAGATCCATGATAATAGATTATAAAAAAATGTGGGAGAAGGTATGAGATAAAAGAACCTTAACTATTGTGATAGATGATACGAGCTAAAAGAACATAACATAAAGCGATAAAATGTCTGAGCTAAAATACCCTAAACTACAGAGGAAGATTGTATGAGCTAAAAGACTCCAATCTAAGGTGATAGAAGGTTTGATCTAAAAGACCCTAAACTAAAGCAATAAAAGGTCTAAGATAAGAGAAACTAAATTAATGTGATAGAGGATTCTAAATAAAAGTCCCTAAACTAATGTTATATATGATTTTCAATACAACACCATAAACTAAAGTCATAGAAGGTATGAACTAAACGATCCTAAAATAATGTGAAAAAGGACTGATCTAAAAGAACCTAAACTAAAGTGACACTAGTATAGTCTTTGATATCTTGTATGGCTCTCCATATGGCCTTATAGAAATCAGGTTATTTTTTAAATGACAATCGACATCAGAAAAGATAAATAACTCTCCCTCTAAAGAATATCTTCTACCCATTGGCCCCTCTAAAGATTAAGTAATCTAATGATAGCTAAAATATATTACTAATATGGAATCTCATGTGTGTTGGAATTCACTAGCATCTGCCGAATGGAATCATGGAGAATTTTGACATTCAATTCCATGCATTATAGTTCATTTGATATGAATCAAGTGGTAGGTATCCATGGTGACATACAAAATAGTGGAGTTTCAAGATATCAAACAAATCATGAGGGAATAAAAATAAAATAGTATTATATAATGTTCAAAAAAATACATCCATTCATTATATGAAAATGATTTTGAAATATCAACATTCTAGTGTCCCTCTCAATCCTCATCATAAAAAAATTGTACAATAAAAAAGGTGATCCATACTAAAATATGATTAGCAATTCCATTGAGATCAATAAGGGTCTCTTGAGATGCATTGATGGAGAAATGGAGATTCATTCTCCTCTCTTCTACCACTATTGCCACAGGATAGAGAGCTTCAACTAGAGAAGTTAATACCACAACCCACCTATGAGTTTTGTCCAATGAGGATGAAGATTGCAAAATATTATACTTCAAATGAGTAATAATCTCCTCATATCTCCATATATTCTTCGTACAAGAATCCATCTAATCTTTTAGTTTAAAAAACAATTGACAACCCTCCTCTAATGCATCCATTGTCTCCCACATTTTCTTATAAAATGATGTTTCATTTAAAAAATCAGGTAGTTCCCTTTCTTTCGAAGCCAAATCACTTTGAGTGATGATGATCTACTGTATAATATCATACAAAGGATGTTGGTTGAAGCCATCTCCCCCTAGGTCATGAAATAACTGGAGAAGGCTCTCTCCTTTGTTGTAAAATATTTCCAAGAGGGTCTTATTAATCATTAATATAATGCATTTCTAGATCATCTTACAGTGTGATAGATCCTTGGCAGCTGACGAGGTATGCGTAATAGAAGGATGACTAACAAGTCAAATCAGTGTTGAAGTGGGAGTGTATTAACTATATACCTCTCTCTAAATAGGTGTATCACCCAAATCCTATATTAGAGGACTAATATCATAAAATGAATCTGGCCCAAGTTCGAAATAACCATTTTCTATGTGGTTTTGCATCAGGGACATCTCACATAGGTCTTCTATCAACTCCATTGACACCATAGATAATGGACTTTGTGATGTAGGAGGTGTGTCCACTTGATGGATCAGCATTAATAAGAGTCCATTAGGATAATATATCACCCAAGACTAGGCATAATCATAGGTAAGGTAAGTAGAAGAATCAGTGGGCTAAAGAATAATCTCAACCCATGTGTCTTCATGCAACAAAAACATCCAGAATAAGCATATAATCCTAGGATGTTGTTCCCCTCAGACGATGACCAATGGAATAGGAAAAAATCTCTACATACATCCAAACTATCGAGCGAATCTTTTAGGTGTGTACTGGTCATACATTATGTAGTAATCCATCATGGCTATGAGGAACCCTTCCTAATGTGAGTCCATATAAGATCTTTCATCAAGGGAACAACTACCATCATCTACAAGTAGAACACTATATGCATGAATGGTATTAAAATAAAAACTATCATATCATTATAATGCATATCTGACCACAATAGGGTTTAGGGACATATCCCTAACCCAATATATATTCATCTATATACAATGGGAAGGGGTGTTTGGTATTATAGAAGCTTTGTATCACTCATAATAATGGAAATCCTCCCTTATCCAACCAAATTGGAAGTGGAGGGGGCTACTGATCCGATAAGGTGTGTTTCTATGAGGGATATAGACCAGAATTTATAAGAGGGGTGTGAGGACTATTACATCTAGGTTAAGGCATCGCCCTACTATGGGTTGGGCTTCCATCCCCAATTTACAAACATGGACTTCTGAGCATGCATCTCTAGTGATGAAATCCCACCCGTTCAGAAACATATAAATAAACCCATCCAAACTATGATATGAGGAAACCCATTATTTTACAAGGTATCGCCATGAGTTTTAGTCCCCATATTCTAGAATGGGCCAATATAAGAAAACTCTGTCAGGAACTCTTTAGAAAGGGCTTCGATGGGGGTGAATTACATTAGGTCCAAACCTATCGCCACACAAAAAATATCGATCTTTTCCATGAAGGAAATAATCTTGCACACTATCAAATCACTCTCCAATTTCAACATCACAATAAAAATAATTTCCCTCACCAAAATTAGTGTTTGTAAAGAATCCTCCCATATTTTTGTATAATGGAGGGATTCATCATATATCTCCTGAATGGGCGGAATACCACCCCATTGATAAACATTCGATAAAATGATACCCCCCTCGTCATGGGGAATATGGAATGTGTTGGTCCCAAGACACCAATGGCTAATAATTTCCAAAAGAAGGTCGATTTGGTGGTAAATGATAAATTGAGATATCTATAAGGCCTCATAATGATGTACCCCATATAGTACATTCGTGTACTCCAAAAAACACTGTCATACCCAGAAAGGCCACACCCACTCATTGGAGAAGCTATCTCTAAAATGGAGATTCCACTTTGAATACCATCTACCACCTAAACTGTGTATATAGGTGGAAAATATACTTTCACAGAAAATTCATTTTTTATTTGATTTTCCAAATCCGCTTTAAGGATGTGAGGTAACCTACACTCCATTACAGGTGGGAGCAGTATCAGTTTAAACCCATTATAGATTTCAAAATTCAAAAACATCTGCAAGACCCGATGAAATCAAGATCTGAAAATCACGCACATCATCATCATGATTGCCGCTCATTCCATCGCCAATCCTCATCACCTGAGTACCACTGTTTTCATCCCTAACCTTCACAACGTCGCCATCATCATCCACCACCGCACCATAGACCAGAGACCGTCAGAGACAGACAGCTTCATCATAAACAGATCACCAAAACAAAAAACCAAGCAAGAGCACTTCGTCGCAAATCACAAACCATCACAAACCACCATCTAGACAGGCAAACAAAACATCACTGAGAACCTGTCGCCGAAACTGAAGCCAGAATCCCGCCTCCATCCCCCCCCCCCCCCCCGCAAACAAAACATCACTGAGAACCTTGTTGGGCGCCTTCCTGGTTGGCGCACTGGGAAACGCCTCCTCAAATGGTGCACATGCGGTATCTGTTTTAATGTGGTGTTTTAATGCGGGCCAAGACCGCGTGAATTAATTCACGCGGTGACACTCTTTTGACGCGGAGACATTATTTTGACGCTGATTCTTTTCCTATATAAGGAGGCAGAGGCAAGGCATTTCATCATCACCGGCAGCAACAACACCGAGAGCAAATCCCATTTGGTGATCGCCTTTCTTTGACGATCATCTTTCTTGCTCTCCACCTTTTGATCCATACTTTTATTCTTGAGTATTACTTTTGAGATCCCTTCCATTTTGGGGAGTCTCTACCGTGTACTTCTTGATTTTAGTGGATCCCTCATTCTGGACTAGGTCCCGTGGTTTTTCCCTTTCGGGTTTTCCACGTAAAAATTTCCGGTGTCAAATTTATTTTTTCTGCACATTTAATTTTGTCGCTACACATCCGCTTCTATTTCGGGGGAAAGATTCAATTTCCGCTGCGCGTTCGCTTTTTCTTTTGTTTGCGCGTTCGTCGCTTTCCCGTCTTTCCCAACATCTGGTATCAGAGGGTTTGGTTCTTTTCTTTTCATATTTATTATGGAGGCCAACTATAGTCGGATGATTTTGTTAAATGGTACCAACTACCATATGTGGCGACTTAAAATGAAGGATCTGCTTTTTGTCAAGCGAATGCATCTTCCAGTGTTTAGTACCCAGAAGCCAGAGAGAATGTCAGACGAAGAATGGGCGTTCGAGCATGAGATGGTGTGCGGTTTCATTCGTCAATGGGTCGAAGACAACGTGATGAACCACATTGTCAACATCTCTCACGCCAGAACTTTGTGGGAGAAGCTTGAGACGACCTACGCTTCAAAGACGGGAAACAATAAACTGTTTCTTCTCAAGCAAATGATGAACTTGAGGTACAGAGAAGGTACGTCTATTTCTGATTATTTAAGTGAATATCAAGGATGTTTTGATCAGTTGTCTGGCATGGGTATCAAGTTTGAAGATGAGGGTTTAGCTCTTTTGCTTCTTAACACTTTACCCGATTCTTGGGAAAATTTACGTGTTACTCTAACCGGTTCTGCTCCTAATGGTGCTGTGACATTTAGTTTTGTCAAGTCTGCTATTTTAAATGAAGAGGTCAGGAGACGTACTCAGGAGAAATCTTCTTCCGAGCTTTTGGTCACAGAGAACAGGGGGAGAAGCCAGGACCGGGGGCAGAGCAGTCGAGATAAGAGCAGAGGCAGAAGCAAATCCAGACTGAAGCAGAGAGATTTTGAATGTCATCATTGTGGTAAGAAGGGGCATGTTAAGAAGTTTTGTTATCAGCTGAAAAGAGAGAACAGATTGAAGGAAAATCAACAGAAGAAAAATGGCGATGGAGAGGATCATGTTGCCGCTGCTACAGGGGGTGATCTTGTTATTGTTTATGATTCCATTAACATTGCTTCTGATGATTCTTGCTGGGTTGTTGATAGTGGTGCCTGTTTTCACGTGATATCGAAGAAGGAGTTCTTTACATCTTACAGCCCAGGTAATTTTGGGATTTTGAGGATGGGAAATGATGGACATGCTGACGTTGTAGGCATCGGGACTGTTTGTTTAAAGACCAGTACAGGAAGTAAGCTGATTTTGACGAATGTCCGACATGCACCCGAGGTTCGTTTGAATATTATCTCTACCAGCGTTCTTGATGATGAAGGGTTTATCAGCACTTTCGGTGATTGCCAATGGAAGCTTTCCAAGGGCTCTTTGATTGTGGCTAGAGGGAAGAAGCAATCAGGTTTGTACTGGACTAGAGCTTCTATTTCTTGTGATACTGCTTGTGTTGTTGAGTGCAGTGTTTCGTCCAAGTTGTGGCATAAGAGGCTCAGTCACATCAGTGAGAAAGGTCTCGGTTGTTTGGCCAAGAGAAATCTTCTTCCAGATTTGAAGAGTGTCAAGTTGGACACATGTGATCATTGCATGGCTGGAAAACAGAGCAGAGTGAGTTTCAGCAGTCATCCTCCACACAGGAAGTCACAGGTACTTGAATTGGTACATTCTGACGTTTGTGGTCCTTTGAAATCAAAGACCTTTAGTGGCGGTCTTTATTTTGTTACATTTATTGATGACTACTCACGAAAGCTCTGGGTTTATGTTTTGAAAGCCAAAAGTCAGGTGCTCAGTGTTTTTAAGCAATTTCATGTTTCTGCTGAGAGAGAATCAGGAAAGAAATTAAAATGTATTCGCACTGACAATGGAGGAGAGTATTGTGGTCCGTTTGATCAGTATTGCAGGTAGGAAGGTATTCGGCATCAGAAGACGCCGCCCAAGACACCTCAGCTGAATGGTGTAGCTGAGCGGATGAACAGAACTTTGCTGGAAAGAGTTCGTTGTTTGCTTTCAGAAGCAAAGTTGCCTGGACATTTTTGGGGTGAGGCTTTACTTACTGCTGCTTATATTATCAATTTGTCACATGCGGTTGCTTTGTAGACAGACACTCCCGACAAATTTTGGTATGGCAAAGAGATCAGGTACGATCACTTGCGTGTTTTTGGTTGCAAGGCTTTTGTTCATGTGCCTAGAGATGAGAGATCCAAGCTGGATGGTAAGACACGCCAGTGTATTTTTATTGGTTATGGACACGATGAGTTTGGGTACAGGTTCTATGATCCTGTTTTGAGGAAACTTGTCAGAAGTCGTGATGCAGTGTTTAAGGAGGATCAGACTATTGCAGACATTGATAAGGGAGAAAAAGATGCTTCTCCAACTTTTGATGGTTTTGTCAGTCTTGAGCCAGGTTCTAATTCACATTTACCTCATGTTGTTGATTCTGATGATCATGTTGATGTACAGAATGATGCTCAAGGTGAACAGGTTGGAGTTGAAGTTTCCGATGCACCTTTTGTTTCTGATGATCTGGTTCCAGGGGTTATTAATGAACCCGCAGTTCCACTCCGGAGGTCATCTCGGCATCGCACCATTTCTACTCGATATTCACCTGATGAGTATGTGCTCCTCGCTGAAGGGGGAGAACCAGAATCGTTTGATTAGGCAATGGAGAGTGAACAGAAGGATAGATGGGTTGCGGCAATGGATGACGAGATGAAATCATTGCACGACAACCACACTTTTGAGCTGGTGAAGTTACCGACAGGGAAGAGAGCTTTGCAAAATCGGTGGATTTATCGGATTAAGAATGAAGAATCCAGTTCTGTTCCACGATACAAGGCAAGGTTAGTTGTCAAAGGCTTCCGTCAGAAGAAAGGTATTGATTTTGATGAGATTTTCTCACCTGTTGTCAAAATGTCTTCCATTCGGGTTGTTCTTGGTTTGGCTGTCAGTTTAGATCTGCAGATTCAGCAGATGGATGTGAAGACAGCTTTCCTCCATGGAGATTTAGAGGAGGAGATTTATATGGAGCAACCAGAGGGTTTTGTTGAAACAGGTAAAGAAAATCATGTCTGCAAGTTGAAGAAGAGCTTGTATGGTTTGAAACAAGCTCCGAGGCAGTGGTATAAGAAGTTTGAATCTGTCATTTCTCATCAGGGTTTCAGGAAGACATCTTCTGATCATTGTGTTTTTGTTCAGAGATTTACTGTTGATGATTTTATTATACTGTTTCTTTATGTTGATGATATGCTCATTGTTGGCCATGATACTTCTAGAATTGACAGATTGAAGAAGGATCTTTGTCAGTCTTTTGCGATGAAAGACTTGGGGCCAGCACAGCAGATTCTTGGCATGACGATCTCCCGTGACAGGAAGGCCAAGAAGTTGTGGTTATCTCAGGAGAGATACATTGAGAAGGTTCTTCAGAGATTTTCTATGGATAGAGCGAAAGTGGTTAGTACTCCTCTTGCTTTACATTTTAAGCTCAGTTCCAGTCAGTCACCTTCTACTGATGAAGAGAGAGAGGAGATGCAACACATACCTTATTCATCTGCTGTTGGATGTTTGATGTATGCAATGGTATGTACTAGACCTGATATAGCTCATGCAGTTGGTGTGGTCAGTCGTTTTCTATCAAATCCAGGTAGAGAGCATTGGAGAGCATTGAAGTACATTTTTCGTTATCTTCGTGGTACTTCTGATCTGAGATTGTGTTTTGGCAAAGGGGAACCTATGCTTTGTGGCTTTACAGATTCAGATATGGCAGGAGATATCGATTCGAGGAAGTCTACTTCAGGCTATTTGATCACTTTTGCAGGGGGAGCTGTATCTTGGCAGTCTAGATTACAGAGATGTGTTGCTTTATCTACCACAGAGTCAGAGTTTATTGCAGCTACAGAGGCGTGCAAAGAATTGTTGTGGATGAAAACATTTATTCGAGAGCTCAATTTAAATCAGGACAGGTATGTTTTATTTTGTGATAGTCAGAGTGCTATTTGTTTGGGAAAGAATTCTACTTTTCATGGCAGGTCGAAACATATCGATGTTCGATATCATTGGATTCGCAATGTCCTTGATTCGAGACAGTTAGAGCTTGAGAAGATCCACACTGATGACAACGGGTCAGACATGTTGACCAAGAGTTTACCCAGAGGAAAATTTGATACTTGCCGACAGATAGCAGGGTTGGCGGTGATCCCCACTTGAGTCGGAGGGGGAGATTGTTGGGCGCCTTCCTGGTTGGCGCACTGGGCAACGCCTCCTCAAATGGTGCACATGCGGTATATGTTTTAATGTGGTGTTTTAATGCGGGCCAAGACTGCATGAATTAATTCACGCGGTGACACTCTTTTGACGCGGCGACATTATTTTGACGCTGATTCTTTTCCTATATAAGGAGGCAGAGGCAAGGCATTTCATCATCACCGGCAGCAACAACACCGAGAGCAAATCCCATTTGGTGATCGCCTTTCTTTGACGATCATCTTTCTTGCTCTCCACCTTTTGATCCATACTTTTATTCTTGAGTATTACTTTTGAGATCCCTTCCATTTTGGGGAGTCTCTACCGTGTACTTCTTGATTTTAGTGGATCCCTCTTTCTGGACTAGGTCCCGTGGTTTTTCCCTTTCGGGTTTTCCACGTAAAAATTTCCGGTGTCAAATTTATTTTTTCTGCACATTTAATTTTGTCGCTGCACATCCGCTTCTATTTGGGGGGAAAGATTCAATTTCCGCTGCGCGTTCGCTTTTTCTTTTGTTTGCGCGTTCGTCGCTTTCCCGTCTTTCCCAACAAACCTGTCGCCGAAACTGAAGCCAGAATCCCGCCTCCATCCCCCCCCCCCCCCCCCCCGCAAACAAAACATCACTGAGAACCTGTCGCCGAAACTGAAGCCAGAATCCCGCCTCCATCCCCCCCCCAAAGCAGCCGTGGACGCCAGAGGACGGGAAATTAGGAAAAGCAGGAAGCGCCGGAAAAAATAAAGAAACCCCTAACCGTAAAGACCTCTAGAGCCGAACCTATTAAGGAAGAAGAAAAAGGACCAAGTCGGGACCAAAAATCCCGTCGCCGCCTTCGATACTGCACACGATGGCCAGATCTGACTAACGTGCCCCCAGCCGACTCTGACACGAAGCATCAGCCTTCGCCGCAGCAGCAGGAAGCTCGAACGAGAAATCTCACTGCACCTCCATGGAAAGCTCTGTCCAGGTTATAGGATAGAGTGGGGAAGAGGCCGACAAACGGAGAAAAGATGAACGAGTCCATGAAGACACACTGCCGCAAGAGGTACACCACACGCCATGAGATGGCCAGGTGGAAAATATACTTTAATATCTCTAAAATATATGTTTTTGGGTAATTTCATGACCATCCATACATAGAGTGGAGTTCTCCAACACAAAAGTAAAACCTAGAGACTGGGCTGGGATTAGCTAAGAGTCCTCTGTAATCATCAACTGAACATGGTCAAGAGAACCAAACATCCAGCCATAAGGGAGATTAAAAAATGGGGAAGGTTTTATGAAGTCAACTTGAAGATTGAATCCATCCAAGGGGATTCGATGATATAAAAGATAATCTTAAATGTCGGATATAATGAGCCTCTTTAAGGCCTCATTACCAGTATGTACATGGAATCAGGTATTAGCATTGTAATTCATAGGGATCATGGAACTTTGGATGCCTATAGCCGATGGACCATTGATATAATCAGAAGACATCTAAAAAAATTATGTGGTATATGACAGACAATGAGAACATAAAATCTTGTCAAAATGGAGGAATTAAATTTTGGGTGACACCAAGCTCATCGTATGATTCAGTGAGGGATTTGTGGTATTCACAAAGGGGTCATAGATCACCAAACCTCCAAAGGACTCGCTAGTTACATAACTCCTGCAAGGCATCATACAAAACCCATGACCCCCACCCCATAAAGACTCCTGATCACATGACCTGAACATGGTCATGCAAATTGAAAATTGACGAATGATCCAAAAAATAGATCACTTGATGTCCCCAAGGACAACCATTTCTCTCATAGATGATATCTGATATATTACTGAAGTGTAGTGTCTAAAGCTGCCTCCTGCAATAGATTTAGAAGAATGGACTCACAACAATGGCTTGTAGATGGAGTCTTTGACCTCGGTTTGTGATGAGCTATTATGACAGGAGAAAAATAGGACAACTCTAAGGAGTAGGCGGTAGATGTAATGAATAATCTCTGAACCCCTATATATAGTTAATTTCTCAAAATAACAAATTTCACTTAGTATACCAATCATCACTCAAAGCACTAGTTCATGATAGTATTAAGGAATCTAGAAGGAATTAGTTTTCCTCAGAACAGAGTCATTGTCCCCTCAGACATCGCTCTAGTGGGTGGGGGGGGGGGATTTGATGGCACCTGGAAAATGAGCACCATAAAAATAGAAAAGGATTAAATACATGAATAAGGGTATTACTTTCTAGGAAAGATAAAATTATTAATATGATGGACAAGACTCACGGATCGCATGATCCTCTAAAGGAATCACGATCTCATAACTATTTAAATGTCACCCGAAGTCTCCATACATATCACATAACCCATGACATGTATAGTGGATCCCCCATCAACGAGTACTTATACCCATGAAAAGGATCTCTAGGAAACCAGTGATCACATGATGAATGACGAATGATAACCCTATGGTTCCGTGGTGTTTCATTAGTGTGTTCCTAAAAAACCCTAGAAAATCCTTCCAAAATATTGAGAATGGCATTCCAAATATGAAGACCCCTAGTTGTATCAAAGATCATGTTCCAAATCATCATTGGGAAGAATAAAATCACTTAGTGATATCTTGGAAAACACATAGGAACACAAACAATTGTGGAATGAAATGAAGTAGGTAAATAGGTGATGTGAGAGGTGTTTCCGATTACGAAAAGACATATGACGCACCGTCCTAGACACCGCAGGTCTTTGGTGACATGCCCACATCATCTTGTGCAAGCCCTCTGGCTTGTCAACTTCACCTCACAAAATTCCTAAGGTATGTCAAGTCATATCCTTCGACGATCAAAGGATAGATGGATAGACATTCCAAAGACATTATAATGCACACCCCATATGACACATATTGGTCCAGTGAGATATCATTGAAAAATCTAGTAAAAACCTAACCATTTCTTGTAGAAACTCTAAATCCATCCCAAACCGTAGCTTCAAAAAAATCGAGGAGATAATAGGGAGGAGGTCAGTAGGATTAGCAGTCACTGAAGGATGTGTGATGTGCCCTTGGTGATCCATGAGACCCCATGAGGCCTTGATGACATATCTTCCACTTCATGTGAATGTCCTTTGGCTACTCATTCTCTCCAGATGGGAGTCCTCAATCATATCTAGAAAACTAATGATGTACAAAGAAAAAATGAACAAAATTTTCCAACAAAATGCTCATGTATCAACATGATATTCTTATTAGTCAAATGACACATCTTTGAGAAATAGAATAAATATCCTCAATAACACTCATTCAATCCCATTGTAATCCAATCATTTTTTTACATAAATGAGAAGATACAATGGGGGGAGGCGAGAGGTACTAACGGTTACTGAAAGGCATGTGATGCACCCAGCATGATCCTGTGAGACCCCTAGATAGACCATTCCTATCCCATTGTACTCCAAGAGATTTCACCAAGAATCTCACAGATTCCTCCCAATTTGAACGTGGATCTTGTGAGGTTATTATACATGTCAATGTGATGACATGGAAGTACTTCTACACATCTTCATTATTAAATAATTCTTCAATAATCGGAAATAATACGATAAGAGAAGAGACGTATGATCACTGAAAATTAGGTGATGCTCTCGGAACAGTCTATGGTGGAGACTAGTGAAACTATAAGGCGTTAGGCCCCTACGTCGACTCTATCCCAGACTCACACCATATATTCCATAAAGGGTGATTATTCATTGTGGAGAGGCCTATAAATCCCCCACCCTAGCTCAAAAAAATGGACAGGCTACAATGCGAGGGGGACTCTCTAGTAACAATGTCGCATGCATCGAAGTGACATTATCAGAGAAACATATCACATGTCCGGCCAACCATAAATAGGGTAATACAACTATGGGAAGATACATTAGTCATGTGCTAGTCATATATAACTTTTCATGATAATTCATAGATCACGCGAAGGAACTCTTGTATAATATACGAGAATCATCACAGAAGCATATTAGATCATGTGAGACTCGTGAAAAACTTATACTAAACAGAACAAAAGTATTCAGAATACAATGGTTAGAACCATGATCAAAGGCAGAACTTTTATGAGAAGGATATTATCACCTCCACCATGAACTTATTAGGTGTCATTCAAGGACACACGACAACACCAGATCACATCACCCAGATCTCTCAACATTCATTCAACATGACATCTTTGACATGATAATTACTCAATATGACACAAAAAATATCCCAAGGTTCCCTCAAGGACGTAACTCTGATATTGTGAACCTTATGAGTTCATCACACAAGGCATGCAACGTCCTCTGGACACCTCACTTAACTCATATAACGACGTTCTCTCATATAAATTGAGCCTCACAAAAGCATCTGGACATAACAACCAGGATCTTGTGGCACCTCTATGAATGTCAACTGAGACACAGGATTCCCTCCATACATGTTGGATATTCCTAACAAGGTCTCCTAGAAGTTCATGATGATATACGCGACATTCATCAGACTGTGTTACACAGAAATTTGTGACACCCTACATATGTGTTTGGAAAGGTCACATAGTGGCTCCCAAGACATTCCAACTGGGTCACACGACAACCTTCATAAATGTTAGCACTGCTCACACGATGGATCCCTAGACATGCCATCTAGTTCATGAGACACCCTTCATATAAGAGGAAAATGAAATAGGGAAGCCTCATTAAGTGTGCCCCGACATCAAGGGAACTATGATGAATCTGATTCCATCAATATTCAAGATAAGTAGGCCACCCATCCTAATGGTTTTAGCTTCATATTGATTATCAATGAAGGAATCTAAATATGATTCACATGGTCAGTGTGATGATGTTTATTACATGCTATCCATTTTTTCTCACATATTTTTATGTCTCACGTGGGCTTAGGGAGTAGCAATGTTCATATCATCTGCACTATAAACTCCCAAAATAACATATGGTAGCCTCAGTTTTTAAACCCTGACATAAATTGTACTACGCTAAATCTAATTCTGTCTAAACACAATATAAACAGGATTCCTTATCATATCCCGATATTCATACCAAACATCCCAAGGACTGCCCCAGCACACATGCCCCAAACATATGCACAATGAGGCCGAACCTCTATTCCCCTTGTTTATCATAGTGAGCATAGCTCTCGTGTGATTAAGGAGACGTTATAGAACACTTCATTATGAATCATAAATGAATACCACTCATATAAGGGAATATACAATGGGTTCAATCCCCAATTAATTGAAAAACTACATGGGTTTTGATTCCTGCAATATCCATGATATTCATGATGACTCATAATTACTCCATACCCTCCTCGAAATATCAACTGCCTCCACACATGGCATCACATTCTGAAACACTTTTTCTGTGGTTATAGTACATAAAGCAGTTTTTCTCAGCTACTGAAATGGATAATGAACCTTGGATACAAACATATTATTCCATTAATGAGACTCTCCATCCACTTCTACTAAGAATTTTTTTGATAAACCATTTTTCTGGGTAACGTTTCTTGTATCGCGATTAGGAAGAGATCAATGGAAATTTCATAAGTCAATAAGAGTGTCCTAGACTAGGAAATAATTCCCCATAAAGGGTCCTCTGAGCCTGACCTCCAATCCAATAGACCAATGTGAGTCCCCAAGATTCATTGGCCTTGAAAACCCTGATGACAACTTTGAAACCCCAGAAAACATAATTAAGAACCTTGTTCTCGATAGAACGTATTACACAGGATAGAAAGCGTGTAAAGTCATATAATATTCCTATAAATTATAATATATTTACTATTTCAAATATAGTCTATATATTTCAATGAATGGAGCACTAAAAAAGATAACAATGCACGCGACACTGAGTTAGGGTACATAATATGCAACAAAGAGCACCACCTATTACTTGCGATACATGAAAAAGAGACCTTCGTTGATGGATTACGTTATACAAAATACCGAGTATTATCGAGAAAAAATATATAATTAAAACATTATTTTTTAATATAATAAGATATAAACCAGCTGTTATGAATAATACTAACTAACATATTAAAATATATGGTTTGTAATAATATATGATTAATCCATAGGTTAAAAATTAATTAGAAATTAATATTAGAATTAATTTAATATAAAATGTATATTTTTATAGAAAACTATTTTTAGGTTCAAAAAGATATTTTACCCTATCATATTAAATTAATGACTGCTTATATGATTTGAATTTGAAAAATTTGACATATTGGGTTTGCTCTTATCTTATGCTTACCCAATATACTCATGCGTATGTACGACCCATCATCACCATGATTGTAACATTAATTAATTTCTCATAAACATATTTAATAATTGATTTTAAAAGAATAATTAATTTATATATATGACAATTATTTCATTTTTATTATTCTATATATGTTATATAATGACCTCTTTGAACATAGTTGACCAAGAATTTTTTCTGACACATAAATATATTTTCATCCAAAACACCTTATGTAATCATAATTGTTTAATTTATTGTATTCAATGGCATAATAAGTGAAATACCTGTAAATATAAATATGGAAAACATTTTTAAGAATGTAAAAAATATAACATAAGTTTATTATACTAGTGTTTAAAGGACATTCACGAGAAAAAAACTCAAGGTAAGGGATTCTTTTCTCATTTTCATTACATGAGGCATAAAAAATTATTTTACACCGAATTTATTATATATGGTGAACATACCACCATGTTGACATATAATAACATGATACCTATTATATTCATTGTATTGAAATGTTTTAGGCAATGATTAGTTTCTTTGGTTTTTCCAATTCATTTATCACCACATTAGTAAATGATTTCTATAATACATTTCACATTAATGAGATAAATGTCATTTTAACTACTAACAACTTTTGTGTGGTGTATTTAATACAAATTTTTTATGACCCGTCCCCCAGGGCCAATTCCGTGACTACCCGAAGACCGACTTGAATAGGCTTAGAGCTGGTGACTAGCACCAAAGGCGTAAATACCTAAACCTGGGAATGAATTGCCTTAATAATCAATAAACACACAAAATAAAGAGTACCAAATGGAAGAAAACACTAAGTAAAAACTGTATACAAATGGAGTGCTATAAAGAAAAGGGGCCAGAAATACAAGCCCAACTATAAAGTAAAAGGAAACCAAAAACAAATACAACTGAAGAACAAAAAAAAACATTTGTTGGATCATCCACCGTGAAGTCATACCTGAAGGCTAGGTATAGAAGGACTACACAGAACTCCACGTCCATCCGTCTCAACCTAGTACCATCATGTCAGGTGGTCCACCTCCGGGTACCATCCAGTCCCGTCCACTTTGCCTCGGTCAGCATTCTCCGTCATTTTCAACAAACACATCGAGGTTCAGGAAAAGACCGTGCAGGGGTGAGTATAACGATACTCAATAGGGACCCCGGGACCCTCAAGGTCTCATAAAATCCAACCAGGATAAACCAAAACGTATGAAATCAACAGATAACCAAAAATAGGTATATTCCAAGACATATACCTAAGTTATCATGTAATACAACTCAATCACGAGGAAACAGAAGTGTTACTGACTCAACTCACCCAGGTATATAACTTTTGTAAAGTGATAGAGATGATCAGATGTAGTCGCTGATTCATCTAAGATGTTAGACCCACACAGGATCCACGACCAGCATTTTGAACTATCAGACCCATAGAGGATCCAGGAATAGTAGTTGGAGCTGTTAGAACCACACAGGATCCATGACAAGCTAAGCTGTCGGACCCACACAGGATCTAAGACCTGTTATTTTGTCAGACCCACATAGGATCCAAAAATAGTAGTTGGAGCTGTCGGACCCACACCGGATCGAGGACCAGCTAAACTGTCAGACCCATACAGGATCCCGGACCAGCAATCCTGTCAGAGCTAGAAAGGATCCAGGAATAGAATCCAGAACTGTCGGACCCACACAGGATCCAAGAACAGTCGTCACAGAGCAGCCTGCCATAGGGTTTCTACAATGTGTGCTTTATTCCGAAAGGGTCTACTCATAAAGACAATATTCGATATGTCAACTGCCAAAATGTCCCATTAAGTAGTGAATCAAAGGTCCAACTCGCCATAGGGGTCTCAATGCAATAGACGACGCGTCAATCAGTCGCTCAGTATGTGAATTATTGAACTTTCCGTTCTGGGGGTCCGGTTGGATTATGGTTTAATCCAACCCGACCATACACGAATTGCATCCGAACCCCAATTGGGGTATTCCAAAAGAACCATCTCTCTCCATGATTTCCATTTTCATAGATGGTTCATCAATTGGACACTCGTATCACAAGTTATGGGAGAAAAGGTGAAAATAGGCCAAAACGAGTCCGGGTCTAGCCAGGCCCAATCCGACTGACCCGGTCCGCGGGTCTGACTCGGTCTGCGGGTCCGACATAGCCTGAGGGGCCGGCGTGGCTTGCGTCGATGGCCCGAGCCATGCTGGATCCCTAGCCCATGCTGGGTCAGGCCCGATATCCAGTACTGGGTCCGGCCCGACGGCCCACGGGGTCCGCCTAAGCCGCGTCCAGGTGGAAAGCTGCGCACCCCCGGAAATTACTAAATTGCACCGCCATTCGGGTGACAGCCAAACTAGTGCTAGGGGGCATTGGTCCACATCACGTGGGACCCAGCGGGGTCCCTCTCCTCCTAGATGGCCGAGCGGCTAGCCACTTTGGCTCTAACAATGACTAGACCAGCCGACCGCCCTTGCTCCACCGCCACTGCCCGCCCTAGCCGCAACTTTTTCGTCTGTGTGGGGCGACAGTGGCGTGCCCTCCGGCGGCCACGCAACCTCCCGTGTGTGCTGACGTGCCCTGTTGGTCGTGGCCCACTCCTCCGACGTCCCCATTGAGCCACAATCATTGTCAACAAATAAGGAAAAAATGGATAGGGGTCGGTCCGTGTTCATGCAGCCCGTACCATCCGCGTTATGGTGATAACAATCGGCTAAACATAACCCAAGATTGAATGTTGTAGAACGGGACAAAAATCAAACTCAAAACCCCTACCTCGTATCATTCGACATTCCTAGATGGAGTTTCAGAATGAATATGATGAAGATCACGTTCGTCGCATTCCTCATGCATTCCCAATCCCAAGCTGCATCGGCCATAGAAGACACTCCAAGTTGGTAGGATCTATGGAAGGATGTCAAAGAAGGTTTTTGTCGTTCTTCGTTCTTCATTGAAATATGAGGTTCCTCATTATTCATTGGGAGCTTTTATCCCTAGCTCTCATCTTCCACCATTCTGGATAAATGAATAATGCCAAAAAAAATAATATATTGGTTATCTATTATTCTATTTCCATAGAATTCAAAAATAGAGAATAAATTAATTATCTCCATCTAATAAATGTGGATGACTGGAATAATAAATTATGTGTTATCAAATTAATTAAGAGGGATATGGTGGAACCATAAATGGTAGAGGATGTCAAGGGACTCCTCCTTCATTAATGAGGGGAGTTAAATGATTCCCCCCCCCCCCCCGACCCCCACACCATTAATTGGGGGTTTTAGTGTCATGTGGTCCCCATTTTGTAACCTCTCGTGGGAGGTTATAGTCTGGTGGGCGCCACCACCATAACATCTCATGGGATGTTATGGTGTGGTGGTCCAACCTCCAAGTCCCAAGTGGAGGTTCTAACCAATAGTCACTCACATGGCAACTTAAAATAAAATAAAGGGTTGTACACTTTATTTTATTACTTTTTTTAATAAAAATCCAAAAACAAACATTTATTCTCGACAAACTGTCATCAAAGTGAAAGTATTATTAGGAGAATACTGGAACTATGAGTTCAACGGTGACTTCAAATATTAATTCATAGCACCAGTTCAATTGTTGTAAAACCCACTTGTACATTTACTAAACATGCCCGAAAAAACATCAGAAATTGATTCCAGACACATCGGGCCTCAGAATCAAGTTCTATAAAAATTCTCATAATCGTAAAATTCCCATGTATTAAAACAAAAAATTCAACGGAAATTACAGGTCTTTACATTCCCCCCAAATCAAGGCTTTACGTCCCCATAAGATACAACTCGAACTATGGGAACAAAAGGGGGTATTGTGCAAGCATCTGAGCCTCACGCTCCAATGTGCTGTTTTGAATGTTCACATCCTGCCAACAAGTGGGCACCAGAGGTATCGACCATCCACATAGGATCCACTTCTATTGATCCACAATCTCCACCGAAACCTCTGTAAAAGTCCCCCCATCGTCGAAGTCAAACACCCCATGGTCGATGATGTGTGAATTGTCGTGCACGTATCTCCTTAGCCGAGATACATTGAAGACGTCATGCACCTAGTGCAATTGACATGAAAAAACTAGGAGATAATCCACCTCACATACTCTGTTGAGGACCTAGAAAGGTCTGATGAACCTCGGAGATAACTTGTCTCCTCATCCAAATCGTCATAGAAATCGCTGAGGTGAGACCCATATAACGACGTGGTTGCCATTCTCAAACTCTAGTGGCCTCTGTCTCCTATAATCATACTAATTATACCTACTCTATATAGTCTTTATCCACTCCTATATGATCAGCACCTTCTCTATGGTAGACTGTACCATCTATGTCCCACCAGTGCTGACTCCCCATGGTGCGTCCAGTACAAGGGTGATCTGCAAGGTCTCCCGTACAATGCCTCAAAAGGTTTCATCCCTATGGATGAGTGGTAACTGTTGTTGTAGGAAAACTCCACCAATGGTATGTGATCCTCTCAACTATGTTCGAAGTCTAAGACACAAGCATGGAGCATTTCCCCGAGGTTCTGAATGGTCAATTTAGTCTGACCATCCGTCTGAGGGTGAAAGGTGGTGCTCAAACGTAGTTGTGTCCCGAAAGCCTCCACCAACCTTTCCATAGCCGGGAAGTAAACTATGCATCATGATCGGAAACAATAGAAGAAGGTAATCCATGTAGCCACACAATCTCTTGCACATAGAGGTGTCCTAAGCTCTCTACTGAACCTTTCTCTCTGATCGATAGGAAGTGGGCCGACATGGGGAGTAAGTCGATTATCACCCAAATCCAGTCAGGAACCATGGATGTATGTGGATGTTCTGTCACGATGTCCATGGATATCCCATTCCACTTCCACTATGGAACCTCTAATATTTGAACCAAGCCTGCTGGTACCTGGTACTCCACCTTCACTGGCTGGAAAGTGAGGCATGGTGAGACAAAGTCCGCTACTCCCTTCATCATACCTGGCCACCAGTGCTGTCATCGAAGGTCCTGGTACATCTTCACCACTCCTTAATGTACTGCTAGAGGGAACGTGTGGAACTCCCTAAACACATCCTCCTGAAGTGACACTGGCACCATTATATGTCCTCTATAGAGGATGATGTGCTCCTAACCTTCAAAGAATCCATCTTGAGCCTGACCTGTGGATATCTGAGCACGTCGTGTCTCGTAGTCAAATTCCTCATGTTGTGCTTCCTTAAATCCCGGATGGAGTGGGGGAGTGACTATAAGAGACTATATAAAGGATGCTTCATCTCTATCCACAAAGGATATCTGCAAAGAAGCTAGATGCTTCGTCGCCTCTCTTAACAAATGTATACCAAACCTATTTCTAAGTGCATCTACAACAACATTCCCCTTGCCATGAGTATAGACTATCTCAAAGTCGTAGTCCTGAAGGAACTCAATCCATCGTCGTTGTCTCAGATTCTGGTCATTCTAGAAGAAGATATACCTGAGACTCTTGTGAATAGAGTACACGGTAAAACATTCTCCCATCAGATAGTGTTGCCACATCTTTGAGGCGAAGACTACTGCTTCTAAATCCAGGTTATTGGTAGCATAGTTCTAGTCATGTTGTCTTAGCTAACGTGAACCATAAGTGATCACTGCATGCTCCTGCTTCAGGACACACCCAAGTCTGGTCCCTAATGCATTGCATTAGACTACGTACCCTACGCCTTCCTCTAGAAGCCTCATGATGGGGGAATATTCTGACTCTGCCTTAGCTCCTGAAAGCTCTGCTAGCATCTATCCGACCAGACGATGGGTTTCCCCTTCTTCGTCATGGCCGATAACTGTGATGTAACTCTGGAGAAGTCTGCTACGAACCTCCGGTAATATCCGTCCAAACCGAGGAAACTTTACACCTCCATCACACTCTTGGGTGGATCCAAACAAAGTAATGCCTCAATCTTCTCAGAATCCACTGCAACTCTAGCCTCCGAGGTAACATGTCTAAGAAATTGAACCTCTTGGATCCTGAACTAGATCTTCGAGAGCATGCCATAATGATAGTGATATCAGAGTGTGTCTAGAACCACCAGCAATTGGTAGTCATGATCCTCCACCGTATTCGAGTATATCAGAATGTAGTCAATGATGAATTTGAAAAAGAGATCGAGGTTTGGAAAGAATGTTCTATTCATGAGTCCCATGAAAACTGATAGAGCATTGGTTACGCCATAGTTCATAACCAAGAACTCATAGTGGCTGCACCAACACCTGAAGGTCGTCTTCTGCACATCCACATCTCAAACTATGAGCTGGTGATATCCTGATCTAGGGTATATCTTAAAGAACCACCACACTCCCTTCAGCAGATCAAAGAGGTCATCAATCTTTAGGAGTGTGTACTTGTTCTTAACGGTCACCTGGTTCAGGCTACGGTAGTCGACACAAAGCCTCAATCTCACATCTGCCTTCTTGGAGAACAGAATTGGGGATGCGTAGGGAGAAACACTGGGACATATGAATTCCTTCCCATGCAAGTCCTCCAGTTGTACCCACAGCTCACGAAGCTCAGCGGGAGCCATATGATATGCTGGAGTAGATATCAGTTTCATCCTTGGGTACATGTGAATGTATAAGTCAAACTCTCTATGAGGAATATTTCCTAGAACATCGTCAGGGAAAACATTAGTGTACTGGTCCACCACTATTGGATTGCTCGGACTCTTCACATCTACTGCTCCGATGGTAAGGCAGACCAACTGATGAGTGATTGGTTGCACCCTCCTCCGAGTAAGTATTCCCTATGCTATAAAGGATCCCTTCTCGCTAATGAAGGTGATCCTTGTCCCATTCTTGCAGACACACTGCCCATTGCAACTAATATAGTCGATCTGACCATGGACTTTAGATAACCAGTCCATACCCAAGATGGCGTCATAAGGCCTTGACGCCGTTATTAGGAGATCCCAGCCGAAGCTCTTGCCTCCTAGAGTTAGCTCACTGTTCCAACACCAGTGTATAATCATCAAGTCTTCAACTGTAGGGGTCTCTAGTCATAAGGATTAAGCCAAAAGTTCCATCAGGATCTCTAAGCTCTGAACGATGTAAGTGGTTATGAAAGAGTGAATGGACCTTGTGTCTATATAAACTATAGCTACGATTGAGTAGACATAGATCGTAGCTCGAATCATCTCAGGAGTGCTGTGATCATATGCCTCATCTGCCTAGAGCTGAGCTCTCTCCTATCCACCTGCTCCCCTCGGTCGAGGGTGGACTTCCTGCTGGTGCTTGTGGTAACACCTCAAAACGCCACCCACCGCCAGCTCCATGACTAGCTCCCCTTCCAGGTCTATCTGCTCCCTGTGTACCAACTCGATTGAATCTATATCTCTGCCATGGTGGTCCTTCGACCGTCTAATGATCATCCGAACGGTGGGTCGGATAGTCACGAGCCACGTGACCTTCCCCACCAAATGTGAAACACTCCATGTTCCTCAATTGACTAGCTATATCTCATGTGCCTCACACAACTGATCATGTGTCATGAGGTTGTGCACAGGATTGTATGGTCCACTTGGACCTCAATGATATAGGTATGCTGCCTATTGTAGAAGACTCTTCTATATGATTCCAACTGGTGGGTCTTGCTTCTAGTGACAGCTCAGCAAGGAAACTCTTTACTAAGAGGGCTCTCTCCATCACTCCTGACTACGTCGGGATGCTGAGGGAGATCATCGAAGCTCTGATCTCTCGCCTGATCCCCTTCTCAAAGGTCTGGGCCCTAAAAAGTGGGTCCCCTCACACTATCTGATAGTATCATGAGAGGTCGGTGAACCTCGCTGAGTACTAATCTACCATCATACTACCCTACAATAGATGTAGTAGCTCCTGGATCTGTATGACACGTAGGGTGACTGGGACAAACTCTGGCCGAAACAGGATCTTGAAGTCCGACTAGAGAAGTGTCACCTCATCATGCACATAAAGAATCAGGATCCACCATCTACCTGCTGATTCTTGAAGGAGAATCGTGGCAAGGATCACAATAAGTTTTTCTGGTGTCCCTTCGAGTCTGAAGACTCTCACCACAGCCTCCAACCAATCCTCACCTTCTTACAGGTCTATCTCACCCCTGAACATATGTGGCCTCTAATGCTGGAACACATGAAATGTGCTCAGGTGATGGGAACACTCTAATGTTGCGGCTGGGGGAATCAGTGGCACAATGGGTAGTGGTACCACATGTACCTTTTCTATGAAAAGGGCTCTACACCGTGGCCTCATCGCTCGGGGGGCTTTCCGTATGCAACACTCTCTGAAGCCTGGCTGACTGTCTGTGTGGAGGTATCCTGAAAAGAAACAGGTGCTCCATAGAGAAAAATTTATACCTGGTGAGATGACTAAAGATATCACAAAGTAAACTCTTGGAAACACACATGCAATCAGTGTTTTCATGCACTGATTTGGGAAATCAGAAGTCATTGTCTTGGTGTATGGATATGTATGTCGCCGCACCAATATTGTATAGCCTTGAATGAAAACCACACTTAGTACTATTAAAACTATTTCTTCATAGAAAAGAATGATCATAGTCTTATGTTCTGTGGTAGAACTGACTCCTCTGATACCAATTTGTGACGACTCGTCCCCCAGGGCCCATGCCACAACTACCCCAAGCCCGCCTTCCATAGGCTAGGGGCTGGTGACTAGCACAAAAGGCATAAATCCCTATTACTGGGAAGGCATTGCTTTAATAATCAATAAACAGACACAAAAAGAGTAAAACTGGAAGCAAACACTAAGTTAAAACTGTATACAAATGGAATGCTATAATATAAAGGGGCTGGAAATATAAGACCAACAGTAAAGTACAAGGAAACTCAAAACAAGTACAACTGAAGAAGAAAAAAAACCACTACTGGATCGTCCACTAGGAATTCTTACCTGAAGGGTAGGTATAAAAGGCCTCCACAACACTCCACATCCGTCTGTATCCCCCATGTAATGTCATGTCATATGGTCCACCTCCGGGTATCATCCAGTGCAGTCCACTCAGCCTCAGTCAGCGCTTTCCGTCGTCTGCAACCAACACATCAAGGTGCAGGCAATGCCCATGTAGGGGTGGGTATAACGATACTCAATAGGGACCCCAAGACTCTCAAGGTCTCACAAAATCCAACAAGGAAAAAAAATGTAAGAAATAAATAGAAAACCCCACTTAGGTATATGCCCATACATATACCTAAGATATCAATTAATCCATCTCAATCACGAGGAAACACAAGAGTTATTAACTTAGCTCATATAGGTATAGAACTTTTAGAAAGTGATAGAGGTGATCAGATATAGTCACTGATTCATCTAAGCTGTCAGACCCACACAGGATCCAGGCGCAGCAGTTGGAACTGTTGAACCCACACAGGATCCAGGAATAATAGTTGGAGTTGTTAGTCCCACACATGATCTAGGAAGAGAATTTCCCTCAGACCCACACAGGATCCAGGAACATTAGTTTGAGCTCATGGACCCACATAGGATCCAAGACCAAATATGCTTTCAGACCAACATAGGATCTAGGACCAGTTATTCTTTCGAACCCACACAAGATCTCGGAATAGAAGTCGGAACTGTTGGACCCACACAGGATCTAGGAAAAGTAGTCGGAGCGCAGCCGGCAGCGGGTTTCTAGAAAGCGTGCTTGATTCACGAAGGGTTTTCTCCTCAAGCCAAGAGTTGATATTCCACCTATCAAAATTTCCCATGATGTATTTTCTCAAAGGTCCATCTCATCATAGGGGTCTCAATTCAACAAATAGAGGGTCAATCAGACACATGGTCTCTGAGTTATTGTCATTTCCTTTCCGAGGGAACGGTTGAATTTTATGTTCAATCCAACCCCAAAATACTTCAACTATGTACAAAACTCGTGTGGGGTATTCCAAAAGAGCTGTCTCACTACATGATTTCCATCACCGCAGACGGTTCATCAATTGGAATCTCGTAGCCCATGTTATGGGTGGAAATGTGAAAACATACCCAAAAGGGTCTGGGTTTGGTCTGGCCCAGTCGGACCGGCCCACCGCGACCCTGGTCCAGACTAGAGACTGACCCTGTCCATGGGTCCGACCCATCCCTAGGGGGAGGCCTGGCCCGTGGGGGCAGCATGACCCATGTTGTAGGCCCGACCCGCGCTGGGTCAATCCTGGCGGCCCAAGCGGTGTCTGGCCTGGCGGCCCGCGGGGGTCTGCCTAAGCTTCGTCCATGTGGAAAGTCATGCACCCCCTGTAATTATCAAATGGAATAACCGTTTGGGTGGGAGCCAAACCTGTGATAGGTGGTGCCGGTCCATGTCACACGGGACCCCATGGGGTTCCGCTCCTCCTGGCTGGCCGAGCACCCGCCACTCTTGTTCCACCGGCGGCCGGCCTAGCCGGTCGCCCTTGCTCCACCACCATGGCCCGCCCTAGCCACGACTTTTTCTTATGCATGGTGAGATGACGCTGCACCCCTCCTTCAGCCTGGGTTCCACCCATATGCACCTCTGCGGCCTCTCCTTCCATGTGGTGCATCAGCGCCACACCCTTCTGGCAACCCTGTGTCCCTGCGCCACCGGTTTACTTAGCAGCCGGCCTGACGCAGCGGTCGTTGCTCCACTGTGGCCCCTCGGCCGCATCCCCCTTCTCCAGTGGCATCGTTGCGTTGCCATCGTCATCAACAAAAGTGGAAAAATGGAGGGGTCTTGGGCCGTGTTCGTGCGGCCTGCTCCCTCTGCATTATAGTGATAACAATCAGCTTAACATATCCCATGATTGAACGTTGTAGAAAGAGAAGAAAATAAAAATACAAACCCCTACCTCATATCATTCGACGTTCGTTGATAGAGAGGCGGAAAGAAGATGATGAGGATTGTCGTTCATTGCGTTCATCATGCACTCCCAATCCCATGCTGCGTCGGCCGTGGAAGACACTCCACATTGGTAGGATCTGAGGAAGGAAGTCGAAGAAGGTTGTTGGCATTCTTCGTTTTTCGTTGGATGATGAGGTTCCTCATTCTTCTTGGGGAGATTTTCTCCCTAGATTTCCTCTCCCTCCGTTTTTTCAAAATGAATAATGCAAACTAAAATATTAGATTGGTTATCTATTATTCTATTGGCATAGAATTAAAAAAGAGAGAATAATTTATTCTGTCTCCATCTAATAACTATGGAGGATTGGCATAATAATTTATGTGTTATCCAATTAATTAATATGGATATGGTGACACCATTAATGGTAGAGGAGGTCAAGGGACTCCCCCCTCATTAATGAGGGGAGTTGAGAGATTTTCCACCCACCCATTAATTGGGGGGTTTTAGTCTTGTGTGGTCCACATGTCGTAACCTCTCACAGGAGATTATGCTCCGGTGGGCGCCACCCCCATAACCACTCATGGGAGGTTAGGGTGTGGTGGTCCCACCTCTAACTCCCAATTGGAGGTTCTATCCAACACTCACTCACATGGAAATTTAAAATAAAATAAAGTGTTGTACCCTTTATTTTATTACTTTTCTTATAACAATCCATAAACTAACTTTTATTCTTGACCAACTATCATCGAAGTGAATGTTTTCTTAAGAGAATACCACTGTTCCATGTACAACAGTGCCTTCAGATTTCAATTCCATGTACCTATTCAAACAATCTCTAAAAAAGCTCGTACATTTACTAAACATACCCAAACAAAACTTCATATATTGATTCTGGGCACATCAGGTCTCAGAATCAAGCGCTGTAAAAATTCGTGGACTTGTAAAATTTCTATGTATTTATAAAAAATTTGAATGGAAATTATGGGGATTTAAAAAATTTATATATTATATAATGAATTTCTTTTCCATAATATTATTTAATCCTTTCATTTAATATTATTCTATCATAAGTTCTATGATTTAAAATGATTCATAGTGGTACGTGACACTTTGGAATGTTTAAAGATAATTCCCCTAAAAACTAATCCTAATGATCATTCAATGGAATATCTATTAGATAAAATTATATCACCATTTTTCAATAATCCCTTTCATTTGTCAATGTATATTCATAAAAATGTTAATATATTTGTAATATTTGTTCGAGTCATTGGTACTAAATTTTTTTAGAATTTTTTTTAAAAAAACACAAATTTATTTCTCACTTTAGTCAGAGATCCTTTTTGTTCTAGAAACCATGTTTTATTAAAATATTTTCAAAAATTATATTAATGTGATTTGTTAAAGACAATTTTACCCGTTTTTTCTTCTACTAATATCTTATATGGAATAATCTTTCCTCTTTCCAAAAGTGGCCTTTTATAACCATTTTTCATACAAAAATAATATTCATTTTACCTCGTACAAAATGTATGGATCTATCCACCATCATTTCTTTGAATACTCCTACTCAATTTAAAATGTTTTTTCATTAATGAAAATGTTCATAAAAGGTATTTTCAGTGAAAAATAGTTTCAAATATTTTTTTTAAGGAAAATGATATTTTGTTCAATAAATTTTTTAAATGTTAATCTTTTATTTCTTCAAAAATAACCCTCTATTTTTACTCCATAATGGATTTGTTTTATTAATATTTTCCTTAGTATTTAACTGGATGGTTTATATTATATTTATCCAAATATAGTATTCAAATTCACTTCCTTGAATCCCTTTAGTCCTCTTGAGATATTCAATTTTCTATGATCATTGAACATTGAATTTTCCCTAACTATCTATATCAATTATCATTGATGTGGTAATTTCATAAATAATATATCATTTTACATATGATGTCTACATTGAAATTTATTTCAATATTTGGGTAAATATTTATAAATACATATTTCTTATTGAATATGGTTATTTAATATGTCATATTTGTTTTTAACTATTCAACATGAGGAATGATTTGGACTGGAAATGACTGATGGATCTCATACATTATATTGCTTCTCAATGCATCGATAGGTTCTCATGAGATGATTAATTTAACAAATGGGTTTATACCCATAGTTTTAAACCATCTTATGACAGGTGTTGATTGTAAAATTTCCTCATGTTCCTTATAAACGTTGTGAATTAAGAAAGAATTTCCCTCATTGCATTTTCAGTAGTTATTCATCCATGAGATTTTTTGTCGACATATCCAAGGATAATTTTCATTTCAGTTCATTTATTATTGGCATGTGTTTTAGTTTAATACCTTTCCATATTTATTTGTCTTTATCTAATAAATTTAATGTAATGTATTTCTAGTTATTTACCATTCCATATTGACTATTCTCATTTATTCATTATTATTTCTGCAATATTTTTCCTTTATAGAGAATTTGAGCTCACCCTTTTTATATTACCTTCCCCAAGAATCCAAGATTCTTACTATGAAAGATATGAATGGATGTACTAGGTACATTAGATTTATCATCTGATTAATTTATTTAGAAGAAAGAAAAATAATATGTTGTAATTAATATATTCATTTGTAATAAGATACTCATTTATGTATCTAGTTCACCAAGACTACTAAACTAATCGGTCATTTGGGGCGTTATTACATTATAATAATGCCATGTTATTTAGTATAAGACACTGGATCTAGGAATTTTGGGGCTTGGCCGCTACAGTTGGTATCAAAGGATGTTTAGTAGAAACATTGGGAATTGTATTTTAAAAAATCCATATTTTAAAGCATAACCGTAAGGTAGAATATGAATATGTATAGATGAAACCCCTATTATTTGGGTAAAGTATATATTATTCGGGACTTCCTAGAAATTCATACATGTCTGGGTACTACATGTGGATGTGGTTCTAGTACATATGTACCTAGTTGTAACAACTATGACAAGGTTTTTTTGGTTTGACTCGGTGTAACCTGGTACACGACAACGGACCATACTAGGAACCTGGTTTGTCACTCTGGAGTTATATGCATTGGATAATCCACTATTTCATTACAAACCATTATGAAGGATTTGGATATATAATAATTATACTAGGTTACACATAAGGAATTTCTGTTTTAATATATGGTGTCCAAAGTTAGAAATCCAACTAATGATATTACGAATAAACCCTAGATCATGGAAGGACCTATGTGAAAATAAAATGGATGAGGTATTTATATATTGTGGTTGTATTGAAAATATTAGTCCAAATTATATTTAGAGATTAACCAAATTTCAAGGATGTACATCATATTTAAATTTGGATGTAATATTAACATTGTTTTAAAAAATGACAACATATAAGCTAGGTGACAACCAATAAAATACAATACGGCCATGGGACTTGAACCCATGATCGGGGGATGATAAGTGTTTCACGCCACCACTAACATACACAATGTTCTTGTTAATTTTCATTGTTTTTAGTTAAAAAAATTTAAATAATATATATTAATGAAGAACCAGTAGTAACACTTTTGATGATTATAAATTAATCTATTAACTATATTTATTTTGGGAGATAGCTAATGAAAAATAGAAAGACTTTCCACTCTTTCATAGGACCTATGTTTCTTTAAATGTTTCCTTTATTGCTTCAAGAAAAAAATCATTCTTGGTAATGAATTTTTTGGAGAAAATTGATGAATTATAATTTGGTAAAAAACTAAACAAATGTTAGGATTATACATATGATATTGAATCATACCATGTAAAAATATTTCATTATATTCTTAGCCAATAAATGGATTACCCAACATTAGTAAAATGACATCGAAATATAAAAAATTTCTAATACCTAAATTTTTGTTGAACCGATGGACTTATAAACTATTAATGATCTATGGCTTTGAGGCCCTTAAATTTCCATTGATCATTAAATTTTTGTTATTGATGGCCTCATTAACGCACTACAAATTTTTATTTTTTTACTCCATGAACATATATCTACTAGTCAGTGATGTTATCCTACATAGGGACCTAGTTACATGGTCCTCCATAAGACCTTATTACTTTCAATTATCTCTTTTATAGAGGATTATAATGATCCCTTCTCATGATTTGGGATCTTAAACATATAATGTATCAAAACAATTATCACCATAATCGTGTTTAGAGTATGAGGAACCAATTTAAATATGGTGGGGAGAATGTGACCCTCTGAAAAATATAATTAAGAACCTTGTGTTCGATAGAGTAGATAACATGCGACATCAATTGTGTAAGGTAATATAATATCTGTATAGTTTATAATTTATTTACTATTTAAAATATATTATATATATTTCAACATATGAAACATAAAGTGAACATGCAATTCATGTGACATTGAGATAGTATACATCATATGCAACAATGACCTTCCTCTATAACTTGCATTATATGCAAATGCGACCTTCTTCGATGTCTATCACTAAACGCAATACTAAGTCTTATCGAGATACAATCTCTAATTAAAACATTATTATTTATTATAATAAGCTATAAACAACCTATTATAAATAGTATTAACTAACATATGAACATATATGGTTTATAATAATATATGATTAATTCATAGGTTAAAAATTAATTATATATGAATATAAGAACCAATGGAATATAAAAAAATATTCTTATAGAAAACTATTTTTATGTTCACAACGCTGTTTTACCTTAAAAGATTATATTAATTACATTTAGTGAGTGATATAAATTTAGTAAATATTTTACATATTCATTAAATCATTTTTTTATTCATCCAATAGATTTGGTAATCATAATATAAGAGCAAACCCAATATTTCACATAAAAACCTATTAAGACATTTTTACCAACTTTTAATAGAGAACCTATTTTAAATCATAAATTTAACTCTATTATAAATTTAATTTTATAAAATAAACATTATTTTTGAATTTATAATTTCAAAATTATCTAAGGATGAAATTTTGGTATTTTTTTAGAAACATCATTTTTGATGAATACTGAAAAGTACTACATTTTAGTTAAAAACGTACTTTTAATTTAAATAAATAATAATGTTAAATTATATATTAATTATTTTAATTAAAAATTGGATCAATTATAAATATATTAATAAAATTTTGTTCATTAAAATTAATATATCATTTAAATTGAATATAACAACATTACAATCTTTTGAACATTTTTCTACTAAACTCGGTTAATCCATCTGTCTGTGAGATTGGAATTAGTCTTAACTTTATTGGTCTAATAGTATCAAGTAAATTTTTGAAAATAATTATTACTGATGGTAATTTAAATTATGTACAATAATAAGGGTGTAATTTGGTTTAAAATAGACGAAAACCCTATGATTAAGGTCCCAAAACCAAGCCACTTGTCCAGAAATCATTTTTTTGGAAATATTTAGGCCATTTACCTTCATTTTATAGGTTTTTGTTGGTTTTTATGACTTTTTTATGTAATAACATGTTTACACCTCACTTCTTTTGAAGAAGACCATGTCAGTCCTTTTCCTTTCCTGTGAACAACCTCCACATCTCTCCATTCCTCACCCCTCTCAATCCTCTTACCTTCAGCCATGGTCTACCGAAATGGCCTCCCATAATCTCATACTCAAACCTAGATTCCTACTTTTTAGAATACTACCATCAATGTATGTAGTTTGGTTTAACCCAAAAGAAGTTGTCTGATTAAAAGGTAATGTCTTTTCTCAATCTCTCTAGTTTTATTTCCATTATCTCACCCATAAAATCTCTTATTCTGTTATTATATATCATGTAACACCCCAAGCTTCCACGATATGCTTCTCGTTGAATAATACAGTATCGTGTGTTGTACGCAACTTTGAGTTCTAACACACATTACAACAAACCAAACTAGCCATTATGAATAGTAATACCTACTTTTTGAAATTTTATAAATTTTATCATTCAAAATGTACTTCATTTTTGGATTAGGAATATTGAAATTAGCCTAGGGTGAATTATTTGTATTTTTCTTAAAAATTTCAGTTTTTTACGAATAGTAAAAAACACTGAGTTATTAGTTAAAACCGACTTTTTATTTAAATATTTATTTATTTTATTTAAATTTATTTGAGGTTAAAATAGATACATAATACCTATATATGTTCAATGCAATTCATTGGAGTCAATTTATATTAATTTTAGATATATTAAAATTTTATTGAACTTTTCACCGTCTTTTACCCACCTCATAGGAGAATATGCAAATTCACATAAAACATAATTTTACCGCTTCTATGAATGGAATTTCAAAATTCTGAGAGACACGGTTAATATCAAAAAGTAAAATGTTGTTCAATGAGATTAAAATAATTTTTGTTGAATAGTAAATTTTTAATTTTATTTTCCACGGTTAAAAGTGAATAGGGTAATTAAGGGTAAAATTGATATTAATATTACCCTAAAACATGTCCTATTTCTATTGGACAAGTGTATCTCGACCAAAAACAACATTATGAATAAACTATTATCATTTAGGTCCACTTGGATTAGATTAGGACATTTATTATTATTTAATTCAAAGAAGAGTTAAAAGAGTTAAAATCAATGTTTAATAACTAAAACATTTTTAATATAGGTTTACACAAAAGATAAATTCGACTATAAATATTCATTATAAAGTTAAAAATATTTCCTTTATGATGGTATTTTATTTATATTTTTTATTCATTAAATAGATTAATTTATTTATGACACAATGATGATGTAGTAATTACCTTAATAATAAAATATTATAATATATGACATTATAAATACCAAAATAAATATAATTTGAGACTTTTTATGGATTCCACAAATTATCAAGGTTAATATGACATATTATCATTAGTAATATGAATTTTTTTCGAAGTAATAATTCTGTTACGAATTTATCAAAAAAAAATACTCAATAGTGTCAAAATTGACATAAAAGAGTTTTCTTAAATCAAATATTATATTATTAATTAATATTATATTCCTAAAAATCTGTTGTTCAGAAAAAAGACTTATATAATGATATTTTTATTATTAATGGACCACTTGGGGGTCTCTTGGATGTATATTTTATGTTTATTTAATATATAATATTAAAATACAATGTGACATGGTAAATGTCAAACTAATTAACAAAGAGTGAAAACTAAATGATAAGGTTAATATAATGACCCATACCTGTCTAAAATCTATAGGTTGAAAGGATTTCGACCCATCCCCACCTTAGACTTTGAATAATCTAGTTTGGAGCCATTAGAAACCGAATATGACTATATTATAAATTAATATTTTATGTTTTTCCTAAAGAGCCCCTCCTCCCCCTTATAAAAGGGAACCACTTATAACCAATTGTTCACACCTTTGAAGCCATTTGGCTCAGCCAACACCTGACCAAATACTCTCTCAACTTCCCTAAATTAAACCTAGAGGCCTTATTTTGATCATAATGCCAACTTAAGGAGCCCTTTTGATCAAATCAAAAGGAAGAACCTGAAGAAGAGGTAATGTCTTCACCACCCTTGTTCAAGATCCTTTATTCTTCAACTTATTCTTCTTTGTCATTACCATTATAAAATAATAACTCTAGTATATTATATATAATGTGATTTTATTATTTATATTGAACACCCAAATTCATTATTCAATCCATCCCTTGAATGATATGTCACCATACGTGCTTACATACGACCTACCATCTCCACGTCGTGGTGTAATTGTTTTTCCATATATTATTATTTAGATGGGTTTAATAATGATGTATAATTCATATAAATAATAAATATAACATGATAATTATTCTGTATATATGATATAAAATCCAATTATATATTATTTTAATATCAAAATAATGATATTGTCGCTCGTGCGTACGTACGGACTACCGTCTCCACGAACGCGATGAGATTCATTCCCCATCGTATCCATTCAAGACTAAATTTTATTGGATGATTAAAAATAATATTTAAGGACTTGATATATTTATGTATATGAATATGATACAACCATTCCATAAAAAACATGGCTCACATAACAAATAATATAATGGAAAATGAATCCGTTAACACCCGAAACGATAATAAAACACAGATATTATTAACAAATAAATGTTAAAAGATAATATATGTTGTCATATTAATGTATATGATTCTTGTATAATTTAATAACAATGTTTTAACTATTATACAGGATGTTAACATACCATCGACTACGGAAATGTACAAGGTAAGGGTTTATTTCAAAATTTCTTCATTATCAGAGGTTGTTTATACGTAATTATCCACTGGGACCTATTTATCATCCAGACCCATGTTTCATAAAAATGTATATCAAATTATTATTAATATGGGTAAAGTCATTTATAACCTTATTGAATTTTTATAATATTTTTTTAAAGGAATATTTCTGTCATTTCCCAAACAAGGTCCTTTTTATCCTTTCCGACGGAATTAAGGTAAGAATGTTTTTTTAAATTATACGGTGGGTGCGTTTATTCTCCGTTGTTTTTACACATTCGAAGCTTCCCTTACAAGATTATAATAATATTATCAAAATAAAGGTTTTATTTAGAATTATGTTACTTTTAAGGGATTTACCAAAAAAGAGATATTTCTCTCAAATAGTTTTTGATTTTCATCTATGTCAACATCCTTTGATGGATTTTAAGTTTATTTGAAGTAGATTTATTATGATACAAAACTTCCATATTGTATTGAAAGTTTTGTGGTATGTTTGACTATGGATGTGTTATTTTTATACCATTCATGGTTTATGGAGAATGTATAGTCATTTCGTATACTAGTTTTAATACGAATGATTATGTTATGTTTAAACCTGTTCATATGAAGAATGGATTGGACATAATAATTGACGGGTGGAGCCCGCTATAGCTCCTCGATGCATTGGTAGATCTCCGGAGAAAAACTAGTGTCTTGGTACGAGGCCTTGACAAAATCTTATTTGTATTCATGGCACGAGGCCTTGGCTATGTGGTTATGATAGTCTGGCATTATGCATTCCGTCATTATGAAAGTGGTTATTGATATTGGATGTGATTATTCGACTAGTAGAATATCCATGTGAATAAGTAAATGGATTTATTTCATCTTATCTTTTCCATATTATTCTGAAGTTCAAGTTAAAAAGGCTTTTGTTTTAGTTATACATTGCCTTAAATGATTATATTTATTTATGAATATTTCTGCTATATTTTCATCTTTACCGAGCATCTGATCTCACCCCTTTCAATGTTTTATTTTTACCAGGATGTGAAGAAGTATTTTAGGAATGACCAGCAGGGATAGTATGTGGGGATATGAATGTGGACTATGGAGAATATGTTGTTGTAGTTTTCATTTTTATGATGTAATGTATGACTTATGAATATATCTAGTGTTTACAAGGCTACTAAACTAATCGGTCTTTCGAGATTTGATCTTTCTTGTGATCAGGAAAATGTTTTGTAATAATACACCGACTCTGGGTAACTGGGGTTGGGGCATTACATTTGGTATTAGAGGCAGTTTAGTACTATCCTTGGAAGCTAGATTTAGATAATCTCTGATTATTTCACATATCCCTAAGATAGACTTTGAGGATTAGTATAAAAATATCATCCTAAAATTTGGGTATTGTAGAGATTTTGTGAATTTTCTGAGCAATACATCCCTGTCTAGATACGAGAAGGTAGAGGCGGCTCTGGCACAGATGCACCTAGGAGTGAAAACTCCGAAAAGGTGTTTCAGGCTTGACCAGGGGTATCTGGGTACATGACAACAGGCCTTGATGCACTCTTGGTTACGACATTCATGGGGGATATGCTTAGGATAATTGATGATTTCGTTATAAACAATTATGAAGGATTTATGAGTATATACCTCCTAAAAGAAAACATTTTTATGATTAGGGATTATATCCATTAAATGTTTAATTTATGTTAAGTGTTTTAAAAGTATGAAATTATTTATTTTGATTCATAAACTAATCTAGTTTATGCCATTGTTTAGAAATGGTTCCTAGTGAAAGGAATGGAAACCATATAAATTCACACACTCCATGTAAGGAATTACCTCCTGCTCAAGATAATTATAGTGGAGCTAGTCATGCCACTGTTGCTAAATAACTAATTACCATACTGGGACAACTCACTCAGGTTATGAATAATAACCTTACCCGTATGGAGCACCCTGATCCGCAACATGTAGGATCAATGTTAGATCGCTTCCTAAGGCCAATACCACCAACATTAAATGGGAGTAAAAATCCCATAGTAGCTGAGTAATGGATAAATTCCTTAGAGAAATTATTCCATGACTTGGGGAGTAGTGAAAGGGAAAACGTTGTCATGATAGTTTATCCCCTAACTAGAGATGATGATAAATTGTGGTCATTAATACAAAACATGAAAAAAGATGATGAAGTATCAAATATGGAATGGAGGGAGTTCAAAGAGCTGTTTATAGAAAAATTCTTTCCTCAAGACCATTGAGCATATATGGAAAGGAAATTTCTAAGTTTGAGACAAAATTAGGATGAGAATGTCACAATGTATGAGGATAAATTTACAAGGTTAGTGTGGTATACTTCAGATTATATACGTATCCCAAGAAGTAAGATTGATAGTTTTTTGATGGGTTAAAACCATTTCTCCGTCGAGCATTAGTCTCACAAACTTTCTCGTCAAACGAAGATATTGTATTGTGTGCTATCAAGACGGAAAAAGAATTATCTATGTCTTATGACTTTAAAGAAAAGAAAGGGAAGAAGAGAACTTCTGATCAATATGGAAATTGAAATAAGGGGATGATGGGAAAAGTTGAATATCAGTCCTGTAGTGAATGTGGGAAGAAACACCCCGGTACTTTCTTGAAGAGAATGGGAGTCTGTTACAAGTGTGGCGAAAAAGGCCACCAATCTCATGATTTCAAGGGAAAGAGAGTGGATGTCAACGTGAAATTCTATAATTTTAGAGATATGGGACATCATGCAAATGAATGTCCTATGCATTAGGGTAACTTACCTAAACATAGTCCAAGGTATCAAGGCCAAGCTTATGCTATCACTACTGCTGAGGTAGAAGCTACGAAAGACGTGGTGGTAGGTAATTTAATGGTTCCCTCATGTTTAGAAAATGCATTATTGGATTATGGATCATCGCATCATTTCATATCTTCCTAGATTACTAAGAAAATTATATATTTTTATTTTTATTTAATAATTGAGTTGTCAGTAAAAAACCCTAAGGGAAGTATTATTTCTATAAAGTTCTATGCATCTGTTCCCATTAGGGAATATAAATGTTCATTATCAGCTGATCCCATCGTCATACCCATGACTAAATTTGATATAATCCTTGGTATGGATTGGCTTTTGGAACATGATGCAAAAATTTATTGTAAGAAGAAGTAGGTTACAATTTTTGATGATGATGATAAGGAACACCTTATATTTAGAGAAGAATCATCACCACCTAATTCTTATCTAGATCCACCCTCAGTAGCTCCACTAAATTCAATTATCGGGGAGGAAGAGAATTAAATAACTGTGGGTGAGGAATGTAATATTCAAATAGAGGATGTAACTGTTGTGAGAGAATATGTTGATGTGTTTCTAGAAGATTTACCTGGACATCCTCCAGAACGAGAAATTTAGTTTTCCATTGATTTAATTCCTGGTTCAAGGCCCATATCAAAGACCCCTTATAGAATGTCCACTGTGGAATTAGTTGAACTAATGAAACAACTAGAGTAATTGAGTATTAAGGGATTTATTTTCCCTAATTTTTCTCCATGGGGATCCCCTGTCCTTTTTGTTATGAAGAAAGATAGATCAATGATGTTATATATCGACTACATGGAAATAAATGCTATAACAATAATGAACAAGTATCCCCTAACTCGTATTGATGATTTATTTGACTAACTACATTGAGATCAATACTTTTCTAAGATTGAATTTCGATCTGGATACCATCAGTTGCGTGTAAAGAAGGAAGACATTCCGAAGACATCATTTCGTACCAGGTACGGGCATTACGAGTTAACAGTAATGCCTTTTAGATTAACTAATGCACCCTCTGTATTCATAGATCTAATGAAAATAGTTTTCAAGAAATATCTTGATGATTTAGTGTTGGTATTTATTGATGATATCTTGGTATACTCCAAAAGCTAGGAAGATCATGAAAATCATTTGTGCATTATTCTAAAGACTCTTAGAAGACAGGAATTATATGGGATGTTTATCAAGTGTGAATTCTGGTTTCAGGAGATTTATTTTCATGGCCACATTGTCTCTAAGGATAGAATTTCCGTCGATCCTTCTAAGACCAAGGCAATCCAAGAATGGCCAGCGCCGACGAGTATAACTGAGGTACACAATTTTATTGGTTTATCAGGTTATTATCGATGTTTCGTCCAGAATTTTGCCTGGTTGGCTAACCCATTTACAAAGCTCACACGTAAAGGGGTTAAATTTGTCTGGACAAAAGAGTGTGAAGAATGTTTTGAAGAATTTAAGAGAATATTATTCAATGCTCTTATATTGACTCTACCATCGGGGAATGATGGCTTCGTTATTTATAGTGATGCATCGAAGAAAGGACTTGGTTGTGTTCTTATGCAGAATGATAAGGTGATTGCCTATGCATCACAACAGCTAAAAATTCATGAGAAAAACTATCCTACTCATGATCTTGAGTTAGAAATTGTGATCTTTTCTTTGAAGATATAGAGACACTACCTCTATGGTGAAAAAAGTGATATTTATACTGATCACAAGATTTTGAATTATATTTTCTCACAAAAAGAACTCAACATGAGGCAAAGGAGATGGCTTCAACTACTCAAGGATTATAATTTCACAATACACTACCACCCGGGGAAGGATAATAAAGTGGAAGATGCTTTGAGTAGAAAAGATCATTGTGTTTTGAACATGATGAGAGTGGAAAGAGATTCTATTTTCATTGATCTAGTAAAGATGGATATGGGAATCACCATGGAAGGTGAAACATCAAAACTTTTTCAAATGGTTTCCAATCTATCTTTACTAGAATAGATAAAGAGTTCTCAGGAATATGATGAAGAGTTTAAATAGAAGATTAAAGCTGTGAATGATGGGAGATTGAGTGACTTTGTGTATAAAGATGGAATTTTGAAATTTTGGAGGAGGCTTTGTGTTCCCGATATACCGGATTTAAAGAGTGAATTGTTGGATGATGCTCATAGTTCCAATTTCTTTATACCCCTGGGAGAACCAAAATGTATAGAGATTTAAAGTAACATTTTTGGTGGGACAACATGAAGAGGGAGATTGCTGATTTTGTGTCAAGATGTATGGTTTTTTAACAAGTAAAAGCTGGAAGGATATTGTCTGGTTGAGTATTGCAATCTCTTCCCATACCTGAGTGGAAATGGGATAATATTACGATGGAATTTGTCATGGGACTATCAAAGACTCCTAGAAGGAATGACACAATATGGGTCTTTGTTGATCTTCTTACCAAGTCAACACATTTTCTTGCTATAAGAGAAGATCTACCACTTGAACGTCTAACAAGACTATATATTAATGAAGTTGTGAGACTTCATGGAGTACCCCTATCGATTGTTTCATATCGTGATCCTTTTTTTACTTCAAGATTCTGGAAGAGACTTCAGAAGGCATGGGATACGGAACTTCGTTTGAGCACTTCCTACCACCTACAAATAGATGGACAATCAGAACGGACTATTCAATCCTTAGAAGACATGTTGAGGTCATGCTCACTTGACTTTCAGGGTATGTGAGATCAATATTTACAACTGGTAGAATTTTCCTATAAAAATAGAATCCATTCAAGTATTCGTATGGCACCATATGAAGCGTTGTACGGAAAGAGATGTCGCACACCAACCTGTTGAGGTGATGTTGGTGAATGAAAACTTGTAGGCCCAGAACTAGTGGAGGAAACGATGGAAAAGGTGAAGGTAATCCAAACCCACATCAAAGCAGCTCAATGTAGGCAGAAGAGCTATGCCGATAACCGAAGAAAGGATTTGGAGTTCTAGGTGGGAGATCATGTTTTCTTGAAGGTATCTCCATGGAAGGGAGACATACGTTTCGGTAGGAAAGGTAAGTTGAGTCCCATGTACATAGGACCATTCGAAATTCTAGAATTATTTGGGGCTGTAGCTTACCAATTGACAATGCCTCCAAGTCTCTCCAAAGATCACGATGTGTTCCACGTATCCCTATTGAGAAAATACATGCCCGACCCAACGCATGTACTCACTTATGAGGGATTAGAAGTGGAACCCGATCTATCTTATTGCGAGGAGCCCGTCAGGATTCTTGACACAAAAGAACAAGTGCTGAGAAACCGGACGACTCGTCTGGTAAAAGTTCTATGAAGAAACCACAAGATGGAAGAGGTAACGTGGGATCCCGAGGAACATATGATGAAGAACCACCTGAGTCTTTTTATGCAGTAATATTCTATAAATTTCAAGGACGGAATTATTTAAATAAGGGGAGAATGTAACACACCAAGATTCCATGGTATGCTTCTCTTTGAATAATACAGTAGTGCATGTTGTAGGCAACTTCGAGTTCTAATACACACCACAACAAACCAAACAAGCGTTATGAATAGTAATACCTACTTTTTGAAATTTTATAAATTTTAACATTCAAAATGGACTCCATTTTTGGATTAGGAATATCGAAATTAAGTTAGGGTGAATTTTTTGTATTTTTCTGAAAACTTTCAATTTTGATGAATAGTGAAAAACTTTGAGTTATTAGTTAAAACCGCCTTTTTATTTAAATAATTATTTATTTTATTTAAATTTTTTCTGGTTAAAATAGATACATAATACCGATATAATATCAATGCAATTCATTGGAGTCAATTTATATTAATTTTAGATATATAAAAATTTTATTGAAATTTTCACCGTCTTTTACCCACCTCATAAGAGAATTTGAAAATTCACATAACACATAATTTTACCGCTTCAATGAGTGGAATTTCAAAAATCCGAGAGACACAGTTAATCTCAGTAAGTAAAATGTGGTTCAATGAGATTAAAAATAATTTTTGGTGAATAGTATCTTTTTACTTTTATTTACCACGGTTAAAAGTAAATAGACTAATTGAGGGTAAAAATGATATTAATATTAACATAACACATGTCATAATTTTATTTTACAAGTGTATCTCGACCAAAAACAACCTTAGGAATAAAATATTATTATTTAGGTCCACTTGGATTAGATTAGGACATTTATTATTCTTTAATTCAAAGAAAAGTTAAAAGAGTTAAAATCAATTTTTAATAACTAAAACATTTTTAATATATGGTTACACATAAGAAAATTAGAATATAAATATTAATTAAAAAGATTAAAATATTTCTTACATGATGGTATTTTATTTATATTTTTTATACATTAAATAAATTAATTTATTTTTGACACAATGATGATGCAGTAATTACATTGAAAATAAAATATTAAGATATATGACCTTATAAATACCCAAATAAATATAATTTTAGACTTTTTATGAATTCCACTAATTTTCTAGGTTAATATGACATATTAGGATTAGTTATATAAATTTTTTCGAAGTAATAATGCTATTATGAATTCATCAAAAACAAATACTCAATAGTGTCAAAATTGACATAACATAGTTTTTTAAAACAAATATTATATTATTAATTCATATTATATTCCAAAAAATCTATTGTTCGGCCAAACGACTTATATATTGATAGGTTTATTATTAATGGACCACTTGGGGGTCTCTTGTGTAAAGACCCATAAATTTTAAGAAATTTCTTTTTTTCATAAATACTATGTGTTTTTACGAGTGCGGAGTTTTTGACGGCACCTGATTCCGAGGACCGGTGTGCCCGGAATCAATTTCCGAACATTAGCTCGGGTACGTTCAGTGAACGAATGAACGATTTTTTCTATCTTTTTAACCGTTGCTCGGAATCAAAAACCGAGGGCACCGATAAACTCTCAATGCTGGTAATTGCTTAAGGGGACCTTCACCGCAGTTGCGTTTGCGCAAGTGAAGTTTTTAAATTTTTTGAAATATAAAAAATTCGTGTAACAATTTTTTTTATTTCGGAGTTTGTTAAAACCACCCATGGGAGGTTGAGGTGGGGGACACACATCATAACCTCTCTTGAGAGGTTAAGGTGGTGGGGCCCACCCCTGCATAACCTCCCTCAGGAGGATTAACTAGGTGGGGCCCGCACGAGCCCCACCCTTTTTCAAACCTTCAAAACCCCCTCAATTAATTCCTTAACTCCACACTCCTTTTTTAAATTTCAAAACTTAAACCTATCAATTAATTTTCATCCTACTCGTGTAATTAATTGAGTAGGTTAAGTTTTGTTTAATTTTTGAATTTTGAAATCGTTGGAAAAAATAATAAAATAAGGTATTAGCCTCATTTTATTTGTTTGTTGCGGGAAGTGTTGCTCTGTGATTTCCTCACCCCCTCCTCCTTATCCGAAGAACGCGAAGAACGCGAAGAACGTGAAGAACGTGCCAACCTCCGACGAAGAAGGCCCGACCTCTCTCTATCGGACCTTCACTTTCCGACACAGGAGTCTCCATCGAATCCTCTCCTCCCTCTTCATCGTCAACGGACTGACAAACAATTTCGGGAGCGGAATCGGGTAACGAGCGACAGCAGCTTCGCCTTTCCATGAGACAGATGAGCACGGACGCCCCCCTTCGCCATCACCCTCCTCTCGACGTCGTACCGCAATGAACCTCGGATGACGACACCTACTTCCGATCAACATATACCCGAGGTAGGGGTTTTGACTGTTATAAGTTATGTGATTCTTTCCTTCGATCTTGAAAGATTAAATCTGTTGGGCCTTGATCCAATTTTTAATTATTTTAAAAACTGTGAAAGTTTATCATTTGCGATTGGCCGACTGCTATCAATATAACGGAAGGGGATCAGACCGCACGAACACGGCCGATACCCCTCCCCTTTTTATTTCCAAGGCGTTGTTTAGCGAAGACGATGTGGTGCCATCGTGCCACGCATGAAAGAAAGGAAACATGACCGGTGCGAGCCGCGATGAAGAAATGTGGCGCCGTCGCGCCGTGCCGAGGAATGTGAAAGAGGCCGCGGCCAGAGTTGGGCCGTGGCGGAAGGGCGAGGCGTCATCACACCGCACTGAATGGATTCGTAGCCATCATGGAAGTGGCGGCCGGAAAAACCGGCCGCCGGAGAACTCGAAGGAGGCGGCCGGAACACCGGCCGCCGGCGCCGGAAGGCGCGGGAACGTGGGGTCCCACAGCGAGAACCCGACCGGCCTCGCGCTGGCCGGAAGTTACAATTTAAAAGCCGGTGGGTTACACCCCCCGGTGGTACACATGGCGCGACCCCTTAAAGGGGTCGTCGTTACAATAAAGGAGGGGCTTAGCCCCTCCGTTGGGCGCAAGCGGGGTGCGCTGGCCACGCCACCGCGCCGCCGGCCAGGTCGCCACCTGGGCCGGGTAGACCCGGTTCGGATAGGCCCAAGGGGTGCTGGGCCGGGCCGGGCCTAGACCCCCCCCCCCCCCCCCCGTTTTCGGACGTTTCCGTTCAAATACCCATATCATGGGCTACAGAACTCCGAATGACGAAAAATTAGTTGTGATGCGATCCTTGGATCGAGGAGATCGTTTCGGTATACTATAATCAGGGTTTCAGAGAACTTTGGGTTCGGTCGGGTTGGTTCATACACGAAACAAACCGGGCCTTCGGAGCAGAAACACTTATATCTTGAGCTCCAAACGTCCGATTGACATGCCGTCGACTTTATTGTTTTCATCTAAATGAGATGGTCCTTTTGTCTTACTACACTCAAGGTTTGGATGTAGTTGGAGTACGGTCGGGTTGGTTTTGACATAAAAACCAACCGGGCCCCTAGAATGAAAACGCCAATATCTCTCAGACCGAGCATCCGATTGACGCGCCGTCAGTTACGTTGAGTTCCTGTTGTTGTGGAGGAACATTGTGATACATAAACTCTCGTCTATGGGACAATTGATGTATCGACCCCCCCTTGGATCATGGAGCGGATCCTCCCAGAACGAGCGTGCTATGTGCGGGAACCCTCGAGCTGGCTGCGACTCCATCGACTTCTGTACCGGAATCCTTCGTGGGATCGATGACGACTACTGGTTCTGTGTGGACCAGCGCTGAGCGCATTTATCTGTGGACCAATGCCCATCACAGTTCTGTGTGGACCAACGCCCAACGCGGTTCTGTGTGGACCAACGCCCACCGTGGTTCTGTGTGGACTAGTGCCCAGCGCAGTTCTGTGTGGACCAGCGCCCAGTGACTCTGTGTGGGTCCAACAACTTAGATGATCTAGTGGCTACCATTGATCATCTAATCTCTCTACTTTTGTAGCATACATGTGTGATCTGAGTCTTGACTTTCAGTCCATATCTTCGATATTTGAATTCATACCGTGTGGTTTTTTTGTGTCGTTCTGTGTGGACGAGGTTGTTCTTGAGATCGTGAGAGGAGCTGAAAATGATGACTTAGGTATATGTATGGGCATATACCTAAGTAGTGTTGGTTGTTACTTCGTGAATGTTATCTTTCCATTTTGGTAATCCCATGTGGATCCTGGGAGACCGTTGGATGTCTCGGGGACCCTACTGAGTAGCGTATACTCACCCCTTCACGGGCTATGCCCGCACTTCATTTTGTTGGATATAGACGACTGACAGTGTTGACCGAGGTGGGAGCGTGGAGTAGGACGGTACCTGGAGGTAGATCACTGGACGAGACATGTATGGTACCTGAAGATCGACCACTGGGCAAGATGTACTTGGAGTGGACGGCTGGAGCCTAGAAGCAGAGGAGGATAAATGTACCCACCCATCAGGTGGGATTCCCGGAGGACGACTCGGACCAGCTGTTTACTTTTCTGTTGCTATACCTTCTTTTCAGCTGTACTTGTTTCCAGTTTGGATTTGTATTCTGGCCCATTTACTTTCCGCACTTACTTGTACTATTGGTTTGTTTAGTCTTTACTTATGTTGCTTACTCTGTGGTTTGTTCTTACTTAAAGGCAATGCCATCCCTTTTTACGGGTTTACGCCTTGGGGATAGTCTCCATCCCCTAGCCTATGGGAGGTGGGCTTGGGGTTTGTTATGACTTGGGCCCCGGGGGATGGGTCGTGACAAGTTGGTATCAGAGGAGTTCGGTTCTACCTCAGAACTCAGTACTCTGATCTTTCTCTATGTGAAGCAATAGTGTTAAGGGTATTGAATGTGGATATCAGTCTAGGGAGTCCAGTGTTGGTGCGGCGACCGACGTATCCATACACCAGGACCCTGACTTCTTATTTCTGACTCAATGCACGAAGACATTGATTGCATGTGTGTATCAATGTTTTCTTTGTGATTACTTTGTGTCAGCTCACCAAGTATACTGTAATGACCGTGGCGCACCTGTCTCTTTTCAGGATGGCCCCACGACGGAAGCCATATAGGGTTACGACCTTTTTTCCTGACGACAGCCCACCGAGCGACGAGGCCTTGGTGCAGGGCGCTTTTCCAGCGGGGGCACCGGTGGTACCACTTCCTGCCTTGCCAGAGATGCTACCGTCCCCAGCCGATGGGAGTGCACGACGTCTTGGTGCACTTCACGAGTTTCAGCGCCAGAGACCGCCCATGTTCCGCAGGGAGATGGACCCTCAGGCAGCAGAGGACTGGCTGGAGGCTGTGGTTCGAGTTTTCAGGCTAGTAGGGACACCAGCTGACTTCATGGTGATCCTTGCAGCCAGTCTCCTGCATGCGGCAGCAGGTAGATGGTGGAGCCTCATGCTCCTGGTGCACAATGAGGAATCCCTTCTTTGGGCGGACTTCAATAGACTTTTCCGCTCAGAGATCATTCCAGCCACCCTCCATGCGGTGCGCATCCAGAAGCTACTACAACAACGACAGGGCAGCCTGTCGGTGGCCCAGTACGCAGCGAGGTTTGCTGATCTCTCACGTTACTCGACAGACATGGTGTGGGACCCATTCTTCCAGGCCCGAACCTTCGATCATGGGATGAGGCATGAGATCAGAGCTGTAGTGATCTCTCACAGCATACCGACGTTGGCAGGAGTACTGGAGCGAGCCCTTCTTATAGAGTGTATTCTTGCTGAGCCTACACCAGCAGCGAGGCCTACCACAGGGTGGCTTGCAGTTGAGTCTTCTGCAGCTGGTAGTCGACGGATGACTCAGGGGTCCAAGCAGACCCGACCTTCAGGTAGACGACCTTAGGAAACCAGCTCAGTGGTGCAGGGCACACGGCACAGAGCCAGTCATGCGGGGATCAGATAGTGATTTGCATGCGGCGGGCAGGGCCACATGGCTCGTGACTATCTGACCCGCCGTACAGAGGAGCAGCAGACGGTTGAGGGACCACCCAGTCAGAGGTAGAGGTTCGACTGTGGTGGTCTGCAGGGAGCAGGAAGATGAGGCAGAGGAGCTGGCCGAGCAGCAGGTAGTGGGCGACGCTTTGAGGCAGTGCCACCACCACCACCGCGAGGTCCGCCCCGACCACAGGGAGCTGGCGGACAGAGACAGGCTCAGCTTTAGGCAGCGGAGGCCTATGACCACGGTGCACCAGAGATGATTCGAGGTACTATCTGTGTCTACTCCACCCTTACTACAGTACTTATAGACACAGGTGCGAGTCAGTCATTCATTGCCACTGCCCTTGTTCAGAGTTCGGAGATTCCGACAGAGTCGTTGGCTCGATCTTTATGGCTAGAGACTCCTATGGGAGAAGACTCGACGATTACGCAATGGTGACGGCAGTGTGAGATTCCTCTAGGAGGCGAGAGCTTTAGCTGGGATCTTCTTATAGCGGCATCGAGGCCTTACGACGTCATCTTGGGCATGGATTGGTTATCCACAGTTCATGCTCAGATCGACTGTATTAGGCACAAGATGCGATGTGTTTGCACAGATGGGAGCAGGTTCACCTTCACCGGCAAGAGGGGAGCCTTTGTAGCATAGGATGGACTCACACAGAGGAGAGGACAACCGATCACTCATCAGTTGGCTAGACTCATCCTCGGAGCAGTTGACGTGCAGTGTCTGAGCTTTCCTGTTGTGGTGGATCATTATGCGGACGTTTTTCCTGATGACATTCCAGGACTACCTCCTCACAGAGAGGTAGACTTCTAAATCGACCTGTACGTAGGGACAGACCCGATTTCTACAACAGCATATCAGATGGTGCCTGCTGAGCTTCGTGAGCTACGGGTATAGTTGGAGGACTTGCAGGGCAAGGGGTTCATACGACCCAGTGTTTCACCCTGGGCTTCACCGATTTTGTTTTCCAAGAAGGCAGAAGGGAGCTTGGTCCTGTGTGTCGATTATCGTCGTATGAACTAGGTGACTATGAGGAACAAGTATCCGTTTCCAAGGATTGACGACCTCTTTGATCAGCTCAAGGGAGCTCGGTGGTTCTCGAAGATAGACCTCAGGTCAGGTTATCATCATCTCAGAGTTCGAGACGAGGATGTGCAGAAGACGGACTTCAGGTGTCGGTATGGACACTATGAGTTCTTGTTTATGCCTTTCAGCATAACCAATGCTCCAGCAGTGTTCATGAGACTCATGAACAGGATCTTCCAGCCTTACCTCGATTGATTTGTCGTAGTCTTAATCGACGACATATTGATCTACTCGACTACAGAGGAGGAGCACGCCTACCAATTGTGGGTTGTACTGGACACACTCCGCGAGCACCAGCTTTATGGTAAGCTCTCAAAGTGTCAGTTCTAGTTACAAGAGGTCCACTTTTTGGGGCACTTCATCTCTGAGGCAGGAGTTGTGGTGGATCCTGCGAAGATCGAGGTAGTGCTATCTTGGGAGCTACCCAGGTGCGTGACGGAGGTGCATAGTTTCCTTGGTTTGGCAGGATATTACCAGAGGTTCGTGCTAGACTTCTCCAGAGTGGCGGAACCACTTATAGCTTTTAAGAAGAATGGGAAACCCTTCGTGTGGTCTGATAGGTTCCAGCAGAGCTTTCAGGAGATGAGGCAGAGATTGACCAGCACACCTATCTTGAGGCTTCTTGAAGAGGGAGTTGGGTACGTAGTCTTCTGCGACGCATTAGGGACCGGACTCGGCTGTGTACTGATGCAGGATCGGGTAGTGATCGCCTATGGATCATGACAGCTACGGCCGCACGAGCAGAATTACACTACCCATGACCTGGATTTGGCAGTAGTGGTCTTCGCTCTGAAGACGTGGCGACACTATCTGATGGACGAGCGCATTACAGTCTTTTCAGACCACCAGAGTCTCTGGTACATCTTCTCGCAGAAGGACCTGAACCTGATACTGCGGCGTTGGCTCAAGTTCCTCCAGGATTATGTCTTTGAGAAAGTCTATACTCCTGGGAAGGGGAACGTAGTAGCCGATTCTCTCAGCAGGAGGATGGGCATCCAGATACTTGAGGATGCGACGGAGCAGCTAGCCGCATTATATATATCCTTCATGGATAGAGACTGAGCAGCCTTTCTTCAGTCACTCACAGTCACTCCTCCACTACTACAGTGGATCAAGGAGGCACAGTTTGGGGACGTTGACTGTGAGACGCGGCGTGCACAGATTTCCACTGGACAGGCACCTGTTTGATTTTCTGTAGGAGGAGAGCACGTCATCCTTTTCAGAGGATGTACCATGGTTCCAGTTGCACTATAGGAGGAGGTGCTGGGAGTGTGTCATACTTCACCTCTGGTGGTACATCCAGGGGTAGCGAAGATGTACCAGGATCTCAGATGACAACACTGGTGGCTGGGTATGAAGATGGTTGTGGCAGAGTTTGTTTCTCGATGCCTCACCTGCCAGCAGGTGAAGGCAGAGCACCAGGTACCAGCAGGTTTGGTACATCCCTTAGAGGTACCGAAGTGGAAGTGGGACGGGATATCCATGGATTTTGTGACTGGACTTCCACGTACTTTTAGAGGAAACGACTCCATTTGGGTGATTGTCGACCGACTCACCAAGTCGGCTCACTTCTTACCCATCAGAGAGTAGGGCTCAGTGGATAGATTGGGATTCCTATACATCCAGGAGATCGTACGACTTCATGGTGTGCCATCATCTATCATCTCCAATCAAGATGCTAATTTTACTTCCCAGCTTTGGAAGGGGATGTAGGAGGCTTTCGGGATGCGGCTACGTATGAGCACCGCCTTTCACCCTCAGACGGATGGTCAGACGGAGAGGACCATTCAGACTATTGAGGACATGCTCCTTGCATGTGTCCTCGACTTTGGTCGCAGCTGGGAGGACCACTTACCCTTGGTGGAGTTTGCATACAACAACAGTTACCACTCCACCATCGGGATGGCACCATACGAGGCACTATACGACCGACCCTGCAGATCACCTCTATGCTGGATAGACCCCGGAGAGTGAGCACTTGTGGGACCAGAGATGGTCCAGGCCATGATAGAGAAGGTCCAGGTCATCCAGGAGTAAATGAGGACAGCTCAGAGCCGACAGAAGTCTTATGCAGATAGGAGGCGGAGACCGCTAGAGTTCGAGGATGGTGACCACGTTTTCTTACGGGTCTCACCACGGCGTGGATTACGGAGATTTGGCTGGGGTGGAAAGCTATCTCCACGCCACATCAGTCCTTTTCTGATACTCAGCAGGATAGGCGAGGTGGCTTATCACCAAGCTTTACCACCTCAGTTACACAGGGTGCACGACGTCTTCCACGTATCTCAACTGAGGAGATACGTGCACGACCCATCGCATATCATCGTCCATGGGAAGCTAGACGTTGATGATGGGGAGACTTTTGCGGAGGTCCCGGTAGAGATTGAGGATCGACAGGATCAGGTCCTACGTGGGCAGTCGATTCCTCTTGTGCGCATCAGGTGGCCGCACGAGAACCTCCATGAGAGCACTTGGGAGCGGGAGGCTCAAATGCGTGCTCAATATCCCCATTTGTTCCCCAAGTTTTTTATGTATCTTTACATGGATGTAATGCCCTGAGGTTGGAGTAATGTAAAGACCCATAAATTTCAAGGAATTTTTTTTAAATACTATTGGTTTTTACGAGTGCGCAGTTTTTCACGGCACCTGATTCTGAGACCCGGTGTGCCCGGAATCAATTTCTGAACATTAGCTCGGGTACGTTTAGTGAATGAATGAGGGGGGTTTCTATTTTTTGAACCGGTGCTCGGAATCGAAAACTGAGGGCACTGATGAACTCGCAACTCCGGTAATTGCTTAAAGGGACTTTCACCGTAGTTGCGTTTGCGCAAGTGAAGTTTTTAAATTTTGTGAAATATATAAAATTTGTGTAACAAATTATATTTTTATTTCGGAGTTGGTTAAAACCACCCATGGGAGGTTGAGGTGGGGACCACCACACCATAGCCTCTCATGAGAGGTTAAGGTGGTGGGTCCAACCCCCGCATAACCTCCCTAAGGAGGATTAACTAGGTGGGGCCCGCATGAGCCCCACCCTTTTTCAAACCTTCAAAACCCCCTCAATTAATTCCTTAAACCCACACTCTTTTTTTTTAAATTTCAATACGTAAACCTATCAATTAATTTTCATCGTACTCGTGTAATTAATTGAGTAGGTTATGATTTGTTTAATTTTTTAATTTTGAAATGGTTGGAAAAAATAATAAAATAAGGCCTTAGCCTCATTTTATTTGTTTGTTGCTAGAAGCGTTGCGCTGTGATTTCCTCACCTCCTCCCCCTTCATCGAAGAACGCGAAGAATGCGAAGAACGCGCCAACCCCCAATGAAGAAGGCTCGACCTCCCTCCATCAGACCTTCTCTTTCCAACACAGGAGTCTCCATCGGATCCTCTCCTTCCTCTTCGTCGTCAACGGACCGACAAACAAGTTCGGGAGCAGAATCAGGTAATGAGTGACAACAGTTTCGCCTTTCCACGAGACGGATGAGCACCGAAGTCCCCCTTTGCCTTTGCCATCCTCTCGACATCGTACCGCGACGAACCTCAGATGATGACGCCTACTTCCGGTCAATGTATACCTGAGGTAGGGGTTTTGACTATTTTAATTTATGTGATTCTTTCCTTCGATCTTGAAAGATTAAATCTGTTGGGCCTTGATCCAATTTTTAATTATTTTAAAAATTGTGAAAGTTTATCATTTGAGATTGGCCGACTGCTATCAATATAACGGAAGGGGATCGGACCACATGAACACGTCCGATACCCCTCCCCTTTTTATTTCCTTGGCGTTATTTAGTGAAGACAGTGTGGTACCATCGCGCCACGCAAGAAAGAAATGAAACGTGACCGGTGCAGTCCGCGATGAAGAAACGCGGTGCCGTCGTGCCGCGCCGAGGAATGCGAACGAGGCCGCGGCCGGTCTCTGGCCGCGGAGGAAGGGTGTGGCGTCGTCACGTCGTGCCGAATGGATTTGCAGCCATCTTGGAAGTGGAGGCCGGAAAAACCGGCCACCGGAGAATTCGAAGGAGGTGGCCGGAACACCGGCCGCCAGCGCTGGACGGCGCGGGACCGTGGGGTCCCGCGGCGAGAACCTGGCCAGCCCCGCGCTGGCCTGCCGTTACAAAGGAAAATTCGGGGGGTTACAACCCCCGGTGGTACACGTGGTGCGGCCCCTTAAAGGGGTCGCCGTTATAATAAAGGAGGGGCTTAGCCCCTCCCTTGGGCGCAAGCACGGTGCACTGGCCGCATTGGCCACGCCGCCGCGCCACCGCGCTGCCAGCCGGGCCGGGCTGGGTCGACCCAGTTCGGACCAGCCCAGGGGGTGCTGGGCCGGGCCGGGCCGGGCCCAGACCCCTCCCCCCCCCCCCCCCATTTTCGGACGTTTCCGTTCAAACGCCCATATCTTGGGTTACGGAACTCCGAATGACGAGTCGCCAGTTGCGATGAGATCCTTGGATCGAGACAGTCATTTCGGTATACTATACTCAAGGTTTCGGATAACTTTTGGTTCGTCCGGGTTGTTTCGTACATGAAACCAACCAGGCCTTCGGAGCGGAAACGCTTATATCTTGAGTGTCGGACGTCCGAATGACGTGCCGTCGACTTTGTTGGTTTCCTCTAAGTGAGGAGGACCTTTGGATTACTCTAATAAAGGTTTGGATGCAGTTGGAGTATGGTCGGGTTGGTTTTGACTTAAAAACCAACCGGGCCCCTGGAACGAAAAGGCCAATATCTCTCAGACCGGGCGTCCGATTGACGCGCCGTCAGTTGCCTTGAGTTCCTATTTTTGTGGTGGAACTTTGCGATACATCAACTCTGGTCTACGTGACAATTGATGTATCGAACCCCCTGGCTCGTGGAGCGGATCCTTCAAGAACGAGCGTGCTGTGTGCGGGAACCCTCGAGATGGCTGCGACTGCATCGACATCTGTACTGGAATCCCCCGTGAGATCGATGACGACTACCGGTTCTGTGTAGACCAGCGCCCAGCGCGGTTCTATGTGGACCAACGCCCAGCGCAGTTCTGTGTGGACCAGCGCCCAGCGCTGTTCTTTGTGGACCAGCACCCAGCGCAGTTCTGTGTGGACCAGCTCCCACCGCGGTTCTGTGTGGACCAGCGCCCAGCGCAGTTCTATATGGACCAGCGCCCAGTGACTCTGTGTGGGTCCAACAGCTTAGATGATCCAGTGGCTACCACTGATCATTTAATCGCTCTACTTTTGTAGCATACCTGTGTGAGATGAGTCTTGACTTTCGGTCCTTATCTTCGATAAGTTGACTTGATACCCTGTGGTTTTTATTGTGCCGTTCTGTGTGGACGAGGTTGTTCTTGTGCTTGTGAGCGGAGCTGAAAATGATGACTTAGGTATATGTATGGGAATATACCTAAGTATTGTTGGATTTTACTTCATGAATGTTATCTTTCCATTGTGTTTATCCCTTGTGGATCCTGGGAGACCGTTGGGAGTCTCGTGGTCCCTACTGAGTAGAGTATACTCACCCCTTCACGGGCATTTCCTGCACTTCGTTGTGTTGGATGCAGACGACGGACAGCGTTGACCGGGGTTGGAGCATGGAGGAGGAAGGTACCTGAAGGTAGATCACTGGATGAGATGTGTACGGTACCAGGAGATCGACCACTGGATAAGACGTACTTGGAGCGGACGGCTGGAGCCGAGGAGCAGAGGAGGATATCTGTACCCACCCTTCAGGTGGGATTCCCGGAGGACGACTCAGACCAGCTGTTAACTTTTCTATTACTGTACATTCTTTTCAGTTGTACTTGTTTCCAATTTGGGTTTATATTCTGGCCCATTTACTTTCCGCACTTACTTGTACTCTTGGTTTGTTTAGTCTTTACTTATGTTGCTTACTCTGTGGTGTGTTCTTACTTAAAGGCAATGCCTTCCCTTTTTACGAGTTTACGCCTTGGTGCTAGTCGCCAGCCCCTGGCCTATGGGAGGCGGGCTTGGGGTTAGTTACGACACGGGCCCCGGGGGATGGGTCATGACATCATATATGTATATAGTATGTTTACTAACTATATAATATAAAAATACAAAGTGACATGGTAAATGTCAAACTAATTAACAAAGAGTTAAAACTAATAGATATGGTTAATATAATGAACCAAACCTATCTAAAAGGTATTGGTTGAGAGGCTTTCGAAACATCCCCAACTTATACTTTGAATAATACACTTTGTAGACATTAGAAATCGAATATGACTTTATTATAAATTAATACTTTAAGTTTTTTCTAAAGAGCCCCTCCTCCCCATTATAAAAGGACACCATTTATAACAAATTATTCACACCTTCAATGCCATTTGGCTTGGCCAACCCCTACCCAAATACTCTCTCAACTTTCCTCACATCAACCTAGAGGCATTAATTTGATCATAAAGGCAACCTAAGGAGCCCTTTTGATCAAATCAAAAGGAAGAACCCGAAGAAAAGGTAATGTCTTCACCACCCATTTTCATGTTCCTTTCTTTTTAAACTTCTTCTTCTTTTTTATTACCTTTATAAAATAATAACTCCAGTATATTCTATATAATGTGATGTTATTATAAATATGGAACAACAAAATTCTTTATTCTATCTATCCATTGAATGATATGTCACCATACGTGTGTACGTACGACCTACCGTCTCCACATCGTGGTGTAACTGTTATTTAATATATTATTATTTAGATGGGTATAATTATGATGTATAATTCATTTAAATAATAAATATAACATTATAATGATTCTATATATATATTATATAACATCCAATTATATATTATTTTAATATCAAAAGAATGATTTTTCACTTGTGCGTGCGTACAGACTACTGTCTCCACGAACGCGATGAGATTCATTCTCCATCGTATCCATTCAAGACTAAATTTTATTGGATGATTAAAAATAATATTTAAGGACTTGATATCATTTTGGATTTGAATAAGATACAAACTATCCATAACAAAAATTGCTCACATAACAAAGAATATAAATGAAAACAAATCCATTAACACCCGAAACGATAATAATACTAAGAGATTATTAACAAATAATAGTTAAACGATCATATATGATATCATATTAATATATATGATTATTTTATAATTTAAAAACAATGTTTTGACTATTATACAGGAGTTTAACATACCATCTACTATGGAAAAGTACAAGGTAATGGTTTTTTCACATTCTCTTTATTATCCGAGGTTGTTTATATGTAATTATCTAATGGGACCTATTTATCATCCACATCCATGTTTATTAAAAATGTATTTCTACTTATTCTTACTATTGGAAAAGGAATTTATACCTTTGTTGACTTTTTATAATATGTTTATAAAGGAATATTTCATTCATTTTCCAAACAAGGCCGTTTTAACCTTTTCGACAGAATTATGGTATGAATGTTTTTTTAACTTATACAGCTGGTGTGGTTATTCTCCGCCATTTTTACACATTTGAAGCTTACATTACAAGATTATAAGAATATTTTCAAAATAATGTTTTTCTTTAGAATTATGTGACTTTTAAATGATTTCCAAAATAAGAGATATTTCTCTCAAATAGTTTTTGATTGTCATCTATGACAACATCCTTTGATGGATTTTATGTTTATTTGACGTTGATTTATTATGATACAATACATCCATATTGTATTGAATGTTCTGTAGTATGTTTGATTGTCGATGTGTTATTTTTATACCATTCATGGTTTATGGAGATAGTATTGACATTTCGTATGCTAGTTTTAATATGAATGTTTATGTTATGTTTAAACATGTTCATATGAGGAATGCATTGGACTTAATAAGTGACGGGTGGAGCCCGCTATAGCTCATCGATGTATCAGTAGGTCTCATGAGACAAACTAGTGTCTTGGAACAAGGCCTTGACAAAATCTTATTTGTAGTCTTGGCACGAAGCCTTGGCTACATGGTTATGATAGTCTAGAATTATGCATTCCGTCATTATAAAAATGGTTGTTGATATTGCATGTGATTATTCGACTAGTAGAATATCATTGGGAATAAGTAATGTATGACTTATGAATATATCTACTATTTCCAAGGCTACTAAACTAATCGGTCTTTCGATATTTGATTTTTCTTGTGATCATGCCATTGTTATGTAATAATGCACCGACTCTGTATAACTGGGGTCGGGGGGTTACATAACAACACAAATATCCTCAATTTAATAAGATGTTTTTATGTTGTGATTTATATTAACACTTACACACACCACCATATTATGGGTAACTAACATAATGTTTCTTTGCACGACAAACTACTACCTCACAAATAGATTATTATTCAATTTTCATTTCTACCTCTCATGGTGGCCATTATATTGAAAACACTATTTATATATGATATATGTGTTTTATCTAATTTTATATTCATTTTTAATTTTTTTTATAACAAACCATTATTCTATCCATGTAGTGTGAATATGATATTCCTGTTTGAAGAAGTATGGACTACCACCCTAAGAAAGCAACACGATTCATTCACAGTATACATGGAATGTATAAATGAATGATAATAATTAAACAAAAGTGAAATTAAAAATATAAATAATATATTATTTAAATAATTATATTTCTAGAATAATATATATATATATATATATATATATATATATTTTTTTCTTTATTACCCCTTCACACACATTAAAATAGATAATGCTGTTCGTGGATGTGTTGACTACCACCTCCGTGACATGATGTGATACCTTATTCATCGCAATAATTATATATATAAGTATTTATGATTAAATAATATGGTATTTATGAATGATCATTCTGGAAATATATGGTGTTACTTACCTTCTTTTAATAATGACCATAGAAAAATGTAAATGTTACTCATTTGTGCGTACGACCCACCATCTCCATTATTGTAAGAATGATTCATTTTTCAAAAAAGAATTTAATTATTGATTATAAATGTACAATTGATATATTAATAATAATATTATTTAATGGTTATTATTAAGGATATGTTATATAATATCCTCTTTAACCATATTTTACCCACAATAGTTGTTTTGACACATAAAAATAATTTTGTAGAACACACCCGATATAAATATAATTATTTATGTAATTGTATTTAAGATGGTAATAAGTGAAATAAATGAATATATAAACATGAAAATGGTTCTTAAGAAATTAAAAAATTAACATAATTTTATTATACTATCGGTTAAAGGGCGTTCACACGAAACAAACCTCAATATATGGGATTCTTGTGTCATTTTGATTACACGAGGCATAATTAATTGTTGTACTCATAATTTATTTTATGTGGTTTACTTACTGCCACATATACATATAATATCTTGAAACATAATATAATAATTTTATTTAAATGTTTTATTTAATGAATAATACCTTTGGTTTTTCCAATTCATTTGGTAACAAATTGGTAAGGGACTTCCATCTCACTTTTTACAATCGTGAGATAAATGTTGAGTTCACTACTTACATATTTAGTGTAGGGTATGTATTTCCCATTTTTGAATATTATATAATAAATTCATTTTACTTCATGGTATTTAATACTTTCTTTTAATATTATTCTTTCACAAGGTTTATGATTCATAAATTCATCAAAGTGGTATGGGACACTTTGGAATGTTTAATTATTAATTTAATCACAACTAATCTTAATGATAATTGAATGTGATTTCCATTCGATGAAATTATATAACCATTTTTAAATAATACGATACATTATTATCTGTTTATTCATTACAATTTTCAATTATTTGCACCATTATTCGACACCTTGGTACTCAAGTGTTTTATAAATTATTTTTATGAAACCCCAAATTTATTTCTCTCTTTAATCAGAAAAACTATTTTCTCCTTAAAAACACATTTTTTTTAAAATGTTTTAAAACCTGATTTTAAAATAAAATTTTAATGAAATATTTTCCCTTTTTATCTATTAACAATCTATTATAATGAATCTTACTTTCTCGTTCAAAATGTGGCATTTTATAAATTTTTTCAATACAAAAAAAAATATTCCTTTACCTCGTAAGACACATACGGATCATTCTACCATTGTTTTTTGAACCCTCATTATCAATATACAATTGTTTATTTTTAATAAATTTTTTTTAAAGGGGTTTTCAATGAAAAATATTTTTAAAACTAATCAAAATAAAAGGATAATTTCCTCAAGAATTTTTTTAAAATTTAATCATTTATTTCACTAATAACAAAAACTCCCTATTTTTACATTATATGGGAATTATTGTATAGATACCATAATTATTATTCCTCTCGATGGTTTATATTTGATTTATCCAAGGATGGTATTCACTCCCACTTACATGATTCTTTTTTTTTTGAAATATTTAATTTAATATGATCATTGAACATTAAATTTTCACTAGAAATCTATATCAATTACCATGGGTATTTTCATTGCCTAACTATATATCATTTTATATAGTGTATCTACAATGAAATTTGTTTTATTATTTTGAGAAATATTGGTAAATACCTAATTATCATTCCAAATATTTATTTGATTAGTGATATTTGTAATTTTTATTATTCAATATGGGTAATTTTATGGATTAGTAATGACCGGGGGAGCCTGGACATTATATTGATCCTCAATTCGTTGAAATGATCTCATGAGATAAATAATTGCACAAATGGGATTCAAACCATAGTTTCAAACGATATTGTAAACGGTCTTTATGGTAATAGGTCCACATGTTTCTTAGACATAACATCCATTAAGAAAGAATCTCCCTCATAGTAGTTTCAGTTATTATTCATCTGTGAGATTTTTCATCGACATAACTATAGATATATTTCAGTTCATTTCATTGATTAATGTCATGTGTTTTAGTTTCATATGTTTCATATTTATTTTTCTTATCTGTTTATTTGAATGGCATGTATTTAGATTTTTTTCCTAGCCATATTGAATATTCTCATTGATTTGTTATGGATTCAGCTTTATTTTACCTTTAGTAAGCATTTTATCTCACCATTATTACATTTCATTCCATAGGAATCCAAGAAGTATACTATGAATGATATGAAAAGATTTACTAGATGGATTAATGTTATCCTCTGAGTTATTTATTTATATGAATCAGAAAAAATAGGTTTTAATCAATGTATTCATTTGTAATTCAATACTCATTTATGTATCTGGTTTACCATGACTACTAACCTAATCATATCTTTGAGGCTTGATTCCTTATAATCATACCAATTTATTTAGTAGAAAATAATAGTTTTGGGTTATCTGTGGTTGGGTTGCTATTACCACTAACCGTTGAAAGTTATGTCTGTACCCATGTACAGATGGGGGAAATATTGGATGTTTTTTGGAAAAGTGAAAATAGTATCTCTATGAGAAAACCATTTCACGCCATGAAATCTTGATGAAACAGGGTGCCACTATGACAACACTATAACCATGGAATGTGGAATGTAAATATCAACTCCCATATAGTATCCCTAGTGTTATGAAATTATGTTTTATACCAATATAGAATGAATTAATTGGTTTCAAATTAATTAAAAATCAATATAAAAATCAATTGAATATAAAGTAGTTATTTTTATAGAAAACTATTTTATACTCCAAAAAATTACACTAATAGATTAAATTAACTACAACTAGTTAGTGATAGTAATTTAATATATATATATATGTATATTATTCCCTTAAATATTCCTTACATTTATCCATTGGATTTTATATGCATAACATAAGAACAAACCCTATCTAAAACATAATAACCTATATTTTTATAAAGGCAATTTTACAACCTTTTAATTGAGAGACAATATTAAATATAAATTTTGACACATTAATTGATGTAATATGTAAAAATATACTTTTTTTATAATAAAATTATAATTATTAGGTTAGGTTTAATTTTTGATATTTTTCTAAAATAGTTTATTTTTTAATGAATTGTTAAAAATACTGTATTTTACTTCAAAACTGTTTTTCCTCTAATTTTTTTATAAGGATAAATTATAATTTTAATTGTTTTTAAATTTTAATTTGAGTATAAATTTATAAATTAATAAAATTTGTTTTATTTTTATCAATTTCACCGTGAAACTGATTATAAAAACATAACAAACTTTCAGATGTTTTTACTTTAAAAACTCGCATTGTCATCCCACCTACAGGATGAATTTTAAATTAATTTCAGTCATGTATGTGATTATAATTTGGAGAAATGGATTCCATATTTGGAATCATCATAATTTATAATTTCAAATAATAGAAACATTGTTTTTTACCAAAAATATTTGTGAAATTAATTGAAATAAATTGCAATTGTTAAGTTAAAATTAAGCATAATAAAGGACTAAACATTTGACTTATAGGCGGAAATACCCTTTCCACTTTTACAACACCCGTTTAATGGACATATATCATCAGAAAACCACCCAATTTTTAGTTTTTTTGTGTGTTTTGTGACTTTTTTTGTAATAAATTGTGTACACCTAATGTGTTTAAAAAATCCAAGAGATTTCATATCCATCCCTCTAAAAGGCCACCACCTACCCGCATTACTAACACCTCTCAAACAAATTAGGTTCATAAAATATCTACCCTTATAAAATCCTTAAATCTCTCCCCATGTCCTTGTAACCTATCTTTGGGATGAAATCCTTACATGGAATCCTTTGGATACAAAAATGAGTAGTTACCCAATTAAGAGGTAACGTTTTCTCTCAAACATTTCAATATTATTTCAACACTCTGACATCTCACCTCTTATTATTCTATTATTATGTTCAAAAAACAGTATACCTAATATATTATTTTTATTTATATAATATTTTAATCAAAACAATTTCACAAACATCCATATAATGGGTTATAAACATAATGTTTTTGTGAGTGGAGAACTATTCCGTTCCAAAACGCCGATTGTTGATTTTTCCCTTACAACCTATCATGGTCGATATAATGATGGAAGCACAATATATAATATATATGATATTTATTATTTGTTGAGACTTGTTTATTACTTTTATTATTTATACCTTTAATACTTTCCATTTAATGTTAATAAGATAACATCGTTTGAGGATGTTTGGACTACTGTCCCCTCGAAGTGTTGTGATTTATTCACACTAAACGTGGAACGTCTAAAATATGGTTTTAAATAAATATATGAGACATAAATAACCTAAAAATGATATTCATGACATAATTAATTTTTTTTAAATAAATGATATATATATATATATATATATATATATCAATTTCCTTATTACCCTTTAACACAATTAAAAACGGATAACATCATACGAGAACGTGTTGACTTCTGCCTCCTCGACACGATGTGATTAATTTTACATAACAATAATTCTATATATTTATATATATTATTAAATGGAATGTTATTTTTGATATAATTATCATTATATAATGATATGGTGTTACCCAACATCATTCCATAACAATCATTGGAAAATGAGAACATTACTCATGTGTATGTACGACATACCGCCTCTAGGATCATAAATTTGAATCATTTTTCCTAAATAAATTTAATGATTTATTGTATAATTATAGTTAACGTATAAATACTATAATTTTTTCATGGTTATTATTCTTATGATGTTATATAATGACCCCTTTGTCCATAGTTGACCTACCAAATATATTATTGGCACATAACCTGAATTTGGTCAAAACACCTAACGTAATCTAAATTGTTTATGTAGTTGAATAAATAATAGTAAAAATTAAATACATGTAATTATAAACATTAAAAAGTTTATAAATAATTATAAAATAAAAAATTGTTTCTTATACGTGATGTGAAAGGACACTCACCCAAAAAGAAACTCAATGTATGGAAATCTGGTCTCACTTTCTTCCATGAGGCATACATTAATATTGTGCACATAATTTCATATATATGGTGTCCATACCACCACATTTACATGTAATTACATGAATGATATTTTATTAATTTTATTTATATGTTTTATTTGATTATCAATATTTTTTTGTTGTCCAATTCATATTTTACAGTAGTTTTAATGGAATTTCAACTCAATTTACATTTCATAGAGGCTTATTTTTTATTATACACCAATTCAATTTTATTTGGTTTATATGTTTTATTTTATTATTATATCATGAATCCCCTTATTCTCAAAATATTCTATGTTTCATTTAATGACATATATTTCTATAGATTATGATTCAAATGTTTCAAGGTGGTGTTAGAAACATTAGAATGTTTAAAGATTATTCTTCTAGAGAATTCTCTTCATTATTATCTTTGTAATCCCACATAATTTTGTGATCATTAATTTTGTCTTGAAATAATAATTTTTATAAATTCAGTTTTTATTTTAAATTTACACAAATAACCATTTTTCATATGACGGATATTAATATTTCCAAAACGATATATCATTTTAGATACGGTGTATGCAATGAAAGGTATTTGATTAACATGGGAATTATTGATAAATCCTTATCTTTCATTCAATATGGATATTTGATAAGGCATATTTTCTATTAATTAAATTCATTATTCTATATAAGGTATGTATTGGACTAGAATTTATGGGTTCATCTTTAATTTTATAGAGCATCTCGATACATCGACAGGTTCTTATGAGAAAAATTAGTTTCACAAATCAGAATATTTTAAACCATCCAGTAAATGGTCTTTACCATAATAGGTTTTAATGTTCCTTTGACATGAATTACAATAATTAATCATTACCCTTATTTATCTTCATTTATTATTCATCAACGAAATTTTGTATCAATATATATATATATATATATATATGTATACATTTTATTATCAGTTATTTAGATGGAATGTGTTTCATTTTTATACATTTCCATATTTATTTTAATATATCTAGTTTGTTGAATTTAATATGTCTTCATTTATTTAAATTGAATTTGTTTTTTATTACCTTTCAATATTTTTTTACACAATTCATTCATTTTATTCAATACATGGAATGTTTTTTTAGTTATTTACCATTCCATATTTACTATTCTCAATAATTCATTATTGATTCCATTATATTTTGAACTTACTATGAATTTGAGATCACCCTTGTTATGATTCTATACACAAGAATCCAAGAAATGAACTGGGAAATGTATGAAAGGATTTACAAGACATATTAGATTTATCCTCAAAGTTATTTATTTAGAAATAATAAAAAATATGTTTTAATTAATGTAGTAATTTATAATAAAAGACTCATTTATGAATATATTTTACCAATAATTCTAAACTGATCAGTATGTGGGGGATGGATTCCTTGTAATCATTTCAATTTAATTGGTAGCAGTTACTGGCTCTTGGCTTCTATGGTCAGGTCACTACTGTTGTTATCAAAGGAAGTTTAGTTGAAACCGTGGGAACTAGATTTAGAAAAAAAATATGTTATAGCACATAACCATAAGGTAGAAATTGTGTATAAGAACAGAATAACAACCGGGATTATTGTTGACATACATATTATTTGGGTAATCATAGAAATAAATCAATGTTTAGATACTACAAGTGTATGTAGTTCTATCATATATGTACCTTGAAGTAACAACTCCGAAAAGGTGTTCCAAGCCTGACTCAGGGTAACCTGGTAAATAAAAATGTGTTTCACTCCTGGTTTGCAATTACAAAAGGATTTTATTTGGATAATACAATTTTAATATATGAAATTTTTTGAATAATTTGAATGGATAATGATAATGAATTGCCTAGGATAAACCTACAGTGTTTTAGATTGAAGATACAATGTCTTGGTATATAAATCATATGAATGATATTACAGATAAACCTTATACCAAAAATTACCTCTGTAGAAATTAATGGATGATATATTTATGTATTTCGGTTGTATTGGAAGACATAAGTAAAATTCAATTTAGTGATTAGCTTAATTTCACGGATGTCCATATTTATTTTTCAAATTATATTATTTTAGTCATATAAATAAACAAACTATATGTCGGGTGACAACCAATAAAATCGTGTATGTTTGTCGGTATTGAACCCATGATCGAAGGAATATAAGGGTTTCATTCCAACCACTAACCTACCAAATTTCCAGTTTATTTTTTCCTTTTTTTATTTAAATAATATGGATAATAAATATTAATGATCAAAATATAGTGTATCTTTTGAGTATTAGAGATTAATATAGGAACCTTATTAGTTTTAGATGAATGTTAATGACCAACAATTAGACTTTTCAATATTTTATAGGATTTATGATCCTTAATCATATATTATTAATTATTCAGGAATAAAAAATTCATTATTGGTAATTAATTTCTTGGAATAAAAGAATTAATTAGAATTTGATTGATTAAGAACCAAAATTTTTGATTTTTCAACTAAAATTTAAAACTATCAAGTAAAAAATGTTTTCTTATATTCTTAAGTAGTAAAATAATTATCCCAAATTTGGAAAATGAATTAGAAATAAAATTTTGTCCTAATACCATATTTTATGTTGAACTCATTGCCTTCAAAATAATTTCATATTTGGGTATTTGAGGCCCTCAACATTATATTGATGATCCAATTGATTGTTATTGATGAACTAATTCACTACCTATAAATAATTATGATTTTCATCCATGAATAAATATATATATTCCACTGATGTTCTCCTACTTGGAGACCTATTTACATGGATGTCCATGTGACAATTTTTACTTTCCATCGTCTCTTTTATGGAGTATGACTTATGAAACCTTCTCATAATGAGGTATTTAATACATAGGATGTATCAAACAATATATCCCCATGACCAAGATTAAATTTCAAGGATGCAATTTAAATATTGTGGTTATAATTTGATTCCCTGAAAATCTAATGTAAGAGCCCTATTTTCGATAGCATGTATGACACGCAACACCAATCATGTAAGATATCATAATATCCAGATATATTATAATATAGTTACTATTTAAAATATATTCTATATATTACAATGCATGAAACATGAATTTATCTTTCCATGCAATAGTGACCTTCCATGATTACTTGTGTTACACGTAAGAGCGGCCTTCTTTGATAGCATTCGTTACATGCAGCACTGAATTTCACCAAATAAAAATGTGATATTAAAATTTATTATTTAATATAATTTGATATAACATAACTGTTATGTTAGCAGTTATGAATCGTATTAAATAACCTATAAAAATAATGGTTTAAAAAATCATAGAATGACTTAATTGTTAACAAATTTATTAGAAATGAATATAAGAAGAAATTGAATATAATGTGGTTATTTTTATAGAAAAATATTTTATGCTCAGAAAGATGTTTTATACTAATAGATTAAATTAATTACAATTAGTGAGAAATATTAATTAAATTTATATGTTATATAATTAATGAAATATTTTTTATATTCATCCACTAGATTTGATCTACATAATACAAGATCAAACCCTATTTGAAACATAATGAAATAATTTATAAAGGCAATTTTACCACCTTTTAATGGTGAAACCATTATAAATATGATATTTTAAACATTAATTTATTTAATATGTCCAAATAAACATCATAAATTAAATTGAAATATAATAATTATTTTAGTGTGCATATTTATATTTTTCTAAAATAATTAAATTTTTAACAAATTGTTAAATATTATTAATTTTAGATCAAAATATATTTTTAATATAATTTATTTTATTGGATAAACTATATTATTAGTTGGGGTTTAATTATAATTGTTATATATTTTTATCAATTAATAAAACTTATTTAATTGGAATGAATTGAAATTTTAAAATCAATAAAAAAACATAGCATGCATTCTGAAATTTTTACATTATAATCCCCCAATATTATCCCGCATGTGGGATGAATATTATGTTAATTTCTACCACCTATGTGATTCAAATTTGGAAAATTTTATTAAAATTTTAGAATAATTCAAATTTATAATTTCTTACCATACCAAATTAGTTTTTTACCAAAAATAAATGCGAAAGTAATTAATTACAATTACAATTATTGTGGTAAAAGAAGGATTAATAAAGGATTAAACCATTAACATAGGGGGTCAAATGACCTACCCACTAGTCTAAAAACCATTTTATGGATATATATCAGCTATAAGTTTTCATATCTTTTTATTTTATGGTCTTTATGTCTTTTTTAATGTATTAACATGTGTACACCATACTTGTTTCCAAAAATTCTAAGTTGGTCCTTTTTTATCCCCATAAAGGCCACCAACTCTTACCATTACTCACACCTCTCAAACCACATAGGCTCAGAAATTATTTTCCCATATAGCTTCCTAGAATATTTCCCTTAGAAATTTAATCTTCCCATTGGGTAAAAATACATTCATGGAATATTCCGGGTATAAACCAAAATTAGTTACCCGATAAATTGGTAACTTATTTTCTCAAACTTTTTAATTTTATTTCAATTCTATGACCAATAATATCTTATTATTCCAATATTATTTAAAAAAATAACTATAATATGTATACTAGGATATTTTTATGTAATTATTTATACATATAATTACCAGCAATTCCATCTAATGGGTAATGAATAATTTGTTTCTGTATACGAATAACAACTACCCCATGAAACAATAATTGTTTATTTTCCCCTTACAACCTATCAAGGTGGCCATTATGATGGTAAATATTCCTATATATTAAATATATTATATTTATTATATCTTTATACTTATTTAACCCTTTTATTACACATAACATTACTACTTTCTCTTTTACATTAATATGATAACATCGTTTGAGGATATGTGGACTACCGCCCCTCAAAGCATTGTGTTTCGTTCACACTAAACATATAATGTATAAAGGATGGTTTTAATTAAAATTATTTGACATGAAAAACATATATATTATATTCATCAGATAATTAAATTTTTATAAATATACAATATGTATCATTTTCATTATTACCATTCCATGCACTTAAAAAATGATAGCATCGTTCGTGGACATGTGGACTACCACCTCCTCGACACGATGTGATTATTTTTACATCATAATAAATTTATATATTTTTATATTACATTAATAACATTTTATTTAATATATAATTATAAATCGGGGAATATATGGTGTTACTTACCTTCTTTAAAAGATAATCATGGAAACATGATATCGTTACTTATGCTTATATATATCCTAATGTCTCCAGAACCATAATTTTGATTCATTTATCATAACCATATTTAATGATTTATTTAAGAAGTGTAAATTATATATAAATATAATAATTATGTAATTTTTATTATTTTGTAGATGTTATATAATGACCCTTTTGACCATAGTCGACCTGCCAATGTAGTTTTTGACACATAAAAAGAATTTGGTCAAAACACCCGACATAGACATGATTGTTTAAGTAGTTGTATACGACATAGTAAAATGTGAAATAAAAGTAATTATAATCATTAAAAGTTTATAATGAAATTTTAAAATTAAAATAATTTTATTATACATAAATGTAGACCCCAATTATATGCCTCGACCCACCAGCGAGTTGAGATGCCCTCAGGACCCGACATGAGGAAGACACCTGGGATGCTTCCTTGAGTAAGACCCATTCACCATTTCCACTCCTTAGTGGCACACAGTTAGCTTCCTTGAGTAAGCCCCATTCACCATCATCACTCCATAGCGGCACTCGGGCAACTTCCTTGCGTAAGCCCCATTCATAGTTTCTACTCCATAGCGGCACCCGAGCAGCTTCCTTGTGTAAGCCCCATTCACCATTCCCACTCCTTAGGGGCATACAGGTAGCTTCCATGCGTAATCCCCCTCCACTATTGTCACTCCATAGTAGAACACAGTCATCTTTCTTGTGTAATCCCCATTCACCATTGCCGCACCATATCGGCACATGGACAGATTCCATGCGTAAGCCCCATTCACACTTGTCTCTCTATAGCGGTACCCATGAAGCCTAGAGTGTAAGCCCTAAACACATCATTCCGAACTACGTGGACTTTGATATTTTCCAAGGCAAGGTACATAGGAAGCCTCCCTAAGAATAAAGCCCATCTCTTGGCCCTTCCGACACCTATTTACGTCAGTTCACCCACACCACCTGAACTACGTGGAATTTGAAATTTTCCATAGCAAGGTATGAAGGAAGCCACCCTGCGGATCAAGCCCAACACCCAGTTATTTCGAACCCTATTCAAGTCGGTTCTCCCAAACCACATGAACTACATGGATTTTGAACTTTTCCAAGGAAAGGTATGTAGGAAGCCTCCCCGAGGTTCAAGCCCAACACCCAGTCATTCCGACCCTATTCATGTCGATTCACCCACACCACCTAAAATATGTGGACTTTTATCTATGCAATGGCAAGGTACGTAGGAAGCCTCCCTGAGGATCAATCCCCACACCCAGTCGTTCCAACCCCTATTCATGTAGATTCTCCCACACCATCTGAACTATGTTTATTTTGATCCATGCCAAGAAAAGGTATGTAGGAAGCCTCCCTGAGGTTCAAGCCCAACACCCGGTCATTCTGACCACTATTCATGTTTGTTTTCCTACACCATTCGAAACTACATGGGTTTTGATCACTGTCTCATAGATAGTATACTTAAGAATCCCCCCTAAGGTTTATCACCATTCAGTAGTAAGCCTTTTTCATCCCCATCCAGTGGTAAGTTGTTGGAACCCCAATCAGTGGTAAGCTGTTGTCAAGATGAACAACGTTGACTTTGATTCCCTACCACAGAATTATGTAGGAAGTCTCCATGAGTTTCAGGCTCATCAATCATGTCTCATCCTGATCTCTACCTCAATAATATGTGTTTCGGGAAGATCATGCCCCATCCTGGAGGTTCTATTTTGTCCAGAACCCATCCATGCATCCATTGTCACGGGACTCCTCCTCAGGTGTCCCATCATCCCACTGAACTACACGAACTGTGATTCCCTCTGACAGGGATACGTAGGAAGTATCTTCAAGGCTCAAGTACAACTTCACCGTCTCCCTCGTGATGGTCCCATATCATTCCCCCTACACATCAGTCAACTCTCCATTATCCATCATGATTCTCACGGGGTCCACCACATCCTAACCACTCATAAGTAATAACATGTCTCTGGGTCATTGTCCTTTGTGTACACCCCGATTCATCACCACTTTGAACTAGGTGGGTTTTGATCCGAGTCATCTAAACATGGTATGTAGGAAACCTCTACGAGGATTAATCCCAGCCAATGGTAATCCTTGGTGTCCCCCATTCTAGGGTGCACTCTCTATGATCCACCCTTAGTGGAATCCATATCAGTGTTCATGGTGTGACATCTTCCCTCTAAGGGACACCCCACCATGTATCTGTCCTCAATGGGTGTTCTGATCTATCCACCTGGTAAACATTTCTGATGCACCACATAGGTATGTACCAATCTGATTCATCCCCATGGTATTATCTGATCACTCTCATGCAGTCTCCGCAAGATGATAAAATCACAGCCTACCTTGTGTCAAACATGAGATGCCAGAGGAAAACCGTAGTAGACACGCCTTTCACATAACCGTCTCTGCTAGACATTATACTCCCGACATACCCGGTGTTAAACATGGTATGCTAAGGAAAGCTTCAAAGACATGCCTCCGGCCAATGATACCTCATGAAATGACATAGTATTCCTTGGGATTTGTTCCATTAAGATGACCTCTTATGAGGAAGAATCCTGGTTCCCCAATGTCCACACATACAGAGATGCCCCGACTTGTCTGACGTTGTCATCTCCTCTGACCGAAGGTTGCTACCATGTCAAGAACTATTGTAATGTCCTAATAGAAGTAGGGTAATTAACCAGCGTCTATAAGGATATGGCACCAGGATCGAGATTCATGAACCACGACTCAAGTTTATAAGGGAGACCCGGACAAGGTAATGAGTTCCAAGGAAGAATTCACCAAAGGAGGAACTAACATCCAATCATCCCATTTTGATCATGGAGAAAACGTCCCAAAATAGATGATGGATGCTTCCCACCATTGGAAATCTAGAAAGCAGGGCAATAGTTGCACGTCCTCGATAGACGGATGTGCATGCCCCAATGAAAACATTGGAAACATGTGGTTTTGAAACCCCTCTAATTGATGATATTAGTGGGGGTTATCCCCATATAATTTATGACATTAGAGGGGTTAGAAACCCTATAATTTATGACATTGGGGGGGGGGGAGTTTTTAACCCCCTATAATTCACGAAATTTGATGGGGGTTATGAACCACATCAAATCCCTTGGATTTGAGGGGGGGTTTTAAAACCCCCCCCCCCAATTTTTATTTATTTTCTAAAATAGAACTCATATAAATTCAAATTTTTTAATATATATGTAGTTGTGTGCAAGTGTGTGTGTATATATATTACAAAAACACATTATATAAATGTATTTAAAAACATTATAACACGCACACACACACATATATACATTTTTTAAATATTATAAATAATTGCATATACATATAAACAAAAATGTATATATCTATATATATATTAACACGCATAATATAAATTTAAATATAAATATATTTATTAAAATTTATACAGTTTATATATGGTTTTCTAAATACTATACATTTATATTATGATTTATATTCTACTTATATTATATTAAATACATTTTTATTGTATATTTTTGTTTAAATACATTTATTTTATAATATGTATACAAATATAGATAATATTTAAAAAACTAAAAATAAATATACATATATACATATATATTTTATATTATTAAATTATATAAATTATATAATTAATATATATATATATATATATATATATATATTGTATTATACCATATTAATTATAAATTAATTTAGTACAGATATATATATATATCAAATAATAATGAATAATATTATTTTTACACACACACGTACTTAAATACGTTTGTAGTATAAACAAATAAATATATATATATATATATATGTTTAAATACATTTATATTAGATTATGTATACTAATTTACATAATTTAGAAAAAATTAAAATAAATATATATATATATATAAATACAAATACAAATATAAATATAATATTTATTTATATTATATATTATATTATAGATATTTTAGAGTAAATAAATTTATATATATTGTATAATTATTTTATGTATATTGTAGTATAGAATATTAATAAAAAAAATTAATTTAGTATATATATATATGTATCATTTAATTATGTTATTTATTTTCAATTATATGAATGCATTTAATTTTGTTTGTATAGATATGTCTGTAGATGATATAATATAAATGTATATAATTACATAAATTAATATATAATATAAATGTATTTAATATAATATATGCATAAGATATATTATAATTATATTATATCTATAAATTCCAAAATACATACACGCATAAATATATATATATATGTATAATATGTATATATATTAAATATAAAAAAATATATATAAAAATATATATATTATATTATATACAAATATATTGTAATTATACATAAATACATATAATATATATATTATGAAAAATATATATTATATTATAAAGAAATATATTATATATATACAAATATATTATATTATTTATATTTCTAATAATAATATATATATATATATAATTTAATATAATATTTCCGAAAATAAATAAATATATTGAATCATATTTTATAAACAAAAATGAGTGTAGCGTAGTGGTAGATTTGTGTGCCCGACTTCCAAGTAGTCTGAGCTTCAAATCCCGTGGAATGCAATTTTTTACCCATGACAAAGCTCTTAGGTGCGAGATCGGGGGACTATCCAAGTGGGGTGTGAAGGTGTCTGGGAAGCGGTGTCTGGGTGCCCAGGTGGGGGTCAAGGTGTGTGGGTGTCTACACTGGCGGTGCCCAGGTGGCTGTGTAAGGTGTCAAGGGGTGCAGAGGGGTGCAGGGGTGTCTAGACGGTGGTGTTAGTGGGGGCTGGTTGGGTGTGGGTGTGTGTGTGTGGGTGGGGGGGTGTCCACACTGGGGGCTTGCTGGTGGCCATGGTGTTCTGTGAAGTGGGTGTAAGGTGGTCTAGGCAGCTGCGTCAGGGGTGCTCGGGGGAGCCCAAGTGGGTGTGTTGGGTGTCACTGGTGCCCAATCATGGGTCAAGCGGCGCGAGTGTCCACACCGGGGTTGGCCAATCAGTTGTGTTGTTGTCAAGGGGAAAAGGATTACACACCTGGGGTGTCCATGCTGGTGTGTGGGTGTCAAGGGGGTGCCCAGGCGGGTGTCATCTTGTGTCAAGGGGGCACGGAGGGGTGCGAGGAAGTCAGTGGGGGCCGGTTGAGGTGTGTGTGGGGTTGTCCACACCGGGGTGTCATGGGGCTTAGGGGTTGTCCTGAAAGCCATGGTTGTGTGTCGAGGGGGGAAGGGAGGCAGCCATGGTGGTGTGTCGAGGGGGTGTGGGTGGGGGGTTCTTTTGAGTCAATAAGGTTGTTCCTTATGAATTTTCCATTCCTTTTTCTTTTAAAAATCACAAACACCTTATACTTAAGCAAATATATATTTTATTTAATTAAGGAAAATATCCTTCTTTAAGGAAATTTACCCTTACCTTGATTTTCTTATTCATATAATAAATATTTCTATGTATAAAATTCATATTTAAGTCCAATGCTTCAGAATCATATAATATTTAGATATAAGGTATTCTGTTTTCCACTCCGAATTCTAGATACGAACTCTCATAAAGTTCCACTCTGAATTATGGATACAAACTCTAATGTAGTGCGACTCCGAAATCTGATGACAAATTCTAATTATGAATTCTCATTTCGAATTCTGATGATGAATTCTGATTACAAATTCTCATTCCGAATTCTGATGATGAATTCTGACTATGAATTCTCATTACGAATTCTGATGAAGAATTATGATTACGAATTCTCATCACAAATTCTAGTGAAGAATTATGATTAAGAATTCTCATTATGAATTCTAGTGAAGTATTCTGATTACGAATTCTCATTACGAATTCTATTAAAGAATTTTGATTTCGAATTCCCATTACGAATTCTAGTAAAGAATTCTGATTAAGAATTATAATTATGAATTCTGATAAAGAATTCTGATTACGAATTCTCATTACAAATTCCTTAGGGTAACAGAATCCGAATATCATAGTTCTCTAGACTCTGGATTCATTTTCTGAGTAGATTACGATCTATATCATTTCTTACATTTCAAAATTTTATTTAATTTCATTCTGAACATCAGCTTTACTTATTCTTACACTTGATTCATTATAAAATGATGTCATTCCTTCAGTAATTAACATACCATTTTTTGAGTAACACATGTAATTTTTTGAGTAACACATGTACAGGTCCCTCTGAAATTCAAGGAAGAATATGACCGTTGGAGGAGTGAGATGACCATTGGAGCTTCACCTATAAATTAGAGATCATTTGAAAAGAATATAATAACTTTGACATTGTTGCTTACATGCTGTCGAAGTGATTTCTAGAGAGAATGTCTCTTATCCACTCTCAATGCTTCATGCAGAAAGTTTGAACAACTTGTTTAAACATTGCCTTGTGCAGACTTGCTTCGTGTGACTCTGATTATTGTTGATTACCATCAAGGGATTCCGGGGATAGGAAGAAAGAGGTTTCATCACCTTTAATTTGAGGGATTCCTTGTTGAGGAAGACCGAGGTGCCGACTACCTGATATTTGAGGGCTTGCGGGGATAGAAAAAGAGACTCCGATCATCGTATCGAGGGCTTACCCTGGTGTGGGTAAGAAAGACATTCTTGAAATTATAAATCATGGGACCTCTTATCCAAGGTTGTTGGATACCCTTCTCTTTGGGTTAAAAGAGTTATTTTTTTGTTACTTGTAGTTTTTACTACATTATTTTTTCGCCGCATTTTGTATTGTTATGGAATGTATAACTTTCTTATACTTCCTTACATGTACTCTGATTTAGATATAATCTATACACTTTAAGGTATAATCTTAGATTGTGTAAACTTTTGTTATGTTTCATTTCTGGAATCACTTTTTCAGAATCAAGAAAGTCTTTAGAACATAGAAGTGTTGTGAATTTTGGTTATCCAAAATTTCATAAAGGAATTTCTAAAAGGTACCATTCACACTCCACCCCCCCCCTCTTGTATATGAGAATCTCATTACTATTTCAAACCAACATTTGTTATTACAGAGTATATCATACTCAGAGTTATACCATCCTAACAATCGGTATCAGAGGTTGGAAACCTCAAACCTTGTAGCAATTCAACAATTGGAATCAGAGAACTTGGTTCAATCTGAATTAATCTCACAATTAGATTCCGAAGGTTTTTTTATATATAACATTCAGATTCATATTTTCAGATTCATACTTCCGGATTCAAATTTTTCAGAATCATATTTTGGATTCACTTTTTACTTAGAGATACAATTTTTCTTGCTTATAATATTTTCTCTTGTTTACAAACTTGTACAACATACAAGTTTGTGTGCCAAAGTTTTTCTTAAGGATGGCAGGGTTAAATGTTGGTTCTATTGACAACTTAAACCCTACTAGACCACTTATTTTTGATGGTAATGATTACGAATATTGGAGAGATCATATGAAGACTTTCATTATCAACACTGTGGTTGATAACATTGTCATGCTTACTGGTGGATACAAAATTCCTGATAAGGATGTAGGTGCTATTACTAATCAAGAAAAGAATGAATACCAACTCAACTATAAGGTACACAATACATTGCTTTGTTCAATGACTAAGCACTTATATAGCCATATTTATTCTTTAGAAATAGCTAACTGTATATGGGAAAACATGAAGTTACACATTTTGGTACATGTAAAGTGATTAAGACTAGAAGAGCCATGTTTAGAGATGAGTATCATGGTTTTAATTTTCCTTATGGAGAACCAATTTGTAAGGTGAAACAAAGATTCATGACTATCGTGAATAGATTACAATCTATGAGAGAGAAAGTTCATATGATGAATCCCTTGTTGACAAGAGCATAGAAATAATTCCCAATGAGTGGGAATCAAAGAGAACTGTTATCGATGAAAATAGAATGTTTACTCAAATTTCTCTTGATGAACTATTTGGAACTCTTCTTCAACATGAGACTAGAATGAAGATAGATGGTTACAACATAAAGAAGAAGAATGGGAATGGTAGTGTTTCTTTTACTATAACTTCAAATCACATGAAAACTAAGACTCATGAGAGAGTTACTAGATCCATGTCTAAGAAGGTTATTATCCAATCTGAATCTTGTGAGAGTGAAGTCTTAAAAAATGAGTTCGCTAATTTTTCTCGAAGGATGAACATGATTGCAGGAAAGATAAATTTCCAATCCATGTATAAGATGAAGGAAAGGAAAGATAAGAATGTTTCAGAAGTCACATGCTATTAATGCAAGAGAGATGGACAAATAAGACATAATTGACTTTTGATTAAAAAGAAAGAAAGAAAATAGAGACATTCTAAAAGGAACATGAAGATGTTTTACAGATCCAAAACTAAGAAAGTTCTGAAAGATAATGAAATCAGGAGTGCCAGTGGGGGAGACTCTTCAGATGAATCTTCAGATTATGAATCTTCTGGACAGAATATTCTTGGCCTTTTAGCCAGACAACCCATTAAAAATAATTGTTTTATGGCTACAGTATACAATGTTGAATCATTGACCAATGTTTCTCTAATTTCAAATTATAATAAATATTATAAATATTTAGATGAATAATCCTCTTATGATGAGGAAAATACTTTACCTACATATGAAGCAGTTTCTAGGGTTGCTGAACTTCTTCTGATTAAGAACTCAAAACCGATGAAAAAGCTTGAGGAAGTAAGTTCTGAGAAGAATAAACTTTCTAAAGATTTAGAAAACATAATTTCTAATAAAAGTATTTTCAAGCCTAACTCATCTCAAAGACAGTGGTTTTTGAAGATAAGAACATATTTATAAAACTCAAATCTGAAATATTCTCCTTGAGGAAGTGTTTGTCAAACTTTACCCTTGGTAAGGAAAATTTTGAAAAAATGTATTCCCAAATATGACCTCGAAGGAAAACTTCTGGTTTTGGTTATACTAGTTTCAAAGTGATTTTTAGTAACAACTACTTTGTTCCTCAAAGTGACCCATTTTTTACTAAATGTTAATGTGGTGGTCACTGGGAAAATAATTTTTCTTTAAACAAAACACAATCTTTAGGATTTCATAAAGCTTATTTTTCTAAGAAGACGTGGGTACACAAAATTTTACTTTCTGAAATTTCCTGATCCAAGAAAGTCTGGATTCTGAAAACCTTACTTTTTATGATATTCAGGAAAATAGAGAAAGTATAAACAACAATACATGGTACATGGATAGTGGATGTTCCCGACATATGACCGGTAACAAAAACTATTTTGAAAATATTATCAAAATGAAAGGAGGAAATGTAAATTTCAGAGATAATTCTCAGGGAGAAATTATATGTATAGGTAACATCATTATTCTTGGAAAAACATTGATTTCAAATGATATATTTTTTAAGGGTCATAAGCACATCCTTATTAGAAAAAGTCAATTATGTGATGAAGCCTACCTTGTGAATTTTAGGAATGAAAAGTTCTTAGTACACAATTCCAAGGAAGAATTTTTCTTTCTTCCAATAGGCAAGAGAATGTTTACACACTAAATTTATAAGATCTTAGGAGGCAATACATAACTTGCCTTAGTGAAAATAAAGATCATTCTTGGTTGTGGCATAGAAGGTTAGGACATTGTAACCTTAGGAACTAATGCATACTTTCTAAGGAAGGTTTAGTTAAGGATCTACCAGAGCATAGATTTGATTATTCGAAAGTTTATGACCCTTGTCAATATAGAAAGCAACATAAATCAAGTTTTAAATCAGTCGATGAAGTCTCATCTACTAATTCATTATAGCTAGTGCCTATGGATAATTTTGGTCCAACTAAAACTGAAAGCATTGGGGGAAAATATTATGTATTTGTTTTGGATGATGATTACACTAGATTTACGTGTCTCTATTTTCTTGCAAGGAAGTCTGAAGCATTTTGTTATTTCCAATGTTTTAGAGACCAAGCTAAAATGAGAAAACCCTTCCATTGAAAAAAATTCATAGAGATCATGGAGGAGAATTTCAAAATTCTGATTTTGAATATTTTTGTACTAGGGATGGTATTAAACACAACTTATCAGCTCCCAGAACACCTCAACAAAATGGGGTTTTTGAATGAAGAAATATAATTCTTCAAGAGATAACAATAACTATGTTGACTGGGTATTCTGTTGCCAATCATTTTTGGGATAAAGCTGTAAGTGCTGCTTGTTATACAATAAATCATGTTTTAATTAGACCTTTTCTTAATAAAACTCCTTATATGTTATGGAATGGTAGAAAAACTAGTCTTTCCTACTTTAAGGTTTTTGGTTGAAATGTATTTAATTTGAATACTTATGATATCATACACAAATTCGCACAAAAATCTGATGAAGGAATTTTCCTAGGCTACTCCACAACTTCTAAGTATTATAAGGTTTTAAACAAAAACACTTGTACTGTTGAAGAAATAGTACAAGTCAAATTTGATGAAAATGATCCCTTTGATTTCAAACAACCCCAACCTACATCCTTAGATGTGTTTTCAAAAACTGATTATCATCTTTTGATAGAAAATCCTTCTGATTAGGAAAATGTTCAAGAAGATGCTTCTGAAACATTTACCCCAGAATATTTCCTACCCTATGTTGATGAAATTTTTTTATAAAACCCAAATCAGTCATTTCTAAAGAATCATCCAAGTGATAGCATCATTGGTGATGTTAATCAACCTGTAAGGACTAGAAGTTCCATATGAAATGAAGTAGAACATCTAGAATTCCTTTCCCTATTGGAACCAAAAAGCACTGATGATGCTTTAGGTGATGATGATTGGATTAAAGCCATAAAAGATGAACTAAATGAATTCGAAAGGAATAAGGTCTGGACCATGGTTGAAAGGCCTAAGGAAACTTTTGTTTTTGGAGTAAAATGTGTCTTCAGAAATAAGTGTGATGAAAATGGACTCATAATTATAAATAAAGCTAGATTGGTTGCCAAAGGCTATAATCAACAAGATTGAATAGACTATGAAGAAACCTATGCTCCAGTAGCTAGATTTTAATCTATTCATATTTTACTTACCTTTGAAGCATTCTTCAATTTCAAACTTTTTCAAATTGATGTGAAATGTGCTTTCCCTAATGGTTATGTTCAAGAAGAAGTTTTTGTTGAACAACCTCCTGCCTTTGAAAACACAAAACATCCTGATCATGTTTTTAGACATACCAAAGCTCTTTATGGCCTTAAACAAGAATCTCGAGCTTTTTATGATAGACTTACAAGATTTTTGCTTCAAAATAACTATGTTAATGGAAATTCAGATCCATCCCTTTTATAAATAAGGAAAAGAAATATATTTTTATTATTCAAATTTATGTTGATGACATTATATTTGGTTCAACTCAGAAATCTATAACTGATTCCTTTGCGGATCTAATGAAATCTGAGCTTGAAATGAGTATGATGGGTGAGTTAACATTTTCCCTTAGTTTTCAAATTTCTCAAAAACCAAAAGGAATCTACATATCAGAAAATAAGTATATTAATGATCTTCTTAAAAAGTATGGATATGACAACACTAGGAGTATAAGTGCTCCCATAGGTACCACAAACACACTTGATCTTGATGATGCTGGGAAAACCGTAGATCAATCATCTTTTAGAGGTATTATAGGAATTCTACTTTACTTAACAGCTAGTGAACCAGACATGATTTTTTCAGTATGCTTATGTGCAAGATATCAATCCAATCCTAAGGAATATCATTTAAAGGTAGTGAAAAGAATTTTTCGCTACTTTAAGGGAACCATGGATTTAAGACTTTTTTGTACTTCTAAAAATGATTTTGTTTTAAAGATATTTTCAGATGATGACTTTGGTGGATGTAGAATGGATAGAAAGAGTACATCTGGAAGTAGTCATTTCTTAGGATATTCATTAGTTTCTTGGTCTTGTTAGAAGCAACATTCTGTAGTACACTCCACTGCTGAAGCTGAATTTGTAGTATATGAATGTTGTTGTGCTCAAGTGTTGTGGATGCAACACACACTCAAAGATTATGGTTTGAGTTTTACTAAAACTCAAATTTTGTTTGATAACACAAGTGCCATCACCCTTAGTAAAAAACCTGCACACCACTCTTGTGAAAATCACATAGATATTAGGCATCACATTCATAGGGATCACACACAAAAAGAAGATATCATTATACAATTTATCGGAACACATGATCAACTTTCTGATATTTTTACCAAATCATTACCCTATGATAGATTTGAATACATTAAACAGAAGTTAGGAATGATAACTGTAAGGTAATATTTCTTCATTAACTTCTTGTTAAATCATTCACCTTATAGAAAAAAACTTCTTTTTATAGGGGGAGTACATCTTCTTGTAAGTTTTCCAAAAATTTTGTAGTTGGTTTTTCTAAATTTTTTCATAATGATGTGTTTCATATTTTGAGTAGGTAGTTTTTTAAAACAATTTCATAATTAAAAGTTTTGTTATAGGAATTTTCTTAATGGATGTTTTGGAACTGAAATTTTCGGAATGAAATTCTTTAGACTGTAAATTTTCCTAAAGGAAATTTTCAGAACCGAAACATTCATAATGAAAATTTTCCGTACTCAAAAAATTCGTAATGAAAATTTTACGTACTCAGAACATTAATAATAAAAATTATCCGTACTCAGAATTTTCATACTAGAAATCTTGTTAATAATGTTTTCATACTGTAAATTTTTGTAATGATGTTTTTGTATGGGAAATTTTTGTAATGATAATTTTCGTAATGATAATTTTTATATTGAGAATTTTCATAATGAGAATTTTCGTAATGGGAATTTTCGTACTTCTAATTTTCGTAATCGAGTTTTCGTACTGAATTTTTTTTTCATAGTCAAATTTTTTTCAAGAAGAATATTACCTATTACGAATAATCTTACTAGCCAATCCTAAAGGCATGACTTCCTTACTTTAGTTTTCATAATCATCTTTTTTTGCTGGTAGTTTCTTTTTCTTTTACAATTTCTTGGATTCATTTCTTCTTATATATGACTGTTTTTTTGTTAAAACTTCAAAAGATCAGATTCAAGATTTCCTTGCAGGTATGATATCAACCGTCAGATCATATCAATGAAATATTCCACCATTAGATTGGTTTTATAAGTACAAAGTTCATCTTCATTGCCTATATAATGTGAACCCCCTTTTGTGTCCCACATCGATTTCAAAGCCTTCACATGTTGAAGCCCTACCTCATTTCTTAAAGCTCGTTCCGAATCTCTCAGAGCTCCTCGAATCCGAATGTCTGCAGAAGCTTCTTCTCAAGATATTTCTACCATGAAGCCAATCTCTAAATGGAAAGTGTACAGGGAAATATTGGTCCATCTGAACTTTTATAAGAACAATTATTTCATCTCCAAGAATATCAAGCCGAATGGTTGGGAAGATGTATGCATATCTAAGAAAGGTGTTCAAGATGTGGTCTCTCCAGAATTACATATAGAGTTCTATGAATCAGCATGCTCCTATGAAGAAGATGGAAGAGAAAAAAATTCCTTTATGTCTTATGGAATGACTTACAAGCATACTTTCACCAAGGCGGAAAGCTTGGTGGAGCTGGCATACGATGGAGAACCTGAATTTTTCTCACACCAACATCCGGATGTTCAAGGTAGTTTTGTTAAGGTGAAGGCCGTGGAATGTCTTAGGACTGATGATGTAAAGACAACCAAGATAGCTCACCTATCTTCTAACAATCAGATCCTTCAGCTATGGGTACAATGTTTATTGGTTCCGAGAAAGGGTGACAAAGATACCCTGAAGAAAAGTGATATATATTTCTTACACTTCTTGGTGAATCTAAGAAAAACAAATATGATGAGGCATGTTCTTGTGACAATCCAGAACATCAACAAAGGAAATTTGAGAGCACAAATCATCATGTACTGTTCCTTACTATCAAAGATGATTGTTCAGTGTCTGGATTCCTTCAATATTGCATGCAAATCCAAGCCTCAGAATTACAAGGTCATAATTTTTAGTGATGATACCTTGAAAAGGAAGAATATGGCCTATTCCAAGGAAACAGAAGAATTTTATAATTTTCCAGGGGAAGAGGGAGAAGCCAATCCAGAAAATGTGGAAAAATCTGAGCCAGTGAAGAATGTTGGTAAGAAGAGTAAATTGAAAGAAGTGGTGGTAGAATACAAAACCCCCAAAGCTAAAGAAACCCAATCCGCACCTCCCAATCTGAAAAAACAGAAAGCATATCCAGAAAAGGAGGTTTATAAATGGAGGAAAGATAAGGATAAGTGGAAGGAAATCAAACCTTAGTTCAGATTGGACCCTACTGAAGCAAAATCCTTAAGGGAGAAGACGACCGAATACATTGAGAAGGTAGAAAAAGAGAGGAAAATGAAGAAGAAATTGTCTGAAGCTGAAGTTGTGCAATCTCTTTTGAGAGATACAGAAGTAGCTTCTGAGAAGATTTCTGTTCCGGAAACATTCCTTGTTGAACCATTACTGGAGACCCATGGAAAAAATTACTTCTCTCTAGAAAATCCCAAAAAAAAAGAAGTTTATGAATGAGTTGAAGAAGAGGAGGAAGTATAAGAAGAAGAAGTGGTAGAAGAAGAATTAGAAGTAAAAGAAGAAAGTGGTGATCTAGATGACTTGACTGAACAAGTAGAAGAGTATCAAGAGAAGGCAATCCCATCTGAAAATCCACCACTCCGAACTTCTTAGGCCGAGTCCTAAAAGCATGTTGATCCGGGAAAGGAAGATGAGAAAGAGGGGAAGGAAGAAGATGACAAGGAATAAGACAAAGAGAAGGAATTATCTTAGGAAGAAAGCTTTGAGAAGCACTTTCTTGAAGAAGGAGAAGAGAAGGAAAAACCAGATGATGATAAAATAGTTCGACTATCTGAATGTAAGGAAGAATCTCTTTATAAAGAACCCATTCTGAAAGTTGATAAGGGTAAGCAAGTGCTTATGGACACCCAAACAAAATATACCATAAGGATGAAACAGGTTGGTGGATTTTCAAGAAGAAAGCTGGTGGAAATTGAAGAAGATCAATCCCTAAGTAAGGTGTCTGATTCGGAATCATTAACACTGGGACAAGACATTGTTGTTGAGTCTCTCAATATATTGGTGGACACCATTCCGATCATTCCCACCATAGATTCCAGATGCCAGATGCATCAACACAGCCTATGTCAGAAATTAGAATCCGTATCCACGGTGATGGATAAGTGTGTGATGATTGAGGCTAACCATAGAAACTTTCTTATCAATTATGATGTTCAAAAAAAGTCATGCAGAAAAATGACTCTGTGGTCCAAGAAAGTTGCTGAAGACTTGGCAGAGCTTGATCAATTTCAGAATGATGTAAAGGAATCTTTTGATACAGAGGATTCAAAGATGAAGAATCTTCAGGATAAGCTGACCCATGATCAAAATTTGTGGAATCAACAAGTGAAGGATCTGAATGGGAAGCTTAATTCTGTTGCTCAAAACTAGAAAGGGGAAAGAGATCTCCAGATTGAGATCGAAGAAAATCTTGTGAAGAAGGATGAAGTTTTTAAGGCACAGTCTGAGGCTCTGAAGGCTCAAGATGAATGGATTAAAGCCTTAGAAAAACAAGCTTAGGAGGATCAGAAAGACTTGAAGAAGCTGAAAACCCTCTTGATGAAGTTAATCCCCAAGGAAAAGGAAGACAAATAGACTCAATACGATCTTTTGTTGCATTTTATTTTCCATTTAAATATTCTTCCAAGTATAATAGAATCGTGGTTTCTTGTTTTCCTTTCATGTCATTACTAATTATTTAGGTACCATATTTCTTTTCCATTCCATTAAATTCTTTTTGAAAATCACAATGGGGGAGAAGGAAAAAGAACTCAAAAGAGAGAAGGAAAAATATGAAAGGTAGAAGAAAAATTTCTATGTAAAGAAGAACTATCCCTAAGTAAGGGGGAGCTTATCTAAGGGGGAGTTTCTCATTATGATGTTTTTCATTTCTATGATAATGAAAACTCAATTCTGAAAATCCTGAATACAATCCTTAGAGTTCCAAATCCTAAGGGGGAGTTATTTGTATTCACCATCATCTATGAAAAAAGGGAGATATGTTTTAATTTCAAAGTCTAAAAAAATTTCTATGTCCTTATATTTATTTCAAAATGTTGTTAGTTATTTCCAAAAAGTGGGAGATTGTGGAGTCAATAAGGTTTTTCCTTTTGACTTTTCCATTCCTTTTTGTTTTAAAAATCACATAATCCTTATACATAAGAAAATCTATATTTTACTTGTATAAGGAATATTTCCTTCCTTAAGGAAATTTACCCTTACATAGATTTACTTATTCATTTCATAAATTTGTCTATGTATAAAATTCGGATTGAAATCCAAAACCTCAGAATCATATAAAACATAGTTATATGGTAATCTGTTTTCCACTCTGAATTCTGGATATGAACTCTCATAAAGTTCCATTCTGAATTCTGGAAATGAAATCTCATCTTGTACGACACTGAAATCAAATGATGAATTGTGATTACGAATTCTCATTCTAATTTCTAATGATGAATTCTGATTACGAATTCTCATTTTGAATTCTGATGACAAATTATGATTACGAATTCCCATTACAAATTCTAATAAAGAATTCTAATTACGAATTCTCATTAAAAATTTTAGTGAAGAATTCTGATTACAAATTCTCATTACAAATTCTAGTGAAACATTCTGATTACGAATTCTCATTACGAATTCTAGTGATGAATTCTGATTACGAATTCTAGTGAAAAATTTTGATTACGAATTCTCATTAAAAATTATGATAAAGAATTCTGATAACGAATTCTCATTACGAATTACTTAGGGTAACAGAATCCGAATATCGTAGTACTCTAGACTCTGAATTCATTTTCTGAGTAGATTCTGATCATTATCTTTTCTTACATTATGAACTTTTATTTACTTTCATTCCGAACATCAAATTTACTTATTCTTACACTTGTTTCATTATAAAACGATTTCGTGACATTAGTTATTAACTTACCGTTGTTTGATCGACACATGTACAGGTCCCTCCAAAATTCATGAATGAATATGACTATTGGAGGAGTGAGCTGACCGTTGGAGTTTCTCTTATAAATAGAAGCACATTTAAAAATAATACAATAACATTGACATTGGTGCTTTCATGCTGTTGATGTTATTTCTAGAGCGAGAGGCTCTTATCAACGATAAAAGCTTCATGGAAAACGTTTGAATGGGTTGTTCAAACTTTTTTGTGTGAAGACTTGTTTCATGCGACTTTTATTGTTGCTGATTACAATCGAGGACTTCCAGGGATAGGAAGACATAGGTTCCAACACCTTAAAGTTGAGGGCTTCCTTGCTGAGGAAGACATAGGTTCCTATTAACGGATAGTTGAGGGCTTGCGGGGAAAGCAAGACAGACTCTGATCTTCATATCGAGGGATAACCCTAGTGTGGGTAAGAAAAATATTCTTGAAAGTATAAATCAAGGGACCTTTTATCCATGGTTGTTGGATACCTTTCTCTATGGGTTAAAAGAGTTATTGTTTGTAACTTGTTGTTTTTACTACATTGTTTTTCCGCTACTTTTTCTATTGTTATGGAATGTATAACTTTCTTATACTTCCTTACATGTACTCTGATTTAGTTAGATTCTATACGCATTAAGGTAGAATCTTATATTGTGTAAACTTTTGTTAAGTTTCATTTCCGGAATCAATTTTCTGAAATCCATCATGTCTTTAGAACTTAGAGGTTTTGTGAATTTTGGTTATCCAAAATTTCCTAAGAGAATTTTTAAAAGGTAAAATTCACCCCCACCCCCCTCTTGTATTTGATAATCTCATTACTGTTTTGATCCTACATTTGGTATTATAGAGTATATCATACTAAGAGTTATACCATCCTAGTGTCCCAAACGCCTTTAGAGTTGACACGGGGTTAGGATCAGTTGTGTGAAAACAGCCCCTAATGCAATCACCATTTGGGGCAGTTCAAACCACCCCTAAAACCATAGTTTAGAGGTAGTTACTTTTATTAGCACCTCTAATGTGGAATATTTAGATAAAAAATAGTGGATATTTAAACCCCATCTAATCTAACCACCGTTAAATTTCCCATGAATTTACCAGAACTTCCTCACAACAGCCTCCACTAAAAGTATGCGGCCACGTTAGCAACAGTTCTGGAACCACAACTAATGTTTTTAGAAGGGGTTATAACCCCTTATAATATAAAAAAATACGTTCTAATGTGGTTATTTTTTAGTGGATGACTTATAAATCCTTCTTAAGATGTAATACATCAAACATATAAAGTATCAAACAATCTATCTCAACGATTGAGTTTAAATTGCGAGGACACAATTTAAACAATGTTGGGAGACTGTGACACCCCAAAAATCTAAAGTAAGATCCTTTTATTTTATAGCATGTATTACACGTGGAAATAAGAGCATAAGGTTAATTATATCTAGATACATTATAATATAATTACTATTTAAAATATATTGTATATATTTTAATGCACGTGAAACTGAGTCAATTTTCTTTACATGAAAGAGTTAAATTCCTCAATAGATTTTGTTACATGGAGGAGTGAACTTCTTGGATAACTTTTGGCACACCATGACTGCGTTTCACCATATAACAATGTATTTTTATAATATTAGTATTTAAAATATTATGATATAACATACCAGTTATGTGAGTATTTATGAATAATATTAAATAACTTATGAAAATTATGTTTTATAAACATATAGAACGTATTAAAATGTTAAAAATTTATTTGAAATGAAAATACTAATAAATTTTATATAATTTGGTTATATATTTAGAAAAATATTTTATGCTCAATATTTTTTATGATAATATATTACATTAACTGAAATTAGGTAGTGATGTTATTTTAATATATATAAATGTTATATTTAATAAAATAGTTTTGATAATCATCCAGGGGATTTGATATGCCTATGATAATATGAAACCCTTTTGGACACATAAAAACATATATTTTTATAAAGGCATGTTTACCACCTTTTAATGGTGAACCAATTTTAAATTTCATATTTAATACATTAATTAATGTAATATTTCAAAATAAACCTCATATTTTAAATATATACATGTCAATTATGATAGGGTTAAATTTTGAAATTTTTTTGAATCATTTCATTTTTTAACGAATAGTTAAAAATACTAAATTTTAGTTCAAAAATTCTTTTTCATAAAATTTATTTAAAATGTTAAATTATAATTTTAATTCGTTTTAATGTTTAACATGAATATTTTTTATAAATTAATACAATTTATTTCATTGTAATTAATTTCATATTTAAATTTATTGTAAAAACCTTGATACATTTTAGATATTTTTACATTAAAAACCTGCATTATCGTTCCGCTTACGAGATGAATTTTAAATTAATTTCTACGACCTCTGTGATAAGAATTTGAAAATATAGTTTCCATATTTTGAATCAAAAAAATTTATAATATCTATTAATGAAAAAAATTGACAAAAAATATGAGAGAATGTAATTAAAATTTATTGAAATTATTAATGTAGAATTATGTTGAATGTGAGACTAAACCATTATCTTAGGGGCCCAAATGACCTATCCACATTCCCAACAAAAATTTTATTTCAATATTTAATCAATAAACCTTCCATTATTGATATATTTTGGGTTTTTATTACATTTTTAGATAGTAACATGGGTACACCTAACTTGTTTCCAAAAATTCCAAGTGATTCCTTTTCATTCAGTATAAAAGGCCACCACCTCTCCCCATTACTCACACATCTCAAATAAATTAATCTTGGAAAATATACACTAATATAGCTTACTAATATCTCTCTAATATACCATTAATCCCCCCTTTTGGAATAAATCCTTCCAAGTAATACTTTTAGTTGAAAACTAAATTTAGCTACCCGATTAAGATGTAACGTCTTCTCTCAGACATTTAAATTTTCTCTCTATTCTCCAAATTCTCATATCATCTTATTACATTAATATGTAAAAAAACCAGAATCCTTAAAATAATAGGTTTGTTTTATGTAAATGTTTATACCTAAACTTTCAAACACTTGCATCAAAAGGGTAACGAATATGCTCTTTCTGTGTACGGTGAACTACTGCCTCACGAAGCGATGATTATTCATTTTTCACATTCAACATATAATGGTGGTAATTATGATGGAAAAGTTGTCAATATGTTATATATATGATATTTATTATGTCTTTACAATTATTTAATCCTTTTATTAGACATAATTTTAATACATTCCTTGTTATGTTTATATGATAACATCATTTGAGAAAGTGTGGCCTACCGCCCCTTGAAACGTTGTGATTCATTCACACTAAACATGGAATACATAAAGAATGGATCCAATTAAAAATATGTGTAATAAAAAACACTATATTATATTAATTAAATAAATACCTTTTAATAAATATATTATATATATCATTTTCTTTTTTACCCTTTGACTCACATAAAAAGTGATTACAACATTTGTGGTTGTTTGGACTACTGCCTCCTAGAAATGATGTGATTCATTTTATATAACAATAGTTATATATATATATATGGTTAAATAAAATTTTATTTTGGAAATTAGAAATATTATATAAAGTTATAGTGTTGCATACCATCATTCGATAATGATAATTGAAAAATGATAATGTTGCTCATGCATATATATGGCCAATAGTATACATGTTCTTAATGTTGATTAATTTATCATAACCATATTTATGGATTCATTTTAAAAGTATAATTATTGTATAAATATTATTATTATATAATGTTAATTATTTTGTGGATTTTAAATAATGTCTCCTTTGACCATATTTGGCCTACCAATGTTATTTTTGACACATAAACTCAGTTTGAACAAAACAACAGATGTAAAATAAATTGTTTAAGAATTTGTACCTGAAATAGTAAAAAGTGAAATAATAGTAATTATAAACATGATAATGTTTCTCAATAATGTATAAAAATACATAAGTTAATTATAGAGTAGTTAAAAGTAAGTTCACATGAAAATAATATCAAGGTAAGGGATTCGTGTCTCGCTTTTCTTTCCATGAGGCATACTTTATTATTATGCCCATAATTTCATATATATGGTGTAAATACTGCTACATTGACATGTAATTTCATTAATTATATTATTTTAATGGTATTTAACTGTTTCATTTGATGATTAATGATTTCTGATTTTCCAATTCATATATTACAACTATTTTTAGGTAATTTTGTTTCAATTTACATTTCCTTGAGACTTATTTGTTATTATGAATCATTTCTCTTTTATTTGGTGTATATAATACCTTTTTATTATCATATAATGAATCCCCATATTGACATGATATTCTATGTTTCATTTAATTTCATAACATTCAAGATATTTTGATTCAAAGCTTTTAAAGATGTATGGGAATCTTTGGAATGTTTGGAGATTATTCTCCTCATGAATGATCATAATGATTATCTTCGAAATCTCACTTCATTATGTGATTGAAAAAATTATGTTGATACAATAATTTTACTATAATAATTTTCCATGGAATTTTTTTTGAACATCCATATTTTCATATGATGTATATTATTATTTCCTAAACTGTATATCATTTTTCAAACGGTGTTTAATTTGATAGTTATTTTATTAATCGATTAATTATTGATAAATACATATATTTTATTCAATATGAAAATTTGATAAGAAACATTGTCTATTAATTAAATTGATTATTCTATTTGATTAATGCATTTGACTGGTATGGATAGATGGAGCTCTGACTTTATATAGCGCCTCAATGTATTGACAGGTTCGCATGAGTCAAATTAGTTACACAAATCAGAATTGTTTAAACCATCATCTTAAAGGTTTTTATAGTAATCAGCATTCATGTTCCTCATATTTGACATCCCAAAATTAAGAATTACTCTAATTTAGTTTTTGTTATTATTCACCCGTGATATTTTTAAATGACATATCTATGGATAAATTTTAGTTTCAATTATTTAGATGGAATTTGTTTCAGTTTCTTACATTTTCATATTTATTTTCCTTTATAAAATAATTCGAAGGGAATGTGTATTTGGTTATTATCTTTCCATATATATTACACACATAAATTTAGTTTATTGATTACATGGAATGAATCTTCAGTTATTTACCTTCCCATATTTACTATTCTCATTGATTAATTATTCATTCCACTGTATTTTTTACTTACTAAGCATTTGAGCTCTCCCTTATTATGTTTCTTCCCTAAAGAATCCAATAATCTTATTATGAATGATATACATGGACTTAATAAATGGATTATAGTTATCCTTGATTATATTTATTTAAAAATATGAAAACAAAAATGTTGTAATTAGATTAGTGTTTTGTAATAAAAGGTTCATTATGTCTCTAGTTTAGCAAAACTACTAAACTGATTTGTCCTTTGGGGATTGATTCCTCATAATCATGCTAATGTAATTTGTATCAAAAACCAAATCCATTATTTCAGGTTTGGTTCACTACAAATTAATGAATGAAAACCATCATGTAAACCCATGTCATTTAATTGAACAAAGAAAAAAATGAATTTATATATCTCAATGAGAATTTTAGAGGTCTCACTTGAAAAAGGAAAATTACCTATACATGTAATTCCAATTATGATTTGGTCTAGAATCATGGAGATACATTAGTAAATTTAACATTTTCATTGATATATGAAAACTCTATTTCACAATATTTAGAAAGTGAATTCCCATGACATTCCATAACCCTAATAATAACAAAAATGTTTTGGTGAATCCCCATGTCGTAATGCCATAAATGTTGGAAAAATCTAATTACAACATTGTAATATTGATGAAATCTCACCTCAGTCGAGAGGTTTTGATTTAAAAACATGAAATTGTTTATGAAACAATTCAGTTAGAATAATAAAAAATCTTTTTAAGAGTGGTATTTAATTCACATTAAAGAACCATTTATTCTAAAAAACATACCACACTAATTAATATCCAATGAAGGTGAGAATGTGACCAATTAATTCATTCTTAAACATAATAGTGAAACAGAATGGGATCCTACGTCAATATGGATAAAACCATGCAAAAACATATACGTACTTAATGAATTTGATAAAGGAAACTCAAATCCTCTATTTTCTACATGCACTCATATGGGAATTCACTTATATGAAAGGGAATCTAGCCCCTATTTAAATATTTTCATGGCCATGTATATACAAGGGGATCCTTATATATATTCTTATTCATTCATATACCCATCTTTACATAAACATGTATGTATTTTCATATTCCCATATAAGGACATCTAACCACATTTTATATATTCATACCTTTATGGGATAATATATTCAAATGGGGAACTTATACTGGTACATGCTTACCTACACACACACACATGCATGTCTATTTTGGCTTATAAAACCGAAAACCAATGCAGTAAAGTCCAACACACTAAATAAAGTTACTTGTAAAAAAAGAACTAGTAAATACCCAAATATAAATTGAACAATAAAGAAGAATAGAGGAAAAACTAACAAAAAATGATGATGGGTAGACCAAAATGGCATGAAATGCTTCTCCTTTCGTGGAAGATTCTTAAACATTCCTCAAGACAACCTTAGAGACAATCTACAAGCCCTAAAAATGGAAGAAAACCAAATGAACCTATTATCCCATGACCTAGGGTTCAGTTGAATGACCCCATGTGATGGGGAGTGGGAATACTATCCCCCCAAGGGAGGAGAAAGGAGAATGAGATCTTACATTGAGGAAATGATGTAGAATCCTAGAGGAATCATGATGGGATAGTGTGGAACATGTTCTCAATGGAGGGAGGGGTGCACGACCCTATAGGAGAGGGGGAGGGGGATTATGTGATTTTGGAGGGGTGGTTTAGATTAGTTTTTTTGATATTTTATTTTAATATTATTTAATTTAATTTCTTTTTTTAAACACTACACATGGTTTGTGTCACTTATTATTCTGAACCATGCTCCGACTGTGGGATGAAATGTGCTCACACAAGGCCTAAATTGTATATGTTGTGAGGAAATGGTACATGATTTGGTAAAATGTGGACATCCTGTGTGTACCACCTCTTACCTCATATTTTAGGTCACATGTTTGTTTATCGGGACCATAAAATTTCATACAAACCACGCACCCATTGCAGACTATGAAAACAAGGAATCTCCAACCTCAACACTCCGGAAACACTATGATAACTCCAAGGAACCTCTCAGGCCTTCACCAAGGCCCAAAAACAACATTTGTAAGTGTTTTGACTCTTATAATTATGTTCCACATATTAATTCAAGGTATAACCCCTCCAATAAAGGCCAAAAATACCTATTTACTTGGAATAACACCTTGGATCAAAATAATGTCATTACAAACTCCCCCAAAAAATATATCATCCCCTATAATCTTTCGAGAACAATGGAAATATCACTATAACTATAAGGGTCATGAATTATCATTCAAAGGGAGATGTTTCATTTTGAAAAACCCAACTCACCTTTAACCATTTTTTTTACACACAACACATAATACATAAAAACTCAAGGGAATTTTTTTTGAGATGAAGATTCCAGACTGAGCTTATCCGAGCCCGCCAAACTAGAGACACAATTTCTACATTTTCTCTTTATCCAACGAGCCATTGGGTTTCACACAATAGGTTTTGTAATTTAAGAAAAAAATATCAATCATGGTACTACCAACACTGGATATACCTTTCAAGATGTCTATGTAGTGATCCAACGATGATTAGGACTTAAAACATGATATTATTGATGGGTTGATTCTAATCCAACCTTATTTAAACTTACTTTTTCGACTCATTCCTTAAAAAATTCAGAAAAAACATACATCACACTCATCTTACGAAAAAACTCCACTAATTGGTTCCTCATTGACTGGATGTGGAAATAGAGGGGTATCACTCCACACCATCCCTAGTCGACTATCCTCGAGGCACCCGAAAATGATATTCGAAGCATTTCAAAATATATACCAGGTCCCTCAAGATGGTGGTACCTCAGGACATCTTCAATCTTAATAACCATGGCTTGAAATCTATCTATAGTGATTCATATGTCCAATTATTATCATTTATACTATTATTCCCATTCATAAACCTTGAAAAACACTTGATCATTCATATTTTTATCATCACAGTAAAGAAAACATTCCAAGACCAACTTAAAAGTAGGGGTAACCTATGAGTCGACAAATGAAATCCATGTAGCTCATCCAAGGTAATCCACATTCGGAGCATAAAATAGAGATGTTATTAAAAACCAAATTTCCAAAGAAAAAAGTCACCAACTCACTCCAATGTGATATTAGTCTGGCGATCATGTGAAAGGAAATAGTTGGTGTCCATGGGTCCATCGAAGTAATTCTTACATGGGAACCAAATTATCACTCATGACTAACCATGAATTTAAGATAAACCATGAATCCTAATCCGAACCCTAATCCAAACCACCCAAACAAACCAAATGGAATTATAAAACCTTAGTGTTGAGTAACAACAATCCTTTGTGAGTGTACTCATGCGATACCAAAATATGTGACATAGTCACTTTAAAAAAGAGAGTACACTAAATTGTGTTTAAGGATCTCCACAATGTATCCAAGACACTTTCAACTCAATGAGGGTGTATTTATCCATATGATTTCAAACATAACATTCTTGAAGAGAAGGGGGAGTCTTTCAATCCATCACAAATTGACTTCTTTGGAATAACATGGCTATACCTACTAATGCATAATCATTAACCGAACCATGATTCCTATAATAGCCAATATAATCTATGATTGTTCAATCTTAACCAATGACGTCTTTCCAAGGGAAAAAGTGTTTATTAGAGGTTTCATACACCACCAACCACTTCGATGTCAAGCTGGCGTGTAAGAACTGACATAATTAAAAATTTGAAAGCCTCAAAGAAATTCATGAATGTATGACCATTTATAAATACTCATCTTTTGGTATGTTCCTTCTACAATAAAGGACATGTATTCACCAGAACTAAAATGAAACTCCCCACCTTAGGAGTGTCATTGTCATCGATATAAGAAATGAGACCAGCTACACGCTAGGTATGATTCACCTTAAATATTACATTTAAGCATTTGGTACAAAACCCTAAACAAAAAACAACATAATTGACATGTCAAAACACGTAATCTCCTTATAATTCATCCCAAGCATTGGGAAGAACATTTATTTCATTAATGACCTTGACAATTTACTCTAGAGATAACCCAATAATGTAAAAAATATTTTAAGTCTCAATAATTTTATCGAACTCATTTTGTTTTTTACATAATTTAACTACACAATGGTTACTGCTTATATCAATTCATACTACCAAGAGATTACATGAGAAAACAGAACATCCTAGATACTACAGATAATCATGTTATCCTTATCCATTCAAGAATCATATGGAACATATATAAAACTAGATCAGAATTGTACTATCCCATATGATTATAAAATATATTGAAAGTCTTCTAAGTCATCCATGGAAAGAGGAAATGGTCACAAGACATATAATGTTTATGAAAATGCCCTAGGCATGACTAACCTTCTCAAAACTAGCATTACCTAATGCTCACACCCATAATAAAGGTCACTAAAAACATGACCACCCATCAAAACAAGTGTGTCATTTAGAAGATAAGACACTGACTGGGGACAAGGACACCCAAACAACACCATATATAAGAAATATCATAATATTTAACAAGTTATTTAAGGTATATGAGTTCTACCTATGATGGTATATCTCCTTATATAAGAACAAACAATGACCCTTATTAAGGAGACATCAAGTGTAATGTCACAATGATCAAGAGCCTATTAATTTTTATCTTGGTTAAAAGGAAAAATCCTATATAAAATTATCACACATCGGTTCCACTGCAACCCAAAAAATAAAGGATTAAACTACCCTTACATGATGATTTAAATGGAGGACATCATATAGGGTTCCAATTTTTTCAGTCATTTCCTTGATTTACATTCAATATTAAAACATTATAAAATATTTAAAACAAAACAACATTGAATAATAGGAAAATCATATAAAACTTCATTATTTATTCATTAATCATTTAATGAAGTCCCATAATATTTTATGAAAATTATAATATATATTTTCTTTATAGTTTATAATAGATAATACCCTCTATGAGGGTCTTTCTATTCAATCCTGGGTTCATTTGAATGAAACATAATTGCATATTCTTAGTTATTAAGCTTTGAAACCCTCGTAAAAGGTTGTCTCATTAGAAACATACTTGAACTGACCTACCTAGTTCTAGGTTTACATTTTATAAGGTAACCAACCCATTTTAGATAAAAGATAAATTGATATTACATTTTTAACTACTTGAAATTATAACATGTTCATATATAAGTTTTTATTATATTGTTTGTCATTCATTGGCTCATAAAAAAGCCATACACTTTATAAACTACAGTCTATCACCCGTTTATCCAAAAATGACTCACTTTATAATTTAACCCCATTCATATTTTCCATTTATAATAATTTCTAATTTATACCATTATTATATGTAATGGTACAATTACATGGGTGGCCGAATAACATCCAATAAAGTGCCCATACACTTTATAGTTTTTAATTTGGATCCCATTGACTGAAAACGTTTAACATTAAAAGTTGAAATTTAGTAGAATTTAAATTTTAAACAATGTTCTATAAATATATAAAAATATCACAAAGGATGGTTCATGTATACAGGTTACCCTTTCCCAATTACCAGTAACACATACTCCATACAATTTAATGCTGGATACTATTTAAATAGTAACAAATAGATTCATCCCATGAAATCAGTTATATATTTAAAACAAGAAAATAACATGTTATCAGAAACAATAAACATACAATGATATGATAATATTCATAGAATATTAATATGTATAAAAACATTTCTAAGTATTTTGGATGCATGGAAACAAATTTACATGCTACAAAAATCAAACAATCATTTAATTTAAGCAGAAATACTATCAAAATTACCTAAACATGTGGAACACTAACCAATGAATAACACCCAAGGCAGAAAATAAAATTATAAATCAATATATAAATTAAACATTGTGAAAAGTAATATGAATGGAATTTTAAGTTCTATGTTCCTACAATGATGCATATAATTACTCATCCTTTCCATACCAGGCCAAGGGTTAAATTAAAAAAACTCAAAAAATTAATAAGCATAAAAAAATACACCAATCACTCAAGGTGAAATCAATTCAACGGTAATAATGAACAAAATGAAGATCGGTCCCATCCCTAGAAACTTGGAATTTTTCCTCATACATGGGTGATCACTCCCAGTATAATCTATTTACCATGTACCAACATCTTCTTTATCTCATTTCTACCGGACCAAAATTGAAAAAAAAAATGAAAATAAGGGTTTGATACCATTTTGTAACAACCCTACCCGACGATCTATGGAAATATAAGAAGGACCAGGAGCCACATTTCCTCATGCACACCTCCTTGTACCCCAGATCCTACCGAATAGTAGTGATGGTAAAATTGTGGTATGGTCGTGAGACTATACCATCACGATCAGAGTAATATGATAGTATATTAGGTAGGTTTAGATCAATTATCAATAAATAAATCATATATTAATGTGTAATAATAGTGGATGAATAATAAAATAATTAAATAAAAGTGGTCAAAACCAATTTACAACAATGTTTGTATGACAGATGATTCTACATGTACATGTAGTATAAATTAAAATAAAAATTAAATGTATAAAAAGAATAAAAAACCAAATACTAGCTCATGAGTATATCAAGAACCAAATCGGTCCTCTGCTCTAACTCTATCTTAGCAATGTAAATAAATCCCATTAGAATATGGAAGTATCTATATATCAATAATTATATACTTAAGGTCTACTCGAGTACCAATAGTGCCCGAGAATGGTGTGAGATACAATATGAGTAGGCCGAAACCCAGGGTTTCTAGCCCAATCTAGTCCATGTATATTGTAAAGTAGTGTAGGTAAAAAAGAATAATAAATTGAAATGAATATACTAATAACAACCCATTCAGGTTTCTAAAGGGATCCTGGTTGATCTACCTACTTCAGCACATGGCCGGAAAGAGATGTCTGACTAGTAAAAAAAATAATATATATAAATAGTATATATATATCTATATATAAATAGTTTACTTATATATTGGATACACCTATATGATCCATGTACATTGTCTATAAGTGGAATAATACCTAGAATACTAGTTGCTGGATGAACTGGGGCATAACTCAGACAACCATAACTAGTCTAAATGTTCTTATAAACTTAAAAAAAGGGTATATTCTCACACTCCTAATAGATTTAGAGACATAAAGTTAGAAAAAATAGGATGGAGAGTGAGTGGCCATGGTAACACATTAATCATCAAACGTGTTATGTAAATTTGATCGCTAATATAGTATCACTAGTGTGAGAAGCCATACTCAACACCCAATGCAATGGTGTGTGATTGTCCATCTTGCTCAAAACCCCTTAAAATTTTACACAACCTATATCAATGTGTATAATTTTAGTATAATGCATGAGCCAAAACCTATCATGTATCTTATTTATCAATCCTATAGGTATAGATAAGACATGTTCATGTTCATGACACATCACAAGAGAAAATAACACTAACATGTTCCATTAATCACATCAAATTCCATTAGATGTGTTAAAATACATCATAATAATTTAATAAGAAATAATTAATTGCATAGACTTACCACACATTATAACCCATTTCATTCTATTAACTAGTTCATTTAAGAAAGAGAAACCATCATTAAATTCCTTTCGATTTATCTAATGAAAGGAAAATATATTTATCTGGCATAATGTGCACTTTGGGGGACTCATTGGAAAAATGAAAAATTAACTACATGGGTAATTCCAATTTAGAGTAGGGCCAAGGACCAAGGATATTCCTTCATACATTTAAAATTTTCATCAATTGTGGGAAACTCCATTTCGCATTATTTCAAAAGGGAATACAAAAAATTTCTATAACACTAACAACAACAAAAAGGCATATGTGAACCTCCATTCCATAAAGACAATAAAAAATAATAACACTAATTACAACTTTTTAATTTCGAAGATAATGCACCTCAGTCAAGGGGATTTATTATAAAAACATTACACTGTCTATGAGATAATTATTTTTGAATAATTAATCATCATTCAAAGAGTCTTACATAATTATTATTAAATAATCATTTATTATTAAAATCATAGCACACTAACTAATATCGAAGGAAGGTGGAAAAGTGTCTAATTAATACCTTCTTAAATTTAAAGGGGACATGGAAAGGGATCCTACCTAAAAAATGAAGACCAAGATGAAACTTATTTTCACTAGACACCTTCGACAATGGAAACACGAACATTCCATTTTTCACATGCACACATATGCACATTCACATAGAAGATACAAAAAATATCCCCTACATACATATTTTTGTGGCTACATATTTACAAGGGGATCCAAATATATATGATTATATGTTCAAAGAATACTCTTTACAGACACATGTATTAATTTAATTATTACCATATAAGAATGCCTATCCCAATTATATATATTCATCCAACAATAGTTGATTATATATATAGGGGTAACTTATAAATGTGCATTCTTTCCTATGCATACACATGAAATTCTCTTCTGATAAAGACAAACCAAAACCAGTGTCGAAAGTTCCATATAACTAAATAAATTTACCAACAAATCACGAAATATGAAATCCCGCATTAGAAATTGATCAATAAATAAAAACAAATGAAAAACTATGTAAAATTTTATGATGAGAGGACCAAAACGTTCTATAAAATTTTCACCTTCAACAGTGGATACCGAAACGCACAAAAAGACAAACTGAGAGAACTACTGGAATCCCTAAAAAAGGAATAAAACCAAAATAATTGATTAACCCCTGACCTAGTGGTAAACCGAATGAAAATATGTGATGGGGAGAAGGAAAATGATCCTATAAAGGAAGGGGAGCTATTGCTCTTACCTCTAGGTGATGATGGATAATCTTAGATGAATTTTGTTGTGATGGCATGAAATAAGAGATCGACAGTGGGAGAGGCACATGAACATAGATGAGAGGAGTAGGAACACATTCTAGTAAAGAGGATAGGGGTTTTATAAGGATTTAGATGTTTTATTTCATTTTTATTAATTTAATTTAATTTATTTTGAACATTTTTCTTGGATTATGTTGAATAGATATCCAAATTTTGTTCTGACTACATGATGAATAGTGAACACACACTAACTAAATGGAACTAAAAATGAGGAATAGGTGCAAGGATGGGGAAAACATGTTCATTATATTTTCAACACCTTTCACCACAGGTTATATGTATTACATTTTGCTACTGGTGGCCATACATTTTCAATAAAATCGTGCGCCATATGCAGACAACCCAAATTTGGAATTTATAACCCTGGTGCCCTTGAAACTCAATGAGACCACCGAGGGACCTCTAATGACTTTACCCAAGTCCAATTTTTTTTTGATGTGTTCCCACTCTCAGAATTGCATTCAGAATCACAGTTCAAGGAATAACCCTCCAAGTAAATGAAAAAATCCATCCTTTCTTGAAATTTCACCTTGGGTCAAAACATGGGTCATTACACGAATAGACAGGTTTCTACCCACATACCATAAACATCATGTGAACGGTCCTGATGGTTGTTTTTAATTTTATAGATACTTGATGTCTAATAATTAATCATTTTCATAATTGAGAATTCATCTTTTATTTTTATCTATGTGATAATATATTTAAAATTATATAAGGATTCAATTCATTCTCATTTCATTGATTAAATGGATGTTTTCAAAATATTTTACTTTCCATATTGAGTATTCATTTTTAAATTATTTATATGGAATTTATTTCCAGTTATTTACCTTGTAATGTTTTTCATCCACTTCTATCTCCATTATTGAAAATGAGAAATGTGTTATCAGTTATTTACCTTTCCAAATTCAATATTCTATTTTATTCCTTATTACTTCCACATTACATTAACTTTAATAAGAATATTAGCTCAAATTTATTTTGATTACATTCCCTAGGAATCCAAAATGTGTAATAAGAATGACCTGCAAAGATAAACTTGATGAAATAATTTTATTATCCTAGGATGTAAAAATATGTGGGAATTAGTGTATTTATTTTTAATAAAATACTCATGTATGTATCTATTTTATCATGACTAATAAATTTTTTAATCCTTTATAATGAAATTTACATTTCTCTTATGCCATGATAATGGTAGCATGACACCGGCACAGAGATACTGGGGACAGGTCACTACAAATTATATATTTTTTTTATTAATGTTTTGGGTTGTGTGATACAATAAGATCTTGTGATTCTACCTTTAGTTGAATTTGACTTCATTATTCACATGGATTAGCATAAATATATATATATCATATAAGTTTTAAAGTAAGGGAAGTCACAGATAATATTTTCAATTAATATATGATCTTTTATTGATGCAAGTACTAATATGAACATCTAATTAAAATTTCTTCCATCTTAGGAGTCTTAATTCATGTAAGTGATTTTTATCTATCTCTAATTTTAAGTGTGAAACTCAACTATAAGATGCATCTATTTTATTTGTGTTTTCAAATGTTTTTACAGAAGAATTAATGAGTTTTTCACCAAATCATGATGGTGATTCTTCTATATAACACATACCTTATGCTACAACTATTTCAATGACTCATGTAACACCCCATGATTTCATACTATGCTACTTCATTAAAATAATTTAATAACATGCACTACACGCAACATCGAGTTCAAGCGCACCATGACATACCAAACAAGCCGATCAAAAAAGGTTATGAATAGTATTAACTAAATTTTGATTTTTATATAATCTTTATAATTTTAGAATCCATATTATGAGTTTCTTAGACACAATTCATTTTTTTCATATAAAAGAAGTATTTTTTAAAAATTCTCTTTTACCAACTTTTAATAGTGATCCCTTTTTAATCCAATATTTTAAACTTTTATATATTAAATTTGGCTATATAAATTTATAAATTGGAAATAAAATATTTACAATGTAACACCCCAAACTTCCATGGTACGCTTCTCTTTGAATAATAACATAGCGTGTGTTGTACGCAACTTCAAGTTCAAACACACACTACAACCAATCAAACTAGCCGTTATGAATAGTGATACGTACTTTTTGAAATTTTATAAATTTAATCTCTCAAAATCGACTTCATTTTTGGATTCAGAGTATCAAATTTTTCCTAGGGTGAAATTTTTGTACTTTTCTGATAAATTTTGTATTTTGATGAATAGTGATAATTACTAAATTTTAATTAAAAACAACCTTTTTAATAAAAATAATTACTTGTGATAAATTATTAATTTGAGTGGTTTTGAAGTATATTTAGAATATATTTTTACCATTTAATAAATTGCTTATCATTGTACATTATTTCATAATTAAATCGGATATAAACAAGTGTCGATCTTTTGATAGTTATTATATCTTAAAAAAAGTCTTTTTGTTTTGACAGCGGGAATTATTTTTAAATTAATTTCTGTCACTTCTGTGTTTTGAATTTGAAAAAATGGATTCCATTTTTAGAATTAGGATGTCCAAATTGTGTAAATAGGTAGCTTTTATTTTTACACATTTTGAATAATTACTTCGGTAAATATTTTATTTACCATGGTTAAAGGGTCAATCCGGCAAATAAGATTAACAAAATAATATTATAATAATAATAAAATACCGTAAAATGTGTCCTAACCTAATTGGTGGATACATATCCGACCATGGGCATCCTTGGGTCGATTTTGGGACGCCATGGAGCCACTTGTAGGTGGTAGGGACACTTTATATTAATTAAGTTAAAATAAATACAAAAATGACATGGGCTTATATCTTTTAGAAAAAAATTTTTTACATAGGGTTATATATTTTGGATTTTTGATTATAAATAATTATTTGAAAGCTAAAAATATTTCCTACATAATGATATTTTATTTATAATTTTTAGACATCTAGTAATTTAAATTATACATGTCAAAATAATGATGAAGTATTTACCTCATTAATAAATCATTTAAATAAATAAGATTATAATGATTAAAATATTATACAAAACCTGTCAAATTCTTATTGGTTGATTATATTTCGACCATGAGTCATCTTAGAATCGATTATAATGATTTTTGGACCATTAGAAACCGAATATCATTATATTATAAAATAATATTTTCACTCTTTCATAAAGAGCCCCTCCTCTACCTTATAAAAAGTGACCACTTCTAAAAAATTCCTCACACCTCCAAAGCAATTTGGATCATCCAAACTCTCCCCAACTAAGCTCCCTAAATCCCTCTCCTCCTCCTTGAAGCCTCAACTTAGGCAGAAATCACTTCAAGAAGTCCTTTGGTTCAAACCAATGTGAGTTACCCAAAATAAAGGTAACAGTTTCTCTTAAATTTTTTCTGTTATTTTTCTTCTCCAAAAAATAAACTCTTCTTATTTACTTTCTTTTGTAACAACACCAGTATCCTCATATACTACTATTTTGTTATAAAATAGATTTTAACTGCAATTAGACACACCTCCATCTAATGGATGAAGAACATAATGTTTCTGTGGATGGAAAACTAACACCTGACAAAACGATTATTGTTCAATTACATCTTACCGTCTCTCATAGTGGCCATTATGATGGAACTGTAATTAAATATGATATTAATGATATTTATTCTATATATAATCTTCTTTAATTCTATTTTATATCATACCAATATTTTTTTCATGTTGTATATAAATACGATAATTTCATTTGAGGAAGTGTGGACTACCGCCCCCTCAAAGTTATATGACTCGTTCATACCATACATGGAACATATAAAGGATGATCTTAATGAACATAAGTAACATATATAAAATATTATATTATACTGGAATAATAATATACCTAGGTATCATTTGGTTTTGATTCTTTTAAAATGAAAAATGAAATGGAAGTAGCGTTCGTGCGTACGTATGGACTACCGTCTCCACGAACACGATGAGATTCATTATCCATCGTTTCCATTCAAGACTAATTTTCATTTGATGGTTAAAAATAATTTTTATAGACTTAATATCATTATGAATATGAATGAGATACAACCTATCCATTATAAACATGTCTTACTTAAACAATCATATAAGGAGAATGAATCGGTTATCACCCAAAACGACGATAATACTATGATTTTATTAATAAAGAAATGATAAAAGATCATATATGATATCATATTGATGTGTATGATTATTTTATAATTTAATGACAATGTATTAACAATTATACAGGAGGTTAACATTCCATCAACTAAGGAAAAGTACATGGTAAGGGTTTACTTCACAATCTCTTCCTTATCCGAGGTTGTTTATACGTATTTATCTACTAGGACCTCGTTATCATCCACATCCATGTTTCTTAAAAATTTCTTTCAAAACATTATTACTATTAAATAGAAAATGGTTAAAATTCATTTATACTCTCATACGTTTTGGAAAGGAATCTTTCCGTTATTTTTCAAACAAGTTACTTTTTGACCTTTTTGAGAAATTTAAGGTAAGAATGTTTTTTTAACTTATATGGCGGGTGTGGCTATTTTCCGCTGTTAAAACTTTATCGAAGCATATCTTACAAGATAATAAGAATATTTTCAATGTAAATGTATTATTTTATAATTATGTGACTTTTAAATGTTTTCAAAAAATGATATTTCTCTCAAACAGTTTTGATTTCATCTATGTCAACATCCTTTGATGGATTTTAAGCTTATTTGAAGTTGATTCATTATGATACAAAACATCTATATTGTTTTTAAGGTTTAGTGGTATGTTTGACTGTGGATGTGTTATTTTTATACCATTCATGGTTTATGAAGAAAGTATTGGCATTTAGTATACTAGTTTTAATACGAATGTTTTTGTTATGTTTAAACCTGTTCATATGAGGATTGCATTGGACTTAATAAGTGACGGGTGGAGGCCACTATAGCTCCTCGATGCATTGGTAGGTATCATGAGGAAAATTAGTGTCTTGGAACAAGGTCTTGACAAAATCTTATTTGTAGTCTTGGAACAAGGCATTGACTATGTTGTTATGATAGTCTGGCATTATGCATTCCCTTATTATGAAAGTGATTATTGATATTGCATTTGATTATTCGACTAGTAGAATATCCATGTGAGTAAGTAAATGGCATTATTTGATTTTATTATTTCCATATTATTCTGAAGTTCAAGTTTAATAAAGATTTTGTTTTTGTTATACATTACGTTAAATGCTTATGTTTACTTATGAAAGTTTCCGCTATATTGTTATCCTTACTGAGTATTTGAGCTCACCCTTTTCAATGTTTTATTTTTCCCAGGATGCGAAGAAGTGTATTATGACTGACTTGTAGGAACAGTCTATGGGGATGTGAAGACAAGTTTTTGTTGTAGTTTTATTCAATTTATGATGTAATCTATGACATATGAATATATCTACTATTTCCAAGGCTACTAAACCAATCGGTCTTTCGAGATTTGATCCTTTTGTGATCATGCCAATTATGTAATAATGCACCAACTCTGGGTAACTGGGGTCAGGGCCTTACAGTTGTTATCAGAGGAGGTTTAGTACCATACTTGGAAGCTATATTTAGGTAAACTCTAATTAGATCACATAACCCTAAGATAGTCTTTGAGGATTAGTATAGAAGAACATCCTAGAATTTTGGTAATGTAATGATTTTGTGTATTTTCCGATCAATACATCCCTATCTGAATACGAGTAGGTAGAGGCAGCTCTGGCACAGATTTACCTAGGAGTGAAAACTGCGATAAGGAGTTTCGGGCATGACCCGGGGTATCCTGGCACATGACAATGGGCCTTGCTGCACTCTTGGTTATGACAGTCCTGGGGGATATACTTAGGATAATTCATGATTCATTTACAAACCATTATGATGGGATCATGAGTATATACTTACTCATAGGAAATTTTTATGATTAGGGATTATAACTATAAACATTTCAATTTTCGTTTAGTATTTTACAAGTTTGGAATTATTTATAGCAATTCGTAAACTGACCTAGTTTATGCTATTGTATAGAAATGGTGCCCATTAGAAGGAATGAGAACTCCAACAATACGCATGATCCAAAGAGTAAGTAGGATCATATCTTTCATGGTCATAAGCCATAATTAAGAAGGTAAATAGTCTCCCATGTACTCTCATCATTTGAAGAAATAATATCATGTGTTAAGAAGATTAGTAAAGAATTTTCTATGTCCTATGGATTTGAAGGAAAGAAAGAGAATAAAAGGATATAAGAGAGAAAGATGGATAAAGGGAATAAGGGAATGAAGGATTTTCCCATATGTGATAATTGTGAAAAGAATCACCTTGGTAAATGCTTTAAAGGAATGGGAGTTTGTTATAAGTGTGGAGAAAAAAGACACAAAGTACGTGACTACAAGGATAAAAAAAGGTTTCAAATGTGCAATGCTTTATCTGCAAGGAGTAGGGAAACTACACGAATCAATGTCCCCGTCATCAATGTATACCCCAAATGATGCTATTGGATAATAATCAAATTATGATACTTCCACAAATGAAGATGAATGAGTAGTGTTCTTACGTTGTTATGTCATTTCATTGTTGTATCGATGATGTTCCAATTATATGAATTATGGAAATAAAAAAGGATTGTACTGCAGTACTATTTCAGTGAGGATTTGAGATTATATGGTACTATGAAAAGTGACTCAACAGCAAGTTAATTTTTTTTTGAAAATACATGGCTGAAGGAAAGGTAGTCCATAATATGGTCCTGATACTGAGATAGTAATGGTTGATTTGGATAAATTACATCGGATATTCTTGACAACCTTGGAACTGATTAATGGTTTTTTTATTTAATCATTATTGGAGTATTCAATGTTTTTGGATATAAAGAATATATCTAGTATTCTATAAGGAATAAGGGAGCATGAATGTAATCAATAAGGTTTTATGGTAATTCAGGGTGTTGTCGTGTTTTAAAAGAAAACAAGATGAAGGTATTCACATGTTATTACATGGGGAAAAGGGGATCTTCAATATGTTTACCTTCCTTATAAATTTTGGACTATGAGTTTGGGCAGAAGTATTTTGGATATGTCTAGTTTGATATTATTTTTGGATTTACGTAAAAAGGGCAACACACGGACCATGTGACAACCCGCTGCATCAGACAAAGCTGCGGGAATCGAACCCACACCCATAGTGAGATTGGGATTTATCGCCTACCACTAGACTACATGAACTCCATGGATTTTATAATTTAGTTTTGTTTTTTAAAGGGTCTGATATGTGAATTATAAATTCATTTTTGGAACCCTATACGAATAGGATAAATAGAATATTTATTATGTTCTATTATCTTTTAGAGTGAAATATGAGTTTGTGGTAGAGATTAGTTAAAGGATGGAACTCTACTTGTCAAGTATATATTTTTCTTCTTCTCATATTATATAAAGAAATTAATTCATATACTTTATTGAATGGATCTTAAAACCAAAAATGTGTTATCATAATACCTTATGTTTTGTTGAACCGATGGTATTTCAAATCATCATAGATTGATGAATTTAATGACCTCAATTTTACACTTGTTTGTGATTGATGACCTCAATCACTACCTATAAATATTTACATTTTCCCTCCAATTATATGTCTCTAATTTCCACCAATGTTCTCTTAATCGAGATCGTAATTTGGTGGTAACCCTTTAATTTCTCTTTTCCTCTTATTAAGACTAAATTTTATTAGCCCAATTTCCGATGTGGGTTATCACACAAAGATATTTTCTAATTTCAAATTTTATTTTTGAAGAAATTTTTCAAATTATGAGGACGCAATTTATTGAAGGAGGGAAGAATGTAACACCCCAAGATTTCATAGTGTGTTACTTCTTCAAAATAATTTAATAACTTGCACTACACGCAACACGGAGTTCAAGCGCACCATGACCTAGCAAACAAGCCATTCAAAAAAGGTTATGAATAGTATTAACTAAATTTTGAACATTATATAATCATTATAATTTTATAATCCATATTATGAGTTTCTTAGACATAATTAATTTTTTTTCAGATAAAAGAAGTATTTTTCAAAAATGCTCTTTTACAAACTATTAATAGTGAACCCTTTTTAATCCAATATTATAAACTTTTATATAATCAATTTGACTAAATAAATTTATAAAGGGTACATCAATAATTTACAATGTAACACCCCAAGCTTCCACGATATGATTCACTTTGAATAATACAATATCGTGTGTTGTACGAAACTTCGAGTTCTAACATACACTACAACCAATCAAACTAGCCGTTATGAATAGTAATACCTAATTTTTAAAATTTTATAAATTTTAACTCTCAAAATAGACTTTATTTTTGGATTCGGAGTATCGAATTTAGCCTCGGGTGAAATTTTTGTACTTTTCTAATAACGTTTATATTTTGATGAATAGTAAAAATTACTAAATTTTAATTAAAAACAACCTTTTTAATCAAAATAATTAATAGTGATAAATTATGAATTTGAGTGGTTTTTCAGTATATTTAGAATATATTTTTAACATTTAATACAATTTTGGTCATTGGACATAATTTCACAATTAAATCGGACATAAACAAGTGTTAATCTTTTGATAGTTATTATATCATAAAAACACGCTTTTTGTTTTGACAGTGGGAATTAATTTTAAATTAATTTCTGACACTTCTGTGTTTTGAATTTGGGAAAAATGGATTCCATATTTGGAATCAGGATGTCCAAATTTTGTAAATAGGTAACTTTTATTTTTACACATTTTGAATTATTACTTCGGTAAATATATTATTTACCATGGTTGAAGGGTAAATCAGGTAAATAAGGGAAACAAAATAATACTATAATAATAATAAATTACCCTAAAACTAGTCCTAACCTTATTGGTGGGTACATATTTGTCCATGGTCATCCTTGGGTCGATTTTGGGACCCCATGGAGCCACTTTTAGGTGGTAGGGACATTTTATATTAATTAAGTTAAAATAAATACAAAAATGAAATAAGCTTATATCTTTTAGAAAAAACAATTATTACATAGGTTTATATATGTTGTATTTTTTATTATAAATATTCATTATAAAGAAAAAATATTTCCTACATAATGATATTTTATTTATAATATTTATACATCTAATAATTTAAATTATACATGACACAATAATGATGCAGTATTTACCTCATTAATAAATCATTTAAAGAAATAATATTATAATGATTAAAATATTATCCAAAACCTATCCAATTACTATAGGTTGATTATATTTCGACCATGAGTCATTTTATCTTCGAATATAATGATTTTTGGACCAATATAAACCGAATATAATTATATTATAAAATAATATTTTCACTCTTTCCTAAAGAGCCCCTCCTCTCCCTTATAAAAAATTACCACTTCTAACCAATTCCTCACAATTCCCAATCCATTTGGATCGTCCAAACTCTGCCCAACTAAGCTCCCTACATCCCTCTCCTCCTCCTTGAAGCCTCACCTTAGGCATAAAGCACTTCAAGAAGTCTTTTGGTTCAAACCAAAGTGAGTTACCCAAATTAAAGGTAACAATATCTCTTAAATTGTTTTCTTTTATTTTGCTTCTCCAAACCATAAAATCTTTTTATTTCCTTTATTCTATAACAAAACCTGTATCCTCAATATACTAGGATGTTTTTATAATAAGTATTATAACTACACTTACACACATCTCCATCTAATGGATTAAGAACATAATTTTTGTGTGGATGGAAAACTAACGCCTCACGAAACTATGATTGTTCAATTACATCTTACCGCCTCTCATGGTGGGAATTATGATGGAAATGTAATTAAATATGATATTTATGATATTTATTTTTTATATAAGCTTGTTTAATTTTATTTTATATCATAACATTATTCGTTTCATGTTGTATATACATACGATAATTTCATTTGAGGAAGTGCGGACTACCGCCCCCTCAAAGTGATATGACTCGTTCATACCATAATGGAACGTATAAAGGACGGTGTTAATGAAAATTTGTAACATATATAAAATATTATATTATACTGGAATAATAATATACCTATGTATCATTTGGATTTGATTATTTTAAAATGGAAAATGAAATGAAATTAGTCTTCGTGCGTACATACGGACTACCGTCTCCACGAACGCGATGAGATATATTCTCCATCATATCCATTCAAGACTAATTTTCATTTGATGGTTAAAAATAATGTTTATATACTTAATATCATTCTTAATATGAATAATATACAACATATTCATTACAAACATGTCTTACGTAACAAAACATATAAGGAGAACGAATCAGTTATCACCCGAAACGACGATAATACTAAAATATTATTAATAAAGCACTGTTAAAAAGATAATATATGATATCATATTGATGTATATGATTATTTTATAATTTAATAACAGTATTTTAACTAATATACAGGAGTTTAACATACCATTGACTATGGAAATGTACAAGGTAAGGGTTTACTTCACAATCTCTTCCTTATCTGAGGTTGTTTATATGTATTTAACTACTGGGACCTCGTATTCATCCACATCCATGTTTCTTAAAAATGTCTTTCAAAAAAATTTACTATTCAATATAAAATGGTTTAAAGTAATTTATACCCTCATAAGTTTTGGAACAAAATCATTCTGTCATTTTCCAAACAAGGTACCTTTTGACGTTTTCGACAAATTTAAGGTAAGAATGTTTTTTTTAACTTATACGGCAGGGGCGGCTATTTTCTGCCATTATAACTTCGTCAAAGCTTCCCTTACAAGATAATAAGAATATTTTCAATCTAAAGGTATTATTTTATAATTATGTGACGTTTAAATGATTTCAAAAAGGGATATTTCTCTCAAATAGTTTTGATTTCATCTATGTCAACATCCTTTGATGGATTTTAAGCTTATTTGAGTTGATTCATTATGATAAAAAAATACATATTGTATTTAAGATTTTGTGGTATGTTTGACTGTGGATGTGTTATTTTTACACCATTCATGGTTTATGAAGAATGTATTGACATTTCGTATACTAGTTTTAATACGAATGTTTATGTTATGTTTAATCCTGTTCATATGAGGAATGCATTGGACTTAATAAGTGACGGGTGGAGCCCGCTATTGCTCCTCGATGCATCGATAGGTCTCATGAGACAAATTAGTGTCTTGGAATAAGGCTTTAACAAAATCTTATTTGTAGTCTTGGCACAAGGCCTTGACTATGTGGTTATGATAGTCTGACATTATGCATTCCCCTATTATGAAAGTGGTTATTGATATTGCATGTGATTATTCGACTAGTAGAATATCCATTTGAGTAATTAAATGGAATTATTTGATTTTATTCATGCCATATTATGATGAAGTTCAAGTTTAATAAGGCTATTGTTTTAGTTATACATTTCCTTAAATTCTTATGTTTACTTATGAAAGTTTCCGCTATATTGTTATCCTTACTGAGAATTTGAGCTCACCCCTTTCAATGTTTTATTTATTCAATGAAGTGTATTATGAATGACTTCCCGGAACATTCTATGGGGATGTGAAGAAAAGTTGTTGTTGTAGTTTTATTCAATTTATGATGTAATTTAAGACATATGAATATATCTACGGTTTCCAAGGCTACTAAACCAATCGGTCTTTCGAGATTTGATCCTTTGTGATCATGACAATTGTGTAATAATGCACCAACTCTGAGTAACTGGGTTTGGGGCCTTACAACTCCTTATATAGTGGCATTTATTGATTTGTAGGAATAAGAGAACAAACTACAAGGGAATCTTGATAAGTATTTATATGTCTGAGTTCATCACCATGGGGTGTACCTTTTCTATTATTAAGAAGAAATACAGATCAATGAAAATCATTATTGATTATGAAAAACATATGAAGAACACTATCAAAAACAACTATTCTTCACCCAATATTGATAATGAGTTTGGTAAACTATTTAGAGATCAGTACTTTTCCATGATTTTTCTTCATTCAAGAGATCGTCAGTTGAGGGTTTAGAATGTGGATATACCAAATATTGCATTTCAATAAAATGTATTAACACTATAAATTTATTGTGATGCATTTGGTAATTACTAATTCCACCTTGAAAATCATGTAATAAATGAATAGAGTCTTTAGAAACTATCGTGATCAGTATGTGGTAGACTTTATTGAAGATATTCTTATATATCCAAAGAGAGAGGAAGTATGTAAAGATAACTTGAGGGCTTTGTTGAGGGCCGTAAGGATGGAAAATATGTTTTAAAAATTTACTAACTATGAGTGTGGGATTAATAATGTTTCACTATTATGTCATATAATATCAACTGTGTGTATATTAGATTATCCACAAAAGACATGACTTGTTCATAAATGGCCTATACCAACCATGCTGACTGAAATCCTTAATTTTCTTGGTTTGGATAGATATTATCAATGTTTTTTGAATGAGTTTTGATGGGCATGTAATCCACTCACAAAGTTGACATATAATGGATTAATGTTCTTATATACGAAGAAATGTGAAGATAATTTCGGGTAGCTAAAATGAAGGTTAGTCGGTGCACCTATACCCACACTACCTTGTAGTAGAGAATGATTTGTGATCTATAGTGATTCATCAATGAAGGAATTGTGATTTTTTATATTTCAAAAATATATGGTGATATATTATGCCACATTCTAGTTTATTTTTCATGAGAAAAATTACCCAACACATTATATAGAGTTTGCTACTATAATTTTTACCTTAAATATATGGAGAATTATATATACAGAGAAAGATCCGACATATATACTAATAAGAAAATTTTCAAGAATATATTCACTTAAAAAGAGTTGAACATTAATTATAGAAGATGGTTAAGATGATTAAAGAATATTAATAATAAATATATTACCACTATGGGAAAGAGAACAAGGTTATAGATTCATTAACCCAAATCGACCATGATGGCTAATCTATGTAGAGGATCACAAAAGATCCAATATTTGTGGATTTAAAAATTATTATAATATAAATACTAATGTAAGGGGAAAAAATTTATTTTCCTTAAATAAATTCTCAATCATTTATCCAAGTGAATAAAAATGAGATTTCAAAGGAAAATACATAGTCGAAAAAGAATGTGAGGAAGGTCCATTAGTTCAACCTTAATTATGATGGAATAATAAGGTTCAAAAATCAATCATGTGTCCCACCAATACAATATTTGAAGGAGTTGTTGGATTAGCCTCATATTTCATCATTCTCTATTCATCCATGAAGTAAAATGATGTTTATAAACTTGAATGAATATTTATGTTGTGATTGAATGAAGAGAGATATTACAGATTATTTTTCTTATTGTGTGGCTTTTCAGAAAGTTAAGGTAGTTAGATATATTTATAATGGGTAATTAAAATTATTAAATGTAAATGAATGGAAATGGGAAAACATAACCTTTTATTTTGGCATCGGACTCCCCAAAATAACTAAAGTTGATAATGTTATATGGTTTACAGTTAATATCCTTATGAAGTCAACACACTTCATTACTATATAAAACAATTGTCCCTTGATCATATTTCCATAATATAAATTTAGGAAGTGGTAAAATTTAATGGAGTAGCAATTTAAATTGTATCTAAAAAGGATATGAGGTGTTCCTTGATGTTTTGGTGGATCCTTCAGACAGGATATAGAATCAGGTTTCAATACTTCTTATCATCATTACAAATATGATCAGTCTAAGAGAAACATTAAAAATATAGAATACGTGTTGAGATCTTTCCCAATGGATTTCAAAGGTAGTTGGTATCAAAACCTACCTTTGGTAGAATTTCGAAACAATATTTTCTTTAAAAACAATATTCATATGGATACATAAGAATCCCTCTTAGGTTTGAAGTGAATAAAACAAATTTTCTAGGATGATGTTGGTTAAATAAAGGTAGTGGGACCTGATCCAGTAAATAAAATGTTAGGGATGATTATATCCATTGAAAATAACATAAGATCATCTCAGAGTCTACACAAACGTTATGCTACAATCATCTGAAGGATCTAGAGATTGAAGTGGGTGATAAGATATTACAATGAATAAGTACATAGATGAGTGTGATGAGATTTAGAAAAAAGGGAATATTGAGCCTCAAGTATATCACACCCTAAAATTCATTATGGTATCTAGATGGTAGCTTATAGATTATAAATTCTACCAAATCACTCTCAAGTTCATGATGTATTCTATGTTTCTCTATTGAAAAAGTATATACTAGATCATTCACATCTACTAAAATAAATTTTAATAAAATTGTATAATTATCTTTCTTATGAATAAAAACTATTAGATATTTTTTATCATGGATATAATGTTCTAGGAATGAATACCACTCATCTAGTAAAAGTTTTATGGTAAAACCACCAATTTGAGAAGTTATAAGGGTACCTGAGGATGTGATGAGGATTAAATATCCTCATCTATTTTTATCATTGTGTCAAATTTTAAGGGATATATTTATTTAAAGGGGGTAGAATTTAGTAGCCCAAGATTTTAGGGGAATATTTTTTCATAAATAATTTTAATATTTTGATAGCTTGTGTTACAGGCAAGAGTGACTTTAGAAGAACTGTGAAATGTTATTAAAATATTATGTATTTACTATTGCTCTTCTATTGTATCAGTGGATATTAATAGGAGTAAATATTTTATGATGTAAATATAAAGGTCCTAATCATACAAATTTATTATAAAATTATCATAAAATACTCAAAAAATATTAGTAAATTCATTTTATTCTTCAAAAAATAGTTTTTCTTCAGAAATGATTTTTATTCTTCATTATAAGTAAATATTATAATCAATTAGTATAATTTTTTTAAATTTTTTGAGAAAAAAATGATATTCATTTTTAAAATTCATCAAGTCCAAATTTTCGTATGATTAATTTTTGAAAATTTTATTAAACGACTGATATTTCAATTAATAGTGAAAAATAATGATTTTGATTTTACGATGAATTTTTATTTTAAGGTATTTAAAAACATATATATCTTATTAGATTTCAAATATAATTAATTATTATTTTTTATTTTAAATAATTAAATTATGTATTTTAAATGTATTTTATTATTGAATTTATTATAAATACTTTTTACATTTTAAAAGCGTATTTTTATATAAAACAGTTTTTCATCACAATTTTCTATTTAATTTTATGTTATATTCATCCAGTCATATGTTTTGAAAAAAAAACTAATTCCATATTGTTACCCAGGATGTCAAAATTTATTAAATAGGTCCCTTTTATTTTTGAATAATATTAATAGAAACCTTAGTAATTGTTGTTACCTTGTAAAATGGTGAATTAGAAAATTAATTTTAAAAATAAAATGATACGGTTTATAAAATGACCAAAACACATTCCTTAATATTATTTGATGATCCCATTTCGTCTATAGTGATCAAATATTCAGTTATATGGACTTTTTGGCCATTTTAATTATATTATTACCAATATATTATTTTATTTTTTAAAAAATTCAAACATATCACGTTGTTTTTTATATAACAAAAATATTTTTAAAATGTTTTTATATAGAGAATATAGTAAAATATAAATCTTATTTTTAAATATAAAAGATTTATCTTCATAATTGTTATTTATGTTTAATTTATAGTGAATAAATTATTGGCTTAAAAATTTTTAGAACCATAATGCATGTATAGTTTAAGTAAAAGAAAAAAATCAAATAAATAATATTACAAATATTAACAGTTATATAATTTGAGATAAATAATATCATAAAGGAATTTCATATATGACCTTGAATTATTAGCAATATGATAAAATATATTTTTTTATGATAGGTTTTTTTATATTATTAAATTCAATGTAATGAATAATTTTAAAGTTGACAATATTGATATTTTAAAATAAATAATATTTTATTAAATGTTATAAAATTCCCAAAAATATTATATCTGGAAAATTAATTATTATATGGTTTATAATTTCAATCTTGGTCCATATATTTTACTTCTTACATTTATTGTAAATTTATTGAACCTTACTGACTAAAACTCTTTGTTGTCACGCTATATTTAAAAATTGTAAACAAGGTGTTAAAACCAAATTATAAGGAAAAAATGCGACCAAATATTATCCAAATATTATTATATTAGTTTATTTTGATTAATAATGATCTTATATTGTTAATATTTAATTTTTATCAATTTATAATTTAATATTAATGTATATTAATTTACTCTTTTGAGAGATTTGAAAAGATCCACTCCCCTCAATTATAAAAGTGTGCTTCCTTCTAAACATCATTACACAAATTTTAGACTTATATATCAATAATAATATTATAAATTATATGATCCAATTCCCTAGACAAATTCTTGTTGTTCTGGTCTTATCAAAATACTAACTCTAGAGTCTTTTAGAGGTGATTTAAAAGTGTTCTTTACATGAAGAGGTATTCTCCATAAAACGATCACTTTCTATTATACTTTCCATTATCGCTAATAAATATATGATATTTTTCAGAAAATAATAACATCATTATCCTAAATATTTATATTTTTTATTATTATGAATATACCATCATAATCCCTCGACCCCATCAATGGAGAAGTGAAAGTATCACTCGTTTGTACATACAACTTACCATCTCCACATAGTGCTACAATTAATTTTTCACCACCCGTTTTTATGAATAGAAATTAATATGTGTTTTTAATTTATTTATAATATCTATGAACCAGTTATACATATTTAATTATAATATTATTTACCACATTTTTGCATCCAATATTTTGGGAACCAGTTATGTCGATTGTGCATATGTATGGACTTCCATCTCCATGATCTGATTTGATTTATTTTTTATATATATTTCTCATAAATTTTATTAAGGATAAATTTGATGAATATATATTATAAATATTATATAATTATAATTTTTAATGCTTTATTATTATTTACATGTCATTCATTCCATTAGTCCAAAATGGTAAGCAACATTTTTGTGTAGGTATCAGCTACCATCTCCATGAACGGTTTAATTCATTTTTCTATATATTATTTTTTATAATGATTAAAAATATTTATATATTTAATACCTATTATTTCTATACTATAATTAACATTATGTAAATTATGGTACAATGATAAAATAATAAGGACCGAGGTAGTCGAACCAAAACAAGTTTTGAAAACTAAGCAATTATCACCCAGAACAGTGATTTAAATAAAATATTATTATTAAATGGGTGATACTATGTTTTAAATAAATTATAATTGGTTATATATATTATTATGTTTATTTAATTCATTTATAATAAATCCATACTTATTATATATGAGTTTTTAATATGAACAAATAATTGTGGTACTTCAATTAAAGGATTTTAATCTCACTTTTATTTCTATGAGACATTTGCGTTAGACACAACATGTATCATTTATGTGGTCTATCTATTAAAACTTAATGTATTTTATGATTAATCACATGGTAATTATTCTAAATAAATATCCATATAAAATTATTTCATTTATTTGTCTTATGATTAAAAAAAGTTCGATGTGGTATGAGTTTCATTTCACAATATCACTAATATTTGTGTTTGTTTATGTTTAAATATACTCATGTTAATATTTATCTTCCCTATCTATATTTTCCAAATATTTTATTGATAATGCTTTTAACATTATCCTATTATTTATTAATTTTATTTTTCAACATCTTCATCTTTTTACAAAATTGTTTAAATGGAATCCTTTAGTCATTTTCCAAATGAGGTGCTTTTGGAATTTTCTAAAAAAATCAGAAAGAATTTTTTTACAACTTATACAGAATGTGTGGATTTCCCTTCTATCATGAATCTTCAATTATATAAATATTCCTTTAAAATTTAATAGTTTTATTTTCAAATAATATGTTTTCCTTTATTAGTATGAATTTTTTTTTTAAAAAAAATTAAAAATTCAATGTTTGTTTTTCGCTAAAATTATTCCAATTGGACATTAAAAATCATTTCCCATATAAGATGACATATTTTGATGTTATTGAATATTTAATAGGTTAATTAACTAAAGATAACATCCTTATATTTTTTTATGACTCTTTATGTTAATGATAAAAGGGTGAAATAATTATGAAACCCTTTTCTTTTCACTGGGTTATGCAATAATGAAATTTTTATAAAACTAATTAATTACATGGGTACTAATATGATGAATGATTTATGATATTGTGGTCCACATACTTATGTTTTTCATTATATTATGAGTGGTAGCTATATCTCACAAATTTGTAGGTTAAATATTTATATCTCATTAGATAAATAGCACTAGAATGGGGAGGTAAACTATTTCAATAAGGGTCCTTTTCCACCTTGATAGTCTTGCTAGTTAACCTTGAATACTATAATTGTTTGGGAAGTGAACCCTATCTACTAGGATATCGATTATAAAGAATCTTTTTTACTATGGAAATTATATTCTTTGGTTATTTCTATCCCATGATTCCATGTCTTTTCCCAATGTTATTCTCTAAAGTATCATGTACCATTATTATTAATGTATTATGTACTACCAATATTTATTCCATGAATCATGATTATGATATTTTATTTTAATGTTATAATATTAAATTGTTATGTACATGTTATTATTCTCTTATTGTCATGTTATTCTTGATATCTCCCTTGTTTACCCTTACTGAGCATCTTAGATCACCCTTTTCTTATGTTAACTATCCCCAGGATATGAAGAAATGTCTCAAGATTGATATATCAAAAAATCTTCTAGTTAAGAAGATATAAGAGGGATATGATATCGATATTTTAAGAATGATTTGTTTTTTATTTCTACATTTCCAATGTCACTATACATTTACGATCCCCAGTCATGGGTTTATGTAATGTAATGAATATTAATCCAAAATGATGTAATATCAATGTTTGAAATTATTAGGTCATTTTACCTCATGTACATATGGATATTAAAATATCACATCGTCATATATATGGATATCCATTTGAATTTTAATGGTTCAATAAAAGAAACCCAAGTAAGTATCACAATGATAAACAAGAGTTCTCATCTAAGCACTAAATACACAAAGATGATAAAATACCATTCAAAGAACATTTACATTTCACAACCAATTTATTCGAAAATACAAAAAGGAAAAAAATAATTTTGAAATATCCAAACCCATTTTAATGTCCACATCGAATTTTATAAAATACCAAACCTACGTACACCGACTGAAAACTAACATTTTATTTTCAAAATACCATTTATTAAAAGGACAGATCTTAAAAAATCCTTCAAACATTTTTCTAACCCTGATCTCATTCCATACATCCCTCATATTACACTTTCACTTTAATATAATAACATGTTCAATGGATTTCTAAAATTCATGTTCTCAGCCTCATTGTTTTTAGATTTCTCACCCCTTTTGAAACTGAAACTGATTCCATGATTCAAACAAAGAAAAAAATGAACTCATTTTATAGGTAGATTTTTGGTTCTTGGGGATTATAGGAATGAACAAGTATTATATTCCTCCACAATAGGCACATCATGATTTTTTTCATGAGTTAATAATTTGATCTTGGCCTAGTCTATATCTCCCCACACCAATAATGGATCGCATTTCTATTTATTTAGGTGGTATTATGATTTCAATTTGAGATGTGATATCCTAAACATAGAGGTATGGGTTATATTTCATAAACCACCATTTCCTTTTCATAATCAATCGATTATTCTAATTTTAGGGAATTTAGTAAGCCAATATTTATGTTCTGGTAGTAGAACTAGCTTCTTTTTCCATCATATTTACCAATGAATTTGTATTTAAGATGACATTTCATGACCACTAATAGAGTTTTCATGTATTTTTAGTTTGGATTATTTTATTTACAAGCATCATTTTTTTTGGAAATGTGGGATGATTTTTTCTCTTTATGTAAGATGTTGGCCCACTCAATGGTTGTGTGGAGGCGTGAGCTCTATAATCACTATCATGATGTGGTTGTAGTCTAGGTAGACGTAAAAGACATTGTATAATGTGTTTATTCACCCTATCTTCAATTATGTGCTGGGGGTCAAACAAGGAAGAACCATCTTTCGATATTTTAGGTGACCAGTTTGGTATGAAAAAAATAGTAAATGGTGTTCCTACCATAAAATAGGCACACTATTAAAATGTGGATAGTAATGTGCTGGGTATCTATGTAAGAATGATAAATTATATGGTTGTTCACAAATTGGTAGTGATGTAATTATATATTTCCATGGTAAATGATGGGGTGGGTGTAATTGGGCCTTTATAACCAAGTATAAATGTATCAAAGGATTCAGTGAGAAATGGTGTTAGAGATTCCAATAAGGAGGTGTTATAGGCCATATATGTGGGATGTGAATTAAACTGCATGTCCAATTGAATTTCAAGATAGGGATCACCATTTGTAAATGGGGGCTGGGTGAATGAGACAAGTAGGAAGAGACTGAGAATCTCAATTTTGATGATTAATCTGAGAACCTTCATTGATGATCTAGTGATTGTAGATTCACTTCATTAATAAAGAATTTCAATGTTATATGTAATGGAAATTCATATCCCAACATCATTGAAAAACAGATCTGATGATCAAAATTATAATTAGATAGTTTCTAAGGATGATATTTATTGTCAATTCTAAGATGACTATGTAGATGGAGTGCATGGAAGAGGACCTCACATCCTATGGATGAGGAAGAGTAGGAAAGATAAAATGGACTCGAGGATCTTCATTGTTCTTAAGGGAAATAAAACTGAAGGGAAAAGTTATATATCTCTTAACATACATATACATTGGATAAATATTGGCATAACTATATAAATCCTTTGAAAAACTAATTCCCACAAAACCTTGATCACAGAAAAGCAGTAATAATTCATTTTAATAGTGAAAGAGCATGAATAACACATTTAATGTTTATTTATGAATGATCAACCATTAAATGAATTTTTTCTAAATGACATGGATGGAATCACCTTCTTCAAAGGTGAGGGAACACGAAGAGACATCAAACATTGGATAAGAAGAACCGGAGAACCAAACTGCACACCCTTGATCAAAGGAAATAACTCACATTATACAACCCTCACTCTAGTGTTCATCCAAAATATAACCAAGACTTGGAAGAAATAAAAAATAATATTATACTAGGATTAGATAATAAAATAGTCCAAATCCATGAAAAACACATCAACAATCAATTCTGGAGCATCAAATAAAGAAAAGGAGCAAAGGGATATGGGTTTTCTATCCCCATCACGCGTCAATGTTTAATGGGAGAGGATATGGATTGATTGGGTGTTTAAAAAAAGAGGTAAAACATAGAATTTAATGTTTTTGGGATTCTAGTCAAGCTACACAGTTATTCCACATAGTTTACCAAACAATGCCCCAACTGTGAGAACACTATTGGAAAGACAATGAAGCATCCCATGTTTTGGATGCACAGTTTAAAATCCATGCGCCAACTATAAACATGATTCTTTAAAATATGATAAAATCCTGACAATAATTTTGTATATATTAATATAACTATTCCAGAGTCATGTAATAACCCTCAGAATCCCTTATTGGGTCATATGGTTACTCCTTTCCATTGAATAGTTTGGACAAAACCATGTGTAGACATTATGAGACAAATCTAGCTATAACAAAATGTATTGGAAAACCACCATTGATCAAAAGGTCACATAGTTTCCCATCATATCATATACATTAATCGTGAATATTCCAAAAACCATCCAAAAACAAAAATACTAAATATTATCACTCAAAATTCAAACCGAGAATCAACAAAATGATCAAACACCAAGAAAAAGATAAAATAAAAAATAGAAACCAAATTAGGGGTGTTATAACACTAGTGGGGATACCCCATTAGAATTTTTTTGAGGTACCCATTGGAATAGAATTAAGTACATGGTGGATGATTTTATTCAACCCCTCTCTTGTTCATACTACTAACTAGTATAAATTCATTCTTGAAATTTACACTCATATTCCACATCTTAATGATCATATTATTCATATAAAACGATTATAATACTTCCTCCTTTAATTATAAAATTAAAATATCAAATTCACTCATCCCCCAAAATGATATGAATCTAACCCTTCTCTATATCGACCAATATGAAATGGAATGGGTCATTAAAAACTCCAATCTATTTTATTTATTATCTTATAGATCCTTCATTAATCATCTAATCATAAACCTTAACCACACCATACATAAAATCAACACCATCAAGTAACATCCTATCACTTATTATTAATTTCATGTTTAATGAGTTGCTCAAACACTCAATTGCACTATTGACAGAAATACTCACTACCCAGTTATCAAGACTTCAATAATATTATCCATGATTTCTAGTACCAATCTGGAATTTTTTTTAACTTAATGGTTTGACAATGCTTATAAAATTCAATTATGCTCACCTGAGGACCATTATTATAATGGAGATATGTCCTTAAATCCTTATATATATACAATATAATTTATGTAATGTAATATGATATAATACTTGACATTTTATTGTACATTTGGGATTTTGTGGATCCTTATATGACCCTTGGGTAGGATAAGAATACCCAAATGGGTAATAATTATTGTTGAAAAAAATAAAGGTGTGTGATATATGAAAATTAACAAAAATATAGAAATAACTAGTACCGATTTGTTGAGAATTTCTTATTTTTTTCTACAGTGATAACATTTTAATAATATCACAAGGGAAACATATCTATTTTCATTACCTAATAGGTAATACACTTACAATGGGATCTTGATCTCTATTGGTGGATAATTGAATAAATCAAATGGATTATACAATCATCATTGGAGAGATGGATGGGGATTTAGGAAGAAGTATCTTTTAGAAATATTTTGATGAAATTGATAATCTCTATCAACATGGAACATATGAACACAAGGGCATAAATAATTGAGTACATCCTCTTATCATTTTATTGGTTATATATAACTCAATAAAATAATCATGTAATAATTTAAATATTATCAGATTATATCAATGATATGTGCCCTGTTTGTTACAAGCATTCAATATTTTACTTCATATCATTCAATCCATTCATAATGAATTAATATTTTTGGAAACCACATGGGGAGAATATTATTACCAAGAAATAATATATAATACTATATTAAATGTAATTTTCATCCAAAATACATGTATCTTGTGCATGAATTCAACATGAATCATATGTAGGATTGTATATGAATTATTTATATATTATCATATACTTTGTACAATATACATGAATCACAATCACATAAATATATATATTATATCAATTTACTTTCATCGTAGATATATATATTTTAGTAAACATATCCAACAATATTCCAATTACACTAAAATCCAATAGGGACACTTTTTTCAAAAACTAAACCACTTTTAATGTGAATCTAAGCTCTATTGGAAGTGGTTTCATTAATATCTATTCATTTTGAAAAAAAATTCTTTGTCTAAAATCTTATCCTTATCTAAGGGACTAACTATGTGACATTATGGTCCTTAGAAGTGTTACCAAAAAATATGAAATCACTATTTCATATATATAAATATGTTGTACCTCTAGTAAGACATTAATATTGTAAAATATACTAAGGGGTCAGGTTAGATCTCCATTATACAATATCATATCTATATAAAAACATTTACAACATTAGATGTATCATATATATCAAATTTATGCTAATGAAATCATTATTTCATGACATCAAGTTACTATAAGACCTATAACATGTTAATCTATTATAGTGTTCTCATCTATTTTTCATTTTCTCTCATAAATTGTGTCAAGATTCTATAAAATTATCACCTGACCCGAATAACCATAAATATGGATGTCATTTCCTAGTCCCTAAGAGACAAGAACTAGAACCTAATCATTACATGAAATAAATTTTTGAATGGTTTTCCACTTAAATAATATTAAAATGACAGTAGATTAGTAACCGTGTTCTAATATGGAGAATCCTTACATTGGAAATCCTAGTAGCATCAAGCATATAAGAAACCATAATAAATAAACATTCCAAACGGGTTATAACCCTCAAAAAAGTCCCCACAAATTTGTATAAATACAAACATCATCCATAAACGACACAATGAAACACAATATAAATAGATACAATAAAAATATCAATGAATAGATACAATGATGGTACATTATATTATATAAAATGATAAAAAAATAATGAAACTTAGCAAAATCAAGCCAAGCCTATGCCAGATCTATGAAACCTCTTATTTCTCACCACCTACAAACTCACCCAAAAATGTCCTCAACAATGAATCCCAAATCGAGATAAAAACCTATGGCACTCAATATATCTATATATATATATTCTCAATATCCTAGTTATTCACTACCTCCAGAGACAATATAATTTTTTCATAAGATATTTCTTAAATGAATGTTCGAAAATAAAACTATAAATCCGAACATTAAAATATGAACTCATGAAAAACCAAAAAAAATCCGTAATATCATTTCAAAACATTCCATTCAGTTTTCATAAAATGAAATCATATAGTTATAAAATGATCTATCAACATAATTAATTTCAAAAGAAAACACACATTCTAAAATACACATTGGAAACCCAGAATAGAGTCATTACATTAAAAATAGGTTTTCCAAAAAACTTTTTAAATCATTTAAAATAAAAATACACCCTTCATGATGGTTCACTCAAACACACAAGGTAGGAATCACAATTCCAAATCAACACAATGGTGATATAAAATATTTTCATGAAAAATAATATAAATAGGGTAAATTATAAAGTCATGGACATGATTAATATCCCTTTTATAAACCACTAATAATGGAATGAAATTTTCATGGGATCTACCTAGGGATTATAATGTCATATGAATTTATCATTATTAAATTAACACTTACCAAATTTTGGTTTGGGGTTAGTCTAATATTGAAGACATCCAATTATCCCACACATGAATCATTTCAATTTTACACCCCTAGTATACCTAGCTCTTAGCACGATGGGAGGGAAACTAGAAACATGTTAAGAAACTATTGAAACAAAATAATAGACCTACCACTTAGTACCTTGGTTCTAACGACTAACAGAATAATGGATATGAGTAAATTCAAAATCCAATAACAACATTAATGTTTTATGAAATAAAGCTCTCTCACCACCATCACCATCATAAAAAATGGTCACTTTTGTACATAATACCTTCATCCGTAAAAAATAAATGTCCCTAAATATGGACCAATAAGAATCACCTAGTTATAAAAACCAACACAATTGGAAAAAACCACTAAGGGGAAATTTAGTGGGTCTCCCAATCATCAAACAATAGGTTTTACAAATTTATAACTATCCTTTATCATAAAAGTGTATTGATATTCTATGAAATTTCATATTTTACAAAACTCCACTTCCAAAAACCTTCAAAAATATATTTAAACAAAATAAAACATTTTCCATTTCAATGAAACCCTCTAAAATATAGTTTTTCCTCTTTTAAATACAATAAATTTACAAACTCTATCCATTTCCATCAAAACATTTTAAATAACCACAAAGGCATTGTCCCAAGGAGCATAATAACAACCCAATTTCAAATAAACATATGAAATTCATCAAAGATTCACCTTTAAAATCATTTCAGGATCATAACATCATTATAAATTGATTTAATCTTTAAAACATCATTTTTAGTCATTGAAAACCAAAACCAAATCAAAATCCAACACATGACATTTTAACATCTCAAAAAACCTCATAGGTATTTTACAAATGCTTGGCACATAAAAAAACTCCATTATAAACATGAAAAATTGATAAAAAATGAAATTCCTTTTATTACAAGATAAAATTCAATGAAAAATATTTAGAATGGTCAGATTCATATAACATATATTCATAATTTAAATAAAAATAAATTTAATCAAATAAAGCACACATTGAAACCCAAAATGAAAAAATTACATAGAAACACCTACTTTGATGAAATTGAAACTAATTTGATGCATTTCACCTTCGATGAAGACCACCCAATAATGAAGGGAGATCAACTTTAAAATCTAAAAGGGACCAAAAACCTATGTTAGAACCACCCAAACCCCAATCCCCATATTTCAAAATGAAATAGGGATCAATAAGAAAGAAGAAACCTTATAATTAAGAGAAGAAGTATAATATAGGATTAAAGAGGGAATATATACCTTTGAACCACATAAAAACTACCAATAATTAGCCAATAATCAATGGGGGAATAGTATGGAAGTCTACCTTATTCTCCGAATGGTTGGATGATTCTTATGTGAGAAGAATTTGGTGAAGCCTCATTTATTTATAAAGGATAATTTTTGTAAAGAAATAATTTTTAATGTGGCATTGAGTTGGCACACAGTTTCACCGTAAGTTTTTCCAAACAGTGTTCCAACTGTTTTGAATTACCATTAGTCTCAAAACAATATTCATGGTTTATTTGATTCTCTACATGGTTTAATAGAGCATTTGGATACCATCAAAAACTTCACTATCTTTAGGATTGTACCCACTTCATGAACCCCACATGGTTAACCCTAACTATTTTGGTAAATAATGAAAAACAAAAAAAATATTCCACGATGTTAACTTTATGATCCAAAAACTATCAAGACTCTTGGATACTGAAAATAAGATAAAATATCTCAAATTAAATAGTGCAGAGACATGAGGGCGTCAAAATTCTCCCAACTATGCTAATTTTAACCCCCATAAATTCTATGGATAAAAAAAATCAGGTAACTAACAAATAAAGGCCCAAATATACAAAACTCAATATGTATTATAGACCTAAAATCTCCATGAAACCAAATTACCAAGATCCCCAAAATGGTTGAATCAATTATCCACAATGATTTCAAAGCATCTCTAAACAAACCAGAACATGATCCTCAAACCAAAAATCCAATCAAGCAAGGGAGAAAAAACAACGTTTCCCCACTATTTATAATTCCTCTAACATGGTGAAACTAAATAAATCTAAAGAGATTTTTTTCCTCAAAAAGGTGAAAACCCAATATAGAAACTCACCCAAAAAATATTTGAACTAACAAACCAAATGGGTGAAAAATCACAAGTAGCCTCAATGAAATGACATGACCTCTATCATAAATCCATAATAGACATGGATACTGTAGGGTTATAAGTTTTATCACCATAACATGGTTAATATATAACATCCAAAACAGAATTCCGGTCAATGAATAATCAAAAATGGTTATGCACCAACATTATATACCCAATCAGGAACCCAAGGCCCAACATCTTGCCTAATGAAGAGAACCTCAATGATCTACACAACCATGAAACACAAACCGTAACTCCTAATGGATATATTGAACCAATACATGTCACAATGAAACATATATCACAAATAACAAAAATAGAACAAGTCATGCATGAGAATGAAATTTGGTCCATCTGAAATAAAAATTCCTTAAAGAACTAACCACTAGATTCCCAATGAAAAATAGCTTAATTCCAACAATTAAACTTTTTTAAAACCATTAGAATAAAGTCCCCAAAACAAATAATCAAAAAGAGTATCAAAATCAAGACATATTTTTAAAATAATATCATAAAACTTTTAAATATTACTGAAAAGGCCACAGTGGAGGGAAATACATGGAACATTAGAACTAGAAGCCTTAGAGTGCTATGGAGCCCCACACAAGCTACACACATGTGTCATCTTATTATTTTGGGAAGAACTAGAGTTCCATTAAATATTACCCTAATCCATTTTCATCCCCAACATTGGATTATACCCCTTCCACTCTACACCTATAAGGCTTCCCTCATTTCCATCCAATGGAAATAGGGTATCACCCAACACTAGTTACGTTGGTTGGTCAGCATCCACCCAAGTGGCCTCTTCAATGGCCTACTAATATGATTTTAGGTGAGAAATAAGAAAATATGTTCCCAAATTTGGATGAATTCAACCTTTAATGAAATGATATTTTTTAGAATTATTAGAAACCATCCTCAGATAAAATATAACTAACCCTTATAAGAGTTTGATGTACTCCTTCACTGATCATTCACCCTAATAAAGGCTCACGTGATCGAGATTTCTCTATACTCTAAAAATATCAGAAAAAACAACTGGATAAACACCATCCTTAGAAACTATCAAGACATTCCTCTATGTGGTTTAGTAGGAACAATTTATTACTTTAATGCATGACTAGATCCAACAATAAAGCTCACCAAAACTCTTTAGCTTGATGATTGAGTTTTCCAATGTGAATTTAGGATTCCATCAATCCATTATAACCACCTTTATGTTTCCTTGAAACATTTCTCACTTAAAATAAATAAGATAGATGTTGATTCAATAATTTTTTTGATTGGGATGGATAGTAAACAAGGTTCCAAGTCCACCACTTCACTCAGTGTCTAGGTAGATTTTGGAACTGTGGGAACACCTTCCAAGGGAAGGTGGTATCAACATCAGGATCATCCTCAGATATAAGCCTTATATTTTTCCCATCTAACATTTTTGAAGTCATATAATAAACCAAATAAGACATGAACAACATTAATTCATTACTCAATGATCAAAACAAATAATACCATCATACACTTGGGATGAAAACCCCAAAAACAAGATTGCATAATATAATATTTTAACATCACACTAAGAAAAAAGTTATTTATTTATAAAAAAACCATTTACCCAATTTATTTTTTAAAAAACAACCACATGAATATATGTTCAAAAAAATCAAGTCCTTTATTGATAACAATACAATAAAGGTGAATCACATGTCACCAAAATAAGAAATATCACAAAACACCTATTTTCCAAGATTCAAAATATAAAATGAAATATTTTTATGAATAAAATCATTTTAAAAATTTTAGTTTAAAATAAACCACCATTAGAAATACCCCCAATGATAAAAAATTAAAACTCCTCAACTTTCTATTTTTAAACACTTCTCTTAATACAATAATGTAAATAATAACTTTATAAAACATTAAATATAAATAAATGAAGTTTCAATATTTTCCAACAAATAATGAAAGAAAATTGATATTAGGATTTCATAATATTTTCCCATTTCATAATATAAATATTTAAAATAAGTAATTATTAAATCAATAATAACACATAAAATATTTATCATAAAAACAACATCCAATTAACTTTAATAGAAAATTCCATCTATCTACTATATGTTAGAGACACATTAGAAGAAATATGGAATGGATAGGAGTAACATAAATATTGATGGGGAATAAATAGTGTTGTGCATGGTTTGGATTAATGGGGTGGGAAAAAATGTTCCCATATTTTAATGTACTCTGTAATGTGAAAGACCCAAAGCACAGGAGCACTACACGGTTCACCAAGTAAAGTGGAAAATCATATTTCTCATGTTCTTCTCGATTTTTCACCCAAAACCAAATGGAATCTATTGATATCAAGAATCGATTTAAATGGTATAAAAAATAATTTCCTATTAACAATAACAAAAAAATAAAATTAACAGTTCAAACAGAAACCTCCCCTCATATATTGAGGATCAAGATGTAAAAGTGTTCTATATACTCCTCATTCCGTTAAAATTAAAACCATAACAACCTAAATAAGCATTCTACCATGAATACATGAAATTAATAGAAATATGCTCAAGAAACATAGGCTCTCACTAATGAAATTGTCTTTGAAATGATTTTTTATTGAACAATCCTGGATCTCTATCCACATGTTACATGGACTCTCTTACCACAGGGACCAAAGGGAATTCTCAATCGACATGGGCTGGGAACTAGTGTCTAGAAATAATAAGAAATGCCTTTGGAAATATTTTTTCCCTCAAAGAAGAGAAATAAAGAAAACATATCACAGAACAAGGTCTAACATTGATCATCATTATATTGGACATCCATATACCATCAAGAATATACAAAACCAAAATAAACAAACAGGCCAAACAGGTCATTACCAACTACACTAACCCTACCAATTGTAAAAAATAAAATCATAATCTATAAAAAATGATACAACATGCAATAAATTGATAAAAATTAACTCAAACTATTACAATGAAAAGTTTTCATATCCAATATAACAAAAAATATATATAAATGTAATCAAACTCAAGATAAGATCCGGCCAGCTCCATGAAACCTCTGATTTCTCACGACCCCTAAACTAAACTGATGATGTACTCATGAAAAAAACTGAATCCAACTGAATACAATGAAACATGTTATATATAAGTGTGATATAAATAACCCAATAATTCACCACTTACTGTGACCATGCAATTCAAAATTTCTGGTTTTAATATACAACTAGGAAGTGGTCCTCTTGAATATGGACAAGTAAGAAACCTAATCAAATCCATATTCTCTTCCAAAACATTCCTTTTTTTATCATAAAATGAAAACATGAACATTGAAAATATATCATCATTCTAAATCATTTCCAAAACAAACACCCATTTTTAGTTCTACATTAAAACCCCAAACAAGAGTCTTTAAATTAAAAACATGTATCTGAAACATCTTTTAAACTTATTTAGTTTAAAATATCCTTGATCATGATTTTTTTATCACACACAAAATGTTGGCATCATAAGTACAATGATATGAAATCATGATAAACAAGATATGGATTACAAAACAATATTAGTTGGGGAAATTGTATAATTAAGAAAAGGATGGATATCCCTTATATAAACCACAAATCATATAATGAATATGTCATGGTATCTACATAATCATGTTAACATGATAAATTTATAAAATAATTAAATTCCATAGAACAATTGTCGGAATATGATGATTTTAAACCATAAGCTATACAAATAGCTCACACAAGCCACTGTACAATGGAACAACCCCTCCAAGACCTAATTTCAAGAATGACTAGGGGGACACAAATAGTGTGTGAAAAAACTTATGAAATATATGAATTGACATCCAACATAATACTCAGGTTCCGTTTACAGATATAAAATTGGATGTTAGTGAATACCCAATCCAATATCAAAACATAGGGAATATGAAATATCTCTCCCTCAACTCTATTCACCACATAGAAAAGAACCCATTTTATACATAATACATCTCTGTTATAAATAATAATTTTCCCTAAAATGGGAGTAAGAATAATCACCTAGTGATAAAACCCCTCAGGAGGGGAAAACAACCAAGGGTTAGTTAAGATGGGACTCATAGTCATTAAATAAATTTTTTATAATGTACCAAATAATTCATTATCATTAATCTTGTCATGTAATTCCAATCCCCTTAAATTTCACAAAACACTACTAAAATTACCCTTTAGTAATCTATTTAATCCACATACACCATTTTCCATTTCAAATACACCCTTTGAAACACAGTTTTTCCTCATTGAAATCCAAAATTAATGAAAAGGGACATCCATTTCTAGAAAAACATTTTAATGATATATAGACATTTTCCTAATGGTCATAACAACACATCCATTTAAAATTAACATTTGAAATTCATCAAATAATCACAATTTAAATCATTTAGAGTTTAAAGCCTCATTAAAAAATAATCCTCACTTTAAAACCTCATTTTCACTCATTGAAAACCAAAACTGGTTCAAAATCCAACACCTTCCATTAAAAACTCTCATAACGAATCATAGTAATTTAAAAATTTATTTGAATATAAAAAAATTCCATATCGAATAATGGAAACACTAAATTGGAATGAAATACCTTTATATTCCAAATTGAAACATCACATAAAAGTTTTAGAAACATCACATTCATATCACATTTATTAATATTTTCATTATGAATATATTTAAAAAATATTATGAAAATGTTGAATTCCAAAATCCAAAAATTACATATAAACACTTAATTGGAGGAAATGGAAACAAAAAATAAATGTGTCACCTTCAATAAATACCACCTGAAAAATTAGTGATACCTACTCTATAATCCAAAAATACCAAATCATTTTGATGAGAGCAGACAAACCCCAATACCTATCTTATATAGTATGGTATGGTCCTAGAATAATGAAGAAACCTTGGAAATGATAGAGGAAGATGAATAAAGGAAAATGGGGAAGGATTATCCATAGAACCACATGAAAACCACTATGAATGAGATAAGAATCAAAGGGGAAGATCATAGAACTCACATTCTAGTTCCTAAAGGTTAGATGATGCATATGAGGGAATAAATGAAACAAAACCACATAATTTTTAAAGGGTTGTTATGGTAAAAATTAACTTTTAATGTTTTTCTTGGTAAGTGAACGATTGTGCAGTATTGTTTCACAAACTCTGTGCTAATTATGTGGAATTAACATTACTCTAAAAAACCATCCACAAGGTTTCTAGGATTCTCTAAATGGTTTAACAAACCATGGGGATTCCCTCAAAAACATTATTGACTTCGGGACAATACCCTCTGCTTGGGAACCGCACGGTTACACCTAAGCATGCGGGTAAACCGTGAAACAACTCAAAAGCCTACAAAACATCATATTCCCAGCCTGAAAAATACCATCACACAAGGTTCCTCAAGGTAATATAAAATAACTCAAATGAAACATTAATGTGAAATGTGGGTGTCATATTATCTCAAAAGATTCACCATGTTAGTGAATAAATCACATTTTATTCATATAACATATGAGCACATCACAATCCCCTCAACATAGTAGTTGAACACATCATATGTGACTCTAATAATAATGGGATAGAATTTCCTTAGTCTCATTAATTCAAGGTAAATATGTCACCACTTTTCATAAATGTGGACAAATCTTATCTTGGTTGCAATTACAAAAATGACCTAGTCAGGAACATAGTCAACCACAACCTAATTATCTATACTTGTATTTTGACTTATGTAAGTAGGGTATCAACGTATTAAATATCTCATGCTAGGTATATCACCAAATACAAAAAATAAATATTGATAATGAGCATAAACACATATCTTTATCATTGAATATATAACATTATATGTGATATGATTTTGTTTGTCGGTCCAAGTAATAAGTCTGTACTTATTACCTCATGAAACTATTATCCATATCTCAAATGAAACCCTTTATACTGAGAATAAAAATATATTCATGATAATCATAAAATATAAAAAAACATTAAATACTCCAGGATGATCACTAATTAGGGACAACACAATGTTTTACATTGAGGTGATATTATCATCTGAAAATTCATGTAATATAAATTCAAAGACACAAAAAGAATGATAAATTCATATATCCTATATTATAATGACATGATATGTTTATAACCATTTTAGTAATTAATTAAGAATTAATATCCACAATTCCACAAAAAACACACATTGCTGGTTCAATAATGCTTATTTTCAATTTGACGGTGATGACGACCGCAGCGAGGGCGATCCGCTAACCCTACGGCGATGGCGGCCGCTGTGGCCCCTTCCCCCATCAGTGGGGAGGGGCCTTCGTCTCAAACTCATGCCTTAGGAGTTGCGCGACCGCGAGGTAGGGATTGCTTTGGACCCTCGCCGGACGCGGGTTTCTTCCTCCCCGCAATTGACGTTGCTCCGAAGGTACCTGGGTGCGTTTCAGGTCAACCTATTGTTCCGGTCTCAGTGAAGGAATTCCATGAAGCTTTAGGTTTACTTTCCTCGGCGCTAATCGTGAGGTTTACGAAGTGGCGACCGCTGGTGGAGCACTTCGACAAATCAATCAATACGGAGTGGGGTTTGAAACACCGTGCGCTTGTAAGTATACTGGGACCGTGTCAATTCCTTATTTTATTTGTAGATGAGGATGATTTGGGAATGGCTTTTTCGCGAAAGAGGATTCCTTTCTGTGGCCTCCAATTCCACTTACTGTGCTGGTACTTTGAGGTGCACATGAACCGTGACTCGTCTTACACAGCAATCTGGATTCAATTGCCTGGACTTCCTCTACCATTTCAGAATATTGGATTATTTAGATCAATAGGCAACTCGATAGGGCGTTTTGTATGCAGTGATCAAAGAACATCTTCCATGTCTCACCCCTTTTCGGCTAGAATTTGCGTGGAAATGGAACTTGCAAGAGTGCCTCCAGATCTTTTCTGGATTGTAATTGAAGAAGAGTATAGGTACGCTCAATCAATAGTCTATGAATCCTGGATCCCTTTCTGCTCCTTTTGTCACAAACATGGCCATGATGAAAATGGCTGTCGAAGGAGGCTCAGGGGTGGTGGAAGTTTCGATGTTCCAGATGTACCAGCAAGTGTTCCCTCAGAAGGAGAAGTGGTCACCATTGGTGCTAAGAAAGGCAATGATCAGTCTTCACCTACAGGCAGGCCTCAAGTCTGTCACGCTATCTCCAAGCCAGTTGGGGACATTGAGCCGATGGTTCAGGGGGTGCTGTCAGGGGAGATAGATGTTCCAGTTGTGGGAGTACAGGTGGAAGTGAATGAATCTGGGAGAAAGGAGACCATATCATGGGCTGTGGTGCCTACCCCTCCAGAGGTTTCTGGATCGGCCAACCGGGAGAATGGCAAGCAGAATGAACTGACCCTTGATGCTGCAATCAATATACAGGGCCGGGAAATGAATGGTGTATGTAATCTCCAGTATATGGGCAGGGGACTTGAGCTTCAGCGTGGCTTGGGTGAGCCTGAAATGCCAGACCAGAACACCTCATCAAGTCTGATTAAGGTTGGGGTGGATGAGGCTATTCCTTGTTCCCCAAACCATTTTGCTTTATTGGAAAATCCAGATGTTGTAGTGCACCATGCTGGGGAAGATGAGCCAATACCTTGCCATCAACAGAATGAAGGTGATATAACTAATGGTGGCGTTTCCCATGGAATGATGGATAGACAGTCTGGTGGTGGTGTGGCTGATTCAGAGGGAGTCAACATGGCCGCATCAGATTAGGTGATTGAGGGGGTTCCAAATCAGAAGAATAGTATGAGTTGTAAAAAGAGGAAGGGGAAAAAAGATTACTCCTTGCTTCCCCCTCCATTGGAGACCCGCTCTGTGAAGAAACTACCGGTGACAATGTCCAATGTGGTGAACCAGGCTTTAAGCAAGGGGAACATAGATGAAATGGATATTTCTACAGGGAAGATAGGGACTAGAAAGGAACCCATCCTTAGTTCCGAGGAGGATATGGTCGAGGAGTTCATGTATGTGGACATTCCACAGGAAGAGGCTGACATGATGGGAAGGGCGGTAAGAGTGGAAGTCGATCACGAAAATGAAAAGTGGATTGACAAGAAAGACTTGATATTAATGAGAGGCTTCAATGACAAGAAAATCAGCAAAGAGGAATATATCCGCACTTGGGACAAAATGGCGAACTATTTGGAAGACGTTATTGGAGAAGATCCTGGGGATAAGGTATGGATAATACATTGGAATCTCTACAGGGAAGAAGGCAATAATAGGCTAAGGTTGTGTTTTGGTAACATTTCCTTTTCTTATAAGGCTTCACCCCCAGTTTGACTTGGGAAGTGCAGTCGGGGCTTCCTCATCGGGCTAGAGCACTCTACCGTTTCCTTGGAAAGTCATTTGGGACATGGCTGTTTCGGAGGGATGGAAACATCGGGAGGGACCATGCTTGCATGGGATCGCCGAGTGTCCAGGTTAGGGATGGTGTTGTTGTTGTTACGTGTTTGTGGTAGTTTCTGCTCTTTCTTGTGTTTTTTGGGTTTGTTTGGCTGCTTTGTTGAACTTTTGGTTTCTCACTTTTTCCACAAAAGTGTTTTCTTAATAAAAAAATAATTGTCAGCTGGTTCAATATTGGTTTTCTTATCATTAGATCCATATGTAATTCTAATAACATCCCTAAGTGAGAATATTATAAAATACACTCACTAACATCTTTTTAAGAAACATTTACAATGTAATCTTGTTTGAGTAATGTTTAGAATTCGGAATAATAACTTCTTTCATTAAAATTGTTGAACTTATATTCAAACACCATAACTTTAGAACTTTTAAATTTTTGTTCATTGTCAACATAGAACTCTTTTTCATCTTAACATCATCATCTCATGTGAAATTTTTCCATCAAAAATTATCTATGAGATCATTGTTACAATTTACAATATTATACATCTAATCCTCCAAACTATTATGATAAATTGGAACACACATAATTGAGGTAAACAAATGTAAATTTACATTTATCATTACCATTATATCCAAATATCTTTTAAGATATCACGTGAATTTCACATATTAAAATGTTTTCATAATAGTGATATTCATTTTATTTTAGTAACTAAACGTAACTACTTACATTTTACTTTTACTATCACTTGAACTAACACTTATGTATACTAAATATAATATCACTTAATTTTAGACTACTATAGTTATTTATTTATTTTTCAATCTCTCTATTTGCAAACATACATTTAGTAGCCTCTTAGAAAATTTCTTCTTCTCTGAATTTTTCTCTAGGATTCAACACAAAATTTTATGTATTGGGAAATAACACTTAATTCCTATTAGTTAAAATATAAAGGAACTAAACTGTTATATCTATAACTTATATGGTGTTATATGTGTCTATAAGATTTTATTTAAGATAATTATTAAAATATATAACATATGGGTGGTGGGGGTACCTTCAATAATTTTTAAATAAATCAGATAAACACAATATCCAATATAAAACAATTTTATACATTTCATTATTTTAAAATATTATTTCGAAACAGATGAATCAATTTTTTAATAAAATAATATCATATGAATTAAACTAACAATTGTTAACATTTTCATAAATGAGAAAAATATAAATGCATCCAAAATATATATCCAACTTAAATTATTTAATGCAACCATGTATTTATATAGAAACCACTTTCCCCATAACATCAACCTTTCCCCATTAATTCCATTATTTAAGAACTCATGTACATGTAAAACAATGTGCTAAATGTAATTTCAGAATCATATTCAATAAAATATTTAATAATTTATTTATATAACATTCATACCTAGATTATTATAAATAAATTTCATCTTATTGACATTAAGGTATTCATGATAATCCCACCTCTAATTTTTAGTAGGAAAATAATGGTAGCATTATACTTATTTATTTTGTTCATCCTAAATGGTGGAGTGAATTCTTTATAACTTCTTTTATTTACATTCATCCAATGAAATATATATTTTTTGTACCACAAAAAAATAAAATTTAGGTTGTACCTCCCATATCCTAGTTATATATCCAAGACATATTTAAGAAATTGAGTACTAGATTACAGAATTATTCATATTGTAATTAACAAAAAAATGTTAAAACCTTCAAGGATGTTAATATAGATTGAAATTAATGGATATATAAAGTTTAAATGGTGAACCTGAACTCTCAAATTCACTCAAATATCCAATAATATTGAGATCATGTGTTAATAGTAAGGGTCCTTCTTCTATATTACATAAAATTCGAGCTTTTGAAACATCATATCGATCATGTATTACTGGTTCTTGATAGTTCCACTTCAGGTTGTCTGGCATATCATAAACACCCATAAAAACATGTGGTTTTTGTAACATAGGGTATTTATTAACAAGAATAATTGTAGAAACATATAATGAGTGTTTTAGATACTTATTGTAGGAATTAACTACTTTTGAAGTATATCTATACTAGTTTTCTTTTTTACTAATTGTTATTCGATCACACAAAATTTATCCTCTCATATTAGAAATATTCTTCTTTATTGGGGAATGTAATGAATGTTGACTCCATTCAATTTTACCCAATGTAGAGAAGAACTTATAGTTAAATTAGATGATTACGATTAGATAATATTGAACATTTTTTTAAATAAAATTAATATCTGGACTCATATTGTTTCATGAATGACCTTTAATGATAGTTCTCCCATTAAAATTGATGACCTTGTGCATCATAGTAATATAGTGAGATAAGATCCATATTTCACTAATCCAAACCCAAATTTGATGTGAAATTCACGAATTTAGTTATTTAGGTAGGGATTCATACCGATCATAACAGTTTTGACTCTTGGATGTTTAAGTGAATAACACATTTTCTAAATCCATAATATAGAAATTTACATATCTATTCATATGGGATCCCAAACCTTGCGGTTTCCCAACTATGTGTAACAAAAATAAAATTCCAAAATATTTTAAAAAAGGATAATACCGGGGTCCCCCTAATTTGGTGTAAAACTATCCAAGGTTGTTTTAGATTTATCTTTCACTTTATTTCCTTACACAAGAAAATATAGGGGAGCCCCAAATTATTGTGAAGATACCATATTGGATAATAATGTTACTGATAAGTGTCACTTTTTAAATACCCTCACACATAGTAATTGAAGGGTTTTTCCTTTAAAGTCTTAACAATTTAATATACATTTTATGCATATTTAACTCATAATTATTATATCTTATGTAATCATTATCATTTCAGGTTCTGTTCCCTTTATTGTACATGAGATTTTAACAAATTTTTTATAACCTTATTCTATCCACAATATTAATGTGTTCAAACCAAATTAATGTTTAACACTTCACACCACCCATTGTTTGAGTTAGTGACCCAAAATAGATGCGAAGAATATTCATACATATTTGAATGCATCAAATACATTAGTTAAAAGTCCTTTTCATGAAAAGTCCTAGAGAACCCTGAGATTGATAATATCAAAAATATTAATCCCTGAGTGATATATATATATAACCTCATCCACAATTATGGAACAAGGTATAAGCCTACAGGTTAGTAGGTAGCCTGGCCCAATGTCACTCCTCCTCTGAATACTTTACTAAAATCAGAATCTATTATATAGTATCTATTTCTCCTAATATATACATAAAAAATTCCCAATAAAAAAATTCATACTAATAACATCAATTACAAACTGAGGCCAAGGAGGATGAAAACTAAATTTATTGGGGGAATACTTATAATCATGTGCAAGGTTATATCTCATAGAAGTAGTATAATAGTTAAACTAAAGAAAAAACCTTCATAATATATAAAAATTATAACTAAGTATAAAGAAGGGAATAATCATTAAATAATGGATTTAGTCAAATATTTAAACCTGATACAACCATTTATGAAGAGTTCATAAATAAAATTTAAATATAACCCATTTTATAAATTATCAATCAATATGAATTTTCCATATCATTGAATATAGACTCTTTTTTACTCAATCCTATATGATCCCTTTAAAATTATTTATTTTATGTTATTTCTATTAATTATCTAATCCACTAATCATATTAATCATTAAAACCAATTTTTAGGTTTTTTAAATAATATCATTAAACATTTTTTATTTTAATTTAACATATAAGAAATTATTTATTTATTTAAAATTCATAATAAAAATATAAAAAAATATTTTCCCTTATTTTTGGGATTTAGACTCTTTTATAAATCATTTTTTATAATAATTAAAAAAAGAATTATTTAAAGATCCCAAATATTCATTATAATTTATTGTAAAAAATTTAAATTCCTTTTTTCAGGATTTATAACATTTAAATACTATATTAATATAAAGATGTCATACATAATTGTTACTATTTACTATTAAATGGATATTTTTAATAAATATTTCAAAAACAATTATTCAATTAACCATAAAAATTTTATAGTTAGTAAATTTATAAAACACCATTTTATATGTTTTATAAATATATCATCATAATTATTTCATTATTTATAAAAAAAATTGTAATTAATAATATTATATTTTTATTTAAATTTTCTTTATAAATAACAAATATAATTATCTTTTAAAAAAATATGATTTTTTTTTCAAAATAAGGTCCCATTTAATTTGAAAAACATAAAATAAATTATTTATGAATATTGCAAAAAAACTAATATGATTTATAACACATTATTAACAAAAATATATTATGTATAAATAATCATTTTTTTGTAGATCATAGGGTATACAATATTTTTTTAAAGGAACATTTTATATTGTATTTTAATAATTAAAATATATCATTGAAAAATGATTCATAAAAATTTATATAATTATTTAAATACAATTTTATAATAAATTAATTTAAAAAACATTTTTAATTTAAATATTCAAAAAATTCTATTTTCTAAGAATTATTAACATACTATATATCATAATAAAAAATTTCAAAATATTTTTTTAAAAAATATTCCATGCACCCTTGTGTAGAATACCTATTTTTTCTAAGGGTAATCTACCATTACCCTTATGAAAAAAAAAATTTATAAGTGTCATATCTACTAACCCTTATGAATAAATTCTTAGTATAGTTATGATCATAGTACCGCTTCACAGCACAAATTTTTGTAAGCCTGTACTGAAAATACCATTAAAAATAATCATCTTTATTAGGGTATTATAAATTTAACAATACATAGAATAATATGAAAAAAGAAAAATCATTTTTAACTTTTTTTAAACCCTCATGTATGGTTATCTCTTAGATTACCTTTTTGAAAAATGGGAGAGGATCTATTATAAGCGAAGCTAAACTAAATAATTATTTTTAATTTTAAGAATAATTTTTTAAACCTGTTAAAATCATAAAGAATTTAGCTCTATTGATCAAGAAACTAAATTAACTCTATCCCATTAATGAATTAAAGAATAAATTATTTATTCATACAATTTAACAAAATATTGATAAATGTTGAACCAATATCATCTCATGTATCATGTTTTTCACCAACAGAGATAAATGCATTTTAATCTGATGAGTAAGCTCATTATTATACAAATGTTGATATTTTTTGGATCATAGTATGATTCTTTGTCATGTAATTCCCCATAAATTTCAAGGAAATTATTTTTTTCGTAAAATGTTTTGGGTTTTTGCAAGTGCACAGTTTCTGACAGAACCTGATTCCGAGGCCCGGTGTTCCCGGAATCAATTTCTGAAGTTTAGCTCGGGTACATTCAGTGAACAAGGGAGTGAGTTTTTCTAACATTTTAACTGTTGCTCGAAATCGAAAACCGAGGGCACCATTGAAACCGCAACGCCGGTATTTTCTTACGAAGATTTTTTCTGGAGTGGTGTTTGCTCGTGAGGAGTTGTTAAAAATGTGGGTTAAGAATTAAGTGAAATAAGTTGTGTTACAATTTATTTCACTTAAGTGGTTAAACATGTGTGGGAGATTGGGGTGGGACCCACTAAAATCATAACTCTTGGTAGGATATTAGTGAGGTGGGGCCCACACGAACCCCACCCCTTCAATTCCCCCAGACCCCTTTAGTTTTGTAACTTTTCCGCTCTCCATATTAATTGCAAGTCAACTATCGGTTTCCTTAATTAATTGTTTGACAAACACCTTGTTCAATTAATAGAATGAGTTGTTTATTAATTTTAAATTTAATGTGTTGGCGTGTGAGTGAATAAAATAAGACAGAGTCTTATTTTATTTCTGGGGTGGATTCATTGTGAGAACGCTGGTGGTCTTGAAGTTATTCTTCTTCCTCATTGAAGAACGCGAAGAACGCACCGACTCCGACAAATAATGAGGACGACGCTTGGGTCCGAAATCGGCAGCATGTGACGGGCGCGACGTTCGACGACGCCTATGAACTATTGTACCACACCTTCGACAATGTACTTCGAAATCTAGGTAGGGGTTGTTTATCTTTTGAGTTTTGTTTAAATGAATCTAGTTGTTAAATTAATCAGACACCTGTTATCAAGATAACGGGAGGAGGTCATACCGCATGAACATGGCCGAACCTCCCCCGTTTCATTGTTGAATTTATTCGTGGTTATAATCGAGGCGGAACGGTGCAACGGAACCGTGCGGGAATGAGGAAATCGTGGCCGGTGCGGACCGCGGCGAAGGAGGGCGGCGCCATCGCGCCAGGCCGTTGAAGCCGGAAGTGGCCGCAGCTGGAGCCGGCAGTGGCAGAAGGGGCGCAGCGCCATTGCGCCATGCCGGAGCACCATGGAGGGCGCGGCGCCGTCGCGCCACGCCCGTTAGACAGGGGCGCAGCCCCTTGGTCGCGATGGAATGGTGGAGCCGCGGCCTAAGCCGTGGTTGTGCAGCAGAGGGCGGCCGAGACCGCCGGCCGCCGACACTTGGAATGCGGGACCAACCTGTCTTGCGGCGGCACCGGCCGGCCATCCGTGCCGGCCGTTCGGGAGGCTGGGGGTTGTAACCCTTGGGGGCGGCGGTCAACGTGGCCCCCCATGTGGGGTCGCCATTTCGAGGCAAGGGGGGCAGTGCCCCCCCTTTTTCCGCGTGCTGAACGCATGCGGGCGCCGTACCAGCGCCAACCGACCGGCCGCACTGAGCCGGAAAACGACCAATTGGGCCGGACCCAGTCCGGGTCGACCCGGTTCGGGCCGACCCAGGGGGTCTTGGGCCGGGTCGGTCCGTGCCCAAAACCCGCTAATTTTGGACATCTTCATTCAAAGGCCCATAACATGGGCTATGAACCTCCGATTGATGCACTATCAGTTATGATGTGATCCTTGGATTGAGGTGGTCGTGTCGGTATATTATACTCAAGGTTTAGAAGAACTTTGGGTATAGCCGGGTTGGTTTGAACACGAAACCAACCAGGCCCTCTGAGCGGAAACACTTATAACATCATCTCCGGACGTCCGATTGATGTTCTATTGACTTTGATGGATTACTCTTAGTGAGACGGTACTTTTGGGTTACTCCTCTCGAGGTTTGGATGTAGTTGAAGTATAGTAGGGTTGGTTTTGACTTAAAAACCAACCGGGCCCCATGGAAGAAAAATCCAATAACTCTCAGACTGGGCGTCCAATTGACGCGCCGTCTGTCGCGTTGTGTTCCTATTGTCATGTCAAAACATTGCGATACATAAAGTCTGTTATATGTGACAGTTGATGTATCGACCCTTTGGCTCATGGAACAGACTCTCCCGGAATGAGTGTGCTATGTGCGGGAACCCTTGAGCTGGCTGAGACTCCATTGACTACTGTACTGGAATCCACCGTGGGTTTGATGACGACGGCGACGACTATTCAGATCCAGTGTGGGTCAGCGCTAAGAGATCATGTGTGGGTCAATTCATACTGGTCTTATGTGGGTTAGATCCTGTATGGGTCAGCGCTCAGCGATCCTGTGTGGGTCAGTGCATATCGATCCTGTGTGGGTCAGATCCTGTGTGGGTCATAGCAGGGGTTAGTACCTATCGATCCTATGTGGGTCAGATCCTGTGTGGGTCATAGCGGAGGTTAGTACCTATCGATCCTGAGTTGGTCAGATCTTATGTGGGTCATAGCGGGGGTGAGTACATATCGATCCTGTGTGGGTCAGATCCTGTGTGGGTCATAGCGGGGGTCAGTACCTATCGATCCTGTGTGGGTCAGATCTTGTGTGGGTCATAGCGGGGGTTAGTACCTATCGATCCTGTGTGGGTCCAACAGCTTGGATGATCTAGTGGCTACATCTGATCATCTAATCTCTCTCTTCTATTGTGGAATACCTTCTTGAGCTAAGTCTTGTTTTTCAGTCAACATCTATGATGTGATTGAATTGATATCCTGTGTGGATTACGTTGTGCTTTACTATGTGGATTACGTTGTGCTTTCCTGTGTGGACTGGGTTTTACTTTAGCTCGTGAGTAGAGATGTAATTGATAACTTAGGTAAATGTATGGGCATATACCTAGGTAGATTTGGTTGATGTTCTTGATTGTTATTTTTTCTTTTGTGGTTACCCTTTGTGGATTCTAGAGGACCTTCGTGGGTCTCGGTGTCCCTACTGAGTAGTGTATACTCACCCCTGCACTGGCTATGCCCACACAACGTTGTGTTGGATGCAGACGATGGACAATGTTGATCAAGGTAGGAGCTCGTGGAGCAGGACAGTACCTGGAGGTGGACTACTGGACGTGACGGGCTCAGAGCGGGCGGCTGGAGCAGAGGAGAAGAAGAGCCTATCTGTACCCACCCTTCAGGTGGGATTCCCTGATGATGGCTCGGACTCACTACTTTACTTTTCTGATGTTGTACCCTCTTTTCAGTTGTACTTTACTTTCAGTTTGGGTTTGTTTACTGGCCCATTTACTTTTCTGAACATACTATTGTACTCAGTTTACATAGTGTTTACATCTTCTTGCTTACTCTGCGGTGTTTGTTTCTTACATAAAGGAAATGCCTTCCAATATGTCAGGAATTACATATTTGGTGCTAGTCGCCAGCCCCTGGCCTATGGAAGGTGGGTTTGGGGTAGTCACGACACGGGACCCGAGGACGATTCGTGGAAAATTGGTATTAGAGGAGTTCGGTTCTACTGCAGAACTTTGGCCTCTGATATTTCTCTGTGTAAAGCAACAGTGTTTAGGGTATTGAGTGTGGTTATCAGTACATGGAGTCCACTGTTGGTGCAGCGGCCGATGTATCCATACACCAGAACACTGACTTCTGATTTCTAACTCAGTACACAAAAACATTTATTGCATGTGTGTTTCAAAAGTTTTCATTGTGATTACATTAGGTCGGCTCACCAGGTATACTATATTGACTGTGGCACACCTATCTTTTTTCAAGATGGTCCCACAACGGTAGCCAGCAAGGGTTCCGAGATTTGTGCGAGAAGACATCCCACCATGCGACGAGGCCTCGGTGCAGGGCCCTTTTACAGACGGGGCACATGCGATACCTCTACCCGCCGAGCCACTGATGCCACCAGCCACAGCCGTTGAGAGTTAATGATGTCTTAGTGCACTGTACGAGTTTCCGTGTTAGAGACCGCTCAGGTTCTATGGGGAGACGGACCATCAGGCAGCCGAGGGTTGGCTGGAGGCTGTTGTATGAGTTTTCAGGTTTGTAGGGACACTAGCTGACCTCACGGTGATCCTTGCAGCATGTCTCCTATGCGCGGCAGTAGGTAGATAATGGAGCTTGATTCTCCAGGTACACGACGAGGCATCCCTTATTTGGATGGACTTTGTGAGCCTCTTTCGCTTGGAGTTCGTTCTAGCCACCCTCTGTGCGGTGCGCATTCAGGAGCTACTACCGCTATGGTAGGGCAGTATGACGGTAGCCCAATACTCAGTGAGGTTCACTGATCTCTCATGCTACTCTACAGACATGGTACGAGACCCATTCTTCTGGGCCTAGACCTTCGAGTAGTGACTGACGCATGAGATCAGAGCTTCGATTATCTCCCTCAGCATACCGACGCAGGAACGAGTACTGGAGAGAGCCCTTCTTGTAGAGAGCTTTCTTGTTGATCCTACTCTATCAGCGAGACATACCGCAGGGTGGCATGTAGCTGAGTCTTTTGTAGCTGGTAGTCGACAGATGTCATAGGGGTCCAGGTGGAACATGCCATCTGGGGGACAACCTTAGGACACTGGCTTAGAGGTGCGGGGAAAACAACATAGAGCCAGTCTTTCGGGGAGAAGACAATGCTATGCATGTGGTGGGTAGGGCCACTTGGCTCATGACTGCCCAACCCTCCATGCAGAGGAGCAGCAGACAGTTGAGGGACCACCCAGGCAGAGGCAGAGGTTCGACTGTGGCGGTCCGCAGGGAGCAGGCGGACAAGGCAGAGGAGCTGGCCGAGCAGTGGGTGGTGGGAGAAGCTTTGAGACTCTACCACCACCACCACCATGAGGCCCACCCTCACCATAGGGAGATGGCAGACAGAGCAGGCTCAGCTTCAGGCAGCGGAGGCCTACAACCACGGTGCACCAGAGATGATTCAAGGTACTATCTGTGTCTAAACCACCCTTGCTGCAGTACTTATAGACATAGGAGCGAGTCATTCTTTCATTGTTGCTGCCCTTGTTTGGAGCATGAAGATTCCGACAGATCCATTGGCTCGATCCTTATGGCTAGAGACTCCTACTGGAGCAGACTCGACGATTACACATTGGTGCCAGTAGTGTGAGAATACCCTAGTAGGCGAAAGCTTCAGTTGGGATCTTCTTGTAGCGGTGTTGAGGCCTTACAACGTCATCTTGGGCATGGATTAGTTATACATAGTTCATGCTCAGATCGACTGTATTAGTCGCCACATACGATGTGATCACACTGATGGGAGCAGGTTCACCTTCATCAGCGATAAGGGAGCCTTTGCAGCACAGGATGGAATCTCACAGAGGAGAGGACAGGTGATCACTCATCAGTTGGCTGGCCTCATCCTAGGAGCAGTTGACGTGCAGAGTTCGAGCTTTCCTGTTTTGGTGGATCATTATGCAGACGTTTTCCTTGACGACGTTCCAGGACTACCTCCTTGAAGAGAGGTAGACTTCTACATCGACCTGTACCCAAAGACAGCCCCGATATCTACACCAGCATATCGGATGGCTCTTATTGAGCTTCGTGAGCTACGGGTACAGTTGGAGGACTTTCAGGGCAAGGGATTCATTCGACCCAGTGTTTCACCTTGGGCTTCACCGATTTTTTTCGTCAAGAAGGCGTACGGGAGCTTGTGACTGTGTTTCGATTACCGTCGCCTGAACCAGGTGACCGTGAAGAACAAGTATCTTATTCCAAGGATTGACGACCTCTTCGATCATCTCAATGGAGCACGGTGGTTCTCGAAGATAAACCTCAGGCCATGCTATCATCAGCTCAGATTTCGAGACGAGGATGTGAAAAAGATGGCTTTCAGGTGTCGGTATGGCCACTATGAGTTCTTGGTTATGCCTTTCGGCGTAACCAATGCTCCAACAGTGTTCATGACCCTCATGAACAGGATATTTCCACCTTACCTCGATCTATTTTTCGTAGTCTTCATCGACGACATATTGATCTACTCGACAACTGAAGAGGAGCACGCCTACCACTTGCAGGTTGTACTGGACAAACTCCAAGAGGACCAGCTTTATGGTAAGATCTCGAAGTGTCAGTTCTGGATATGTGAGGTCCACTTCTTGGGGAACGCCATTTTGGAGGTGGGAGTTGCGGTGGATCCTGTGAAGATCGAGGAAGTGCTAGCTTGGGAGCCACCTAGGAGCGTGACGGAGGTGTGTAGTTTCCTAGGATTGGCTGGGTATTACAGAAGATTTGTGCCAGATTTCTCCAGTGTTTCAGAACCACTTTAAGATTTGAAAAAGAAGGGGAAACCCTTCATGTGGTCAGATAGATGTCAGCAGAGCTTTCAGAAGCTGAGACATAGATTGACCAGCGCACCAATCTTGAGGCTACCAGAGGAGGGAGTTGGGTACATAGTTTACTGCGACGCATCAGGGACCGGACTCGGGTGTGTCCTGATGTAGGAACAGGTAGTGATAACCTATGGATCATGATATTTGAGGCAGAACGAGCAGAACTATGCTACCAATGACCTAGAGTTAGTAGCAGTGGTCATCGCTCTGAAGATGTGGCGACACTATCTGATGGGAGAGCTCCTTATAATCTATTATGACCACCAGAGTCTCAGGTACATCTTCTCGCAGAAGGACCTGATCCTGAGATAGTGACGATGGCTCGAGTTCCTCCAGGACTATGACATTGAGAAGTCTATACTCCTGGGAAGGGGAACGTAGTAGCTAATTCTCTCAGCAGGTGGATGGGCATCCAGCTACTTGGAGAGGAGACGGAGCAGCTTGCCGCTTTGCAGATATCCAGCGTAGATAAAGATGGAGTAGCCTTTTTACAGTCACTCACAGTCACTCCTTCACTACTTCAGTGGGTCAGAGAGGCTCAGCGTGGGGACGTTGACTGTGAGACGCGACATGCACAGGTTTCCGCTGGGCATGCACCTGATGGATTTTCTGTAGGAGGGGAGCATGTTATCCTTTTCAAAGGATGTACCGTGGTACCAGATGCCCTACAGAAGGAGGTTCTAAGAGAGTTTCACACATAACCTTTATCGGTACATCCAGGGGTACCGATGATTTACCAGGATCTTAGATGAAAGCACTGGTGGCCAGGTATGAGGAAGGCTGTGACAGATTTCGTTTCTCGATTCCTCACCTTCCAGCATGTGAAGGCAGAGCACCAGGTTACAGCAGGCTTGGTACAGCCCATGGAGGTCCCGATGTGGAATTGGGATGGGATATCAATGGATTTTTTGACTGGAAATCCACGCACATCCAGAGGACACGACTCCATTTGGGTGATTGTCGACTGACTCACCAAGTCGGGTCACTTCTAACCCATCAGGGAGCAGGGTTCAGTGGAGATCTTAGAACGCCTCTACATTCAGGAGATCATACAGCTTCATGGTGTTCCATCATCTATCGTCTCCGATCGAGATGATCATTTTACTTCCCATCTTTGGAAGGGGTTGTAGGGGCATTTGGGATGCAGCTACGTCTGAGCACCGCCTTTCTCCCTCAGACGGATGGTCAGATGAATAGGACCATTCATACTCTTGAGGACATGCTCTGTGCATGTGTCCTCGACTTTGGTCGCATCTGGGAGGACAGCCAATCCTTTGTGCAGTTTGCATACAACAATAGCTACCACTCCACTATCGAAATGGAACCTTACGAGGCATTGTACGGCTGACCCTACAGATCACCTCTCTACTGGACTGACCCCGGGGAGTCAGCACTTGTGGGACCAGATGTGATCCAGGCCACGATAGAGAAGGTCCAGGTCATCCTGGAGCATATGAGGACATCTAAGAGCCGACAGAAGTCTTATTTATATAGGAGGCGAAGACCACTAGTGTTTGAGGATGGTGACCATGTTTTCTTACGGGTCTCACCTCGGTGTGTGTTACAACGATTTGGTCGGGGCGGCAAGCTATCTCTACGCTTCATCGGACCTTTTCAGATTCTCAGCAGGATAGGTGAGGTGTCTTACCGCCTGGCTCTACCACCTATGTTGCATAGGGTGCACAACGTCTTCCACGTATCACAGCTGTGGAGATACGTGAATGACCTGACGCATATCATCGACCATGGGGAGATGGACATTGACGATGGGGTGACTTTTGTAGAGGTCCCGATGGAGATCGAGGATAGACATGACTTGGTCCTACGTGGGTGGTCGATTCCTCTTGTGCACATCAGGTGGTAGCACGTTAACCTCCAAGAGAGCACTTGGGAGCAGAAGGCTCAGATGCGTGCTCAATACCCTCATTTGTTTCCCTAGTTTGTGATGTATCTTTACGAGGATGTAAAGACCTGAGGTGGGAGTAATGTAAAGGCCTGTAAATTTCAATGAATTTTTTTATCATAAACTCTTTGGGTTTTTATGAGTGCGAAGTTTTTGACGGCACCTGATTCTGAGGCTCGGTGTGCCCGAAATCAATTTCCGAAATTTAGATCGGGTACGTTCAGTGAACAAGCGAGCAGGTTTTTCTAACTTTTAAAACATTGCTCAGAATTGAAAACCAAGGTCACCATTAAAACCACAATGCCGGTATTTGCTTAAGAGGACCTTTTATGGAGTTTCATTTTCTCGTGAAGAGTTGTTAAAAATGTTGGTTAAGAATTAAGTGAAATAAGTTGTGTTACAATTTCTTACACTTAAGTGGTAAAACCATGTGTGGGAAATTTGTTGAGGGACCCACTAAAATCATAACTCTTGGTAGGATATTAGTGAGGTGGGGCCTACATGAACACCGACCCTTCAATTCCCCCAAACCCCTTTAGTTTTGTAACACTTCCGCTCTCCTTATAAATTTGAAGTCAACTCTCAGTTTCCTTAATAATTTTTTTGACACACAACCTATTCAATTAATTGAATGAGTTGTTTTTGAATTTTAAATTCAATGTGTTGGCATGTGAGTGAATAAAAAAAGACAAAGTTTTATTTTATTTCCGGGGTGGATTCGTTGTGAGAAATCGGGTGGTATTGAAGTTCTTCTTCTTCCTCGTTGAAGAACGCGATGAACGCACCGACTCCGATGGAGAACGAGGACGACGCTTGGGTCAGGAATCAACCGTGTGTGACGGGCGTGCTGTTCGATGAATTCTACGAACTCTTTTACCATGCCTTTGACAATGTACATTTAAATTTAGGTAGGGGTTGTTTATCTTTTGAGTTTTATTTAAACGAATCATGTTGTTAAATTAATCAGCCACCTGTTATCAAGATAAGGGGAGGAGGTCGGACCACACGAACATGGCCGAACCACCTCCCTTTCATTGTTGAATTTCTTCGTGGTTAGAATGGAGGCGAAGCAGTGAAATGGCACTATGCGGGAATGAGGAAACCACGGCCCGTGCGGACCACGGCGAACGAGCGCGGCACCGTCGCGCCGCGCCGTTGAAGCCGGAATTGGCCACAGCCGGAGTCGGGTCGCGGAAGAAGGGTCGCGGCGCCGTCACACCACACTAGTTGGATAGGTCCACGACCCCTTGGAAATGGAGGAATGGAGGAGATGCGGCCTAAGATGTGGATGTGGAGCGGAGGGCGGCCTGGACCGCCGGCCGCTGGCGCTTGGAAGGTGGGACCAACCGGTCCTGCTGTGGCACCGGCTGGCACTATGGGCCTGCAGTTCGGGAGGCCTGGGTTTGTAACCCCTGCTGACGATGGTCAATGCGGCCCCCCACGTGGGGCCACCGTTTCAAGGAAAGGGTGGTAGCTCCCCCTTATTTTTTCGTGTGCTGAGCGCACGCGGGCTCCGCGCCTGCGCTTGCTGACCGGCCGCGCCGAGCTGGACCGGCCGCGCCGGGCCAGACTGTTGAGTCGAGTCACCCGCTGGGCTAGGCCACCTACTGTACCGGGCTGCACCCAAGTGGGCCGGACCTAGACCCATGCCGGGTTTCCCGGTTCGGGCGGACCCGGGGGTCTTGGGCCGGGTCGGTCCGGGCCAAAAATCCCTATTTTTGGACAGCTTCATTCAAAGACCCATAACATGGGATAAGAACCTCCGATTGATGCACTGTCAGTTACAATGTGATCCTTGAATCAAGACAGTCATTCTGGTATATTATTCTCAAAGTTTCGGAGCACTTTGGGTATGGCCGGGTTGGTTCAAACACGAAACCAACCAGGCCCTTGGAGCGGAAACTCTTATAACTTTAGCTTCAGACGTCTGATTGATGTGTCGTCAACTTTGTTGGATTTCTATTAGTGAGACGGTCCTTTTGAAATACTTTTCTCAAGGTTTGGATGCATTTGGTGTATGTTCAGGTTGGTTTTTACATAAAAACCAATAGGGCCCCTAGGACGAAAAAGCCAATAACTCTTAGACCGAGCGTCCGATTGACGCGCCGTCTGTCACGTTGTGTTCCAATTGTCGTGTCGTAACTTTGTGGTACATAAAATCTTTTCTATATGACAGTTGATGTATCTACCCCTTGTCTCATGGAGCAGACCCTCCCTGAATGAGCGTGCTGTGTGCGGGAACCCTAGAGCTGGCTGCGACGGCATCGACTACTGTACCAGAATCCTCTGTGGGTTCGAAGATGACAACGGAGACTATTCAGATCTTGTGTGGGTCAGCGGTCAGCAATCCTGTGTCGGTCAGCGCATACCAATCCTGTGTGGGTCAGATCCTGTGTGGGTCAGCGCTCTGTCATCCTATGTGGGTCAGCACATATCAATCCTGTGTGGGCCAGATCCTGTGTGGGTCATAGCTTGGGATAGTACCTATCGATCGTGTGTGGGTCATAGTGGGGGTTAGTACCTATTGATCCTGTGTGGGTCAGATCTTGTGTGGGTCATAGCAGGGGTTAGTACCTATCGATCCTGTGTGGGTTAGATCCTGTGTCCGTCATAGCATGGTTAGTACCTATCGATCTTGTGTGGGTCATAGCGGGGGTTAGTATCTATCGATCCTGTGTGGGTCCAACAGCTTAGATGATTCAGTGGCTACCTATAATCATCTAATCTCTCTCTTCTATTGTGGCATGCCTGCGTGAGCTGAGTCTTGTTCTTCAGTTAGCATCTTTGATGTGATTGACTTGATATCCAGTTTGGATTACGTTGTGCTTTACTATGTGGATTACGTTGTGCTTTCTTGTGTGGACTAGGCTGTACTTTAGCTCGTGATCATAGCTAGATTTGATAACTTAGGTATACGTATGGGCATATACCTAAGTAGAGTTGGTTGATACTTTGTGACTGTTATCTTTCATTTGTGGTTACCCTTTGTGGGTTCTGGGAGACCTTCGGGGGTCTCGGGGTCCCTACTGAGTAGTGTATACTTACCCATGCACGGGCTATGCCCGCACTTCGTTGTGTTGGATGCAGACGACGGACATCATTGATTGAGGTAGGAGCTCATGGAGTAGGACGGTACCTGGAGGTGGACTATTGGACGTGACGGGCTCAGAGTGAATGGCTAGAGACGACGAGCAGAGGAGACTATCTATACCCACCCTTTAGGTGGGATTTCCAGAGGACGGCTCAGACTCGCTGCTTTAATTTTCTACTACTATACCCTCTATTCAGTTTTACTTTACTTTCAGTTTGGGTTTCAATACTGGCCCATTTACTTTTCTGCACTTACTATTTTAATCACTTTACTTAGTGATTACTTCTGCTTTCTTACTTTGTGGTGTTTGTTTCTTACTTAAAGGCAATGCCTTCCCATATGTCGGGAATTACGCCTTTGGTGCTAGTCTCTAGCACCCGGCCTATGGAAGGCGAGTTTGGGGTAGTCACGGCACGGGTCCTGAGGAAGGTTCGTGATAGGGCATCATAAGAATACTTAAATATTTAGGAACTATAATAAAAAAGAATAAAAATGCATGATATATCAAAATGAACAAAAATAAAGTATACCCGGTACCATTTTTTGAGGATTTATTCTTCTTTTCGGTAGTATTAACATCTGAGGAATATCACTAGAGCAACAAATCTATGTCTATTCCCTACGATGGAATACACTAGATTCTAGATCCCTCTCACTATCATAAGATACCCAAAGATATAAAATGGGAGATCATGCTTTCTTATGAGAGATGAAGGGGGATTCAAGTGGAATTATCATGTAAATAGCGTTGAAGAAAACTAATAATCACTATCACCATGGAGTTAATGAAATCAAAGGCACACACAAATGAAGAGAAACTCCTCCCCTTTTATAATTGATATCCAATACATGAAGATGCATTTGTAATAATTTTTTATATTATTACAAAATTTCCATTATATGTGCCTCATTTGTTAAATGTGTTCAATTTTTTAATGAAAAAATTTAAATCCATTCCTTATAGAAAAATATTTTCGGAGTCCACATATAGATAATACTAATACCAAGTAAATTATAGTTGAATTATTCATATGAAAACTTCCAGGAAAAAAAACAGGTTTCTCATGTATGTATTCTAAATGCATCAAATTCATGATTTTATGTGCATTCTATATATTTACATTTTCATATACTATATAAAACATATATTATTCATATTCACCTAAATATACAAACTATATAAATTTCCATGCATCATATGCATGTATGTTTAGGTCCACATATCCAATGGGCACGACATCTATAATGTAATGAAATATTTTATGCCTTATGGATATATCATTTCTTACGATATTGTGATATTTTATTACCTCCTATTGTGAAAATCATATTGTATAATTGGTTATATTGTGAGGAATTGTGAATCATTTTTTATGGTCTATATTTCACTAAAAGATTGATTCAGGCATTTGCATGCTAAATGTTACTATTTAAGAAATATTAAACAACATGCTATCATGATTATCTATGTTTCATTCGATGAAAAGTATAAGATAAAAAAGAGCACATAAATGTTAGTTTTATGGGAAAAAGTGTATGAACCATTTATAATTGAAGCCTTAATGTTATTTTTGGTTATATACACGTAAATGAAATAGAAGGAACATGCATCTCTTGATGTTGTTTAAGGAAGATGTATCCATGAGAATGGGAGTGTGTGATTCTTGCTTAATCACTACTGATTCGCCTATGCTCACTTTATTCTACATCCATTTTTAGATAAGGTTATAGAATATCATTGTTGTGATGTGGGTCCTACAAAAAATATTGGTAGATTTAGTAAAAATGTGGATATACTCTATGGAAGGAGTTTTAAAGTTACTTCTTAATGATCTTAATCAACAATGTGATCAAATATTTAAAAATAAGTGACTATCATTGGTGTAAGTTACACAATATTTTTAATGTTTTATTTATAAATGGTTTTGACTTCACAAATGGGGATCTTGGGATTTATGGTTTCAAAAGTCTTCTACTATATTGAAAAGTGTTAGTCAATCCTCAGAAATCAAATGGTGGTATAAAAAATTTCTCATCTTTCATTATTCATGTATTTATTTTTGAAATGAAGAAAATTATATATCACATTTGATTTCATTTATAACATTTTTATGAATGATATTGAAATTACATTGTGGCTCATCATATGATATTGGATATCATAAAATATGATAATGTTGGTCCATATGATATATGATATGAGAGCAAGATATTATGTGTAATAATTTAATTTTTCAATATTTTTTTTCATATAATATGGGTGATGAATCCTATGACATAGTTTTTTCAATCATACATATTCATAAAAATCATAGAATCATATCATACTTATGATATATAGAATTTCATAAGATATGAATCCAATTCCTTGGGGAATGCTTCACGGTAGAATGTAATCAAGCATAAAATAAGATAGATAATAACACATGGTGAATCTTATAATATAAATAATATTATTAAATAAGATATAACAGAAAATTACAATATTTATAATTTTAAATTATGAATTATTTTACATGGTTTATAAAATATTTATAAATGATGGAAAATCGTATTTTGGGACATTTTTCTAATTTTTGAGTTGTTTATAAATAAATTAATTAAAAAGGTTTGTAATTAGTTATTAATTTTAAATGAAAATTTTAACAAATAAATATTCCATAACCTAATATTTTAATATTAAATATGTTTTTAAAGTATATTGACTGATTTATAAGTTAAATATATGTTTTTTATAAGGAAGTTGTGAGAGCGATTTTTTAAATTTTTTATAAATTAAAAAATATGATAAAATATTAAAAGATTTAATATTTTAATAATGAAATGTCCATAATTTTTTAATTTATGATCTTAAATTGAAATTTTCTTATATTATAAATTATTTAAACCGTATCAAGAATTTGTTTGGATAATTGATATGATAATGTATTGAATAATATTAAATATGTGATTTCATGATTATATAAATTTTTTATATAATAGAATAGGAAAATAAAATATTTATATTTCATTTAATATCAAGTATTTAAAATAAAATTCCATGTAAAAGGAATATATGAGTGAGTTCAAAATATATATAAAAATAAATGTATATATTTATTTAATTATAGAAATTTTGTAATGTATTTCTATTTTATAGTGTTTATAATTACTTTTTATTATGAATTGTTCATAAATTGTTTATCTCAGGTTAAAATATATGAATTATTCATTTATTTTATCTATTATAATATTTATTATTCATGGATGTAATTTTTATATTATGAATATATGTATTCTTTAATTTAATGTGTTTAAACTAATTCATTAAATTTTCATTACTCAATTTAAGGAATTACATGGTAGGTTTAATTTTTGATTTAGTTTTCAATGGATTTAATTGTATTATGATATAGAATTTAAATGGATAGTTTATACATATTATGTGGTAGAATTGTGATATAAATTGGGAATCTCTTGAGTAATGTAACCTTAGATAGGAGAAATTGAGTTTGGAATTCTGACTAGCTTGGAGGGTTATAACATGTCAAGAAAAGTGGAGGTTGTTTATCTTTTTCTATAAGCATATAGTTGTGGGAATTGTTTGTTTTATATGATTATAAAACGTTCCCTGAAATGGCTTCATATACCTTATACATGAGATGATTTATGATATGTATGAATATAGTTGGATTTTACTTTCACATAGTATCACAAGATATGAAATGTTTAAAGAGTTACACATAAAAATGGTTTGAACATATTATTTTTGTTTAAAGAATCTAAATAAAAAATAAATCATTAGAATCATTCATACATGTAAAATAATAAGATAATATGATGACATTAAATAACCATTAAATAACATTAAGATCCAGATTCCTTATAAAGAAAACGTTTTCCACGACCTCAATCATCTAACTTGGATGGTTCTTCCAAAATAAAGGTGATCCTGGATTTTATTGTATAAAATAATCAATTAATGATGTTACCATAAGAGTTAGGTGACTTGTTTTATTTATTATCATTAGGTTACACATTGATGGGAAACCCAAAGAGTTAGAATATCAAAAAAATAGTGATGAGTTTACCCATTTGATGGATTGGGATGAGAGTTTCTCATTCGACTTTCTAATATTCATATATGATATTATTGGAATAAGTTCCTACATAAATTACTCATATATTTAGTTTCATTCCAATTTTGGGTCATTTGTTAGTGAAATATATATATTTTTTCAGTAATAGATATAGTGGACTTTAAAAGGGTTCAACATTTTAGTGGGAATAATTTTAATAAATGTACTTATTATATTAATGTAAAACATTATAGTCATCTATTAAAAGTTTTTATTGTCAATAAATTACATCATAAACATTGAATAATAATATTAGATCAAACCTATATAAATAAGAAAAAAAATGTAAGAAATTTCGTAAAATTGTGCAAGGATTGTTCTTAAGAAGGACATAAAAATTCTATGTGTTAGAGAAAACCCTTAACAAAGTAATAAAATATTGAAAATTTTCAACACAAAAATATATATTCTTATGAGAATCATATAATTATTCACATATGGTTTCACTACTGAGAAAAAAGTTTTTATAATAATGTTTTTTAAAATTGGTTAAATAGATATGCTATTATAAGAGATGTTGTAAATAGAGTTTTTAGATCATTATTTTTAATATAAATAAATGAATACTTTTATGTTGGTTATAAAATAAACTATCAATGAATATTTAGATTAGTATAGAATATAAATTGATATTCAAATTAGATATTAAAAATAATGAATTTAAAAACCTATTTTTTAGGTTAGTTATACAATAACCAATATGAATGATCACTTTTGTTTAATTTTTCATGTTGGTTATAAAATAACAAACCAAAAAAAATATATTTAAAAAAAATTAAATATATGACACCTTAGTATATATGGAGTAGAGAAAACCATAAAAATATAACTATAAAATTATATCAAAAATATAGTTTCATAACAAAATTTTGAATCTTACCATTATTAAAATTAGTAAATATTTTCAATTTGAAATTAAAACATCAAAATATCAAATAAAAATAAACTAAAACCCAATATATTTTATGCAATAATTTTTATATTCCCATTTCAAGTGATGAAGCACTTTCCAAATATAACGGAGCAGGTCATTAAGAAGCTACAAATTATTCCATTTCTCCTCACTGATAATGAAATTTATTTTTTTGTACTTATAGTCATAATGTAGAAATTATAACTAAAATTTAATCTTTATTCCCACATATTTGGTATTTTCATTCATATTTATTTATTTTTATCTATAAATTAATCCATTCCCTTTTTTAAAATTATATATATGAAAAAATTTAATGTCATTATAATATATAAGTTTTCAAGTAGTAAAACATAAGAGTTCAATACTTTGTTAAAAATTTCTCACACATCACCATGTATAGTGAATAACTATAATGTTTTATTCCATTTGAGAGAAAAAAACACTCACAAAATCATATGAACACTAATATAAAATAAAAATATTGTTAATTTTTATTTCGAAAATATAAATAACACATCAAAAAATATATGTTTTATACAATTGATGATAAGGAATCATTAAGCTCTAGATTACATTGATTTTACATAATTAAGAAATATATATGGTTCCTTTTATATCATTCCTTGTCATAATTGTCAGTGAAATAAATTCGGGGTTTTCAAATTCATATTCTGATGCCATACTATACTGAATACAATTTTTATAAGGACACTTAATACAAAAAATTATTATTTTTCATTGAATTAAATTAATCTAATGAAATATGATAATTTAATTACATGAAAAAGACTTTAATCACATTGATTCCGAATAAAAATATTCCTACAATCATCTAGATAAATCACTTTAAAATCATCATAGAATGACACCGAAAAATGTTATCATAGATTCTAAGCTCATAAAATTCCAACAATAATGATGAATATGGTGATAATATATATTGTCCAGAAAAAAAGGTTTCTAAAGTCATAACTACTGTTACTTTTCTTATAAACATTTTTTTAACATTAATTATTCATGTAATATATATATATATATATATATAATTGTTAAAATAAATTTAACTCAATATGAAATAATGAATGTAATCCTTATATACAATGGTAGTAATTTTTTGGAATGGTCCAGATGGCCAAATAAAAAAACAATAATGTCTAATACATTGTGCAATTATAGGGACCTCATCCATAGGAAATGGTACAATTTCAGGTCAACCTAAAATATCTTGTACCATCACCATATGTCAATCTATATCTATCTGTTGATTATATACAATATCCATAATATGAAATATTATTCCCTATACAGTAATATGATAATGGGGTTTCTCAACAAATAACTCATAGTATATGAGATTTTATGGTGTATGAGGTGTGTTATTCTCATATACATGAAGAGGTGAATGAGTTGGATATGTATAAAATGGTAGAGGAATGAGATATGTATCCTGAAACAATATTTTCATGTCTTGAAACATCGACCATACTAAATCCTTAATCCTCTCCTCCATCGCCTCACCTATATCATGAAATTTACATTCTAAAGATAGTATTTTTCGTTTATATACTTCTTCCTTTAAGGATTCTCCAAATTGACCAAAAACTTTTTTGACTGAATAAACATCCTTTTACCCGCATATGCAACTCTAGTGTTAATGATTTCCCAATATAGTTGTTAAAATATTTTTCCTACCCTCTGGTATGTAGGTCAAATGTGGGCTCTTCTCCTCATGGTATTCTTGAATAGAATATTTAATAAAATCTTTAGTGAATCCAAAAGTATAAAGTGTTATAATGACATAAAAATATAAATAACATAAATAAATCCTTACTCTCTATTATATTGATCAAAACTTATGTAAGATATGTTATTTTTCATCTCACATAAACCCTTTTCCATTTTTTCATTTATAGTTGCGGGAAGAGGGTTAACCTTTCTGGATCATGAAGTCTAATCTCTCATTTTTTTATTTTTATTCACCATCATTTATTCTTCAAAAAACGTATATCTTCAATAAGAGAAATTACACAGGTATGCATTTTTTGATTGGATCTTCTAATGAGATTTCCTCAATTGATTTTAATTAAGGGAAAATAAATCCTTAATATGAACATTTTATATGAAAAAACATCCAAAATATGATAGTGCACTAACCATAAATGATTCTTATCATCTATTTTAAATGAACCAATTCTATTACTCTTTATCTAGAAAAAGATATATATCACATAAATTTTAGTTTTACCATTCCCCAAAATTGAAATGAGAAGTTATACTTCATTTAAATTCCCTCTATGTTCTATTATCTGAAGATAAATAATTATTCCCACGTAATCATGTTTGGTATATATTATTTCATCTAATAAGAAGGGAACAAAAAAAATTAGTAAAACATATCAAGATAAGTAAAAAAATAATAAACTAGATTTTGAAAATTATATCCCATAAATGAGATATGGTCTCTTTTTCGAAACATCTCTAATACCAAATAAAAATGTTAATTTTTGTCTGATATTTCATTGAAAAAAAAGAATATATTATATTTAATTTGTACCTCTTGTATTAATATTATCATCAAACATTATATTTATCATATGTTCTTGGAGAAAAAAACTAAAATTTTAGTAAATATTTTTTCCACATTAACCAACCCTGGAAGCCTTCTTGGATTTTTTGGAAGTAAATGTATCTTATGAAAAAAGATGTGGAGGATCCTTAGCTGATGTATGTGTATAATCCACTCCAAAAGATCTTGGTGATTTAATTGTTTATTCAGAAATTATCCTATAAACCAAATTAACAATTAATAAAAAAAATATGAAAACCCAACAGTTACATATAAAATTAAATAAAAATTTAAAATGATCCAATAAAAACAAAACTACGTTAAACATGTTTTTTATTCAATTTGGTATATTATTTTACTAAAAAGATAAATATTTTGAAAAAATTAATGAGATATGAAATAATATAAATAGATGGAATCAAAAAATAAGTCAAATTTTTTGAAAATATAACAGTTACGCATAAATTTATATTATATTTTCAAAATGATACAAATATAATTGTAAAATAAAAGAACACTCTTTTTCATATTCATTAGAGTGGTTAATAATAATTTTCTAAAAAATACTAAAAAATAATGAAATATAATATGATATCGATAGAAGAAAATATAAGTAAAAAATTACACAGATGCCAAAATTACAAATAATGTTGAATAATTAGAAATTCATTCCAAATACCTAAAATAATCTAAAATATCATGATTTTCTAAAAATGTATATTTTTCTTAAAAAAAATTAAATCTAATATATCTAATTTGTTTTGGAAATTTTGGAAGGTAAAATAGAATGAAATATATATTACATATTATATCAAAATGTTACGAAAGTATTGGATTCCGATATTCCATCTTTTTTATCAGTCCATATAGAACAAACCAAGTCTATAATGTGGCCATCAATATTCTTTTTATAATATTTCCTTGTCAGTAGGTATATCACATAAATCATCACCATCATCGAGTTTAACATCCCCAAAATTCTGTTTTTTCTTACAAAATTATATATTATTTAACATTTAATGGATAAATAACATGGAAATTTCGTTTCACAAGTGTTTTCATAGTAAAAGGATCCATTTAGTATTCAAATCTATTCAGGTTTACTTGTCTCACTCCAAATTTCTCTGGGTTTGACAACATTGTTACTAATAACCGATTTACAGGTAAAAAATAGAACTCTAAAATTAAAATAAAAAACCTCCCATATTAATTCATTTGAACTATAATATTAACTTGATACAAATATTTAGATTTTTTTACACTAAAAAAATGTGTTTCTTCTGGGAACACAAGTATACTAATTTTATGTACTAAAATTTGGATGACATGATCATTGAAATAAAATTTGTCACCATTATTTTAAAATGTGGACCATTATTTCAAATTTAAACTTGGGTCACTCTCAAACTATATCAATGTTTTTTGATTCATCTGATCTACCATGAACAGTATCGTCAAACCATTAGAAAAAATTTATGCTCTTTGAATATCTACAAATATTTCTATGTTTGATAACATTGTTTTAGCACATTAATATTCAATTTAATATATGGTTGACCACCATTTATGTTATTGAAGATATAAAAATTTTCTTTCATTAATTTTTCACCTACTAATCATTTTACTTTCAATATGTGGGTACTCATCCTCCCGTTACTAACTCATTCATGCTGATATATATATGAAAACTTATGTGTTCTACTGTAGACAATTAGTTTTTATAGAACCATGTAACCTCTTAAAAAATAGGCTAATAAAAAATAATGGAAAATGGTTTATTATAATTATTAACATATATTTCTTCAAGATTATCATTTAAAATTCAAAATGTTAGATCCAATGTAAATATACAGAAATAAAAATATTTTTTTCTATACAAAATTAACCATTAAATTCACAATCATATAAAAAATAATGGTGTAATTTACATTTCAATTTGAAAAATTTTAGAATCTTATTTACACTAAAAAAATAAATGAATTCAGAAAAATCACTTTATTAAAAATGGAATTAATAAAAATACCACAATTTTCATAATCATTTTATAAATTGTTTGTAGTATTCTACATAATGAATCTTGTATGATTTGTTCTATCATGACATGAAAATGATGATATTTTATTCCAGTTGTCTTCAAATATTTTAGGGAATTTTTTTACATCTAAAGAATAACCCCATGGAACATTTATTCAATGTTGGCACTAGAAAAAAACATATTTTCACCACCATGGATAATGTATTACAATCTAGAGGGAGGTATGTTATTCTTTATTTATGAGTCAGGGATAAATCCAAAGGTATTCTCATTGATATTAAGTCTAATTTTACATTCAACCAATCTTTCACCTTTCATTTAATATCACATAATGTCCCAATCAATGAGACATAGATATTCTTCTCAAAATTTATTATAAATATTTTATATTTGAGATAATGATATCGCTAATATGGAAGATTAAAAAATATTTTTTTATTCAATATATTTTTATCACTTCATGATTTTTGTGCTTTCTTGAATGTGACAACAATTTATTTCACCTTCTCAAAATACTGATCAGTTGAAAATTTTATAGGAGAAATATAAAATTTATATGAATCATTGAATGTATTTTTTAATCTTCAAGAAGTGTGATCCATATAAAAAAATATTTTTTAACCCATGTATACTATTTTTTCTAATTTTTTTCTTGATAATCTGAAGTACCTTCATTACAAATTAAATAAGATTTAGGACCCATAACACAATATCTACAAAAATTTACATATTTTATGTAATTAATAGTGAACATAATCTTTTCATGAAATTGAAAATATTCCATTTTATAATAGTAAAAACATTGATACCTTCCCCCCATAAAAGTTTAAATACATCAATTAATGGTAACAAGAAAACGTAAATATAATTTCAAGGAAATTTTGTTCTATAAATCATTAAAATCAACATGATATATATTTATTCATACCAAATTTATTATATATTTTATAAATTATCAATTAAACATTACATGAACTATGTTTTCTAAAAAATATTTTATATGGATTCATTCCATCAATACACAGTCCAAGTCTGAGATTTATAACTTGATTTTTGATTGTTTGAAACTATTGGTCAATATTTTTCTACTTTGGAAAATTTTATAGATGCTGAAATTTTCTATAAAATATTCACTTGTCTACATGTTATAATATCCTTTTTGTGTCATTTTTATTTTAAAATAAATTTTATAAATGATTATTTATAATAAGTTATCAAATTTCTTTATCAGGAGACTTGGTATTGGCTAAATGAACTTGAGAATTTACTTTCAACTTATACTGTAATGTCCCTTATTTTGAACACCTTGACATAACATTATATTTCTCCCTATATAGTACACATGAATTCAGGTAATTATATATATTATTATATCCAAAACCATTCAACCATGATATTTTTTTTCATTATAATGTGAATGTTGTGGATCAATGTCTTTACGAATTATTTCTTTTAATTATTGTAACAAATATGTAAAACTCTTCTCACTTGATCTATTTTTTTCTTTCATGTTAATCAATCTTGACACCATTAATAAAATATTAAATATTCTAAAACATGTATAAATGGTTTTACAAAATCTCCATATGAGATCTCAAACATTAGTTCTTTCTCAGTTTCCTCCTTGTTAATATCATGAATCATTTCTCCAATTTGATCAGACATATAAACTTCAAAATATTCATCACTAAATGATTTTGAATTTTTCTGTATTTCAATATGTGAAATCCATGGATGATTAATCTAAATAGAATCATGAAAAATTAAAATATATTTTATTTATGTGCTTATAATCTTTTTCATATTTAATCATTTCAAGTGTGAATAAAAAATAAATCATCATTTCGAAAATGATTTTTTGGAAAATTTAAAAAAAGCATCAACTCTTTCATATTTGTCACATGTTATCCATACAATAATTTAAATATGGATCATTATCAACTATTACTAATTTCACTTACATAATATTAGTAATTTGATTTGATATTTAATTTTTAATTTATATTTATAAATAAAAAATAGATAAATAAATAGAAAATATTTACTAAATAATTAAAAATCAAAAAATGTCATAAATAAAAAAATTTAAACAAAACAATGATATAATGGTAAGACTCTCAAAATAAACATTAAAAGGTTGAAAAATAATAAAAAAATATTTTTTATTTTTTTTATTTTTCATTTTTGGGATTATATATCAATTATTTTTAATATATTTATAAATATCATATTATAAAAAAGAAAATGATTTTTGATTGTTAATTTTTTTTACTACCATATTTAATGCACATCTGCACACAAGTTTTAGAATAAAAATATAGTAATTAATAAATAATTTTCTATGTATTATAAAATATTTTAAAAAAATATAAAAAATAGGTGAGAGATAGTTTCATTCACTAAGTGAAATATTTTTACAATGTTTCATATAGAAACATAATACTATAAAAAAAATTCAATGATAGTGCCATGAAAATTATTTTATCTATATCTAAAAAACATATTTATAATGTTTTAACATGATTCATATAACAATTTTTTAAATTTAGGGCTCCATGAATAATATTTTCTTCACATTATAATGTTTTATAAAAAAACATTATTCCATATAACATTTGAAACATCATGAAATATGATTAAAACATTATAAAATTATTAGTAAAATATACCTTAACTATTGTGACAAATCTAATTTGTGGACGGAATAAAATATCATGGAATACAAAAATTAGAGAGAGTAAATAATGAAAAAAAATATAGTGGTAGAGACTCATGTCGATGAAGGGGATAACAGGTTGGTGATGTCAATGATGACAACAACTTTGATGAAGATCGAGGTTGTTGAAGGTTAGGAATAATGATAGATAATGAGGGTTGTAGGTTTTGAGGAAGAGGTGTCTGGGTTCGTATTAGTGAAGATTTGAAGAGATTCTGACAAAAGATGAATTTTAGTTTCAACCTATTATGTTATAATTTTTTTTTTACATTGGTTATTTTATAAGTTATGTAAAAAATTGAAATTTTATATCATAAATAGGATTACCGACTTAAAAAATGCACCGTGTTAAATAAATATTTGAAAAGTATTTCTAAATGGTTTACATTATAACTGATTTAAAAAAATTATTATATTGGTTATAATATAACTAATATAAGAAATCATTATTTGTACATTGGTTATAGAATAACTGATGTAGAAATGTTTGAATAATAATATTCTACCTCAATTAATAATAACTAGTATAATAATCCCCAATATTAATAAATTTTTATACTAGTAATAGAAAGTAATTAAATGAAATATAACCGAATGAAATTTGGTCTATACTGGCATACTCAAAGTTATTGAGTGTACCAATGACTAAGTGATACTTTAAGTATTCCTTAACTCACAATATTCACATTTTATTCATTTTGGATTTATTATTGGAAATTTTTAGGTAATGTGAAAGAGTTTAAGAATTTTATACCCTATTATCTAAAATTATTAAGGATATAGGATAATGAAATGTGAATTTGAGGTGTGAGTGATATATAATCAGTACTAAAAGTTAGATGTTTAATCCATAATGATAATAGTGGTTTAGTTTAATTGTTTTCCTTTATCATTAAAATATAAAGGTGATGTTTGAACGGAAGGGAAATGTTTCAGTAGTATAAAATTGATTGATATATTTGAAGGGGGATTGAAGAAATCCATAGAGAGTCTTTTTTAGGTATCTGTGTTATAGAAAGTAATTTTTTATTTTAAAAATTATATGATATCCAATTTATACTTTACAGATTTTTAAAACATACAAGATTTCAAGATCAATGAAATGATTGATGAATCGTCATCTTTTTTTCAAGTGATAATTTAAATGATAGTTAAATCATTGTACTGAATATATATGAATATTTTAGATCTATACAAAGAATTTTTTTTCATCTAAAATTAACTTAAATGATTACGTATTATTTTTGTAAACACAAAGTCTTTATGAATAATATGATATGATGGTTTCAATGCACATGGTATTCGATTCTTTAAACTCTATAACATGAATAAGATTAATTTAAGGATAAAATATATATGTCAATAATAAAATATTTTATCAATGATTTATTTAAAATATGATGGGTGTCATCCTACCACCCTTCGATGGAATATTTTAAATAGTAATTTTTTTGGAATAATGATCTAAACACATAAAATATCAAACATGATATGTATAAAATATTTTATTTATAAAATATTATCACTAAAAGAAAATAAATGTTATTTAATAACACAGTGGTGTTTGTGTGTATTAGCATCGTATTCTAACGATAATATTGTTTTTAAGAGGATAGTGGTAGTATTGTTTAACATAGAAACGATCAAGCTGTAATAAATAAAATAATACACCATTTAGATTTAATGTGAATTACAATTGATATCTTAAATGGAGTTTAGGGTCTGATGGTAAATATAAATATTTATATTTATATTTAGTTACCAAAAAAATGAAGGCCACTTTATATCCAATTGATAGTTTCTAATGTATTGCTAAATAAAAATATAAAGAGTTACATTTAGTTACCAAAACATATCTCAATGAAAATTTTTATTGGAAGATGTTCCAAGAAACTTGATGATGATGGACATTGAAATAGTTCAATTTAGTAAATTAGTGTTATTAACATGATAATATTTAATTTTTTAAAGTAAAGAAGTATTATACATGTTTAAGGAGTTGAAAAATGGGAATATGATTCATACATCTCACTATTATTAAAACAATGTTTTCTTCATAGATGTTACTCAATAAAATAGTTTAGTCAGAGTGTTTTATCAAATTATCATACAAATAGGTGGAAGGTATTGCATTGAGATATATTGAGTTTTAAAAAACATTAAAAGGTCTGTGAACATAAGGATTATTTTGTGTTTATCATAGGGTATATGATTATATGTTTGCTTATATATTGTTTTAATAGTTTGGTTAAAAGATTTGAATATATATCCTATTATATATAAGGATTACACCACTTTATAATTATTTCACATTTATTTTTCATATATTTCTTGAGTAGTAATGATAATTTTTCTCTCAATGTATGACATGGATTTATCCCTAACAAATTTTTATCATGAAGTAGTTTATGTAGTGGTTACATGTTAATTTTACTATGAGTATGATTTCAAATTGTGGTACAAAATTTTATCATGAGGAATAAAAAAAGTATCATGTGTTCCATGTATCCCCATGTATACCACATAGAGTGTAATAGACTATTAATTTTGAATAAAAGGTGTGTATGTTCCATATTTTTATTTACCTTATATCTAATCTTGTATAGATATGTAGAATGGGAACCTATATTCTTGGTACCTTACATGAAAATTCCCTGAGGGTTACATTAACAAGGGGTGGTTGGGTATGTTGTTGATCATGTCAATATTTGAATATTAACAAAGAAGAGATTTTTCCCATCATTTGATGATTATGAAATTGAGGACCTAAATTGATATAGTCTAATGATGTGTATTGTTATACAGAGATATGGCATGCGATGTGCGTATCTATTGGATTTGGGGAAAATGATGTGATTATCCATAAGTGTGAATGATATGTGATAAAATCACCAACCCAATTAGTCTATACAGTGAAAAATAAGATAATAGGAGTAGCTATATGGTATTTAAGTACTCTGTGTCACATTATTACTTGTTTTATTTCACAAAGGGAAAATTTCAAAATGAATTTGGGTATATGTTATGACCGGTGGCCATAGGTATACAGATACTTCTTTTTGATGGTGATCATGCCAAATCCCATTATGGAATGATTAGTACTAATTATATGGATGAAGCTACACATTTATTGAATCTATTAATTTGGGAATTCATATTTCATTTCCATGATAAAAATAGCCAATGGGATAACACTTTTTCGTATATTAAATAAGGATACATTTTACAAAACTCAAAGATATACTCTAACAGTGTTGTAGATTTTATCCAAAAGGTGTTTTTTTTAGACATTAAAAAAATAATATATATGGTGTGATTCATAGTGAATTTAATGATACCTTTGAAATGTATTTCTATAAGATATCCAAAAGGATCATTAGATATGGTTTCATATGTTATTGTATATGATATAATCTAAGGCGAATTGGAAAAAATTATATAATGATTCTGTTTAAGTGCGATATTGATGGATATATAAAATTAAATAATTATATATTTTATATATTTTGGATCATATAGAATGAGAATATGTGGGATGTTAAATGGTTAGACATCCATAAAATAAAGTCATTTTCATTACTTATGGGTACATTATTTGTTAGGATATAATGATATCATTTTGTCTCAGCTTGTGCTAATAGTATTATAAGATCTTTTATAATATAATGAATAATAAATTATATTACATGATCAATATTGTACTATATTATCCACTAACATTCTCAAATACTAAATATAAACTTTAAGAACTCTCTTTTCAATGGGTTGAGAACTCCAAAAGGATTTTGAATTTTCTATTTAGTGGATGGGTTTAATTTTGATCAGAAATTATGAATGGAATTATGAGGGTTAGGACCACTCAACGAACCTAAATTAGACATTTGAAGAAGTTCATAAGGAGGTCTCATGAGTCATACGAGGGTCTGGGCCTCATATTTCATGTTTTCGAAGTAGTTTCCTTTTGTGCATAGTTAAAAAAATTAATACTAACCATAAAACATAACCATGTAGACAAAAATACATAGGCACATGGTTTTTGAAACCATGTGACATAACCTAGAATATATAGTGACCATTTTTAGTGAACTTTATACATACCATAGAATTGGTTCATGTTTTGGGTAATCGTGTTAGATAACCATGCATTGTCGTTAGTTTTAGGCAGAGGGGTTCACAAAATGGTTCACATTTTGGATATCGGTGTAGCTAAACCATGTTTCCTATTAAAAATGTGAAATAATACCACACTCCCCTCTCCTCAAGTTTAATACAGTAAGCTCTTCTTTCATTCCATTTTTTCACTTCCTTGACCAGGAGAATTTTACATAACCTCTCCACTTCAATCCCCATCTGGTTGGGTGTTCTAAATATGTTTGATTAGATATACATTATGTTTCATTGACTATATTGGCCTATGTTGTCCTCATATTCTCCCCATTCTAATTTTTATCCTCATAGGCTAGGTTTCATTAGATATTCCACCAGAGCATGGTGTAATATAATGATTCCCATTGTTCTTTTTTTCTAACTTTGATGTGGGAATCATGATATGTCATATATATCCAATCATTCAATGATTTATCTACGTATGTCCTTGTTAGGAATTTTCCTAAATTTTTAATAAAAAGTAAATTAAATTTACTAATAATTGGTGGTTGATTATAGGGAATTTCACTCGAGGTAGGGTTGAGGATGTGAGACAGACCCATAAGGTTCCATTGGAGGTGGATAATGTTTGAGGTCATTATATGGTATGTTTTTTAAAATATGTTTACTTTTAATTATTTCATTTAATTAATTATATCTGTTATAATTAATTTTTCTATCTTATTAGCATGATTTAGGATATAGGTTGGTCACACGGATAGAATTGGGCATGGATAGATCGTGATGGGCCATGAAATAACTTTTGACCCATGGAGATTAATAATAATTCTTCAATTAAATCTTGGGAGGTTCATGTACACATCCTATGGATTATGCATTTGATTATATGTATTGTGTCATGTGTCCCCACCATATGGTGATTGACCTTTGTAACAAATAAATTTTTAACTAAATACTTTAATTTATAAATTTATAAATTTATAATTAGTTATATTATTGTCATAATTAAATGAAATCACCTCATGAAGATTGTACAAGGTTTCCAGGAACATTTTAGGCCCTCACACACCAATTGATTATCCTAAACCCCTACAGTTAAAGGCTGGAATAATTAAATTATGACACCTTGAGTTATTATACTCCATGAGAACTGATTATACTAGGTGGGTAGAACCTAGTAAATGGGAGACCAGTTGGGTGAGTGTGCCAACCTCGAGAGACCTTTTGAACTAAGAATACTATTGTGTCATCTATTGATTTTTATCAATATGTAATGACCTATTTTTTTGGTGAGGATTTGTTGTCTTGATGATTTTTTCATGGGAAGAGGTATCCCCCATGCATGGACTCTTGATTTTAGAAATGGACTGAGACCTAAGACCAATGTGAGGGTGCCTCTTTAAGGTTGTGAATGAGGAGACCCTAGTGGGTGCCCTGATGACTAAATATCTCTAGGTGGGGATAAATGGATTTGGTAGAGATAGTTCTAGGAATCACATTATAATAGTACCAATGATGTGAAAGGATGGACTATGGATAGAGGTGAGGAGGTTTGACATTCAACCAAATCCTGCATTTATTTATGCTTAACTTTTTTATTCTTTATGTATCTAGAGATTCCCATACAAGATTCCTATGAATCATCCCAAAAGAATGATGAGATGTGATGATATTTGTGAGGATTCCTAGAGTTTATTCTTAACATCTAACAGTTGATCCATTAATAATTTCATAGTATTCTAGGATTTGAACATGGGTTATAAGGATGCCTAGTATATTTAGGCCCTCTTTGGTAAATACTCTTTGGAGTTCTCTTGTATGGTTTTAAATAATGAACATGCATAAGAGTGGTCTTGTATTAGGATTGGAGATTACTTATGGTGGTTTTGGTTTTTAATTAAAAATACCACATAAGGGAGATCATTGATTCAACTATTTTGGATTCCATGTTTTAGAGATTGGATGTTTAGAGTGGTCTGTCACATGTGATCTTAGGAGGGGTCATTCAGCGGCGGCTCATATCCTATGATCTTCTTGGGTCCTTTTATCTTATAAATCATAGATATTCTATTATATTTGGGTGATCATGGATATATGTTTTGGATGATTATGGGGGAAAATTCACAGATGATAAAACTACCATGATGGATGTATGTTATACTTGGGTATCGTGCCTAAATTAGAAAGCTCCCATAGGGGGGTATGTGATACTCGAGACTGATTTCCAAATGATAAAAATCCCATATGGGAGGTACGTAATTCTTGGGTCTTTATCCCATAATAGATAACTTCTATAGGGGATGTTTGTGATATCTTTGGGAATATTCTCATGATGAAAAACTCTTATAATGAGAGGTATGAGATTCTCTTGTGGAAAACTCACCTGATAAGTGGTTGTGAGGTTATGGTCATAACGACCACCAAGACATACTAAGAGACATTCTGACATTGGCATGAAGAAGGTATTATGGTTATTTTAATTTTTTCCCTTGTTTTTTATTTTTTTGATCATATCATTTGCACATATCACTACATATAATTGTTGAAACAGAACCATGATGGGGGAACCCTACAAATTTTTTACTCATACCCTAATTGGGCTTCCACTGCACTTGGGTACCTTAGTAGCTCTCACATCGTTATTTTATGTACACATTTTTCAATGTCATTAGATATTATGATTCTTTAGGATATCTCTGATGATTTCAAGAGATCAATATTATTTGAGGATTGGTTTAGTCATAGAGCTAGTGACTTTTTTGTTCATATATTTAATGTTTTTTGTGTAACTATCTTAGTGGGTGGTATGATTTATATTCCATAAGTTAGTATTTAATTTTTTTCAAGATAATTTAATTAATTTTCTCTATATACTCTAATATGTTTGAATTTTTTATCATTTTTTATTTCACTCTCTGATACGTGGGGTATAGCCACCACACAATACCTCCTTAGACCCATACTGCTAGTTGGCATCAACTAAAATTCAAGGAGGTGCTTCTGAGGTCACATAGTGAACTAGTCTGGTTGTTGTACATAGAGTGTGTTAGGATAGCATAATATAAAGTGTTATAATTGAATTTTTTTACTGTATTAGTTTTTTGGGTGTCGGTATAAATTATGCATAGTGATGTGTTGGGGATTATGATTGAATCCACTTAGGAATGTCATCAAAACCTTCTTAAATGGATGTATTAGTTACTAGGGCATGATATTTATGTTCATGTATTGTACTGTTATAGCTGTTGAGATTTTAAACTAATGTTACACACATTCAATTTGAGATTTATCATTTGTGACCTATTATTTTTTGGGACTTGGACCATTATAGAGACCAGTTAATGGATATTGGATCTTGTCCTACAGAGGCAAGAGGCATCCCATGAATCATGTAAAGTATATAATATCCACATGATATAGGCTGACTAGTGTGACTACTTTCACTGGAGATTATGGATCAGCTTAATAATGTTCCAGAAAATAGTCGTATGATTTTTCCCATATATATAATTATTGGAATTCAAATCATTTGGTCTAACTTTTATATAGGGTTTATTGAACTGATATAAATTATAAATATGATGGAAGTGATAGTGGTATAGTCCCCTCATTAAGGGGAGAGTAGAGACATGAAGAGCTTAGTGAAGGGATTCAAGTCCTTAGAGATGAAATGATGGGGGTGAAATTGGAATAGGATTAGTTATTTATTGTGATAGTAAAAACGAATATAGTGTTTTCCTATATATCATTCAATGGAACTCTACATAACAATTCCAATAATTGTGATCAACTGAATATAGATAATCTAGGATTGTGTTGTTTTATGTGCACATATAACCCTGAAAAGTGAGATGTGATCCTATAGAGTTAGTATTCTATGGGGATTCTTCGTTAGAGTTGGTTCCCTTTTGCTCGGATAGGCTTGCATGTGAGTTTTCATATGATCTTTAGACTAGTTTAGTGAGTTATATCTTGCGAGTTATGACCATTCATGATAAAATGTTTCTAGAACTATAAGAAAGACCCTAGTGACCCTTGATATTTGACTTCATCCTCAGGTAGTAAGTTACTGGTGTGATCAAGGGATACCCATAATAGGGTATGATCTAGGTTTATGAATGATTTGAGGTAGGAAGCACAAATTAGTGCATTAATATATTGGATCATTGTATAGAGGAGAAATAAAATAACTCATATAGTCAAGGGGATTACATATATTACTTAGGGAATGTGAGTTAACTGTCAATGTTTTGAACAATATATAGAGAATTGTGGGATCATGGTAAAACGATTGAGGTTTTAGGGTGCCAAAGGAGGATAAGAAGTCATGGGATAAAAATGGCACTAGTAAATTGTCTCTTTTTTGTAGGGGAGTTCAAATATCTCTCTAGTCTTGACATGTTTTAAATTTCACTGATCATGGTTTAAAATTTGGGTATTGAAACTTGATTTTATTATTTGGTTATCATTGAGTACGTTTTCATATTTTTGAATGGTCATAGGGGAAGTGAGTGACCATTATAATAAGTGATTATTGTTATTGGGTTGGGATATTACCAATGGAATTTTATTGGTTTTTTTGTGGGACTTGTTGCCGAAAAACCTAATCATTATAGATTTGTAAGAGAAATGATTTTAATTGTTGAACCAGTTTTTTAATTCTTGAGAATAAATTTAAGATAATCAATATATTGGTGAATGCATCATCGTCCATTGGAGGGTGACATTCCACTAGTGAAGAAAATCTTGTTATATATCTTGTTTGGATTTCCCCAGGGATAAGAATTGGAAATGACATGGGTATCATGTTGATGATCAAGTATGAGTGAGTTTTTCATGCTGTTCAGGTGTAGATCCAGATATTGAATGATAATGTCCCTCAAAGGGTGGGAAGTGTGACATTGGTCAAGGTTAATACAAATGTCATATTGAGGGGTTTTTGGAGAATGAGACAGCTTATTAGATGGACTCTTTGGAATTAGAACCCTAATAATAAAATTGATTTGAGATGATTTGGATCCTATTGAGAATTATAGGGATGAGTTTAGATGTGTTCTTTGCTAGAGATGGTGATTTGAATTTGGAATAAGATGGTTATTGAGGTAACCCAAACATTGTTGGGTTAATGTTTCAAATTTTCTCATAGTAAATGATAATGGAGGAAATGTACGAGGATGGTTCACCCAAGTAACATCATTGTAAAGATTTATTAAGCATGCTTGGATGGTCACAAGTTTCAATGTCATTAAAGGCATCATGATCAGGTACATGGTATCCAATCGGTACATAGAGCTGAAAATTATCAAGAAGGGACTTCAAGAGGATATTTGACAGGTATATTTCATGTGATCATATATAGTCAATCTATAACCTAAATGAATGTGTCATGAGGATTCATAAAATATTTTAATATAGGATATTTTGATGGTGGGAATTTCATAGCATAGAATCAGCTATTATTGACCTAGAATCTATGGTCAGGATAATTATGGGATGAATGATTTGTTGGAAAATGAAATGGTCTTTTCTGGAGGTTCATGGGTTCCTAAGAGTTCAATTATATATATATATATATTAATGTATTCATTCATTATAATATGGTTTTATGGGTTTAGTTCCATGAATTGGAGGTTTCACATTGGATTCATGTTTGTCCTTTTGAGACAAAATGCAACCCTTTCAATTGAAATATATAAAAATAGGTAAATATTTGTGTATGGGTGATCATTTGGGATTTTCATGGATAATAAGTGTTTTTTTGAAAGATTGTAAGAACATATGTCCATAGAGGTTTAAAATTCATGAAGTAATTTGAATTTTTTATTCTATACATAGGTCAAATTTTGATTGGAGATTGAAAATACAATTACAGGGGTTAGTACCCCTCATAATACCCAATTTGGACTTGGGATAATGTTATTATGGAGTTCCTAAGAGTAAATCATGCTTTTAGGGATCATGTTTTGGGTTTTTAGCATTGTAGTCTAGTGCCCATGGTTAGTGTTAAGTATGCACCCTAACCACGAGGCCTAAAATACATAGGTGCATGGTTTATGAAACAATGTTGTTTGTCTAGGAAGACCATTGTAGTTTTATAGTGATGTGAAGACATGTCACAAAGTTTTTGAATGATCTATGTAATAGTGAATCGTAATAGTGAAAAGAAGAAGGTTTTGGGGAAGGAAGATAACATGTTTTGCGCATGGTATGGCCAACCGTGTGGAGAATTAAAAATAGAAAAGGTCCATTTTATTTACCTAGATTTAATTAGATAATACCCCCTTTATTTCCTTATTTCCCCCATAAGTTTCTAGGATGGTTTTCCCCTTCCTCTCCACTTTTAACACCATCAGAGGGGTGTTATAAAGTGGTTTTATCACTGATTCAAGGTGTTTCTTCAACATTGTTGGTCTCTAATTTCTTCTTATTTTATCTACTATAATTTTTGTCTTATAAATATAGTGTTTTTGATGATTTAACATCATCTTGGGGGGATTTCTTGATTCTCATGTGGATTTCATTCATCCTTGGATGATGGTATCTGAAGATGCCATATGCACCCAATCATTTGGTGATTCATCATGGTAAGTCACCTTTAATAATGTCATTTTATTATTATCCAAAATTAAATTTTACTATCAAATTATTTGGAATTATTTTTGAGTATTTCTCTTAGGATATTTCTGGGGATGTGAGATGGAAATTTTGGGTCCTTTTAGAGGTGGTTATAGTAGAGGGTGGTGATGTGGTGAGTTTTCACTAAATATGGATAGTTTTAATTAATTAATTTGATTAATTATATTGGATATAATGAATTTTTTTAAATTATTAGTGTGTTTTAGGATCCCATTTAGTGACCTAAGATAGGATTGGGAACATACATATCATGATAGGCCTTATCAGAGATACCGAACATTAGATAATAGTAGGAAAGATTTAGTTAAATGTAGGTGGTTTCATGTACAAATCCTAGGGTTTATGAATTTGATTATATATTTTTTGTTGTGGCCTTTACATATAAAGGTTATCAACCATTTTCATAAAATAATTTCAAATTAAATAAATAAAATTTTAAATTCATAATTAATTAGATTATTATTCTAATTAAATGATATAATATTGTGTGGACTGCACAAGGTATCAATTGTTATTGTAGGTCCTCAAACACTGGTTTATTTATGTTTCTGATGAAGGTTGAAGGCTTTGATAATTAAATAATTTCAATTAGATAAATTACACACCTTCAAAAATGATTATCTTAGGTAGACAGGCCCATGTCTATTGGATATGAGTTGGGTGATTATATTGTCCTTGTGAGACCCAATGAACTTGGATGGGTCCTGTGTGACCTATTTAATTACACAATGTGTGACATCCAATGTATTTAGTGGGGTCATGTTTTCATGACGATGGGGTCGAGGGATGAGGTATCCTATAACCATGTAATATTTACCTAATACCTATACTATGTTTTACAATCCATTTTATGTTTCCTCTATTATAATGTGACCCTGGGGACCCCAGTGGGTGCCCCAATGAGTTACCATCCTTGTTTGATAGTAAATGTATTTGTTATAGAAGGTATTGGGTTCCAACTTTGAACCAATACAAAATATGTGTTCTAATAGGTTTAGGAATTAATCTAACACTATCTTGTATTTATGCTCCACTTTCTTATTCTTGATGGAACATTAGTTTCCCCGTCATATTTCATAAAACACCACCAATGGTCCTAAAGAGACGTGGTTGTATTGTTGATTATTCCCATAGGATCTTCCAAGGATCCAACTTTTGATCCATGAAAGAATACCTACTACACCATAATTCATCCTCGGGTCCCTTGGATGCCTAGTATACCTATTTCGTATTTAATAGACCCTCATATGAGAAGTATTGTAATGTTTTAAATTATGGATTCTGATAGGGGTGGTCATATATTATATATGGAGATTTCATGGGAGTCATAGTTTATGAATGAGAAGACCCTCACTGAGTGATATGTGTTTCTAATGGATGGGTTTCCATGTTTTGGATCTAGGATATTTGGAGTGGGTCATCATGTGTTATCCCAGTGGGGGTTTTCAGGTGGGGCTTATGGTCTGTGATCTATCGAGGCTATGCAATATATTTAGTGGTGGATGGTCTTGTATGCAATGGTGAGATAGGGTATGGGTTTGGGATACATATGGGTAGTATCCATGATGAGAAATTTCCCATAAGGGAGGTTCATGGTACTTGTGTCTTATTCACGGATGAGAAAACATGAATATGAGAGGCACAAGATTCTTTTGGCTTAATCACGTATAATAAAACTATAAGACCCCATCCTTAAACCTTACTTAATCTTGAGTTATTACAAGATTACACATTGAGGATCTTTTCAGGTTTAGAGTTTTGTAGAATTAGATCATGAAGCTTGCATTACATTCCACATTTAAACAAAGTGGTTACATAAAAGACAATATTCATTCTTCCCATCAACGAAAACATATTTAAAATAAAACATGGATTCCTTCTTGACACATCCTTGACACTATCATCACATCATGTACCTTTCCCTTGACCTATGAAAAACATTTCAAAAACTTGGGATGAGCATAAAAAGATCAGTAAGGGTTATAAAAATATGGAAAGGAAACATGAGTTCATATATACATAAGAATGAAATCATACCTTTCCCATAAAACATAGGCACTTTAACATACCTCATCAAATCATGAATAAATCATAGAAGTCATAAGACATAAAAGTAACTTGAGACATTCATAACATTCTTACGTAGGGAGTAACCCTCTTGGTTACGTTTGGAATACCCATCATAGTATATTCCCTAAATCTCTTCGGAGAAACCTTAACGTTTCACTCCTTCGCGTTACCCAATGCATTGGAGAGCTATATCGGGCTCACCCACCCTTATTTTATCACGAAACCACCCATTTTCATAACAATTCCCAAGAACCTTAACATAATCATATCACATAAAACAAGCATAAAGGAAACATAACATTCCCACCTTTCAGTCACAAGATATCAATACAACACATCGATATAAAAACATTATGAAAACCATTTTCAATACCAAGATAAAATAAAAGTAAAACATGGTATTTATTTTTCTTTTAAAAAGAAGGTATGGCTTGTAGAGGAAGCCGAAACTCAAATAATGGTCACAGAGGCGGAGAAGTCGTTGTCGCCGCATACGTACGAAAAAAACATTCCCTTTTGTCGTTTTGTAAAACGCTTCGTATAAAAAAGATTACTTTTGGATAAATGTAAAATTCAAAGGGGTTTATACACCATATAAAAGAAATTTGTGTATAAAATAAAATATGCCTCAATGAAAGGAGATTGAGACGAATTCCCATACAAAGATGGTATCCTTGGATTACGGATAAATCAATTACATAATTATGTGTGATAAACTAATACACCAAATATAAGTGGATATTAAGTGTAAAACAAACAGAGGTTATTCACACATATTCATAGAACGACATATTCAAGGAGTACAAGATTATCCAAAAGAATCAAAATTGGGTTAAGAAGTTCCCTTGCAATAATTAGACAGCCTAACGACGTCACTTCAAAATTCAGAAAAAAAGTTGATGAGAGATAAAAGGGTATCTCATCACTTGGACATAAAATTTACATCAATAAGGATATAGAAGAACATATCCCAAAATAATATTATGTGAATTAAAAGACATAACAAAATAAGTCTTTTAAAAAGAGGAGGGTGAAAGGTTCCCTTACCGACATGGGTATCTTTCGAAACATACGCCCCGTGAAAGAAGGACAATACATCATTGATGTAAATACTCATAAATGAAAGAATATTACACAATGAGTAAAATAATGGTCAGTACATACACCACTCAAATGAAATTGTGGAAAATGTAGCATAAATCTCACAGGAATAAAAGTGAGATGAAAAATCCCTTACGAAAACTCGGCAGCCTAACGGCGCCACATAAAACATACAAAAATGGATTGATGAGATCAAATAGGGTATCTCATCATATTAACTTAAATTTTATAGAAAGAGGAATATAAAATAACATCCCCCAACATAACAAAGAGGATCTTAAAAGAAGTGACATAAAGGAGAGTACTTAAAAAGAAAGAGAGAGGTTAGATCTCTTACGAAAATTCGGCAGCCTAACGGCGCCACTCAAAACTTCCAAAATGGATTGATGAGAGAGAATAGGGTCTCTCATCACATGAACATAAAAATTACAGTAAGATTAATATAAAATAGCATCCCAATAACAAGAAACATGAGCTCTAAATGGAATGTCATAAAAGAGTGTACTTAAAAAGAAAGAGTGGAGTAGGATCCCTTACCTCAAGTCCAACTTCTCTTGTTCGTTTCTTTATATTCCTAAATAATAAACATTGGTCAATTAATAATTTCCTAAGTACCTCATTTATAGATTATTATTCAGTTCATATCACATATTATAATGTTATAATAATTGTTTAATAATGTTTATAGCATCCCAGCCTTTTCTTACATTACTATTACATCATTTTAAAGATAAACAACACAATAGTATTACACATGGAGGATCCAGAGGTTTAGTTTCTTGGGAAAACTAGGACCATACATAACAAATACGACATCAACCATAAACATTTATTTAATTTCTTCTTCGCTTGCTTCTTAGTGGCACTTGTCTTCTCCTTAGTGCATGTAGCCACCTGAGGATATACATCAAAAGGGGTGAGCTAAAAGCCCAGTAAGAGGATAGATAAGAACAATACATCATTGGGTGAGCATAATCATGACATAGGCATAAGATCTTGAACATGAGAGGATCATAAACAATAAACTTGAAATGTGGAAAAGCATAAAAATGAAACATCATGTCTTAGTGGTTAACTACCACACATACTTGTGAACAAAGCTAGAATCATGTTCACACATCATTTCACATTTACTCATGAGATTCATCACTTTACCCAATGCATTAGAGCGCTATATAATTCTGGGTGCACCCGTCACATTTAAACATTCATATTGCGCTATATAATTCCGGGCGCACCCGTCACATCATAACATTATCATTATAATGCTTGACACATAGAACACATATCAAACATGTACATAAATAACCCATGGAAAGGAATGGGTTTCATCTCATAATAACACATTCATAATCTTTCAGTTCCCAAAAGAAAGAGGGAACAACATACTTGATATAAGAACCATCAACGTTGAATGAGAGGTAAAAGGTGAGATCTTGAAAGAAGAGTTCTTTTGGAAAAACTTTTGATAGACATAAATACCTTTTACAAACATGTATATCCCAGAAAAGTAAAGGAAAATATTAACAAAATACCTTTGAGGAGTAACCTTATCAAAAATGGAGTGAAAGAGGGAGAACCTGAAGGAAGAAAATTGGGTTCAAGATTTCCTCTTACCTTGTACTCGAATGCCTCCTTCTCTTTAATGTCCTGTATAATGACATTATATTCATTAATTAGAAATTCCATAACCGTTTATACATTAATAGGGTTCATTCTGGTTTCATTATTTCATATTATGTTCCTTTGGATGGCTTATAGAGTTTAAAAACATTGATCGGGGATGTTCGTTTTTATGGTTTTCTTGAGCGGCCCACTTGTATTTTAAATTGATGTTTGGGTAGATCATGGGTAAACATGCAGAACTAATATTACAAGTAATTAATGATATTAAAGAAGCTTGAATGATTTTATAATGAGTTATATTAGATCCATGTGGCCTAATCATTAGATAAGAATTAAATGAAGATTATTTGGGCTAATTTGAGCGGTTTTTGGATCACAACCAACTCATTTTAACTTTTCACTTAGTAGTATGGCCATAGGTTATTTCCAGAACTTAAAATAGAACATAATACATATAAAATATTCTATTTCAACCATAAAAATGGTTTCATGACCAGATTTGAAGGTAGAAATGGAAGAAGAGAATATGTCATTTTTGAAGGTGATAAATTTTCACCACATGAACAACGTTCTCTTTAATAAAATAAAAGGAAGAGGGAAAGGGTGTGGGGTGATATAATATAGCATTAGAATAATACGATTACATTATATTTATAATAATTGAGTAAAAAAACAATTTTTATGAAGATAGGTAGGGAGAGATCAAGAAAGGAACTTGAACTTGAAAGGAAATTGAAGGAGAAGAGGGAGGGAAATTGCCTTTAGAATCCTCCTCTTAAGAACCTCCTTAAGGGCCTATGCTTGGTCTTTTGATGATACCAGGAGCTCTTGGACGTGGGGAAGGGTCTAGGAGATATGATTGGGCAGACCTTAGACAATTCTTGAAGCTTGAGAGGTGTGGTTTGGCAAGAGGAGGGGGAGGGCTTATTTATACATGAGGAGGGAGGTGTTTTTGGCATAAAATATTAAATAAAATAATATATCATAAGTTAGACTTGTAATAGTAGTTTTTTTGACATCCTAAATCATATATTAATATAATAAAATTCTTTTTAGGCTTTAACTCTTCTTTATAATCCGAATTCATTACTTTATTAAATGGAAAGTGAAAGAAAGAGAAAAAGACACTTTAAGAAATCACCTTTTTGACTTTAGGCTTTGGAAAGTTCTTTTTATGTTTGAGAATTTAATTTATTGTATTTCAAGGAAAAATTTATGAAATTTAATATGTTTTGGCTGAAACTAAAGTTCTAGAATGTTTATGTCATCATTACATCATTAATGATGCAATTTAGTGTACACTGATTATGCGAAAAACTGTATTTTTTACTATTCACCCGAAAATTGAAGTATTTCAGAATAAACCCAAAAATTTACCCCTACCATTTTTTGACATGTAGAATCCAAAAATTATGTCTATTTTTCAAAAATAATTTTCTAAATATTATTAATTTAATATTTAACTAAAATCATAATTTACTTAAAAAAACAGTTTTTATGATTAAAACTGATTTTGTAGTTCTTTCATAAATTACGTAGGGTCTTATAAAATTGTATAAAAACTATTAGACATTGATTAACTACATTATTAATACATTTCAGGGAAATAAATATTCTTTTAAATTAATTAATTAATTAAAATTAATTATTTTGACTTTATAAAATACCAAAAACGTTTACTAAGGTCAAATTATCACTTTCTATGATGTCTAAATATTATTTTATTATTCATAGGTAATGTTACTCTTATTTACTATAAGGGTCATATTACTATTAATAAAGGTAGGTTACTATTCACCAAAAATTATTTTTGTTTCATTAGACTCCAAAAACTATCTTGAACACAACCATGTATGTCGGATTTTTAAAATTCCAAATATAGGAGTGACAATATTATGTTTACAGGTAACTTATCACTTAGTAGTTCATTATTTTGTGTTTTTATGACATAGATATAAGAAGGGAATTTTCCATTGAAAAACTTTGGGTCGTTACATTCTTCCCCCCTTAAGAAATTTCGCCCCCGAAATTTCACTTTACACAAACAGGTGAGGGTTCTTCTCCTTCATTACCTCTCCTGGTTCCCACCATTTTCTAAAATAGAAAAGGATAGAACAAAACATATGTAAAAAAGTCATGAATAACTTATTCATTTAAAAAATTATTCCAAAAACATAACATATGGGATCCCTAGGTAAATATTCTTGTGTATGTGTTTGTACTTATTCTTATGCTAGAGGTTTTCTCTAGGGTTTACTAATCCTAATTCCAAAATTTACTAAACCTTTCCTCTGATACCAACTATAGCGACCCAGCCTTCTCTTACATTACTATTAAATCATTTTAAAGATAAACAACACAATAGTATTACACATGGAGGATCCAGAGGTTTAGTGTCTTGGGAAAACTAGGACCATACATAACAAATACAACATCAACCATAAACATTTATTTAATTTCTTCTTCGCTAGCTTCTTAGTGGCACTTGTCCTCTCCTTAGTACATGTAGCCACCTGAGGATATACATCAAAAGGGGTGAGCTAAAATCACAGTAAGAGGATAGATAATAACAATACATCATTGGGAGAGCATAATCATGACATAGGAAGAAGATCTTGAACATGAGAGGGGCATAAACAATAAACTTGAAATGTGGCAAAGCATAAAAATGAAACATCATGTCTTAGTGGTTAACTACCACACATACTTGTGAACAAAGCTAGAATCATGTTCACACATCATTTCACATTTACTCATGATATTTATCACTTTACCCAATGCATTAGAGAGCTATATAATTCCGAGCACACCCGTCACATTTAAACATTCATATTGCGCTATATAATTCTGTGCGCACCCGTCACATCATAACATTATCATTATCATGCTTTCCACATATAAAACATATCAAACATGTACATAAATAACCCATGGAAAGGAATGGGTTTCATCTCATAATAACACATTCATAATCTTTGGGATCCCAAAAGAATGAGGGAACAACATACTTGATATAAGAACCATCAACCTTGAATGAGAGGTAAAAGGTGAGATCTTGAAAGAAGAGTTCTTTTGGAAAACATTTTGATGGACATAAAAACCAGTTAAAAACATGTATATCCCAGAAAAGTAAATTAAAATAGGAACAAAATACCTTTGAGGAGTAAGCATATAAAAAATGGAGTGAAAGAGGGAGAACCCGAAGGAAGAAAATTGGGTTCGAGATTTCCTCATACCTTGTACTCGAATGCCTCCTTCTCTTTAATGTCCTGTATAATGAAATTATATTCATTAATTAGAAATTACAGAACCTTTTATACATTAATAGGGTTCATTATGGTTTCATTATTTCATATTATGTTCCTTTGTATGACTTATAGAGTTTAAAAACATTGATCGGGGATGTTCGTTTTTATGGTTTTCTTGAGCGGTCCACTTGTATTCTTAAATTGATGTTTGGGTAGATCATGGGTAAACTTCCAGAACTGATATGAAATGTAATTAATGATATTAAAGAAGCTTTAATGATTTTATAATGAGTTATATTATATCCATGTGGCCGAATCATTAGATAATAATTAAATGAAGATTATTTGGGCTAATTTGATCGGTTTTTGGATCACAACCAACTCATTTTAACTTTTCACTTAGTAGTATGGACATAGGTTATTTCAAGAAAATAAAATAGAACATAATACATATAACATATTCTGGTTAAACCATAAAAATTGTTTCATGACCATATTTGAAGGTAGAAATGGAAGAAGAGAATATGTCGTTTTTGAAGGTGATAAATTATCACCACATGAACAACGTTCTCTTTAATAAAATAAAAGGAAGAGGGAAAGGGTGTGGGGTGATATAATATACCATTAGAATCATAAGATTACAGTATATGTATAATAATGTAGTTACAAAACAATTTTGATGAAGATAGGTAGGGAGAGATCAAGAGAGGAACTTGAACTTGAAAGGAAATTAAAGGAGAAGAGGGAGGGAAATTGCCTTTAGAATCCTCCTCTTAAGAACCTCCTTAAGGGCCTATGCTTGGTCTTTTGATGATACCAGGAGCTCTCGGACGTGGGGAAGGGGATATGAGAGATGATTGGGTAGAGATTAGACACTGAATGAATCTTGAGAGGTGTGGTTTGGGAAGAGGAGGGGGAGGGATTATTTATACATGAGGAGGGAGGTGTTTTTGGCATAAAATATTAAATAAAACAATATATCATAAGTTAGACTTGTAATAGTAGTTTTTTTGACATACTAAATCATATATTAATATAATAAAATTAGTTTTAGGCTTTAATTCTTCTTTATAATCCGAATTCATTACTTTATTAAAAGGAAAGTGAAAGAAAGAGAAAAAGACACTTTAAGAAATCACCTTTTTGACTTTAGGCTTTGGAAAGTTATTTTTAGGTTTGAGAATTGAATTTATTGTATTTCAAGGAACCATTTATGAAATTTAATATGTTTTGGCCGAAACTAAAGTTCTAGAATGTTTATGTCATCATTACATCATTAATGATGCAATTTAGTGTACACCGATTATGCGAAAAACTGTATTTTTTACTATTCACCCGAAAATTGAAGTATTTCAGAATAAACCCAAATATTTACCCCTCCCATTTTTTGACGTGTAGAATCCAAAAATTATTTCCATTTTTCAAAAATAATTTTATAAATATTATTAATTTAATGTTTAACTAAAATCATAATTTACTTAAAAAAACAGTTTTTATGATTAAAACTGATTTGGTAGTTCTTTCATAAATTACGTAGGGTATTATAAAATTATCTAAAAACTATTAGACATTTATTCAGTACATTATGAATAAATTTCATGGAAATAAATATTCTTTTAAATTAATTAATCAATTATAATTAATTATTTTGACTTTATAAAAAACAAAAAACGTTTACTATGGTCAAATTATCACTTTCTATGATGTCTAAATATTATTTTATTATTCATAGGTAATGTAACTCTTATTTACTATATGGTTCATATTACTATTCATAAGGGTAGGTTACTATTCATAAGGGTTGGTTACTATTCACCAAAAAATATTTTTGTTTCATTAGACTCCTAAAACCATCTTGAACACAACCGTGTATGTCGAATTTTTAAAATTCCAAACATAGGGGTGACAAAATTATGTTTAAAGGTCACTTATCACTTAGTAGTTCATTATTTTGTGTTTTTATGACATAGATATAAGAAGGGAATTTTCCATTGAAAAACTTTTGGTCGTTACAATGTTAGTTCATATAAGACGTTTTTGCCGATGTTTGGTACGTGAGTCAAAAATGAACTTGTTTGAAAAAAGATTTCCCATGTAGTTATAAGTAAATAATTTCCAGAATAGTATTAATGATTATAATATCATATATATCCAGTAAATATTCATTTCATACTATTCCATATCATTTGGAGATAGAAAACGAAAAGCACCGTTCATGGAGACGGTAGGCCGTACGTACGCATGAACGCTACTTTCATTTTTTGTCATATTAATGGAATTAAAACAAAATGAGAGAGATATATATATGTTATAATTCCAGAATTATATCCATAATTTTGATGTAATATATTAAATATATATCCATTATATATATGTACTTATAATATTACATTACATTTTGAGATAAGAAATGAAATGTACCATTCATGGAGACAGTAAGCCGTACGTACGCATGGACGCTACTTCCATTTCTATTTCATATTTAATGGAATTAAAACATAATGATACATAATAGTATTTTAATTCCAGTATGGTATCATATATAATATTATTAAATATATCCTTTATACGTACCACATATGGTATTAACGAATCAATTCACTTTGAGGGGGCGGTAGTCCGCACTTCCTTAAATGAAGATATCGCGTTTACCCATAATGGAAACCATAAAGGTATGGCCAAAATGAAAAATACAGAAGCTTAAGGAAAACATAAACATATTATATATCACATATAAATATAGTGTCATCTTAAAGTCCACCTTTTACGGTGTTAAAATATTGTTGAACAATCATCGTTTCGGGAGGCTGAAATTCGCCATCCACAGAAACAGTATGTTCTTTAACCATTAGATGTAGGTGTGTGAATGTTTAGCTCGAATCCTTCTTATAAAAAAATCCTAGTATATTTATGATACTATAGTTGTTACAAAATAAATGAATAATAAGAGTTTAGGGGGTTGGAGAAGCAAAATAAAACAAAAGGACTCAAGTGAAGACATTACCTTAAAATTGGGTAACTCCCTTTGGTTTAAGCTCAAAGGCTTCCTTTGGAAGACTTCTGCCCAAAGGGAGGCTTCAAGGAGTAAGATAGGGAAGTGTAGAGACAAAATGGGTAGGGGTTGGCCGAGCCAAAGGCTTTGGGAGTGTGGGTAAGGAGGTAGGGGTGGGGGCCTTTTATAAGAGGAGAGGAGGGGCACTCTTGTAAAGTTACAAAATGTTACTTTATTTTCAAAAGAGTTTCGGATTTTAAAGGTCCCACATTGATGTATTTCTAGGATAAGGTGATAAGGTTTCTAAATCCACTCATCCAATAGGTTTTGGACATGTGTAGGTCTTAGATATTACATTATCTTCCATTTTATTTAAATCATTACATAATGAGGTCATCGTTGCATCATCATGATGTCATAAATAATTTAATTTATTTAATGTTTAAAAATTATAAAAAAACTACTATGATATAGGAAATATTTTTATCTTTCCAATAAATATTTATAGTCAAAAATATGATTTTTATAACCCCATGTAAAAATTGTTTTAGTAAAACATTTCATGTTTGTCTCATTTTTACTTTAACTTTAAATAAAAAGATATTAATGTCATTTTCCAACCAAAGTGGCTTCATGGGGTCCCCAAGTTGACCCATGGGTTGTATTGTTCGGACAGGAAACATCCAATGAGGTTAGGACATGTTTCATGTTCATTTCATATTATTAAAACATTATTTTTACCTTAAACTACACTAATTACCTCTAATCGCGATTAAAAACTTAATAAGTTACTATTCACCAAAAAATTATTTTTATCCCATTCAACCACATTTTACTTCTTAATGAAAACCATGTATGTCGGATTTTTGAAATTGAAAACACAAAGATGGAAAAATTTCATTTAAACGGAAAAATTAGTTTTTATAAGTACCTCTTAGTGGTTTCACTATTAATCAAAAATTGAAGTTTTTCAGAAAAATCCCAAAAAGTCACCCTAAGCTATATTTGATATTCCGTATTCAAAAATGAAGTCTATTTTACAAAATTGAAAACATATAAGTCACATTAATTAATTAAATAATTAATTCCCACTGTCAGAGCAAATAGCGTGTTTTTATGAAACAATAAGTATCAAAAGATTGACACAAGTTTAAGTCTGATTTTAAAGTGAAATTAATTCCAAAGACCACTATTGGATTTAATGGTAAAAATATATTCTAATTCCAATTTAAAACCAATTCAAAATACAATCTAATCATATAAATAAATTAGATTAAAAAGAGGTTTTGAATTAAAATACAACATTTTACACTATTCATTAAAAAAATGAACTTTATCGGAAAGATTTCAAAAATTTACACAAAGTAAATTTTGATGTCCTGATTCTTAAGAAGGGTTTTATTTGGTCCAATAGAATGTATAATAGTGAACAAAACTATATTTAATGATGGTTCGCCATCAAAAGGCGATAAGTGAACCTTTAGTGGAAACTAGGGCATATACTCCTAAAATTGAATTCTTTCCGTATTTTAAGCCTTTATATTTTATTGGATAAATGTGAAAACATTAAAAAACATATATAATCATATTTTAGTTATTTATATCCATTCCCACAAATACAACGGCTACATGTTAACTACCATTTAAAATAATATTATTTTATTATTAGAGTGCAACGTAAGATTCTCAAGAAACTCGTTGTTGCGTGTTGGGTACGCCATCGAGCATAGCGTCCCCTTTAAAGTCATATTAATATTTTATTCAAAAATATGGATAAATATAAAAATGTCATATTATTTATTTATCTGGGGTGTTACATCCTTCCCCCCTTTTGGGAATTGCGCCCTCACAATTTTAAAATTGGGCTCAAAAACTTCATTGAAAATCCCACATCGAAACAAGAGTCGATAAAACAATCCCTTTAAAATAAAGACAGATAAGTACAGAGGTCACCCGAGTTAACCCATACTAGGTTTCCATGTAAGAAAACATGGACATGGAGGAGAAAACATATGGTCATGTTCTGATGGAGAGTGATAGAAAACATGTTTAGGAGAAAGTTAACAATAATAAAATCACAAACTTGTGATGGGTTAAACGGTGTTGGGTTCCCCAGTAGGAAAAGTTAATAGAAAACATTTTTGTTTTAAGTTACTTTTTATTGAGGAATTTATTTTTGAGCTTAACTAAAACATAAGGAAACATAATCACTTATCATGATGACTTTCAACTTTTACTAGATTCCTTAATCAAACTCATATTTTTTCCAAAAGACGAGTATTTAGGAAGACTTGTTCGCATTAAGAGTACTATAAACAACTTCTTAGAGGGGCACCTAATCCACAAAAAAAGAGCTATACAATTCCCATGTCTTAAAACCTTAACCAAAACTAAAACCAAAAAGGTTACTACAATATCAGATAATCCAGAAAAGGATAACCCTTTAAAAATAAAATCTATGCTTAATCTCCAAAATTTTTCCAACAAAACCCAAAGTTCAATGAGGAAAATCCGGTAAACAATTTGTCCATAAAATTATTCAAAGTAAACCAATATAATATTGAAACCCAAATATTTGAAGTATTTAGTCACATAGTCTTCCAAGTTAAATCGTAACATTTATCTCCAAAACACATCAGTTGCTCCTAAAGTCTCGTATTGAAAAGTAATTAACCTAATCACATATCCTCCATGATAGGTTAATAATTTTCATAAATAACCCAAAATCAACTTACTCTTAATTCATAAAATCATATAACTAAAAATAATCAGTCATACTAACTAGGGACTTCACGTAGTCCAGTGGTAGGCGATAAATACCAGTCGCACTTTGGTTATGGGTTTGATTCCCGCAGCTTTGTCTGACGCGACAGGTAGTCACACGGTCTGTGTGTTGTCCTTTTTCCAAAACTATATAATTATTAAATCATTCCCCAAAAAGAGATAAAATCATCAAAAAAGATCATAAAATATTTTAACCTCAAGTTTATCTCATGCCTTTCATTTTCCAGCATATCATATAATAACCCATAATTACCTCAAAAGTAAGGATCATATAAACTCTAATGGTTACCTTTATAATTATTACCTGACCTTCCACATGGATTGGTCATCTCGTACATGATGCATTAAAGATCATACCAAGGTTCAAGTGGTTGATCATGACTCCTTGATAGTTGGTTTAGAACAACCACAAGTTTCCTCATTGAATCCCACATTTTATCTAGTATCTTAATCATAGAACCACCACAGTTTCCTTCAAACTTGTTGTCTCTTTGGTGCCTGCTAGATCCATCCATTCACTAAAAACAGAAATGTCAGTGTGAGTATATCAACAAAACCATCATGTACTAATGATTAAGGTAAACACTAAGATACACTTACTCATTCACTTTATCTAAAACTAGGACTCTTTCTGAAATCCTAAACATTATGGTAATGCCACTTATGCCTAAAGAATTCCCTAAACTCTAAAGTTATCTAAACCGACCTCTGATACCAACTATAAGGCCCCAGCCTTAAACCTTACTTAATCTTGAGTTTTTACAAGATTACACATTGAGGATCTTTCCAGGTTTAGAGTTTTAGAGAATTAGAGCATGAAACTTGCATTACATTCCACATTTAAACAAAGTGGTTACATAAAAGACAGTATTCAATCTTCCCATCAACAGAAACATATTTAAAATAAAACATGGATTCTTTCTTGACACATCCTTGACACTATCATCACATCATGTACCTTTCCCTTGACCTGTGAAAAACATTTCAAAAACTTGGGATGAGCATAAAAAGCTCAGTAAGGGTTATAAAAATATGGAAAGGAAACATGAGTTCATATATACATAAGAATGAAATCATACTTTACCCATAAAACATAGGCACTTTAACATACCTCATCAAATCATGAATAAATCATAAAAGTCATAAGACATAAAAGTAACTTGAGGTATTCATAACATTCTTACGTAGGGAGTATCCCTCTTGGTTACGTTTGGAATACCCATCACAGTATATTCCCTAAATCTCTTCGGAGAAACCTTAACGTTTCACTCCTTCGCGTTACCCAATTCATTGGAGAGCCATATCGGGCTCACCCACCCTTAGTTTATCACGTAACCACCCGTTTTCATAACAATGCCCAAGAACCTTAACATAATCGTATCACATAAAACATGGATAAAGGAAACATAACATTCCCACCTTTCAATCACAAGATATCAATACAACACATTGATATAAAAACATTATGAAAACCATTTTCAATACCAAGATAAAAGAAATGTAAAACATGGTATTTATTTTTCTTTTAAAAAGAAGGTATGGCTTGTAGAGGAAGCCGAAACTCAAATAATGGTCACGGCGGCGGAGAAGTCGTTGTCGCCGCATACGTACGACAAAAACATTCCCTTTTGTCGTTTTGTAAAACACTTCGTATAAAAAAGATTCCTTTTGGATAAATGTAAAAGTCAAAGTGGTTTAAACACCGTATAAAAGAAATTTGTGTATAAAATAAAATATGCCTCAATTAAAGGAGATTGAGACGAAGTCCTATACAAAGATGGTATCCTTGGATTAAGGATAAAACAATTACATGATTATGTGTGACAAACTAGTACACCAAATATAAGTGGATATTATGTGTAACACAAATAGAGGTTATTCACTCATATTCATAGAACGACATATTCAAGGAGTACAAGCTTATCCCAATGAATCGAAATTGGGTTAAGAAGTTCCCTAGGAATAATTACACAGCCTAACAGCGTCACTTCAAAATTCAGAAAAAGAGTTGATGAGAGATAAAAAGGGTATCTCATCACTTGGAAATAAAATTTAAATAAATAAGGATATAGAAGAACATATCCCAAAATAATATTATGTGAATTAAAAGACATAACAAAATAAGTCTTTTAAAAATAGGAGGGTGAAAGGTTCCCTTACCGACATGGGTATCTTTCGAAACATACGCCCCGTGAAAGAAGGAGAATACATCATTGATGTAAATACTCATAAATGAATGAATATTACACAATAGTAAAATAATGGTCAGTAAATACACTACTGAAAGGAAATTGTGGCAAATGTAGCATAAATCTCACGGGAATAAAAGTGAGATGAAAAATCCCTTATGAAAACTCGGCAGCCTAACGACGCCACATAAAACTTACAAAAATGGATTCATGAGATCAAATAGGGTATCTCATCATATTAACTTAAATTTTATTGAAAGAGTAATATAAAATAACATCCCCCAACATAAAAAATAGGAGCTTAAAAGAAGTGACATAAATGAGAGTACTTAAAAAGAAACAGAGAGGTTAGATCTCTTACGAAAATTCGGCAGCCTAACGGCGCCACTCAAAACTTCCAAAATGGATTTATGAGAGAGAACAGGGTCTCTCATAACATGAACATAAAAATTACAGTAATATTAATATAAAAGAACATCCCAATAACAAGAAACATGAGATTTAAAAGGAATGAAATAAAAGAGTGTACTTAAAAAGAAAGAGTGGAGTAGGATCCCTTACCTCAAGTCCAACTTGTCCTGTTCGTTTCTTTATATTCCTGAATAATAAACTTTGGTAAATTAATAATTTCCTAATTAACTCCTTTATAGATTATTATTCAGTTCATATCACATATTATAATGTTATAATAATTGTTTAATAATTTTAGTTCATATAAGACATTTTTTCCGTTGTTTGGTACATGAGTCAAAAATGAACTTGTTTGAAAAACGTTTGCCCATGTAGTTATAAGTAAATAATTTCCAGAATAGTATTAATGATTATAATATCATATATATCCAGTAAATATTTTTTTCATACTATTCCATATCATTTGGAGATAAAAAACAAAAAGCACCGTTCACAGAGACGGTAGGACGTACGTACGCATGAACGCTACTTTCATTTTTTGTCATATTAATGGAATTAAAACAAAATGAGAGATATATATATATGTTATAATTCCAGAATTATATCCATAATTTTGATGTAATATATTACATCTATATCCAGTATATATATGTACTTATAATATTACATAACATTTTGAGATAAGAAATGAAATGTACCGTTCATGGAGACGGTAAGCCGTACGTACGCATGAACGCTACTTCCATTTCTCTTTCATATTTAATGTAATTAAAACATAATGATACATAATAGTATATTAATTCCAGTATGGTATCATATATAATATTATTAAATATATCCTTTATATGTACCACATATGGTATTAACGAATCAAATCACTTTGAGGGGGCGGTAGTCCGCACTTCCTTAAATGAAGATATCGCGTTTACCCATAATGAAAAACATAAAGGTATGCCAAAAATTAAAAATACATAAGCTTAAGGAAAACATAAAAATATTATATATCCTATATAAATATAGTGTCATCTTAATGTCCACCTTTTAAGGTGTTAAAATATTGTTGAACAATCATCGTTTCGGGAGGCTGAAATTCGCCATCAACAAAAACAGTATGTTCTTTAACCATTAGATGTAGGTGTGTGAAAGTGTAGCTATAATCCTTTTTATAACAACATCCTAGTATATTTATGATACTGGAGTTGTTACAAAAGAAATGAATAAAAAGAGTTTAGGGGGTTGGAGAAGCAAAATAAAACAGAAGGACTCAAGTGAAGACATTACCTTAAAATTGGGTAACTTTCTTTGGTTTGAGCTCAAAGTCTTTCTTGGGAAGACTTCTGCCCAAAGTGAGGCTTCAAGGAGTAAGATAGGGAAGTTTAGCGACAAAATGGGTAGGGGTTGGCCGAGCCAAAGGCTTTGGGAGTGTGGGTAAGGAGGTAGGGGTGGGGGCCTTGTTTAAGAGGAGAGGAGGGGCACTCTTGTAAAGTTCCAAAATGTTACTTTATTTTCAAAAGCGTTTCGGATTTTGAAGGTCCCAAATTGATTTATTTCTAGGATAAGGTGATAAGGGTTAGAAATACACTCATACAATAGGTTTTGGACATGTTTAGGTCTTAGATATTACATTCTCTTCCATTTTATTTAAATTGTTAAATAATGAGGTCATCGTTGCATCATCATGATGTGATAAATAATTTAATTTATTTAATGTTTAAAAATTATAAAAAAATACTATGATGTAGGAAATCTTTTTATATTTCCAATGAATATTTATATTCAAAAATATTATTTGTTTAACCCCATATAAAAATTGTTTTAGAAAAACATTTCATGTTTGTCTCATTTTTACTTTAACTTTAAATAAAAAGATATTAATGTCATTTTCCAACCAAAGTGGTTTCATGGGGTTCCCAAGTTGACCCATGGGTTTTATTGGTCGACCATGTCACATAAAATGAAGTTAGGAGATGTGTCAAGTTCATTTAATATTATTAAAACATTTTTTTTACCTTAAACTACACTAATTACCTCTAATCGCGATTAAAAACTTAATAAGTTACTATTCACCAAAAAATTATTTTTATCCCATTGAACCACATTTTAATTCTTAATGACAAACATGTATGTCGGATTTTTGAAATTCAAAACACAATGATGGAAAAATTTCATTTAAATGGAAAAATCAGTTTTTATAAGTACCACTTAGTGGTTTCACTATTCATCAAAATTGAAGATTTTCAGAAAAATCCCAAAAATTCACCCTAAGATATATTTGATATTCTGAATTCAAAAATGAAGTCTATTTTACAAAATTCAAAACATATAAGTCACATTAATTAATTTAATAATTAATTCCCGCTATCAGAGCAAATAACATGTTTTTATGAAACAATAAGTATCAAAAGATTGACACTAGTTTAAGTCTGATTTCAAAGTGAAATTAATTACAATGACCACTATTGGATTTAATGGTAAAAATATATTCTAATTCCACTTTAAAACCAATTCAAAAGATAATCTAATCATATAAATAAATTAGATTAAAAAGAGGTTTTGAATTAAAGTACAACATTTTACACTATTCATTAAAAAAATGAACTTTATCGGAAAGATACCAAAAATTTACACAAAGTAAATTTTGATGTCCCGATTCTTAAGAAGAGTTTTATTTGGTCCAATATAATGTATAAGAGTGAACAAAACTATATTTAATGTTGGTTCGCCATCAAAAGGCGATAAGTGAACCTTTAGTGAAAACTAGGGCATATACGCCTAAAATTGAATTCTTTCCGTATTTTAAGCCTTTATCTTTTATTGGATAAATGTAAAAACATTAAAAAACATATATAATCATATTTTAGTTATTTATATCTATTCCTGCCAATACAAAGGCTACATGTTAACTACCATTTAAAATAATATTATTTTATTATTAGAGTGCAACGTAAGATTCCCAAGAAACTCGTTGTTGCGTGTTGGGTACGCCATCGAGTATAGCGTCCCCTTTAAAGTCATACTAATATTTTATTCACAAATATGGATAAATATAAAAATGTCATATTCTTTATTTACCTGGGGTGTTACAAAAACTCCCATGTGGGAGGTATTTCATACTATTATGAATATTCCAGTAATGATAAAACTCTGGTAAGTTTAGTTCTATGATACTCTTGTGGATAACACACCTGGAAAGTGCTTGTGATGTGATGGTTGGTGTGGTTACAGAGACATGGTCTAAGAAATTCTAGAATTGGGCCAAAGTATGTGTTATTGGTTATTTTATTCATTGTTAAAAAAGTATTTATTTATTTTTATAATTAAATTTACTTATATAACTATATATTATATTTGTTATGGGATCATGTTGGTGGATACATAGAAACATTTTACTCAAACTCTTCTCAGACTACTATTTCACTTGGGTACCAAAGCATTTCTCACATGGTTATTACTGGAACAGGTTGGGATGAGGCCCAAAATATCATAGTTGAGTGGGATAGCTCATTTTATGTTAATAGATTTGGATGAGGTGAGGATCAGTGTATTCATGGAGAAAGTGAATTATGATTCTTTATTTTTGGTATTTATATGTAATCATCCAAGTGGGTTGTATGTTTCATATGCCATATATTAGTACATTATTATGTTTAGAATGATCTGTTTTCTCATTCACCCTTTTTAATATGATATGTATAATGTTTGGTTGTTTATTTTTCCATTGCACTATCATACTGGAGTATAGCCTCCCAACAATACCATCATAGACCCCAACTACTAGTCAATAGCCTCTTGCATTTAGATAGGTGCACTTGAGTCTATGTGGTGAATTGGTCTAGTAACTGTTAATAGAGTGAAATAAGTTGGGATGTTAAATTAATATCTAGTTATCTATCACATATGGCTATAATTATTGTATGCAATTCTTGAAATGAAAAATATGGGTGAATCAAGTTCACTTAAATGTAAACTATCTGTCAATATTGTTATGAAAAATTCATAACTGAAGCATTTATCATGAATTGTGAAATGTGTAAGTTAATGATACAGAAGGATCAGGGGTGTCTTGAGGAATATACATTGAAGTGGTATCCATGAGAATGGGTGTTCATGGTACTTTCCCAAGATCATTCGAATCAATTGAGCTCTATTTCTCCTCCATCCTTTTCTCCTTGAGGTAATATCATATCTGGGTTTTAAAGAGGGACCATCCCTAACTATTGGGTGATCTACTAGATCTATGGATACAACCTAGAGAAAGGATTATTATTGATTATTATTAGTAATCTTTATTAAGAGTGTGTTTAAGGACAACAAAATAAATGACAATCATCAGTGTAAAGTACATTTTATTCTCTGTTTTTTATAAATGATTTTACTTTCATAAATCATGATTTTAATATTTTTATTTTATAATGTATTATTCTATATTTATTAATTTTTATTCAATACTTATAATCCAAACATCTCATATTCAACACCAAAATTTCTAGACAATGCATGAATACAACTGTTAATCTAAAAACACTGCAAAAAAACTATTGATAAATATCTTCACTTATATTGCTCCACATTGAAATATATAACAACTAAATATTGATTATATAAAATAGGTCTTCTCACCAAAATAATCACTTTCTAGAAATCAATCCAAAATAATCCAATTCATTATATTTTGAATCTCCACATATGGTTACCCACCCTATCAACAAACACCAATTAAATGATCCTAATCTACATACCTTTCTATAAAAACATTTTTTCTAGATCAAAACATGAATCTCAAATTAGAATTTACTACATATCATATTTATAAAACAATGAAATCCATGTTTACAGAGGTACCGATTTCATATTTATGGAGCATCATAATATTAATTACACACTTAAAATTTTCACCTCATCATTTCCCTAAATTCCCATAGAATCCATTACCTTCTGTTAATAACCAAAAAAAATTAAAATCTCCATCCAAGATGAGACTTCTCATCAAAACATATTTTGTTTTGACAACCCGTTTTGAATCATACATTGAAAATACTTACTTCATTTTTATTAAACTCTAATGTTTCCAGACCATTACTAAAAAACACTAATCACATACTCTATTTCATGTGAATGTAATTGATAAAACAATTGAATGATTTCTACATTCCACCATATTGGTTTTCTATCCAATTTTTTTAACCAAAATATAGAATACCTTAAAAGATATTTTCCCTATAGAGGATGAACAAAGATAATCATTAATAAAACAAAACCAAACCATGCCCCTCTTACCCATATTAATATATTTAACACTTATAATGAGTTTGAGAAAAAATAAAATAGTTAATGGTTTTATTCATCTAATAATGGATCTGGAGGAGATAATGTGTCAAATATAACCACTCAAAGGTGCATGTCGGATGCCCTATGCATGACATTTTTATGACACATGAACAATAAAACCAGCTCTCAGATGAGCTCTATGAAACCACCTGAGCCTCATCCATCATTTATTGTGATTCTCAATCTAACACCACTCACTCATCCAGATTTTCCATTCCTAAAAACCGGGAATTTCTTGGAAACATTGGTTACAACCAAATCCAACTTGGCCTGGAATGCATCAATTCTATATCCCAAATATTTACAACATATATCCACCTCTAACCAATGTTTTTCTTTACCAAACACAAGCCCTGATACCATATTTTAATATCCAAGCCTAATCCACTTAAATTGTGTCAAAACCAGTGGTTCCACATAACCACAATCAACCCCCATATGTCGATGGCTACTAATCTATAATGAATACAGAAAATAATAATCAAGAGAAAATTACATTAAATATATAATATAATGTTAATTCCTAAATATACGAAAACAAAATCATGAACTGTCTGTATAATGGACACAACCAAAACATATAGAAATAGAAAAAGGGATCGAAGAGAGAATCCCATAACATAGTATATAAAATAATATAGTCTACATGACATGTTTCAATATACAAAGTAGTGTTAAATAAAACTATATAACATAAATCATCATAATAAATAAACTGATGACACATTTTTGAAAAATAAGTAGTTAAATGATAGAAAAATAAATTCAATGGCATGTGATGAAACTCACAAAAAAATGTATTTCCAAAACATTACCCTAATACAATTGTCATGCCAAAAAAAAACTCTATGAATAATTGATACATATGATTAAAAAAAACATAATGGTATAGCCACATGAATTTAATTTCATGATATGTATGTGAGGAGGTTGAGAGTCCAATGACCCAATTGCATTCCCCCACTTTCTTCAACCCATCAAATGCTAGTGATTAGGTGGGTGTGAATTCAAATTCTATGGAGGCAAATTCAGTGATAAGTGAAACACACTTACTAAAAAACAGATCTTATTCATGCTCATACAAATCCATTCATGTATTCCAGCTTTTCAAGAAGATATATAAACTCTTAAGACTTATATTAGAAGAAACCAATTGAGGACATAACCCTCCTTCCTTTAAATCATAGGACTCATATGTCATCATGTCTCTTTTATGTAAGCCCTTAATATCTCTCTTACATAATAATATTTAATCCCAATGAAATATCATTTTTGGGATAACACGTTTTATTGATTATATTTGATATCAATTGGGATTTCGAATTTTTGAATATCAAATGTTAGTCTTCCAGAAGATAGAAGTTGTATGAATTTTGAAACAGTCTATTGCATAATATATTTGAAAAATAAATATTTTTAAATGTCCTAGATGATTATCTATATATATAATATCATTGGAAGAGTCGTGAGATATTAATTAAACATGAATTAACATGGTTCAGGAGGTTTCATGGTATATGTAATATCTTTTTGAGATGTGTAATATAATAACATTATACTAATTATTAATTTCAGGTAGGTTTGTACAAATATGTAATATTCTTCAATGATGTATAATAATTTTGAAAAGATATGTAAAATATTTTTCCGATAGTCTAAAAAATATTGAAAATACTGAGAAAATATTCTATCCTATGTAACATAAGTTTTTGGGGAATCAATTATAATGTTTTTTAAAAACATCCAATAATGCATAGGTTTTTTTGAGATAACATATGGTTATTTAAAAACATTCTATGATATGTATGTTTTTTTGAATAGAAGATGAATTAGAAAGGGCATGATTAATATTATTTTTTATATATATCATATATATTGGGAGGTTTTTTTGGATTTTAATCAAATAATAATGTTTTATCCTCTCTCATTTTGATGAAATGTGTAAGAAGCACCATAGAAAAATCCATGGTGGACATAAAATAAGGAGAATATATATTTTGTTCCATGGATAATAGAATTATTAATGGATGCATATTAAAAATGTGTATTTATATCATAATAATTCTGGATGAAGTGTTGAATTTTTATTTTCTTTATCAATATTAAAATATGATTGATAATGCTCTACAATGGAATGAATATCCATACCATGAATAGGATTAAAGGAAATTTATTGGTACACCCATTTTCAATGCACCCATGTGGTGGAGTAGTTCCATTTCATAGTTAATAAAGATAAATAGGTTGAATTCATCATAGGTCTTGGCCATGAGATTCAAGTATATCAATATTTTTTGGAAAATAAATGAATCACATTGTATTATCTTTATTGATATATTGATTCAACAGTCAGCTGCAGAATACAACATATATTATCAATCATAAAATATTATTGATACTTCTATGTTTCCATGTTAGTATATTCTTGTATTCAAAAACATATATTTTTAGGAAGTAAATCTGGTAAATAAATGATGAATGTTGACAGTTATTTAAATAAGTAAATCCTACTATATGTTTTATAGATTTTACATATTAAAAATAAGGGAAATATATCATTTAATAATTTTGTGAAAAAATTGGAGAAAAGTAAAGAGGGATGTAATTTTAATGCAGGTGAAATATATGAAAAAGGAAGAATATGTAATTATGAAATAGATTTGTTAAATATCATGAATTAAATAATGAGTTTAAGAATAATTATACTACCCTTATTCACCTAGTTGATTTTTTGTTATGGAGAAATATTATAAGTGAAATATGTGTCACTATTTTTTCATGTACTTCATTATCCCAACATAGAGTGTTGTAGGACAAGATGGGGGACAGATCTGAGGATTGATAGGTTGTACTTATTGAATTTTTCGACACATGATGTAGATACTGTTACTTCCTCATACGTCAATGCAACATTACCATATTCTCATAGTATTTTCCATTTATTATAATTGAAGTAAGAATCTTATGTCTCTAAATTAACATTCATTTCATATAATGTGTTTCCTTGTTTAAATATTTATTATAGATAATATGTTGAATGTAAAAAGAATACCATTGTTTGATGGTTATAATTAATTGATATATAAAAATATAATTAAATAAAATATATTGTCTATTGGGATCAATGTTTTATCATTTATTTTAAAAGTGATACATGTTAGTAATGTTTAAGAATTATCTATTTCTAAATTAGAGAGTTAATTTATTTTGTTTTATTTTAATGTGAAAATACTCTTTCTTGATATTTTTTAAAAAATACAAATGGTGATGATATACACATGTGATAATACCATGTGTGTAAAATTGTTCAATATATAAAAAAGTGATAGAAAAATAAATGAGGCCAATAATAAAGAGCTTCATGACAAGTTTGACTATATAATAATACACTCAAACAAAAATATTGATTGATTATTCAGCTGAATAATTGAGGTTATTGGATTAATTTTGGGACTTGGTGAAGAAATAAAGTATTTTTATAATGAATAAATCCCTATAAATATTAAAACCTCTTTATAATCCAAACGTATTAACTGTACAATAATTGATCCTGAGACAACTATCATTGTGTTATATAAAATTAGATTAATTACACATGATATTGGTGTAAATCTAGAGGGAAAATCAAACAACTAAAATTAGGAGATGAATATAAAATCAATAGAGAACCTTGAAATAATTAAATGTGAATACAAGACGTTAAAAATATGTTATCATTTTATTTCACTTATGGTGTGGAAATTCAAGATAATAAAGGGTAGGTTATAAGGTAATTTTACATTAGAAGTTTTTTAATGTGTTAATGCTGAGAAAGTTATTTTAATAAGTAAAACGATGCTTTATGTTTATAAAATTTGAAATAATGAATTATTTGAAATGGAAAAAATAAGAAAGGTAATATGTAAATCCAAAAAATTTATTATTGATATAAAAGTTTTACATAAGGTGGATATGGGTGATCTTGATTATCAATGAAATAAAAAAGTAATGATTTTCTGATTAAAAAATAATTCTCTTAAATATGTTGATCATATAGAATATAAGATCGATCATTTATAAAATAAGGTAAAAGATCATTTAGTTAGTCATGAAATATTAGGATAGGATGTGGATGTCATCATAAATATTAAATAATGGGATACGGTGATTGATGATCCTAAGGCATGTATAAATGATTGGGAAAATCTTGTTGAATATCTTAAAGAAGATGTAATTAGATTGAAAAACAAAACACTATATGAAATGAAGGCTAGTGATCCAAATAGTATTTTTCATTTTTTGTAATTTGTCATATATAGAATTTCTATTAATGGAAAATGGGAATTTAAAGGTGTTTAAAGAATATTGAAATAATAAAGAACAATGAAAATTGGTAAAGAAGAATTGTTTATGATGTCATGACATAAAATGAAGGTACAATGATATTATAGAACATTGTAAACCAGAAGGTTAGTTAAAGTCACTAATATTCATTGGTTTCTCTATAAATAATGAACCATTTAAAAGTTATACACATGTGTATGGGTGAAGGTAATTATTTATATTCCCTATTGAAGTGAAAATTTTGAGGGTAACTTGGTCACAATATATACTACTATAGAGTGAAAAATATTTATTTGAAGGGGCAAGCACATGGAAACATTCAAATTGGGATGAGACCTTATCCTTCATCTATGAAAAGAACTTATTTCTATGGATTTTTCTTTCATTATAATAATTTTTGGCATATAGATGTTTATTTTGGGAATGAAATAATTGGAAAAAGACCCCATGGAAGTCAATTGAGGATGAATATAAGGAGACCAAGTAGGATATTATTGAAAAATAGATATTATTCGTTAATAGAGGAAGATGAAAATGTTTTTATTACTAATGATGGAGAGAAATGGGTGAGTCCATCTTATGACTCGACTCGATTATGTATTTATTTGTAGGATAAAAGGTTTATTAAGAAGGATAAAATACGGTAGAAGATATCATAATAGATCAACCTCAAATAACTATAATATTGGTGAAATAATGTTGACATAGATGGAAATGCATTATATTTGGTCCTTCAAAAAATCTTTAGTAAAATTCCCCTTTTCACTTTGAAAATCCTTTGTGATTAAAACACTCTAAATTTATAAGTTAAATTTTTTCTTTAAAAATAACCTTGTAAACATTTAACTGAATATTTAAATAATTATGGTCATATGATGATGGAAAAATATTCTCAAATATTATAAGTTTAAAAAAATAATCCTTCTATATATTTTTTATAGAATTATCATATATCCTTATTAATAAAATTATGAAATATACATTTTAAAATATTTTGTAAAGGGTCAAAAAAGAATAAGAATGAATTTTAAAATCAAAATAAAATAGAAAAAACAATTTTTAAATTATTTTAAAAAACACTACCGAGGAATATAAATATATCCTAGTGGATACTTAAACATATATGATCTCATTTAATGACAAGAATGTTAATTAATCCCTTATAAAGATTAATAAATTGAATTTTATTCCCCATGAAGGAAATAACATCAAGTAAATATCATATACCATGAATAATAATATATTAATGGTTTAATATGTCAAAAGGGGAATTTTTTACACCTCAAAAAGTAAATAGGTGATTAATATGACATATGTCTCATAGAAGTGAAGGTGAGATGATAAACTCTTACATTAGGTCGGATTTCATCTATTTCTCTCCAAACCTCATCTTCTTCGGTGGAATTGCTTTAAATCTCTTCTTAATGGATCTGGATTTGGAATTTTTATAAGACTAGGACCTCTAAAAATTTGATAATGTTGTTGGTAGAATAAATTTTGATGTTTTTGACAAGCTAGAAGGCTCATGTTGTTGTTAACAATTGAAGGAGGAGTAGTCCTTTTATAATTTATGTGAGGGTCACTTTTTGAAACACTCAATATAATAAATTCATATAAATTAATATTCAATTAAAAATGGATATAATGTAATTTATTTCAAATATAACGTTAGGATGGATCAAAATACTTTCATCCAATAATTTTTGGAAAATTTTAGGTCACATCCATACCCTTATCATTTAGTTTTAACCTTTATTTAATTCCTTTAACATTTATAGTGACAACATGGATTTTCTCTTTAAAAGTCAATATTGTTACTACAAAATGAAAACAAAAAATAAATAGACCATGAATGAATTTTTAAAACTTATACTAATAATTTTTAATGATTTTAAATTTCTAGGATTTTTATATAATTTAATAAAACATTCATAATTTTAAAATATCATTAATGTCAATTTTGAAATTATTCATTACATTGAAATTTAAAAAAATATCAATACAATAGATTAATTGGAACCAAATATTTCAATTCATTCCTAATATGTCGAGTTCATCCATAAAATTATTTCCTAGAATTAATTATGTAAAATTATATGTATTTTAATATTTTTAAAATCATTTTTTGATATTTCTATTTATTATACAATTGTTGAATCATCATTATGTTTGTCTTTTAGGTAATGGTTTATTACTAAAAAAATAAAAAAAGTTAACATTATTAAATAAATATTTTATATTTCAAATTATTATTTAATTTCTATTATTAATCTGTTATAACACCATATAAAAAATCTATATTTATTAAAATCACGAATGTTACAACTTTGGGTTTTCATTAAATAAAATTTCTTTAGAGTCAAAATAACATCCTTATGAATTTTTTTTCATATATCCAAAAAATAAATTATTATGGACACAAATTACTAATACAATAAAATTGGGGCATGTTTTAGTGTCAATATATAGTCTTTATAATGTTATTATTACCTATAATTTTTTGATTTTACATTCACCATGGTAATAAAATTTATAATGTCTATTATTTATATTCTCAAAAAATAAAACATAAATATTTAATAAATTCTTACCATATGAAAATGAATATGGAGTCCATTTTTAAAATTAAATTCACAACATTTTTAAAAGTTAATTTCAAAATAATCAAAAAACAGTGTGGAACAACGAGTTTTAGACTAAAAATTTTCAAAAGTATGAAAGGTTTTTTTTACATCCAATTTAAATATTAAATATGATATACTGATTTATAATTTAAATATATATACTTTAATACAATTTTCAAATTTAATACAACTATAAAAATAACTTTGATGAAAAAGCATTTTTCAATTAAAATGCATTATTTTTTACAATTCATCAATGATGATACTTATTAGAAAATAAACAAATTAAAACAATGTAAATTTAAATATTACACATTCAAAAATGATGTTTAATTAATCAAATATAATTTATAATATCATCAAAATTCGGTTTTAGAATAATAGTTCCCTCAAAAGTTAACAACATTACCTTTAGAAATAAAATATTTTTTATGCGTTAAAATATAATTATCTTATGCCTATAAAAATCATTTGAATTCATGTGAAAATATTTTATTTATAACATAATATATAAATTTCATTAAATAATTAACCAATGGTGACTAATTAAATTTATTATGATATAACAATATTTCACACACGGAAATAGTATTTAGGAAAATAATTTTTTTTATTATTATTATTTATAATAAATTAATAAATCATGAATTATATTATATAAATTTATAAACAATATATATATATATATATATATAATTTATTTTATCCTATTTATTCACATCAAATTCAAGACTATGTCTGATTTTAGTTAATTTGAACTCAGTATTTAATGCAATGCTTGAAAAATAAACATACTATAAAATAATAGGGTGTTATAGTCTACCCATAATTAATAAATTATGTCTGTTAAATATGGAATTTGCCTTTTAAAATTAAAGGTTTATTTTTAAAATTTCCCTATCGGAACCAAAATTATAAATAGGGTTCTAAAAACCTCATATTAATAAGTGGGAAGAGGAAATGTGAAGGTCCACACAAAATTTTTCTTTCAAATAGGAAATAATTAATGGATAGTGAAAACATAGACATGGAAGTGAATTATAAACATAATGTTATGATTTATTGTAAAATATAACATATTCCTTAGATGTTTGACTATCACAAAACCATATATCATGTGATCAATTGAAATATCATTGATTTATTAGAAAGAAAGTTAAAGGATAACTTTTTTTGTGGTAAATCCTTTTTACTAGAGTTGAGGGACTATTTTACTATTAAGATAAGAACTTGGGATGATAAAAATACTAGATTAGTTTCCATGTAATGAGTATAATATCACCCTTTTTTCATTAAACAATTATTAAGTCATTTAATACACCTTAAGATGGATATTCAAGATGAAATTGTATACCTGAAGAACTTTTAACAGATCATTATGTCCAAAAAAAATTATTTAACCCTATAAATGTTTACATAAACCCAAAATGTTAGGATATAGTATAAAATAAGTCATACAATGATATCTAATGTTTAAATTAATCCATTCCATCCTTAACACTCATCAAAAATACATCATTCCATATTCAGTGTCCAAAAATTTATAAGGAAGGTCAATAAATTTCTGAAATCAACATAACATCATATTTTCCCAAAAATATAAAATGAAGACATTATTTACATACCAAATATTTTAATATTGTTATAATATTTAAACCTTAATAAAAGTACACATGTTTCAAATAAGAAAATATTAGGTATATTTCTTAAATTAAACTTGTAGAAAACCAATAAAAGATAACATCAACAATAAAATCACTAACCACTATCATAGTTAATAATAAAACCCCATAAAAATCTATTTTTCATTATTTTCTCAACATCAAGAATATATTATGGTTTATCATTCCTTAATAATTATTTTTCTAAAAGATCAACCTTCCACTAAATCAATATTCATGGTCATTGGTACAATTCATCATATGATTTAAATCCGTAAATTTAAAGTACTGAAGTATAATCATTATATATTCCATGATTATTATATCTAGAATATACCTGATTAAATAATTTTACAACCTTATTATTTAATCCAAACAAAACCACATTAATAATACTATTATGACCTTAGTAACACCATGATCTTGATGCTGATCCCCTTGCTTCTTATAATTTATATTTCCTTGATTCTTGGGACATTTGACTGTGTAGTGCCCTATATCATTATAATTGAAACATTTCACATTAATATCTTCATTCATTATCATTCAAAAATGAGTTCTGTGACCTTTCTCTTCATACTTGTAACAAACTAACATTCCATTTTCATAAGTACTGGGGTGATTCATTCCACAATTATCTCATGTGGAAAAAATTCTTCTTTACATTTTTCCATTTATCCATCTATTTCGTCATCATTCTCTAATTATATTTGTTTCCATTAAATTCATAATTCCTCGATAATTTTTTCCCTGTATTGACATAAAATGAAACTATGACTTCATTGGATGAGAATGTTTGGGATATTAATTCCCTTGGAAGGAATGGTTTAATACCATTAATAAAATGGTCGATATAGAAATTTGGATTACATATATAGTTTGAAACATTCCAAGATAACCATGTCAAATTATCTTCATACATAGAAACATTTTCCACTTCATTTTATCATAGACTCATGAATTTTCTGACCATATCCACTCAATTTTCAATAAGAAAAATTTCATCTAAGAAAACACCACTAAAATCCATACATTTCAAGTTTTTTATTTATACCTCCTTCGTTATGTTTTGAATAAATAATCACCATTAATCCACATCTTATGGGAGATGATAAACTAACATGAATATCTTAACAATTTCTTTACTACCAAAATCAGGAAATATCTTCTCTTTATAACTTGTCCATTTCTAAGATAAAAATGGATTTTTATTCCCGTTCAATGATATAGGCTTTTCTCTCATAAACTGGTTTAAAATAATTCCTCCACATTTTGGATCATGATTCTATTTATAGATATGTTTATTTCTCATATCCTACGTTATCTATCCTAGTATAGTTATAGGTTTTTCATCTTTAATTCTCACTCCGACACATACATCATTATCTTTTATAAGAGTAAATTCCCTACATGGATTTAATGAATTGATACTAATTCCATTCATTCCACTGTGATCCATTTCTAAATAATGGTATACACAGGTTTAGACCCCAACATTATAAAACCTAAAATATTTCCTCAAATCTAGTGAATCAAAAATCATAAATTGAAAATTTATGTATAAATAATCACAAAATCAAAATCCTAGTTTATTTTGATATATTTACAAATAATATCTTGTGGATTTATTTTCTAATATTGTTTTCAAAAGTATAATTCAAAATGATTCCAATAAACTTACTCCTACAAAATGTAAATACCTAAACCCCAGTAACATGAATCCTTTCTCTTACCTTATTTAAGTGGAAAATATACCAGTAATCATATTCTAATGGACTGAATAGTTTAATAGTCTTGGTATAATAGGTAAATAATTTTAATTCACATTATATTTTAAAACATAAAATCCACAAATTATATATTTTTTAGTTCCATTATTCCCCCTTTTTTTAACCCATCTTATCAATAACAAAACCATTCCTCATATCATAGGGAAAAGTGAAACATAATAAATTGTTGAGATCAAATGCTCAGTAATGGTATAAATATGGTGTAAGTTATCATATAAAAGAATAAAACATTGTGGAAAGGTAATTAACTGAAACAGATAAAATTTATTCAATAACATGAGGGTAATATGGAAATAATAAAATATTATAAAAATATATATATATATAAAAAATCACATGTGTATTAAACATAACCATGGATATTCTTCTAGTCAAATAGTCACATCAAATATAAAAAAATAACATACCGATGGAATGCGTAATCCAGGACATATAAGAAATATAATCGAGCTATCTTCCAATACATCTCAAGACAAATGGGTTAGGATAACCAAATCCCAATCTGGTTTGTCTCATGAAAAGTACAGATGCAATGAGGGGAAATAGTGGGTCCTTCTCATCACTAGTTAATTCCAATGCATTCTTCATTTGAATGGGTAGAAAAAAATAAATATACATATTAAATGTAAATAAGTTTCCCCAATCAATAAGAATAATTAAAAACCATTCTGAGAAATATGACGAATGGAATCAAAATAGCACATTCATAATGAAACTGGACATAAACCATTTAATAAAATATGGTAGATGATATCATAAAATACCAACCTCAATGAAGAATAATATTCAAAAAAATTGTGACATAAATGAAAAATCAATAAATGAGATAATTGACATAATCTTTTTTAATATACCCCTTCCACATAGTTATAATTAAAACACCTAGAATTTTTAAGAGAAAACATTTTCCTTGAATATAACCATGTAAATATGTAATGGAAGGTTTAAAGCATTAAAGTGATATGGCAGTGGGAAAATCCACTGATTCCTTGTAATTTTAAAAAATATTTCTCCCTATTTTTTCAAAATAGTCTCAAATAACCATATTTATAATATGTCAAAATAAAAATTTCAAAACATTTTTTAAATAGTAAAAAACTAATAAAATGACATTAAAAATAATAGGAGAATGGTAAAACCCTTTTTGAAAATATTTATGAAAAAACTAACATGGAAGATAAATTGCTCCTTTAGAGACTTAGGAGGAAACTATCTCAATTAATGATTACACTTTGAATTAAACCCTTACAACTTTGTTATTATTTGAATTGTATGCCCCATGAAAGAAATATCATCAAATAAGATAATATATAACATTATGAAAAACGTTTCCCGGAGGAAATATATCAAAAGGGACTATATTTAAACCACACAAAATAAATAATTGATGAATAAGATGTATTTCTAATTGATGTAATAGTGATACGAGAAACTATTACCTTAAGTACGACTTCATCCATATGTTTTGTAACCTCGTCTTCTTAAGTGAACTTTCATTGGATCTCTTCTTAAGTGATCAAGAGATTATATTTTTAGATGACCAAGACCTCAAAATTGGTCTAAGGATTATAAGAAGAAATAGATAGTGTGTAGTTGATCTATAATGATCAAGGTATTGTGAAGAAGTTAGGTATGAGGTTTCCTTTTATAATTGATGTGAGGGACTCTTTTGGAAAATCTCAAAATAATAAACTAATATAAATTAATTTTCAATTAAAAAATTATTAAAATTAATTTATGTCAGATAAAAGATTATTATGTGTCTAAATCCTCTCATAAAATAGAATTTTGAATAGTTTTTGTCACATTAATACCCTTATCATTTATTTTTAACCTTTAGTTAACCCATTGAAATTTTTATTTTTACAACATAGATTATACTTTTTTGAAGTCAGTATTGTAATAAAAAATTCAAAAAACACAATAAATGTAGAATGTATGATAATTTAATCCTTATACCAATCATTTGGAAGAATGTAATACTTTTTTCAATTCTATATCATTAAATAAAATATTATTTATTTTAAAATAACATTAATGTTAATTTTGACACAATTCATAACTTTGATTTTAAAAAATATCAATAAAATATATAACATTAATCCAAATATTTTAATACATACCTAATATGTGTAGGTCATGCAAAAAAATCATTGATGATAATAATTTAGTAAAAGTATGTTTCTTTTAATACTTTTTATATTATATATTTGATATTTCCATTAATTAAAGAACTGTTTCATCATTATTCTACAAGTCTTTAACATATTTTTTTCCAAAAAAATTCAAATATATTTCAATTATGATGAAAAGAATTTTAAATTTTAAATTAATATTTACAGTTTATGATAAATTTTGGAGAAAAAAATATAAATTTTTTATATTTATTAAAATCATGAATGTGACAACTTTAGATTTTCATGAAATATAAAATTATACGGGACAAAATCACATACTAATTGAAAAATAAGAATATATGATAAAATTAAAGTATAATAGATGAAAATAAATAATACAATAAAATTGGAGCATGTTTTAAGGTCAATTTAAAATATAATTCTGACCCATAATTATCTGATTTACCCTTAATTGTGATAATTAAAATAATTAAGTTTACTAGTCAAATTACGCAAAAATAAAAAGTATATATTTAATAAATTTGTACCTTTTGATTCAAAATATGGAATAAATTTTTCATTTTAAAATTCACATATGTTGAAAAAATAAATTTAAAATTAACCTCGCAAATGGGGAGAAACAAGTGGTTTTTAAAGTAAAGATGTTCAAAAGATTGAAATGTTTTTTTATATCCAATTTAAACATGAAATGATTTCAAATGAACTAAATTGTATTTACTGAAATATATTTTACAAAATTAATAATTTAAAACTATTTAAAATTTAATGCATTTATATAAATATAGTAGATGAAAATGAATTTTTGAATTAAAACGTTGTATTTTTAACAATTCATCAAAAATGAAACTTATCAGTGAAATAATAAAAATTAAACCAAATTAAATTTTGATTTTACAATTTTAAAAAATATGTTTGATTTTTCATATTTAATTTATACAACCGTCAATTATTAGTCTTAAATCTTTTTTCCTATAAAAGGAAATAACCCACCCTTTAGTAAAATATAAATTATATTGTGTAAAATAATTATAATATTATGCCTATAAATTTGTTTGGATGAATGTAAAAATATTTTAATGAATATATAATATATAAATTTAATTATAATAAATCACTAATTGTTAATAATTCAATTTATTATGGTATTACTATATTACACACACACACAAAAATTTCAATAAAAAATTATTTTACTCTTATTATTATTAGTTATAAAATATTTATAACTAAGAATTTATATTATATAAATTTATAAAACACAAAGACACTCACACACACACATAGATATATATATATAGTTAGTCTTATTTATTCCAAAAAATTTAATGGAAAGGGTATTAAAGTCACATATTCATCGATAATGGTTCGTTTGAACTCGATCATGTGTGTAAAGTAGTCTAAAAAATAAAACATACAACAAAATATTGGGGTGTTACACAAGAACTCTCTCATGAAATGTTGCAGTAATATGGTACTATATACCATGTTGATAGTAAATAAAACACAAATCATTTGAAGGTGGAAGTGGAAAACTAGTTATGTAACCATAGACTAGACTATAATGCCCAATAGAGAATTGAAAACCTATCCAATCCAAGTGATCTGGTAGGAATTTCAAATATAATGAGATACTGGGAAAATAGATATAATATGTATGTTAATGCAAGGAAAGATTTTCTAAAACCCCTGTCATAAAAAGAAAAATAGACCATCAAATTTACGTAAACTAGGTTACACTAATGTTTGCGGTCTAATGAAATGATCTCAAACATGTGTAGAAAAGGATTTATTTTTTTTATTGGGTATTATAATATAATGTCATGTATTATAGCCATGTAGATTGAGAAAAAATATATGGAATGAATAATGAGTTATTAAATTAGATTCCAAAATGATATTATATGATCAATCAAAATTATGTTATATGAAAATTGAACCAAATTTATATACACATAGGTGGAAAACTACCTCGAGATCTAGTGAATTAAGAATGATATTTCATTGATGAGGAATCCAAGAGGGGGTGAGGTTGTTTAATGATGAAATTGAATGGAAAATAACACGTTCATGACACTTCTCTTTAAGAGTGGCATCTCTTGTCACTATTGGAAGGAGGTAGCAAAGGATATGGTGTACACACAGAACCCCACATTACAAAGCCCCAAATAGTATAATACACCTATGAAATGTTTTATAAAATAAATCATTCACTAAATCATTTCCAAGTATTCTTAGGTAGATGTTATATCTAGAATAATGTTGTAATACAAGGAATGTCAGGAGATTCTTCAGATAAAGGAGTATTTTTTGGCTACTCAATAAATACAAAGGCCTATAAATGGTTTAAAAGGACTAAAAAAGATTATAGAAAGTAATGGTATTAATTTTATTGAATTAAAATATTGAAATAATTTCATAATTTTAGACTATGATTAATTATGTAAATAAAATTATAGAAATTCCACAAATATTGATGTCATAAAAATTCCCTCAAATGTTTATGATTTTGTGGAAAAATTAGATGAGGAAACAAATTCTAAAGAAATATATTCTATAACATAAAAGATAAATAAGAAAATATAATTTTATCAATCTAATATAATTGGATATAGGACTTCTCTAACACAGCCATTAATGGTAAGGATACAGAGAATGCTTATATACTATCAATAGTAAAATCAATATCAATTATAGAAGTAGTGATATATTATTCAAGTTTTAAATAGAAGAATGAAAAATTAGAACAAATTTATAATACGTAAGAAATACACATTATGGATATTGAAGATTCGAAAACAGCATAATGTGATAAAAAAAAGTGGGTCTTCAAAATAAGATTTATGAGATAGGTAATGTGGTCCCAAATAACGCTCTACATTTATTTAAAGGATATGCACAAAATTAATGGTGTTGATGTTGAAGAGAATTTCACACTAGTGGTGGGACTAGCGTTTAACATGATTTTCATAGTAGTTCTAATTCAATTAAAGTTTAAGGTATTAAAAATTGATTAAAAAATATTGCTTCTGGATGGTCTACTTGAAGAGATTCTATATAATGAATAGTTTATGAGATTCTTAATTGGAAATGATAAATTAAAGTGTGTATATTAATTATGGAACTATAAATCCGAAAATAGTCACCACATTCCTGGTATGGTTAGCTAGATTAAAACATAAAAATATCTATTTCAAATGATATGGATTTGATCATATCCTTTATATAAATACATTAATGGAAAAAAAATTATGGTGATCATTTATGTGGATGACATCGTAATTGGTAGAGAGGAGTATAAATATATTTAGGAATTTTCTAATTTTATGTGTCAAAATTTGAGATTCACATGATTGGTGAACCCATATATTTTTTCGGACTACAAGTTGTTTGATAAGAAAAATTCATTACTATATCTCAAAATATGTATGTAAATGAGTTTTTGAAGAAGTTTATTATGGATGAATCAAAAACAAATTCAAATGTGATTATCATTAGAACCATACTTAGGAATACTAAGATTAAGAAACTTGTGGGACATTACTTTTGTAGAATAATAATTGGAATCTTGTTATGCTTGGTTGAAACTCAGTCGAATAATTCCTTTTAATCATATTAGATCGCTCATTTTTAAGGTAATCAAATTTAAGATCTTTTCACAGTAGTGAAGATGATGATAAGGTATATCTGATGTACTCTAAACTGTGGTTTGTTTTTTGATTGATATATGTTATTGTTTTACAATACTTTTCAGTTGTCGACTGGGATGGACATTTGGTGGATTTTAAATGTAACACCCCAAGCATCCATGGTACGATTCTCTTTGCATAATACAGTAGAGTGTGTGGTGCACGACTTTGAGATTCTAACACACCACGACCAATCAAAGTAGTCATTATGAATAGTAATACACACTTTTTGAAATTTTATAAATTTTATCTTTCAAAATTGACTTAATTTTTTGTTTGTAATATCGAAGTTATCCTAGGGTGAAATTTTGTTATTTTTCGGATAACTTTTATATTTTGATGAATAGTGAAAATTACTAAATTTTAATTAAAAACAACTTTTTTAATCAAAATAATTAATAGTGATAAATTATGAATTTTAGTGGTTTTAAAGTAAATTTAGAATATATTTTTACCATTCAGTAAAATTTTGGACATTGGACATAATTTCACATTTAAACCGGACATACACAAGTGTCAATCTTTTTATAGTTATTATCTCTTAGAAACATACTTTTTTGTTTTAACAATGTGAATTAATTTTATATTAATTTATGCCACTTCTGTGTTTTGAATTTGGAAGAATGGACTCTTTATTTGGAATCAGGATGTCCAAATTGTGTAAATAGGTAACTCTTATTTTTAGAGATTTTGAGTAATTACTTCGGTAAATATTTTATTTAACATGGTAAAAGGGTAAATCCGGTAAATAAGGGTAAAACATTATATTATAATAATATTAATTTACCTTAAAACCTGTATTAACCCTATTGGTTGATACATGTCCAACCATGGGAATATTTGAGTCGATTTTGGGACCCCATGGATCCACTTGTATGTGATAATGACACTTTATATTAATTATGTTAAAGTAAATACAAAAATTACATAATCTTATATCTATTAGAAAAACAAATTTTCACATAGAGTTATATTAATTATATTTTCGACTATAAATATTAATTAGAAATAAAAAATGAATTCATACATAATGGTATTTTATTTATAATTTTTAGACAGTTAAATATTAAAAATATATATGAAACAATAATGACGCAATATTTTCCTTATTAATGAATGAATCAAATATTTGGTATTATAAATGTTAAAATAAATATAATTTGATAGTTTTGATGACATACACGAATTTTATTGGTCAATATGTCATGTTAGGATTACTTAAATTATTTTGTTTTGAATTAATAAATTTTTTTTGACTTTAACAAAAATCAGTTGTTTAATAGTGTCAGAATTGACATAAATGAATTTTTAAAACAAAAATTATATTTTTAATTGATATTATATTCCTAAAAAAATAAGGTTCATCCATAGGACATATATAATGATAGGTTTATTATTAATGGACCACTTGGGCGTCGCATAGATGTATATAGTAGTTTTATTAACTATATAAAATAAAAATACAAAGTGACATGGTTATGTCAAAATAATTAACTAAGAGTTAAAACTAAAAGATAAGGATAATATAATGACCCAAAACGGTCTAAAATCTGTTGTTTGAAAGGATTTAGACCCATACTATCCTTAGACTTTGGATAATGCACTTTGGATCCATTAGAAACCGAATATGAATTTATTATTAATTAATACTTTATGTTTTTCCTAAAAAGCCCCTCCTCTCCCTTATAAAAGGTCCGCACTTCTAACCAATTCCTCACACCTCTCAATCCTCTTTTCTAGTCCAAACTCTGCCAAATTAAGCTCCATATATCCCTCTCCTCCTCCTAGAAGCCTTACCTTAGAATTAAGGCACTGCAAGAGTCCAGTTTGGTTCAAACCAAAGGGAGTTACCCAAACCAAAGGTAACAAATTCTTTTAGCTTCTATTCTTTTATTTTACTTCTCCAACCCCTAAAACCTTTTTATTCTTTTCTATTGTAAAAAAACCAGTATCCTAAATATACAAGGATATTTTTATGAGAATTATTCGAACTACACTTACACACACCACCATCTAATGGGTGAAGAACATAATGTTTTTGTGGATGGAAACCAAACGCCTCACAAAACGATGATTGTTGAATTATCTTCAACCGCCTCTCATGGTGGCCATTATGATGGAACTATAACTAAATATGATATTAATAATAATTATTTTATATATAATCTTCTGTAATTCCATTTTATATCATACCATTATTCGTTTCATGATGTATATATATACGATAATTTCGTTGGAGGAAGTGTGGACTACCGCCCCCTCAAAGTGATATGACTCGTTCATACCATACATGGAACGTATAAAATATGGTGTTAATGAACTTAAGTAACACATATATGATATTATATTATACTGGAATAAAAATATACCCATGTATCTTTTGGTTTTGATTCCTTTCAAAATAAAAAATGGAATGGAAGTAGCGTTCGTGTGTACGTACAGATTACCGTCTCCATGAAAGTGATGAGATTCATTTCTCCATCATCTCCACTCAAGACTAATTCTCATTAGATGATTTTAATGTACTTTTTATGGAATTTATATCATTATGGATATGAATAAAATACAACCTATCCATAACAAAAACGACTTACATAACAAAGCATATAAATGAAAACGAATCAGTTGACACCCGAAATGACGATAATACTAAAATATCATTAAGAAGAAATTTTAAAATATCATATATGATATCTTATATATGTATATGATTCATGTATAATTTATTAACAATGATTTAAGCATTATAAAAGAGGTTAACCTGCACTCTATGAAGGAAATGTACAAGGTAAGGGGTTTTCATCTCACTCCTTAATCCTATGAGATTCATGCCATATTGCCACTATTACCTTTTGTGTGGTGTATGTACTTCCCATAATTGTATTATTTTTGTAATACACATTAATTAATGTGTATTTACATTTTCATTTTATAATACCTCTTTCATGGGTTGTCTATTTCGTAAGTTACCAAATTGTTAAGTGTTTATTTCATAATCTCTTCATTATCCGAGGTTGTTTATACGTATTTAGCAACTAGGACCTCTTTATCATCCACATCCATGATTCTAAAAAATGTATTTCAACAAATTCTTACTATTTTACATAATATGGTTTAAAGTCATTTATACCCTTGTTTGAATTTTTATAAGATGTTTATAATGGAATCATTCCGTCGTTTTCCAAACAAGGTCTATTTTATCCTTTTCGACTGAATTAAGGTTAGAATTTTGTTTATCTTATACGGTGGGTGCGGCTATTTTCCGCCGTTATAAAAATTGTCTAAGATCCCCTTACAATATTATTAGAATATTTTTAATTTAAATGTTTTATTTTATTATTATGTAACTTTTAAATGATTTCGGAATAAAAAATTTATGAATTTGTGCTTTATCACGATCAAAAAGTTTTAAAGATTAATCTTTTTAAATCTTTTTAATTAATGTCCATGTTTTCAAAATGATTTTAAGGATTTATTTATATTGAAATGATTGTTTTGAAATGATATTTCTTTTCGAAAGTTTCAAAGTGGTATGGGACACTATGATTCAACAATCTCTTTTAATTTACTTCATTTATAAATGTGTGAATTTTAATTGATTTCAAAAAAGAGATATTTCTCTCAAATAGTTTTGATTTCATCAATGTCAACATTCTTTGATGGATTTTAAGATTATTTGAAGTTGATTAATTATGATACAAAACTTTCATATTGTATTGAAGGTTCTATGATTTATTTGACTGTGGATGAGCTATTTTTATGTCATTCATGGTTTATAGTTAATGTATTGACATTTGGTATGTATGTTTTAATACGAATGTTTATGATATATTTCAACCTTTTCTTAAGATGAATTTTTGGACTAGTATGTTCCGGGTTGGGGACCAGAAAAAGTATGCCCTCAGGGTTGGTGTCCGGTTATAGAAGACCCTACGGGTTGGTGTCCAGTTATGAGAGGCACTCTGGGTTGGTGTCTGGTTATAAGAGGCACTCCGGGTTCATGTATGGTTGTTAGAGTCACTCCAGGTTGGTGTCCGGTTATTACAGGCACTCTGGGATGGTGTCCTATTATTAGAGGCACTTAGGGTTGGTGTCCGGTTATTAGAGTCACTCCGGGTTGGAGTCCACTTACAGAGGCTCTCTGGGTTGGGTTCCGGTTACAATTATCCCCTAGGGCATGGCACGAGGCCCTGACAATGAAATTAAAGTTCATCATTATGCATTCCATCATTATAAATGTTGTTAGTGATATTGCATGTGATTATTCAACTAGTAGAATAACCATGTGAATAAGTAAATGGCATTATTTCATTTTATTTTTTTCCATATTATGCTGAACTTCATGTTTAAAAGGCTTTTGTTTTAGTTATGCATTGACATAAATGTTCATGCTTATTTATGAATGTTTCTGCCGTAGTGCTTACCCTTACCGAGTGTTTGAGATCACCTCTTTCTATGTTTTATTTTTTCCAGGATTCCGAAAAGTGTATTGTGATTGATATACAGGGTTAAGCCAAGATAATAATGGCGTTCATAAAGATTATTTATGTTTTCATGTATGTTTTAAAGTGCAATGTAACATTCATGTATGTAATCTATTTTCCAATACTGCTAAATTGATCGGTCCTTCGGGACTTGATTCCTTGTAGTTGTGCCAATGTATTAAAATAATGCATCGGCTCTGGGTAACTAGGGCCGGGAGGGGGGGGTTACAGTTTGTATCAGAGGAAGTTTAGCAATAAACTTGGAAACTAGATTTAGATAAACTCTGATTAGAGGAAATTACCCTAAGATAGACACTGAGGATTATTATAGAATAACATCCTAAAATTTTTTTATTGTATAGATTTTGTGAGTTTTCCGAGCAATAAATCCCTCTCTGGATACGAGCAGGTAGAGGTGGCTCTGGCAAAAATGTACCTAGGGGCAAAACTCGAAAACCCCACTTTGAGCTAGACTCGAATGAGAACTGGTGCACGAAAATGGGCCTTACTGCACTCTTAGTTACGACACTCTCGGGGGATATTCTTAGGACAATTCTCATTTTATTTACAAACCAATATGAAGGGTTTATGAGTATATACTTCCTTAAAAATAATTATGATTATGGAATATATCCATAAAATGTTTAATGTATGTTAAGTGTTTTACAAGTTTGGGATTAGATATTTCTATTCATAAACTAATCTTGTGTATGCCATTGTTTAGAAGTGGCTCCCAGTAGAAGGAATGAGAACTCCAGCAATACGCATGTTCCAAAGAGTAAAAAGATCATTTCATTAATCGTATTAAGACAACATTTAGAAGGGAAATAGTCTCCCATGTATTATAATCATATGAAGAAATATAATCATGTGTTAATAAGATATGTAAAGAATTCTCTGAGTCCTACGGCTTTGAAGAGAAGCCTGAAAAGAAAAGGATGGTAGAAAAAAATATGGATAAAGGGAATAAGGGAAAGGAGGATTTTCCAATATGTGATAAATGAAAAAGGAATCAGCTTGGTAAATTCTCGAAGGGAATGGGATTTTGTTATATGTGTGGAGAAAAAGGACACCAGGTATGTTATTTCAAGGGTAAGAAAATGTTTTCAAATGTACAATGCTTCATCTGCAAGGAGTTGGGACACTATGCAAACCAATGTCCAAGTCATCAGAGTGTGCACCAAATAATACTATTGGATAAAAATCATGTTATGATACAACCTCAGATGAAGAGTAATGACTAGTGTTCTTATGTTGTTATTATAGAATTATTTTATTTGAGTGTTGTATCAACGGTATACTGGTTACATGAATTATGTAGATAAATGATGATTGTACTACAGTACTATTTTATTGAGGATTTGAGATTATATGGTTCTATGAAATGTGACTTTATAGTAAGCTACAATTTTTTGAAACTACATGGTTGAAGGAAAGGTAATCCTTAATATGGTCCCGATAAGGAGGTTGTGATTTTGGAATACGATTTGGTTGATTTGAATAAATTATATTGGATATTCTTGAATACCTTGAAAGTGATTAATGATTTGTCATTGTTGGAGTTTACAACTTTTTTTGGATAGAAGGAGTATATAGTATTCTATAAAGAATAAGGGGGAATGAATGTAATCAATAATGTTTTATGGTAATTCAGGATGCTACCATGTTTCAAAATAATACGCGATGAAGGTATTCACATGTTATTACATGGAAAAAATGGATCTTCATTGTGATTAACTTCGTTATAAATTTTGTCTTGTGAGTTTGTATAGTATTATTTTGGATAAGTCTAATGGTTGGAATGGATTAAGTTTGAAAGGTTTTTTTGGATTTTTTATAAATGGACAACACGCAGACCGTGTGACAACCCGTCGTGTCGGACAAAGCTGTGGGAATCGAACCCACAACCATAGCGCGATTGGGATTTATCGCCTACCACTGGACTACGTGAAGTCTCTGGATTGTATAATGTTGATTATTTTTTTAAAGGGTCCGATATTTGAATTATAAATTCATTATATTTTGAACCCTATATGATTAGGATAAATAAAGTATTTTTGAGTTGTATTCTCTTTTGGAGTGAAAGATGAGTTTGTGGTAGAAATTTATTAATGGATAAAACTCTAATTATAAAGTAAGAATATCTCCTTATTATTTTAGACAATATCACAAATAAATTCTTCAACATTTAGAAAAGAAACTTAGAACAAAAACATTGTCCTAGATAGTACCTTAGATCATCACAAATTTGTGGCTTTATGATTGTTGGCCTTTTCAGAGCCGTGTCCTCTACCACTCTCCATCAGATATTGATGGTCGTATTTCTATTCCATATCCATGTTTTCCTACATAGATCCCTATTATGTGTTATTTTCAGTATCTTTTATACTTACCACACTTTATTTTAAATAGAGGCCTCATTAATTAATTTTTCTATGTGGGATTTCAACTATGATATTTTGAAATATCAACCCCATGTTTCCAATACCAAGAATAAATTGCGAGGAAGAAATTTATTGAAGGAGGGGAGAATGTAACACCCCAAGCTTCCATGGTATGATTCTATTTTAATAATAAAATATCGTGTGTGGTACGCAACTTCGAGATTCTAACACACCGCGACTAATCAAAGTTCCTGTTATGAATAGTAATACCCACTTTTTGAAATTTTATAAATTTTATCTCTCAAAATGGACTTCATTTTTTTATTTGGAATATCTAAATTAGCCTAAGGTGAAAATTTTTTATTTTTCGGATAACTTTTATATTTTGATGAATAGTGAAAATTACTAAATTTTAATTAAAAAAACTTTCTTAATCAAAATAATTAATAGTGATATATTATGAATTTGAGTGGTTTTAAAGTTTATTTAGAATATATTTTTACCATTTAATACATTTTTGGTCATTGGACCTAATTTCACATTTAAACCAGACATAAACAATTGTCAATCTTTTGATAGTTATTATCTCTTAAAAACACCCTTTTTGTTTTAACAATGTGAATTAATATTAAATTAATTTCTGCCACTTCTGTGTTTTGAATTTTGAAATATGGATTCCTTATTTGGAATCAGGATGTCCAAATTGTGTAAATAAGTAACTTTTATTTTTAGACATTATAAATAATTACTTCGGTAAATATTTTATTTACCATGGTTTAAGGGTAAATCCGGTAAATAAGGGTAAAACAAAATATTATAATAATATTAATTTACCCTAAAACGTGTCTTAACAATATTTTTTGAAACATGTCTGATCATGGTCATATTTGGGTCGATTATGTGACCCCATGGATCCACTTGTATGTGATAATGACCTTTTTTATTAATTAAGTTAAAGTAAATAAAAAAATGACATAAGCATATATCTTTTAGCAAAACAATTTTTGCACAGGGTTATATATATTATATATTCGACTATAAATATTAATTATAAATAAAAAAATAATTCCTATATAATGGTATTTTATTTATAATTTTTAGAAATTGAAAAATAAATAATATATATGACACAATAATGATGCAATATTTTTTTATTAATGAAAGAATCAAATAATTTGTATTATAATTGTTAAAATATATAAAATTTTAATGTTTTGATAACATAAAAGAATTTTATTGGTTAATATGAGATGTTATGATTTCTTAAATGAAATTTTTTTGAATTAATAATGTATTTAGGACATTAAAAAATCAATTATTGAATAGTGTCAAAATTGACTTAAATGAATTATTAAAACAAATATTATATTATTAATTGTTATTATGTTCTAAAAAATCTATTGTTTGGCCAAAGGACTTATATAATGATCGGTGTATTATTATTGGACCATTTGGGGGTCACTTGGATGTATATATTAGGTTTATTAACTATATAATATAAAAATACAAAGTGACATGGTAAATGTCAAACTAATTGACTAAGAGTTAAAACTAAAAGATAAGGTAAATATAATAACCCAAACCAGTCTAAAATCTATTGGTTGAAACGATTTCAACCCATAACCACCTTAAACATAGAATAATACACTTTTTATCCATTAAAAACCGAATAATTATTTATTATAAATTAATACTTTATGTTTTTTCTAAAGAGCCCCTCCTCCCCCTTATAAAAGGACACCACATCTAACCAATTCCTCACACCTCTCAAGCCTTTGTTGATCGTCCATGATCTTCCCAATTAATCTCCCTATATCCCAATCCTCCTCCTAGAAGCTTTACCTTATGGAAAAGGCACATTAAGAGTCCTTTTTGATTCAATCCAAAGGGAGTTACCCAAATTAAAGGTAACGATTTCTCTTAGCTCCTTTTATATTATTTTACTTCTCCAACCCCTAAACCCTTATTATTCCTTTCTTTTGTAACAAATCCAGTATCCTAAATATACTAGGATATTTTTATGACATGTATTATAACTACACATACACACACCTCCATCTAATGGGTGAAGAACATAACGTTTCCTTGGATGGAAACCAAACGCCTCACGAAAAGATGATAGTTCAATTATCTCCTACCGCCTCTCATAGAAACCATTATGATGATACTATAATTAAATATGATATTACTGATTTTTATTTTATATAAAATCTTCTATAATTGCATTTTATATAAAACCATTATTCATTTCATGTTGTATATATATGTACGATAATTTCATAGGAAGAAGTGCGGACTACCGCCCCCTCAAAGTGATATGACTTATTCATACCATACATGGAACGTATAAAGGATGGTGTTAATAAAGTTAAGTAACAAATATAAGATATTATATTATACTGTAATAATAATATACCTATGTATCATTTGGTTTTGATTCATTTTAAAATGAAAAATTAAATGGAAGTAGCGTTCGTGCGTACGTACAGATTACCGTCTCCACGAACGTGATGAGATTCATTTCCCCATTATATCCATTCAAGACTAATTCTCATTTGATGATTTAAAATTAATGTTTATGGACTTTATATCATTCTGAATATGAATAAAATACAACCTATCCATAAGAAAGACTTCTTACGTAAAGAGTCATATAAATGAAAACGAATCGGTTGACACCCGAAACGACGATATTACTAAAATATCATTAAAAAAGAAATGTTAAAAGATCATATATGATATCATATTTATGTATATGATTCATGTATAATTTAATAGAAATGATTTAACCATTATAAAGGTTTTTAACCTACACTATATCAAGGAAATGTACAAGGTAAGGGGTTTTCATCTCACTCCTTATTACCGTGAGATTCATGTCATATTCCCACTATTACCTTTTGTGTGGTGTATGTACTTCCCAAAATTGTTTTATTTGTGTAATTAAATTTAATTTATGTTTATTTACATATTCATTGTATGATACCTCTTTCATGAGTTGTATTTTTCGTAATTTACCAAATTGTTAAGGGTTTATTTCACAGTATCTTAATTATCCGACATTGTTTATACGTATTTATCTAATAGGACCTCTTTATCATCCACATCCATGTTTCGTAAAAATGTATTTCAAAACATTCTTACTATTTTACAAAATATGGGTTAATTTCATTTATACCCTTGATTGACTTTTTATGAGATGATTATAAAGGAATCTTTTTGTTGTTTTCCAAACAACTCCCTTTTTAACATTTTCGACAGAATTAAGGTTAGAATATTTTTTTTAACTTATACGGAGGGTGTGGATATTTTCTGCCGTTATTAAAAATGTCGAAGATTCCCTTACAATCTTATAAGAATATTTTGAATGTAAATGTTTTATTTAATAATTATGTGACTTTTAAATGATTTCAAAATGAGTGCTTTAAGAATTTGTGATAGGTAATCTTTATCAATATCAGAATGTTTTAATGATTTATCTTTCTAAATCTTTTTAATTAATATCCTTGTTTTCAAAATGATTTTAAGGATTTATTTATATTAACATGAATGTTTTGAAAGGATATTTATTTTCAAAAGTTTCAAAGTGGTATGGGGCACTTTGATTCAAAATTCTCTTTTAAATTACTTTCTTTATAAATGTGTTACTTTTAAATGATTTCAAAAAAGAGATATTTCTCTCAAATAGTTTTGATTTCATCAATTTGAACATCCTTTGATGGATTTTAAGCTTATTTTAAGTTTATTTACTATGATACAAAAATTCCATATGGTATTGAAGGTTTTTCAATATGTTTGACTGTTGATGAACTATTTTAATGTCATTCATGGTTTATGGTTAAAGTATTGACATTTAATAAGTTAGTTTTAATACGAATATTTATATTATATTTCAACATTTTCTTAAGATGAATGTGTTGGACTAGTATGTTCCGGGTTGGGGACCGGTAAAAGTATGCCCTCCTAGTTGGGGTCCGGTTATAGCAGACCCTCTGGGTTGGTGTTTGGTTATTAGAGGTACTATGTTTGGTGTCTGGTTATTAGAGGCACTCCGGGTTCGTGTCCGGTTATTAGAGGCACTCCGGGTTTGTGTCCGGTTATTAGAGGCACTCCAGGATGGTGTCTGGTTATTAGAGGCACTCCGGGTTGGTGTCTAGTTATTTGAGGCACTCCGGGTTGGAGTCTAGTTACAGAGGCTCTCCGGGTTGGGTTCCGGTTATAGTTAGCCCTTAGGTCTTGGCACAAGGCCTTGACAAAGAAATTAAAGTTCATCAGTATGCATTCCATCATTATGAAAGTGGTTAGTGATATGGAATGTGATTATTCAACTAGTAGAATATCCATGTGAATAAGTAAATGGAATTATTTCATTTTATTTTTTCCATATTATGCTGAAGTTTATGTTTAAAAGGCTTTTGTTTTAGTTATAAAGTTCCATAAATGTTTATGCATATTTATGAAAGTTTCTACTGTATTTCTTACCCTTACTGAGAGTTTGAGCTCACCCATTTCTATGTTTTATTTTTCACAGGATTCCAAGAAGTATATTGTGATTGATATACAGGGTTAATCCAATGAAATAATGGCATTCATAAAGATTATTTATGTTGTTTTGTATGGCTTAAAGTGTAATGTAACATTTATGTATGTAATCTATTTTCCAAGACTGTAAAACCGATCGGTCCTTCGGGACATGATTCCTTGTATTTGTGACTATTTATTAAAATAATGCACCGACTCTGGGTAACTAGGGTCAGGGCGTTACAGTTGGTATTAGAGAAATTTTAGCAATAACCTTGGAAACTAGATTTAGATAAACTCTGATTAGAGCACATTACCCTAAGATATACATTGATGATTATTATAGAAGAACTTCCAAAAATTTTGGTATTGTAGATATTTTGTGAGTTTTCTGAGCAATACATCCCTCTCTGGATACAAGATGGTAGAGGCGTCTCTAGAAAAGATGTACCTAGGGGTAAAACCTGAAAACACCACATTGAGCTAGACTCTAACGGGAACTGGTGAACGACAACGGGCCTTACAATACTCTTTTTTACAACACTCCCTGGGGATATTCTTAATATAATTTTCATTTTATTTAAAACCCAATATGAAGGGTTTATGAGTATATACTTTCTCAAAGAATTTTTTTTATGATTATGGATTATATCAATAAACTATTTAATGTATGTTAAGCGTTTTACAAGTTTGGGATTAGGTATTTTTATTCATAAACTGACATAGTGTATGCCATTGTTTAGAAATGGCGCCCAGTAAAAGGAATGAGAATTCCAGCAATACACATGTTCTAAATAGTAAGAAGGATCATATATTTCATTGTATTAAGACAACATTTAGAAGGGAAATAGTCTCACATGTATTATCATCATATGAAGAAGTAGTATCATGTGTTAATAAGATAAGTAAATAATTCTCTGAGTCCTATGGATTTGAAGGGAAGCCAGAGAAAAATAGGATGGTAGAAAGAAATATGGATAAAGGGAATAAGGGAAAGAAGTATTTTCCAATATGAGATAAATGTGTAATGAATCACCTTGGTAAATGCTTGAAGGGAATGAGAGTTTGTTATAAGTGTGGATAAAAAGGACACCATGTACGTGATTGCAAGGGTAAGAAAAAGTATTCAAATGTACAATGCTTCATCTACAAGGAGTTGGGACACTATGAAAACCAATGTCCAAATCATCAGAGTGTGCACCTAATAATGCTATTGGATAACAATCAAGTTATGATACTACCTCAGATGAAGAGTAATGACTAGTGTTCTTATGTTGTTATTATAGAATTATTTTATTTGAGTGTTGTATGAACAGTATACTGGTCACATGAATTATGGAGATAAATAAGGATTATACTCCAGTACTATTTTATTGGGGATTTGAGATTATATGGTTCTATGAAATGTGACTTAATAGTAAGCTAAATGTTTTTGAAAATACAATGTCTAAGGAAAAGTAATCCTTAATATTGTCCCAATAATGAGGTAGTGATTTTGGAATAAGAGATGGTTGATTTGAATAAATAATATTGGATATTCTTGAAAACCATGAAACTGATTAATGATTTGTCATTGTTGTAGTTTAAAACTTTTTTTTGGATAGAAGGAGTATATCTAGTATTATATAAAAAATAATTGAGCATGAATGTAATCAATAAGATTTTATGTTAATTTAGGATGTTCCATGTTTCAAAATAATACGTGATTAAGGTATTCACATGTTATTACATAGAAAAAAGGATCTTCATTGTCATTAAATTCCTTATAAAATTTGGAATATGTGTTTGGATAGTAGTATTTTGGATAAGTATAATGGTTGGAATAGATTATGTTTGAAAGGATATTTTTGGATTTTTTATAAAAGGACAACACACAGACCGTGTGACAACCCATCATGTCGGACAAAGCTACGGGAATCAAACCCACAACGATAGTGCAATTAGAATTTATCGCCTGCCACTGGACTATGTGAATTCCCTAGAATGTATAATGTAGTTTCTTTTTTTAAAGGGTCTGATTTGTGAATTATAAATTCATTATATTTGGTACCCTATATGATTAGGACAAATAGAGTATTTTTGAGTTGTATTCTGTTTCGGAGTGAAAGATGTGTTTATGGTAGAAATTTATTAATGGATAAAACTCTAATTATAAAGTAAGTTTATCTCCGTATTATTTTAGCCAATCTCATAAATAAATTTCTCAACATTAAGAAAAGGAACTTAGAACAAAATTTTTGTCGTAGATACTACCTTATATCATCACAAATTTATGGCATTGTGATTGTTGTCCTTTTCATAGTTGTGTCCTCTACCACTATCCATAAGATATTGATAGTTAGATTTCTCTTTCATATCCATGTTTTCCTACATGGAACCCTAGTGTGTGTTATTTTCGATAACCTTCATACTTATCACTCTTTATTTCAAAATAGAGGCCTCATTAATCCATTTTTCGATGTGGGATTTCAACTATGATATTTTGAAATGTCAACCCCAAGTTTCCAATACCAAGCATAAATTGCGAGGATGAAATTTATTAATGTAGGGGAGAGTGTAACACTTCAAGCTTCCATGGTACGATTCTCTTTGAATAATACTGTAGTGTGTGTGGTACGAAACTTCGAGATTCTAACACATCGCGAGCAATCAATGTTGCCGTTATGAATATTAATACACACTCATTGAAATTTTATAAATTTTATCTCTCAAAATTTACTTCATTTTTGGATTTGGATTATCTAAATTAGCCTACGGTGAAATTTTGGTACTTTTCATAAAACTTTTATTTTTTGATGAATAGTGAAAATTACTAAATTTTAATTAAAAACAAATTTTTTAATCAAAATAATTAATAGTGATAAATTATGAATTTTAGTCGTTTTAAAGTATATTTAGAATATATTTTTACTATTTAATACAATATTGGTCATTGAACATAACTTCACATTTAAACCAGACATAAACAAGTGTCAATCTTTTGATAGTTATTATCTCTTAAAAACAAGCTTTTTGTTTTAACAACTTGAATTAATTTTAAATTAATTTCTGCCACTTATATGTTTTGAATTTGGAAAAATGGATTCCTTATTTTGATTCAGGTCGTCAAAATTGTGTAAATAGGTAAATATTATTTTTAGAGATTTTAAATAATTACTTCGGTAAATATTTTATTTACCATGGTTAAAGGATAAATCCGGTAAATAAGGTTAAAACATAATATTATAATAATATTAGTTTACCCTAAAACGTGTCCTAAACCTATTGGATGAAACATGTCCAACCATGGGCATCTTTGGGTTGATTTTGTGAGCCCATGGATCAACATGTATGTGATAATGACACTTTATATTAATTAAGTTAAAGTAAATACAAAAATGACATAATCATATATCTTTTAGAAAAACAATTTTTACTTAGGGTTATATATATTATATTTTCAACTTTAAATATTCATTAGAAATCTAAACAAAATTCCTACATAATGGTTTTTTACTTATAATTTGTAGACATTGAAAAATTAAAAATATATATGACACAATAATGATGAAATATTTTCCTTATTAATGAAAGAATCAAATAATTAGAATTTAAAATGTTAAAATAAATATAATTTGAGAGTTTTGATGAAATACAAGAAATTTATTTTTTAATATTACATGTTAGTATTTCTTAAAATAATTTTCTTAGAATTAATAATTTTTTTATGACTTTAACAAAAATAAATTATTGAATTGTGTTAAAATTGACATAAATGAATTTTTAAAACAAATATAATATTATTAATTGATATTATATTTCTAAAAATCTATGGTTCGGCCAAAGTACTTATATAATGATATGTGTATTATTAGTAGACCACATGGGGGTCTCTTGGATATATATAGTATGTTTATTAACTATATAATATAAAAATACAAAGTGGCATGGTAAATGCCAAACTAATTGACTAAGAGTAAAAACTAAAAGATAAGGTTAATATAATGACCCAAACCTATCTATAATATATTGGTTGATATTATTTCAACCCATCCCCACCTTAGAATTTGAATAATACACTTTGGAGCCTTTAGATACCGAATAGGAATTTATTATAAATTAATACTTTATGTTTTTTCTACAGAGCCCCACCTCCCCCTTATAAAAGTACACCACTTCTAACCAATTCCTCACACCTCTCAAGACTTTTGGCTCGTCAAACCTCTGCCCAATTAACCTCCCTATATCCCTCTCCTCCTCCGAGAAGCCTTAACTTTGGAATAAAGCACTTCAAGAGTACATTTTGGTTCAAACCAAATGGATTTAAACAAATTAAAGGTAATCATTTCTCTTAGCTTCTTTTATTTTATTTTACAACTCCAACCCCTAAACACTTCTTATTCTTTTCTTTTGTAACAAAACTAGTATCCTAAATATACTATGATATTGTTATGATAAGTATTTGAACTTCACTTACACACACATCCATCTAATTTGTGAAGAACGTAATGTTTCTATGGATGGAAACCAAACGCATCACGAAACGATGATTGTTCAATTATCTCCTACCGCCTCTCATGGTGGCCATTATGATGGAACAATAATTAAATATGATATTAATGAAATTTTAATTTATATAAAAGATTCTGTAATTTCATTTTATATCATACCATTATTCGTTTGATGTTGTATATTTATACGATAATTTCATTTGAGGATGTGCTGACTACCGCCCCTCAAAGTGATATGACTCGTTCATAACATACATGGAACGTATAAAGGATGGTTTTAATGAACATAAGTAACACATATAAGATATTATATTATACTGGAATAATAATATAACTATTTATAATTTTGTTTTTATTCCTTTTAAAATGAAAATTGAAATGGAAGTACTGTTCGTGCGTACGTACGGATTACCGTCTCCACAGACGCGATGAGATTCATTTCCCCACCATATCCATTCAAGAATAATTATCATTTGACGATTTAAAATTAATTTTTAAGGACTTGAAATCATTCTGGATATGAATCAAATAAAACCTATCCATAACAAACACGGCTTACGTGACGAAGCATATAAAGGAAAACGAATCAGTTGACACCCGAAATGACGATAATTCTAAAATATCATTAACAAAGAAATATTAAAAGATTATATATGATATCATATTTATGTATATGAATCTTTTATAATTTAATAACAATTATTTAACCATTATAAATGAGGTTAACCTACACCCTATCAAGGAAAAGTACAAGGTAAGGGGTTTTCATCTCACTCCTTATTCACGTGAGATTCATGCCATATTGCCACTATTACCTTTTCTGTGGTCTATGTACTTCTCATAATTGTACTCTTTGTGTAATACACTTTAATTTATCTGTATTTATATATTCATTGTATGGTACCTCTTTCATGGTTTTTATTTTTAATAATTTAACAAATTGGTAAAGTTTTATTTCAAAATATCTTCATTATCCGAGGTTGTATATACGTATTTATCTTCTAGAAACTCTTTATCATCCACATACTTGTTTCCTAAAAATGTATTTCAAAATATTGTTACTCTTTTACAGAATATGGGTTAAAGTTATTTATAAACTTGCTTTACTTTTTATAAGAAGATTATAAAGAAATCATTTCGTCGTTTTCTATACAAGGTCCTTTTTAACCTTTTCAACAGAATTAAGGTAAGACTGTTTTTTTAACTTACATGGTGGGTGCGGCTATTTTCTGTCATTATAAAAATTGTCAATGCTTCCCTTACAAGATTATAACAATATTTTGAAAGTAAATGTTTTATTTTTTAATTATGTTACTTTTAAATTATTTTAAAATGAATATTTTAGGAATTTGTGATAGGTACTCTTTATCAAGATCCGAATGTTTTAAAGATTTATCTTTCTAAATCGTTTTAATTAATGTCCATGTTTTCAAAATGATTTTAAGGATTTATTTATATTGACATTAATGTTTTGAAATTATATTTCTTTTCATAAAATTTAATGTGGTATTGGACACATTGATTCAAAAATCTCTTTTAAATTACTTCCATTCTAAATGTGTGACTTTTAAATGATTTCAAAAGAGAGGTATTTCCACCAAATAGTATTGATTTCATCTATGCGATCATCATTTGTTGGATTTTAAGCTTATTTGAAGTTGATTAATTATGATACAAAAATTCCATATTGTATTGACTATTTTCTAATATGTTTGACTGTGGATGAGCTATTTTTATGCCAGTCATGGTTTATGATTAATGTATTGACATTTCGTAAGTTAGTTTTAATACGAATGTTTATATTATATTTCAACATTTTCTTAAGATAAATGTGTTGGACTAGTATGTTCCGAGTTGGGGACTGGTCAAAGTAATCCCTCCGGGTTGGGGTCTGGTTACAGCAGACCCTCTGGGTTGGTGTCCGGTTATTAGAGGCACATAGGGTTGGTGTCCGGTTATTAGAGGCACTCTGGGTTGGTGTCTGGTTTATATAGGCACTCGAGGTTGGTGTCCGATTGTTATAGGCACTCCGGGATGGTGTATGTTTATTAGAGGCACTCCGGGTTTGTGTACGTTAATTAGAGGCACTACGGGTTGGTGTCCGGTTAAATAGGATCTCGGGGTTGGGTTCCGGTTACAGTTAGGCTCTAGGTCTTAGCGCGATGCCTTGACAAATAAATTAAAGTATAGAATTATGCATTCCATCATTATGAAAGTGGTTAGTGATATTGAATGTGATTATTCGACCAGTAGAATATCCATGTGAATAATAAAATGGCATTATTTCATTTTATTTTTTCAATATTATGCTGAAGATCAAGTTTAAAAGTCTTTTGTTTTAGTTATACATTTCCATAAATGTTTATGCTTATTTACGAAAGTCTTCATTGTATTGCTTACCCTTACTGAGAGTTTGATCTCACCTCTTTCTATGTTTTATTTTTCCTAGGATTCCAAGAAGTGTATTGTGATTGATATACAGGGTTAATCCAAGGTAATAATGGCGTTCAAAAAGATTATTTATGTGGTTTTGTATGTCTTAAAGTGCAATGTAACATCCATGTATGTAATAGATTTTCCAAGACTGCTAAAGTGATCGGTCTTTTGGGACATGATTCCTTGTAGTTGTGCCAATGTATTAAAATAATGCATCGGCTCTGGGTAACTGGGGTCGGGGCGTTACATTAAATCTATATGTGTTGGTACATTAATCATTGGAAATAAATGTGAATAATGGATGAGTAAGAAATTTGAAATCGCATCCCTTATAATGATAGAAAAAATATATTTCTATAATTAAGTCATGCACTCAACTTCTATGGATGAAGTAGTGGTTTGAGGATATTAATGAGTAAGTGAACCAACCTATAGTGATATTTTTGTGTCAATAAGGTATAAATTAATATTATGAATAATAATGATCAACAATAACATATTTAAAATATTGAGATCTGTATTAACATCATTAAAGATAAAGTACAATAAGGATTTATCAAAGTGGAACATGTTGGTACTAAAAAAAATGTGGCAAAATAATGATGGAATCTTTGTGCACTCTAATATTTTTGAATCAGTGGTTGATATTTAGTGGTCACCCACCTACCTTATCTTAAATAGGTACAAAAATTTTGTTATCCACCTTTTTTATAAGTTTTCACTTATATATTGTGTGATTTTATTATAAGTTCTCAAATTTTCATTTTCATAGAATGATAGGGGAGGCACTATACATGAAGCTTGGTAACATCAAAAAAGTATAGTTAGAAATAATGGACATCATTTTCATCATTGTAATCTTAATTAGATTCCTATAATGATTATTTACTCATATAGATTTATAGAAGTTGTTAATGGCCCACTTCTTGGAATATTTCACCAATAAGTTGCTTGAATAATGATATGGAATTAGCTATGATCTTGGATAATACAACAACCCGAAAATTTAAAATTTTAATATCCTTTTTATATGAAAAAATACCTAATTATGTAATTTTTCAATTGAAAGAATAAAATAATTTGGTTAATTTGAACTATTATAAGTTATATCCTATTGAATTTAAAATACCATTAAGAATAAGAACAACTAATAGTATAACCATTATATAGTGATCCTATGATTGGTATATTGATGGTTATGATAATGTCTAATTGAAAAAGATAAACAGATTCCATAACATTGACCAGTAGAATCATACCCTATAATCTAATTTATCAAAGATTTTACTGCAGATAGCCTTACCGGTATTTGACCCCGATGAAGACCATGTTGAGATTGAATAATTACCTGACGAGTGAAACCATTTGTGGTTGAATTTCAAGCACATTGAGATAACATCCAAAACCATGTACATTGAACCACCCTTATAAAATTTACCCATCGCACACCTCACCATTTGGGAATTCGATGGTGTAATAAAGGACTATTTATCTAGAACCTAATAGTATGAATGTCATATTTAATTTAAATTTAAAAAATATTATATTTATCCCTTTTAAATAATAATTTTTAAATAATTAAATAATGTGTTTGATAAAAATTATATTATATTACTATGAACCATAATTTTTATTTTTTGGGAAATATATTGTTTCAATCCAGAAATTAATTATTATTAATTTAATAATTTTTAAAATAAATAATATTATAATATTATAATATTATTAAATAATATTTATTATTTATAATTGGAAATATAATTTTACTAAGTCAAAAATAATTGTTGTAAGGGTAAGATTACTGTTATTATAATAAAAAAAATATGTTTCAATAAATTGGAATTTTTATTTAAATTTGTCAATTCGCACATTTAAATAAATATTTTGTTTAAATAAATAACATTTTTTAAATCATCACATTGAAATTATCCAGTGGTTATTTGTTCATAATTTCAAATCCAATAATATTTTTAGGTAAAAATTAAATATGATATGAATATATGTTGTGTTATATGAAATCATAATGACCCAAAAGTGAGGTCAAATACACAAAAAATGTTTCTATGACCAAATACAATTTTACCCTTTAAAATAATGAGTTTTGTAAAAAAAAAATTTAATGTTACAAACCCATAATGAATCCATCAAAACCTATATTATGTTATAAGGATTTAAAATCAATTCCTTGTAAACATGACTCAATACCACATCACTAATTGTATTATTTTAATGATATTGGTTCTGGATATTGAAAAATAATTAATACCCATTATATTTGGTATAATACATGGGATATTTCCAGGGTAAGGATTGTGTTCTTTATTACATTATCCTATAGATTCCAAAACCTATGTTTACAAAATAATAATGAATTACCTTCTATTTTGATTTATAATCCCACAACAAATCTTATAAATCTCCACTAAAAACCCTTGGAAACTAAAATAAATCATCCTTACCTATTTATATTCCACCAATGGTGGCACTATATTCTTAATAATATTTAACAATTCTCTAAGAATAACCCTCTCAAGGTAAGGGATCCTCCAATTCTTATATTTATTCAAGAACCTTTTTTGTACTATGCCATTAATTTTCAATTTTCATGTTGAGTAATGTTATTACATGTCTCTATTACTAACCTTAATAATAACAAGTGATTAGATACAACTTTCCCTGTCATTAATACTTTTTATAAACCATTATATAGAGTTGTTCTGCTGCCAAAATTATCTTATGATTTTTAATGCCAAATAATTTTGTAGTGAATACACTTACCCATTTACACTCAAGGGTATTCATCTAGATGTACCTATTATTCATTTATTTTTGGCTTTAATGTATTTATCTCACTCTCTTTAACAGTAGAGTTAAAATTTATGAAATACATCCTTATGTTGAATGTTTTATCCAGAACACTTATGCATATACATGATATGAATGTGATGGTTGTGCCCGGAATAATATAGCCCTACAATGAATTTGTTAAAGTATTTGTCTCATGTGATACAATTTATGGTGAATAAGAGGTCATACTAATAACACTATGTTATGTTTTCTTGGTGGTTATATTTAACTTATTTTTATGATGTCATGTTTTATGTTTATTCCACATTCTTCTATTGCCTTTATTGTATCATGTAATATCATGCCTCGTTGTTCAAGATTATACTTCTTAACCCTGTTATTTTATATTCATATGCCCCGTGGATCACATGTTCTACTTTAAATTATGAAATTATTTCATTATTACATTATTGGGATTTATTGAACACCCTTTTCATGTAATTCCCCAGATTATCCCATGAAATTTTAGAAGAATGATGGAATTTTAAGAGACTATTATGTATGTATTAAATAAATTCATTATAATCATTTTTCATGTTTCATGATATGTAACTAATTTCCCAAAGACACTATGATTCATGATATTTTTTATTGTATTATGTGTACTATTATGTAATAAATCTTGAATTTATGTGTATAAAAATATGGGTAGTCACAATTTGTATTAGAGAAATGTTTAGTTAGTTTTAGGACAGGATGAGAAAACTATACTGAAATTCCTAGTTAAATGTCTAAATATAGTAAAACATCCCTATTTTGGATAATTTATAGAGTAATTGGTTTCTATGAAAATACATCCTTGAATGGATATTACATGAAGTGGTTGATCTAACAAAGATATAAATAATGGTAATAACACTGAAAAGGGAACATTGAGCTAGGCTCAATAATTACCTCGTGAATGAAAACAAGCCTTGTTGCACACCTGTTTTTAATCCCTCTTTGTATATGGTTTGGTAAATTCATAATATCCATAAGAACCATTTTAAGGGAATGAAAAATTCCAAAAATATTTTATGTTAGGAAGGAGATCAAGGAAAATATTGATTGAAACCTAGAAATTCATAGGATAAATAATATATATCATTTATGATTTATCCCATTAATATTAATATTTTACCATTTATGTGTTCAACAATTTTAAAAATTCATCCTTAATTTTCCCTTTCTTATTCAGAAAAATATAAATAGGAGAAACCGAGTCAATAACCAATGTGTTGAGGAATCAAACCTCTTACCGAATAACAATCCCAACCAGATGGGGGTAAGAGTTGGGAACTTCCTGAAAATAATTTCTTATTTTACACAAGTTTTATCCTGAAATATATATAGGTAGGACTTTCTATATCCCCACACGAAAGATAAATTTAAAATTGAAACATTTATGAGACAAAATCCTCTGACTTTCAGTGGATTTACTAATCCATAAATCATGGAAAAATTGATCAACTCTACTGAAAAGATCTTCCCTTTCTTTCAATTTTTTATGTAAGATATGTTTGTGTTTGGCTATTGATTGTATACAAGGAGAAGCTATTAAATGTTTTATGTTGTTCCAAAAAAAATATTGAGGTGGAGATAGAAGTAATGGAGTGGAAATAATTCCAAAAAAATATTCAAAAAAAATATTTTTCCCACTCTTGGAGATAAAATAGATTGGTATTTTCATATCCTCAAGTAAAAGGATTATGAATCAATCATTGTGTATGATTAAAAATTCAAAATTCATGAAAAATATTCCATCATCCTTTTCATTTATACCAAAAGTAATGTTGACTACTTATTTGGTGGAATAAAGATGATTCTTTGAAAATTGTTGGATTTTGGAGACTATGATATCTATGGAGAAATTGTATGGGGTTCCCTCATAGTAAAAATATGGTTCGTTGAATCATAAGGGTCTATTTTGAATAGAGACATGAAGTAGAGTATAGATATTAATTCAATATGTGTAATCGATGAAACTCTTAGGGGTAATAAATTCTATCATCCCACTTGTCAAAAGTGTGGGAAGAATCTTTCTCTAAATTTCTTGAAGGGGAGGACGAAATACATTAGGTGTGGGTAGAAAGGGCACCTAACTAGTGATTTATGATGGAATAAACACTCCAATTTGATGGAATAGTGGAATTATATGATAAACCCGCAACTTATTGTATAATGTTTCACTACAACAAACAAGGACATTCTGTTACTCAATTCCCTAATCCATGGGTTTTTGGGAAAAATGATGAAAAAAACCTCCAAGGCCTAGAGATTAAGGGAGATCTTATGAAATCACAACTAATGAAGTGGATCCAAATAAAAAAGTGGTGTAAGGAAAGAAATTTATTCATTCAATAATAGAGAACATAATTTTTGGATCTGGTTCTATGTCTTCATTCATATAAAAACATTTAGTATATCAATTCAAACACCACATCCCAACATGGAAGTTATGTTATTAGTGAAAATAGTGAATTGGTCAATTGTTTCACACCAAGAATATAAGTCATACCCTATCCATATTTGGGGATTTAATTTTCAAAAAAACTATATGATAATCCCTTTAGTAGAATTTCATACAATTATAAGCATGGATTTTATTTGTTTTTATAAAAAACATAAATTCCCATGAGAAAGGAATCACCCTTCATATCATCAATCACCCATTAATTATATACATATATAGTGATGAGAAGGAATATTTTTTTACTAGTATCTTAATCATGGGTATTATTTCATTTCAAATAATAATATCTTTATCAAATTATTGAGACTAAATAAAATTCTATCCCTGATGAACTACCCATTATATTGGATCTCGCTAATGCTTTTCCCAATTAATTTATTGGTCCTCCCCAAAAACAAGATGTTTAGTCCTCAACCAAGATCATAACTTGGGATTTCAAAATAATAAATACTTTATAAATAATGGAATTTTTTTTCATTATAATATAATTAAATAATTACCGGATAATCCGGATGAAGGTTTTATACACCCAAGTGTTTTACCATGGGACGCACCAATCCTCTTTGTCAAGAAGAAGGATAAACCAATGCACCTATGCATTGATTATCTTGAGTTCAATAATATCATAATAAATAAAAATTATCCTCTAACAATGATTAAATACTTGTTTGATCATTTATGTGGAGACTATTACTTCTCAATGGTGAATCTTCATATGGGATATTATCAAGTAAAATTGAAAGGGGATATCCTCAAGACTGATTTTCGTACAGGGTATACGCCCTAAAATTTGATATTGATTACATTTGGACTCACTAATTCTATAATGATATTCATGAATTTGGTGAATGTATTCCATAGGCATTACCTTGAATAAAATTGTAGTCTTAATAGACAATATCTCTTCTACTCCTAAGTCTTGGAGGAACATGAAGATCATTTGAATTTCATATTGAAGAAACTATGAAATGAAAGGTTATTATCAATGTATAGTTAATGGGATATTGGTCTAGATAAAGTAAACAATATAGGGTATGGTATCACCATAAAACATATATATTTAGATCCTTCAAAAACAATGGTAATCAATGGATGACCAAGAACAACATTTGTTATGGAAATATGAAGCTCCCTTGGATTGAACTGGTACTATCCTTGATTTATGAAAAAAATTATTATGATTTTTCAGCCCACTAAATATTATTTCTTATAAGAATGTAAGGTTTTTCTAGAATAATTAATGCAAAGAAATATTTAAAAATATAAATAAGAGGTTTATAGCTTTGTCACTACTCACATTACGAGCCAGTAGGGTTTCACTAATGATATATAGTGATGAATATAAAAACATGATTTTTTCTTATACTCATACAAGATTATAAATTGTTAGATTATGACCCTCTTATATTTAATATCCATGTGTATAACTACGAAACTCATGTACTAGAATTTTTTTAGTGATATTAACATTGAAGATATAGAGACATTATCTCTATGATGAAATATATTATATATATATATATATTTGGATCATAGAAGACTCAAATATATATTAAAAAATTAGATTAATATGTGAAATGAAATGTGTTCATATCTAAAAAAGGATTATGACTATTCAATCCATTACCATCTTTGGAAAGTAAAAAATGTGGAAGATGCTCTCAGTGGAAAGGATCATGTAACTCTATCGATGATGACGATGGAAAGAGATACAATATTCATTGACATAAAATGGATAGGAATGGGAATATGAAAAATATATTCATCTAAACATTCTCAAATAACTACATTAACATATATTAATTAGAGGATCAAGTAGTCCCCATAATATTATGAGTTGTTATACAAGATGGTAGTGACTATTTTAGAGTTAATAATTACTAAATAAAGGGTTACAAGGATTGGAACCTGGATATATGTCCCATAAAACCCACTGATGAAGTGGGAACTTTTGGATTATGTGCATTGCTCATATTTCTCTATTAATATAGGAATAAAAAATATATATAATGTTTTGATGTAATAAATCTAGTGGGATAAAATAAAGAGTGTTATTTAAATGTTTGTATCTTGATACTTCGTATGCTACAAGTAAGGGTTGAATTAAAAATGTCTAAGTGTATTATAAAACCATTTCCCCCACAATTAGGTATGTGGGAAAAAACAGACATTTATATTCTCATGGGACTCCATGGGACACCAAAATCCAAGGACACTATTTGGGAGGAAGTTGATCACCTTAAAATGTTAACACACTTCATTTCTATCAAGGATGACTTCTCTCTTGTCCAAATTGCTGAGATATGCATAAGGGAAGTAGTAAAAATCCATGGAATTCAACTCTCTCTTTTATCTAATAAAAATTTCCTGTTTACCTTGCGGTTTTATATAATCCTTCAACAATATTTCTATACATAACTAATATTCATCCCAAATTATCACCCTCATATGGATGGTCAGTATGAGAAAACCATTCAAACTCTGGGGGATATTATAAGATCCGGTTCAATGGAATTCCAAGGATATTTGGATCAACACCATCCACTAGTGGAGTTCATGAATAAAAACATTATCCACTCTAGAATTAAAATAGTACCTTATAATATATATATATATATATATGAAGTGGTGTTAGACTCTGACATGATCGTATGATGTTGGATATCAATAGATTATGATAATTGATCTTATGCATGAAATGAAAGAGAAGTTTCATACCATTTAACTTCATATGAAATAAAAAATAATTCAACAAAAAATATATGAAGATAATCATCAATGTGATCTAGAGTGTGATGTTGGATATAATGCGTTCCTTCATTTATCACCAATGAATAAATTCATGAGTTTTTGAAAAAATTTAATTCATAGTCCTATATACATTGACCCTTTAGAGATCTTTGATAAAATTAGAGCAGTGACCTATCTAATAGAACTCCCACCTAACCTATCTCAAGTACGTGATGTGTTCTATATATCCCTCTTGAGGAAGTACATACTGCACCCCTCACATGGACAAAATATTGAAGTGGAATAAAGAGTGATCATTCATATGAGGTGTAGATAATGAACATATCAGATCAGAGAGCCTTTGTTTAATGAAATAGGAAAACTCACAAGGTCAAAGTGTTGGAGAAGAAGAACATGTTTGAGAAAGCAACATGGGAACCAGAAGATTGGGTGAAATAAATGTACCCTAATCTATTTTACAGGATGAAATAAAAATTTTGAAGGTGGAATTTATAATGTTGGGAAGAATGTAATGATCCTATCTTTTGGAAATGAAATTCCCTTTTTAAATGAATAATATCATTATTATGTAACGTATCCATAGAAAACGCATGCACAAAATTGGTTATTTTAGACAATTATATGTTTTATCTTGTTGAATTTAAAAGACTGGTAAGAATTAGAACCATTGATAGAAAAGGCATTACATTATGAACCTATGGTTATTATATTAAGGGTTATAATATATTCCAATATTCATAGATAAAGGAAACGATGGCCTCAGTAAATAATATAATACTCTATTAAGAGAATGTATCATATATTCTAAGGGAGATAGAATCACTAATATTTTCCCTTGTCCAATACTGATATAAGATTCAATAAATATTGTAGAAGCAATACCATTTACAATAGAAGTTAATGCTTATTGAGATCTTGGGCTAAACCATGTATGTAAAATCACCCTAAGAAAATATTCCAACACACACCCTTAGACATTGGGAATTCACCAGTGTTATAATGACATCTGTATTAAGAACCTAACAGTCTGATTTTTTATATGATACTTTAATTAAAAATTTATTAAATTTATCCCTTCTAATATTACCTTTTGAATTATTAAATAATGGGTTTCCTAAAAATTATATTTTGATATGATGGAACACAAATTTAATTTTTTAGAGAATATATAGTTTCAATCAAGAAAAACATTTCGGGGAATTTAGGAATCATTCAAATAAATGATATTCTAATAAAATATTATTATTAAATAATGATTATTAAATATAAATGATAATATAATTTTAAAATGTCAAATGAAATTATTATAAGGGTCATAAAAATGAAATTGTAAAAAAACAAGTATTTTTTAATAAATAGATATTTTGATTTGAATGAATAAATTCACACATTTAATGAATAATTGTAATAAAATTGATATTTTTTAATTCATCCCAACAAAATCATCAAATGGTAATTTTTTATAATTTTCTTAGATAATTGATTTTTAATTTAAAAGTTAAATATGATATAAATATATGGTATGTATTATTTCATCATAAGGACCCAAAAGTTATGTAATATATACCATAAAATTTATCCATTACTAAATGAATATATAAAATTTTATATAATGTAATTTAAAAATTATTTGATTAGTTTTATAAAACCTTAATGAATCCTCAAAACCTATATTATATTTTCATGTTTATAAATAATTATTTGTAAAAATGACTCACTTACACATAAAATAGATTATTATTTTGATTATATCGTTTCTTAACCTTTTAAAATAATGAATAATGCTTTGGAAAAAAATGTGGGATGTTTTTTGGATGTGATTACATTATCTTTTGAAATTAAAAAATAATTATCTTCACATCAGATATATAAAACCACCCAAAATTCCATTATTCTTTACTCAAAACCCTTAATTCAATAAATTCATCTAGAATTACTTATCTAGAGTCATCCCATGATTCCCCCTATCTCTTAATAATATCCTACTTTGATTTTAGCAGTTCCCTCTCATGGGAAGGGATCATCTCCTTCTCCTCTTTATTCAAGAAAATTTTGTATACTATGCCTTTAAGTTACAATTATTCAAGTTGGGTTCTATTCTTACACTTCCCTCATATAGTCTTGATGATGTAAAATTTATGAGACATGCCTTTTAATCTCATTAATCTCTTTTATGAATCTTCACGTACATATTGTATGCTGCTAAAATTATCCTATGATTTTTCATGCCAAACCATTATAAAGTGAATACCAATCCTCATTTTCACTCAATGGTTTTCACCAAGATGTATATATTTTTATTGATTTATTAATTTCACGTATGTATATCATAAATTGTAATCATTGTATTAAAAGTGATAAAATATGTAACCTATCAGGTTTTTGTGCGAGTCATTTTTCATGTGACTCAAAACATTTGACTTTGGAGTGTGGGCCATGATTTCTTTCGGACTTCATCACCTCATTCCAAGTGTAATTTGACCCAAGTAATTGTTTTCATCTTTGTTATATGGTTTTGTGGAAGTCATGGGTGTCAATTTGAACACTGGAGGAAGGTCAGAGAGCCTAGGAAGTTTCAGATAGTTCCAGCCAAAAATAAAAGTTGTGTAACCCTTATTTAATGTGTTATTAATATTAATAACATAAAACATGGTGTGAAGCCTCAGGTGGTCTGCCTAAGGAATAAATTATTAGTAGTTATGGTAAATTTCATGGACCCAATACATGACATGTAAAAAATTATATGTTATGTTAGTTATGGGAATCTTTTTTTAAGAGTTAGGGGGCTCTGCCCCCTCATTTTATTTCTAGTCATAAATAGAAGATGCAGTTCCTAGTGAGATCATACACCTCTCTCCTCCACAATAGGGATCTTGATATCTCCATCATTCATGATTTGATATTTTATCCTTTGGTGGCTACAAATTCATCTCTGTAACACATTCAATATTCTATCCTCATTTACTCTTTGATCATTCCATATGGTGCTCTAAATCTCCACAAGTTGTTTTACCAAATCCTTAGGGAATTCATATAAAATGAAAATTTATTCCAAATTGGTTTGATTTAGAGGCTTATATTAGATTATTTTGATCCATCGAGTACGATATAGGTGGTTCATAACATTCCCATTAATTTTTTTAGTGTTTTGGGGTTGGGATTCATATAGTTTGTGAAGGTTGTATGAGGGAGACCCTAATTAAATGATGTTTGCTTCTATATTAATTAAATATTTTTTTTTGATTCAATTAATCATTAAATAACATTGATCATTATTACAAACATGGTAATAGAATTCAGAGGACATTGGGAGGTGATTCCTCATGTGTTTTAATTAATTAAATTGAATTGTCTATATTAAATGATTTATTGGTTTTGTTGGAATGTGGGGGGCATTGAATGAGGATTTAGGTTATTATGATAACCTAGTTTTATCTTACCCAGTCTTCAATTTGATTTCAACCTAGTTATTGGATGTTATATTGGTAACTAGGTTGGGCGACATGGATGTGTTATTTGGGCGATGAGGTCATCGGGATGAGGGTGTTGCTAGTGTGATTGAGGAGGTGTTAAACATTGAAATTTAGTGACACAACCACAAGGGAATGAGGATCACTATTATGTGTATTATGAAATTTTTGTGCGATTTTCGCTCAATATATTTTTGGATAATGTGTTTTCAGAGTCATGTGCACACATATAGGACATAGATCGAGGTGGTGTTTACCACATGTTATGGGTGGAGGAACCCTTAGACGATGTGACTTTGTTGAGAACATTGACTACTAGTTTTGTTTTGGGGTGATCACAATAGAGAGAAACATAAATGGTGATTTAACCTCGGATGATGGTGATGAAACCATCAATTTATGGTGATGACACCATCAGTTGGGGGTTTAGGATATTTTTATTTCTTAACGACATGTGATCTGAATTGTGTAGACTTCTAGTATCATGCCTTGAGACATTGGCTGTTGAGCCATCGCTGAATATTATTTAGAGGATATATATCATTATTCCTCGAGACATCATGATTTGATATTATTATGACTTATATTATAGGTATTTGAGGGACAAGATAATTATTTTTGGGCATTTCATTGGATTTCGTGTTCTATTATTAATGTCATGAGTTATCAAGATTTATTTTAGTGGTGGAACCTGAGGGTTCACCTTGGATGAATTTTGTCAGAGGATTATATGTTCTTATACCATACATCCTTAAAACTGTGATTATTTACATGCATATAGATGTTTTATACCATATTTATAGCTATGGGTACATGTTAAGACACAACCAATGATGGATGAAGTAGGTGATCTCTTCCTTGTGGCCTTTGAGCATAAGGGAAAATGGTATTTATTGATTGTCTACATGTTCTCTTTTGATTATAATTAGAAATCATACATTACCATGGATGTATGAAATGGATACGTTGGAGATGGTTGGCTAAAATTATTCTCACATCCAACGTGGGACCCTTTATATAAATGTGCAATTTGTGTCTCTTTGGTCATTTATAGGACCAAGAACAAGATATATACCTTAGTGGTCAAGTTGGACCTTTTATAGGGAGGATGGTATTGGATGATTATATTTCATGCATTATATAGAGTTTCTTTTGAGACACATTTTTTTATCATTTCTCTTATTTTTAGGTACTGATAGTAAGCCATGGTAAGCCCTCCTGTTTATTGATTTGAATGAAATTTCATGAATACAGTATGTGTCTACAAATTGTATCATTTCCTTTTGAATAATTTATCATTATATTTCTTCTTTATATTTTCATCCAGTGACTTATGAATTATTTTCTTACTTCGATGGTGTTATAGTCTTTATTATTATAATATATTCATAGATAATTAATATTATCACCACCAGATGGCATAGTCTCCCCACAATCAACTCATTACACCCTCACTACTAGTTGGCATCCTTTGGCATATACGGAGGTGTGCCTAATGCCTAAATCTACTCTGGCACATAGTGCATTTTTTTAAAGTAGAATTTGGGTTGGGGTGATACAAATGGTATCAGAGTAGGTTTCTTATATGGGGCTCAATAGTGTCAATTGTCTGGATATTAATAGTGTCAAATACATTTCTTCTTAGTTTATTTTAATATTTATTATAGTATAATAGAGAGTAGGATGTAGTTAGAACTGTGTATTGATCTCTTGTTTGGTGTCCTATAACCCCATTCATAGGTGACAAACTATGTTTTTAGGTGTGGAAATTTTTTGTTCTACATTTCACTTTTTATAGTGAATATCTTTTCCATCTTGATCAGTGCACTTGGGGGTCATATTTTTCTATTATATCGATTTTTACCCTTGGCCCGGTATGGCATGGTCAGTTTGTTTTTTCATTATGGTTAGAACATAGGGTGTTTTGTTATATGTAAGTTCTTATGAAAGATGTTAATTGGAAACATGGATTTCACTAAGAGGGGTTTGGTTGTTTATAGTATCAAAAAAGGATGCTGGATTGTGTTTTCCTACACAGTTTCTATTTGGTGGAATTCATCTCAATCATTTGAGGCATGTGGTTCCAATGAAGTCTACATGTGATTCTATGTGATGTGATATGTATCTAATATATGGTTATGACCCTAATATAGGTATCTATAGATGATGATATGAGGTGAACTATTTAAAGTGTCATCAAATAATATAAATTCAGTTTTCGTACATGGCCTCTTTGGTGGTATTCTACTCAACTAACTCAAATTGTATGTGACTACTAGATCTGTTATGAGAAGGAAAGGGGCCATGAGGCTATGATATGTATGAGGCATGACTCTAATGTGGGTAGAAGGGAGTCCATGAGGCTGGGTTACAAGTGATACTTGTCACTGGTATGGTAAGGAAAGTGTCCATGAGGATTTATGTCTTATGACAATGTGCGATCGGGGAGTCTAAGGGTAGTGAGATGCTCTACCAGTTATAGGATTCTCTATATGTGATATATATACATTTATGGTTGTTTGACCAGTGTATTTGTATTTCAGGAGATTCATCGTTGACTTATTCTAGTGGTGAAACAGGAGAGAGTTGATATGTTATTGCTTGATCATGTACAACATGATGCCTGAGAGGGTTGGGATGAGGCATCAGAGGGTCGGCCTAATCATGAGCCAAATCTACATGCTTAGGTACGGGTGGTTCATCCATTGTATATAGAGATTGTGAGATATGGTTGGATTATTATCTTAAGGGTAGTATAGTTATGTCTATCCAGGACATTGATAAGGGAGCTCAGGGTGTTGATATATCCATGGAATATCTGACTAGAGTGATCCAATCATATTACCCACCACTATTCATGGGTGGGGTGGGCCACAGGAAGTAGAGAACTGGATTCGGATAGTCTATACCATCTTCAAATATCTTGAGAGACCCCCATGATGATGGGTGAAGCTAAAAATGTACATTCTAAGAGGATCAGAAAATAACTTGTGGGATGTATAGGTACAGGAAGACAAACATGAGGGACTAGCCTAGAAGGTCATTAATTCTAGGTTTTTCAATAAAATATTTATATGGACGTTAAGAGTAGATAAATACCTCTTGTTCATGAGTCTCTTATAGGGTGATATTTTTTTCATGGATTATGCATCCAACATCACAGACATATCCAAAATTGTACCTACAATAGTGGGTAATGATATTTCCAGAGTGATGCGAATTGGGGATATATTACATCATTCCATTAAGGAAAAGGTGAATATCTCTAGGTTTTAATCGTTCTCATACATAGTTTATCATGCACTAATAACCAAGGAAAATCGGATGTACTATTCTTATTCGAGTCGGGTGAAAACATATTGTGATCTTTGTGGGGATGCTTTGCGTAGTCAAAATCGTGGCCAAGAGGAGTCTTAGTAAAGAAATAATGATGGACATTTGGGAAGACCACCAAGTATTAGGTCTTCAACATTTTTCTTTCAGTATGGTTAGATGAGACATATACATACTCAATGAGAGGGGCCTCCAAAAAAATATTGGGCATGTGGCCAAATCAGTTATCTCAAGACGTTATATAGGAATCCTTTTGGATTATTGGGAGGCAAGGATATGGGAAGAGTTAGGGATCTGTGTTTGGAGTGAGAGTGGTAACAGAAGATGGTATCTAGGATTTAGCTGGTCATACAGTTCATGTTAGGGATAGTGGGACCCATCTGTGCGGTTAGTGGCTGGTAGCTGGTGCAGATTCACTAGGAGGCCAGGTCTTAGGTAGTCAGAAATTTGTCCAAGTGTACACAATGGATTTGCAAGGTACAAAGTAGAATAGGGATCTAACTATAGTTATATGTATTTCTTGATGATGGTAATGATTTGGGTTTTCCTTTTTGTTGGACTATGGCTGGTTTTAGTGTATGAGGTGCCCAAATGTATGGTTTTTTGAATAACGATGATTTGGTTAGTTGGATGGCATCATCATGGATGCATGATATATATATATATATACATATATATATATTGTGTGTTGACACTGATACTTCATGTGGTTATCAATATGATGTAGTTTTTATATAAATGTGGTGTGTTGCCATCGGGATCTACTATGGGAACTAATGTAAATATGGTTTTGAATGATGCGCTGAGGCATCAGGATTTTGATGGGAATGAATATGTTTATATGATGTAGGTTTTACAGGAGATGTATAGGCATATGGGTAATCATGTGATGTTAGATTAAATGGGTGTCAAATATGTCCTAGTTATGACTTGAGAACCTGGTGAGGTTCACAAAATACAATGCATTGTGGGTGAAATTTTTGAGTATAGGGATGATTGGTGGACCATTGTATGTTTTTTATTAGGTTCATTATGCAACCGAGTGGGTAATTACTAAGGTTGGAAGCACCATGAGGGATTTTACTAATGATTGATTTAGGTATGATGGGTTAATTATAATTATATTTTTATGTTCTATACTATATTTAATTAAATATTGATATATTGACAAAGATCTATGTTAAGGTGGGACATGGTAACATCTCAGTTTCATGCACGAGTCATTTTCTAGGTGATTTTGAACTTTTTAATTTGTATAGTGGGATAAAAAAAAATTAAATTTGAAACCTCATTCCAATTATTTTTTGGGCATATAATATGTTTAGGTGGAATTATGAATTGTCCAGAAGAATAAATGAAGAATTCTTGTGGGCTTGGGCTATTTAAAATAGCCCCATAAAAAAATACAGGTCGTGTAACAATTACACAATGTGAAAGTCATTTAAAAGATGTCAAGTTGGGCGTAAAGCCTTGGTTAGTCTGCCTAAGGAATACACAATGTGTAATTGGGTTATATGTTATTAAACCAATACACAACATGTAAAAATTTACACAGTAATTAATTTTCAGGCGTTGTTTTTTATGATTGAGGGGGATCAGCCCCCTCATTTTATTTTTCCTCTGTGGAAATAAATTATTGTTCCTAGCTATATCACATGTCTCTCTCATTTCCCCTAGGGATCTCGATATCTCCACCATCTGATCTCAAATACTCAATCGATTTGTGGATACATATTCATCTCATTATGAAATTTATTTGACTATACTTTTTTTATCTTTAATCTCTTCATATGGTGTGCTAAATACATGGGATCTATTTTACCATATTTTATGGAAATTCATTTAAAAAAATATTCTCTTGTGATTCGTCTACATTTAGGCGCTGATATCAGACAACCAAGCTCCTAAGAGTATTAGGTCTGTGGTTTCTAGATCTCTCCTTGATTTTTTGAGTGTTTCCGGGGTTCATTCTATATACGCCTTTGAGGGATGTAAAATAGAGACCCTAATTAAATGATTTTATTCTAAATTAATTAAACAATTTTGGGAGATGATATTAAGAAATCTGTAAACATTTTTATTATTCTTGTTGTGTGTTATCGGAAACATTATTGGACGGTACCTCTGTTCCGATCGGAGAACGGAGGTGTTATGTCATCCTGTCTGTCCAAGGATTTGTGTCGAAGTGGTTTTTGCGAGGCCACCCATGAATTGGGTTTGGTTCACGGACGGCGAAGAATTACTATGGAAGAAAGTTGTTATCTTCGAGTTTTGGTTGAATTACTATGTCAATTGTTGTAGTTTTGGTCATCTTGTGAGAGTCTGTTAAAGAAATAATGTGTTTGGATTTTCACGAACAGTGGAGTTGGAACCTGATGGCTCTGGCAGCAATGGTATGGTGCAACTGCCGGTGGAGTCTCAGTCTGAGTTTCATGGGATGAATGGTAGAAGTACAAGTGAGGGGAAGGCTCCATCTTTAGAGGTCACGATGTGTGCTGGAAGGGTGGCTTCCTTTGAGTAAAGAGGGAAGTTTGATGAGCGGTCTGATCCAGCTACAAAAGGTGAAGTTGAGAAGAATAAAACATCTGCATTTGTGGTGAAGGAAGTGCCAACTCTAGTGAATCCTTCTATGAAGAGAGTGTTCGAGACTCTGAAATCGGCTCTTAGGGAATAGAATCGGCCCTCGACTGATGAAAATGGAAATTGTTGTTTTTAGGTGGCTAATGTTCCCATTCACACCAGTTTGAGATATTGGAGACTGAGAGGGCCCCTCTCACAGAGGACAGGTTGAAAGGATATGAGCCTGAGAATATGCAGCTTGTCCCTTATTCCCAACCTGCAATGAACATGATTTCTCATTGATAGGAACCCCTGGATGATTGTGGAATTGAGCTCCCCCTCCAATGCCTCAAGCCGACTGATGTGCAAGTGCAGTTGGTGGGAGAAGGTTGTTTATCTGCTTCAGAGGGTATGCTGATTGGAGGAAATGATGGATGCCAATTTTCTAATTCCGCGCACATCATGGGATGATGGGGAAATGTCCCTGATAGTGACAAAGAGAATTACAATGATTTTACCAGAATATCCTATAGTGATATTGTTCAATGTGAAAAAAATAAACTGTCTACATGTGATGGTGGTAGAAATGCTCCATCAAAAAGGAGACTGAGAAAGGTTTACTCCTATCTACCGAACCCAGTTATTACTAGATCATCCTCCAAGAGGGAGAATTCATTGATAGTCATCAATGGTGTGAGGAAGGGAATGCAATATCCAGCGGCGTTACTCTTGTTGGATAAGCTAAATCTGAGAAGGAAGTATGCAAAGATTTTAAATCATTAGGAAACCTCGGAGTGGGAATCAGCGACTGTGGATAAAACATTTCATCGGGAATATGGTGATGGGGATGATTTATATGATTTTTAGCTGTATGCATTGTTGTGCTTTTCATGCTCTCTGTACCTTTTCTTTTCATTAATAAATGGTCAAAGGTTTTCCTCTGGCTGAGCTTACCTAGTTATTATTATTCCAGGCCTGGTAAGGGGCTTCCAACCACATGGGTGGCTAGGTATGTTTTGTTTTAATTAATTTAATTTAATTGACTATATTATATGATTTTTGGATTCATGGGAATGTGTTGGTCCTAGCATGACGATTGAGGTGATTAAGATCACCTAGTTTGTGGTGAATTTTTTTTCATGTTTAGATTGGAATGTGTATTCGGTGGACTATTGATCACAATATTGGGAGAAATGGTTGTTATATTGAGGCGATGAGGTCACCGGGATGAGGGAATGGCCAGTGTGATTGAGGTGGTATTGACCATCAGAGTATAGCTAAAATGTTATTGTGGAATGTGAGGTCGTATGATGGGTGTATGGTTATTTTTTGGTGATTTTTACTCACATTATATTGGGTAATATGCCATTGGAGTTGTTTTCACCTTGATAGGACTCATATCAAGATGTTTTTGACCACCCATTGTTGGTGGGGGCCCTCATAAAGTATGTATCTTATGTGATGGGGCTAACCATCGATTATTGTTGAGGGTGATAAGTGTATTAATCCAGATGTATGGTGAAGCACCATCAGTTAATAATGATGATATTTTTGGTTGGGGGTGAGTCTCACCGTATTAATTGAGGTTGTGGGCTATGACATGGGAGGATGGGTACCATTGTACCTCTAGATGTCATATGTTGAGTCGATGTTGGCAATTATTTGGAAGATAGATATCACTGTGACTTGGGACGTTGGACTTTGTGGGGGTAGGGGACTTCTGAGATGGGGGTTTTAGGAACCTGGTAATTTTTATTTTAGCATGATGTTTGGATGTTGAGTTCTATTGTCTCTTGAATGAGGTGCTAGGTGTTATTTTAGTGGTGGAACCTTAGGGGTCACTTAGGATTAATTTTTCAGAGGATGCCTTGATCTTTTTCCATGGATCCTCATACCTATAGTTATATATATAAAGACAGATGTTGTATTACAAATATTTAAATGAGTGAATGTGTTCAGAAATTAACATTTATTTCCAAATTAGGTGATCCAGTCTCTGGGGATTCTGAGCATAAGGAAAGTATGTAATTATTTATTATGCATGTTCTTCCTTTTTATTTATATTTAGGACACCTCCATTACCAGGGATGTATGTTAGCCATGTGTTGGTGATGGCCTATAGACCTTATTACCACACCCTACATGGGACCCTTTCGATAAATGTATACATTATATCATTGTGATCTGGTAAGGGACCAAGCTCAATAGTTTGACCATAGTGGTCATGTTGGACCTTTTTCATGTGATGGATGATAAGGGCCCATGGAGGTTCCAACATCAGTTGTAGTTACTTTTAAGAACTCTTTTGTTTAGAATGCATTATTATTTGTAAGTACTAATGGTAAAAAACAAGGGACACTCTTTTTTATTTCATTGTATGACCTTCCTTGACTTGAGTATGTGTCTTAAGTTGGTATCATTTCCTTTGGAATTATTTTTCATTATATTGATTCATTATATTTTCTTCCACTGATTTATGGTTTATATTCTTACTCCAATTGTGTTATTGTATTTATTCAATTTTTATATTCATAAAATATTAATATTATCACCACCATAGGGTATAGTCTCCGCACTATTACCTCTTTACACCCTCACTGCTAGTCGACATCCTAGGTTTAATGGTATGTCTGACTAAGGCCCAGTGGTACTTAGACCAAAATGATTTTTTATAGTGGAATATATATCAAGGAACAATAAAATACACACTTATGTTGAAGGGTAAAGGTGGAAAACTTCTTAATGTACTTGATATGAAAGATCCTGGTGGGCCAGGAATTATATAGCCCTCCAATGCATTGGGTGATGATTTTATCTCATGAGATTCCAGGTGTAGTAAATGAGAGGATATTCTAAGAACAAAATGTTAGATTTTTTTAGTATTTATCCATGAATTATGTTTCTGACATCATGTTTTATGTTTCATCCACATTTCCATTTTCCATTTTAATATCATGTTATATCATTACTCATTGTTCAAGATTATTTCACCCATTATGATTCTTTGATGTGTCCCTTGGATCACATGTACTACATTACCTTATGGTATGCATGTATTTTATTCCCTTAATGGGATTTATATGTCACACCTTTTTTATATACATATTCAGGTTATCCGTTGTTGTTTTAGAAGAATGATGAAATGTTATGAGTATGTTAAGAATATTTTCAATATTTTCATTCTATTCCTATTGCATGTCTTCATGATATATACATAATTTTACAAATACACTTGGAAGAGTTATCGTTTTGGATTTAATTATGTCTTCAATTATATAGTAATTCCTAAATTAATGAGCATTAAAATATGTGTTATCAGAGATAAAATCATTGAATTATATTTTAAAATGGGGGGATTAAATACAATGGGGAGTGAGTTTCATGGAGCGACCATTACATACAGGGGGAACATGGATGGTATGAATTGTTTAAGAGTAGAATAACATGTGGTGTAGTAAATTGATAAAAAAATACAATGGGGAAGAATGTTGGAAACATAATTTATAATGATTGGATTTTATTATTGATATGAATTTGGATTTTTGGATGCTCATATGTTAGTATTATGGAAGATAAATGTGGAATGTGGTCTTATAAACACTGCTGCATAATATATTTTTAGAATAAATATTTTTTATAATCATGAAGGTTTCTCTGAAGATGAAACATATTTGGGATAATCATACTATATTCATAATACATGGATTATCTAAATCATGGATGTTTCTCAATATAAATAATCTCTTTTTAAGATAAATAAAATATTAAAATTACACAAATTATTAAAGTCCAAGTGGTTTCTCTATATACATAATTTTCTAGAATGATTCTTAATATTATTTGTTAGAAAAGTACTAAATTTTACCTAGATTATAGAAAATGTGGCTACATGGAAATAAAATTTCCACCCTATGATGTGTAGGTTTTACGATGTAAACATAATGTTTTTTGAAAACCTTCATGTGATGTGTAAGATTTTTAAGAGTAAAATTAATGTTATTTAAAACCTTCCAAAATTTTGTATATTTTTCTGTGGAGTAGAATAAATAGAGAATCCAAAAATGATCTTCTTTATATATATAAGATATATCATGAGGAGAATATGGTTTTTTATTGAATCATAATGTTTTATCCTTTATCAATTTAAATAAAAGCACCAGCCAATGTCATAGAATAATATACAGTGTTTATAAGAGAAGGAGAAGATTCATGCCACACTATGGAGTGATATTTTTTCATTGAAAGGATCCCTATGAATATTGGTGAGGAAAATTACATGAGTTATACATGTTGTGTTTAATTATGATTTTAATTATCAATCATAAAATATAATTGAAAATGATCATTTTCTGAAAATAATATTCACACCAGGAATACAGTTAGGATAAATTTAGTAGTATTTTTTTTGAATTTTTCCACATATTGGAGTAGTTTCAAATGAAAACCCATAACATGAATGAGGTGATACATGGTGTAGGCTTTGGCCATGAAAATAATGTTTAGTGTTATTTTATGGAAGATGCATACATCTTGTCACACCTTCTTCATTTATAGATAGATTATCCAATATCCACTAAACACAATGTACATTATCAATCATAAAATAAGATTAATATTTCTTCATGTCCAAATCATTAAAATCATATATTCAAAAATTTCAATTCTTAAGTGGAAAATACATAAATTTAATGAGAAACCATAACATGGATTTTAAGAAGGAAATCCAATTATGGTTTTTATGGATTTTACATATTAAAAATATATCATGTAAGGATTTTTTGACATAAATGTGATAAGGAGGACCCGATAAGTGTTATTGAAAAGGCCATTATCTAAGAAATATGGATAAAATGGAGTTTATTATAGATTAATTAATGATTTGAAATTAAAGAACGAAACCAAAAATAACAAAACACCGTTTTTATCTTTTAGTTTTATATCATGAATAAAAGGTATTAGTGATCTATATGTCACTATTATTTCATGTATTCCTTATCCCTATAAAGTATATATAGTTTCAAGATGAGGGATTTTACATAGGATTGATAGTGTGTCCTTCCTAGATTTTGTAACACATATAATGGATAATGTTACCTATTGGTATGTAGATACATCATCAACATGTAATCCTTAGATTATCACCCTATGATGACCCATGTAAACTACTAATGTCCTAGAATTTACATTTTTCATCCAGAATGTGTGTGTTTGTATGAATATTAAAAAGCTATTATTATTCATGCTAACATGAGAATAAGTTCTAGAAAAAAGAATAGAAGAATGGGATACCCTAATTCCCATCCCATTGAACCCCCTATTAGGGTGTTTTGATTATATTGTTTAAAAACTAACATAATATTCATTGGATCACTTCTCAAATTACAACCAAAATCATTGGTCATCTCACTATCCACCAATGTCCTAGAACCTAAAAATATTATTGGAAACAATAAAAAAATCAATAATTAGAAGTCAAAGAGGACCCAAAACCCAATTTCAATAATAAAATAACAAATGAATCTAAAACATTTATTTATAGATTTCCTAATGAATGAAATCACTTTTAAATAGTAACCTCATGAGAAAAATAAAAAAATAAAAAATTTGTTCCAATCATATGAAATAATTATCTTAATGGTGACACTGTTCCCCATAAAATCTTGATCATACTCACTAGGAAAATCATCCAGACTGCTCATAGATAACCACTAGATTGATCACATATATCACCGGTCATCATAGTGGAAATATCCTTATACGCAATGGTATAAATTTCTCACTTCACAGTAATAAGTTGGATCATATATTAAAACCATTATCAATGAAATTGTTTTTATAGCCATGATCAGGACTTAGGTGGATCCCTGGAAGATCATTGATTATCTCACACATGTGTAGTTATGAATAACCTTCCCAGAAATGTGAAATGGTTTTTATGACTATATGAAAGAATATCTGGTCCGGGGTCGAATAAAAAAACATAATTAAATTCGGATTGTGTGGAAAACCCACATAGGTTGCTAGAATATTAATTTAAGCCCATATTAATATTTCTCAGATGAAGAGTTTTTATATTAATAAAACCTACATTAAATTTTCTATGTTACACATCACACCACATATGTGTGGCCTCTCTAAAGTTCACATGTAAAATTTCTATGGTCTCCCTCGATCTTCAACCCTTTCTAGTAAACCACTTATAATTCATTTACAAACAACCTAATATTTATTTTATATAACCATCAATATTTCCCTTATGTTTCCTATATTTATTTGAACAATTTCATACATAATTTCTTCCTTGATCTTTCTCACTCTCTTCACTATACTCCTAGTTTAACTATGCTACACAACACTAACCACAACATCACCCACCTCCTTCCCTCTTGATCCAATTTATGGTTATCAATAGTTAACATGAATAACACCTGATATTAATAAATCATTTTGAATCTCTATTATGATGTTAATATACCCCATTATAACCATGGCACTCAAATAAATCACTATAGTCAAAAGATATAGCTTTGGGATTTGAAGTTGGATTTCCACCATTGATGATTTTTTTGCCAGGTGCACCTGTCATCATCTACTAACAAAACCACCCACACAACTAAAAACTTATGCAATTGAAAATTACTCTCAAAGAACCATAATGTACCATATATTATAAAATAGTTATTGAAATGGTCCACTTTTCATCATTGTCAACTCCCCTGACGCTCTCGTTTCACTGATGGGAATGAATAAATTTATTATATAATTCATTATAATAATAATAATAATAATAATAATAATAATTAGTATTATATATTTAGTATAAATTTTTATATCATTTGTGGGGATGGGTTTTTATATTACAAATTATAAAATTATAAAAATCAATAATAATTTAATTTTACCCATGTGTTTACCCATATCCATTATGGGGTAGGTGAGGCTTGGTAAATCCACTCATTTAACATAAAAGGTTTTACAGATTCAAACTCATGTGGTTTGAAGCTCATGTGGGCTTGGACTAACCAACCCCACCCATCCATTTTATATTTATAATCCTTCCAATTAGGGGAATCCACCCCTATTGAAGTATCAACAATCACCACACCATATCTAGATTCCCATGACGAGATGTACATATGTATAATGAATTGTTATTATTAGAAAAAAATAGTATTTGTGACCTCTCAAATTAAAATAACCATAACCTCAAGTTGTGTCTCAATCCCTAAGGTCATTATATATGTAAATTAATATATGATCCATGTCTTAACCATGATATCCATCATAAAAATCTCACTACCTCACAAGTTACATGCCCAGAAACTCTAACTCATATTGAAATAAGGCAATAATAATCAGGAGGAAAACCCACACTCATCCAATCAATGATAAAAATAAGGAATCAATTATCTCTTAATAATAATTATGAGGTAAAATTCATCTCCTATACAATATCTAGATTTAAACCTTGTATTATCACAAAATTGTGACCAGAAACATTGATTCCTAACAAACTCATCAATTAAGTATCATAGAGACTGAATCCCAACTCAACCACTGATGTCAATCACAAGGCTCTTTTATAAGGATATAATGAGGATAATTCTCCATAGAAATTTAAAAAATACACCAATAATAATTATTCATGATATAACATGATCTCACTAAACCTAATTACACGCTCTAAGGGATAGTGGAAAGCCAAGATTCCAAGATTTGATCTCATCCTAAAAGATATCTCAATTTTCCAATAGACCTATGATAAATTTTTATTTATCCCATATATCAATATTTATTAACCAAATCATCACCTTAGTGAATGTCACATACCTAGTGTTCATATTCTTCCCTAAAATAGGCAGTAACATAAAATAGAAAAATATAATATACATTATCGATAAAATTATATAAAGATTTTTAAAACTAACTATCACATTTACAAGGTCACACAAACAAAAACATATATCCACATAATACCTCACATCTCCCATTTATAAATATTATTCAATAATATTTATTAATATTTTATAAATTGGTGTTACATATCATTTTACTCACACGAGGAACATAGACGAAAACCCATGGAACTCTCTTTAAAAAACCCATATTTATTCTGAAATTCTATTTCAAAATCACCTATTTCAATCATTATTTTTATTTTGAAAATAAAATCAGATTCCATTTCATTATAAATTTTATTTTAAATCAAACACACCATTTATTTTCCAGTTAAATGTATTTCAAAAATTTCCTTTGAAATTTATCTCTAAACCAAATCCCAATTTTAAAATACATTAAAAAAATGTATAAATCATTCTCACATAAAAATACTACTCATGTAAACAAAAAACCATAAAATTGAAAATGGACATTCATTTGACCAATGTTCCACCAATAAATCATTTAGTTAACAACACAATAATTTTTTTATATTCGATCGACACGAGATTATCTTAATTTATGGAGTGATATCATAAAAGTTTACACAACATGAAATCAATAAAAATAATAAAAAAACAATAAATCAGTCCCTAGTATTAAGATACTCAATATGTAATGGCCACTGACCCCAACTGGTGACCCATTTATATATTCCAAACCATTACTGAGATTTATAAACTATAAAGAGAACCCACCTTACCAATAATATTTAATTCATTAATCAATAAATAATTTAAATTAATATTCCAAATCGTATAATAAATTCTAAACATACTGAGAGGAATAATAAAACTAAAATCACAAACAACAAGGTTTGGTTCTATTTTGATTCACTTCAAGACCTAATACATGAAAAATCCTTAATTATTAAAAACAATTCAACCATATTTTAATTACAACATCAAAAATTTGGGGAAAAAATTCATCCACAACAACACCATAGAATGAATGATTTGTAAAATCAAGTTCTATCAATATCAAGATTCCTCTATACACCACAAATGAAATACCCCTATTTCTAATGATATTCTATAATACTAGAGTGAAATCACACATCAAAATCCATATTTGGATCTAACCAAAATGATATTAATAAACGGTTAAGAGGAAACGAGTAATGAAGATTAATCTTACCTCTAATCCATTCAATGAATGACTCTTCAATCACATGAGATCATGGAAACATCTTAGGGCACCGGAAGGGGGAATGGGGAGTGTCCATCATAAATAGAATCCCTTGAATTATTCCCCTATAAAAATAAAATGGGAGAAACTATAAAATGGGTATTATATCCTCAATAAAAAAGGTAGATACATACAGGGTGTACGGTGTATGCTCACACGCTACCTGATGGTTGTTATAATCCACTTACCCCACTCATTCAAACTAATAACCTCTGAAACATCATTTTGAGGATTCTACATTGTTTAAAAACTCATTAATCATATAAAACTTCTCCAAAATTACTCTGATCACTGTTTTTCTGAAAATTAGTTATTTCTTCAGTTAAAACATACAACCATAAAAACGAAACTATGAACTACTCAAGGGGAAATAAATGAAGAAGGCTAATGGAATCTCCCTTAAAATAATACGATAATCACTAGGTAAGGACCTTTCCATGTTATATATCATAATATATTTACTAGAACTCCCATTACCTTCTAAAAAAATCAATCTAAAAGATTCCTCCTCTCGATTCAAATTCAAAATTTCAAATTCAATCATCCCCCAAAGTGATATGAATTTTACCCTTATCCCAGTTCAATAACACATAAAGGCTTATGTTTTTATATACTATGTATAATGGGGATGTTCATGATTCCATATGTAATATAAACTCAATTCCATTGATTTGAGATCCTACATAAATGTGTTAGAAATGTTATTAGAGTATACTTTTTGAGTCATGTCTTGGTAAGTACAATAGGTGTCCAGAATTTAAATGTTGGGACTCAAAATATACCAATAAAAATAAAACACTAACCATTTATAGTGAGATCCAAGTCAATAATATTTTTATGTAAATGATAGATTAGTAATGACCTCATTAGAGTGTTTTTTATCACGTTAGACCATGTTATGTTGAAACCAACAAGAGCTGACATATCGTGGTAGTCATGGTACAAATTACACTATATGAAAAGGTTTTGAATGAAAATAGTTTTTGCCTATGAAAATGGATTTCCAATGAATCTCTGGGATTGGAATTTCAGAAAAAATTGAACTGAATTTTTATTATGTATTTGATAAAAAACTGAAATGTGACTGAACTATTATGATGAATGATTGGGAAAGAAAATTAGTAAGGGAAATAGTTTCCAACAATCCCAGATTTGGAATATAAATTTTTTTATGATGAAATCTTATTGAAATTAATTTATTTTATAGATTTTTTGTGTGCTATAAAATATGCCACCTATGAGAGTTTTATTTTGGGTATCCACAATGGAAATGGGAGGAGGAGTACGATAATTTTGATCCTTAGTTGGTGAAAATGATCATGAAATCCATCATGGTGATTAGTAGGGGTGTGGATCATGGTAAGCCATCAGGTGTGGACAAGGATATAGAATTCCTAATGTATAACAATCCATTATCCAAATGGGATATAGTACCTAATTAATTTAAATAGTTGTAAGATCAAATCAGTCAAATTGTTAATTTTTTTTAACCTTAGTATGTTTTAAGGTCATGTTCATTAATTATTTAATAGAGGGTCCATCCTAGAAGAAGTGGGAAGCCATTGAGGTGGTAGGGATGGAAAAAGATATCATGTAGAAGGTATTAAAAATGATATTCAATGAAAAATACTTCATGATGCAGATAGTTTTTTCTAGGTCTCTATTGTACTTGGATTTTGAGAAATGTAGATTTTTTCTGATGAAATAAGCATAAATAATTCATCGATCTGTGAAGTGTGTTCTATAGTTGATGATAAATTAAAATATCAATTCATGGAGGTTCAAGATGTTGTTTTAATTTGATTATTTCATGAAGATAATTATACAAATGATTATTAATTATGTTTAGGTGGTTAGTAATATGACTTTGATGGAGGTGGATATAAATGACATACAAAAGCAATGTTCTTTTCTTTATCTGGTGAAGGTGATAAAAAATAGATTTAATAACCTTTCTATTTGAAATTAGTCATGTTAATAAAAATCCAAAAAAGAAATTAACCAAATTTAAATAAATTGGTTCAATAAGTTGTTATAGAGACTTAGACTTCACATATTGAGATGTTTAATCATTTTATATTAATATTCATTAAATTACACAAACACTCACTTAGAGGGCATTACAGTTCAGTGCATTTGGAAACATGGAACACAAAATTATAGTCTACTGAAAGATCTTCAATGTTTACAAAAAAGATTTATCCTTTTATTTAAATTATTAAACCCTTTATTCATATCCAGGTTAAATGAAACATAAGAAATGGAAATCCTATATTAGTATTAAGGGTAAATAAAGGAGATATGTAATCATAAAATGAACATAAGGTTATGAGAATGAGAATAGCATTTAAAATCCATTCTTTTTATATAAAATATAATAATCATCTATCATATAATAAATTTTGAAGTTCAAAATAAATTAATGAAAATATAATAAAATAAAAATTTATATTATAGAATAACATAGGTGTAAGACTTATATTTGTCTCATACTGAACAACTTATCATAATGTGAAAATGTATAAATCGAAATTGGTTCACCAATTATGTTAAGGACATGATATTGAAACCTAGAATAATTTTATGGACAGAAAATTAGGTCCATGAATATTATTATTAACACGTAATCATGCTCACACCTAATTTGGTTCTCCTCTTTGGTGGGACACACCACCATCGCCACCTGGAGCCCTATCTTATTAAACTAGGTTCGATCCATGAATATCACATGAGATATATATAAATCATTACACAATTCATTGGAGTGATACCTATGAACACCCATCTTAAAAGCTATAATGGCATCTCTTAGTAATATCTGGGTTGGCCCACCTTAGAATTTGTAATGGGCTTACCTAGTGCTATCAGGGTCCCCCATCATATAATTTGTAACGGGCTTGCCTATCACTATCTGGGATGCCCCGATCATATAATATGTAACCAGATTACCCAAAGTTATTAGGGTTTCCCCATTTTATAATCTATGTGTAACATCCCTAACCTAGGAGCCACTAAACTTGTACTTCGATTCAGGTCATCATGTCTTCTCAAGTGCACATCCAGCATGCCAGAAGATTCTGACTGGTGGCGAAGTAAGTCATGTGGGAATACTATACCGAATTATTTAAAGTGAGGTACAATTGATAACAAAATAAATAGCATAAAATACATATAATATCCAAATATTAGGCATATACTAACATCTCCCAAAACTGGGTACAAACCATAGACACAAATAAATATGTCATGTCATGCAAGACTGTAGCCAGTGAATAAACAAAAAATAAAGTAAAAAATGAACTCCCCAAAATGATATGTTCTCCATGTCTCGAACCTCATAAAAAAATTTCTGATGCTCGACTCAACTCCCATTAATAAGGTATGTGCCCCTTTCAGGACCATCAAGCATAATGTTTTCTAGTGTACCCAATGGTTGTAACTCCCTGAATTTTTATGGACCATTTTTTTGAAAAAAATATATTTTATTTTATTTATTTCAATTAACAAATTCAAAAATTCATTTTACATTCAATGAACATGGTGTATATTAAACAAAACATCTAATTACAATATGTTACATGTAATTATAACATGGTGTACGTTACACGCACAAAAAGTTTCTTACGAAACAACATCTTATTGTTATAATTATTTAAATAACATAATTATAACCTAGATTTCAAATATAGTTATATGAAAATTCATAACAAATTTTCAAATTTTTTTTCAAATTTTTTTATATGAGAAATAATATTGATAATGACAGATATAATTTTTGGTAAAGTCCTTATATGTTTAAAAATATCATTTCCTCGAATGAAAAACTTTTAATGACCTTCAGTGAAAAATAATAAAAATTAATTTTAGTCACATTTTGAAATATAATTTGGTAACATAAAATTAATTTTGAAATTTATAATTTTGAAATTATCATAGGGTGACTTTTTGGGATATTCTGAGAATCTTCTGTTTTGGATGAATAGTAAAAAATACAGGATTTTAATTCAAACCTGCTTTTCGTTGCATTTATTTTTAAGGATAAATTATATTTTAATTTGGATTTAAAGTTTAATTAGATTATATTTTTATTAATTAATCAAATTTGGGTAATTGGATCCAATTTCACATTGAAATTGGACATAGAAACATAGAAATATTTTGATCATTTTTTCTTTAAAAACTCCCATTGTCGACCCGAATGAGGGATTAATTTTAAAATAATTCATGACACTACTATGATTTTAATTCGTAAAAATGTATTTTATATTTTTAAACAAAACATATTCTAATATATAATAAGGTATAATTAGTTTTTTTACCAAAAATATTAGTGAAATAAATTAAAATTTATTATGGTAAAATTAAGCATAACTGAGGTCTAAACCTTAAATTTAAGACCCAAAACAACTTAGAAACTTGTAGAAATTCTATTTTATGGCCATTAATCTTCCATTATTGTACTTTAATGGATTTTATGACTCTTTTATGTAAAACGTGGGTACACCTAACTTGTTATCAAAAATACCAAGTGAGTTCATTCCCTTCCCAATAAAAGAGCACCACTTCTCCCCCTTATACAAACCTCTAAAATAATATATCTATGTAAAATATCATGAAAATACATGTAATAAAATACTAACCTCACTCTTTTATTCCTACATTTGTGCATGAAGTCTTCCAAGGATTCCTTTCAACACAACGAAAAAGGAGTTACTCAATTAAAATGTAACATCTTCTCTCAAGCCCCATTCTTTTATTTTCCTTCTCCACCCTCTCCAATTTCATTATTCCATTATTATATAACATAACCAGTATCTTAAATATATTAAGATTATTTATTCTATGTTTTAAAACTACACTTAAACACACATCCATCTAATTGGTAGCAAACATATTATTTACTTGTACCACGAACTACCGCCTCACTAAATAGTGATTGTTCATTTTTCCTTTACCTCCTCTCATGGAGGACATTATGATAGAAAATATGTTATATATTATATTTATTATGTATTTAATATTATTTATTACTTTTAAAATATATATCGTTTTACCTTCCATTTCATGTAAATATGATAATTTCACTTGAGGAAGTGTGGACAGTTACCCCCTCAATACGTTGTGATTCATTCACACACTACATGGAATGTATTAAGGATGGGTTTAGTGAAATTATATGATATATATAAAATTATAATTCTTATAAAATGATATTATATTTATATATAAATATATTTCATTTTCATTCAATCTTTCAATACGATAATACAAACAGAAACATCATTCAGGCATAAGTACAGCTTACCATATCCATGAACAGTGTATTCCATTTTGTAATCCTATATTCTATAGATTATTATAATACACAAAAAATGAATATAAATGATATATATATATATATATATCATTTCTTATATTTTTTTATCATGATATAATTATATGGACCAATGATATAACAAATTAAGACTCATACGAAGAACAAACTGTATATTATCTGAAGTGAAACCTTATCATTGGATTTTTATCAAGAAGGTAATATTGGGTCATAATAAAACTATATATGGTACTATATAAAAGAATATCTTTATGGAACATATGTATAATAACTTTATATTTATTATACAGGTGGTTTGAATGGGTACAACGAGAATGAATACACAAGGTAAGGGGATTTCATCTCACTTTTTTTCTGTGAGAAACCTACTATGTTCTCCACTATTTTCTTTTTTATGGTGTATTTACTCCCCATGATTATATAATATTATTCTTATACTTAAATCTATGGGTATTAACATATCCATCTTATGAACTTTCTATCATGTGGTTTAAGTTTCAAATATTCTCAAATCGGTAAAATATATTTCTCTCAATTTTCCTCCATTGAGACCCATGTTTTGTAATGCCCCTAAATTCTCTTTATTGGTGTATATACTTCCATTTTACATGTTACATGATGAATTTAATTCTTCTCATGATATTTTATGATTCATTAAATTTAATTTTCTTACATATATATAATGATCTCATGTAACCAAGTTATAAGAGTTTATTGATACAATCTCATCATTTTTCGAGTTTGTTTATGATTAAGCTTACTTTGATTGAATATTCTTATCAATATTTCAATAACACTCATGAGTTTACTTCTAATCTATTTATTCAAGATATTTCCATGTATTGTTATCATTTTTGAGTTCTTTGGTACTTAAGATCTTGTTTTAAGTAAAATCTGGTTGCCTCTCTCTCTTCAATTGGAAATCTATTGTACTAAAACCTGTGTTTTCAAAAATGTTTTCAAAAATATTTTAGAAATATATTTTAAGGATATTTTCAAAGAAAATTTATTTTAAAAAACGTTTTATGGTTTTTAATTATTCATTTATAATTTTTGAAAGATATTTTCAAATAAAATTTTTTTCAAAAAGGTTTTATGCTATAAATAGAGTTTTCATTGAAGAAATGATATTTTCCTCAAAAAATTATTTTAAAATATCTGTCAATATTATTTCATATCTAATATATTATCTTTTTGTGTTACTCATGCCTTTATGTGGAAAATATTTAATGATTCCGTTCCTTTTTTTTCAATGCATTATGTTTTAATGGAATGATGATTATGAAACTTATTTCCCATCCATGGGTTATATGATTTTGAAACCCTCTTGTTTTCACAGATTATTTTTATGATGACATGATTCTAAAACCTACCTTCTTCCACATGTTATAGTATGATTACATGTTTATATTACCCATTTTATTCCATGAATTATGATATAATTATTTATGATTTTTTGGAGAATGTATTTATGATTTCCTTATGAGATGAGTGTGAGATATATCTCCCTAAAATGTATTGGGTAATGATTTATATCTCATGAGATAGACTAATATGGTCTTGAGAATGATCCTTGACTACTAAGATGTCCATGGGAGTGAACCATGACTGCCAAGATGGTATGAGGAGTGAACTCATGACACTAAGATCGCCATGGGAGTGAACCATGAAAACCAATATGGTATGGGTTGTAAACTCATGCTACTAATATGGCCAAGGCAGTGAATAATAACTATTATGATTTTATAGGGAGTGAAACCATACTAGAAATATGGTATGGGTAGCTATTACTTGGCTACTATGAAAAACATTTTATATTATAATGTGTCTTCTACAGTTCTATGTTTTATTCTTATGTTATGCTTTCTTGGATTATGTGATTAATTTTATTTTGATTCATGTGTTATGAACCGAAATGATTTATTACCTGATTCGTGTATATGATCTTATATATGTAGGGTATTATCTTCTATTTTCAAGATCATGTTCTCATACCCTTATGCTCATTATTATTCTTAAAAAGTACATTGTTTACCCTTACAGAGCATTTTAGTTCGCCCATTTTTATGTTTCTGTCCCCAGGTTATAAAGATATGTATTATTTTTGATGTTTTTAATAAGGGTTCTAGTCAAAAATAAACTACTGGGAGATAATATAACTCACATATGTATCAACTTTTATGTTTTCATGTTTCCAAAGGAACTAGACATGTATGGTCTTTGGGTATCTATTTATATTATGTTTTATGTATTCCAAAAATGTTATGTAAAATAAATTTATAATAATTTAGGTTCTCTTTAGTTGGTATAAGAGAAAAAATGTAGTTATGAATTGGAATCTAGGATGATAAAACTATATTGAGAACATTAAGTACATGTCTATGGATAAGTGTAAGGATAAAAAAAGTATAAAAAATATATTAGAATTTTTGTAATGTATATAGAGAGTGGTTTACTAAAAATACATCCGTATTTGGATATTACAAGTGTTTGTGGCCCTCGAACAGATGTACCTAGGGGTAACAAGTTCGATAAGATATTACGGGCCTCACTCAGTGTGATCTGGTTTATGAAAACTGTCTTTTTTCACACATGTTTTGACAATCCTATGGGACATTCTTTGGTAACTCATAAACACTTCACACATAATAAGGAAGGATTTAAATATATGTTTACTGTAAATAACCTATGATAAACCTATGGTGTCAGTGATTAATGAGCGCGTCATAACATAGACATCCTATAAATTACTTTTCATGATTATTTGGTTCCTCCCTAGGATAACTTTTTCTTACTCTATGATTTTTTAGTCAATGGTTAGAACACAAATGAACCATGTTAATGGTGATTGCGATAGAAAATCAAATGAATTTACTCCTGGGAAAACGAATTCTATAGGAACTGGAATGAAAAACCTCAATTCTATTCTCACACATCATTATCAATATATGAATCATAGTGGACAAAAAAATGAAAAAATGTGGGAACAATATTATATTAAGTCTTCCATAAGAAAATATCCACCTTATTTTAGAGGGTCTTCTAATCTATTTTTTGTTGAACACTGGATCAGAACTGCTGAAAATATATTATCCATTCTCTAATTTTTGGGGCATGAGAATACCTTTTATACTGACTATCTATTAGAAGGTGTAGCATACTAGTGGTGGAATTTATTCATGAATATGAGTTAGTAATGTGAGATTGAATCCATTGATTGGGATGAGTTCAAGATCATATTTTTTAATAAGTACATTCCCTGGTTTATTTTTTCTAATATGGAGACTGATTTACTTGATTTAAAGCAAATGGATGATGAATATGTTGGTACCTACATGGCTAATTTCCTGAGACTTGTGAGGTACACTTCAGGAATATCATCCAATAAGAAAATTAATGTTGATAGGTTCTTTAGTGTCTTAAAGACATTTAGAAGATGGTTGTTGGCCTTTATAGACTTTAGTAGCTATGTAAAGATTATTTTCTGTATAAAATAGGATGAAATTGAGGTTGGAGCCACATATCAATATAATTGTTTTGAAATGATGAGGAAGATGATGTTTAAAAAAATTCATAAAAACATGAATAGAAGAATATGGTATTCCCTTTATTCTATATAGGGGGGGGGAGAATCATGGATGAAATTTCCATACAGGGGTCTAAAAAATGTTTTATGTGGAGAAGAGAAGGCGATCGACCATTTTATTTCCAATGTGATGGGAATAAGTTAGATAACATTGTGAATGTGGGAAAAATAGTACAGAATTTACCTCGTACAATTTATTGATAAAAGTTTAAAGAGAATTGGAATTATGTTCACCACTTCCCAAACCCAATGTCTAGTGATGATGATCAAAATAAGAAACCTATTTTGCCGAGGGACCATGTTAAATCTCAAGAAATCACCATTTCTATTGAGGGGTGCGATAAAAACGTGATGAAAGTTTCATTTATGATAAAATCTTGAACTGATAATTCCATATTTAATTCTAAATATACACACTCTTTAATATCAAAAGAATTTGATAAGGGTGTTAACATTCCACCAAAACAACTAGATGTGTAATAAGCGGTGAAAACCCTTAATGGTATGATGATTGTATCTCAAGTCTATGATTCCTCTCAGATTGATGTTTTTTGAAATGTACTTCCTACAAATATTTTCATTCCTACTTTTTATTTTATTTTATGTCATCTTAGGGATGTATTGGATTTATCTATATAAATCCCACAATAATTGTTGAGGAAGGGATGTTACTTTTTATGTTGTAAACCATCCTATGATCATCCATCTATGTTATGATAAGTATGAACATCCTGTGGATGTTACATCCACTGTATAGGTATTAATTATCATTAATAAGGGTTTTTTATCTCAAATGTTTGGGGAGAGAATCAATATCGATGATATGACCTTTTCAGGATCTTTTGGTTATATTTTTAGAATATTTTCTAATCCTTCAAAAAAACACGAATTTGAGCTCCCAAACGATCTTATACTTAGTTCCAAACCAATATAAAAAACTCCTTAAAGAATGAATCCTATTGATTTGTAGGAATTGAAGAAGAAAATCCATGAAATCCTTGACAAAGAATTAATTCATCCAAGTGTGTCACCTTAGGGTAAAACAGTTCTTCTTGTGAAATAGTAAGATGGACCAATGGGACCATAAATTGATTATCAGGAGTTAAACAAGATCACGATCAAGAATAAGTATCCTCTCTCCCGTATTGCTAAATTTTTTGATCAAAAAACATGAAGGTCAATACATTTATATGATTCAATTTCATTGTGGATATCATCCAATGAGGTTCATGAAAGAGGGTATATGAAATATGGAAATTTTTACATGTTAAGGACATTATGAAAGTATATTGATTCCCTTTGGTCTTACTAATTCCACTTCAATCATTATGGATTTAATGAATTTATTTTTAAGATATTACCTAGATTAGTTTGTGTTTGTCTTTATAGATGATATTATTATCAATTAAAATGGAAAGTAATAGCATAGAGATTACCTGATAATTGTTCTGAAGACCATAAGGAAGGATAATCTGTATGAAAAATTTCCAAAGTGTGAATATTTTCCACAGAAGGAATAATTTTTGTGTCACATAATCTTAAGATATGGAATAGTATTAGATCCATCAATGATGGAGGCTACTGAATGTCGGCCTAGACCCAACATAGAGACTCAGATACATAGATTTCTTGGTTTAGAAGGATATTATCAATAGTTTTTGGATAATTTCTCAAAACTATATATTCATATTCCCTTTTTAACTCAAAATTGTGTCAAGTTTCATTAGACATATGAATGTGAGGAACATTTCAAGGAACTGAAGAGAATGTTAGTCATTGCACATGTGATTACATTACCCTATAGTAGAGAAGGATTTGTAATCATTTTAAATGAATCAATGAAGGTATTAGGATGTTTTCTTATTCATAATAATATGGTTATATCTTATTCTTCATGAAATATGAAGAATCATGTGAAACATTACCCAAATAATTATTTGGAGTTTGCAGTGGTAATTTTTTCATTAAAAATATTGAGTCATTATCTTTATCGAGAAAAGTGTGATATGTATACCAATAATAAATGCCTAAAATATATATTCACATGTAAGGAGAAGAACAATAACCAGAAAAGATGGTTATAGTTGAAAAAGGATTACAATTACTCAATACATTACCACCCTGGAAAAGCGAAGAATGTGGGTGAAGCTTTCAATTGGAAGGATCATGCTAGCTTCTCTATGATGAGGATGAAAAAATATCCCACATTTATGGATTTTCAAAGGATAGATCTAGAAATCCTTAGGGGGGTGGGAATCTTATTTTTATCAAATGGATGTTCAAACCACAATTAAGTGAAAATTAAGGTGGCGTATATAGAAGATGAAGAGCTACAAAAAATGTCAAAAATATTCTTGAGTATAACCTTGATTAGGATAGACTGGTATGGTTTAGGAAACATATATGTGTCCCTTAAATAGTATATTTGAAGGATTTATTAGAGTAAGATCATATTTCTTCATTCTCTATATATCTTGTAAGTATAGATATGTATAGGGACATGAAATAATACTTCTAGTGGGATGGAATAATGAGAGATACCACAAATTTTATATCTCAGTTCATAGTATGCCAAAAAGTTATGGTTTAAAGACAAAAGATAAAGGGGATGTTGCATCAAATACCAATACTAGAATGGAAATGGGAAAACATTACTATGTTTATTTCATTGGACTACCCAAAACCTATAATGGTTTTACTACTATATGGGTGGTTGTCAATTGCATTACTAAGTCAGCACACGTCATCGCTATCGGAGAAGACTCCTCTAGGGATAATCTTGAAGGATATACATTAAGGAATTGGAAAGGTTATATAGAGTACCATATTATATTTTATTATATTAGGATCTATGATATAAGTCAATGTTATGGAGATTTATTTAGTAATTACTTGTTATAAAAATTAATTTTTGGCACTGCTTTTCATCCTTGGACAGGTGGTTTATCTGAAATAAAAATTCAAATCCAAGAGGATATGTTGAGTTCTTATTCTCTAGATTTAAAAGGTGGTTGGGATCATCATCATCATCTATTTTTTTCATAAAAAAATAACATTCACTAAATAAAAAATATTGAACCATATAAAGCCCTTTAATAGAAAAAATATTGATTTCTAAGGTGTTGGGATAATGTGCGAGAATGAATGCAATTGTGACATGAGATTACTAAAGAAATGGCTGAGAAGGTTAGAACCATTCATTATCTTATCATGGTAACTCATACATGGAAAAAGGTTATGATGATAACTGTTGGCACAATATATAATTTGAAGTTAGTGAATTTTTTTTCTATGAGTCTCACCCAAGAATACATTTATGAGATTCAGGAAGAAAGGGAATCTATGAACTTGTTATATCGATACATTTGAGATTTTTGATCCTATTAGGATGGTAGAATATTTCTTGGAACCTTCTCCAAATCAATTTGATGTCCATTATGAGTTCCAAATATCTCTCCTGAATATGTTCATACCTTACCCTTTAGATTTACTGAACATAGAGGTCATACAACTCGAGCAGGTTTTATCTAATGAAGAACAACTAGTTGAAATTATAGACCAATCATAGAAAGTTCAACAAAAAAAATCACACTCATATTGTTAATGTTTTTTGGAGAAATCAGTAGTTATAGGAAGTTATGTAAGAAATTTAGGATATTATGAATCAAAATTATCCACATTTTATTTTAACTGAGTGATGAATTTTGAGGGTGAAATTCATTTTATGGTTGGTAGATTGTAACACCCCAAATTTTTATGGACCCTTTTTTGATTAAATTAGATTTTCATTTATTTATTTAATGCACTAAGTGAATAATTAATATCACTTCGAACCTATGTGGTGTATGTTACAAGAAACATCTACATGTCTTATATTACACGAAACAATAAGTAGGTGTATGTTACATGCAACTCCGATGTTTCTACCAAATATTAATTTATTTTTATAATTATTTAAATAAGATAATTACCACTTACCTATTAAAAAATGTAATATGAATTTTAAAAACTAGTTTTTAAATATGTTTTGTAAATTTTTTATATAAATAAAACTTATTGATAATGAAATATATTATTTTTGGTAAATTCGTTTTATATTTAAAAATACATTTTTTTTCAAATGAACTGATTTTAATGTCTATCAGTGAAAAATACAAAACAATTAGAAACATGTATAAATTTAATTTTATAAAAAACATGATTTCAGAATCTATAATGAAAAAATTATCATAGGTTGAATTTTTGATATTTTTTTGAGAATCATCATTTCTAGAAGAATAGTGAAAAATTATGGATTTTAATTCAAAACTACTTTTTCATATAATATATTTGTAAGGTTCAATTATGATATAATTGTTATTAAAAGTTTAATAATATTATATGTTTTCAATTGAGCTAATTTTGGTAATTATAACTAATATCATTTTGAAATTGGATATAAAAATTTAGCTACTGTTTGATCATTTTTACTTTAAAACCCCGCATTGTCGTCCCAACTATAGAATTAATTTTAAATTAATTTTTGCTGCTTATATTTTTATAATTTGAAATAATGGATTAAATATTTTTAATCATATTAATTTATTTTATCTAATAAGATAAAATTGGTTTTTTAAAAAAAATATTAGTGAAATTAATTAAAATTAATTACGTCGATTAAGTTAAAATTTAGCTTAATTAAGAACAAATCATAAAATTTAAGACACCTAAAAACTCATAAACTACTCTAATTAATATTTTTTGGACATTTATCATCCATTAACCTTGCATTATTGAGTTTGGGTTGTTTTAATGAATTTTTTTAGGGAAAACCATCGGTGAATCTAACTTCTTTTCAAAAATATCAAATGAGCGTTTTCCCTTCCGTATAAAAGGCCACCACCTATCCCACTTCTTCAGACCTCTTAAAACATAATTTTTTTACCAATATCACCCCAATAAAATTCCCCAAATACCACCTTTCCTCATAAAAATCTTTCTTTTCTAATAAAGTCTTCCATGGAATCCTTTTGACACAAACCAAAAGGAGTTACCCTGTTAAAAGGTGACACCTTCCCTCAAGCTCCATTCTTTTATTTTCCTTATCCACCCCTCCACTCTCATTATTAAATTATTGTATAAAAAATATGTATATTAAATATAATATGATTTTTTATGAAAATTATTCATCCTGCACTTACACACACCTTCATATACTGGGTAACGAACATACTATTCTGTGTACAGAGAACTATCGCCTCATTAAAAATGATTGTACATTTTTCCATTACTTCCTATCATGGGGGAAATTATGGAGGAATCTATATTTATATATTTCATATATGATATTTATTATGTCTTTATTTTTATAAATTTCTTCTACAATACAAATATTAGTACTTTCATTTGGTCTAAATATGATAATTTTTTGTGAAGAAGTTTGGAATATCACCAACTCAAGGAGATGTGATCCATTCATACACTATATATAATATATTTAGGATGTTTTTAGTGAAATTATATGATATAAATAACATTATTGTTATACATTAATGATATTATATTAATATATACATATATTTCATTATACTTTTTTCATTAAATTCCTTAATAAATAACAGAAATAACATTCATGCATATACATGGATTACCGTCTCCAGGAATGATGCATTCCATTTTTTTAATTATACATTCTATTGAATATTATAATAAACATGTAATGAATTTAAATTATATTTATATCAAGGTTTAAATTCTTTTATAATGATATAATTATAAGAACTAATGATATAACAAATAATGACACATGCGTAGAACAAAGGGTATATTATCCAAAGTGAAAACACAACATAATATGGATAACAAGTGTGTAATATATTATCATAATCAAAAAATATGTGGTACTAGATATAATAATATGTCTGTTTTAAAAATTTATAGTAAATTTATATGTATTATAAAGATGGTTTGAACAAGTATAACATGGTTCAAGACAAAAGTAATTGAGATTTGATCTCACTTTTCATTTCTGTGAGACACATGCTATGTTCACCACTATATACATTTTTTTGTTATATATACTAACAATGATTTTATTATATGATTTTGATAATTAAATTTTAGGGTATTCACATATCAATTTTTTGATCTTTATTTCGTGGGTGTTATATTACAAATGTTAAAAATCTGTAAAATAGTTTTGCCTCAATATTCCTTCTTTGAGACTCATATTTTATTATTCACCAAAATTCACTTTATAATTGTAAATACATTCATTTTTTAAATTATATCACAAATATATTTATTTTCCTGATATTTTAATATTTTTTGAATTTTATTTTCTTATATAGAGAGTATGATCCCTATTTACCATGTTATAAGAGTTTATTAACAAAATCTCGCAATTTTTTGAGATTATTTATGTTTATTCTTCCAATGATAAAATATTATGTTCCATCACTCAAGAAAACTCATGATTTTTCTTATCCTCTCTTTATTCAAGATATATCAATGTATTAGTTTCAATTTCATTCTCATTTATACATAAGATAATGTGTTAAGTAAAATATTATTGTCTCTCTCTCTTTAGTCTAATATTTATTGTATTCAAAAACCATGTTTTAAAAAATGTTTTCAAAAGATATTTTGTTTCTAGTTTCAATTAAAAATTATACAAAAAATCTTTATATGGTTTTTAATTATTCTTTTATGATTTTTCTAAGCTATTATAGAATTAAATTTTTTTAAAACGGTTTCTATGTTTTAAAAAGAGTTTTCAATGTAGAAAGGATATTTTCCCCAAGAAATGTTTTTAAAAGATCATTCAATATTATTTATCATATACGATAACATCTGTTAGTTTTACTCATACCTTTATACGGAAATTATTCAATTTTCCTTTTTTATTCTCTCTCTAGAATTTATTATTTTATGATGCCATGATGTTTATGAAACCCATTTCTCTTCCACAGGTTATATTCTTTTGAAATATACTTCTTTTCAAGGGTCATCATTAAGCTGAAATGATTATGAAACCTTTATTTATTCATAGGTCATGTTATTATAAAATAAATTTATACCAATATAATTTCAAGGGTTATGATATGATTATTTATGATCTTGTGGCACATGTATGTAAGAATTCATTATGGGATGGGTGGGACCTATATTACTTTCCCATGCATTGGGTAAGGATTTATATCTCATGTGATTGACTAATATGGTCTTGCGAATGATCCTTGACTACTAATATGGCCATTGGAGTAAACTATGATTTATAAGATGGCATGAGGAGTGAAATAATGCTACTAATATTTTCATGGGAGTGATCCATGGATACCAATATTGTTTGGAGGGTGAACCCATACATCCATGATGGTCTTGTCAGTGATTCTTTAGATACTATGGAAATTATATTATATTCTTTTGTGTCTTCCACAATTCCATGTTTTATTCCAATGATATTATTTCTTGGCTTATGTTTTTTATTTCAACATGATTCATGTATTATGAACTTCCAATATTTATTCCACGCTTCATGATATTTGATATGCAGGGTATGATCTTTTATTTTCATGATCATGTTCTCACACCATTTTTCACATGATTATACTTACATGCCTTCCTTGTTTACCCTCACTGATCATTTTAGCTCACCCATTTTTATGTTTGAATACCATGGTTATTAAGATATGTATTATGATTCATTTTTATAAGAAGGGTGGTAGTAAAAAAGAACATAGTGGGATATAATTTAGCTTAATTTGGTATTAGTGTATATTTTTCCATGATTCCAAGGGAATTAGACTGGAATTGTTTTTAGGAATCCATTAGTATAATTTTTTAACCATTCATCATATGTTGTGTAATGTTAACTTATGAAAAGTGAGGGTCACTATAGTGGCGACCCGAGCAAGGTGTGAGTACAACTCAGTAGGCCACCACCAACGGTGACTACAAAATATCATGTCTAAAAAAATAGTGCATTCAAGTTATAAAAAATGACATGTAAATAAAATTTAGTTCAGGTGATATTAGTTAAAAATTTTAACATTTTTCATTCCTATAATTCTTCCATATGTAATTAAATATACCATTTTCATTCCATAATTCACTTTTATCATGTTTTCAATGGATTAGGAATATTCATCTATCTCAAAGAATAAGGGTAATAAATTAAGTTCCCTAGCTCACTAGAGATACACATCATCACATATCAATCACACACACCATGAATCCTCAGTCCTGGAGGTATCATTGAATAAAACCATTAGAGTAATAGAACTATGTCCCCTTCCCTAATCTATAAATTTTTTGGTGGAGTTTAAGGCCTCATTCTAACTCGACCAGTGGCCGTATAACCTCGTGTAAATACACCATTATACGAATCAATGTGACCATGATTATATTTCCAATCACCACACATATACCGAATAAAAACCAACCATAACCAATACCACTAGCAATACCACAATCCATGACAACCAAAATGGGAATTAATGTTTTTCAAGAATCTATGAACACATTTATCATTATTATCACGTAATCATTTATCCCAATTCCCGTTTCACATGGATAACTCACTAAGAATATAAAATAGTTCACCAAATCTATCCCAATTGGAATGTAAACCCAATCACCTATGTCAATTTACTTAACACAATCATTATTTCCTAGGTTCATCCAACTTATTCAATTGAATAATAGAACACAATTCATTTTCCATGTTCCCATTAATCCCATTTAACTCATTTACCTCCTAATCAAAACAATCCCTTATACATTATCAATATATAGACATAAATATCCATGTGTCCCTTATTTAATAATCATATTAACCAACATACATGTTTGAAATGGGATCTACTTATTCAAAAGTCCATTTCACTCCTAAAATTTTTATTAACCATGTTCTGGAACATCGGTGCACCACTTGGGTGGCCCCAAATTGGTCAAGCCATCCTCGATGCATCCCACATAGATTTTGAGGGGTTTGAATCATCATTTAGGTGTTCATTTTTTAATTTAATACTAAATGTATTCAAATAACAATAATAAGCACCCAAGATTGTGACCAAACATGCACAAATCAACAAAATGAATATGTGATATATATTATAGACCACTGACCATTAATTCATTGTCAAACACAATTTTAATTATTGCATTATATCCCGAACCAAAACTCTTTTAAATCCGCATCCTGATCCCATTAGTAATAGAGTTTTATATGGATTTATAATAATATCTCCCAAGATACATACTCTAATCTGAAAAAGAGAATAAATGAGATGATTAGACTTACCCAGAACATTGATCTGAAAATTATGGCACTCCAAATGGCCTAGAAATGAGGGAGATATAAATAATGGATTGTTTGGGAGAATTTTATATTCCCTAGGGTGTCATGAGAGGAAATGGGAGATAAATTTATGTGTGGTTTATAAACATGATAATTTAAATTTTGTAATTTTTGTAACCTTTCTGGGCGGCTTAGTTTACCTTCACAGTTTTCCAAACTACGCGCAAACCACATCCCAAAGGGAGTTGGTGAAATGGTTACCTATGAATTTCCAAACTATTTGGAAACCATAAACTAACCATGGATTAAGCCACTATCCATGGATGCACATTTGTTATGGAATTTTGTGTGGTATACTTAACCATGCACCAACAGCGTACCTTACACAGTTTGGATCAATTTTTCTTCTTTCTATGTACCGAACCCACAGAACAACCCAAAGGACCCGTATACTCTCAGGTTGAATTTAACTAAAAATTTAAAATTGATTAAATATAAAATTAAAATTTTCACATACCTTCACAGATGATGGGATCATACAACCTTTCTAACTTATAATGGCTCATCCTTGAGATACACTCCCAAGAACCATTAAGTTTTAGATGAAAAGAGATTGGTCCACTAGGCACACACATCATATTCTATTTTCTATGTTTCATATTGAATAATTCTATGCTGCCAAAAAACATGTATAAGGTCATAGAATTTCCTTGAAAATCATTCTCACATCGATTCACAATACAAACCGGATGATCCTCAATGGACGCATTAGCCACATGCTCTATATCTTCCACATTAATCATATGTGATATATTAGGGTGATACTAGAGAAATAATGACACATAAAAAAATCATCAATTCAATTATATAATTATTGAATTTCCAATAGGTAATCCACTAGTTTAATAATCTTTACCATATCAAAATGCCCCATATCCCTTGGTGACAAAATTTTCCTTTCATCAAAATTCGATGGTGACCCAACCTTAGAGACACTCAAACAAACACATTATCACCCACCATAAATTCTAGTGGTCTATGACTCCAATCTTCGTATCAATTCTTCCTACTCTATACCATTATAATATGTTTCTGAATCAATAAAACAATTTTTTAAATCTCCTACATGAGACTTAGTCCCAATAGCTATGACTTCCCAGTTTCTATCCAAAATAATAGAGATCTACACAGTCTCTGATAGTGTGCTGAAAAACATTCCATCTAAATCATAGCCTAAAAACTTTTGTTGTAGGAAAACTAAAAAAGAGATAAGCGGTTTTACAATGAACAACTGGAATATATGAAACAATCCATCAATATTTCCTCTAGAACACAGAACGTACACTCTACTTACTGAATCATATGTGCGTGAAAATTCATACTCAACAACACCTGGGTACCAAAATCCATATGTAACTCCTTCCAAAATAAGAATGTGAAACCTTTATCATGATCCAAAAATATTGTCTATGGTACCCAATGCAACTGCACTATCTACAAAACATATAAATCACCCTACTAGTTCATCATGATTGTATCCCTGACCAGTATGAAATGATCCACCTTAGTTTACTGATCCACAACTACCCCGAATACATCATTGTTCTGAATATTAATCAGAAATCGTACTATGAAATCCATCATTACATCATTCCAATTTCATTATTGAATGGTCAATGATTGTAACAAACCACATGGTCACTGATGCTCATCCTTCACCAGCTGACAGGTAAGGCATGATTCCACAAATGTCACGTCCTATTTCTTCATTCCCGACAACCAATAATTACTACAAAGATCCTGATATGTCATTATAAAACTAAGAAGAATATCCAACCTCAATGCATTAAACTCACGCATCAACTCTTCTTGCATAAATATAGATACATCCACATGAACAAAAACTCTATAAATCCCTTAATCCCCAATATTTCAACAATAATGTGAATCCAAACGTTTAATACTTTCCTTCATTTCAAAACACTCAGGCTACTCAATATGACTCTCCTTGAACCGAATCAAATGAACCGACTAAACTGTTATGGATAAATGTTTCATCGTCCCCTTCCCATGTTGTACCTTCATATTCATTTCAGAAAACAAATCTATCATTATCCACTCGGAGTTGGATTCCTGAACTGCTTGATTCTATATAGTTTGACATAGGGAATTAGAAATATTGTTCCCTATTCCAAGAGTGTAAAACAACAGGAGGTCAAAAGGCTACATGTAATCAACCCATCACTATTTCTGGAGATTCAAATACAGCTTTGGTAAAATGTACTTAAGACTTTTATGGTTAGTATAAACTGTTAACTGCTATCTCAATAGGTAATTCCTCCAACACTTTAATTGATACAAAACTGTGACCAACTCGAGATCATTAGTGGGTAATTTCATTCATGAGTCCATATATGTCATGATGGTTATGCAACATGTCAGTCATCTTAAATCAACAAAGCTCCATGACCCACAACAGATGCATTACAAAACAAGATACACCCTTTACCCCACTTTGGAATGATATGAATTGGTTTTTTCACCAACCGATTATTTAATTCCTAGAAAGAATATTCACATTCCCTACACCATTCTAACCATAATCCCATCTTATTCAAAAATTAATTTGGAACTTCAGAATTGGATAATTCTTTAATGAACATCTTGTAATACCTGTCCAATTCCAGAAAACTATAATCATCAGAATCATTCTTATCCTACTCCCAAGATACCAATGCATGCACTTTCTCTAGATCTACCAAAATTCATTCCTCTAAGATAAAATGACAAATAAATTTCACCCAATCAATCCATATATGAAATTTCGATAGCTTGACATAAATCCTATTTTCTCTTAGTGTACTCAGAACAATGTCAAGAAATTTGGTATGATCATCATTAGTTATAGAGTACACAATGATGTCATCAACAAAGACAACTACAAAATGATCCAGATATGGGTTAGTTATTTGGTTCATTAAGTCCTTGTACACAGCTAGTGCATTTTTCAACCCTAAAGGCATCACCACAAACTCATACAGCCCGCACCTACTCTTGACAACTATCTACAGTATATCAAAATGTATCACCCTCAACTGGTCATACCCCAATCTAATATAAATAATATATAATAATGAAGAACCTTAAAACTATTCAAATATATCATCTATTCAAGGAAGAGGGCATTAGTATTTAACCATAAATTGATTCAAATTACTATAATCAACACACATCCTAAATGATCCATAATCCTGCTTGGAAAACGACAATGGAGATCCCCAAGGTGACTTTCTAGGATGAATGAATCATTTTCCTCAAAATCTTCAAACTAATCATTCAGCTCCTAGAGTTCTGCTAATTCCATTCTCTATGGCATACGGAAAACTATTTTTTCCCCAATTAGCAATTCAATAACAAACTCAACATCTTTCTCAAGTTGTTTCATTGAGATGTCCCCTAGAAACAGACCACAAAATTGATCCATAATGGGAGGCAATATTTCTTGCTCGGTTCCTCCACCATCAAACACAATAAAAGTTACTTGGGCTATGATATTTACCAATTATTTAAAAACTAATCCCAAAATGTCTACTCAAACTTCCTTATCACCACGAAGTATTCACATGTCCTCATCATGAGATGTGAATTTCACTCAACCATGGTTATAGTCTCTATGGGCTTGGTATAAAACAATTCATTCCAGGCCCATGATTAAGCCCAATCCTTACATCTCGATGTCAAAAAAGTCCCATATAAAATGGTACCCATCAACCACTAAATCACAACCCTTACATTGTCAAAAATCCTCAACTCGCACACGTAATGTATTATAAATTTTCATAACCGTATAGACACATTCCTATACTAGGCCTAACACAACTACAACCTAAGCATAAATAGAAGAGTGTGTCGTGCCTATGTCAAATAATCTGTTAGAAAGTGTGGACGATACATGGATCATACATTGAACAGTCGATGATTCAAACTCATAAACTCATGTTTTATTATGAACTTCATGAAGTTGACATTATCTTCTTCCTAAGGCTCCGACATGAGTCCCGGGTGCTGAACTATCCTGCTGGAATGGATTACCTCACCCTTGAGTACGCCGTACACCTCCTCAAATATTATGACCATTCCAACTCCAATTGCCTTCCTATTAAATGTTAAGAAACCCCCTAACCTAACTCTACATAAACCTAAAGCCTTCATATCTTCCCAACTAAAGAGGATTCCTATAGAATATCTTCTAATTCCTAATTTTTCAACACACGTGGTACACAACTGATGGTTAGGGAAATTGACTGCACATGTGTCTCAGCCTACCACACCAATAGAAAACTACATGATCTCTACCCATTGAGTTTGAAACTCTCTTATGACTACTATGCAAACTTCCACACTAATGATGACTCCTATAATAAATCTTCCTGATCTCAGAAGCTACACCACTTGTCTATCCAACTAGTACCACAAGTCCACAACCTAAATCATCCTTTATGTTCCCTTCTAAGAAAATGGAATGATACAATACCATTGTGAACAATTTGAAATGGAATATGTTTATTAGATACCTAATTTCATTCCTCATCTCAAACACGAAATTTATTTTCTACAGGTTCCTCTTCCCCAGCCAACACAAGTGAAAATTATTGAAAATTTGTGATACATTTAGGATAGTCCATCGCGCACATTTCACCTTGGGTCATACAATTAAAATTCACTACCTTATCTTTACTCAAGGAATCAGGATTGAATTTCCCTTGAAACATTCACAGAAAATAATTCCATAACATTCATTAATATTTTTTGGCCTACATTATAATAGCCCACCAGTGATTTTCCAAACCTATCAATATATAGACCACAATGTTGACTTGGTTCTAAGGAGGATTCAAAAAATGTAAAGAATCATCTAGATGGACTCTACCTATAGCTCAACAACCTCTATCCCAAACTCTCCAATAATGTTTATTGGTTATAAAGATTTAATTCCCTGGTGAGATCAAACATGCCTGGTTCAACCTTCCCTTGGTCTCATTCCATCATTTTCATGAAGTGAGAATGGTCCTTACAAAATATATCTTCTTAATTGTCTCGAATCACAACATTATCTTGATCTGAGGAGTATTTTTGGCAACATCCTCTTTTCTCTGGACTGTTACCCATTTCCATTGTGGCGTTTTCATTAAATGATAGATACAATATTTAGAACACATAATGTATAGATTTTATAGTTCATATAACAAAAGGATATCTACTAACCATAAACAACTAATTTGTATACATTATCCCAAAGGACATAAACATATCTCAAACATTAACCTCGACCATTACTATCATGGGTTAGGACTATCAGTGGTTTAAAAAATAAACTATTTCAAGTCTTATATTAGAAACTAATCCAAAACTATTTCCATACTCATACTGAAATTATTTCCCCCAAGACATATTCATATTCAACAACATGTCACAACCATCCTTTTTAACACACTCAAAATCCTTCATTAAGAATAATTATTTAACCATTATTTAACATTTTTACCTCTTACCCTTTTCCTTCATTTTATTAGACACCACTTTCCGTAAATTTTAATGATGGTAAAATGCATTCTACTCATTATACCCTACAATCCCAATTTTTGTGTTCCTGACATAATGCATTCCACCTATAATCTAATGTTCTTAAAATGATTCCCGAATGCACAAATTCATGTCATTCCAACCATGAGAAAAAATATCATGAAATAGTCACATTACACAATTTCTGCTTCACCCAATGGTGAAATTTTTTTAAACTATAATAATCACGTAATAAGAACAACAATCCCACCCTTGGTGACTTTGTTTTCCCCTATTATAGGGCTTAGATGATCCCAAGAAAGAGCTCATTTATATGGCCCAAAAAATTCCTAATATCCTTTTCCAACATCCCAAATAATAGTACCATGTAAACGAAACAATATAATAACACTTTGTAACATCCCAAATCTGGATGCTACTAAATCGATCCTCTGAGTCAAGTCATCACATGAACTCATGTGCGCCAACCCATATTACAGTGTTTTCTAATTAATGGTGAGGGTTCGGTAAGTCAGGTGTGGATACTATACCCAATTTTTCAGACTGAGTCACTAGAAATACCAAAAAAAATTAGAAAAAATAATATATAATAACCAATGATATTGCATGGAGAAACATCTCCAAAAACAAGGTACAAAGCATAGTGAATGGTAAATATGTCAGGTTATGCTAAATAGTTCCACATGAACAAACCCAAAATAATACTAAAATAAAATCACAAAAACATTCTCAGACCCAATTCTAGATCCTTGTATATGTACATATCAAGAATAACCCAACTCCCAAGCACATGTCCCTTTCCACTTCCCTTACCTGAAAGCATGATTCCTTCTTGGGTACCCAATTAAGGCCTGAGAAAGGTTTGAGTATAACTCAATAGGTCGTGAGCAATGATTTCTAAAAAATATCCCATATAAATAAGTAGTGAATGTATGTGATAATAAATGACTTGTAAATAAAATACAGTTCATGTGATATTAGTTAATGAGGTGCACTTAAATTATTTTAGGAATATTTCCCTATTTCATTACTTATACCATTTCCATTGCTTAATTCATTTTCATCATATTCTGAAGTGATTGGGAGTATTCATAAATCTCAATGCATAAGGGGAGTAAATCATGTTCTCTATCTCAATAGGGATAAATACACATCATCACATATACAATACACTCACATAAAAGAATATGTAAAGGTGGTATCACCGAATTCAACCCTTAGGGGAATAGAACTCTATCCCCTTTTCAAATCTGTGTATAATGGGATGGATTTTAGAGGCTTGGTCTAACTTGACTCATGGGTGTAGAAGCTCGTGTCAATACCCCCACTCTAAAAATACATGTTCCCATGATCATATATTCAATCACTACACATATACAACATCAAAACATACAATTATCAATACCATAAGAAATATCATAACCCATGATAACAAAAAAGGGAATTAATATTTTTCCAGAATTCATTATCACATTTACAATTACTATCTCATAATCATTTATCCCAATTCCCATTTAGATTGCCTAAATCTCAAACCATATTTACTACTTCCCTAAAACTATGAAATTTATAAAATAAAACCATTCCCCTATGTTAATTAACACAACACATTATTCAATTCTCATGTTTAGTCTAGTTGTATATTTCAAGTACAAAACAAAATTCATTTGACACATTCCCATTATTCCCATTTAACCAATTTACATTCAAAAAAACAATCTCTTTGACATTATCCATATATATACATAATTATCCATGTTTACCTTATCTAATATTCATATTAACCAATTTAAATGTTCTTCATTTTGTATACACATTCACACGTAAAATTCACACCTAAGGTTTCTGTTAACCATGTTTGAGAAGACTGGCGCTCCCCAAGGGTGGCCCCAAATTGGTCAACGCATCCGTCACACATCCCATGGGGATATTCGTGGGTTATAATCCTCGTTTATGATTTAATTTTATCCAATATTACTAAATTTATTCAATTCAAAACAATAAGTACCCAAGATAGTGACCAAACAAGCAATAATTAACAGAACGAATATTGGATATAACTTGTAGACCACCTACCACAGATCCAATTCCAAAATTAATCTTAATAATTTCCTTAGATCATGGTCAAAACCACCTTTGAATACTAAACCAATAATTCAACAGTAAAAATAGGATATTAGTTCGTCGAATGATTATCAATGGTGATACAAACCCAAATCTGAAAAGGAGAATAAAGGAGATGAATAGAAAGACCCGGAGCTTTGATCTGAAACAAACGATTCTCTAAATAGCCAATAATTGAGGGAGACTGATCTATAGGAAGATAAGAGTTCCTTTATTCATCCCTAGAGTTTAACGGGAGGAAATGGGAGTGAAATTCATGTCATGTTTTAAGAATCCTGCATTGATAATTTTTAATTTTTCCAACTTTTCTTGGCCACACTGTTTTCCAAATCATTCACAAAACATGCACAAGACACTATCCAAAGTATGTTAAGTAGCAATCTTACCGATAAAGTTACATAGTGTTTTTCAACAATGTTCCAATATTTTGTTTAGCTAATTTCTTAGGCTACATGGTTTTCTTGTGAAAGATGCATGGTTTACTTAACCAATCAGAAATTGTGTGCTTTGCATTGTTTTGCCAGGTTGTCATTCATTTCATGTCCCAAACCCATGGAACATCCTTAAAGCCCCTCATACTCTTAGGAAGAATTACATTAACCAAATATAACATATTAAAAATAAATTTTGATATGGAGATACCTTTAATAAATCATTGATCCTACACAACATCCAATAACCACAACATGAATAATGTACGAAGGGCATTCATATCATCATAAAAATCATTGTATCTTTATAACATGATTAAACATTATAAAAAATGGGTTTCATGCCAGTATGTTTTAAAAATTACTGAACCATGGAAAAGAAATGGTTTCCAATGAAATATCATTGAAACACCATTAACCCATGTAAAAGAAATGGGTTTCATAATAATCACTTTAGATCGTGATTAAACTATGGAAAAGAAATGGGTTCCATTAGCTACAAGAAATCATAAAAAAAATATTCGGATAAAGAATATGTATTTCATACTTGGATCATATCCCATGTAGTTCTTACGTAATATCAATTTATGAAATCATAGATAGACAATGATTTTAAAGGTCACTTAGAGATTTTATAATGAAAAAAACCATTCTCTAAAAATCACTTTTTAAAACCTAAAACATTTCCAAATTAATTTTCTTAAAATCAACTTCTAAAACATATATGGGGACTTTTAAATATCATTTAAATAATTTCTTGAGTAAAATTTCATTTGTTTTTTGAAAACACTTTTGAAAAACATAAATCATTTTGAAAATTACTTTCTATGAAAATAACATTTAAATTTTTGAAGGGATCTTTGAAATCCATTTTAAACTCATTATAAAAAATAAAACGTTTTTAAAATACTTCTACTTGTATATTATCTTAAAATATAATTTAATATAATTGAAACCATTTTTAAAAAAAATTCTTTTGAATAAAATAGCTTTATGGCCGAAGATAGAAATAATGTTGGATTATCATAAAATAATCATTATTAAATTAACTAACAAAGAGTGAAAAAATTTTACGATTGAATGAATATGTCATGAATAAATGTATTAAAACAAAATTAATGAAAATTATTTAGATATAGTTCATAATACATCTTCAATTGAATAATAATCATAAATAATCTTGATAAATGATGATATTTTAGCAATAAACTCTTACCACATTTTTAACATTGAATCATAATCCCAATAAAATAATAAAATAAAATTAATCATAAAATATCATGAAATGAATTATATTCACAATATAAAATTTAAATGGGTAATTATATAATCCTTTTAAAATAATATAGGAACATAACATATCATGTTTATCAAATAAGGAAAATTGGGACAAAATTCCCTTACTGATTTGGTAACTTCTGAATCGTAACCCCCAAAAAAGATAGATCATCAATTGGAAATTTAAATAACAAATTTTTTAATTATAATAAAAATAAAATAAATTCATGTGAATTATATGTAACACATAAATAAAAAATGTGGTGAATATGACATTTATCTCACAGTAAGTAAAAGTGAGATGATAATCACTTATCTTAAATCATGGCTTTCTTCATAAAACTTCCAACCCATTATATATTAAATATATGATCATTATACATCTACCAATGAATAATATTCACATATATAAAATGATATATTATTTTTTATGACTTTATATTACCATTTTATTAAAAAATTCATTTTAATGTCCTGCTTGGGGTAATAATCTCTTTGTTTTTCTTAAATGTTTGGAATTTTTATTTTTGGATCTCTAACTTGGATCATAATTTACACATTTACAGAATCAAAAATATGTTATAAATATCAATTATATTTAGTATATATGTATTTATAACAATCTAATAAATATTGAAATAGTGAATGAAATACACCGTTCATGGAGATGGTAGGGCGTACATACACATGAACATTGTGTACATTTTCTTATTATATTAAAAGAAAGAAAAGAAAATGATATATATATTATAATTAAAGTAGAATTATTATTTATTATATATCACATATTTCTACTACACACAACATTAATAAATTCCCTGGAAAGCGTGAATGAATCACATCGTTACATGAGGCAATAGTCCGTCGTACACACAAACGGTGGTATTGTATTCTCACATAATTGAAATCATGAAGGTATGTGTTATGGAATAATTAGATAATAATAAAAACATAAAAATGTAATATATATATATATATATATCATTTATAAACACCATTTCTATCATTATTTCCAACCTTAAGAGTTGATAATGAGAAAACAAACGATATCGGTTCACGAGGTGGTAGTCCGCAGTTCACACGAATAATGATTTCAGGCCCATTTGATGGAATTGTATGTGATTTTAGGTTATAAGATTAAAATATAAAATATTATTATATTATATATAATTATTTTATTATATAATCATGATAAAAAATTAATTTAAGGGGTTTTAAGAAGAAATAAAACCAAAACATTTGATGATGAATGCTGCCTCTTCTTCAGGTAACTCTTTTTCATTTTCACCAAAGGACTTATTTGGTGGGATTTATGCCCAAATTAATTATTTTATAATTATATTATCTATGTTGTGAAGTGATTTTGTTATTTTTTGGATTATATAAATGGATTTATAGGTGTCAATAAGTGGGGAGAGTGAATTCCATTTTATAATGGAGGAGGAGTTACATTCTTGTAAATACCCAAGAGTATTCGGCATTTCGAGGTCTCCCATGACCTATGTGCCTCAAAAAAAATCAAATTTATGGTAGGGGTAAATTGGTCAATAAATACCTCTGATAAAAAAATACATTTTTATCATTTCATTCCTTTGTCTATAAATTTACTCAATTTTATATTTTTTGTTTTTACTATGTTAAGCTGTATATTTTTATTTACCTATGTAATTTATCAATTGATATTATAATTAAAAATTAATTCAATATATAATTTATACCCACTAATTTTAAATATTATTTCCAATTCATTAAATAAAAATCCTAAATGTGTGTTTGATTAATTTTAATACAAACACATATAATGCGCAAAACCATATTTTACCATTAATCGTGTTAATTAATTTTTACTATTTTAACTAATAAATATGGTAAAAATTTATGTTAAACTTTCTAGTTAACATAAATTATTCCAATTAAAAATATTTAATCAATTTTTAGAAAATACATTCACATAAGTGATATATTTTAATTTTAAATTAATTCGGATAAACGCGATGAGGCAGAGGATTTTTAAAATAAAAATTTCAAAAGATTGCAATGTTTTGAGATCCAAATCCAATATGTAATTGATAAAATTAAAAAAAATATTGGAATAATATATGTTTAATTTTTCTAGTTATTCTTTAAACCAAATTTTAAATTTAATTTTACAATGTAAATAATTTATCAAAAATGATGATTTCAATTAAAATTATGTATTTTTCAATATACATCCAAAAATAAATCTTTTGAGGAAAATCATAAAAATTCACCCAATAATTTTTTAAAATTAATGATTTCAAAAATGAAGTTTATTTTTTCAAATTTAATTCTTAATGGTTTCAAAAATTAGTTTAAATATAATTTCACAATAGAAGGAATCAAAAGTATCTTCTTGAAAAATACTTATTTGTATACCAAAAATGGATTTATTCTAGTATCTTTTCATGAAAACATATAATATGAATGTTAAATATATTATTGAATATAAATTATATATATTTCATTTAAATAATTCATCATAAGTATCTTTTTTAATTTATTGAGATAAAATGTGTTTGTGCATAGTAAAATAGTTTTTCAAAAATAGAATTTCATTATTTTCGAAATAGATCATACTTTTATTTATAACTAATTGGTTACCAAACAATTAATTTTATAAACATTAATAAACCATATTTTATTAATTTATTTAGTTCCTTTTATACTTGATATTCTAACAGTTGGTAGATAACTCTAATAATATAATAATAATATGTCTTGTTTCATTTATTTTCAGTGTTGTGTGTAAAACAAGATAAGCTTAGTGTTGCATTTATTTAAACCAAAACATGGCATTTCATGTAAAAAAAGGCAAACTCAATATTTGGTGTATGATGAGATAGACATGGTTTTTTGGGTAGTACATACAGAACATGATGTAGCGTGTAATTAATGAAATCAATGAATTTTAATTTATTCCAAAATAACCATAAAAATCATGCTGTCACAATTAACCCCCCCTAATGAATTTTTCCGTCAAAATTCATTCTGGTAAAATGTGGATTAAAATTTTAATATTCCATTATAAAAATTCTAATTGTAAAAAAGTACGTAATAAAACATCCTTTAATGAATATTGGAAGCATACCTCTTACCCAAAGTATCACGACCCGTCCTCGGGGCCCGTGTCCTGACTACCCCTAGCCATCCTTCTATAGGCCTGGGGCTAGCGACTAGCACCAAAGGCGTAAATCCTGATAACTGGGAAGGCATTGCCTTTATAAAGTGAACAAAAAACCTCAGAGTATAAGTGGAAGTAAACACTAAGTAAAACTGAAAACAAACAATGCTGAAAGTAAAGGGGGCCAGAAATACAAGCCCAACTGTAAAGTACAAGGTAAAAGAAAAAACAGCCCGAAGGTGACAAGCCGCTCCTGGATCGTCCACCAAGGATCCTACCTGAAGGGTAGGTACAGATGTCCTCCTCATCACTCTACATCCTTCCGTCTCCTCTGGGTACTCTCTCGTCGTGGGATCCACCCTCGGGTACTGACTCGTTGTAAGATCCACCTCTGGGTACCGCCCAGCTCTACAATCCTCAACCACGATCAATGGTGTCCATTGTCTGCAACCAACACAACGAGGTGCGGGCAAAACCCATGCCGGGGTGAGTATACTCTACTCAGTAGGGACCCCGAGACCCCTGGAGGTCTCTCAGAATCCACAAAGGAAAACCACAAAGGAAAGATGAAAATCACAAAGTATCATTCAAAACTACTTAGGTATATGCCCATACATATACCTGAGTCATCAATTCCAGCTCTGCTCACGAGCTGAAGTACAACCCAGTCCACACAGTAATGCATTACCAGTCCACACAGGGGAGCACGACCAGTCGTAGTCCACACAGGAAAACATTACAGGTCCACACAGGATAACACTACAAGTCCACACAGGAAAACAGTACAGGTCCACATAGGATAACACTACTAGCCCACACAGGAAAAACAGTACAGGTCCACACAGGATAACCCTACTGGTCCACACAAGAAAACAGTACAGGTCCACACAGGATATCACTACTGGTCCACATAGGAAAACAATACATGTCCACACAGGATATTACTACTGGTCCAAACAGGAAAACAGTACAGGTCCACACAATATAACACTATTGGTCCACACAGGAAAAACAGTACAGGTCCACACAGGATAACACTACGAGCCCACACAAGAAGTACACACGGGAAACCACTATGAGTCCAAAAAGGAAGCATAATAATAATGAAGTAACATCCAACACTTCTTATGTATATGACCGTACATATAACTAAGTCTTCATTTCTATCTCCGCCCACGAGCTCAAGTACAACCTCTTCCACACAGAACGACACAACGAAATCCACACAGGATATCAAGTCAACTCATTAAAGATGATGACTGAAAGTCAAGACTCAAATCACACAGGTATGCCACAGTAAATGATTATAATAGATGATCAGTTGTAGCCACTGGTTCACCTAAGCTGCTGGACCCACACAGGATCTGACCCACACAGGATCGATAGGTACTAACCCCCGCAATGACCCACATAGGATCTGAACCACACAGGATCGATAGGTACTAACCCCCGCAATGACCCACACAGGATCGGACCCACACAGGATCTGTAGTCGCTGGCCCACACAGGACCGCTGAGCGCTGACCCACACAGGATCTGACCCACAGAGGATCGATAGGTAACTAACCCCGCAATGACCCACACAGGATCTGACCCACACAGGATCGATAGGTGCTGACCCACACAGGATCGCTGAGTGCTGACCCACACAGGATCTGACCCAAACAGGATCGGTATGCGCTGACCCACATAGGATCGCTGAGCGCTGACCCACACAAGATTGGAAGTCGTCGTCGTCAAACCCACGGAGGATTCCAGCAGTCGAAGCAGTCACAGCCAACTCTAGGGTTCCCGCACACAGCACGCTCGCTTGGGGAGGATCTGCTCCATGAGCCAAGGGGGTCGATACATCAACTGTCACGTAGATCAGAGTTGATGTATCGCAAACTTCCATCACGTCAAAAGGTACTCAACACAATAGACGGCGCGTCAATCGGACGCCCGGTCTGAGAGATATTGGCTTTTTTGTTCCAGGGGCCCGGTTGGTTTTTTACTCAAAACCAACCCGACCTCATTCCAACTATGTCCAAACCTCGAGAGGAGTAAGCCAAAAGGTTCATCTCACTTAGGGGAAACCATCAAAGTCAATGGCACGTCAATCAGACGTCCAGAGATCAAGTTATAAGCGTTTCCGCTCCGAAGGCCCAGTTGGTTTCGTGTTCGAACCAACCGGGCCAAACCCAAAGTTCTCTGAAACCTTGAGTATAGTATACCAAAAAGACCCTCTCAATCCAAGGATCACATTTCAATAGACGGTTCATCGATCAGAGGTACGTAGCCCAAGATATGGGCGTTTGAACGGAAACGTCCAAAAACGGGGGGTCTGGGCCCGACTCGGCCCAGCCCAGTACCCCCTAGGTCGGCTGAACCAGGTCGACCCGGCCCAGGTGGCGACCAGGCCTAGTGACCCAACCCGAACCAGCGCGGCGGCGCGGGAAGGCGTGGGCGCGCCGCTTATGTGCGGCGTGCCCCCCCCCCCTCTTTACTTCACTTACGGCACGACATTATGCCGTGCCTTTGATGAAAACGGACCCCCACGTGGGGACCCGCCCAAAAAGACACCACTAGGGGTTTTGACCCCCTGTTTCTCCAGATCCTAGCCGGCCTATGGCCGGCCATTTTAATTCGTATGCGGGACCCGCCGGGTCCCGCCTTCTGGTCACCTGCGGCCGGCTTTGCCGGCCGCATTTCCTGAACCGCCGCGGCCCCTTCGGTCGTGTCTCTTCCGCACCACCACCATGGCCGATGGTCGCGGGTCTTCGCCGCTCCGTCACGGCCTGGCCGTGGGCCATTTTCTCTGTCGTGGTCAAAGGGCGTGGGTTCTTCGGCTTCGTCGCGGCGCGACGGCGCCGCGCTTCTTTACCGCGGTCCGTTCCGACCGCGGTTTACTCCTTTCCGCGTGGTGTGACGGATCCGCTTCACCCCGCTCCAAACCGCATCAAAACTAAACCATGATGGGAGGAGGGTCGACCGTGTTCATGCGGTCTGGCCTCCTCCCGTTAGTTTGATATCAATTGGCTTAGAATATTTTGAAGAATGCCAAAAGAAAAGTATACAACGACTCAAAGAACCCCTACCTTGGGTATAAGCCGATCGAAAGGAGGCGTCGTCGTTCGAGGTTCGTCGCGGTATGGCGTCGCGAGGATGACGACATCGACGGGGGACGTCGACGTTCGTTCGATGATCGGGAAGGCGATGCTGACATCGCTCGCCACTCGTTTCCACTTCCAAGCTCGCTTGTTGGTCCAGGGATACCTGCCACCTCCCATTGGGTCGACATCATTTTCCAAGGGTCCGACATGGCGGTGCTCCTTCAGCACTTCGCTGCTTGGTGAATCTCCCCGATACCCCTCCCCTAGCTCCATGTATATAAGAGATAGGGAGGATAAGTAACAGTGATGAGAATTAATGAGGGCTCATTAATTAAGAAGCTTTCTAATTCCCCAATTAAGTGTGGTGTCGCATTAATTGGGAGGGGAATTCAAGAGGCTCTCCCTCATTAATGAGGGAGAGTTGGGAGGTTTTATCCTCCTCCATTAATAGGGGTCGGGTGGTCCCCTCCCCTTGTATTTAATGGAGAGGTTATGCATAGGTGGTCCCCGCCACAATTATCCTCCCAATAGAGGTTAGGGAGTGGGTCCCACCCAACTCCCAAACACTTAACCAGCAGGTTGTAGAATAAAAATTGATGCACAATTTTTATTTTTCCGCAACCTAATCCAAAAATTTAAACAAGTCAACACGAGAAAACACAACTCCAGAAGAGGTCTTCCTAAGCAATTTCTGGTGTTGCGGTTACAACGGTGCCCTCGGATTTCGATTCCGAGCACCGGTTCAAAAGATAGAAAAACCTGGTCATTCGTTTACTAAACGTATCCGATATAAAGTTCAGAAAATGATTCTAAGCACACCGGGCCTCAGAATCAGGTGCCGTCAAAAACTGCGGACTTGCAAAATTCCACAGAAAAAAAAAGAAAAAAAAATTTCCTTGAAATTTACAAGTCTTTACATTACTCCCACCTCAGGGCTTTACGTCCCCGTAAAGATTCAACTCACATTAAGGGAAACAAAGTGGAACTGAGCATGCATATGAGCCCTCCGCTCCAATGTGCTTTCCTGGAGGTTCTTGTGCTACTAGTGAAAGCACACCAGAGGAATCGTCCGTCCAAATAGGACCCGTTCCTGTCGATCCTCAATCCCACTGAACCTCCGAAAATATATCCCTGTCATCGACGTCTAACTCCCTGAGGTCGATGACGTGTGAAGAAATGAGCACGTATCTCCTCAGTTGAGATACGTGGATGACATCATGCATCCAGTGCAACTGAGGTTGTAAGGTCATGCGGTAAACCACCTCACCTACCCTGCTGAGGACCAAAAAGGTCTGTTGAACTTCGGAGGTAATTTGTCGCATCGGTCACATCTCCGAAAACCTTGTCGAGGTGGGACCCTTATAAGAACATGGTCGTCATCCTCGAACTCCAGAGGCATTTACTTACTGATTAGAACTGAAACTGAAAACTTCTGCTTCCATGAGGGTAAGGTTGACTGACTCAAAAGTGGTCGGTCACACCCTCCTATGCATGAGTTTATTCTATGCTGCCTGAGGTTTCCTTTTCGCCGACCAAGGAAAACTCATCCTAACATTGTAGATAAACCGCAACCTTTTTTCCTAATACAGTCAACCTTTGTATGAACTGTGAATCCAATTCTAACCCAGACCAACGTCGTAAGGGCTCGACACTCCCACCAAGAGATTCCAACTGAAACTCTCGCCTCGAGGACAAATCACACCGTCAGCGTAAGCGTGATTATCGAGTCTCCTCCCAAAGGTATATCCAGACGTGAGGGTCAAGTCAACGGCTTACCCGGAACCTATAGGTCTAGGACAAGATTCGTGGAAGGATATAATGATTCGTACCTATGTCTGTTGATATGGCAGCCTGTATAAGACATAGACCATACCTCGAATCATTATTAGAGCCATTGGGTCACACCTCTTGACCGCAAGCAGCTACTCTCTTCCCCAACCCTCCTGCTCCCTGAGCCTGGAGGGGACTACAAAGGCGGGTGGTTGTAACATGTCAGAATGTACACCACCACATGCTGCTCTCCAAGCTCCACATCCACATCTGCTGCTCTGTAGATTCATCTGTCCTTAAGTCACACTTCATTCAGAAGTTCGTGCCTATAGCACTGATCACATCGCATCCAACGAGTACCAGGAACGATTGGTACTCCTCGTTGAGCGCTCAGCTTCCGACATGTCTTACTGCCGAAGCTGTATAAGCTCCAGAAAGCTCGCAGCCACCTCCTCAAGCCAGTCCTCAACCGCCTGTGAGTCAGGCTCACCTCAGAACTTGAGGAACAACTGGTGCTGAAACATAGGCAAGGCACTAAGCCTACGAGTACCCTCTACCGGTACCGCCAGTAGTGTCTGCTGACCAACAGGTAGTGGCATAGCTGTCACATTACCCAAAGGTACTATCTCAGGAATCGGTCCACATACCGAAGCCTCATTACTAAACAGACCAACCTCAGGGTATCTCACTGGAGGACTCTAGTAGCGAAGGTCACCATCCACTCTACTAGTGTCTAAGCTAGGCGTAGAGCTCTAGCAATCGCCTCCATCCAGTATACTACTACCTGGAAAAACTGCCTCGCCTCGTAACCTCGGAGGCCTTTGCTGCTGGAACTCGTGCAACGCGCTCTGTCAGTGTGCACCGTCAACTAGTATGGATGGTGGCATCTGTTGCCTAACGGGTGGTGGTGTTGCTGGTACACCACCCGAAGGTGCCAAAACAGAAGGAGGGCCATGCACCGGAGTCTCGTCGCTCGGTGGGCCATCATCGTGTACTCCCTTTAGGAAACCCTGGATGGCTATCTTCGCTGCGGCATCCTGATAAGAAACAGGTGCGCCATGGTCAAACGGTCATACCTGGTGAGCTGACTCAAGGAGACCACAAATGAAACTCTTGAAACACACATGCAATCAATTTTTTCGTGCATGGAGTCAGAAATCAGAAGTCAGGGTCCTGGTGTATGGATACGTTGGCCACCGCACCAACACTGGACTCCCTGGACTGATATCCACTCTCAATACACTTAACATTATTGCTTCACATAGAGAAAGTTCAGAGTCCTAAGTTCTGTGGTAGAACCGAACTCCTCTGATACCAATTTGTTATGACCCGTCATCGGGGCCCGTGTCGTGACTACCCCAAGCCCGCCTTCCATAGGCCAGGGGCTGGCGACTAGCACCAAAGGCGTAAATCCCGATAACTAGGAAGGCATTTCCTTTATAAAGTGAACAAAACACCACAGAGTATAAGCGGAAGTAAACACTAAGTAAAACTGAAAACAAGCAGTGCTGAACGTAAAGGGGGACGGAAATACAAGCCCAACTGTAAAGTACAAGGTAAAAGAAAAAACAGCCAGAAGGTGACAAGCCGCTCCTGGATCGTCCACCATGGATCCTACCTGAAGGGTAGGTACAGATGTCCTCCGTATCACTCTATGTCCTTTCGTCTCCTCCGGGTACTGTCTCATCATGGGATCCGCCTCCGGGTACTGACTCGTTGTATGATCCGCCTCCGGGTACCGCCCATCTCTACAATCCTCAACCACGATTAGTGATGTCCATTGTCTGCAACCAACACAATGAGGTGTGGGAAAAGCCCGTGCAGGGGTGAGTATACGCTACTCAGTGGGGACCCCGAGACCCCCGAAGGTCTCCCAGAATCCACAATGGAAAACCAAAAAGGAAAGATGACAATCACAAAGTATCATCCAAAACTACTTAGGTATATGCCCATACATATACCTAAATCATCAATTCCAGCTCTTCTCACGAGCTCAAGTACAACCCAGTCCACACAGGAAAGCATTACCAGTCCACACAGGATAACACTACAAGTCCACATAGGAAAACAGTACAGGTCCACATAGGATAACACTACTGGTCCACACAGGAAAAACAGTACAGGTCCACACAGGATATCCCTACTGGTCTACACAGGAAAACAGTACAGGTCCACACAGGATATCACTACTGGTTTACATAGGAAAACAATACAGGTCCACACAGGATATTACTACTGGTCCACACAGGAAAACATTATAGGTCCTCACAGGATATCACTACGAGTCCACATAGGAAAAACAGTACAGGTCCACACAAGATAACACTACTGGTCCACACAGGAAAAACAGTACAGGTCCACACAGGATAACACTACGAGCCCACACAGGAAGTCCACACAAGAAACCACTACGAGTCCACACAAGAAGCATAACAATAACGAAGTAACAACCAACACTTATTAGGTATATTCCCATACATATACCTAAGTATTCATTTCTAGCTCTGCCCACGAGCTCAAGTACAACCTCATCCACACAGAACGGCATAACGAAATCCACACAGGATATCAAGTCAACTCATCGAAGATGAGGACCGAAAGTCAAGACTCAGATCACACAGGTATGCCACAGTAAATGATAGTAATAGATGATCAATTGTAGCCATTGGTTCACCTGAGCTACTGGACCCACACATGATCAATAGGTAATAACCCCCGCAATGAGCCACATAGGATCTGAACCACACAGGATCGATATGTACTAACCCCCGCAATGACCCTCACAGGATCAGACCCACACATGATCTGTAGGCACTGGCCCACACAGGACCGCTGAGCGCTATCCCACACATGATCGATAGGCGCTGACCCACACAGGATCACTGAGCGCTGACCCACATAGGATCTGACCCACATAGGATCAGTATGCGCTGACCCACAGAGGATCACTGACCGCTGACCCACACAGGATCGGAAGTCTTCATCGTCGAACCCACGGAGGATTCCAGCAGTTGAAGCAGTCACAGCCAGCTCTCGGGTTCCTGCACACAACACGCTCTCTTGGGGAGGATCCTCATCACAAGCCAAGGGGGTCGATACATCAACTGTCATGTAGATCAGAGTTGATGTATCACAATGTTCTATCACGTCAAAAGGAACTCAACGCAATAGACGGCGCGTCAATCAGACGCCCGGTCTGAGAGAGATTGGCGTTTTCGTTCCAGGGGCCCGGTTGGTTTTTAAGTCAAAACCAACCCGAACTTACTCAAACTGTGTCCAAACCTCGAGTGGAGTATGGAAAAAGGTCCGTCTCACTTCGAGGTAACCAACAAAGTTGACGGCACGTCAATCGGACGTCCGGATCTCAAGTTATAAGTGTTTCCAATCGAAGGCCCGATTGGTTTCGTGTTTGAACCAACCCGGCCGAACCCAAAGGTCTCTGAAACCTTGAGTATAGTATACCGAATCGACCGTCTCGATCCAAGGATCACATCGAAACTGAAGGATCGTCGATCGGAGGCCCATAGACCAAGATGTGGGTATTTGAACGGAAACGTCCGAAAATGGGGGGTCTAGGCCCGGCCCGCCCCGGCCCAGTACCCCCAGGGTCGGCTGAACCGGGTCGACACGACCCGGGTGGCGACCCGGGTGCTGACCTGGCCCGATGACCCGACCCGGCCGGGCGGCATGACAGCGTGGCCTGGCGCGGCGGCACGACCCGACGCGGCGGCGCGTGCATGCGCGGGCGCGCCGCTTATGCGTGGCGTGGGGGGGGCTCTTTACTTCACTAAAGGCGCGGCATTATGCCGCGCCTTTGATGAAAATGGCCCCCCACATGGGGGCCCGCCCAAAAAGACACCACCGGGGGTTTCGACCCCCGGTTTCTCCAGATCCCGGCCAGCGTAAGGCCGGCCGTTTTAATTCTTACGTGGGACACCACGGGTCCTATCTTCTGGTCAACCGCGGATGAAAAAGCCGGTCGCTTTTGCTGAACCGCCGCGGCTCTGCCGCAGCGGGTTCTCCGGCTGCTCCGCCGCGACCCCTTCGGTCACGTCTCTTCCGCACCACCACCACGGCCAATGGCCGCGGGTCTTCGCCGCTCCGTCACGGCCTGGCCGTGGTCCATTTGCTCTGTCGTGGTCAAAGGGTGCGGGTTCTTCGGCTTCGGCACGGTGCGACGGCGCCGCGCTTCTTTACCGCGGTCCGTTCTGACCGCGGTTTACTCCTTTCCGCGCGGTGTGACGGCTCCGCTTCACCCCGCTCCAAACCGCATCAAAACTAAACCATGATGGGAGAAGGGTCCACCGTGTTCGTGCGGTCCGACCTCCTCCTGTTAGTTTGATATCAATTGGCTTAGAATTGTTTGAAGTATGCCAAAAGAAAAGTATACAACGACTCAAAGAACCCCTACCTTGGGTATAAGCCAATCGGAAGGAGGCGTCGTCATTCGAGGTTCGTCGCGGTATGGCGTCGCGAGGAAGATGACGTCGACAGGGGACGTCGGCATTTGTTCGACAATCGGGAAGGCGATGCTGACGTCGCTCTCCACTCGCTTCTACATCCAAGCTCGCTTGTCGGTCCGGTGATACCCGCCACCTCCCATTGGGTCGACAACATTTTCCAAGGGTCCGTCATGGCGGTGCTCCTTCAGCACTTCGCTGCTTGGTGAAGCTCCCCGATACCCCTCCCCTAGCTCCATATATATAGGAGAGAGGGAGGATAAGTAACAGCGTTGAGAAATAATGAGGGATCATTAATTAGGAAGCTTATTAATTCCCCAATTAAGTGTGATGTCACATTAATTGGGAGGGGAAGTCAAGAGGCTCTCCCTCATTTATGAGGGAGAGTTGGGAGGTTTTATCCTCCTTCATTAATAGGGGTCGGGTGGTCCCCACCCCTTGTATTTAATGGAGAGGTTATGCACAGGTGGTCCCGACAACAATTATCCTCCCAATAGAGGTTAGGCAGTGGGTCCCACCCAACTCCCAAACACTTAACCACCAGGTTGCGGAATAAAAATTGATACATAATTTTTATTTTTCCGCAACCTAATCCAAAAATACAAACAACTCAACATGAGAAAACGAAACTCCAGAAGAGGTCTTCCTAAGAAATTACTGGTGATGCAGTTACAACGGTGCCCTCAGATTTCGATTTCGAGCACTGGTTCAAAAGATAGAAAAACCCGGTCGTTCGTTCACTGAACGTACCCGAGCTAAAGTTCATAAAATGATTCCGGGCACACTGGGCCTCGGAATCAGGTGCCGTTAGAAACTATGGACTTGCAAAATTCCAAAGAAAATTAAGAAAAAAAATTCCCTTGAAATTTCTGGGTCTTTACACACAGTAACTCCTATCTAGGTTTCTATAGAGTTGATCATATGTGGAAGGTGAAGATTTGGAAATTATAGAAATGAGTAACTAATTATAGATAGTGGTAAAGATCACTGGACAAAAGAAAGTGGGGTTTCTGTTGAATGCTAGTTACCAAAAAACCATCACTCAATTTTTGTATGAAGATGTAATTGATATCATAAAAAATGATGATAATAGGACAAATTTTTTTTGAAGATAATTTTTTTAACGTTCAATAATTTTCACAAGGAGATAAATTTTTTGATTTCATTAAATTTAATTTGCACAATCAGACCCCTTGGTTGTTCCTTGACTAATTTCAACTCCATATCTTACACCAAAAATGAAAGTGAATTGGTTATTCCATAGGTACCAACAAATCATAATATCCATAAATGTAATGATAAGTCACTCCATCTATCTTACTTTATCCTGAAATAAATATTTGTTAGCAAAAGTTATAAAAAATACATAAATATTCATATGGATAAATATTACATTAATCTCAAAAACAACATTCAAATTTAAATATAAAAAATTTCTTAAATGGTTTTCCTTATGACACTTAAAAAATGAGAAATCTAAAACATGAGAAAGAAGGTGACTAAATGTCTCCTAATGAGCATGACATGGATCCCCCATGTGTCATAGTATGTCTAAACTATCATATATATATCATGTGAATACCTTTATAATGTATTCTCCTGAATTTTGGTAACAACAAAAATGATCATAAAAAAATATTGAAAGAATACATTCTTTCTTATTCCTTGAATTAATACTAATATCAATATATTAAATAATATTGAAATCTCTCTTTTGTAAGTTCCATGGTAATCAGTATTATATAATTTACTTATGAATGTACAACAACTCTTTATCCTTATATCATTATCTCTACATTTGAATCATATTAAGTGTTATATTTACTTAATTACCATGCCTTTAAAACACATTTTTACTCTATCAGTTCCATTTCACACATTTATCAAAATCCCTATAAAAAATATTGAACAATACATATACATTTCATCATTCATGTGACCTAATTCTTGAATTACAATACATAATCACTTTGATTATTCAACCTAATCATTAGGACATTAACTAGGATTCATAATATTATTCCTTATATAACCTCATATTTTATAAAAAATTAATTTCATTGGATTCATGGGTTTTTCCTTTTACTGAAAAAATATCAAATGTGACTTTACTATTCAATAATACATTTAGAGGGGGATAGTCACATTAAATTATAAAAAAGGTTGAAAAATAATATTTTTTTAAGGCTCATTCATAAAAAATCATTCAAGAAATTCCAAACCAATGAGAGTAGGTTAAGTGTGCCATAATATTCCTAATTATCATAATTATCTTCATCCGTTGGGATTCTATAATATTTCGCTTCTTCCATTGTCTTTCGAGGTTCTAGTGTACTATCTTTCAAATTATCCCATTGATATAGAAATTTATTCAAAAAACATCCAAATTCCTTGAACTTGAATCTCTGTAGTGTGGGTGGTTCATTAGTTATCATCATCTTCTCTTTTATTGTGTCAACTAGGCTACTGATTGTATTTCAACATTCATATAATTTATGTTTTATCATTCCACATTTAAATAACCTCCCTTCTTTATTCAATAATTCCCATTGATTCTTCTTTCAACATTTCTAGAATACATTTTCTTGGAGTTTATTTCCACCACTTGATTTTCAAGGGGAATCGATCTTACTCTTTCTATCAAAACTAAAGGAATAGTGGGAATATGCAGTCTTCATTTCTACCTTCATTTCACATGAAATGAATTATTGATTGATACTAAATTCTATTATATCAAATTCCATTATATGACATGGTTTTAGGACACCAATGCGTTGATCATTTTTTCTTTTAGGGGATATTAATAATTTAATAGTGTGGATTACTAGTCCAATAAGATTAGCATCATAGGTACCAAATGATTCATTAAAAATTTTCTTAAGCTCAATAAATTATTTCTCAAACTTTTTTTGTGTAATATGAGGGAAATATGTACTAAAATTTATCCATTTAAACTATTCCTATTTGCTATATTAAATTTCATTATATTCACTCATGTTCTTGAGAAGTGTCCACTATTGATTTACTCTACTTTCCAAATGATAGATAGAAAAAATGATTTTTCATGCACTGAACACTAACAAGTGAAAAATTTAATTTTGGTGGTACTAATCCATTTATAATAAACTATTATATCATTGTAACCACTAAAATAAGGTGGATGTTGCCTTTTGAAGGAATCAATAGAATATTATTTCCTCTTTTTCTCATTTTGAAGTTCAACATTATTCATATCTTGAGTATATTTTCTTGAGTATATCATCATGATTTTTCATTCCAACTCTCATATCATTTGGTTTCTTAGGAGTATAATCTTTAAATTTTTTATTTCATTCAGTTTTAACACGATTACTTTGTGTTCCAAACATTTATTAAAACATGAAGTTAAATTTTCAGAAATACTAATCATAGTTGAAAACCACTTACAGGATGTCTAAATCATGACTCTTTAATTTCAATGTATGACACACTAGTCATATCATATTTCATTAATTGACATAATATATTTTAATCATTCATGATAGATGGTAAAAAGTTTGTGAATTTCTATATCATATCCTCTGAGAGTGTAAAACAAGGTGTGCAGCAAGTCCCATTATCTTGCACTTGTTCTTGATCATGTCTAGATAAATATAGGGTTTTTGATTTTTTACACTAATTTATATCTATTCTAGAGCCACATCCAACTGTAGTATTCATACACTAATGTATTTTTGGGAAACAATTTACTATATCCTTTACCCAAATTTGAGGACATTTTTGTAACATTTGACTAATCCTTATACATATCCCTAGAGACATCCCTAGGCATGTCATTAGAAATATCCCTATGGATATCACAAATATTTTCCCAACCAATTTTCTAATTGTTGAAAACCCCATTCCTTTGATACAATCTATAGTGAACCAAGATTCTCGTATATGGGTGTTACATATTTTTATATGAATATTCATTACATTACCCAAGAACATACCCAGAGACCATAATAGTTTATTGATCTTGGAAACTTAAAACAAAATATTATATTCTTTTAAAAGATCTAAATGTTTCATACAAATAGATTCCCATTTAGTACTCCTACATAAAACCATTCTTCATAACCTGAGGAAATGAAAAATAAGAATGTGTGAGATCATATGCTAAATAAGGGCAAATGAAGGATATACCTAATCATAACATAAACATAATGTTTTGAGAAAATGATAATAACATTTGAAAACCACACCCAACATATAAAACATCATAATCCTAATTCATTGTACAATTACTAATTGTTCATAAGACTTGAATGATAATATAATCAAATAACATGATCCATGTGAGCATAAAATATGTATAAGATATATATTTGAGGAATTTAAATTAACTTATTACAATTTGAGGATGTATAAAAAGAAATATATTCACCCATTACATTATGGGCGTGAAATAAGACCCTCACATAAAGTAATGGACATGAAACTAGTTCCATTAATATCATTGTGAACATGTTATCACGTTCACAAATGATCAACTAGAAATCCTGGGTGGGACAAACCACCATCCCTAGTAGTAGGCATGTCTTATTGTATTTGGTTAACTACGCATTATATCCATGTAATCAGATAAATATAAATCTTTAACAAATTCATTAGAGAGTTATATAGGCGCAACCATCATGTAATCAATGACGGGCTCACCCAACGCTATATAGGCCACACTATTATATAATCTTCAATGAGAATATCTGGTACTATATGGGTTTCCCCATCATATAATCTTTAATAAGACTACCTAATTCTATATTTTTTTCCACATCGTATAATCTATGACAAGATTATTTGATGATATTTGGGATTCCCCATCATATAATTTATGTCTACGAACCACAACATGAAAAATGTATGAAGATATGTTATGTCCTTATAAACAATTGTTATAACATTTATAACAAGATTAACAGATGGAAGAGAAATGGGTTTAATGTAAATATTTTTAAACATGATTGAACCATGGAAGATGAAAAAGGTTCCATAGATATCTCTATGGAATAAGATTAACTCTGTGAAAAGAAATATGTTTTATAAGAATCTCTTCAGATCATGATTAACACATGGAAAAGAAATGGTTCCATAAAAAACATCTCATCATAAAAATAAACCATTTAGAGAAAAGATTACAATTTTATCATTGGACCACATCTCCAGTAAGTCATAGGGAACCGCAATGTATGAAATCATATATAGGGAAAGATTTATAAGGACCACTTGGAGCATTTCTTAATGAAATAATCCTTACTTTCAAAAACACTTTTTAAGAAATAATAAATTTACAAAACACTTTTCTTTTAGAATCACATTGAAAACATATAATGTATTATCTAAATATCATTTAAAACAATTCCTATTTAAAATAACCTTTCTCTGTTGAATTTTTTTTCTAAAAAACATTATGAATCCAATATTCATTGAAAGAAACATTTAAAACATATAAAAGAATCTTTGAAAAACATTATAAACCCATTCATAAAAAATAAAATAATTAAAATAATTTTACATGAAAAATATCTTAATAGATGATTTAGATACATTTTTACAACAAATTAAAAAATTCTGGTTTTTGAATAAAATATATATCTTACTAAAGAGAGAAATAAAGGCATATTTTATAAAAAAATCATTTTATTAATTATATTAATTTAAAAATATTGTAAAAATGGTAATATTACATGATAATTTTATTAATAAACATATTATAATAAAATTCATGATAATTTTTGAGATATGGATCATAATATTTAATCAATGGAAGCATAATCATAAACAAAATCCCAAAAAATGATGAGATTGTAGAAATAAACACTCAATACTTTGGTAAATTTGAATCATAATCCCCCTAAATTAATAACATCACACGAAGCATAAAATATCATGAGAATAAGGATATTAAAGTTATATAATTTCAAATTGGTAGTATATACACCCTGTAAAATAACATATGTGAAGAAAATAACATGTGTCTCAAATATGGAAAATTTAGACAATATTCCCTTACTTATTTGGTAACATCTAAATTGTAACCCCTGTGAATGAGAGATCCTAAAATGGATATGTAAATAAAAATAATGTTATGTAGACTCAAAATAAAATACATTCATGGGCATTATATACCCCACATAAAATAAACATATGGTGAATAAGAAAATTGTCTCAATGAAAGTAAAAGTGAGACGATAATATTTTACCTTAAGTCTTCACTTTCTTATTTCGCATTCCAACCACCAATACAACAAATATAATTTTATTATAAATATACCATAGAACCATATTCATATATATCATAAAAAATATTATTTGACTATGTCCTTATAATACCATTTTATTAACAATTTCATGTTAATGTTACTTTTTTGGTAAATGACCCCTTTGTTTTTAATATATGTTTTGACTTTTTTTATTTGTTCCTATTAATTTTATCCCATTTAAACATTTTCATTGTGACAAACATAATATAAATGCAAAATATGTTAATTATAAATTTAAATATAATAATATTTTAAAGATATAAATTGTAAATTAAATACACAGTTCCTGAACATGATAGGTTGTTCATACGCAAGAACATTTTTTCCATTTTCTTATCATATTGAATGAAAGAAAATTGAATGATATATATATATAAATTATAATTTCTATATATTTATTAATTCTTATATATCACATATTTCAATTGCACCCATCTTTAATACATTTCATGTAAAGATTCAATGAAACACATTGGTTCATGAAGTGGTATTCCACCATACCCACAAACGACGTTATCATTTTCCCAAAAAATGGAACGAATGAAGATATGTGAAATATAATATTATAAAAATAATAAATACATCATAAGTAACATATATACCATATATAAATATCATTTCCATCATTATTCACAACCATAAAATTTGGTAAAGAAAAATGAGGGACATCAGTTTGTAAGGTGATCGTCTACCGTACACACGAATGGTGATTTCATTTCCCATTTAATGAAAGTGTGTGTGATTTTAGTTATTATCCTTAAAATAAAAAATATTAGTATATTTGAGCTAATTATTTTATTATATAAGCATTATATAAAAATAATTTCAGGTGTTTACAGAGGAAATAAAAGAAAAACATTCGTTGATAAATGTTACCTCTTATTCCAGTATTTTCCTTTGGTTTTCAACGAAGTACATCCTTGGTGGAATTAATGTCCAAATTATGGGTTATATTAAGAGAGTATGGAATTTGGGAAGTTATTGTTTTTAGGTTTTTGTTGGTCCAAATGGATTCAGAGGTGTGAAGAAGTGGGGGGAGTGCATTCTCTTTTACAATAGAGGAGGAGTTGCATTCATTTATATACGAAAAAGTATTCAATATTATCAAGTCTCCCTTACCTAATGTTCCTAAAAAATAGATATATAATAGATAGAAATGGTTAATGTTTTAGTACATAAAAATACCACAAAAAATAAATATATTTTTTTTAACAATTCATTCAATAGTATTTAGGATTACACAGTTTTATCTTTAATGGTTTTACCAAGGTAAATTTTTTCTTTTTATTTACCTAGGGAATTTATCTAATAAAATTATAATAAAAAATATTAATTTAATAAATTATAACAAATATGTCTATATATTATTTTCAATTAATTAAATATAAAAATTATATTTATGTAAGATTAATTTTATGTAAAATGATTGTAATGTGCAACCGTTATAACCATAATTATGTTAATAAATTTTGACACTTTTCACAAATAACTATGGTAAAAAATTAATTTTAACTTATTATATAATATAAATTTTAATTATTTCAAATATTTAATTCATTTTTACAAATTCCATTCACATAGGTGGAAAATTTTAATTTAAATATAATCATGCGGTCATTACAAGAAAAGTGATTTTGAAAATGAAAATGTTTAAAAGTTTATAATGATTTTATATCCAATTTCATTATGAAATAAATTAAAATTTCTTAAATTGGATTAACCTATGAATAATAGTTATAATTATACTTTAAAACCAATTTAAAATTTGATTTAACTATATAAATAATTTGTACAAAAAGGTAGTTCTCAATTAAAATTCATTATTTTTTACTATTCATGCAGAAATAATGTTTTAAAAAGAATAATAATAATTAACTCTAAGAAAATTTTAACATTCCACATTTAAAAATAAATTATATTTTTTCAAATATAATTTATAAAGGTGTCAAAAAATTAGTTTTATAATAAGTACAACATTAAATGGATGTAAAACTACCCTTTAGAAAAATACTTCTTTTAATATGTAAAATACTATTTATTTTTATCAATTTTATAAAAAACATATAATATGAATGATAAAAAACCGGATTGAATATATATAATATATACATACGATTAAAAACATTCATAAAAAGTGGTTAGTAAATTTATTGATATTAAATGTGTCTGTACATAGAAATAATAGCCATTCGTAAATGGAATTTAATTATTTTCAAAGAGATATTTCTTTCATTTATAACTAATTGGTTACCAAATAATTAATTGTATGACCATGAATAAATCATATTTTCATAATTTAGTTTATCTTATTCGTACCCGTTATACCTTTGGTGAGGCGATAACTATATTATTATAATATTAATATGTCATGTTTCGTTTAAACATAGTGTTTTATATAATGAAATTTAAATTTGTTGTTGCATGTAAAATAATTTAAACTTGGTATTGTCTGTAACCGAAAAAAAAATTAATGTTTTGTGTAATGAAAGATTAATTCAGTGTTTGGTGTAGCACAAACATAACTTGTTGTAGTGTACCATGAAATCCATCAAATAATTTAAATTTGTAAAAAAATCATTAAAACTAAAGGTGTAACACTTTTGGTTAAATTTAAAATTTTTCTAACTTGCCTATCCCATGTTGCTAGGAAATGTTTGGTAAATTACCTAATATATTTACACATTTCCCGGAAAGTGGGATGAGTATATTTTGAAATAAATTTTATTTTTTAAATTAATATTTTTTTCATTGTAGCAACCCCCCATGCACACATATGATGTGGACCTTTTACTGACATCGACCTCCATTAGTTCTCTATCGAGTGACACATTCACATTCTCATGCCTTTTGACTCCACCACACCAAATGAGACCACGTAACCAATTCCTTCATACACTAACACCACCCACTACCTTCCCATGTCTCCCTTTCCACTTTGAAAATCCTTTTCGTGTCATAAGGATCAAACCTATAACATGTCCATACATGTTTAATGCACGAACCACTTAGTGTGATCATTTTTATAATAATATATTATTATTACTCTATATTTATATATTTTTTGTACATATAATTTATATATAAATTAAGACATAAATATTCATATTTTTATATGTAAATTAATCTATAAATTAACTTATATATACACACAAAAATTTATATTTATAGATATAGATATATATATGTATGAATGTATAAATTTATGTATGTATGTATGTATGTATGCGTGCATGCATTCATGCATGCATATATTTATATATTTATGTATGCATGCATTCATGCATGCATGTATGTATATATGTATGTATATATGTATGTATGTATCTATGTATTTATTTATTTATTTATTTATGAATTTATGTATTTGTAAATAGATATATTTCTATTTTTATCTATGTATATAATTTTTATATATTTATATATTGTGAGAATAATATACATGCATATATAAATATATAAATTAAAATATTGATATATGTATAATATTTATATCTATGTATATAATATTTGTTTTTCTGTGCATAATATACTTATATACATTTAATTATATATAATTTAAAGTATTAATATACATGTTTGTGCCTATGTCTAAAAATATATATATTAATTTATTAATTTATATATAAATGTAAAAATAATTTTATAAAATATATAAGAATGTATATATATATATATATATTAATTTCAATATTTACTCTCTTTATTAGATATTTATTCTTAAGGATCATTTATTTTGTTGTTATTAATTAAATATTACTTTGTATTAATTTGAGTGTATGTGTGTGTGCTTATGTATATATGTGTGTATTCACATACGTGTGTGTGTGTGTGTGTTATGTTTAAACAAATAATAATAATTTTTTATGTTATATAAATATTTATATATGTAGAATATATATGTATATCATTTATTTATATTATTTTCAATATTATATAATAATATTATATATATTATTCAATTATTCATTTATTAATTTATTAATTTATTTTATTTTAAATATTATATATATTAAACAAATAAAAATAATAAAAAATAATTTTAAAATCATATTTAATCTAGTCATGTATAAAAAATAGTTGAAATAAAAAAATTAGCCACAATTTAAAAATGCAACTAAAAATGCCTCTAAATAAATATTTGTTGTAATGCCCAAACCCAAATCAACATGTCAGTACCAAAGTGCCACATGACCTCTTGTGCACCTCCTGGTTTGCTAGAGGGTGTCTACTTGCAGTGAGGGACTATGTTGGTCCGTGGAGAGACTATAACCTAAATATCATATCCTAGCACAAATGACAATATAAATGAATATAATAACATTAGTAAACATTTGAAAACTATGTTGATGACATAATAGTCATATATTAATCAAAAAGGGATTCCTTAGTAGGAAGACAAACTATAGTAAATGTGTGACTTTTAAGAATAAATAAAACCGAGGTAATCACCTGGAGTCTGTCTCATTACAACTTATAGCTCCATGATCCTAGTCTCAAACATCTACATTAAGGACCTTTCCCTTACATAGATCCCAATGCATGAAGTCTTCACGTGCATTGAAATTCTGGTATAGGGTGTGAGTAATAAAACATAATAAGACACCACCAATGCATCATTAAAAAATGATATCATTTATAACAAGTGTACGCCATGATAATAATAATTATGTAATAAATATAATAGTCAAAAAATCACTTACATAAGGGTCGTGTTCCATGAAATCCACCACAACCCCCAGGGCATACCTACAATGGACCAATACAAGAATGATGATCAAAGATGTTTGAAATGATCAGAACTAGCCCAGAGGCTGGAAACATATAACTTAATATCCAAAAGGTTCATCATGATGGACAACCTACTGGGTATCCAAAATATACATTGAGTAACATCACATTACTCAATATCTATAAGGGGAATCAAGTAACACTTCGACACATGTCTATCATGGTGCCCGGTATCATTAATTTAACTCCTTGAGATTTGTGTTTTTTTTGAATTAATATAATATTTTAGATATTTTCCATTTAATTTAAAAATAAATATAGCTTGATTTGTATAAAATCATTATGTTTATCTTAAATTTCACACAATAAATAGTTATACTTTCACTTTTTTCAACAATTAGATTATCATTCAGTACACACAACACTATTCTTGTCTGGTTTTACACACAATACGGAGTCACTTCAAAAGCGTACGTTAATATTAAAATATTATTATAGATACCACGTAGCCATTAGAATGTATGTTATGAATAATATTAAATAATGTTTACAAATATTATTTACACATTTATATAAAATGAGTCCTTTGGTCATCGATTGGTTATAAATTAACGTGTGTAATATTAGAAAATAATGATATTCATGTTCTAAGAAACATATTTTTTTCACAATAAATTAAACAAAACAATTTCTTTGAATTTTTTAAATGAAGTATATATTATATATATAGTAAATAATTTTTACAATCATCCAATTTATTTCATAAGCATAATATAAGAATATATATAATTATATTAATAAAAACAGATATTTTTATAAAAGCTAATTTTACCCCCATTTAATTGTTAACCCATTATAAATATAATTTTAAAACTTTTATAATTGGTTAAATAAAAATTTAAAATTATAATATCAAAATATACTTTGTGTTCATTTTTTGTATTTTTTGAGATGTTTTATTTTTGATGAATAGTAAAAAATACTGCATTTTAATTCAAAACTATATTTTCATCTGATTTATTTATATGGTAAAATTACTTTTTAAGTTTGTTTTTAAAGTTTAATTAGATCAATTTTAAAACAATTAATACAATTTAGGAAATTTTAACCAATTTCACATTAAAATTGGATATGAAATCATTTCAATCATTTAATCATTTATGCTTAAAAACTCATTGTCGTGCCATGTCTATTGGATTAATTTTAAATTAATTCCTTAAACTATTGAGATTATTATTATAAAAAAATGGATTAAGTATTTGGAATAAGAATTATTTATAATTTATGATAATTTAAACTTATTTTATAACCAAAAAAATTAGTGATAGTATGTAATATTGATTACGGTGATTAAAACAAAATTTTGTTTACTTAATGGTTAAATTTAATTCCTAATAGGACAAATGACCTATACAATTTAACAAAATATATTTTACTACATTACTTTGACTAAGTATCATATATCATATATTTTTTAAATTATGATATTCCAATGATGTAAGGGAGACCTCTCAAAAGCATTGACCTTTTTATATTTACAAGAATGTCACTCCTCCACTATAAAATGACACTCCTCCACTTCACATAAATAAACCTCACAAGACACAATGGATCATCCAAAATTAGAGAAATTTCCTCCCAAAACACCTCTGTTATAACTAATTTTCTCCATTTGGTAATTAATCAAACCAATGAATCCCTTTGGTGCAAACCAAGAGTAGTTACCCAAAGAAGAGGTAACATCTATCCACAAGATATTTTGTTTTATTTTCAATATCCACCCCATAAAATTCTCTTATAAATTGATTATATAATAAACTCACTATCATATATATGATTATATTTTTTTATTATATTGGTTCTACCTATAATTAAACACACCTCCATATAATGGGAAATGAACATATCATTCTAGTGTATGGCGGACTACTGCCTCACAAAATGATGATGTTCATTTTTCCTCAACCACCTATCACGGTTTGGTATTATAATGAAACTATATTTTTATGATATATATATTAATTATTAATTATTTATTTATGATTGATGAATTATTATATAAAACATACCTTTTTTCTTTACATTTTTTTTAAATATGATAAATTCTTTTGTGGACGTGTGGACTATATCCTCCTCAAAGCAATGTGATTTCTTCACTCCTTAGATAGAATGTATAAAGTATGGGTTTAGTGAAATTATATGATATATTTGAAAAAATAATTTCAGTTTAATAATATATATATATATTAATTTTTTTACTTACTTTAATTAGGAAAATAAAAAAGAAACGACATTCATGTGTTTATATGGCCTACTATCACCATGAAATGTGTTTTCCATTTTATATTTAAATATATAATATATTATTAAAAAAAATAATATACTTAATATATATGATATATAAATAATTTATTACATTCTATAAATATGAAAATAATTATCTATGTAATAGGACTATGAATAACAATTCAAAATCTATATGACAAACAAAGAAGTTATTACCCAAAATGTTACCTCAACATGGAATTGTCAATAAATAGGTGATATAATGTCATTATTTATTCTTATATTTTATGATATATAGTAATATGGTACTATGGTAGGCATATAATAAAGCTATATTTAATATACATGATGTTTTAGCGTGTTAAAAGAAATTCAATAATTATGGTAACAATTTTCTTATCTAACTTTTTAAACCTGTTAGATACATACATTATTCACAAATCATTTATTTTGTGTAGTGTATATACTACCCATGAATGTATTATATTATTATGATAATTAAATTTATTTTTATTTACATATCCATTAGAGGATCTTGTTTTTTTGGGTTTTATGGTTCAAATGTTACCAAATCGGTAAATTAATTTTGCCTCAATTTTTTCTCTTTGAGACACATGCATTGTTACAAACATATATCAGTCTATATGATACATATACACTACCATTTGAAATATAAACTCAGGAATATATTTCGTTACATGATATTTTATGCTTCATGTAATTTCATTTTCTCTCATGGGAAGTATGATTCAATGTTTCCAAGTTCAAAGAGTTTATCACAATAATTTCATTATCTCTCAGGATTATGTATGATTATGATTTCATTAATAAAATATTATAATCCATCATTTGTGAACACTCATAAATTTTATTCTTTTTAGTTATTCATGATACCCTCTTGTATTAGTACCATTATTCAAATATATGTTACATAATATAATTAATATGTTTTTATGAAAATATGACCAGATCTCTATTTTCGGTTGGAAGTATTTTTAACTCTCAAACCATGTTATATAAAAATGTTTTCAATTTTTTTAAATGATATATCAGTCTCATTTTCATGGAAAAATATTTTAATGAAATTTATTATCTTTTAATGTGTTTAAAATTGTTTTCAAATATTCCTTTACATGATTTCAATGTTATTTTCAATGAAAAGGTTTTAAAAATTTTATCTTGGTTTCCTTTTATGTTTTCAATGTATTATACATGTATATTTCATTCTAAATGTTTTCAAGATCACATTAGATGTTTTCAAAACTATTTTTAAAGAAAAAGGATCTCAAATTTTTTTGTTCTTTATAGATAATTTTTTATAGTAGAAAAAATGTATTCTCAATTAAGAAATGTTTTAAATGTAATTCCGAATAATTATTATTAAAAATGGATTTTTGAAATGTTTTTGTGATAATGATTCTCCAGAAAATACTTTTTTCCTTAAGAAAAATTCCATTCAATATTTTAAAAACCTTTTTCATCTATGATTTCATAAATAGTTATAGTTTATAATTTACCGGTCATATGATATTAGAATGAAATTAATATTCATTCATGAATGGTTTGTGTTTTATGGAATTATTTCAATGACACTGGTATCTCTTCCACTGCTTATATACTTTTGAAACCTTTTTATTTAAATAGGTTACTCTTCGATGAAATGATTAAGAGTCTTATCTCCTTTCTATAAGTAATGAAATGATGAAATGTTTGTGATACCCTATTCGTTTAATGGTTCATTATAGAATGATTGTTTATGATTTTATTATGTGATGGATGGGACTTATACCTCCCTCCACTACTATAATACATACATTTAACAGTGCTATAATAGGCCTTTATCAGCACTAGAAAAGCCCAAATACCCATAGTGTGTTTCCTAGGAAATTGATTTTATATATTCTAGAAATTTGATGATAATGTGAGTCATTTTCAGCACAAATAAAATTGATGATAAGAGATTCCATTTATCAGTGGTTTTAATTAGCACTAATAAAATGATTCTTTATCAGTGATGATAAAGATTCCATAGTTGAAGCTTTAAAAATAATAGATAAAGGAATCCTTTATCGGTGCTTCTACAAGTGCTGAAAAAAGATATCTTTAACATTGGATTAGAAAGTTCCAATAAAGGATACCATTATTGATGCATATAAAAAACAGATAAAGTCCATCATTATTAGAGCATTTTTTTGCACTGATAAATGTGAAAATAACAGTGTCATGTTACATTACACTGTAGAACCAAAAACAGGTGCAATGTGCTTTAACAACACAGATCATTACGAAAAAAGAACAAAAATGACCAAAATATGATGCAAATTTTTAATTTAAATGAATTAAAATTTCTAAAATAAATACCAGAAAACTATATTAAAGACTATGTCAATTGTTTTATTACTAAAATTAATGGAAAATTTTAATACAAAGGAACATATAGAGTCATACCGGTAACACTGTGAGTCATGTTGTGGTCGGAATGATTACAAGACATAAAAATGTCTTAAGGATCATATCACTAATGTTCCAGAATAATCTGAATATGTTTTCTCATTTTTGAGTATGTCAATTTTTTTTATTAATATTAACGTCAGCAGCGAGAAATTAGAGTCATACATGTCACACTGTCCATCATACTGTGTTGAGGATGATTCCTACAGGTCAAAAATACTTATGGATAATTTTACTAAAGTTACAAAACAATTCCAATATTTTTTCTCAGTTTTGAGTATGTCAATTGTTTTTTTCACTAAAATTAATGCTGATTCTGAATAAAAATTTGCACCTAGAGTCATACATGTAACATTGTGTATCAGATTGAGGTGCATTGGATTTTTACACATCCCAAACTACTCATTGATCATTTTTTTATTGTATTGAAACAATCATAATGTTTTTCCACTATTTTGAATATTACAGTTGTGTTTTTTTACTAAAATTTTATTTTAAACAGGAAACACGCTCATTGATCAGAAAAAGTGGAATAGTTTGTGGTTTTTACATGAGACTAATTCATACACAAAAAAATGAATTCAGAATAATTATACCAAATTATCAGTATGACTGTGTCTTCTTAGTTTTTAGTGAGTGACAATTTTTTGTATTAAAATGTCAATTTTAAACTGATAACAGACACATAGTGTCATAATTGTCACACCATGAATTCGATTAAGATGAGGATAATACCTACCTGAAAAAAAATAATTGTAGATCATTTTCCAAAATTACCGAAATAATTCGAATCTATTTTCAATGATTTGATTATGTTAGTTTTTTTTCACTAAAATTAATGTTAATTTTGAATATAAAGACTCAATTTGAGTCATACCAGTCACACCATGCATCATATTGAGGTTTCTATGATTTATAAAGTCCCAAACAACTCAATGATCATTTTATAAATGTTTTGGAAGAATCAGAATGTGATTCATCAATTTTGTGTATTAAACTTGGGTTTTTTTTACTAAATTTTCATTTTAATATTGAAACTTTCACTTGGAGCCGTATAGGTGGCATCACATGTGGGTTTGACATGAGACTAATTCATACAAGTAAAAATTGAATTACGAAACATTTTCCTAAATTATCAAGAAAATCCAAGTGTATTTGATCATTTTTCAGTGAGGGGAACTTTCTATACTATAATTTAAATTTTAAACCTAAAATGAACACTTGGAGTCATACCGGTCACAATGTGTGTCAGATGAAGGTACGACTTATTCCTGCAAAAAAAATGTGAATTGTGGATCTGTGTCATAAAGTACCAAACCAATCACTGTCTGTTTTATTGGTTTTGATTATGTTAGTTGTTTTTTCCAATAAATTTATGTCAATTTGGAATAAAAATATGCACTTGGAGACATACGAGTCACACCATGCATCAGATTGAGGTTCTTCTAATTTATACATGTCCCAAATAACTCATAGAACATTTTACTAATGTATCAAAATAATGATAATGTGTTAAATATATTTTGAGTACACTAATTTTGTATTTTTACAAAAAAATCATTTTAAAATTGAAACATTCAATTTGATCCATTCAGGAGGCATCATGTGTGGGTTTGACATGATACTATTACATACAAGTCAAAAATAAATTACGAATAATTATAATTAATTATCAAGAATATCAAATTGTGTTTTCTAGGATTTCAGTGAGTGAAACGTTTTTTTTTTAATGTAAATTTTAAAGTGATAATGGAACTTGGTGTCATAAAATTTCCATTGTGCATTGGATTGAGGTAATACTGATTTCTACATGTCATAAATGACTTATGTATTAGTATACTAAAGTTACAAAACAATATGAATGAATTTCCTTGGTTTTGAGTATGTCAGTTTCTTTTTCACTAAAATTAACGTCATTTTTTAATTAAAATATGTACATGGAGTCATACTGGTCATACCGTGCACTATATTGAGGTTTATCTTATTTATATATATCCTAAATGACTCGTGGATTGTTTTTATATTATATGAAAACAATCATATTGTGTTTCCTCTATTTTTATTTTTCCACTTTTTTTCTACTAAATTGTAATTTCAAATTGGAAACACGCACTTTGATCCATATTGGTGTTATCGTGTGTGAGATTCATATGAGACAGATTCATTCACATCAAAATTGAATTGATTTTTTTTTTCAAAATTATCAAGGCTATCTATGCATGTTTTATATTATTTTAATTATTGACATGTCATTCAATTAAAATTTTGATTTTAAACTCATAATGGAATATTTCAGTCATACCCATCCCACCGAGAATCATATCGAGGGTTGGATATTTTTTACATGTCAAAAATAACATATTGATCATTTTCCTAGAGTACCAAAACAATGTTAATGTGTTTTCTCCGCATTGAGTATGTTAGTTTTTTTAATTAAAATTAAGGTCGATATTTAATAAAAAGATGCAGATGGAGTCGTATTGGTCACATTGTTCATTTTATTGAGGTATGGATGATTCTAACATGTAGTAAATAACTCATGGATAATTTTACTAAAGTATCCAAAAATTTTAATTTGTTTCCTCAATTTTGAGTATACCAATTGGGTTTTTTTACTAAAATGTCATTTTAAACTAGAAACACAAACATGGATCCATACATATGGCATCATGTGTGGGATTGAAATAAGACTATTTTATACATGTCACAAATGAATTATGAATCTTTTTCCCAATTTATCAAGACATGTGGTGAAAATCATTATTTCAATAAGTCACCTGAAACAATTTCATGAGGGTCTTATATTAAGTGACAAGTGTTGTGTACACATTAAAGAAATTGTTCTAAAAAATCAAGGTACTATCCTAATTATACTTTATTTCCCGACATTTTTTTCATGACAATGCTTCTTATCATTTTCTAAATTTGTCCCCACCTTTGTTTTCACCTATTCCTCGTTTTCCACCTTAGTCTCTACCATTGAATATGCCTCCGTCTTTAGATCCACCTCCGCCTCTACCACCACCTCCACCTCGGCCTTTGCTATTTTCCATCAATTTTATAATTTTCAGGTCAGAAATTCTAAACAAATTGATTTCCTCCATTATACTTATCTTTGAAAAAGAGATCAAAAATAATATATAAGAATTCTAACAATAATTCTTCACACCGCAAATAACTATCAAAGGTTATAAATCGTACAAGATCATAAAAATAGTAGGAAATAACCTAAATTTATTGTCGGCGTAAATTCCGACAAAAATTATACTGCCCACTCTCCTCTAAACAAATTGTTTTATTCTTTTGAGAGATTATATTGTTGGAAGTATTCATATTACTGAGAAAATAAAGAAAAACAAATGATTATGTATTATATTTAATGAAATTGTAACTACCTTCAGAAATTACCTTTTGGTGGATGTAGTTCTTTTTATCTTTTATGATTTCTCTCATAAATTAGAAAACATAATATCCATAACCGGGTTTCATTATCTTGTTTTAGACACTGCAACAACATTGACCAAAATAAGTAAATTAATTTTAAATGTTTTGATTGTTAAATATTTCTATATATACTATAATGTTTTACATTTTTACTAATCCATAGTATTTATACCTTCTTACACTAACTTAATGGAAGGATCTAGGGTGTATTGAGAAACCGTCCTATCATAACAAAATTCTTGTTAAAACATAGACTTAATATATAATTTAATGTTCATAAATAAAATAATTATTGAATTGTATTAAATATTCACCCTAAAAATCATCTATGGTTGGTTGGTTTCATATCCATGCATTTGATCGAAAAAATAAATATTAGGGGTGTCCATATTTACTATGATAAGCATCCAGTTCAACCAAAAAATCAACTACAATTATGTAATGTAAATATTAAAAATATATTTTATGTGATTAGTTTTTAGAGTTTTACTTTTTCATTATATGCATAAAAAATATTCTATCATATTATTCTTTTTCATTAAAAACTCCAAGTAATTGAAATTTTATTCTTATTAGGTTCTTCCTCATTTACGTAAATTTTAGACATAAAAATGATATAGGGATTAATGAATCCAAATCATTCTTCACATAATCATCCATTTATATAATTTTGATATAAACGTCTATAAAAAATATGAATAGTTATTAACATTAATAAATATATTATCTCACTATTTGGATAGACATATTTTGAAAATGTTCCTTATGTGTGTATACCCAAGTGAGATTCCCATCCATTAATGATTGAGAACCTCATTTAGAGTCGCATAACAAATTAATTCTATCAAGGGATGTCAATATATATCTTCTTCATATTCAATGTATTACATAGTATTGTAATTAAATGTGGATCTACATGAATTTTTAATGATAATAAATTTTTCACTAGAATGGGTGGGGAGAAGGTACTCTCAGAAGGTCATTTTGTTTTCCTGGCTAATTCACTATATTTTCATGATTCAGTAATCTGTTTCCCAACCTCTTTGTCCATCTATAATATCCTACCTCACTTCAGTAATTTTAGGATGGATTGTTACATATTTTTTATATTAATTTTTTTTAAAGACATAAAATATTTAATATTATAATATTATATGACCATTCTTTGAAGGATCCAGTAGAAGCTTCAACAGTTGTAATATTGGGACCATTAAGTGGAATATGAGACATTGCAGTCGGCTAATAAGCTACCTTAATCCCAAATATCATGTGATCATTTGGGAGGTCTTGATTATGTAGTTGGTATCTTGGTATATTATACATTGTACCTATAACAACGCAGCGATATGTATGTGTTGATAGAAGAAAATCACATACAATTATACCCTACTTAATTATGGTAATATCAAGTTACAAAAAAATTGATTCACATTTAGGGGAAAGAGTAATGAAAAAATTGAATACAATGGGTATTGTATGTGCATTGGGGGAATGAATGGCCTCAAATCCAGTGGAATCATTTTTCCATGTGAAAATATTTTCTCCACCACCGATTCAATTTCATTATTTATTATATATCTCTTTACCAAACTATACTGCAAAAAAATATCTTATAGTGAGCTTATTTGTGTCTGTAGTCATATCATCATATTATATGTATCATAATGTGGTTTTATCTTCTCAAAATATGTTCTAGGAGAGAGTGAAAAAAATAATACACTAACATTACCATATTGTTCAGGCCACTTCAAATCTACTAAAAGTATCTTTTTTCTAGTACGAGCATTGCCGATTCTTGTGTCTAAACCATATAAAAAATATGAAAAAATAATTGATATTTTTATTTAATATTTTTATAAAATCCAATTATTTCATACTTACACATGCTTCACAGATTTGTTTTCATCAATTATCCTACCCTCTTTATTTACATGATCCACCTTCCATAGTGCATGATGTAGGGTATAAGTGGATTCAGATTTTTGATACATCATTATTCTTATAAAAAAAGAATATATATTATTTCATATCACATAAATAAACTTTTATTATTGATTTTAAATACATACCAAATTCCTCTCTAATTAAGAGAGCCCTATCCTTAATTTTCTATAAGGGTACATTGGTTTTGATGAACATTATTTATATTCAGAACTCTTTTTCTATTTTATAAATTATCAATTTTTAATAATGTTGGATAAAATAAATCATTTAAAATAATATATTATAGACTAAAATTCACATGAAATTATTTCTCATTGTAATGATTGATGAAAGCAGTCCTTGTTTTTAAATTAATATTGTGTACATAACAAAGTGTTGGCAAGGATTTATTTTTCTCTCCTCATACCTATGATGTAACTTTTTATGAATAATCTATAAGACTCTATAGAATTTTTGAATGGACATTAAGACATATTTCTTATGGAAATATTCTAAAATAAACAATGTCTGAAATGAATAATGAAAATAAAATCAATGTTTCATTTTTAAAATTTTCAGTAAAATAGATAGAGTATATTGTAGCATTACCATTATATCTTTCTAGAGGATTTCCTTTATTACATGTTGGATAAACCTCCAAGACTCAATATCAAAAATAAAATTCATCTTTATTGTGACCCAAAGATAACAAATGAACATTGACTTGATGGGTCAACAGGTTTGACTTGTTTATTCCAACCAACATCAAATTTTATACCATGAACTATATCCTTGAAAACTTTATTCATCACTATGATGTTGCTTCATTGTAGTTTTCTTGATAAAAATGTTGTTGATCCACTAATAATTCAAAAATTTCACCGTCAATAGTCTTTTATTCCTTGGGATAGATTATTTCATCATGTGCAAAATACTTTTCCTGCATGAGTAGTCAAAAATTTAATTGTTTTTGTTAATAACAACAATTCAATAAAATCCATCCATAAATTTCCATAATTTTATGCATCTTGTATGAAAATTTTTATTCACTGAAATATAGATATAAGACTCTAATACTATAGTACAAATGACCTTAACTAACATTATTTAATATATCTCTTATGTTTATTGTCTTACATCTCTTGATGATGGATTGGAATCCCTCTTTCAAACTAGCACTCCTCTCATCATCATGGTTCCAAAGTTCCTTGATTACATACCTCTTGGACAGTTTTTATTTCACTTTTTTGTTCAATATATATTTACCATATTTTGTGAATATACACCAATGTAGCATGAACTACTACAATCAAAGTCACCCCATGATCATTTTGGATGACTACTACTCAGAGTTCTTCAATCAACAAAGAATATATTGGGACTGAGTGTCACGAAAAAAATGAAAGTACTCTTTGGGTGATCAAATTCAAGTTTCCACTGAGGTTTAAAACAAACATAAATTGAATTTTTATTATGAATTATAACATATATCATTAAAAAATGAAGTAATGAACAATAAAATCCTCATGAATTCCACTCATAGTCATTTACTTCCACTCACAAACATTTATTTTTTCCACTTACTCTAAAATGTTTCCTTTTTTGTAGGGATTAGAGGAGACATAATATTCTGGTGGTATTTATGTGAGGCAGATGAGAGAACATGAGAACATACTATTCACCAGGATTCCAATAGAAAGCATCCGGAAGATGAAGTCAATAATAGTTATGGGGTGATCTAATCTTTTTGGGAGGAGTACCACTGTGATTTAGATTATATGAATCATCATAGTAGTATTTTCATCATAGTATGCTTAGCCATGGAGTTCTAATAGGACAAAATGTGACCGAACTAAAAATGGAAGTAATGTTTGCTGATGTGTTGTCAAAAGTTACCGACTGAGTCATATAAGTAATTGAAATTCATGAAACCAAAAAATCATTCATTATGTTTTGATTAATTTTTTGGAGTCATTTTTTTGTTCGTGAGAAGTAGTAAATGAGGTGGATGAAATAATGAAAGAGTTAAAGAATGAGTTGGTAGATTTGGTATTCAAATCCATTGTAGTAGCTTTAATAATAGTTAATAAATACATTCTGAGCAGTAGGTATATTTTCAATGAACATTGGAAACACAATTATGGGAGGAAGGATAGTTTGAAAGATGGAGTCTAATCCATCATCACGAAATAGAAGAGAATAAAGCATCTCAGGACAGATTAAATAAATGTAGCAATGGATAGTAGTAATGATGTATTGAAGTTTTATTTTTCAATTCAAAAAATGACAATGATCATGAAAGATGCATGAAATTTTAGACATTTATGCATGGATTGTATTGTATTGTATATCTATCTTACCAAAATGATTCTTTACTTATGAAACCTCTTTTATAAAACCTGTGGTCCTTTTATATGAAAATTTATTTGTGATTCTCGTGACTATTGTGTGTTGTATTCTTCTTTCACAATAGTATTTGGATATGTAGTTTTCAGTGGTCTCATATGATGTTGGAACGAGGTTACAGATTAGTGGTGTAATTTTGTAGGTATAGGTAAGGTAGAGAGAGTTATTTATATAGATAAGATACTCATAAATAAAATTGACATTGATTTCTCTTATTCTATATGTTTACTTATATAGAATATTTATGTGAATTACATTTTTCATAGGTTCTAATCTCAATCCTAGATGAAATATAAGATACTCATTGAAATGGATAGGAATCTTGTGTGTCTCAAGACTATAGAGAAGAGTATAATATACTGGGATTGTACCTATCACAATATAAGATCCCTATATAGAATAATCCATAGACTGCTCATCCATAAAAATTATACCAATGATATAAAATGACCCTTACTAGAAGAAATAGCTTAAAAGGACCATTGGAGGTTCCCCAAATAACCACATTGATAGTAATGTTTCACATCAAAGAAGAAATAAGGATTAAATTGTCCTAGATATCATAACTCAAGCAGTCACCCAAAAATACCCCCCAATTGAAGAGGAATTGGAATACCTCCACTACAATGGTCTTGAAGAAATGAATCTCTCCCCACCTACATTTGACATTTCTTCTATCTACTCAAGGATTCCTAACCTTCCAATTTTAGATATTTTTTAATACCAAATAGTCCCAACAATCATTACCAATAGTCATGTTGTTCAGAAATTCACTTTCAAATACAATTTATAGTGATATTCAACACCGTCTAAAGATTTGAAACTATATTATTCGGTATAAAAATTGACGCAAATCATAACGGATATTTAACAATGAATTCCCAATATTAGGTCGAAGATAACCATATCTAGAATAGAGAAAACCTATAAAAAATTATCCTTAGTGAAAATTATAGAACTTATTTCAGTGAGAAATGCTAGGAATTATCTTTGTCCAAGAGGTGTTCAAAGAGTCGAAAAATGGGGTTTCATTTCAACATGTAATCATATGATCCACAATATGATATGTAATATAATAGTGATATGTTTTATTATCAAACAAAGATTGCATGAGACTATAATTTAATAGAATCATATCACCCACTACGGAAGGACAAAATATATCCCTTGTGAGCATCGACTCGGAATTATATAGGTGTATACTAGTTGTGCATGACCATTATATATTGGTTTATTAATGATGTATTGATTTTGGGGTATCAGTGTTATATGAGTGTCACCTTGTGCCCCTCGTTATATTTCAGTGGTGAGGAGATGAGATATAGGGTTCGTCAGGTATAAAAATAGTGGAAAATGCAAAACACAGAACCCATAAAATCAAACAATGATAGCAGAAAATTAGAGAATAACATACATTGCATTCAAGCATTGATTCATCTATGGGAACGGAGAGGAGTTGCACCGACAGTAGTGGAGTTTCATGAGAGACTGGGAATCGTGAGTGATTGAGTCATGGTTAGGGTTCTTTAAAATATATAGAAGACACTTTTAAATGCAGTTTCTTAAATGTACTTATAAATATCACTTTTATCAGTGCGAATATGATAATTACCGATGAATAGGATCTTTATCAATGCTAATTTTAAACAGTGTTAATGCTATATTTTAACAGATATTTTTCGCATTGATAAATATTGATCTTTATCCACGCTAAAAAGAACTAATAAACATTCCTCTTATCAGTGCATCAATTTTAGCACGGAAAAATGGTTTATAGTTATATATATTTAAATAAATTTATTGTAATTTTTTATTATTTATATATATGTAAATATTTTTTTATAATTATATAAATACTAATTTAAAAATTATTTATTATTTATTTATAATAATTATAAAAATATAAATTTATAAATATATATAGTTATTATAATTTTTTTAATACATTTATTAATAAATATTTATTTACAAAGAAAACTTACCTTTATTCGTTGATGTATAATATTAATTAAATTCATTTTAAAAATGAGTGAAATTGAATAATTCGAATTCACTACACTTTAAAAATATTGAAATAATAGATATGTTTTATGAATTAAATATAATTTAATAAAAACATATAGATATATATATTGAAAATATTAAAACATAATAAATATATATATGATATAAAATGATAAAATTCAAAAATATAAAAATATTACAAATGAATAACCTAATTGTAATAGTATTATAGTAAATACATAAAATTAACCTTTTTAAAACATAATACATCATTATATAATGAAAATTCAATGATATTCTAAATTATGAATAAATTGTATAAATATTTAGGGTATGTTTTTCTATATATTGTGTCAATATATTTGTCTATGTGTTTGTATATAAAAATACATTAATTACATGTATATATGTATGTGAAATCAATGTAACACACAATGTTTGATTTATGTTAAATTGAAAAATCAAACAACATTAAAAATGAATAATCCATTAATATGTTTCAAATTAAAATATTATTCATTAAGTACATTTATATTTAATATATACTATTTAGTACTCATTAAAATTAATAAATATATTTATATATTATACTTGTTTATTTTTATTAAAAATTTATTCATTAATAAATTTGCAAATAATTTTTTAATTTATTCATTATAATTTTTTTAAATTACTAAAATCCATTAATTTTATATATCTATATTTAATATATACTATTTATTAATATTTATGATATATATATATATATATGTATATTAAATAAATTCATTTTTCTCAATAATTATTTAAATAATAAAATCTTTAATATTTTTCAAAATTTACTCATTTTATTTTTTTAATTTTTAATTGGTTCATTTTATTCATTTTATATATCTATATATTTAATATATAATATTTTTTTATATTTAAAATTTATATATATGTATATTCAATTCACAAAGTTTTAACAATAATTATGAATTTAATTAAATTGTTATATTTTATCAATTTTTTATGTTTAGTTGTATCATTTTATTATGGACCTTTATCAGCATTGATAAATATTCCATTTTATTTGTGCTCAAAAATACTAATAGTGGGTTCCCATTGTCACGACCCGCCCTCGGGGTCCGTGTCGTGACTACCCCAAGCCCGCCTTCCATAGGCCAGGGGCTGGCGACTAGCACCAAGGCGTAAATCCCGGTAAAAAGGGAAGGCATTGCCTTTGAAAAGTAAACAAACACCACAGAGTAAGCAAGCGGAAAGTAAACACTAAACAAAAGCAGAGTACAACTGAAAGTACGGAAAAGTAAATGGTCCAGTATACAAACCCAAACTGAAAGTAAAGTACAACTCGAAAGGGGAAAACAGCAACTGAAAAGTAAAAGCCGCTACACCGAGCTGTCCACTGAAAATCCCACCTGAAGGGTGGGTACAGATAGCTCATCTGCTCCACGGGTCCCGCCGTCAGCTCCGAGCACGTCCCGCCCAGTGGTCCACCTCCGGGTACCGTCCCGCTCTGCAAGCCTCAGCTAAGGTCAACGCTGTCCGTCGTCTGCAACCAACACAACGTAGTGCGGGCAAAGCCCGTGCAGGGGTGAGTATAAGCTACTCAGTAGGGACCCCGAGACCCCTGAAGGTCTCTCAAATCCACAAAGGATAAACCACGAAGAAAGGTACAATCACGAAGTAACAACCGACACTGCTTAGGTATATGCCCATACATATACCTAAGTCATCAATTTCAAATACGCTCCAACCTCCGAGCCCAAGTACAACTCAGTCCACACAGGAAAGTAAACGTATTCCACACAGGAAAGCAAAACGTAATCCACACAGGATTGCACAACACAATCCACACAGGAAAGCAAAACGTAATCCACACAGGATTGCACAACACAATCCACACAGGAAAGCAAAACGTAATCCACACAGGATTGCACAACACAATCCACACAGGAAAGCAATAGGGTTCAGCTCACACAGGTATACTTCTTCAAAAGACGATAAAGATGATCACTGATCCATCTAAGTCGTCGGACCCACGAAGGATCGATAGGTAACTAACCCCCGCAAAAGACCCACACAGGATCGGGCCCACACAGGACCTGTAGGCGCTGGTTCACACAGGACCGCTGAGCGCAAGGACCCACACAGGATCGGACCCACACAGGATCGGGCCCACACAAGACCTGTAGCACTGATCCACGTAGTATCGCTGAGTGCTGAAGTCGTCGTCGTCGAATCCACACAGGATCGGGCCCACACAGGACCTGTAGCACTGATCCACGTAGGATCGCTGAGTGCTGTAGTCGTCGTCATCGAATCCACACAGGATCTCTGTACTGTCGTCGTCGCAGTCACAGTAGCAGTAGTAGCAGTAGTAGTCACAGTAACAGTCGCAGCCAGCACTAGGGTTCCCGCACACAGCAAGCTCGTTCGGAGGCTCCGCTCCACGAGCCGAGAGGCTGATACATCAACTGTCACAAAGTCCAGAGTTGATGTATCCAAAAGTTCCGTATCGTCAACAGAAACTCAACGCAACAGACGGCGCGTCGATCTGACGCCCGGTCTGAGAGTTATTGGCATTTTCGTCCCCGGGGCCCGGTTGGTTTTTAAGGCAAAACCAACCCGACCGTACTCCACCTGCGTCCAAACCTCGGGCGTAGTATGCCAAAAGATTCGCCTCACTAAGAGGAACACAACACAGCTGACGGTACGTCAATCGGACGTCCGTAGCTCAAGATATGAGCGTTTCCGCTCCGAAGGCCCGGTTGGTTTCGTGAACGAACCAACCCGGCCGAACTCAAAGTAAACCGAAACCTTGAGTGCGATATACCGAAACGACCGTCCCGATCCAAGGATCGCGTTGCCGCAGACGGTTCGTCGATCGGAGGTCCGTGGCTCAAGTTATGGCCAAAAGACCGAAAATGATTCGAAACGGGGGGGTCCGGGTCCGGGTCGACCCGGCCCGACCCCCCCCCCCCCCCCGGGTCGACCCGACCCGGGTCCGACCCGTCCCGGCGGCGGCGCGGCGGAGGCGGCATGCGGGGGGGGGGGGGCAAATCCCCCGCTTTCTTGGAGTGGCGGCGCGGCTTAATGTCGCGCCCTTTGTGGAAAACGGCCCCCCTTGCGGGGGCCAGCTTGATTAAACCGGGGAGGCCTCCTGCCCCCCCTCAAGGAAACCGCCCCCCTCTTTATGAGGGGGTTTTTTTAGAGCTGGCCGGCCGGTTTTCTCCAACGGGACCGGAAAATCCGGTCCCCTCTTCGGCTTCCGACGCCGGCGGCCCGGCCGCCGGTCTTCTCAAATCGCAGCGGCCCGGAACCGGCCGCGGTGTTCGTCGTCCGGCGCGGTGCGACGGCACCGCGCCCCTCCGCCGCACCTTGATTTCTTTCAACGCGGCGCGACGGCGTCGCGTTCTTGATGTTTCTTCCGTGGTGCGCGCGCGACGGCATCGCGTATCAAGATTGGGTGAATATCCGCGTGGTGCGATGGCACCACGCCACCTTGATTCATCCACAAATTTAAACACCAAGAACGAAGGAGGGGGTTCGGCCGTGTTCATGCGGTCCGGCCCCCTCACGTTAAAACACAACTTAAAATATTCAAAAGCCACACGTTAGACATGCTAGATCCACGATCAAGAATGAAATAATTAAACAATAAATCAACAACCCCTACCTCGGGTATAGGTTCGAAGATTTGACAACGTCCGCGGAAGACAACGTCGCGGAGGTCGGGCGTCGCGGTCGTCGTTCGTCAAATCCGTTGACGAAGAGATACGCCCGAAGAGATACGTCGTTGGCGAATCTTCGTATGCCGACGAAGAAGGTCCGAGGAGGAAGCGGCGTTCCCTCTCGTTGACACGGAAGACGAAGAAGAGAGGTGGCGTTCTTCGTCGGAGCTTGAGCGTTCTTCGTCGGAGCTTGAGCGTTCTTCGTGTTTTTCGTCAGAGTTTGAAGAAGAAGAAGAAGCTCTCAAAAGCTCTCAAGTTGGCTAAGAGTTCTAACCCAACAAAAAGAGAGAAGAGCTTAATTTAATCAAAAACTTAACACAAGAATTTCAAAGGTTTGAAATTCAAAAAGATTAACTCCAAAATTAAATAACCCATGTCATTTAATGAGGGGTTAAGGAAGTTTGAGGGAAGATGTAAAGTTAGGGGTTCCTGTGGGCCCCACCACACTTAATCCTCTCAAGGGAGGTTAAGTGGGTGTGGGTCCCACCCCTAACTTCCTTTGAGAGAAGTTAACTAATAAGTTTAAATAAAAATATGTAAACACAATTTTTATTTAACTTATTCTAATCTCCCAAAAACTAACTCTCAACCCGAAACAAACGCAACTCCCGAAAAGGTCTCTTTAAGCGAATATCGGCGCTGCGAGTTCATCGGTGCCCTCGGATTTCAATTACGAGCACCGGATCAAAAGTTAGAAATTCCCGCTCGTTCGTTCACTGAATGTACCCGAGCCAAACTTCGGAAATTGATTCCGGGCACTCCGGGCCTCGGAATCAGGTGCCGTCTGAAACCGCGCTCTTGTAAAATTCTAAAGAAAATTATGAAAAAATTTCCCTTGAATTTTACGGGTCTTTACATTACTCCCACCTCAGGGCTTTACGTCCCCGTAAAGATACATCAAAAACTAGGGAAACAAATGAGGGTACTGAGCACGCATCTGAGCCTCCCGCTCCCATGTGCTCTCCTGGAGATTCTCGTGCTGCCATCTGATGCGCACAAGAGGAATCGATCGCCCACGCAGGACCCGCTCCTGTCGATCCTCTATCTCCACCGGGACCTCCGTAAAAGTCGCCCCATCGTCAACGTCAAGCTCCCCATGGTCAATGATGTGTGTCGGGTCGTGCACGTATCTCCTCAGCTGAGACACGTGGAATACGTCGTGCACCCGGTGCAACTGAGGTGGTAGAGCCAGGCGATAAGCCACCTCACCAATCCTGCTGAGAATCTGGAAGGGTCCGATGAAGCGTGGAGATAACTTGCCGCCTCGGCCAAATCTCTGAATACCACGTCGAGGTGAGACCCGCAAGAAGACGTGGTCGCCATCCTCGAACTCTAGTGGCCTCCGCCTCCTGTCAGCATATGACTTCTGTCGGCTCTGAGCTGTCCTCATCCGCTCCTGGATGACCTGGACCTTCTCTGTCGTGGCCTGGACCATCTCCGGTCCCACAAGTGCTGACTCACCAGGGTCTGTCCAGCACAAAGGAGATCTACAAGGTCGGTCGTACAACACCTCGTACGGTGCCATCCCGATGGTGGAGTGGTAGCTGTTGTTGTACGCAAACTCCACCAAGGGTAGGTGGTCCTCCTAGCTACGACCAAAGTCAAGGACACATGCGTGGAGCATGTCCTCGAGAGTCTGAATGGTCCTCTCCGTCTGACCATCCGTCTGAGGGTGAAAGGCTGTGCTCAGACGTAGCTGCGTCCCGAACACCTCCTGTAACCCCTTCCAAAGCCGGGAAGTAAAGCGGGCATCTCGATCGGAGATGATAGATGATGGTACACCGTGGAGCTGCACAATCTCCTGAACGTAGAGACGTCCCAAGCTCTCTACTGAGCCCTGCTCTCTGATGGGTAAGAAGTGTGCCGACTTGGTGAGTCGGTCAACAATCACCCAGATGGAGTCGTGACCTCTGGAAGTGTGTGGAAGTCCAGTCACGAAGTCCATAGATATGCCGTACCACTTCCACTCCGGAACCTCCAAGGGTTGTACCAAGCCTGCTGGTACCTGATGCTCTGCCTTCACCTGACTTGCTGCAGTAGTGGAGGAGTGACTGTGAGAGACTGAAGGAAGGCTGCTCCATCTCTATCCACGAAGGATATCTTCAAAGAGGCTAGCTGCAAAGATTTCTCCTTTGCCGAAAAGTGAAATCCGGTCTCATCCCCTGGATGAACCACGTTCCTTGCCTAATACAGTCAATTCCGTCATGATTAGTTAATTTATGGCACGGATGACGTCGTAAGGCCTCGACGCTGCTACCAAGAGGTCCAACCGTTACTCTCGCCTCTAAGGGTCGAGTCACACTGTCGGCATCAGTGTGAGGTTACTGGGTCCCCTCCAGTTGAAATCTCGAAAGTGAGGGTCAAGTCAACAGTTTAACCGGGACCACTCAGTATCAATCAGACAAAAGGACAGTAAAGCAAACAAAGATAAGTATCTTTTTATTATTGCAGCTCAAAGTACAAGACACGAATACAATAGCAAAATGGAACTAGAAGTACAAGGGACGTATCCACTAGTTCCTCTCTTGTCCACCTGCTCTCGAAGCTCTACTGCCTTGTCCACTACTCGGCTGTTGCTCAAGCACTCGCCGCTGCTTCTGTCTCAGTGGCTCCTCTAACACCCGCTGATCAAACGTACAAGGAGTCGGACAGTCACGTGCCAGGTGACCCTTCCCGCCGCAGGAGTAACATTGTCCGTTTCTGGCACGCCTGGCTCTGACCCCACCTCGGGTTCCCCGCACCACCGGTCCTAAAACCCGAGATCTTCCAACTGCTAGTCTGGTCCTCCTGGACCTCTGCATCATCTGTCTACTGCCCACAGATGACTCGGCTACTGATCGAAAAACACGCGGCAAAGGCAGAAGCTCCTGTACACCCTCGGGGTGTAGAGCTACTGGCACAAACTCCACCCTGAAGAAGGTCTCAAAGTCTTCCCATGCGAAGGTCATCCCGTCGCAAAACTGAAACAAGTGGTTCCACCACCTGCCTGCTGCTGCCTGAAGGAGGCTGGCAGCAAAGATCACCATGAAGTCTGTCGGTGTCCCCACTAGCCTGAAGACTCCCACCACAGCCTCCAGACAATCCTCAGCCGCCTGCGGGTCCGTCTCTCCCCAGAACCTGGGTGGCCTCTGGCGCTGGAACTCGTGCAGCGCACTCAAGTGGCGTGCATCGCCTACTGCTGGGGCTGGTGGCATCGATGGCCCAACGTATGGTAGTATCGCTGGTGCCTCCGTTGGTGCCTCAACTGCAAGAGGGCCCTGTACCGAAGCCTCATCGCTCGGTGGGCTGTCGTCACACTCGACTCTCGGAACCCTAGCTGGCTGCCGTCGTGGGGCCATCCTGAAAGGAAACAGGTGCGCCACGGTCAAACAGTATACCTGGTGAGCTGACACAAAGAAATCACAAAGAAAACTTTGAAACACACACGCAATCAATGTTTTCGTGCATTAAGTCAGAAATCAGAAGTCAGGGTCCTGGTGTACGGATACATCGGCCGCCGCACCAACACTGGACTCCCTGGACTGATAACCACACTCAATACGCTAAACATTATTGCTTCACATAGAAAAGATCAGAGTTCGCGGTAGAACCGAACTCCTCTGATACCAATTTGTCACGACCTGCCCTCGGGGTCCGTGCCGTGACTACCCCAAGCCCGCCTTCCATAGGCCAGGGGCTGGCGACTAGCACCAAGGCGTAAATCCCGGTAAAAAGGGAAGGCATTGCCTTTGAAAAGTAAACAAACACCACAGAGTAAGCAAGCGGAAAGTAAACACTAAACAAAAGCAGAGTACAACTGAAAGTACGGAAAAGTAAATGGTCCAGTATACAAACCCAAACTGAAAGTAAAGTACAACTCGAAAGGGGAAAACAGCAACTGAAAAGTAAAAGCCGCTACACCGAGCTGTCCACTGAAAATCCCACCTGAAGGGTGGGTACAGATAGCTCCTCTGCTCCACGGGTCCCGCCGTCAGCTCCGAGCACGTCCCGCCCAGTGGTCCACCTCCGGGTACCGTCCCGCTCTGCAAGCCTCAGCTAAGGTCAACGCTGTCCGTCGTCTGCAACCAACACAATGTAGTGCGGGCAAAGCCCGTGCAGGGGTGAGTATAAGCTACTCAGTAGGGACCCCGAGACCCCTGAAGGTCTCTCAAATCCACAAAGGATAAACCACGAAGAAAGGTACAATCACGAAGTAACAACCGACACTGCTTAGGTATATGCCCATACATATACCTAAGTCATCAATTTCAAATACGCTCCAACCTCCGAGCCCAAGTACAACTCAGTCCACACAGGAAAGTAAACGTATTCCACACAGGAAAGCAAAACGTAATCCACACAGGATTGCACAACACAATCCACACAGGAAAGCAAAACGTAATCCACACAGGATTGCACAACACAATCCACACAGGAAAGCAAAACGTAATCCACACAGGATTGCACAACACAATCCACACAGGAAAGCAATAGGGTTCAGCTCACACAGGTATACTTCTTCAAAAGACGATAAAGATGATCACTGATCCATCTAAGTCGTCGGACCCACGAAGGATCGATAGGTAACTAACCCCCGCAAAAGACCCACACAGGATCGGGCCCACACAGGACCTGTAGGCGCTGGTTCACACAGGACCGCTGAGCGCAAGGACCCACACAGGATCGGACCCACACAGGATCGGGCCCACACAGGACCTGTAGCACTGATCCACGTAGGATCGCTGAGTGCTGAAGTCGTCGTCGTCGAATCCACACAGGATCGGGCCCACACAGGACCTGTAGCACTGATCCACGTAGGATCGCTGAGTGCTGTAGTCGTCGTCATCGAATCCACACAGGATCTCTGTACTGTCGTCGTCGCAGTCACAGTAGCAGTAGTAGCAGTAGTAGTCACAGTAACAGTCGCAGCCAGCACTAGGGTTCCCGCACACAGCAAGCTCGTTCGGAGGCTCCGCTCCACGAGCCGAGAGGCTGATACATCAACTGTCACAAAGTCCAGAGTTGATGTATCCAAAAGTTCCGTATCGTCAACAGAAACTCAACGCAACAGACGGCGCGTCGATCTGACGCCCGGTCTGAGAGTTATTGGCATTTTCGTCCCCGGGGCCCGGTTGGTTTTTAAGGCAAAACCAACCCGACCGTACTCCACCTGCGTTCAAACCTCGGGCGTAGTATGCCAAAAGATTCGTCTCACTAAGAGGAACACAACACAGCTGACGGTACGTCAATCGGACGTCCGTAGCTTAAGATATGAGCGTTTCCGCTCCGAAGGCCCGGTTGGTTTCGTGAACGAACCAACCCGGCCGAACTCAAAGTAAACCGAAACCTTGAGTGCGATATACCGAAACGACCGTCCCGATCCAAGGATCGCGTTGCCGCAGACGGTTCGTCGATCGGAGGTCCGTGGCTCAAGTTATGGCCAAAAGACCGAAAATGATTCGAAACGGGGGGGTCCGGGTCCGGGTCGACCCGGCCCGACCCCCCCCCCCCCCCCCGGGTCGACCCGACCCGGGTCCGACCCGTCCCGGCGGCGGCGCGGCGGCCCGGCGGCGGCGCGGCGGAGGCGGCATGCGGGGGGGGGGGGGGGCAAAGCCCCCGCTTTCTTGGAGTGGCGGCGCGGCTTAATGCCGCGCCCTTTGTGGAAAACGGCCCCCCTTGCGGGGGCCAGCTTGATTAAACCGGGGAGGCCTCCTGCCCCCCCTCAAGGAAACCGCCCCCCTCTTTATGAGGGGGTTTTTTTAGAGCTGGCCGGCCGGTTTTCTCCAACGGGACCGGAAAATCCGGTCCCCTCTTCGGCTTCCGACGCCGGCGGCCCGGCCGCCGGTCTTCTCAAATCGCAGCGGCCCGGAACCGGCCGCGGTGTTCGTCGTCCGGCGCGGTGCGACGGCACCGCGCCCCTCCGCCGCACCTTGATTTCTTTCAACGCGGCGCGACGGCGTCGCGTTCTTGATGTTTCTTCCGTGGTGCGCGCGCGACGGCATCGCGTATCAAGATTGGGTGAATATCCGCGTGGTGCGATGGCACCACGCCACCTTGATTCATCCACAAATTTAAACACCAAGAACGAAGGAGGGGGTTCAGCCGTGTTCATGCGGTCCGGCCCCCTCACGTTAAAACACAACTTAAAATATTCAAAAGCCACACGTTAGACATGCTAGATCCACGATCAAGAATGAAATAATTAAACAATAAATCAACAACCCCTACCTCGGGTATAGGTTCGAAGATTTGACAACGTCCGCGGAAGACAACGTCGCGGAGGTCGGGCGTCGCGGTCGTCGTTCGTCAAATCCGTTGACGAAGAGATACGCCCGAAGAGATACGTCGTTGGCGAATCTTCGTATGCCGACGAAGAAGGTCCGAGGAGGAAGCGGCGTTCCCTCTCGTTGACACGGAAGACGAAGAAGAGAGGCGGCGTTCTTCGTCGGAGCTTGAGCGTTCTTCGTCGGAGCTTGAGCGTTCTTCGTGTTTTTCGTCAGAGTTTGAAGAAGAAGAAGAAGCTCTCAAAAGCTCTCAAGTTGGCTAAGAGTTCTAACCCAACAAAAAGAGAGAAGAGCTTAATTTAATCAAAAACTTAACACAAGAATTTCAAAGGTTTGAAATTCAAAAAGATTAACTCCAAAATTAAATAACCCATGTCATTTAATGAGGGGTTAAGGAAGTTTGAGGGAAGATGTAAAGTTAGGGGTTCCTGTGGGCCCCACCACACTTAATCCTCTCAAGGGAGGTTAAGTGGGTGTGGGTCCCACCCCTAACTTCCTTTGAGAGAAGTTAACTAATAAGTTTAAATAAAAATATGTAAACACAATTTTTATTTAACTTATTCTAATCTCCCAAAAACTAACTCTCAACCCGAAACAAACGCAACTCCCGAAAAGGTCTCTTTAAGCGAATATCGGCGCTGCGAGTTCATCGGTGCCCTCGGATTTCAATTACGAGCACCGGATCAAAAGTTAGAAATTCCCGCTCGTTCGTTCACTGAATGTACCCGAGCCAAACTTCGGAAATTGATTCCGGGCACTCCGGGCCTCGGAATCAGGTGCCGTCTGAAACCGCGCTCTTGTAAAATTCTAAAGAAAATTATGAAAAAATTTCCCTTGAATTTTACGGGTCTTTACACCCATTGAATACACTTATTTTAGCAATGATAAAGATATAATATGTTAGTTCATTTTTCTAGCACTGTTAAATGTCTGCACTGCATTAGGGGTGTTTTGAAATAGTGCCCAAATGCATTGGGTAATTATGGATGACTCATTACTGTAAATGTTATGGGTGAACCTGATTATATGTTCACAATGTTATGTATGATCCTAATTAGATTTTTACAATGTAATGCATGGACCCGGTTCCATGTCCATATTTTATTGTATGAATCTGATCACATGTTCACAATGTTATGAGTAAACATTATTAAGTGTTAACCACGATATGCATGAACCAAATTACAGGTTCAAAATCTTATGCATTTACCTGGTTGAATGTCTATAAGTTTATGCATCAACTTGATTACATGTTCACAATGTTTTTCTTAATCCATATTACATGATTACAATATTATTCTTGAACCTGATTACATGTTCAAATATGTTATGATCGAAGCATATTACGTGTTCAAAATGTTATGCAAGGACTTGGTTATAAATCTATAAGTTTATGTGATGGAATGATTTCATGAACTGGTCATAACGATTGAACTTGTTTCTATTTACACATGTTCAGAATATTATATGTTTTTGGCAATGCCAAAATTTTATATCTAACACCAATGTCATTCTCTCATGACTCATATTTTATCATTTCCTTATAATTCATGTCTTATAAAACTGCCAATATTTAATCAATTATTCATGTTAATGATCTTTGACATTCATGGTATTATCTTATAATGATGTGACCATGTTCTCATACCCGTATTATTATGTTATACATTCATTTATCCATTTTTACCCATACTCTTTATCTGATCACACCATATTCTAATTTTTCATTTCTTGAGGTTATGAAGAATGGATTTAAGTAGGAGTATTATAGGGAGATCTTTATGGGAAATTTTGAATATATTTCACCAAATAAGAATAATGTGTTCCATATTTCTGAAGACCGTAAACTATTATGTTCCTTTAGCATGTAATTTTTTAATGTTCTGAATATTCATCTAATTTTATTTAATATCCATGTATTATGTGGTTTGGTATCTATTCACAAGGTACATTGGGTAATGGTCAGTCCACATGGCTATTATCCTCAACTACATTAGTAATATCTCATCATATGCACACCAAATCAAAGGGGTAATCAACCACAAAGATCACATGTCACATGCACCATGATTCAATGATCCAAAGGAAGAAAAATTCAAAACAATTTAAATAATGATAAACAATTATAGAATTCCATAATTAGAAACATAGTAGCAACATAAAAAATTACATGTAATAGTCATAAAACATGTAAATGGATACACAAACACACACATGAGATCATACTCAAGAAAGAAAGATAGAGAAGTTATAATAACAATAATACTATAACTACATGTGTGTAAGAGAGCACCAAATTCTAAGGAACTTCATACCTCAAATATGTCTATGAATAAATTCAATGTTCAACAAGGAATCCTCACTTGTACCATGTTCACATATTATCCAGTTCAAAAAACTGATCACCAATGACTCACATAACCAATTTTAATTATTTTCTTTCCAAAATAAATAAAAAATTAACATGATATAACATTTTAACAGTAATAGGTAAGTACAAATTATAATATTTTATTGTTGAATGAGTTAACCTTTCTCCCATAGAGAAAATCATAATTTGCATTCGATAATAATTATCCATCTCTAGAATGATCCGAGATAAACAAGAGATAATAATATTTATCACACCTTTGTACTTTATAGATTATTATCTATAAATAATTATTTATCCTTCAGTTTTAGAAGATTTAATATAACAAGATATAAAAATTTCAGATAAAAGAATACATAGAAAATTTTTCCCATGAGAGAAATTTCACCCATCAATATAGGAGACAATGAAAGATTAGTCGGACATTGAAAATCAAAAATGACCCTAGTTTGATCATGTAAGACATCAAAACTCATTCTTTAAGGGTTTTATGGACCTCCTAGATATAATAAAGGTTTCAAAAACTAATGACAGTAAGGTTTTCATTTTTGAGATAAAGGCTAGTCATGTACTAGTTCACCCCAGTAAGAGTCCTAAAAAGATCCTTATATAAGGGTAACATGGTTTTACCCTTACGTATCTCTTAAGTGTCACATAAGGGTATTGTGTTATGCTTACACATCCTTTGAAACTAATTAAATACCCTTGTGAATCTCATTTTACCCTTATAGGACAACCAGGTTACCCTTATGTAACCTTTGGAAAGGAAAGGATGCCTTTATGCGGCTTTGGGGTTACACTTACACATGTATTTAAAATGATTGAGAACCTTTATATAGTTAAGGATACCATTTATTTTGGTATGTAATTAAAATTTTGTGAGACAACCTAAGGGATTTAACTTTATGAAAGCTGGGATTACCCTTACACCAGATCTAAATTACCTTTAAGGGAGGTTTAGAACATTCTAGTTACAATTATTAAACAATGGAGGAATCTTTATATAGTGCATAGGATAATAATCTTACCCTTATAAAAACCCCCACCTATACCATTACTCAGTAGTTTTCTACCCATAGATAAGCCTTAAAAAATAAGTACTACCTTTACATTTCCAAGGTAAACTCATCTCTACCCTTACGTAGCCTTTTAAAAACACAAGTTAGCATTACACAAATAATTGTTCCAACATAAGGGTAAAAATTATATGAAATTTTTTATTTTTTCACACAACAGGCTATAAAATGTCAAAAAAGAGTGTTTTAAAAAAATTAAGTATTTAGATGGTCACAATCCACCCCACCCCCTCCCCTCTAAGGTCATATCACCCTTGATAAGTATCACCAGAAATCTCACTTGAACAAATTAGGCCACTAATCATGAACATAATACTCCCACATCGCACCCTAATTATCTTGTATAAACTTTTTTTCCATTCCCTAGGGCCCACCCACTTCCCTGAATGGGTCATCATACTAATGACCTCCTCTTAGGCCAACACATATTTTTCATTGTTTTTCCCCACTCACACACACCATGAGAAACATTCAATGAAGTCACCCATCGTGATACCTACTCTATATAAACCCTCTTTATCTATGGAGTTCTAATCAAGTAGGCACCTTGAAATAAAGTTAAACATTATTGGTACCGAGTAATGTGTTGTTACTTATTGTACATTCTGGCTACTATTTTTCTTTATCATATCGACTAACCTTCTATATATCAATTGACATATCACTAGACTTGTGGCTAGTTCTTATCATTTAGATCATCTTTGATCATCATTCCAGTATAGAGTTGAAAAATTTAAGGTCGGGGGTTTTGGAAGATTAGTTAGCATATGATCATTGGGTGTGTGATTGTCTGACTATTATGATTCTTATGAATTTATTATTATCATAGAATATACTTGTTATACATGTTCACATTTTTAAGGACACATTGGTGGTGTCTTATTAGGTTTTTTGACTCACTCCCTATATGTGTATTTTGATGTGCATGTAGACCTCATGTAAAGGTATTTGAGTAAGGGAGGACCATGGCAGATGGTTGAGTAGAGGAGAGTGGAACAGGGAATGGTACCAAGATACACTCTTGAGTATTAACACACTTTTATTTATTGTTATCTATCACAGATTTACTCATGTTTGGATTTCTAATTGGTAATGACTTTGTGTTTATTATATAATTGAAATACCATATACTTATTTTTTTCTTTTTTAAATAGGTTATTATATTTATTTATATTTTATTATATTATCATTTTTTTGTAATGAGATGATACTAAGGGTATAGTCTCCCCATTAATCGGTTTAGACCCCACTACTAGTCAGTATCCTCTTGAGTATGAGGTGCCATGTGTGACATAATGTGGAACTATGGTTCATGCCCAGAGGTTTGGGTCAAGGGGTTACATTAAGTTCATGTTAAAACATGGCTAAATTAGAAATATTTTTTAAAAAATCATTTAAATTAAATATTAGTCAGATTTTACGAAAATTTAACTCACACCAATTATTTTTTATAATGAGGGAAGAATTGATTTAATAGAAATAAGTCGAAGCACAAGGATTTCATAGGGACATCACTTGGAGAATGTTTTTAGGTTTCCCAGGGAAGAGGTCCATTAGAGTGATTCAAATTTAGTGAGGTAGGTAAATAATGGTTCAATATCACACATCCTCAATTCATAAGTCATCAATGTGAAAAGATAGGTTATCTGAGAAAATATCATGAGAAGTTCTTATAGTTGAGTTACAGTGTCTCATCTAACTTGTTACTAAGATAAAATACATAGACTGGTGCACTGGGGAAGACTGGGTGATATAATCATGGAAGAGTTTGAATACCTCATGAAGAAGAGAGGTGTACAACACAATGGTTTCAATAGAAACTCTTTGTCACTAAGAATAGAGAAATGGAGGTTGAGGTTGAGGATTAATAGTCCACTTATTGAGAGAACTGAACAAGGGTTCAAATTTCTTTCTTTCATGATCGTGATAAGTTATGTAAAAAATTTCATGGTAATTTCAAATTATTGAGATGATTACATATTATTTAATTATTGTAATGGATTTCGCTCTTAAATTTAAGTCTCAAATTATTTTTTATGGTTTAAATGTTTTTTTATAGCATCGGATGGGACTATTAAAACTTTTAGGGGAGTTGGATATTTATGGGAGTAGATGGGGTCTAATAGTTGGGGATATTAGGACTTTGTATTATTGATTATAATGCTTGGTGTTTGGATATATGATGGGAATAACACACCTCTAAATTTTATGATCGTTGATTAGTTTCTATATATTTTCCCTACAGATTTATATGGAAAATCACTTTAGGGTTATGCCACTACAAGATAACATATAAATAGTATAATTTTTTAGCTTTTCTTTCTACAACCACTATTAATATTTTAATTAAATAAATTTCATCATTTTTATATGTGATCTTCAAAACCATTACTAAACATTATATATTTTAGTGGGTTGTTACATACAATGACTAAATGTTTCCAAAAAATCCAATAGATTTTATTTCTCATCACATAATTTCTCGATCCATGGATTTCCCTAGCCCCCACTGTTACTTCCCTCCCAAATCAACACCCTATTCCATATTTTTTCACCACTATCATGTCATGTTATCACCTTTATTTTCTCACGTCCTAACCACCCTCCCATGAATTGTTTACCTTCCCCCTTTCTAGTGTAGTCACCACCCTTATTTCGTATTTTTATAGTTTTATCATATATTTTTTTATTCTCTATTTATAAAAAAACCAATTGAATAGGATCGATAATTAATTTTTTAGTTTCCATGAATACCTAACGTCACATTAAATATATATTTGTTTCTCTCATGGTAAAACATTTTGAGTCATTCTTTTCAAAAAAATATATTGAATACTAATATAAATTTTCATTTATAATTTTAATATTATTATTTTTAACATTCATTTCCTTCATTTTGGAAACAATTTCAGCATCTAGAATTTAAATACCCATGCATATATAAATTTTTTCAATAGTTATGTAACATAGGACTTTTCCTGTTACCCAATATTTACTCATATATATATATATTCACTTATTATTTGTCCAAAACCCAAATATACATTTTATAGTTATGTTCATAAATTCCACACTTATTATATTCCCATATGATAACCTTAATACATTTCACATTTTTCATTTTATTATCTACTTACTCCAAAAATCCTTCCAATTTTTCCACAATATCTAGAATTTATTCCCTAGGTTATTTATTTTTAGTAATAATTAAATTACCATTATGTTGATCAGAAATAATCAACATAGCATATTACTAATTATTTTTTAACATTCTAATTCATCCATATCATGTCTTCATGTTATCTCTCATATTATTTTTATAAAATATTTCATCTTTACAAATTCATTAATTTATTTTTTAATCCCATACTAATAAATATTTTACGTTTGTTCATTTGATGATATTAATTTGTTTCATGAGATTAAAATCTCTTAGGACATTTATCACCATGGTTTCCAACATTCCACACATAAATCAACCTATTAAAATTTCATATTAATTTTTTTTTTCAATTTATATATTTCTTGAAATAATTTCCATTAACTGATCAACAACTTCATCTAATTTTTCCTTAATGGTAAATTTATCCATGGACATATAATCAAATTTTATATGAATATATTCTAAATTAAAGAATATATACGAAAATTTATTTTTTATACCTCTAAAATTATTATTAAAGATTCAATATAAACAATTTAGAATCTCTTTATTCAATGAAATACACTTTGGGGCTTAACAAATTGGGGATCATAATTAGTACATTTTTTACTATATTCTCACCAGATATGTATTCACCAAGTCCTCACATGGACTAATATTCATCAATGATCGTATTACAGAACTCATCCATAGATTATGTTTAGAGTGTGATAAAAATATGAAAACCAAGAAGAAAATTATTTTATCATATATAAATACACTTTTAAATATTTATTTGAATAAATAAGAATATAATTACTTGTAACTATTGTGTTTACTTTTAAATTAATAAAATATGATTTTATGGTTGATTTTATTATAGTATTAAAAGTGAATATTGTTTTTATATTTTAATATAATAATTTAATTATAATTATTTCCTATTAAAATATAGATTTTTATTTACTTACATATTTTCATGATATTTTTTTGCATGAACGTCACACTTGAATAGATTTAGAGATTCTTGTCACTATACAACACAAGATAGCCATTCTACTCTTGATACATAAAGTACACTGGTTTTGTGGTAAAATTATTCTACTCCTACTATATAGAGTACATTAATAGTGTAGGATAATCATTTTATTCATACTACACATAGTAAACAAGAAACATCGGATTGTAATTTTGTCCCTACTACAAAAGGTAAACTTTTTATATGCCTTGAATATTTATTTTATTACTATTTTATGTTTTCTTATTTTTTTTCATCCTCAGTTTTTCTTTATGTGGAGAATGTTGGAGAATTCTGCTGGTCAACAATTGTGTTGCCATATATTAGTGAAAATGTGAATCAGTTTCCATTGAGTTCCTTTTAGTGTGTCACTATTATCATTATGTATTTCAAAAATATAATATTAATTGATTAAATATTTACTCTAGTAGATTATTTTTTGTATTAATTAAATAAAAATAATTATATGAAGGATATAAAACATCAACACTCCAGAAATTTTTAATTTCATGGAGTTCAAGATAATTATCCCATTTAATGAATTCAGAGTATCCACTAAGGATGCAACGGGCCATTATAGGAAAATATTAGGACAGTTAGCATGTATGGCAGTGTCCCCTCCCAAGAAAATACATTAATCAATATAATATTCTATTATTATGGAAAATGTGGTCTTCAGTATCCAAGTAAATATATTATCATAAGAATATATATTTATATGAATAATTTTGACTATTAATATATAATATATTAATAATATAATGATTATTTTGTATTCTATTTAAACATTTTGTACAATTTTGATGCACTTGATTTGATTTCACGTACATCAACCATAAAAAATGGGCAAGAAGTATAAATATTTCAAGTGGGAGTTATGTAATGAATTTAATAAAATATATCTATTTTTTTCATGGATGTATGAGAATATCAATGAAATTATTACTTGGGAGAAGTGGTAGGAGATTCTTAATCATCATCATTTCAAGTGACATTATGCATTTTCTTATTTTTAAGTTAATTAATAAAACTATTTTAATAAAATTTCATTTTTTAGTGACATATAATTTATTTAGGATATTTCTCTAATAAATTATACTAGTTAGTGGAATCAATTAATTCCCCACTAAACTAGGTTCAATTATTTCACAAGGAAATGAGATGGCATGGAACATACAATTTAATTTTATAAAATATGTATCTATAACACTTATACTATTTTTTTATTAATGTATTAGTTATGTACTTGTTAAATAGGTGAAAGAGGTATGTCATGATGTTGGGAGAATAGATATATAATTTTATTTTCAAAAAATAGATGGTTTCATATGAATAACGCAATCAATAATATTATAATAAAAATTTAAATTTTTTTTTCAAGTTCTTAAATTACTCTATAAATCATTGTTATTTAATTTTTAGTATAAAACCAATGAAGTGTGGGTTTCCAACCCTACGTTTTTTTCTTCATTATCAAATGTGGATGTTATTTCTTGAGTTTTATAGAAATACAATTATTGTTGGGTGTGGGGGATTTTTTGTTGACCGTCACTATCATTTTTCTTTGGAAGGGCATGAATAAGTTTTATGATGACTAAAAATTTAAGGGGATTACATGTTTTGGTGATCCTAGATCATAGATATAAATTCATACACTAAGGAAAACTAATCAAGATAATTATTCACAAATAAAAAATATATAATGATTGGTGCATAGTTTTTGAGAGTACATTAGCTTTTATGTATTAGATTATGATGAATGTATTTATGAAGAAATAGCCACCCTGATGTAGAATTAAATACTAGAAAATTTCCTAAATTTACTACCATTTATGATTTAAGTTATAAAATAAAATAATATATATATTTTTATGCTTTGTTTGGTATTTTTAGATGTCGTATTTAACATTATTTTGAATGTTGTGAATTAAAGGTGGTTTATTCAGTTAAAACATTTTAAATTGAATTTCAATGGTTTTATTAAATTAAGGTGTTGGTTTCCTTAATTTGGACGTTCTTGGTATTCATTTGAATAAAATTATTTTATAAAGTTTTATTTATTCTTATTTTCTTAATATTTTAGGAAACAAAATTTAGTTTGATTGGAATGGGATAGGGATTTGGAATCCCTTATTGGTTGATAATTTTATTTATGAAGCGAATGTGTTATAATTATTTAGTAGTTTTTTGGAAACCATAATATTTTGACAATGATGTAACATAATATCATGATATAATGAAATTTTATAGATTAGTATTTTTTTAGAATCAAGTGAGTTGATTCCTATGGTCAATTCTTTGAAAATATATGTAATGGGTGTAATGTAGTTGATAGCGGAATTACGAATAATATTTACTAATTAACAAAATTTAATTTACTATTTTTTAACATTTTTTATATTAATATGTTGGAAACTATTTCAAATGCACGCACTATATGTGAGAATTCTGCTAGAAGATGATGATTAGCTAGCACCAATTGGGGAGTGTGAAAGGGACGTGATGCAATCAAGCATCTGATGCATCTATTGATGTTATCATTTTATGAATATAATATTAAATATAAAGTTGACTATATATACTTTGTAACATTTCATATTTTGTATTAATGTTATATATATATTAGTTTGTTGTGTGTCTATGGTCGATTGCAATTGTTATTTTGTTTTACTAGCTGAATACATATTTTATGTACTGGAATTGTTCTTTCAGACATCATGGAATATATTATAATGAGGTGTGTATATAGAATATTTTTTATTGATATATCATAGTTATTGGTGCTTTTAATCACAATTATATCTTTCTAAATGGTTTTAATTTCCACCAATCATTTATCAGTTCTTAAAACCACTGGTAAATACTATTATATATAACCATATTTAATGGCTTATTTCTAAATCACAACCAATAATTTAGTCCAATTTAATTCCACTATTAATTTTTTAATTAACAACATACATAAAAATATTAAAAATTAAATTTTAAACCACTACAATGGATTTTTGAGATGTTTTATAACTACCAATAAACTCACATAAAAACACATCTAAATATCATACAGAAATACTACAGTAAGTTTACTTTTTTATTTAGTGTTGTTTATTAGAACCACTTATAATCAAGTAAAATAGATTCTAAATAGTGGTATCAAGAAAATTCATAAAAAATCACTAAATAATCTTAACCACCTAAAATTAATATAAACATAGCAATTAGCTCCTTTTTATTTAAAGTTTATCAATTTCCATTATTACTTATCATACACAGAACATTATATTGATTTTAAATCTGTCAAAAAACATAAATTGTTGAAATATTATCACATTACACTAGTGGAGACAAAGAAATAGATGCTTCAATTGGATGATATTGAATATAAGGGATTCATTCAATCGTGTGTTTCCACTTGGGAAACCATGGTTTTATTTACAATGATTTTCAATTTTAGAATGAGATTTTTTTTTAATTATCAGAAGTTCAATCAGGTGAAAATGAAGAACAAATTTCCTTCTTCAAATTTGATTATTTATTTACCAGTTTTTTGGTGTTTTTCGGTTCTCAATAATGAACCTTCTTTATTTTATGATCAATTAAGGGTGAAAGAAAGGGATATTATAAAAAAGATTTCAATAATCTATTTAAAAATTGTCATTTTTTGGTTATGAATTTTAGAGCTACTAATGAAACTTAGATTTTCATGGTCTGGATAGATATGACATTTTCTAGATACTTGGACTCTTTTGTGGTATTTATAAATGATATAATTATCTCTTCACATATTGAGAAATATTATAAGAAGCATTTGATGGTTTCTTTGGGTATTTTTTGTCAGAAAGAGAGTTAGGGAAAATTAACTAAATGTCATTCCTAGATTCAAGAGGTAAATTTACATGATCTTTTTGTGTATAATAAATGTATATAAGTGGATCTTATGAAATTTATTGTTTTTATTTCATGGAAAATACTAAAGATTGTGTTTGAGATTCAATGTTTCATGTGTTCGGTCTGATATTATCAAATTTTGATTCAAGACTTCTCAAAAATAACCTTCTCCTATGAAAACATTGAATCATAAAGAGAAAAAGATTTAATGGTGTGTGAAATCTCAAGAGGCTTTAGAGGAGCTAAAGAGGAGACTGTCATTTGCACCAATATTGATTCTCCCTTAATTCGGAATTTGGTTATGAAATTTATTATCACAAATCATTATTGAGTTTGGGATTTGTCATGAGGAAAAAGAGTAATGTTATTGAGTATGGTCCTAAGAATATGATACCTCATGAAAATAATTACCAAAACAGTGAATTTGATGTGAATGTAATTTTCCATGCTCTGATGATTTGGAAGCATTAGCTATTTGGTAAGAAACTCTAGGTGTATACCGATCATTTTTGTCTAAAGTATATTTTTGAACATTGTGAAACCAAAGTGGGAGAAATTACTTTGGAATAATATATTTAGAACATTAATTTTGTTCTCATGTATACTTCAGAGAAATGGAATTCCATGCTAGATTCCCTAAGTAGGAAAACTCTAAATCTGGAAGTGACGAAAGTAAAGGACCTAAGGAAACTGTTGGGTTTGTTGGATGACTTTCACCTAAAAAGATAGATTTGAATCATAGTGTGTTGATTTCTAGACATAATGTGATTCCCATATTAGCATACTATGTGAAACTATTGTTGTTATTCAATGATTACTACATGATGATGCATGAAACCATTAATGGTTGGGGGAACATTGTGGGATACTCAGTCTTAGAGGATTCAGTTATTTATTTTAGGTGATGAATGGTGGTTCATTTTTGGATGAATAATGATGTGTTCTGAGCATTTCACCATTAAAACTAGGTGGCATATCCTAGAGTGGAGAATAGGTATAATGATATATTGAATCTGATCACATGGTCCTACATGAAGAAGGATTTAGTTGAATTTTGTTTCTTATTATTTTGTATACTAGGAAGTAAAGATATTTAACTAATAATAAATGTGGTTACTACATACTTTTATAGTTCTAGTTTGTAAATTGAAGGACATCTCTATGGACTTTATTATTGTTTTACTAAGGTCACCATTGAAATAGGATAATATTTTATTAATAGTTTATCAAATAATAAAATCTTCACATTTCATGTGTATATGAGAATCATTTTCAATCGATTCATTTATAAATCTTTATGTGAAAGAGATTATTAGATTTCATAGACTTCCAAAATCTATTTTATCATATTGAAATCCTTAATTTAGATTGAGACTCTGGAGAGGGATTCAAATAACCTGGGAATATGACTAAAAATAACATGAAACATCATCTATAAAGATACGAGGTTATAGAGTGTATTATTTAGATTCTAGAGGATAATCTCCATGCCTGTGCACTTGGTTTAGGATGTTTTTGGCATGATCTCCTTCCATTAGATGTGTTTTTATTGTAATAATTATCCATAATTAATTTATATGTCTCATTTGAAGAATTTTATGGGCATTTATGTTGGATTCCATTGTGTTGGGATGATATGGATGAGAAGACTCTCAAAGAACTTGGTTAAGAGTCAGAGAAAATAGATTAGTTATGTTGATCCAAAATCATCTAATTTCTATTTAGAGTTGACAAAAAAGTCTTTTGTTAATCATCAATTATTACACCTGTGATTTAATGTTTATAATTTTTTGTTTTCAAAAGTGAATCCATGTTTGGGGACCTAAAAAATTGGGTAACATAGAAAATTAATGTCATGATATGTGGGTTTGTTTTAAATCATTGAGAAAATTCTTAAGATGGATTATAGACAATATTTTCAATAATATTATATATTGTTTTATAGTATTTTCTATATTTCCCTGTTGAATAAGTATCAACTAGACTTAAACTGTGTTTTGAGATAGGATTCTATAGAGTTAAAATATGATGATTCACTATGGAGATGCTTATTCAAGTGGCGTGTCATGGAGAATATATCCTTATATAAAATATTATTCCACTGGTATAGGTACATTCACAAGATGGCATGATATAAGAGGAGACTTGTTAGAGGGATGTTGAAATGCAGTAGCATTGGTTGGATATATTCATTTATCAGAGTGTCCAATGAATTTTTAGGGGGAAAAGTATTGTTGTTTAGAAAATTGTAACACATGAGTTTTTAATATTAATTATTTATATATGTTTAATGTAATCCCAATTCATAAATATGGTTTTATAATGTTTTAGTGATTATTTTTAAGAAATAAATGTCTATGGTCTCTCAAAAGTGAGTTTTGATTTTACCACTTGATCAAAAATGTGTTTTTACCCTAGGGGATAAGTTTCATGTGAATTAGAGTTTTAGATAGGAGTTCAGAGATGTTTTTAGAGGAAACATGGTCTCTTATGTGGTGCTAGAATGATCTTAGAGACTATGTAATCTATTAATTTTTTTTTGGAAAAGATACTTTCATTTTCTAAACATATTACAAAAAACGTGCACTCCATTTCCAAGGAAAGAGGCCATTACGATTGTTGTACGGTCTAGGGTACCATGTATAGTGATTGTGTTATCCAATTTAAGTGATCTATATCCATCACATAGAACCTAAAACTCCATAAAATTATTGGTTCTTCATTATAAACTTCTTTTTTTTATATATAGGGTGATGTTTCAAAATTTTGGTGATCTCATACCTCTCATTAGTGGATTGAGGTTGTGATTACTGTATTGGAATAAATATATATGTAAAACCTAGAACTACTTCTTATTTTTGGTTTCCAGTCATTGTCCTTCTCATATCCAAACATGAGGATATCATATCTCTAACAATATTGTGACATATTGTGTATTATCTTGTTTCATGATACAAATTTTTATATTCATCAATTAGATGTGAGATTTAACCAAAGAATTGAAAAATTTCCATAAATTATTCATCATGATTTGATTAGTTTTTTTAATTTAATAATTTCCAATGCATTGTTTATTGATTGAGATCCATTGAGGATTAAATATATTGAATTGTTGTGAAATATTTAATTTATGTAAAATAGTTATTTTAGAATAATTGTTTTTGATGTAAATTTGGTTTTTTAATTAACCATATTTGTCTTCATAGAATTTTGAAATTTTAATAGGGTTATTTTAAATTTAAATTGATTATACTTGTTATTATATTTGGAAATGATATTTTGAAGAAAAAAATTATTCATATCAAGTTGATTTGGTTTTTATGAAAATTATAATTTTTTTTATAAATTAATTTTCATTGTTTGTCCTTATAATTAGAATGGATTAAAATGTATAAAATTTAAAATGGATATTTATATTTATCATAATAGGTGTGCATAAATTTACATGGTTTTATTGAGACCTTGTTTTGAAACAACTAATTTCACTCGTTGAAATGAATTTTCAACCATAGAAACCAATGGGATATTTTTAGAGTGTGAATTAATGTTAGAATATGGTTTATATGAATGGAATACAAAATAAAGACTAGTTATATTGTTGGTTTAGATATATGAATAGAGTTCACACCTAATTAAATCTACCTTGAATTAATTATAAAAAGTATGAGATTTATATTTGTTAATGTATGAAAATGCCTCATCATAAAAAATAAGATTATTTTTTGGAAAATAATACATTTTCATCTGATTTTTGAGAAATAGGAAGTTTCAAACAAATTATGAAAAATGAGGTGGTTTCATTTGGTATTAAAAATAATTGGGAATTTACCACTGGTTTGTAAATTAGGGAATTATATTAAAAGAAGGTGAAAATAATGATTTTAAAAAAATGGATCCTCAAGAATAAAATATGGATTTTCTAAATTGATAGAATTTATTACATGAATTAAATTTTTCTATAAATTGTGATATTATTTATAAATTATTACCCATATTTTCTAAAATGGTGATTAAATCAATTTTTTTAGCGTTTTATACTAATTATTTTGATTTAACATGGTTTTTAGATTTCAATTTAAATTTTTGACTCTTTGGTAATGCATTGGAGTATTGAGGAATACCACTATGTTTATTCTCACCCCAACATTATTTCAATGATGGAAATATATAAATTATTGGTCATGATGAAAGTAATGTGAAGACATAATTTTTTATTAGATTAGAGCCATAGTTCTATATTGAATTTATAGAGGTGAGGATGGTTTTTTTGTTGATGATTTTTCATTTAGTGTAATTATGTTCAATTTTATTTTATTCCCTTCTATGGAATTTGTTTTTGTTGAAAAAAATTGGTTTCCATTATTTAAATTTGGTTCTAAAAGGTTTTTTATTTTATTTTTAATGATAATGGATGGTTTTTTGTTTTTAGTTTGATGGAAATTCATTCTCAATGTGATTTTTGTTATCCCCTGCAACTTTATAAAAACATATGTTGATCGCGAAGAATTCTTTAGGACATGTGTTATCTCATATCTAGTATCTATATTTAATTTCAAGTGTTTGTGTGATCTAATACATCTATACAAATGGCATATATATGAAAAGTTTTGTGAAGGGGTTCCCAAGGAATAGTGGAAGGCATTTGTTGATCATCAAGATATTAAATAACTAATATAATTTATAATATATCAATACATTGTCAACACTATCTTAAAATAATTTCACGTTTTAATGATTAAAATTTTATCTTTCTAGGTGTCCTGTTTTTAAAATTTTACTAGTTGAGAGAAGTAATTAATACCCCACACATCTAGGCCTTGGAGCTTCTCTATGAAGTGATTGTTCATGGTATTATATTATTTCATATGATATATATTTATAAAATTATAAGGACTTTTTTTAGTAAATTATAATTATATACTAATTCAATATAGGATAGTGATAAATGAAATTTTGTTGAATGATTTAAATGTGGTTTAATTTCCATAAAAAAGGATTACAACTATATGAATGTTTGTGCATAAAACCCTGGGGTATGAAATTTTAATTATCACTTATTGTTTTTAAATTCCCTTATCAGTTAATGTTATTAAATATTTTTTTTAAAATTATGTAAGTATGGGATGTCAACAACAACTAGTCACCATCATTTCTTGAGGATGATGTTATTTCTCAAATTTTCGGTAAGGATGATTCTTGTCATGTGACTGAGAATAGTTATTGGCCATCCCGATCATGGGTGATTAGTATGTCACATACCCCATTCTTAAAAATTTCAGTTACATTAGGTTCTAATTATTTTAATGATCTAAATTATAAAATTAAATTCACAAATTGAATAATACAGTTAAATATAATGATTCACTTATTAAACAACAAAATTATCAGCTATCAATATTAGATAACATGTTACCTTCACTGTTATAAAGGGTGATGGAAAGTATCTATGATGAAATTAAAACATTGATAGGGTATTCGGGATATATAAATTTAATAATCATACACTCAACTATAGTATTTTCATAATATTTTCATCCCTTGAAATTATATTTTTATATTTAATTTTTTTTAAAAAAGTTCCTAAAATAAAATTATAAATGTTTGGTTTATGTTTTAAGATTGTAAAGTTCTAAATAATTTCTTAGGATTTCAAATTTTAAATCATATATTGTAAATAATATAATATTTTAATTTTTATTTTAGTTGTGAATGTATAAAAGTTACAGTATTATGTTTCTGTTCTAAAATTTAATATGATTAGTGACTGAAATTTAATATGTTTAGGGGTTAAATTTAAATTTTAAATTTTTTCTTAATGTTCTGAATTTGTATATTGTAGATGCTAAAAATGTTAATGTTTTATTATTTTAATTAATGTCAAAAAATATATATGTTAATATTCTTTTATTTCATTATGAAATTCTATATCTTTTGTGATAGGAATTAAATCGTTTAATCTATAAAAAAATATTACTAGATAATAATAAATGATAATTTTTTTTTATGTTTTGAAGTTCTAAATTTCACACTTATTAAATATGATAAAACACTGATGTTTTTTTATGGATAAAAATGTACATTTAAAATGTTTTTTTAGGATTAATTGATGAAATTGTAAATGATATATTTAGTGGATGAAGTTATAATTGTTAATGTGTAATAGGTAGGATTTATATTTATTTTAAAATATTATAATTTTATGGGTCCTAAATATTATTATGGGTAGGCTTCTAAGTTTTTAGTATGATAAATAGAAGGTCATTAAAATGTTTTTTTTATTTTATAATAATTAGTTAAATAAATGATGTTTTTTTGTTTTATGTTAATGTTTTATATGTGTTTGTGTTTTGAAAATAAATGAATTCCATGTTATACTTTCGGAATATGTTTGAAACTAATGTGTACATAATTACTTCAAATATCAGATGTGGTGAATATTAGAAAGCTGGGAGGGGTTTTCCATGACCCATTTAATGGAATCATAGGAAATGAGTTTTGGTTGAGTTATTGATTGATGCTTGTACGCATTATTGTAGATTGTATTAGACTGTTAATAATCCCATGTATGAAAAACATTATAAATTCAATTTTTAATACTGAAAAATTTTAATTTTATGTGTATGTATTCTTTTATATATTTTTATTAAATACTAAAATATTCAAAAATATTAATAGTGTTTTTTATTTATTATTAAAAGTATTTTTGACATCAAGATTTTCTTGGTTTGTATGAAATGGATTTGTCTATAAAAACCATTCTTTCATTGATACAATTAGTATATGATAAACTATCACTAAATAATTTATCAATTATTTTTTAGTGGTTTTAACAATCATTATTTAAAAAAAACTACTAATGTAAAAATATTTGGAAATAAAATGTGACTAAAAAATAAAAACCACTACTAATTCCAGAAATCATGACATTTATAGAAAATAATTGAAATATAAAAGTAATCTTAGTAAAATTATTGTGGAGGCATATATCTATAGCAGTTATTAAATCCCCCATAAAATATTTAGATATTATTTAGATTTCATCTAATTGTAAAAAGAATCTCCACTAATTACCATGTTTGTTGAAGTATTGTAAGATACACCTTGCTAGAATTGCTGGAAACACAATTGTTTAGAAAATAATAATTGGAGGGGGAATGGAAGGATTATCCTAAATCTAAAATTCAAGAATCCATGAAACAATATATACATAAAAAACATCATTATTATTCTAAGTTACTGTGAATACATTTCTTTTGTCAGGTGTCATATGTTTCTCCATACATTTTTTTTCAACATGTCCCATGTTCTCATGATTCCTTCAAGTAGAACCATATGACATCAAATTTTCTAGGCTCTTTCCCATAAATTAAATCTTCCACTTTTATTTTATCATGAAGCATAACTTCCTCATCCTTCAATGTGGATAGAAAACCCAATGAATCTTCCCAACTCACATGTCTTAATATTCTTTCTGAGGATTATATCTCACACATCATTTGACAATACCTTAAAAGTTTCATTAAGTGGTGGTTTTGAAAACAACCATTAAATGTTTTTGTTTATTTATTTTTGATGGTGTTAGGAAGTCATTTCTATGTAAAAGTAGTTTATTTTGAAGATACAGCTAAATCTAACTTGATTACTTTTGAATTTTATATATAATTTTATCGATGGTTTTGTCAAATTATTTATTTATTTAATATTTTTTATTTAATTATTATAATGAATTATTTATAATTATTTATTATTTATTATTCAAATTTATTATTTATTATTTATTTTTTTATTTATTATTTAAATATATAAAATAATTATTAATTATTTACTAATTACTAATTAGTAATTATTAGTTGTGAATTGTTTAATACTTATTATTTATTATTTATTATATAAAATTTTAGTTAATTAATAATTTTTATTTATAATTTATTAATATTTTATAATTACTATTTATTTATTATTTAAAGACCAAATTGATTATCAATTTTTATTTATTATTTATTAATTTTTATTTCATTTTATTTATCATATAATTCTTAATTACTGATTATTAATTATAACTCAATTATACATGTATATATTTACATATAAACACACACACACACAAACACACAGCTATATATATATATATATTAAAATCAGAGTCGAATCCTTCTCACTTATTTAATGCATAAAAAGTTGATGACAATCAGACTTCATCTTCACATGAATTTAATTTTTTATCTACCGTCCATTTTTTCAGCATAGCCTATCAAATCATATTCTATAAAAATAACTAAAATCATATTAGGTAAAAATTTGTTTAAATTAAGAAATAAAAATTTATTAATGTTCTAAGAGAAGTTAAAAAGCAGGCTTCAACATTAAATAGTCAAAACATTGGGTTTGGGTGTTTTTTATAATTTTTCATCCTATCAAATAAAATCATAAAATGTGATTTATAAAATATATTAATAGGGGTGTAATTTCATAAATTTGGATAACTGTAATGTAACAATACTTGTTCCCTACATAACATTGTGCATGCCTCCCCATATTCTAGAGGTTGTCGACTAGCTATGAGGGATTATGGTGATGTCATGACGAGACTAAAACCTGATGTTATTGTAGTGAAAAAAATATAAATAACAAGCAATAAATAATAACAATATCTAAATGAGTAAATAAAGCATGACAATCAAGACAAGGTATATAAAATTATATTGTAATAGAAAAATTTTCTCTATAAAATGGCATAGAATCCCACCAAACAACACTATGATCTCCCATTAGAAGATCATATACATCCCAAACATGAATATGAAAATAAAGAAAGATAACCACCACCTGGTCCCATATCTCAACTAGGTCTAATCCCTAGATCCCATCCAAGTTATCATGGTGAACCATCATGTCCTATTCTATATCATGAGATGTGATCTTGTGGCCTACTAAGGTACCATCTTGTTTTGTCCGCTCAAGCAGGGTGTGAGGATTACTCAGTATTCCACCAACAACAATTTCCTTAACATAACCAAATAGTATAATTTATTTAAAATGTGATATTTATTGATGAAATAATTACTAAAAAAATCAAAATAAATAAATCAATTTTGATTATTTGGTTATAAGGTGATACTTGAGATTGACTAGACCTGCTTCGATTAGTGTTGGATGTCTCTGAAGATGATATGTTACATCTATAAATTACCACAGGAAAGAGAATCCCACATATAATTTCCCATGCAACAATTAGGGGAATATTTTCCCACCTTGAAGAATCTCATGTATCACATGGTGGTAGTGAATCCCACTCGAAATCATCTCATCTCAGACACATGGGGGAAGAGAGCACTACCTAGTACCATCTCCTCTAAAAACATGTGGAGGAAGAGGATCCCACCAAGTAAAATTTCTTCTCAAACATTTTGTAGAAGATTATCTTACCTAGTTCCATCTTGGCTCAGACACCTAGAGAGAATAGACGTATATCTAGGGATACCATCTTATATCATAATAATCGGGGGATAATTTTTCCACCCCAAATCCATGTCACATATCAAAATCTCTAATGATGGAAACTCTCCCAAAACAAATACACATTACCTAGGTTTTCCTCTCATACCCAAAACCTATTATCACCACTAAATGGATAATACATGTTGTAATATAGTAATAACCCCCATTTTAATCCTCCTAAGATATAACACAATACTACAACACCCATATTTTCCGCTTAGGACACCATGACTATCTCAAAACCCAACACAGGTTACTCTGTCACATCCTTAACTTTAGGATCAAGCCTATCTCTATATAGAAATAACATCTGCCAACAGAACCATGCTATGATCAGTGTCCAATCAACCACACTAGAAATACAACATTGACATCACAGAAGAGAGATAACATAATCCCATCTCACTTCGAATGTTAGTCAAGTAAAGTCCTCTCCCTCCCAACATACAAATGAATTCTTTCTATGATATCCTCACATTGATAAAAACAAGTACCAAATGAGGCCGGAATTTCACCCCATATGATAATCAACTATATAAAAATATATAGGAAAATACAAGATCCCATGTGGCCTATCATTTTTCTATTCATTTCCAATATATTATCCTCCCCCCACATATATTTTATTAAGGCCTCTTATCCCGATTTCTACTACATTTCACATATTTCATTTATAACTTTATAATCTCTTTATATTTTATATCCCATATTTATAGTTTTTTACCTATCCATCAAATACAGGGCATAAAATAGTTTCCAAAGGTACACCAAGTCCCAATATACTTTTATTCTATTCATAGTTGTTTATGAAAAACAATTTATTTATAATGTTTGTTCAATCACAGACAAGTAGTGATACTACTTATCACATACTAAATACCAAAAGGTATAAATATTAGTGATATGTGTAACACCCCAAGATTTTATGAAAAATATTCTTTTAATTTCATTAATGTCTTGTGCTACACCATGATTACCTTGTGCTATACGCAACACCGTATTAGCTTGCAGTATACGCAACACTATTCTTGGATCGTGTTACACACAATTTTGATAATAGTTATTCTATGGAACATTGTGTATATATATATATATATATATATATATATATTCAATGTATAAATGAAATATGGTTGGATTCTGTTATATGAAACAACGAAGGATTCTTGCACGGCACGCAACCCTGACTTGACTTGCATTACACGCAATCACAACCTTCCTTGATAGCGTGTGTTGTAAGCAATACTGGGTTTTACTAAACAACGATATATTATTATAATATTATTATTAACAAGCCGTTATGAATAGTATTAACTAAATTTTGAATTTTATATCATTATTATTCATCCTTCCCATTTTCTAGAACATGTTATAAGAACAAAATAATTTTTTCGTTTAAAATAAGTATTTTTAAAAAAATTCCATTTTTCCGCCTTTTGATGGCGCACCCACTTTAAATCTAGTTTTTGACATGTTTATAAGTTCAATTTGAAAAAATAAAATTCATCTTTTGAATCAGGATATAAAAATTTACATTAGATAATGTTTTGATATTTTTCTGATAACTTTCATATTTTAATGAATAGTAAAAACACGCTATATTTTAATTAAAAACAACTTTTTTCATCGTAATATCTTATGTGGTTAAATTATAATATTGAATGGTTTTAAAATATAAATATAATAAATTTTTAGCATTTAATATAATGTATGTCATTAGCATTTATTTTACCTTAAATTCGTATGTTAAATCAATTCAATCTTTTGCAATGTTTTAAAGAAAAACCCGTTTTCTTTCGACAACAGGATTAATTTTAATTTAATTTCTGCAACTTTTGTGTATTGAATTTGGAAAAATGGATTCCATATTTGGAATCAGTTGATCCAAATTATGTTAATAAGCTAGTTTTTATTTTTGGGAATTATGAATAGTAACTACGGTAAATTTTATTTATCATAGTTAAAGGTAAATCGGGTAATTAAGGGTAAATATAATATTTTAAAATTACCCTAACAAATGTCAAAATCCTATTGGATGACTAAAAGTAGACCCATATCACCTAAGGTTAGGATTAGATTCATTTAATTAAATTTTTTCAATGAAAATAATTTAATTATTATTAAAACCAAAGAATGTGACAACATTTCACTTTCTTAAATCTTATAAGTATAATAATTTTAATCTAGTGCTAAACTTCATGAAAATTCGAACATGAATAGTCTCCAGAAATATAATACTATTATATACATCATAGGAATTTATTTAGAATTTTTAGGGATTAAATAATTATCATTTATTATGACACAAAGATGATGCAGTAATTGACTTATTAAAGAAATATTGACATAATTGATGTTATAAATTCCCAAATAAATTCAATTTGAGACTTTTTATGACTTAAAATAATTTTATTGGTTAATATGACATGGTATTGTTGATTTAAGTAACTTGGTTCGAACTTATAATTCTGTTATAAATTTCAGAAAAATCATGTACCAAATAGTGTCAAAATTGACATAAATTAGTTTTCAAAACAAATATTATATTATTAATTGTTATTTTATTCCTAAAAATATAAGGTTCGGCCAAATGACTTAGATAAGATTATATATATTAATAATAAACAACTTGGGGTTCTTTTGTCTTGATATAATAAGTTTATTAACCATATAGTGTAAGAAAACAAAAAGACACGGTAAAAGTTAAATTATTTAACTTAGAGTTAAATCTAATCGATAAGGTTACAATAATAACCTAAACTTGTCTAAATCCTATTGGATGAGAGGATTTCGACCCATACTCACTTTAGCTTCGAAATAAGACCCTTTGGAACCATTATAAACCGAATTTGACCTTAATATAAAATAATATTTTGAGATTTTCCTAAGGTTCCCCTCTCCTCCCTTATAAAAGGGCACCTCCTCCCTCTCCTCCTCACACAATTTTGAGCATTCAAGCTCGGCCAAACCCTACCAAAATCTCTTCTCCACTTCCTTAGAATCATCCTAGAGGTCTTGGTATTCTTAAAAGTCCATCCTTAGTTCTTTAAGTGGAGGTTAAGTGAAGGCGCGTCAAAAAGAGGTAATATCCATTACCGATCTTTTTCAATTTCTTTCTTCTTCAACTTCTTCTTCTTTTGTTTTTTCATGATAAATTAATAACATAATTATTTATTATATACTGATATGATATTATAAATATGAAACAACTCTAATTAACCTTCTATCCATCCTACGGAAAAAGGAAATCACCGCGCGTGCGTACGTACGGAATACCGTCTCCACGTCGTGGTGTAATCTATTTTCCTACACCACCTTAATTGGATGGGTATAATGGTGTAATGTGTAACTATATATGATAATTATAAAGTGATATTGATACTTAAATAGTATACATACAATTCAACACAATTCCACAACCATGGGAACGATATCATCGCTCGTGCGTACGTACGGACTACCGTCTCCACGACGCGATGGGATTCATTATCCATGTTAACCATTCCAGAATGATTATAAAGTATATATAATGAATAATAATGAAATATATGACATTTTAAATCTACGGTATTTATGTATGTATATATTTCATCTACTTACTTCCATTCAAGACAATAAGTAAAGGAAAACAACGTTCATGCGTACGTACGGACTACCGTCTCCATGAACGGTGTGATTCATTTCATTTATCTATCTATTATATATATATATATACTGAATATATATGATATATAAATCATGTTTTATATTCTGGAAGTAATTAAATAATGATATAAGTAATAATAATGTCAAGAACAACAAGTCCAAACACCTACGATAAATGAAACGATTTTACCCAAAACGCTTCTTTAACATGGAATTTACAAAAGAACGGGTAATATAAAGTCATAAGTGAACCATATATGATATCATAACAATGAATATGATTCTTTAATAAGTTAATGACATTATTTAAATCATTATAAATGAGTTTCGGATACGTACAAAGCATATCGGACATAAGGTAAGGGAAATATCACAATCTCATTTTTATCCGAGATTGTTTATACTTTGGTATTTAATGGGGTGTATTTTATCATCCACATCCATGTTTCCTAAATATTTAATATTTATATCCTTATACAATAGTTTATATCCAATTTCACCCTTCTTTGAGTTTTTAGTAAAAGATATGAAAGGAATCTTTTGTCGTTTTTCATACGAGGTACTTTTTGACTTTTCTGACAAAAGTACGAGAAGAATGTTTTTTTAACTTATACGGCATGAATGGATTTTTAAAACATTATTTCCAAGAAGCTTCCTTTACAAGTTTTAAATTTTATTTTTAATCAACTTCTTTTAGTTTAAAATTTTATGACATGTTAAGAAAGAAAAATGTTTTTGAAGTAGAAAGGATATTTTCCTCAAGAATGGAGTTCAAGTGTTTTATCAAAATTATTTTCCATCTAAGATAATATAGGGTTGTATTTCTATCCCTATTATTACATTTACTTGATTATGTTGTGATGGAAATATTTTTATGAATTCCTTTATCTTATATAAATTGTTTTATGATGTCATGATGTTTAAGATTCCCATTTTTATTACATGGGTTATACAATGATGTATGATTTATGATTTTGTGGAACAGATAAGAATGGTATAATTATGAGATGGGTGGGACCTATATCTCCCTCCAATGCATTGGGTAAAGATATTATATCTCATGAGATAGACATGGCTGGAACGGTAGGTTATACCGGTTCAGTGAAATAGGACTAAAACGAGGAGTGAACTCAGTTCAGAAATGGACTTTGTCGACTAAGATAGTCTTGGCAATGAGTCTTGACTAATAATAAATAATTCTTTATGATTATGTGTGTATGCCACAAAGTTTTAGGTTTTTAAGTTATGATTACTGGGATTACATTTCACTACTATGATTTATCCCATGTTATGAAATTATGATCTCTTTTGCAGTTTAAGTTTTCCAAAAGATATGTTCTTATGAATATGATGTGATTGATATTTCTTTTGTTTACCCTTACTGAGCATTTTAGCTCATCTTTTTATGTTTTCTTTTCCCCAGGATATAAAAAAGGTTTTAGGTAAAAAAAGGAAGATCTTTATGGGAGATGTTGAAGATCTTTCACCACGATTAGAAGATTATATTCCGAGCTTCCAAAGACACTAAACTATTACGATACTTGTGTGTGTGTTTTTGTTATGTACTAAGTATTCTGTAAAAGTAATGTAATTTCCATGTACGTTAAGCTTCAGGTCTCTACAGTTGGTATCAGAGGAAAGGTTTAGTCAACCTTTGGAAACTAGGATGTGAGAACGTTAGTGAGATCCATAGAGATATTTCTAAGGTATGTCTAGGGATGTCCCTAAGGATAAGTATACGTATAGGATAGTCCTAGAACTATGGTAACGATCTTATAATTTAACCTAAGATGTTAGATATTGAAGTTACTCCCCCTTTATTATGATTTTTGCCTCTAACACTATTTTTTTTGGGTTTTAGAAAATGGCTGGAAACAAGATGATTCACGATAATGGAGGATATTATGGACAATAGAATGATATTATTCATGAGAAACCAAATGAAATGGGGTTTGGAAGTCCAACCATCATTATTATGCCGAATCAGCAATCTCATAATATGATCAATAAACTCAAATTTGGTAAGTTTCCTGACTAGGCTAATAAGAGAAAGATGGAGTTTCATGATGATCATAGAGGAAAGAAAGTTCAATTTACCCTTTGTAAATCATGTGGGAAGAGGCATTAAGGAAAATGTTTCAAAGGAACTGGAAGATGATTTGGGTGTGGAAAAGAAGGAAACAAAGCCAGTAAGTGCAAAGGAAAAGGTTCAGTTAACACCAGGGATGAGGATAATGGTATTGCTACGACATCAACAATGGTTAAATTTTTTAAATATGCAATGTACGGGTATTATGTAAACCAATGCCCGAAGGTAAAGTCTCATGAAGAGAATCAGTATGGTCGTATGGGTAGTATTTATGTTGATGATGATAAAGAGACTACAAATGATATGTGAGATGAAAGAATTGTTGAAGCTTGGTCAATGGTTTAAGAATGTAGTGGAATCATTACATGTTTATCTTGTGTAATGTTGTATAAGTAATCTCATGGTACTATGGAATAAAGAGACATCTAAGGATTGTTACACTGTTGTCTTTCCTTGAGTTTTGAAAGTGTATGATTAATGGTACCAGTATCCATGAAAGATTATTCAGATATTTTTGGAATGTAGATGATATGCGCATAATGAAGGGATAAGGAGAAAATTAAATGTTTGATAGTATTCCTGAGCTCATGACTGATATAAGGAAATAGTTATATCATGGTTTGAGTATATATAATTTTGGGTTTTTGGTATGTGGAATGCGTTACCTTTTGACAGCACTCATGTTTTTACTAAGATTCAATGGGTATTCATTTTTCAAGAGATTACATGATTATGGTATTCACATGACTGGAATGTGACGAACAAGATATATGAGGGATAAATGATGGAATTCACGTGATCATTTTCTCTATACTATGAGCTTGGACCGAAGTATTTTGGATAGGCCTAAAGATTGGAATGGATTATGTTGGACATAAGTTAGTATTGTTTAAGGACAGAACCTTTTTTCGATATAATTGATGGTATGATATAGTAATGTAGTTTTAGAAAAAGGTCAACCTGCAGGACGGGCGACATCCCATCGCATCGGACAAGGCTGTGGGAATCGAACCCACAACCGATGTGCGACTAGCCTTTATCGCCTACCACTGGCCTACAGGAAGTCCCCGGTTAGTATAAACTAGTTTTACTTTATTAAGCGGTATGATATATGGAGTATAAGTTCATTTTTGGAACCATATATGATTAATATAACCATAAGATAGACTTATAACTTTTTCTAACCTTTTGTTTTAAAGAGATGGAATGGCCCATCATTTTATCACATGATCTGCTAACACATCACGAATAACAAATTCAACTTCATTTCTTTAATGGATGAATTGGAAATTGTTCAATTCACGAAGAACAGTGAGATTGTACCAAAATCATGCAAGTATTTCTTTTAATTCATCAACTTTAGGGAAATGATCTTGAAAACCAAAAATGTTGTCCTAGTTCCCTTATATCCAATTAATCAGATGGTACCTTAGATCATCACAAATCAATATCTTTGTGATTGTTGGCTTTTTCATAGCCATGTTCTCTACCACTCTCCATCAGAACTTGATGGTTAGATTTTTCTTCCATATCCATATTTTCACCTATGTTCTCCTACGTGGAAACCCCGTGATGAGTTAATTTGGGTAACCGTTACATTTCATACTTTATTTTTTAAAAGCCATGTTTTGGTATTCTTTTTTACGATGTGGGTTTCTATTAAACAAACTTTCAAGTAGTAATCCATTTATAACCCCGACGAATTTCGAGTGAGAAATTCAATTTAAGGGGGGTAGAATGTAACACCCCGAGATTTTATGAAAAATATTATTTTAATTTCATTAATGTCTTGTGCTACACCAAGATTACCTTGCACTATATGCAACACCGTATTAGCTTGCAGTATACGCAACACTATTCTTGGATCGTGTTACACACAATTTTGATAATAGTTATTCTATGCAACATTGAGTATGTATATATATATTCAATGTATAAATGAAATATGGTTGGATTCTGTTATACGAAACAATGAAGGATTCTTGCACAGCACGCAACCCTAACTTGGCTTTCATTACACGTAATCACGACCTTCCTCGATAGCGTGTGTTGTACGCAATACTGGGTTTTACTAAACAACGATATATTATTATAATATTATTATGAACTAGCCGTTATGAATAGTATTAATTAAATTTCGAATTTTATAACATTATTATTATTCATCTTACACATTTTCTAGAACATGTTATAAGAACAAAATAAATTTTTCGGGTAAAATAAGTATTTTTCAAAAAATGCAGTTTTGCCACCTTTTGAGGGCGCACCCACTTTAAATATAGTTTTTGACATGTTTATAAGTTCAATTTGAAAATTTAAAATTCTTCTTTTGAATCAGGATATAAAAATTTACATTAGATAAAGTTTTGATATTTTTCCGATAACTTTCATATTTTAATGAATAGTAAAAACACGCTATATTTTAATTAAAAACAACTTTTTTCATCGTAATATCTTATGTGGTTAATTTATAATATTGAATGGTTTTAAAGTATAAATAGAATAAATTTTTACCATTTAATATAATGTATGTCATTAGCATTGTTTTTACCTTAAATTTGTAGGTTAAATCAATTCAATCTTTTGCAATGTTTTAAAGAAAAACCCGTTTTCTTTCGACAACGAGATTAATTTTAATTTAATTTCTGCAACTTTTGTGTATTGAATTTGGAAAAATGGATTCCATATTTGGAATCAGTGGATCCAAATTATGTTAATAATCTAATTTTTATTTTTGTGAATTATGAATACTAACTACAGTAAATTTTATTTACCATAGTTAAAGGTAAATCGGGTAATTAAGGGTAAATATAATATTTTAAAATTACCCTAACAAATGTAAAAATCCTATTTGATGACTAAAAGTCTAACCATATCACCTAAGGGTCGGATTAGATTCATTTAATTAAATTTTTTCAATGAAAATAATTTAATTATTATTAAAACCAAAGAATGTGACAACATGTCACTTTCTTAAATCATATAAGTATAATAATTTTATTCTAGTGATAAACTTCATGAAACTTCGAAAATGAATAGTCTCCATAAATATAATACAATTATCTACATCATAGTAATTTATTTATAATTTTTAGGGATTAAATAATTATCATTTATTATGACACAAAGACGATGCAGTAATTGACTTATTAATAAAATATTGACATAATTGATGTTATAAATGCCCAAATAAATGTAATTTGAGACTTTTTATGACTTACACTAATTTTATAGGTTTATATGACATGTTATTGTTGATTTAAGTAACTTGGTTCTAACGTAACATTCTGTTATGAATTTCATAAAAATCATGTACCAAATAGTGTCAATATTGACATAAATTAGTTTTTAAAACAAATATTATATTATTAATTGTTATTTTATTCATAAAAATATATGTTTCGGCCAAATGACTTAGATAAGATTCTATATATTAATAATAAACAACTTGGGGTTTGTTTGGCTTGATATAGTAAGTTTATTGACCATATAGTGTAAGAAAACAAAAAGACATGGTAAAAGTTAAATTATTTAACTTAGAGTTAAATCTAATTGATAAGGTTAAACTAATAACCTAGTCTTGTCTAAATCCTATTGGATGAGAGTATTTCGACCCATACCAAATTTAGCTTATAAATAAGACCCTTTGGAACCATTATAAACAGAATTTGACCTTAATATAAAATAATATTTTGAGATTTTCCTAAGGTGCCCCTCTCCTCCCTTATAAAAGGGAACCTCCTCCCTCTCCTCACAAAAAATTGAACATTCATGCTCGGCCAACCCCTGCCAAAATCTCTTCTCCACTTCCCTAGTATCATCCTAGAGGTCTTGGTCTTCTTCAAAGACCATCCTTAGTTATTTAAGTGGAGGTTAAGTGAAGGCGCGTCAAAAAGAGTTAATATCCATTACCGATCTTTTTCAATTTATTTCTTCTTCAAATTCTTCTTCTTTAATTGATTCATGTTAAAGTAATAAAATAAGTATTCCTTATATACTGATATGTTATTATAAATATGAAACAACTCTAATTAACCTTCTATCCATCCTACGGAAAAAGGAAATCACCGCGCGTGCTTACGTACAGAATTCCGTCTCCACGCCGTGGTGTAATCTATTTTCCACCACAACCTTAATTGGATGGGTCTAATGGTGTAATTAGTAACTATATATGATTATTATAAAGTGATATTTATACTGAAATAGTATTCATACATTTAAACACAATTCCACGACCATGGGAATGATATCATCGCTCGTGCATACGTATGGACTACCGTCTCCACGACGCGATGAGATTCATTATCCATGTTAACCATTCCAGAATGATTATAAAGTATATATAATGAATAATAATGAAATATATGACATGGTAAATCTTCTGGATTTATGTATATATACATGTCATCTACTTACTTCCATCCAAGACAATAAGGAAAGGAAAAAAGCGTTCATGCGTACGTACGGACTACCGTCTCCATGAACGGTGTGTTTCATTTCATTTATCTATCTATTATATATATATATATACTGAATATATATGATATATAAATCATGTTTTATATTTTGAAAGTAATTAAATCATGATATAAGTAATAATAATGTCAATAACAACAAGTCCAAACACCTACGATAAATGAAACGATTTTACCCAAAACGCTTTTTTAACATGGAATTTACAAAAGAACGGGTAATATAAAGTCATAAGTGAACCATATATGATATCATAACAATGAATATGATTCTGTAATAAGTTAATGACATTATTTAAATCATTATAAATGAGTTTCGGATACGTACAAAGCATATCAGACATAAGGTAAGGGAAATATCACAATCCCATTTTTATCCGAGATTGTTTATACTTTGGTATTTACTGGGGTGTATTTTATCATCCACATCCATGTTTCCTCAATATGTAATATTTATATCCTTATACAATAGTTTATATCCAATTTTACCCTTCTTTGAGTTTTTAGTAAAAGATATGAAAGGAATCTTTTGTCGTTTTTCATATGAGGTACTTTTTGACTTTTCCGAAAAAAGTACGAGAAGAATGTTTTTTTAACTTATACGACATGAATGGATTTTTAAAACATTATTTCCAAGAAGCTTCCTCTACATGTTTTCAAGTTTATTTTTAATAAACTTCTTTTAGTTTAAAATTGTATGACATGTTAAGAAAGAAAAATGTTTTTGAAGTAGAAAGGATATTTTCCTCAAGAATGGAGTTCAAGTGTTTTATCATAATTATTTTCCATCTAAGAAAATATAGGGTTCTATTTCTATCCCTATTATTAAATTTACATGATTATGTTGTGATGGAAATATTTTTATGAATTCCTTTATCTTATATGAATTGTTTTATGATGTCATGATGTTTAAGATTCCCATTTTTATTACCTGGGTTATACAATGATGTATGATTTATGATTTTGTGGAACACATAAGAATGTTATCATTATGAGATGGGTGGGACCTATATCTCCCTCCAATGCATTGGGTAAAGATTTTATATCTCATGAGATTGACATGGCTGGAACGGTAGTTTATACCAGTTCAGTGAAAGAGGACTAAAACGAGGAGTGAACTCGGTTCAGAAATGGACTTTGTCTACTAAGACAGTCTTGACAATGATTCTTGACTAATAATAAATAATTCTTTATGATTATGTGTTTATTCCACAAAGTTTTAGGTTTTTAAGTTATGATTATTGGGATTACATTTCACTACTATGATTTATCCCATGTTATGAAATTATGATCTCTTTTGTAGGTTAAGATTTCCAAAAGATATGTTCTTATTAATATGATGTGATTGATATTTCTTTTGTTTACCCTTACTAAGCATTTCAGATCACCCTTTTATGTTTTATTTTCCCCAGGATATAAAGAAAGGTTTTTGGTAAAAAAAATGAATATCTTTATGGGAGATGTTGAAGATCTTTCACCACGATTAGAAGATTATATTCCGAGTTTCCAAAGACACTAAACTATTACGATCCTTGTGTGTGTGTTTTTGTTATGTACTAAGTATTCCGAAAAAGTAATGTAATGTCCATGTGCGTTAAGATTCGGGTCTCTAAAATATGTTTTGGTACCACATACACAAAACATAGATTTACTAACTTACCAATACCTTCTATACCTCATCTAATCTAGACCATAATCACAACTTCTTTTATCGAGCAACCACATCAAAATAATTAATTATTATACATTAAATAAAGAGGAACAATGACCCAAATCTCACCGTGCGTAACCTACCTATAAATAAATCCAACAAATACATCTGACATCATTTGGTGTGATCTTGATAATCCTAAAAACAAACACCCCATCACAGAACACTAGGTCACTAATCATTTCCCTGAAAAAAATTGATAAAATCATAGAAAAATGAATTGGAAAACAAACCAATAATGAAATAGTAAGAGATAATGTGGGTTAATCATCAAATAACATCCTCTATCCATCAAACATTAAATTCTCATTCATTGGGATTATATCCTCCATGATTAGTTTAAATTGTCCAAGAAACCCAAGACAAAGACACTAAAATCATGACTAATGAAAGTTGAGAAGAAAAAAGAGAAATTAATGGTTGAACTAAATATAAATACGCTGTAAAAACCTTAAAAAATCACACCACATAAAAGGGGGAAAATATTGGAAAGAGGAGGGTAATTCTAGCCAAGAATATCCCTCTTACGATGAACCTACATTCTCAAATTGTGAAGGGTATAGACAAGAAAATATGGTTTTGTACATAATTTTTAAAATTGGAAGATGTGTGTTTCACAAAATGATACAATGGTATCACATTGTGACACCACAATCCTAGGTATTGTCAAATCATGTACCCAAAATTATACATGTGACACAACACCCATAGCCACTTCCTTACAGTGTAACCCCTTTCTATAAAAAAATAATAGTCTAGCCCCACTATTCATAAATTGTTGCACACATAAAAGGAAGAATCCATACTCCCATGATGATTCCCCATGACATAGCCTTTCACCAAATATAATACATCATCCATTAACACTGTTTGACCCCAAGGGTAATAGTGGGACTATCGTTACTCATGGAAATTCAAAAAAGTAATATGTCAGGTTTTATAATATATAACATAAGAGTAGATATCAAAAAATGAAACCCCAATCCATTTAATGATTCCCATGTGAGATATATTTTAATTTTACAAAAATAAAAAATCATGTGCCATTCACAAATTGACACCTCCTTCATGACATGAACCTCTTTTGAGAGGTTTTATCATTTGTTGAAAATCCCATAAAACACCATGAGGTAGTGACATAAACTAGTTGTGGATTGATTTTTTCCCATGTCATATCACCTCCCTAGGATATAATTTATCTCCTATATCATCCCTTATCACGGCATTACTCTTTATTTTCATTCCATAATGATCCATCTGTAACAGAAAAATCTATAATGGGTCACCCTAACCTTTCCTTAACACTACCCAAGCTCCCCAAACACCTCCCAGACCTCTGATCACATAAACAATACCACATTGAATGATTATATACCAATAAAATACAATATTAAACATATTTCTCAAAATATCCCTTATTTGAGTGAAAATAATCAAATTTCATTGGATTTTACCAACTTCTAATGATGTACTCCGTTATAAGGGGGACCCCATACTCCATTTTATAATCTTGAATAGTGGTTTGGAAGGACTCTAAAATAAATTTTCTTAAGATAAAAGGGTCTTATTATCCTTGAAGGGGTTCGGTGGTGTTTATAAATAATTTATTAGGAACATGGTTGAGGTAGTAAATGAGGACATGGTTGGGTCTTACACTTAGCTGGGGAGCATGATATTTATATCTGGTATATTGTAATGGAAGGATATAGTTTAGGATTACACCTATTTGGAGGCTAGGATATACATGACATAGTATCTGGTTAATTTGGACAAAAGAGTATCCCGAATAAATGTTTGGAAAATCTATTTACCCTATTTAATAAACATGAATGAATACGGTTCTTATGAGGAAATATTTGGAGGCATGGGAAAAGATTAATTGTGCTCAGATGTGTTGAGGATTAATCCTCCACACTCAGTGAATATTCCTAAAAATTTTGTTTATGGGGTAATCTATATTTCCCTCATTAATTTGTTATACTATGGTCATCCGACAATAACCTTCAATATAATTTTATGTTGTTCATTTAGGACCACCATGGTTCATTTAGATGTGACTCGGTTGAAGAATGACTTGGGAAAAAAGTGTGTTAGATAATTCTATTGAAATATTTATTTAGATTAGTTAAATATCTTTATAAAATATGACACAAGGGTTTGAATGTTGGAATTCTTGATTGTAGATACCTTATGTTCATATGTTTTTAGGGATTTCCCCTCCATAACTTGTAATTGCTTGAAAAAATGTTGGGTCTAGGGGTTATCTATATTTCTCTTAATAATTTTTCATAATATGATGAGGAAACAAATAACATCATGGTGCCTTTTAATTTCATGAGTCTAATATCTTCATGGTGCCTTATGAATCAAATCTGTATTGGGTTGATTTGAGATAAAGAGTGTTGAATATGTTTTTTGGTAAATTTCTTTAGCTTAATTAATGTTCCTAAGAAAATGGGGAAACCCATGTGAAAATATAGGGTGGATGGGAATATATTCCTTATACTCATATGATGTTGATGTTTTATCTTCCACGCATTGTACATAGTCATAAAAATGGTGGGGGTCTCAGGGTTGTTATATAAGAAATGAAATTTGGGCACCCAAATAACTATCATAAGACAAGAACCATCATGGTGTCTATCAAGGTCATTCTTACACTCAGCTATAGTGTTTTCATTATATTCTCTTCCATTGAAAGTAGATTTTTATATTTAGATTTTTTCAAAAAAATTGTTCTTAAAATTAAATTATAAATGTTTTGTTTATGTTTTAAGATAGTAATGTTGTAAATATTTTTTCGGATATAAAATTATAAATCATTGATTTTAAATATTTTATTTTTTAATGTTTATTTTAGTGATGAAATTAAACAAGTTACAATATTATGTTTATGTTCTAAAATTTAATATGTTTAGTAAATGAAATTAAATAATTTTAGAATTTAAATTTAAATTTTAAATTTTTTGTTAATGTTCTGAATTTATAAGTTATATATGATAAATATGTTCATTTTTTTAATTATTTTTAATGTGTGAAACTATATATGTCAATATGTTTTTATTTCATCATGAAATTCAATATCTTTTGGGATTGAAATTAAATAGTTTAATATCTAAAATTATAAAATCTTTCTAAATAACATTCAATGGTAAAATATTTTTTATATGTTTTGAAATTATAAACTTCACTCTTATTAAATATGATAACACTCTAATGTTTTTTATGGATAAAAATTTAAATTGAAAATATTTTAATTATTATTAAGGGGTGAAATTGTAAATGTTATATTTATTGGATGAAAAAAAATTGTTGATGTTTTATAGGTAGGATTTATATTAACATTAAAATATTATTATTTAATAGTTCATAAAAATTATTCTAGGTAGACTTCTATTTTTTAGTGTGATAAATAGATGGTCATTTAAGTGAATTTATTTTATTATTTTAAAGTAATTAGTACAATAATTGATGTTTTTTTAATGATGTAAATTATTTATGTGTGTTTGAGTTTTAAAAATAAATGAATTGCATGTTATACATTTTGATTTTCTTTGAAACTAATGTGTAATTAATTACATCAAATATAGGATGTGGTGACTATTAGAAAGCTAGGAGTGGTTTTACATGACACATTTAATGGGAGTAGATTCAATTAATTGTAGTTGATTTATTGATTGATGCTTATACACATTGTGGTAGATTGTTTTAGACTATTAATAATCCTATGTATGAAAACATGATAAGGTTAATTTTTTATTTTGAAACTTTATAATTTTATTTACATGTATTATTTTATATATTTTCATAAAAAACAAAACTATTCAATACTATTAATAGTTTGTTTTTTCATTTACTAAATGTATTTTTGACAACATGATTTTCTTGGTTTGTATGTAATGTATTGGTCTATAACAACCTTTATTTCATTGATACCATTAGTATAAGATAAACCATCACTAAATAATTTACCAATTATCTTGAAGTGGTTTTAACCACCATCATTTAGAAAACCCTACTAATGTGAATATATTTGGAATAAAATGTGTCTAAAAAATTTTAAAAACCACTCAAATAAATGGATTTCATGACATTTATATAAAACAATTAGAATATAAAAGTAATCGTACTAAAATTTTTGTTGATTCATATATATATAGAAGTTATTAAAACACCCCATAAAATAATTAGATATTATTTCAGTAGAATATAATTGGAAAAAGAATCACCACTAAATACCAAATTTGTTAAAGTATTAGTAAGATACACCTTGCTAGAATTCCTGGAAACATAATTGTTTAGGAAATATTCCTTTCATGGGGAAAGGAATGATTCTCTTAAATCTAAAATTCCAGAATCCGTGAAACTATTTATATATATATATATATAGAAAACATCATCATTTTTCTAAGTTACTGTGAATACTTTTCTTTTGTCAGGTGTCATATGTTTCTCCATGAATTTTTAATCAATATTTCTCATGTTCTCATGATTCCTACAAGTAGAACCATATGATATTAAATTTTCTTGGTTCTTTCCCCCTAAATGAAATCTTCCTCTTTTATTTTTTAATTAGTTATAACTCCCACATCCTTCAGTAACGAAAGAAAAAACAATGAATTTTCCCAACTCAGATCTCTTAATATTCTCACCGAGGATTATATCTCACATATCATTAGATGATGCATGAAAAGTTTCGTTTAGTGGTGGTTTTAAAAACAACAACTAAATGTTTTTGTTTTTTTTTCGATGGTGATCAGAGGTCATTTCTAATTCAATGTAGTTTATTTTGAAACTCTAGTAAAATCTAAATTGTTTAGGTTTTTTATATTTTATATAATTTTAGCAATGGTTTGGTCAAATAATGTATTTATTTATTAATTTTATAATTAATTATTATAAATAATTATTTATTATTATTTATTATTTATGATTCAAAATATTAATTTATTGTAAATTATTTATTTATTATTAAAAAATATAAATTAATTATTAATTATTCAGTAATTACTAATAAGTAATTATCCATTGTGAATTGGTTACTACTTATTATTTTTTATTTTTTATTCAAAATTTTATTTAATTAATAATTTTTATTTATCATATATTATTAATTTATAATTATTAGTTATTAAATATTAAAGATTAAATTGATTAATAATTAATTATTAATTATTAATTAATTTTATTTTGTTGATATTTATCTTATAATTCTTAATTATTAATTATTAATAAATTATACATGCATATTTTTACATATAACACACAAACATATACACACATATATATATATATATATATATTAAAATAAATGTAGAATCCTTCTCACATATTTAATACATAAAGAGATGTTAAAAATCATACTTCATCCTCAAATGGATTTATTTTTTGATTTACCGTCCATTTATTCTTCATGGCATATGAAATACTATTTTATAAAAATATAGAGTCATATTAGATAAAAATTTGGATTAATTAATAATTAAAAATTTATTAATTTTCTAAGAGAAGTTAAAAATTGGTCTTCAACATTAAATATTCAAAACATTTGGTTTGGGCGTTTTATTTAATTTTTTTAACCTATCAAATAAAATATTAAAATTATATTTACAACATCTATTATTAGGGGTGTAATTGTTTAAATTTGTTAACTCTAATGTGACCATACAAGTTCACTACATAACATTAGGCATGCCTCCACATATTCTAGTGGTTGTCGACTAGCTATGAGGGTTTATGGTGATGTCATGAGAAGACTATAACCACAAGATAGTGTAGTGAAAAAGAAAATAAATAACATGCAATCAATAATCACAATATCTTAATGAGTAAATGAAACATCCCCATCGAGACAAGATATAAAAAAACTAATTTTTTAGAAAAAATGATCTCTCCAAAATGAAATAGAATTACACCAAACATCACTAATATATATCAAGGGAAGATCAAATACAAACCAAACTAGAATATAAAAAACATAGAAAGATAACCACCACCTGGTCCCACATCTCAACCGAGTATAATCCATTGAATCTATCCAAGATATCATGTTGAACCACCTAGTCATATTCCCTATCTATCGAAGTGATCATGAGTCCTACTCTGGTATCAACATATTTGGTCCATTCAAGAAGGGTGTGGGTATAACATAGTAGTCCACCAACAATGATTTCATTAACATAACCAGAAAATAATATTTATTTAAAATGTGATATTCACTGGTTGATAAATTACCACCAAAGCACAATAAATAAATCATTTTTGATCCTTAGGTTCTAAGGTGACACCCAAGGTTGACAATAGCATCTTTAGTTTGTGTTGGTTGTTTATGAACATGATAAGATACATCTATAAATTCACAGATGAATGAGAACCCCACATGTAATATCCCATGAATAACTCATGGGAATATTATCCCACCAAACAGAATCTCTTGTATCACTTGGTTGAAGTGATTCCCACTTGAAATCATCTCATCTAAGACGCATGGGGGGAATACTGGACTACCTATTACCATCTCCTCTAAAAACATATGGGGAAGAGGATCCCACCTAGTCCCATCTCATCTCATATACTTGGGGGAAGAGCTTCTCTCCTAGTACCGTCTTGTCTAAAACACCTGGAGGGAAGATATGCATATCCAGCGATACCATCATATATCATAATCATCGAAGGATAATTAGCCCATCCCAAAACCATATCACATATTAAAATCTCTTAGGTTGAAAACTCTCCAAAAGCCATACACATTTCCAAGGTTTTCCTTTTGTTCCCAAAAACTATTATCATCACCACATGTATACTAAATGTTTTAATCTAGTTATCCCCCTCATTTTAATCCTCCGTATATTTAACAAAATACTACAACACCCATATTGGCCCCATAGGTTTCCATGAATATCTAAAAACACCACATAGGTTCCTCTGTCACATCCTTAACTCTAGGTTCAAGCCTATCTCTATATAGACATTACATCTCCCATCATAACCATTCTCGCATCAAGGTATAATCAACAACTCTAGAAATACAACAATGACATCACACTAGATAGATAACATAAGCCCATCTCACATCGAATGTAAGTCAAGGAAATTCCTCTCACACCTAACACACACAATCATTAATTCAATGATATCCTTTCATGGATAAACACTCATACCAAAGAGGGGGGGAATATCTTCCCATATGATATTCAACTAGATCAAAAATATTGGAAAATACAAGATCCCATGTGGCCTATCCTAATGATAACCATTTCCAATCTGTTACTCTCCCCCACATATATTGGATCAAGTTCTCTTAGCCTAATGACTACTAATTTTAACATATACAATTTATAAAATAAAAGCATAATTAAATTTTATAACATATATTTATTGGTTTTTACCTATAAATCAAATACAGGGAATAAATATATTTTCCAAAGGTACACCATGTCCCAATATAATTTTATTCTTTTCATAGTTTATTAAGAAAAAAAATTATTTATTATTATTGTTCAATCACAAAAAAGTAGGGGACTACTTATCACATACTATATAACAAAAGGTATAAATTTTAGTGATATTTTTAGGGTCCGCCTACAATAAACAATGAGTCACTCACTTACCAAGCCCTTCCTTACCTCATATAATCTATACCATAATCACAAGTTCTTTTAAAAAACCAAAAAATTCAAATAATAAATTATTATACATTAAATAAAGAGGAAAAATGATCCCAAACTCACTGGGCATCACCTACTGGTGTCTCCCAAATTTACCCATGTTTGAAGGGTTAATCCGTCACTTGTAGTGTAGCTTGGGTTGTCGAATCCTCAAAGACCTAAGAAAAAACATTAGACACACAATATAAAGAGACGTATTTTTGGTCTATGATGTGGAAAAAATGGGTTGATTTTGGATTGGTTTTAAAAGAGATCCAAGATATCTATGTGAATTCAATTTATATGAAAATCAGTTGATCCCAGTTTGTTGTCTGGGGTGGATTGGATGAATTCCTTTTTTACGATTTCAATTTCATTAACTTGAGAAGGATTCAAAAAATTAATTCAAACTACCCTCATCACTTACTGATTAAACACCTTCACAATGACATGATAATAACCTATACACTTGTAGGATCATTTTTATGGGAACTCCATGGTAAAGGGTATAATTAGCCCATAAAAGTGGGGGGAATAGATTCAAATAAGGAAGAAGAAGAGGGAAAATAATTCAATGAATGAAACTAAAATAAAAGAAATTAATAACATTTATAGAGTGAAAAATAACTCCCAATCCAGCTCCATGATACTGCCATAGATCAACCCATAAATGATCTAGCCCTCCATTGATGTCATTTTCTCAACGGAAGTGCGATGTAGACTTATGAGTGTGGAATTGAAGAAGTAAAAACAATAAAATAATGATCACTCCAACGTTGTGTGATAAATATCACAAGGTTTGGTGTTAATATGTTCAAACCGTGAGGAAAAAATATCAAAGTGATATGAATAAAAACTGAATAATAGATTAAGAGATTTTTTTTTGGGATACTAAGGTGATTTGATCAACTTACATAAGAAATAAGAACGTTACAAAGGCAAATTGGCATAATAACATTACCATGAAAACAAAGCTACATGATCTCTAAATCCTCCACCACTTCTTCCTTAAATAGGAATTTAGGGAGCCGTTGGAAATTACCCCATCATTCCTTGTCACTTTAATTAATTTTGGTGATCTTAGGTGGCTAGAAAATTAATGGAGAGGAAACTTTTCAATCCATTCCCTGAAGTTGCAGCTACCTTGCATCAACCGAAACAATACACTGAATGGACCTTCAAGATGACCAAATTAGAGTGGTCCATTGATAGATTAAATGTATCCCCGAATGTCCCCTATAACCTATAAACTTTCAAAAAATTAACTATTGTTATTTGCGAGATATGTGTTAAATGGTTGGCTGTTTGTTGGGCTGCTGAATCTGACCCACAATTTCATCTTCTACATGGGCTTCCTGGAACTCTTTAAAAAATCTGAATTATCTTGCTCCACTATTTAGTGAAAGTTTCCAAAAGATGGATTCTATATTCAATTAAATTTTCATAATCATTGGGCTTGAATATTTTCCTCTACGGTACATTTATTGGGTTACTGTCCAGATCACTTCGTCCAGAATGTTGTTGGTTCAATGCCCCCTTTGGTGGTCTTCCAAATTGAATCTCCAAGTGGTCCAAAAGAATGAATTGTTTCTTATATCATGTTAGAACTGAATATAAAAATAAAATCAAGTCTATTTTGTGTTTTATGAGATGTTCAAGGAGGTACCATGTAATAGTTCATTTTACGAAGGAATTAAAATCATAATGTGAAATAATGTTCCAATTCTAAAATGAACTATTAATGGTGTCTATGATTATTAATGCACCAGAATATTATATTATAATAAATTAATATTATCCTATTTTAGGGGCTAATCACACCCCCAAACTTGAGTTTTCCTTATCTCGATCAAAATGTGTCTCAAAAATATGAAATTTGAATTTCCATTTCTAAATACATTGTAATACACATTGCTCACAAAAATACCTCATACCAAAAAAAATGAAACCCATCAAAATCATTTAAAACATGATATTTTTAGAGGCATATCCCAATCCCAAGATCATTCCTTCATTCAAATTCATCACCATATTTCATCCAATTTCAATTAAGCATGATGAAATGTTGTGCATCACAAAATACATGGGGGTTTATTTTTATTAAATGGAAAAATAAGATGGATGAACTGGGAAGGAAAAAATTAATATTAAGATGACTATTCATTTTTTCGATTTTTTTTATTTTTTTTTATTTTTTCCATGGTAATTGAAATTGAACTCAATCGACTCAACCCATGTTGTAAGACTTTGCTGATGACTCCCAAGCTCAAAGACCATAGGGTACCAAGTGAATCTCACAAACTCAGGCATCAACTCATGTTTACTTAATCAAAAACCAATTCAAATTACCACAAACAGAGATAAAATTAAAAACTATGGGCTAGAAAATTATGGAGTCCCGATCCCCAAGTGTCGAAAGCAACACATTAGGGAATTTAATTGCTCTACGCACAATTGATTTTTTTTTTGAATACTCGTGATTAAATGAAATTGATCACCATAACTATGCCATTTATTATGGGACCCCAAAAACTCAAACTAATACCCCACAAACTAGAGGACGTGTATTGTGTTTTTTAACTAAAAGGATGAAAATATAAATGGTGAAAAATCACATTGGACAACTGTACTTTCCAATATCAATGCTCATGAACATAAAATTGCATTAAAATCAGAATCAAGGAATGAAAAATTATTTGATATCCAATTACATAATTTTCATTGTGTGGTATCTTTTTCAAGTTTAATAAAAATTTCCCTTCCAAAAATATTATGATGACAACAAAATTAATTTTTTTCCATATCCCCCCAACATAGAATAACATTGTCCCTAGTGTTTAAAGAAATGAAAACAGATAAGGGGTACAATATAAATTCAATAAAAAGACATTGAAAATGGAAATCATGGAATGAAGTCCCTTGGTGGATGATTTTGAAAATGTATTCCCTAGTCTCCCTTTCATCCTGGTTTGATTACCAGGGTCTTGGATGGTTATGACGGGCCTTTCCCCATGAGCTATGACATGTCTTTTAATTTTTTTATATATTTTATTTTGTTTATTTTTAACATATAAAAAACATAAAAATAAAATAAAATAAACTAATGTTACATTTTATTCTCATAAATTTCGGAGAAATGTATTCCTCTGGGATCACACCATGTGACATGGATGAATGTGGTGACCCCCTTTCATACCCATCCTTACTCATAAAATAAGAACATTTCAATAATCTAAATTATTATTATATTGCATTTTTATTTTAACCTAAAACATAAAAATAAAATAAACTGATGATACATTGTCTTATCTTAAATTTATGAGTAATTTTTTAGATAGGGATAACACCACGTGAAACAGTTGAATATGGTTCTTCCCTTTCATACACATTATTACTCATAAATGAAGAATAGGTCAATAGTCTAATTTTTTTATTTTTCCATTAACATTCAAATACATAGAAATAAAATAAACCGATGATACATTGTATTCACTTAAATTTTTGGGTAAGGTATTACTTAGTGATCACACCACATGACATGAATGAATATGATACTCCCCTTTAATACCCATCATTACTCATAAATGAAGAATAGGTCAACAGTATGAGGTGATAATTAAATTAATGGAAATATGAAAACCATGGGTTCCCTCCAATACAGTGCTTTTGTTTACTGTAGCTAGCTCGACATGAACCCCCTAACATACCCAATACAAACATTAAATATTTTAAGGAAACATTATTTATCCACTTCAACATTATTGAGATTTATTCTTTCTTTAGAATTTGTTTCATGTACAATCCTTTGTTCTACAATGAGTGGGAAAATCCCAGGAATATCCGAAAAGGTTGATCGTGTTTCCACTGTAGTTTTTCTTAAGAAATCAATGATCATTTCAAATTTTTGGTTTCAAGGGAAGATATAATTAAAATTGAAAGGACAATATTATACCCTATAATGGGATATTTTAGTGGGGGTGAATGGACAATAATTTTGAGATTGGGTTTGATAGGACATTCAAGCACAGATTGAGATTTTGAATCCAACTCAGTTTCATTTTCCATGTTTTTCAAAAAAATTAGTTCCTTTTTAATATATGATTCAACCATAAAATTGAAAATATCAATGTTAGTAATGGGTATGGACTCATATTTGGTGATTTCTCTCAATAGTTCAGTAATTTTTGGTACAGAAGAATCAATTGCGTAATATTCAAGACACTCAATCCATGATATCCAATTTTCCTCTTGTGAATACATGAAATTAATTTCCTATTTATTTAAAGACCCTTCAAAACATTCTTGATTCACTTCCCCTACCGAAAATCCAAAGGTTGGTTCTTCAATAAATTCATGAGAGGTTTGTGGGAAACTAGACACTCCACATAAGGTTTTGGAAGGTATAATCGGTGTGGGGATGAGTTCTTCTTAAGTATTAATGGATTGCAGTTCTGATCTCAAAGATGATACCTCAGATTCATTATCTTGATTTAATTACACAATTGTTCAATCAGTTTTTGAGGAATATAATTTGTATGAGGTTTAATATCATGGACTACCACAATATTGATCTCTTCAACCATCCTTGAGAGTGATGGAAATTTATCTTTGGAATATTCATCCTAATGATTGTATATGTCACCAAGTTTATGGTAATTAATCAACGGTTGGTCAAAGAAATTTACTAATTCAGGTGCTTCATAATATTGATTTTAAATTTTATTCCATCATTAGTTTATTATATGGTAATTTGGAAGATAATCCATTAGAGATGACAGAAATTTGGATTCTTGATTCTCAGGACGCACACAAATAGAAACGAGTAAATATAAGAGAGGGTCTATTGAGAATAGAGAATGTGTGTTGAGAAAGGGATGAAAGTGTCTAGATAACTGACTTGGGTCCCCAGAAATTGTTCAAAAATTTAGTTTTTCCCAAATTTACCCATGTTCTAATGGTTAAGTGGTCCCTTGGAGTGTAACTTGGGTTATTGAATCCTCATAGACCTAAGAAGAACCTTTAGACACACAATATAAAGAGATGGATTTTTATATATGAAATGGACAAGTTTGGGTGATTTTGGATTTGTTTTAATAGATCAATAACATATCTATGTGAATTCAATTTATGAGAAAAGTAGTTGACCCTAGGTTGTTGCTCGAGGTGGATTTGATGAACTCCTTTTTTACGAATTCAATTTCATTAACTCGAGAATGATTCATGAAAGGAATTCAAAGTACCCTCATAACATACTAATTAAACACTTTCAAAAAAACATTGTAATAACTTGTACACTTTTAGGATCATTTACATGAGAACTCCACGGTAAAGGATCTAATTTTAAAATAAAATTGGGGGGAATAAATTCATTAAAGATGTTGAAGAGAGAAAATCATTCATTGAAAGAAAATAAAATAAAAGTAATTAATAACATTCATAGAGTGAGAAATAACACCCAATATAGCTATTTGATACTCCCTTGGATCAACTCATAAAAGATCTATCCCTCCATTGATGATATATTCTCAACAGAAGCTGGAAGTAGACTTACAAGGGTGTAATTGAAGAAGTTAAAACAATAAAATAATGATCACTCCACTATTGTCTGAAACATATCACAAGGTATGGTGTGAATAAGTTCACACCTTTTTTAAATAGTATCAAGGTGATATGAATAATAATATAATAAGAGAATAAGATAATTTTTCATTGAATAATATGGTGATTTGAACAAATTACATAAAAAAGGAATAATGTTACAAAGACAAATTGACATAATAACATTACAATGAAAAAAGCTCCATGATCTCTAAATCACCAAACACTATATAAATAAGAATTTAGGAAGCCTTTATTCAAGACCCCATATTTCCATGTCACATTAATTATTTTTGGTGGGCCTATGTGTGTGGAAAATTAATGGAGAGGGGACTTTTCAATTTTTCCCGGAAGTGGAATCCATCTTGCATCCACCGAAATTATATGATGAAAAAACCTTCTAAATAAAAGAATTAGAGTGGTCAATAGAAATATTAAATGTATCCTCAGATGTCCCCTAATAACTTGTAAAATTTAAGCAATAAAACTATTGTGGTTTGCGAGATATATGTTAAATGGTAAGCTGTTTTTCTCGGCCATAGAATCTAGCCCAGAATTTCATCCTCAACATGGGCTGCCTGGAACTATATTAAAACATCCGAATTAGCATGTTCCACTATTTCATTAAATTTTCCACAAGATAGATTCTATCTTCAGTTAATATTTATGAATCATTTGGAATGAATATTTTCCTTTACAGTACTTTTTTAGGCATTTACCTAGATCACTTCGCCCAGAATGTTGTTGGTTCAAAGCCAGCATTGGTGGTCTTCCAAATTGAATCTCCAAGTTCCCAAAAAGAATGAATTGATTCCTATAGCACGGGATACCTGAATATAAAAATAAAATCAATACCATAATGTTTCTATGAGATGTTCAAGAAGGTATCTTGTAATAGTTCATTTTAAGAAATAATTAAAATCATAATGTGAAATAATGTTCACAGTGTAAAATGCACTAATAATGGTGTCAAGGATTACTAATGAACACGAATATTAGATTATAAATAATTAATATTATCCTATTTTAGGGGAGAATCACCAACCAATTAATAAATCAAACAAATACAATATGTCATCATGTGGCATGATCATGATACTCCTATAAAAAAACTCCCTATCAAAACAACACATGGTCACTCATCATTTCCATGCCAAATATGATAACATCCTAGAAAAATGAACTGGAAAACATACCACCAATGAAACACTAAGATATATTGGGTGTTCATCATCACAAAACATCTGCTATCCTTCAAACATCAAATTCTCATTCATTGAGATTATCTTCACCATTCATAGGTGAAATTTTCATGGAAACTGAAGACAATGACACTAAAATCCTGACCAATAAAGAATGGAAAGAAAAATGGGAAATTAAAGTACGAACACACATTAAATAAAAAATTAAACCATCCAAAAATCACACCACATAAAAGGTCATAATAGTGGAAGGAAAATCGTAATGTTAGCCAAAAATATCCCTCTCTCGATGAACCTACTTTCAAAAAATGCGAAGGGGATAGAAAAAAAAAAGATGGTTTTCTCCCTAATTTTAAAAATTAGAAGATGGGTGTTTCAACACAATACCCAAAGGAATAAAATTATGATACCACAATCATAATAATTATTAAATAATGACCCAAAAATTATATGTGTGACTCCACACCCATATCCACTTCCTTACAGTGTAACCATCCCCTTTCTATAAATACATCACAATATGAACTCTCTATTCCTAAAGTATCGCACACTTCAATTATAGAAACCATAATCCCATTAAGAGTCCTCATGAAATAGCCTTTAACCTCATAGAATACCTCAACCATTGTAATGTGTGACCCCAAAGGGCACAGTGTGACTATCCTTCCTTATTAAAATTGAAAACAGTAATACATAAGGTTTTATAATGTATTAAATATGGTTAGATATCCCAATATGGAATCCCAATACATTTAATGATTCCCATGTGAAATATATTTTAATTTTTCCAAATTAAAAACAAGTGTCATTGACAAATTGACAACATAGTCTTAACATGATCCTCTTTTGTGATGTTTTTTCCTTTGTGGAAAAAACCCATAAAAAACAACCAGGTAGTGACATAAACTTGTCATGGCATGATTTTTTCCCAATATCATATCACCACCCAATGATATTATATATCTCTTCTATCATCCCTTATAACCGTATTACTCTTACCCTTTATTCTATAATGTTCCATCTATAATAGAAAAATCTTCAATGGGTCACCCTAACAGTTCCCTAACACTACCCAAGCACCTAAACCCCTCCCAGACATCTAATCACATACATGAAACCTCATTGTAACATTATATTCCTATAAAATCCAATATAAACCTATTTCTCAAAACATACCTTGTTTTTATAGCATATAATCAAATTTCTCCTAATTCTAATAACTTTTAATGTTATACTTAGTTATAAGGGGGCCCCATACTCCATTTTAAATTCTTGAAAAGTGGTTTAGAAGTACTCTAGAATAGTTTTTTATGATAAAAGGGTACACTTATCATTTTAGGATCCTTGGTGGTGTTTATAACTAATTTTTTAGGAACACGGATGAGATCATCAATGAGGACATGGTTGGGTCTTACACCTATCAGGGGAGCATGGTATTTATATCTTGTATATTGGAAGGGAAGGATGTGGTTTAGGATTACACCTTGTTGGATGCCAAGATATACTAACATAATTTTAGTTTAATTTGGGATAAATAGTATCATGAATATATTTTTTGGAAACTCTATTTCCCATGTTTAATGGACTTGAATGAATGGGGATCTTATGTGGAAATATATGGAGGCATGGGTGATGATTAATTGTGCTCTGATGTGTTGAGAATTTCTCCTCCACACTCAGTGAAGGTTCCTAAAAATGGTTTGTCTAGGGTACTCTATATTTTCATTAATAATTGGTTATAATATGGTCATCCTACAAGAACCTTAATTATACATTTTAGGTAGTTCATTTGGGACCACCACGGTGTATTTAAATGTTACTCGGTAGCAAGATTTCTTGGGTAAAAGCATGTCAGATATGTCTATTTGGAAATTTATTTAGATTAGATAAATAAATTTATAAAATAGGTAAATAGGGTGTGAATTTTTTAATTCCTTAGTGTTGATACATTAGGTCCATATATTTTTAGTAATATCTCCCACATAACTTGTAATTGGTTGAAAAAATGTAGGGTTTGTGGGTTCTCTATCTTTCTCTTATTTAATGTTCATACTATGGAGAGGAAACAAATACAATCATAGTGGCTATTAATTTAATGAGTCTAAGATCATCATGGTACCTTATGAATCAAATCAGTATTGGTTTTATTTTAGGTAAAGAGCATTGAGTATGTATTTTGTGAAATTTCTTTAGCCAAATTAAAAGACCTAATAAAATGGGGCACCCATGTTAAAATATTGGGTGGATGGGAATATATTCCTTATACTCAAATGACATTGATGCATTCTCTTCCATAAAATTGTACTTAGTCATAAAAATGGGGGGGGGGGTCTAGGTGTCCTTATATAAGAAATGGGATTTGGGTGCCCAAATAACTGTCACGTGACAAGAACCATCATGGTGTCAATCAAGGTCATGCCTCCATGACCAATGATACACCGTTATATATATATTGTGTGTGTGTGTTAAAATGTGTTTATATATATTTATAGTTATATTTATATTTAATTACATTTAATTTTATTTGTATATAATTATATATATTTTTATACTTATATATATTTATATTTATATTTATATGTATTTATATTTAAATGTATTTATATTTAAATGTATTTATATTGTTTTGTATTTATATTTATATGTATTCATATATGTTATGTGGGTATATATATAGATGAATATTTATATGTTTCTATATGTATATGTAATTATATGTTATCTTATATATATATGTATCTACATTTACTTATATATTCATGTGAATTTATATAAATTTAAATATATTTAGAGATATTTAAATACTATTTTATTTATTTATAAAAATTTCTATGTATTAATATAAATTATGTGGATATGTGTATATATATACATTTATTTAAATATGTGTGTGTATGTATTTATAAAAATTTATCTATATTTATGTATATTTACAGATATATATATATATATATTTATAAATATTTATAAATATATTTATATGTATATGTATTTTCATGTATTTTTATTTATATTTGTATATATAAGTATATTAATAACTATTAATTATAATTAACAGATGATGAACTTATATAAGTCGTAATGTCACGTCTATGTGAGGAAGATATAATGATTTTTAATCATAGATGGCACTAATATATAATAGAATTTACATAGGTCATGGGTTGGTCTAGGTTGGGTGGTAGGAATGGATTTATCAGAGCATGGCTTGCTCTAGGTTCCCATTAAAAATTTTAAAAAATTAAAAAAATTAAAAACTATTGTTGATTATATAGTGATGGTTTTTAAAACTATAGTTAAATATTTTATAAAATCATTAAAATTTTAAAAATTAAAAAAGAACCACCACTAATTACATAGTGGTAATTTTTAAAACATTTGTTTATTAATTAGTGGTTGTGTTTAAAAAAAGAAAAACATTTTTTAAAAAATACATATAAAAATTTTATGAGGAAAATACTTCTTAATGATAAAAAACACACCTAAATAAGTATAAAAAATTAATTTAAAATACATTTTAAAATCTTTGTAAAATAATATTTAGCACATAAATCAATGTTGGTTTTGAAAAAACATCATGAAACATTTATAAGTTGTTTAAATCACCGATAATTTCCAAAACAAATTGCCTCTGAAATGGAATTTATAGTTTATTCTATGTTTAAAATACAATTCCTGGATGAACTACTATTTTCTGTTATTGTTCCTTCCAAGCATCAGGGTATTGAAGATAATAGAATGATATCACTGAACTCATTAGTAAAGATAAAAACTATTGTGTCTGACTAGCTCTGTAATTGGGTAGAATTATTCGACATGGTCAATAATAAATCCTTTATCAACCATCTAAATAATAAATAATTATTTCATTAGATATACATTATTAGAAACTCTCTAAAACACATTTTTTTAGCATACTCATATTTATCGTTTTTTCAAACCTATAATATTTAACATGGAGTTCTTAGCCAACATGAAGAGCACAATCCTCAAAGTCGTATTTCTAAGCCACTCCCACTCAATTTTCTCCTATACATTGGGTTTTGAACCTAAAAGATAAAAGTGTGTAATTTTTCAATATAGATAGGGTTTTATATATGTTTTATAAGAGTTGTAATTAGATCTTTTGAATGATTCAATATTTACCTTACCATTTTCTATAACTAGTATTAAAATTAAAAATATAATACCCTAAACTTTTAAATTTATATTTTGATATGAAAAACACGAAATGTCATGTAATGAAAATAACTGGAGAAATTCAAGATAAAAAGGAAACAGTCATCCTGAAAATAATAAATAAAGAAAATTGAAACGCATATATTTACTTAATTTGAAAATACTCTATATGTCCACAAATAGGTACAAGAATTCATTATTTACGATATTAAATATTATAAGCGGAAAATAATTTTATTAAAAATATGGTGCAAAATGTGTTGTTTCACAACACAATATTTCAGTAGTACCCTTGTATATGTAGTGCATCATTGTGCAATATGTACTATTAATGATGGATCTATTAAACTTTCAACAGAGGTCATTCCTCCTACAATCCACTAAAATTTGTTCCAAGGAGATTTGGTCACTAGATCCTAAGAGCAAGGGTGCATTGTAAAGGTTTTAGTTTGTAACAGAAGTGGTCTGGCTCATTCCAAATAATGCAGTTTCATTGGTTACATTATATTTCTATATATAACATGAATAATATAATCCTTAGGATCAATTATATAGGATCTTTAAAATATAATTTATTGTTAATTTATAAATAAGAATTTCCATTTATGTTGAAATTTTTTTATTCATTAAAAAATATGTTGATCACTCATTTCATAGAGTTGTTGTGATAATGGATTATAGGATGGAATCCCTTTTTTGGTCAACCACAGATATTCCAAAAACTTCACAACATCACGAATAGATCTTTTCATGATAAAACCAAATATAGATCAACTTGCATTGTTCTCGTTGATCACAATAAGAATATATTCTGATCCTAAATGATTCTATAAGGTTCTTTTTTTATCTTAAGTGTTATGAGATGGATTAATGATCTCTGTTATTTGATTCATTCTAGATAAATTTCTCTCTAGTGTTGATATAATTCCTTATAGATTATTTTTTGGTACACAAAAATATCTTACCCATGGAATGATATAAATAGGTTTATATATATAGATTAGAAAAATGGTTATTTAATATATGAATTTATCCAATCTCTTAATACTTATTGAACCTCATATTAAATGATAATGATGTTGTTGTTATTATTATTATTATTATTGTTATTTCATTGATGTGTGCATAACTCAAGGAAAAATTTAATGTCATTTATTAAATAAATTAATGAATATTTATATAAATGATATTAAATATATCATTGTCCTAAAATAAACTAACTTGGCCTATCAATACTCAATTATATTTATCAGATCATTGATAATTACAATTTATTTAAATAAATATCATTATTTTATTCGGTCACTAAATATTTCTACAATCAGAATAACCTTAATAATTATCATTCCTTGACACATGAGAATAATATTTAATCTAATATTACATTCCTATATAATTTTATTTTTTTTGATACACATAGTTTTTGACCATCTATTCCTTTTTAGTGGCATTTGGCTATTCACTAAGAATTAAAGTTCAATGCCTAGTAATATATCAAGGAAACAATAATGATATATGTTAATGTTTCTATGGGATTAACTTCTTTTAAAATCTCACTTTTTAAATTAATATATGTGTCTCAATATGTAATCAAGAATGTTGAATTACAACTTTTATTAACCTCTATTCTTGAAATTTCAGTATTTTACATTCATAAAATGAACTAATTGATACAACTGTTAGGTCAATTGATTTAATCATAAGGTTCCATTCCAAAAGTGTCCTAAGATATTTATTTCAATTAAATTGGATGGAGAAATCCATTTTTGACCTATTCATTAATTGCATATCACTTATAATTCACCCAATGTATCCAACATCACCTCTATCATCATGATTTTTAGAAAATAGATCTAAGTGCATGACACAAGATACGATTTAATAATAATCATACTTTAAAAGACCTATAAACCCATACGTAGATAGAAATATAAAATGACACATATAATATGTCCAATTTAAACTAGTAGGTATGTTCTCATAACATCCTCTCTTGGAGATTACTAAGGGATATCTTTATGAGATGAAGTATCAATGTCTTATGAGCCTCATACCCTTGAGAGCATGTATCATCTATGTCTAGTCAGATGATCTCATACTACTATAGAAAATGAATTTAATAAAATCCTTATACACATCAACGTGATTATTATAACATGGAACTACTATGAAATTTTTATGAGAAAAGTATTATAAGGACAATATCACATTAAATTAACAAAAAAGAATACACATATGTGATAATAATTTCATAATATTAATGATCCTGAATATTTTTCTAAACAAAAGTATGAATTAATTAGTTCCAAGGTAACAAATCCAATAGACGCCTAGTAACACTAGAGCCAATACTTATTGACTTTCATCCCACTAGCTCTGACAAGATATTTATTGTTTTTATGAGATGAAGATTTTGTTAACAGGTCCAGCACACATTCCTTTATTGAAACTATTCTTATTATTCCCTCAACCCTTTGAGAAAAATACCTCAAATGGTGATACTTATAATTTATGTGGTTCATCATTTGATGTGGAAATGGATCCATTCCATGGGCCAATATTGTAGTATTATCATAATATAATGTGATATGTTATTTACTATTATACAGCACATCAAGATCCTAGATGAATTTTCATATCCACACTATTTTTTGGTTCAATCAAATCAACAATATAATAGAACTCTACTGTAGAATTGGTGAACACCAGCTACTATAATCTATTCCAAATCACAACTCCTTCATTGATGGTGAATACATATCCAAAATATGATTTCATATCATCTTATGTTATCATGAAAATAACAATGGTATCTCCCCTATTGAATATCTCCCTCTACCCTCCATTAACAAGGAACATATCATTAATAAAACATAGAAACATTACTATAGTATTTACATTAATCCAACGGTAATCTTCGGGATGTTATTTATATATTCCAACCATGATCATGGAATAATTGTAATTAAACATAGTATATAGCCTAACATACATGAATAATAATATTATTGATTCATAATGAATCCTTTTCATCTTTTATCTCTCCTCCGATGTATGAGGACACTTATTCTTGGAGAGATGTATTTCCTGTAACACTGGAAACAACCCTCTCTTGGATTTTTCTATACTAAATTTATTCTATATCTTCCCAATTTATATACTGTAAATTAGTCCAAGCAGCCTATTTCATATATATAAAAATGATCATGATCCATATAATGTTGTATGATTCACCTAATTTCTTCATTTAGAATCATGTTTTCAACCATATCTTATAATATTTTAAAACTAGTACACTATTTCAAATAAGTAACGTGTCATCAACATATATATTAAAAAAATGTTTTCACTACCACTAAACCAAATGCAAGAATGATTTTAACATTCAATATTTATGAAATCAAATTATAATATGGCTTTATCAACGTGAATGTTACATGATATGGATGCTAGTTTTAAGAAATAAAATGAACTATTTAGCTTTGAGACCTTATTATTGTATCTTGGATTGAAAAACCCATATATTTATTTCATATTAACATCTTCAATGAGGTTTCTATTATGGAAATTGGGTTTGATGACCATATTCAAAATCTCATTATAATGTAACATAACCATTGAAAGTATAATTATGTGGGATTTTATCTTGAAAACTGGTGAAATCGATTCATCATATTTTATGAATTGATGTTGATTAAACCATTTTTCATCTATTAATTCCTTGTATGTGATAAATTTACCTTACATGTCCAGTTTTTTTTTCAATGTGAATTTAAACCCAATAATATTTACATAAACTAATGTATCAACCAAATCCCAAATTTGGTTTTGGTACATGGAATACATCTGATAATTTATGGAATCATTTCATTTTGAAACATCGGATATCAAAACTCCCTCCTTATAATATAAAGGTTTTCTATTGTCAACTCATTACGATTCTCCAACCTCAGTGAATAGTAAACCATATCCCTCCAATCCTATAACATCTTGGGTGATCCTCAATAATACATAAGTCTCTAGAACAACATATTTCATTGGGTTAAGTGGAATTGGTTCACATGCCACCTCTATTTTGTCTTGACCATCAACATTATCTAAGACAATCTTGATCCCATTATCGATTTTAGATATGAGCTCTCCAAAAGTAATATGTCATATCTTACCAACATCACCTTCACATACATATGGGGTCATATATATAATTTCTCATTATTTCTGAGGGATATTCTATAAACGTACACTTTTTTCCCTACATTGTTAGTTTATTTCTATATATAGCCTTAACAACATTATAAAATCCCATAAATTAAATTGTCATAACACAGATTTATTTCAGTAAATTAACTCATATGGAATACCATTTTACACTTTTTTGGCACGTAGTTTAATTTTTTTTTCCAAATCCTATATTACATATCCCCAAAGGATAATAAAATATTTTTGTGACATTTCATCACCCTTAAATTTTCCAATAATTTATATATAGCGACCCTATCCTTTTACACATAACATTTGTTTATTTTGAACATAATTCATCATTAGAGTACAATCCAAGGATCGTTAAGTCTAGTGTCTTGGGAGACTAGGTACATATATCATAAAAACATGGGGCTAAAACACTTATTAATTTAATTTTCATAATTAGCTCCTAACTTCCTTTGAGCCATTACATCTGAATAGGGAACCCTATGGAACGCATGAACAAATGGATGAGCTAAAAAGCTTAGTAAGTGAAAGAACATAAGAATAAAAATTAAGCACATGAGTTAGGAGGCTTTACATAATGACATTTGAAGCATGGAACATATGGAATCATAACATATAAACATTGGATCATAAAAACATGGAATAAAATAATCATGGAACCATATAAGCAAGATATTATATAAGCATAGTTTCATAGAGTTGTGGCAGAAACTTAAACAAGACTTTAGTATGAGTCATGTATAACCACCGATCTCGTTTCCCATAGTAGCACAAGCCAAGGCTAACCGCCCTGATCATTTTCCCATAATCTTCTCATGAGACATTAACATTACCCAATGAATTGGAGCGCTATCTTGGAACACCCATCTAATATTATTCATGTATATTCAAGCCACATAAATAATATCACATAATCAATCATACATAAGCATAAGAGTACCCAAGGATAGAAATGGGTGCACAATCACATCATGAAGCATAATAAAAAGGGGCGTAACATACAAGTGTCCATGAAAGAAATAAATTAAATCAAAAATAGACATTAATAATTTATAAAGTCCTAAATCATGACAATAGATAATCAACTGAAGTGATAACATGTAAAAATAGTTTTTAGGAATCTTTGAGTCAAAAAATTTTAGTGCGGTTTAAGGAAACATCGAATAACTCTTAAGATGAAAAGCAGCGTAATATTTTTTATAAAACCAGAAGAAAACCAGGAGGGTTTTCCTAATAAAAAGACTGATTTTATAATGACAAAGGTGACTTAAAACATATGATAGAGTACTCTTGATAATAGGAAATAATTCGGAAAGTTCCCTTAAAACAGGTTCACTTATCGGGATGTAATGAGGATAGAATAACATAAAATCATGCATATCCCCGAAAGAGAGTGATGAAAGAGTATTGATAAATAATAATGTAACATGCAAACTAAATTTAGAGTATTCAAAAGAAAATATAAGATAACATCATTTTGGTAGAAAGGTATATAAGACAACCCGAAGGATTAAAAGTGGTTCGGGTAGAATACTTTACGAATTATCGACATGGTATCAGAAGTACTTATGGGGGATTAGTGAGAGAGGAAAGGGAATTCTCATAACTTATAAATAAAGATTGAAGTATGGGGAAAGTGGTAAATCATACCCCATAATTAATAATTACACACAACATGTCTTAACATAGTGAACAATCTTGAATAAGAGTGAAATTGAGAGGATCCCTTACCTTAGGCCCATTGGTGTTCTCCACTTGATATTAATGACATGAATTGTAAAATTAGGATTATTAATAAATTGTTCCAGAACCTTGTCTAAAAGTAAAAGACTATGTATAACATTTTTATGTTCATTTATAACCATCTTGGTTGATTACGCGGTTCAATTTCATTGTCCGGGTCTGTTTGTTTCATTTGTTTTAATGACCAATTCAATTTTATTTAGGTTTAAATAAATTGTATGATGAAAATGGGTTTCCAGAATTGAAGTAATATAACATTAGTTCACATCCAATAGGTTACATGGTTACAAAATTCATTTGGTTAATTAGAGTGAAGGATAACATTTACATTAAACATTAATGATAAACACTTGAATTAATTTTAACGATTTTTCCAATTATTGAGTCGTTTTGTATTATTGTTTTATATCACGAGTTTATGTGGATTACATAACCTTAAATAGAACATATAAAATATATAATAATCTGGTTCAACCATAACATAAACGGTTTCATGACCAGAAACAAAATGATAAAATAATTTCATAACACATTATCAATGATGCCGTTAATTTGACCCATCACAGACGATGTTTAATTCTAGAACGTGAGGGAGAGGAGGAGAAGTATGTTGCTTGAAATTTTCCATAAACATGATTAACATCAAGAATATATGAGATTAAAGAGCTTTCCTGCCTTTTGGATGAGGGAAGGGGAAGAGGGTATAAGAAAAGAAAGAAAATAAAAACAAAACACTTGAAAATGAAAGAAGATTCTTACCCTTTGATCTTTTCTCGTTGAGACACCTCTTAGGGGCATTGAATTTGTTCTTTTGGAAAGACCAGAAAGCATTGGATTAGGGTAAGGAGCTTGGTATGGTATTTGGGCAGAAATGTTTCTAGGCACAAGGCTTGATAGGAGTGGAGAGAAAGGGGAGTGAAGGGGTGTTTTTATAGTGGAGGATAGAGAAGTTTCCTTAATATAAAATTTATTAGTTTCTTATTTCCCCACAAGACAAGTAATACTGAGTATTTCATGACCAATAATATTAATTATATAATTTAATCCTGAACCAAGTGGGCTTACATTAGAAAAACATCCCACATGACTCAATAATTTGCTTATTTAACTTATTTTTGTGATTTACGGTATTTCACTATTCATAAAAAATCATGTATTTTAGAAAAATCCTAAAATTTTACCCCAACCATTTTTCGACTTGTAGAATCCAAAAATGTAATTTATTTTTCAAAAATAATTTTCTAAATATGATTATTTTAATATTTTAATAAAATAATAATTTATTATCAAAACCTGTTTTAAAATATTCATTAACTCATTCTAAACTATAGGTATATCATACTATCGACATGAAAATTATTTTTATACCACCAAAGGTGATGTTACTATTCATTAGGGAATATCACTATTTATAAGGGTATGTTACTATTCATTAGGGTAGGTTACTATTCACCAAAAATTATTTTTGTTTTATTAGACTTCAAAAAACATTTTGAACATAACCGTGTATGTTAGATTTTCAAAATTCCCAACACATAAGTGAAAATATTTTGTTAAAAGGTCACTTATGACTTAGTAGTTCATTATTATGTGTTTTTATGACATCTTTATTAGAAGTGAATTTCCATTAAAAACATTGGGTCATTACATTCTTCCCCCTTTAAAAAATTTCTCCCTCGAAATTTTGTTTTACAAACTAAGCCAAAAACATGTGCGGGTACTTTTCCTTCATTGCTTCCTCAAATTCCCATTTTGATTCCCCAAATCTATGGTTCCTTCACAACACTTTGATAAGATGGGTTGTCTTGTTGCGTAGAACCTTATCTCTCCGATCCATAATCATTACTGGCATCTCCTCACAGGAGAGATCATCTTCCAACTAAACCACCTCTGAGTTTAGTACATGTGAGGGATTAGGAATGTACTTCCCCAAGAGTGATACATGGAAAAAATCATGAACTCGAGCAATATTCGGTGGATGTGCATGCCGATAGGCCACGACTCTTATGCGGTCAAGGATCTCAAAGGGGCCAATATACCTTGGGCTTAGCTTCCCTTTCTTCCTGAATCGTATGACCCTCTTCCATGGTGATATTCGAAGGGAGACATTATCCCCATCTTCGAACTCAAAATCCCATCGATGATTTTCCGCATAACTCTTTTACCAACTTTGAGCAGCTTTGATGTGTTTCTGGATGACTTTAACTTTCTCTTTCATCTTTTGAACAAGATCAGGTCCAAGTAGCTTTCTTTCTCCAACTTCATCATAACAGGTTGGAGTTCTACATCGCTTTCTATACAGAACTTCATATGGAGACATTTAAATACTCTAGTGAAAGCTATTGTTGTATGAGAACTCAACCAATGGAAGATGTTGACCCCTTCGACCTTTGAATTCTAGAGAGAAGGCTCTAAGAATATCTTCAAGCATCTGAATAGTTATTTCCGACTGGCCATCAGTTTGGGGGTGATAGACCGTGCAGAAATTTAATTTAGTACCCAAAGAATGTTGAAGACTCTTACTGAATTTAGATGTGAACCTTGGATCGCGATCAGAGACAATTGATAGTGGAACACCGTGCAGTCTCACCACTTCCTTCACATATAACTTTTCATGTTGTTCAACTGAGAGATCATCCCGAATAGCGATGAAATGGGATGCCTTGGTATGTCGGTCAACCAGAACCCATATCACATTATTTCCCTTCGACGTATTCGGGAGACCCGTGACAAAGTCCATAGTAACATTTTCCAATTTTCACATGGGTATAGGAAAGGGATGCATCATAACTTTGGACTTTTGTCACTCAGCATTAACTTGTTGACATTCCAAGCACCTTGATATATATTCGGCAATCTCCCTCTTCTTGTTATCCCACCAAAAGTGTTCTCGATGATCACTCCACATTATGGTACTCTCAAGATGGATAGAATAAGGCCAAGATATGTGCATCACTCAATAGATCTTTCATTATCTCTGGATCAGATGGTACACATAATCGTGTCGCAAATCTTACAACAACTTCATCATCAATTTTTAAATCAAAGGATTTCCCATTTTTAACCACTTCCACCCTTTTCTGGATTTACACATCCTTTATTTGAGGAACCTTTATTTTCTCCAAGAGGGATGGTTGAGAAATCATTTGAGAAAGTATTGATGATGTTCCTCCCTTAATTATTCCCATGTCCATCCATTTCAAATATATGAAGATCAGATCCTTTTTAATTCACATAATTGATAATGATATAGGATCCTTTCTACTTAGAGCATCTACTACCTTGTTTTCCTTACCAGGATGGTAGTGGATTGAGAAGTCATAATCCTTGATGATCTCTATCCATCTTCACTGGCGCATATTAAGCTCTTTCTGTATGAATATATACTTGAGACTCTTGTGGTCAATATTTATCTAACATTTCTCCCCATAGAGATAATGTTGCCACATTTTCAAGGCAAATATCACAGCCGCTAACTCTAGATCTTGCATTGGATAGTTTTGCTCTTGGATTTTCTACTGCCTTGAGATATAAGCTATCACTTTATCATTTTTCATCATCAAATAGCCTAAGCCCTTATTAGAAGCATCCCTATACACCACAAAGAGTTCCCCACTAGTGGGGAGTTTGAGTACTAGTGCAGTGATAAGCCTCTTTTTCAAATCCACGAAACAGTCTTCACACTCTTGTGTCCAGACAATATTTACTCCCTTCCGTGTCATCTTGGTCATTGGCTTTGACAATCGTGAAAAGTTATTCACGAATCGTCGATAATACGCAGATAGACCCAAAAAGATTCGGATCTTTGTTATAGAAGTTGGTATGTGCCGCTCTTCAATTGCCTTCATCTTGGAAGGGTCCACAGATATCCTTTTGATGGTGATAACATGCCCCAAGAATGATACTTCCTCCATATGGAACTCACATTTACTGTACTTTGCATACAACTTCTCCCTTCACAAATTCTTTAACATAGTTTCCAAATGCTCCTCATGTTCCTCCTTGCTCTTGGAGTATATCAGAATATCATCAATAAAGACTACCACAAATTTGTCGAGGTAATCTCTAAAGACTCTATTCATTAAATCCATGAAAATTGTTGGAGCATTAGTGAGTCCAAAGGGCATCACTATGAACTCATAGTGTCCATACCATGTTTGAAAGGCAGTCTTGGGAATATCTTCCTTCCACACCTTTATTTGGTGATATCCTGACTGAAGGTCCACCTTAGAGAAATAACTATCCCCACGTAGCTGATCGAACAAGTCATCTATCCGTGGAAGGGGATAATTGTTCTTTATCATGATTTTATTAATCTCACAATAATCAATGTTGAGGTGCATTGATCCATCCTTATTCTTGACAAAGAGGACTAGAGCACCCCATGGTGAAGCACTCGGTCGTATAAAACCCTTCTCTATATTCTTCTGTAACTGCTTCTTATGCTCTTCAAGCTCTACAGTGGCCATTCTGTAAGGTGTCTTTATGATTGGCAGAGATCCAGGGATATGTTCAATTGAGAACTCAACCTCTCAGTCAGGATGAAGACCAGGAAACTCTTCAGGGAATACATTAGTGTAATCCCTCACGATGGGCATGTCTTCAAGCATGATTCTCTCCCTTGTCTCAATCATTTGAGCTATATATGCATGATCATATTGAAGCAATATCCAAACTTTAGTGGAAGATTCTAATGGAGACTCATCTTCCTCTTTGCACTTGTAAAGAATCGGAGGTTGCTTCGGGATGTGAAGAGTAATCTCCCATTCCCGGCAGTTGATGTTGGCCTTGTACAAAGATAGCCAATCTATGCCGAAGATAGCGTCAAATTCCACTAAGGTAAGTATAATAAGATTTGCTGGGAGGTTCCATCCAAAAACATTAACTGGGTAGTAGTTATAAACCATGGATGCTATTATTGCCCCATTCGCTGTTCTCACAGATAAATTTTCCTCCAAAATTTGAGGTGGTGTTTGAATAGTTCTACTAAAGATGTATGATATGAAAGAATGCGTAGAACCAGAATCAAATAGTATGTTCACTATTCTTGAATGAATAACAAGCGTACCTGTCACCACATCGTTTTCCGGCTCCACCTTAGCAATAGTGATAGCATAAGTTCTTCCTTATTTTCTTGGAGGTTGTTGTTGTTTGCCTCCGACAACCCTCAGCATAGGTAAATTTTTCGCATAATACCCAAGCTCCCTGCAGTTATAACACTACATTGTAGTCTAAGTGCCAATCTGAACCTTCCATTCTTCATCAACATTAGCGGGATTTTTCATATCCCTTAGGCAGTTCTTGGCAAGATGACCAAACTTTTCGCATTTGAATAAATTCTTGGTTCCCTTCAGACATTTACCAGGATGCTTCTTCCCGCAATTTTTGCAAAGTGGAAAGTTGGGATTCTTCCCATCATGGGATTTGTTTGATGGACCACCCATGTTGTTTTCCATCTTCCGCTTCTTTTCACTAGGCCCATAAGACCACTGAGAGTCTCCAATCTCTATTTAAACCTTGAGGGAACAATGGACAATCTTCTCATAGTTGTCGAAGTCTCGAATCACCAAAACATTTCGTAGACTCAGCTTTAGTCCGCTAAAGAAGCGATCCACCCTGCTTTCGGAGTTCATGACAATGCCAGAGGCGTACCTTGCAAGCCTGGTAATGTTTTCTTCATATGCCCCGATGGACTCATCTTCCTTCTGCTTGAGTCTGAGGAATTATCTTTCCATCTTGAGATGGAGGGTTAGAGGAAAATATTGGTTGTAAAAAATCCTCTTGAATTCCTCCCAATCTATGGAATCGATTTCCTCTTGGGAATTTGTATTCTTGATCAGTGTCCACCACTGATCAGCTTCCTCATCAAAACGATAGACTGTGAGTACCACATTCTCTTCTTCCAAGCACTAGAGGATGGTGAATATCTTTTCAATGGAGTAAATCCATTGTTCCACGAGGAGGGGGTCAGAAGATCCGCTAAACATGGGAGGCCTTTACCGCATGAAGGATTCTATGACAACATTCTCTTTCCTTGGAGGAGGAGGGTGTTCCACCTGATTCAAGATATTATTCATAAATCAATCCAGTTGAGTATGTACTGCCATGAAGTTTTGAGCACCCGCTTCCATCAAATCAGGCATATCAATAGGGAAATCATCACATTGGTTGTTGGAACGTGTTCTTTTATTTCCCACCATTAACTAAAAAAGAATGTATAATTAGAGGTCTTGAATACTTAGCTATTTAGCATAGAAAGGAAACTTTGAACATCAAAGGATAAACTTAAAAAGAATATGTATATTCTAACTTGTGATTCCTTAGGTTTATATCTAGGTTAACCTCGATCTATTTCTTAAAATATATTCTTATGGTCTTTTTCCATTAATAATGGTTTGTACTATTCTCTTGAGTCTACCAAAGCATATCCCTCGGGAGTGTCGTAACCAAGAGTGCAGCAAGGCCCGTTGTTCTGCACTAGTTCTCGTTCGAGTCTAGCTCAAAGTGGTGATTCTAGGTTTTACCCCTAAGATACATCTGTGCCAGAGCCACCTCTACCTGCTCATATCTAGAAAATGATGTATTTTATTGATAAACCACTTACTCAATGTAAGGACCCAGTCGAGGTAATAACCACTGAGAGGGGGGGGGTGAATCAGTGGTTCTTCTTTCTTACCCTTTTCTTTTATGTTCCCACAACGAGAACACCCTTTGTATCCTGTTAAGAATAAACATCCCTAATGAAACAAACAAACACACATCCAAAGAAACTAATGTATTTACAAGGTTCACTATTCAATAAGAATAGCTACGTCCTTGGTATGGTGGGAAACAATCCACGACCATACAATCCACTAAGAAAACAATCCTTGGATTACAACGGGTAGGATATTACCTTACACTCGTGAAACACTTTGAAAACAATCCTCAAGTGTGTGTGCACCCTTTTAGCACAATAGGGTAATGGTTCTTTTCTTTTCGTAACAACATATGTTACCTGCACTTCCTTAGAGTTATACAAGTTTAAGCAAAACATCTCACTTCTTCACTTACCCAGAAGAGAGTTAAGGAACACCCCAGACTAAATATTAGGCAAATGCAGTCCGGACTCCCATTCCGAATTCCCGTTCCGAATCTCCATTACGAATCGCCATTCCAGATTCTCTGTTCCGAATTCCAGTTCCAAACTTCATCTTCAGACTGACTCAGTATGATAAAAAATCGATACTGGCAGCCCGTTCTGAATTCTCTACTCCGAAAATCAAGTTCTGAATTCTCCACTTCAGAAATCCTGTTCCAAATTCTCCACTCTAGAAATGTCATTCCGGATTCTTCTTCAGTATGTTCAGAATTCACCGTTTCGAATTATTCAATCCGGACAACCCTTTTCGGATACGTCACTCCGAAAAACCTTCAACCTGAGAAACAGTTCTCTTCTTCTCTCTTGATTGGCAGAGCTTCTCTCTCTATATTTGCAACTTCATCAATCATAAACAATTCATAGTGAATCCCTTTTACAGGTAGCCCAAAAAACATTTAGGCGGGATACCAAATAATTATCCCGCTTAAACAAATTCATTCAAATCTTGTTTTCCCCTTAAATCTTGAGGCTATCATTAACTTCGTCAATGCTTCTCGATCCTTCTCGAATCTTCTTCTATCGTCACATGGTTAGAGTTCTGGCACATTCTCGGATCCTTCTTTGTTATAAGACTTTCCGGTACCACATTTCCGGATCAGCTCTTTTGACTTCTCAATTCCGCACATCTAGTTACGGATTCCAGGATATGAAAGATGACACCAAAAATTCTCTTCAGCCATCAGCTCCGTGCTTCTGATACAGCATGCCAACTCCGATATTATCGCTACGAACTCTTCATTACGAAGTTCTCATTATGAACATTCCTTCAGAATGTCAACTCTGATATTCTTCATTACGAACTTTTGTTTCGTAACTTACTCCTGACTAGTCGGCACCGAACATCATTGTTACGAACATCCGACTCCGCAACGTCAGCTCCAAACATTCAACTTCGCATGCCAAACACTAACTTCTTCACTACGAACTTCCTCGATATGAACTTCACATTACGAATCTTTTCTTTAGCATATCAGCTCCGAACTTCTGACAAGTCAACTCTGAATTCCTCCTTTATGAATTCCAGGTTCAGCAAGTCCACTCCAGACTCCTCATTATGAACCTCTTCACCAGTGTGTCGACTCCGCATTTTGGTCACTCCAAACATCTGTTCTCCCTAAATACTTTCCCAGATGCGTAATGCCTTTTCATACCACCTTCTGATTGTTTGTGAATACCTGCATGTACTCACAAATGGGAAATACTAAACAGAAAAGCATCGTCACATTTTCATAAGACTTCATATCTCCTCAGCACGGATCTAAACTTCCCAACATTAGACACCGAATTCGAGACTCCAAAAAAAACATTGAACACTCAGTTCCGATTGCTCGGTTCCGGATCTGACTCTTTGGTTCTGAAACATCAAAAACATAGCGCAGATTCATTCGACTCCATTCCGCACTACATTCTTCATCAACAACCAGGTTCTGAAAGTTCAACAACTTCCAGGTTATGAGCATTCAGCAACCTCCAGGTTCCAAATGACACTTTCCATCATCATTCAACCGAATCCTAATTCTCTATTCCGGATTCTAGGTTCTGAACATCCAGAAAACACAAAGAATTTATGAAAACGTTCTTAAACAACAAAAGACAACCTTCCACAAACCATCTTCTTCCTTCAACTTGGTTCAGCTTGGTCCCAACAATCTCCCCCTTTGGATTTTGTTGTCAACCAAGTTTTCATAAATCACCATGATTCGTAACCACAAGCAATGGATTACTAATAAAAAATTATAAGCCTATGTGAGCTAACTCATTGTAGGACACAAGAATTATTGACAGTAAGACCATGCTGTCCATAAGTAGTGATCATGACATCTCCAACATCTTCCTTCCCTAACATCTTTATGTTTCCTGTTCAAGAACTTTCCTACACCCACTTCAATAAACGGTTAGAAAAGTTCACATAAACATTTCTGAGTTCACAGCTTACCCATAACTCTCTATTTAAACAACAAATTTATGATAACAATTTCTCCCACTTGACAAAACAATCAAAAGGTAAGAAGAGAGAGAGGATGAATACAACATACCTTAGCCTTGAGGAGAAAGAGTTTGAACACCCATGTGCAACCTCACTCTTGAGAATGATTCCTTCGGCAAAGGCTTCGTGAAGATATCAGCAACTTGTTCAGAAGATGTAACATATTCATGTTTGAGTTCATTCTTCTAAACATTATCTTTAATAAAATGATATTTGATATCAATATGGTTCGAATGTGAGTGTTGGACTGGATTCTTAGTAAGATTGATTGTTCTTTGATTATTACAGCCCAAGAGCAAAGGCAACTTTACTTCAACAAGCAAATCTTCCAACTGAGTCTTCATACACATAAGTTGGGTGGCGGCCATTGTTGTAGCAACATATTCAACTTCATCTATACTAAGTGTAACATAATTATACTTCTTTGAATGCCAACCAACAAAACTTTTTCCCATAAATAAAACTCCACCAGATGTGGATTTTCTATCATCAACATTTCCTGCCCAATCCGCATCTGAATAACCAAACAGATCAATGTTGTTGGATCCACTATACTTGATTCTGAAATCTTTTGTTCCTTTTATATATCTGAGAATTATTTTTGTAGCAACAATATGTGATTCATTGGGTGAACTTTGGAATCTTTCACATAAGGTGACTGCAAATACAATGTCAGGTCTTCAAGCAGTCAAGTATAACAAACTTCCAATCAGCTTTCGGTATTCTTTCTGATCAACTTCTTTTTCTTCACTATCTTTTCTTAGCTTTGTTCCCACTGAGATAGGAGTCGATACAGGCTTTGAGATCTCCATTCTGAATTTCTTGAGAAGTTCCTTAGCATACATTTCTTGGGAAAGAAAAATGAATTCTTTTTGTTGCAGGATTTGTAACCCAAGAAAGTATCTCATTTCCCCCAACATGGACATTCCAAAAACATTCTTCATTTCATCAGAAAATCTTTCACAACATCTTTCTTCATTCTCAGCAAAGATAATTTCGTCAACATAAACAATAACAATTAGTGAAAGATCTCGACTTTCCTTAACATAAAAATTGCTATCAACTCTTTCTTTCTTAATGTTCATATTCTTTAAGCAAGTATCCAATTTGGAATACCATGCTCTTGGAGCTTGCTTAAGCCCATACAAGGCTTTCTTCAACTTGCATACATAACTCTCATTCTTCCCAACAACAAAGCCACAAGGTTTCTCAATGTAAACTTCTTCCTTGAGATCACCATTAAAGAATGTGGATTTAACATCCATCTGAAAGATTTTGTAGCCTCGTTGTGCACCAATAGCAAGAAAGATTCTTATAATTTCTAATCTGTCCACCGGAGAAAAAGTTTCTTCAAAATCAATTCCTTCAATCTGTGAGTAGCCTTTACAACCAATATTTCTTTTTTTCTAACAACATCACCTTCTTCATTTAGCTTGTTCAGGAAGAACCATTTGCTGCCAATAACATTCTTGATTTCAGGTTTGGGTACGAGTTCCCATGTATCATTATTTTCAATCTGATCCAATTCTTCATTCATGGATTAAACCCATTCCAGATGTTCAAAGGCTTCTTTATCATCTTTTGGTTCAACTTTGGAATACAAGGAAGTATGTGATATGGACCTGCTCTCTCTTCTTTTTTGAACCATGTGATGTTGATCACCAATTATATTCTGAGCTTTCACTTGTTTCATTAGCCTTGGATAAGTTTTTTCTGACCCTTCATCATCACTTGATATGTCAGAATCCGATTCTTCATTTTAGTTAAGGTTACCCTTCATAGAATTCTTATCGGAATCATCAACATTATCTTTCTTATCTTCCTCATCAACCTGGACATGTTCATCTTTATCCGGAACTTCAATAACTTTAATATCCACAACATCCACAATTCTTCTTGTTTCTTTGTTAAAGCATCTGTAACCTCTTCCTTTAGGTCCATAGGCAAGAAAAATTTTGTCTTCACCTTTCTGCTCGAATTTCCCGCTGCTTCCTCCTTTATTCATTATTACACATGGCCTCCCAAACACTTTAGCATGCTTCATGCTTGGAGTAATGCCATAGAAAAGTTAATATGGAGTTTTGTTAGACTGAGGCCTGTAGAAACAATGTTCTTGAATATACACAGCTGTACTTGTAGCTTGCCTCCAAAAGTAGAGAGTATGTCCATGTACAAGCAACATGGTTCTTCCCATTTCTACCAAGCTTATATTTTTTCTTTCAGCAACCCCATTCTGTTGAGGTGTATATGGTGCACTATATTCATGCAGAATTCCATGCTTCTCAAGGTAGTTTTCAAATTCTTCACTTCTGTACTCACCATCATTATCTGTTCTCAACTTCTATACAGAGTACTCACATTGTTTCTCAGCTTTCCTTATGAAGCTCTTAAACATCTTCAGGGCATCTAACTTGTGCTTCATAAACATAACACATGTGATACGAGTAAAATCATCAATGAAAGTAATGAGGTACCTATCTCCATTTTTTGATTTTTTACTCATCGGCCCACAAATATCAAAATGTATTATCTCAAGAGGTTTCTTAGAGAAAATGTAAAATTTCTTATGCACATAATTTTTTATATTTCCATTCTGACAGATAGTGCAACACCAATCTCTTCTTCTAACAAAATCTGGAATATCTCGAACACTATCCCTCTTAGATAACTTGCTCATATTCCTCTGACACATGTTCCCAAGTCTTATGTGCCACAACTGATTTTCATCCACTTTTCTTATGTAATAAGAGTTTTGTGAGTTTCCTATCTGAAACAGATCAACTTTAGTTCGTTGTCCTCTTGTAAAAATCTCCCCATCTTCTTCACTTTTCACAAAAAAACCAACTTTCTTAAAGATAACTTCATTACCCTAGTCACACAATTGTGATACACACAGAAAGTTGTACTTCAGCCCATCAACATACTATGTTTTCTTAGACTTCAATTTTTCTTTCCCAATGATGGCTGATCCAACACCTTTGATTTTTAAGGATTCATCATTGCCGAATGTCACCGTGCCTTCTTTGAACTTTTTCACGTTCTTTATCAACTTCAAGTCTCCTGCCATATGTGAAGAGCACCCACTATCAATTATCCACGGTTGTTCTCCCTTTGTAACTTTTAGTGTTGTTTCAACAATAAGGGATTTTTCTTCTTTAACATATTTCTTGACCTTAGGCTTCTGAAGCTTAAGAACTTTTTGTTGAGCTGGTATCATCACAAGATATCCTTTTGAAAGGTGTCCAGATTGTTCACATCTCTTACAAAAGATCTCCAGAGACTGAAACCTGTTTTCGGTCTTGACTTAAATTCTCTCATCTTTCTTTAAGAAATCATTCTTACACTTCCTACTTTGAGGAGATTGACTCCCCCTCAATCTCTGTCTTTCATAAATTGTGGGATAATGGTAATAAGGTTGGTTGAACCAACACATATTAGCTGCATGCCTGAATCGACCATAGTACCAACAATATCCATAGAAGGAGTATCTTCTTCTGATGTTTTCGTACTGGTACTTCTTCATTTTCTCGTTCTTCTGCCCCACCAACAATTCTTCTTTAAGAAAACTTTTCCTGCTGGAATTCTGATTTTGCTTGCACTTCCCCAATGTTAGACTTGGATTTCCTTGCAACTTCAGAGTTCCCAGCAATGTTGGTCTTGGCTAGATAAGTAGCTTTTTCATCATTCTTTTTCACAGCAACAACCTTTTCTTTCTACTGAACTTTCTTAGAGTTGTATTGTTGAGAGAATTCTCCAACACCAGTAGTTGAGTTTTGGAATCATGAGTTCTGTGACTCAACATCTGAGAGCTTCTTTTGAACAACCTCTAATTCTTCCTCTTTTTCCTTTAGCTTTACAATCATGTGCTCCTTTTGGTTTCTCTCATCTTCCAGCGACCTTTTCAAGTTTTCAGTTTCGTTCTCAAGATCTTCGTTAGCGTTGGCTTGGTTGCTTGCTGAGGAACATTGTTATTCTAAATTTTTGTTATGTTTATCCAGCCATCTAATCTTTCTTAAACATTCCTTCAGTTATTCTTTCAGATGCATCCCAAGCTGTGTTTCTTCTTCTTCTGAACTGCTGGTTCTGAAATCTTCATCATTTACTGTTGCAATGGATGTATTTTCTACACCATGCTCAACAGAATTTTCAGATCCAGAATCACTTTCTTCATCTTCCTCATTTATAGATAAGAAACTTTTCTTCTTAGGTTTGAATAACTTCTTGTCTTTCCCTAACTTTCTTTCACCACCCTTTTTCTTCCAGGACTTTCTTGGCCTTCTTTCTTCTTCCACACTATCTTCATCATTCTCCCTTCGAGGACAGTTGGCCGCAATGTGGCCGATGCCACCACACTCAAATTACTTCAAGGGAAGTTTTCCCTTATATTTACCTGTGCCTCTTTTAACATTCTTTGAAAACAAGGATAAAATATCGTTAAGATTTTTACATACCTCGCTTTCGTAATCAAAGTCACCACTATCTTCTTCAACAAGAATCTTCTTAGACTTTTCCTTCTTCATGGATTTGAATGATAATTCCCTTTCAACTTTCGTCTTGGTTTTCATCGCCTTTTCTCTTCTCATATCGTAAGTAATAAGTGTGCTATGAAGATCATTGAGTGAAATAGTCTCTGAGTCTCTATATTCCAATGAGGATACCTTTGCATCAAATTTATCAAGGAGGATCCTCAAGATATTTTCCACCACAGTAGAGTCTTTCATTTCATCTCCAAGACATCTGATAGTGCTAACAATATCGTTCACCCTGGTGATAAAATCCCCAACATATTCTTGCTCACCCATCTTCAAGTCTTCATACTTCAATCACCAGAATTGATGTTTTCCCTTCTTGACTTTTGTATTGCCTTCGTATATGTTTTGCAACTTGTCCCATATACCTTTGGCTGTGGCTACTACTTTTACTCTCAAGAATTAACTTTCAGAAAGTGAGGAAAGTATATAATTCTTAGCTCTTACATCATTCTCAAGCAATTTCTTGTTAACAGGTCTAAGTGGATCATTATCTTCAATGGGGGTAAACCCAACTGTTGCAGCTTCAAGAACTTCGTAACTGATAAACATGAGATACAGAAGCATTCTATCCTTCCAGATGTGATAGTTTTTCCCATCGAAAATCGGAATGCCTTTGCTGTTCACACAATTCAAATACTCCATTTGCAAGGAAAATAATGGAACCACCCCCTTTGATACCACTTGCAAGGACCCAGTCGAGGTAATACCCACTGAGAGGGGGGGGGGGGTGAATCAGTGGTTCTTCTTTCATACCCTTTTCTTTTATGTTCCCTCAATGAGAACAACCTTTGTATCCTGTTAAGAATAAACTTCCCTACTGAAACAAACAAACACACATCTAAAGGAACACATATATTTACAAGGTTCAATATTCAATAAGAATAGCTACGTCCTTGGTAAGGTGGGAAACAATCCATGACCATTAAATCCACTAAGAAAAAAATCCTTGTATTACAAAGAGTAGGATATTCCCTTAAACCCGTGAAACACTTGGAAAACAAACCTCAAGTGTGTGTGCACCCTTATAGAACAATAGGTTAATGGTTCTTTTCTTTTCATAATAACTTATGTTACCCGCACTTCCTTAGAGTTGCACAAGTGTAAGAAAAACAACTCACTTCATTACTTACCCAGAAGATAGGTAAGGAACACCTTGGACTAAATATTTGACAAATGCAGTCCAGACTCCCATTATGAATTCCCGTTCCAAATATCCATTCCGAATCGTCATTCCAGATTCTTTGTTCTGAATTCCAGTTCCGAACTTCAACTTCAGACTAACTCAGTATGATAACAAACCAATACTGGCAGCTCGTTCCGAATTCTCCACTCCGGAAATCCCGTTCCGAATTCTCCTCTCCGGAAATCCCATTCCAAAATCTCCACTCCAGAAATGCCATTCCGGATTCTTCTTCAGTCTATTCAGAATTCACCGTTTCAAATTCATCAATCCAGACAACCCGTTCCAGATACTTCACTCCAAAAAACCATCAACCCGAGAAACACTTCTCTTCTTCTCTCTTGATTGGCAAAGCTTCTCTCTCTAGATTTGCAACTTCATCAATCATAAACAATGCATAGTGAACCCCTTTTATAGGTAGCCCAAAAAACATTTAGGCGGGAAACCAAATAATTATCCCGCTTAAAAAAATTCATTCAAATCTTGTTTTCCCCTTAAATCTCGAGGCTATCATTGGCATCGTCAACGCTTCTGGATCCTTCTCGAATCTTCTTCTATCTTCACTTGGTTAGAGTTCTGGCACATTCTCGGATCCGTCTTTGTTATAAGACTTCCTGGTACCACATTTCTGGATCGGCTCTTCTGACTTCTCAGTTCCGCACGTCTGGTTACGGATTCCGGGATCTGAAAGATGACACCAAAATTTCTCTTCAGCCATCAGCTCCGTGCTTCTGTTATAGAATGATGACTACGATCTTCTCGCTATGAACTCTTCATTACGAAGTTCTCATTACGAACATTATTTCAGAATGACAACTCTGATATTATTCATTACGAACTTCTGTATCGTAACTTACTCTTGACTAGTAAGCTCCGATCTTCACCATTACGAACATCCGACTCCGCAACGTCAGCTCCAAACTTTCAACTTCGCATGCCAAACGCTAACTGCTTCACTATGAACTTCCTCGATACGAACTTCTCATTACGAATATTTTATTTAGCAGATCATGTCCGAACTTCTGAAAAGTCAACTCTGAATTTCTCCTTTACGAATTCCAGGTTCAGCAAGTCCACTCCAGACTCCTGGTTATGAACCTCTTCACCAGTGTGTCGACTCCACATTTTGGTCACTCCGAACATCTGTTCTCCGTAAAGACTTTCCCAGATGCGGAATGCCTTTTCGTAACACCTTCTGCTTGTTTGTGAATACCTGCATGTACTCACAAATGGGAAATACTAGACGGCAAAGCATCATCACATTTTCATAAGACTTTAGATCTCCTCAGCACAGATATGAACTTCTCAACATTAGACACCGAATTCCAGACTCCAAAAAAACATCGAACACTCGGTTCCGATTACTCGGTTCCAAATCTGACTCTTTGGTTCCGGAACATCACAAACATAGCGCAGATTCATTCGACTCCATTCTGCACTACATTCTTCAGAAACCACCAGGTTCCGAAAGTTCAGCAACTTCCAGGTTATGAGCGTTCAGCAACTGCCAGGTTCCGAACGACACTTTCCAGCATCATTCAACAGAATCTGAATTCTTCGTTTCAGATTATAGGTTCTGAACATCCAGTAAACACAAAGAATTTTTGAAAAATTTCTTAAACAACAATAGACAACCTTCCACAAACCATCTTCTTACTTCAGCTTGGATCATCTTGGTCCCAACACTCAATACTCACCAAAATTTGGGGATGATTTCTAATACTTAGTCACATCCTTAAGGTTTTCAATAAGGTTCTCTATTACTAATCTCCAAAAATAACTAGACCATCCTCTGATACCAACTATAGCGACCCTAGCCTTTTACATATAACATTTCATGATTTTAAACATAATTCATCATCAGAGTACAAGCCATGGATCGTTAAGTCTAGTGCCTTGGAAGACTAGGTACATATATCACAAAAACATGGGGCTAAAAAAACTTCTTTATTTAATCTTCATAATGGGCTCCTAACTTCCTTTGACCTCTTTCATCTACATAGGGTACCCTGGGGGACACATGAACAAAGGGATGAGCTAAAAAGCCCATTTAGGGAAAGAATATAAGAATAAACTTTATGCACATGAGTTAGGAGGCTTGAAATAATTACATTGGAAGCATAGAACATATGGAATCATAACATATAAACATGGGATCATAAAAAAAATTGAATAAAATAATCATGGGACCATATAAGCATGAGATTATATAAGCATAGTTTCATAGAGAGGTGGCAACAACTTAAGCAATACTTTAATACGAGTCAAGGCTAATCACCCAGACTGTTTTCCCATAATCATCTCATGAGACATTAACATTACCCAATGGATTGGAGCAGTATATGGGCATAACCATCTATTCTTATTCATGTATATTCATTCCACATAAATAATCTCACATAATCAATCGTACATAAGCATAAGAGTACCCAAGGAAAGAAATGGGAACACAATCACGTCCTCAAGCATAATAAAAAGGGACGTAACATAAAAGTGTCCATGAAAGAATGGAATTAAACCAAAAATAGGCATTAATAATTTATAATGTCATAAATCATGACAAGAAATAATAAACTGAAGTGATAACATGTAAAAATAGTTTTTAAGAATCTTTGAGTCAAAACATTTTAGTGCGGTTTAAGAAAACATCGAATAACACTTATGACGAAAAGCAGTGTAATATTTTATTATAAAACCAGAATCAAACCAGGAAGGTTTTCATAATAAAAATTATTATTTTATAAAGACAAAGGTGACTTAAAACAGATGATAGAGTACACTTGATAATAGTAATGAATTCAGAGAGTTCCCTTAAAATGGGTTCACTTATCGGGAAGTAATGAGGACAGTATCACTTAAAAGCATGCATAAACCCGAAAGAGTGTGATAAAAGAGTCTTGATAAATAAACTTGTAACATGTACACAACATTTAGAGTATTCACAATAAAATATAAGATAACATCATTTTGTTATAAAGCTATATAAGACAACCCAAAGGATTAAAAGAGGTTCGTGTAGAATACTTTACGGATTATTGACATGGTATCAGAAGTACTTGTGGGGGATTAGTGAGGAGGAAAGGGAATTATCATCACTTATAAATAAAGAGGGAAGTATGGAGGAGGTGTTAAATCATACCCCATAATTAAAAATTATACACAACATGTCTTAACATAGTGATCAATCTTGAATAAGAGTGAAATCGAGAGGATCCCTTACTTTAGGCCCGTTGGTGCTCTCCACTTGATATTAATGACCTGAATAGTCAAATTAGGATTATTAATCAATAGTTCCAGAACCTTATCTAAAATTAAAATAGTATTTATAACCTTTTTAAGTGCATTTATACCCATCTTGGTTGATTACGCGGTTCAATTTCATTGTTCGGGTCTGTTTGTTTCATTTGTTTTAATGATCAGTTCAATTGTATTTAGGATCAAATAAATTGTAAGATGAAAATGGTTTTCCAGAATTGAAGTTATATAAAATTAGTGGACATCCAGTAGGTTACGTGTTTACAAAATTCATTTGGTCAATTAGAGTGGAGGAGAACCATTACATTAAACCTTAATGATAAACACTTGAATTAATTTTAACGATTTTTCCCATAATTGACTTCTTTTGTATTATTGTGTCATATCATGAGTGTATGTGGATTACAGAACCTTAAATAGAAAATAAAAAATATATAATAATCTGGTTCAACCATAACATAATTGGTTTCATGACCAGAAAAATAATGATAAAAGAATTTGAAAACACATTATCAATGATGTCGTTAATTTGACACATCACGGACGATGATTAATTCTAGAACGTGAGGGAGAGGAGGAGAAGTATGATGCTTGAAATTTTCCATAAACATGATTAACATCCAGAATATATTATATTCCAGAGATTTCATGCCTTTTGGATAAGGTAAGGGTAAGAGGGTATACGAAAAGAATAAAAATAAAAACAAAACACTTGAAAACGAAATAGGATTCTTACCCTTTGATCTTCTCTCTTTGAGACTCCTCTTAGGGGGTTTGATTTTGGTCTTTTGGAAATAATAGAATGACTTGGACGTAGGGATAGAGTTTGGGAGGGTATTTGGGTAGAAATTTAGCAAGGAAAAAGGCTTGATTGGAGTGGAGAGAAAGGGGAGTGAAGGGGGGTTTTATAGTGGAGGAGAGAGGAGTTTCCTTAATATAAAATTCATTAGTCTATTATTTCATCACAAGACAAGGAATAGTGAGTATTGCATGACCAAGAATATTAATTTTATAATGTAATCCCGAAAAAAGTGGGCTTACATCAGGAAAACATTACACATGACTCAATAATTAGCTTATTTAGCTTATTTTTATAAATTACGGTATTTCACTTTACATAATAAATTCAAGTATTTCAGAAAAATCCCAAAAATTTACCCCAACCATTTTTTGACGTGTAGAATCCAAAAAATAAGTCCATTTTTCAAAAATATTTTTCTAAATATTATTATATTAATATTTAAATAAAATAATAATTTATTATCTAACCCAGTTTAAAAACATTCATTAACTTATTCTAAACTATAGGTATTTCATACTTTCAATATGAACATTATTTTTATACCACCAAAGGTATGGTTACTATTCACTATGGAATTTCACTATTCATTAGGGTATGTTACTATTCATTAGGGTGGGTTACTATTAACCAAAAATTATTTTTGTTTTATTAGAATCCAAAAACCATTTTGAACATAACTGAGTATGTTAGATTTTCAAAATTCCAAACACATAAGTGAAAAGATTATGTTTAATGGTTACTTATCACTTAGTAGTGCATTATTATGTGATTTTATGGCATATTTATATAAAGTGAATTTATATTAAGAACATTGGGGTTTTTACAATATATCCCCTCAATTCAATAACATCATTTCGTTGTGGTGAATATAGAGTAGTGAGTTAATATAGAGAACTAAAATCCCAAAATTATTCGATGAAATATTAGTTAAGATATTCTATACCTCCATGAGGTCAATGGTTTTTACCTTTTTACCATGTTAATTCTCTAATTCATTAACGAATTTTATAAATTTCTCAAAGGATTCATACAAATATCTCATCAAGTATACAAATCCACATTTATTCAAGTCATCAGTATAAGTAATTATCTATGGGAATTTACCTCTAGATCCAACTAGAAAAATTCCACTCACATCAGTATGAATCAATTCAATAATCTCTATGGATATATTACATTATACACCAAATGTTGATTTTTTTCATATTTACTAAAAAACAAGCATGACACCTATAATGTTTTTTTGTTTAAAGGAATCAAAATATCTATCTTCATAATGATTTTTTTTAATCATTTCTAATTTAAATGACCACATTTCAGATTCCACAACTATAAGTTAAATGATTCATGTGAAAATGATTTTTTATCAATTTATGATATTTAATATTTGTATCCCAGTATATAAGGATTATTATTGAGGTGTTCCATACAATAACCAATGTTATATTATAAAATAACAATTTTTTATTTCAAAATTTTAATAAAAATCTATCCATGTCCAAACATTACTAAAATATAATGTTTTGTTTCTAACACTGGATACATAAGAGTGATTCTTCAAATCTAAAATCAACCTCATTGATAAATTAATGACCAAATATCCTATAAAAAAGTCATACTTTCTTACTCCATTAGCATCTCAAAGATCCAGATCACCTTTCACAACCTTCTTAAATTTACTTAGTTTATGTATTTCGATACAAATTTGAGAACCATGAGTTTTTTCTAATACTGAATATGAAAATTTGGGTGGATTACATTTCATAACAAATTAACCTAAATTTTACCCTTTCTAATGTAATATAGTGATATTATTCTTCCATTTTACGTTCATTCCACATATAAAATACTCTTCATATTTATCCCCTTTTCCATGGGATATACCTCTTCTTGGTAAAATTGAGTGAAGATGATTTAGTATTGGATGTTTTCTTAGAGACCTAAGCCTTTTCCTTCCTATTTTTTACTATATGGATAATATATTTTTCATGCCTCATGTCCTTATTTACTTGGAGAATTATGTTAAGAAGATTTAGGAGTGAGTTATCAATATCTCTAAAATTATAATCCACAAATAAATCTAAAGAAGCTCTTAGAGAGTGAAACCAATATGAGGTTAGTGAAAAAATATTAGTTTAGCATAAAACCTATGATATCCAAATGCTCAATATTATTAATCATCATAAAAACATGAGTCCTGATAGGTAATCATTCTCTAATATAACATTTGAAAAGTGATTTTAATATATCATACCATAAAGTCTAACCTTCTCTCTATAGTGATTCTAGAGGTGAGACAATATTGAGAATAAATCTATATTTTCATGAAAATTATATATCTCAATATATATGTATGAGTGAATCAAACATTATAGACCAATTCCATCACTTGGGTGACTCAGAAAGACTGATATCTCTTCTTTACTTGTATCCATAGAAGGCACCTCAAGAAAAAGGGACTGCATAACATAATTATTCTATTCATAGAGTAGAAAAATGACCAAGCTCTTGTATCGCTCTAAGAGGTTATTTTCATTTAACAGATTATATTTTTCCAATATTTATTATATCAGTACACTCTAGGTCTCACAATTTTTCAATTGGTAAAGCAAAATTAAAATCACGTTTTATACATTATTATAATTTCAAAATTATGATGTATTTAAATTTATTTATTACTATACAAATATTTTATAAAATACCAATATCCTTCACCATTAGATTCATCATATCATTTCACAGGGATATTTTAGTGTCAATGATTCATATAACCCTTATTATAACCTCGTAGGAGTCTGAAAAAGATATTAATGTCAAGAACCATCACCCGGGGCCCGTGCCATGATTACCCCAAGCCCGCCATCCATATGCCGGGGGCTGGCAACTAGCACTGAAAAGATTTATCCCAATAATGGGAAGGCATTTCCTTTAAACTTGTACAAACACACAAATCGAGAACACAAAAAGAAGTAACCGCAAAGTAAACTACTGTAGTAAAATGTGTACTGAATGTAAAAGGGGCTAGAATACAAGACCAACGGAAAAGTACAAGTACAATTGAAAAGATAAAAATAGATCCTGGATTTTCCCCTATGGATAATACCTGAAGGGTGGGTACAACTCACGATAAGTAGTCACTGTAGTACGTCACTTACAAGGTATACCTCCGAGCATCGTCCATTCCTTGCTCCCTCATCCTTGATCAATGATTTCCATCATCTATACCAGACATAAGAAGTTTCTGGTATAGCTTGTGCATGGGTGAGTATAACGATACTCATAAGGGACCTCAAGACCACGATGGTCTCCCAAAACTCAACAAAGGAAAAACCACAAAGCAAAACCTCAACTACAATCTCAGAACAATCAACAACTCTACTTAGGTATATGCCCATACATATAGCTAAGTTATCAAGATATACTCATCTCATATCTGAGAGAAGAATATCACAATGGTAACATGACGGAGGTAAAATTAATTCAATGTTAACACCATGAAGTTAACACCATGAAGGTAAAAGTAGCACACAGGTACCACCACGAAGGAAAACGTTCCACACAGGTAACTACATGATGATAACACCACGAAGGAAAAGACTCATCTCACACTAGTTATATAAGTAAGGCACATAAGTACATACGATTATTAGAGAATCTTGATCATCTAAATCATTTGAGTGGAACTTCTTCTGATTATACAGTGTCTGACACACACATTATCGATAGGTTTTAAACCCCACAATAACCCATATATGATCTGATCCACACAGGATCGGTATGCGCTAACCCACACAGGATCACTGAGTTCTAAACCACACATGATCTGACCTACACATGATCAATATGTGCTGACCCACATAGGATTATTGAGTGTTGACCCACATTGGATCAGACCCACACTAGATCGGTAAGTGATTACCCACACAAGATCGCTCGGTACTAACCTTTGTTTGATATGTCTCCAACCTCAACCTCCCTACTAGCCAATGGATTCCCATTCATTGTAATCTTGATTCCAAGGGGATCAAGTCCTCAAAACATTGGTGGTACCTCAACCTCCACGAATCTCTGAGAAGATGTATTCAAATTGACTGTCATGTATTATGGGTTCTAAAGAGATAGATGGTGTGTCAATCAAACGCTCGATCTGTGACTTATAAGCGTTTTAGTTCTGAGGGCCTTGTTGAATTTGTGTTCGACCCAAGTCAGTTGCAGTCCAATATTACCTAAAACTCAAGTGGATTATACCAAAAGGATACCGTTGTCCTTAGGATTACGACGCTATAGACAATTCGCCAAACGGATGCCCAACAAGTTAGTAACAACATTTCCGCGAAACGGGGGGATTGCCCCTTAGTCCGACTAGGCTCAGTCTGGCCCGCTGAAATATGTAAAAGGGAACACTTCCCAAAAGAGATCCCCACACCCATGATAGCATGTCGAATAGAAACTCAGTTTTTCAGTTATAGGCATTTAATTATTTGTGAACCGATTGGGTTTGGGCTCGGTCTGATTCGGTCATGTCATCCCAAAACAATAGGTCTTGAAGTCTACCTGACCCCACTCAGGTCTGTCCCACTAAGGGTCGGCCTGGCTTACTGGGTATAGCCCATCGGGGTAGGCCTATTTCAGTTCACAGGCCTGGGTTATGATTTTCCTAGCCCGTCGGATGGGGCTTGGTCCACCCGGGTTGGCCCACAAGGTCGTGAGTTCGGTCCGACCCACATCTATCCCAATCCGCCTGAAGGTGGACCTGTTTTCCCAGCTGGAATCATGGGTGTTGGGCCTTTTCGCCCAGCCGGTATGGTGCTGCCCCATCGTATGATGGTTTTCTGATTTGGTCATCCAGGGGTATGCCAACCCGGCCCGACATGGGGTCGCACCGCTGTCCACATGCCACGGCCCGCTGGCAGAAGTTGTATCCCTCGGCGGTGCATGGAAGCACCTCCTCTTATCCTGTGCGGCTGGATCAGGCCAGCCACCTCCGGCATCTATGGCGCGCCATCTTGCACCACCCTCCCCCACCAACATACGGTTGACGCGGGTCTCCTCCAGCCACCATTGGCCGCCACCGACTTGGTGCACCGACGGTTTGGTAGTTTCTTCTGCAATGCTGTAGTCTTCTCATTTTTCATCACCCTAAGAAAAACATCCTTGAAAAATGCAACTTAAAAGGACCGGCGGGCGGTTCGGCCCATGTTTGTTTGGTCTACACCCTCCGCATTGATATGATAACGAACAGAATCATGGAAAAGAATAATGATGAGAATTAGTGTAACCCCCTACCTAATGATATTTGGAGAACACCCGCTATTGAGGAAGAGATAGTATTTGTCGTCCCCGTAACAAGTCACCAACATTGCCTCTTAAATGTCATCCTTCAGTTCTTGATTTGGGGTCTCTTGTCACCACCCACTAGAACCAGCTCTGTCCTCCAGGTTATTGGCATAGCAGTACTTTATCATTACATCATCACTTGGTGAAGACGTCCAATACCTCTCCCCAGGATATATATAAATAGGATAGTAGGGTGAGGGTGAGTAATTCATGTGGAATTAATGAGGGTTTATTTAATAGTAACCTTCCTAATTCTAACAGTGCTGTTACAAATGATTTGAGGAGTCAAGTGATTTAATTTCATGACATGTCGTTGGTCCCGCCACTACCGCTTGTCCATTGTAAGAAAAGAATTAATGAAATAAAATAACAATGTTATTTTATTATTCTTTTAAAAAGTACAAAATCTATGTTTTTCTCCATACTTACTGAGGTCGAAATGTATCCACCCTTGATAAAATATTTGCGTTGTGGATTCAATGGTTCCCTCATATTTTTATGTTGAGTACAAGTTCAAAAGATAAAAAATTCCACCCGCACGTTTATAGAACATACATTAAAAGATGTTTAGAAACTCATTCTGGGCTCACTGGGCCTCAGAATCATTTGCTGTCAATTTTTTTACACTCATAATAATTCTATATAAATATAAAAAATTACATGGGAAACATGGGTCATTACATTCTCCCAACCTTAGTGAATTTCTTCCCAAAAATCCACAACATAGACTAAGGAAAAAATGGGTGAACTGAGAACCAATCTAATCCCCCTTCTCCTATGTGTTCTCCTAAAGGTTCCCATGCTGCCATCAAATGTGCACCAGAGGTATCAATCAACCACATAGGACCCACTCTTGTCTAACCTATATCTGCACTAGAACCTCCATAAACATTTCCCCATCATCAAAGTCCAGCTCACCATGGTCGATGGCATGAGATGGGTCATGCACGTATCTCCTCAGCAAGGATACGTGGAAGACATCATGCACCCTCTCCAACTACGATGGTAGTTCCAAGTGGTATGCTTCCTCGAAAATAATATGAAGTATCCGAAAAGGTCCGATAAACCTCAGTGAGTGTTTTCCACCTCGACCAATTCTATGCATACCTCATCGAGATGAGACGAGTAGGAAGACATGGTCTCCCTCCATAAACTCAGAGGGCCTCCAGCGTCTATCAACATAAGACTCCTGTCTACTCTGTGTAGTCTTCATCCATACCAGGATGATCTATAACTTCATAGTTGATAGCCCGTACCGACTCTGGACCCATAAGCGTTGACTCCCCTAGGTTTGTCCAGTATAGAGGTGATCTACAAGGTCGATTGTATAAGGCCTTGAATGGTTACAAACCAATGGTGGAGTGATAGCTGTTTTTATATGAAAAATCCACCAAGGGAAATCGATTCTCCCAATTGTGGCCAAATTCTAGAATGCAATCACATAGCAGGTCTTCCAGGGTCTGAATGGTCTGCTCCATCTGACCATCTGTCTGTGGATGAAAGGCGGTGCTCAAACGTAGCTGAGTCCCAAATAAATCTTGTAATCCCTTCCAAAAAATGGATGTAAACGTGTGTCATGGTTGAAGAAGATAGTCGATGGAACCTCACGAAGTCGTATAGTCTCTTTTATGTAGAGGCATCCCAAGCCCTCTACAAATCCCTGCTCTCATATGGGTTGGAAGTGCACCGACTTGGAGTGTGGATCAATGATCACTAAGATGGAATCATTTACCCTAGACATACAGGGAATCCTTGTCCCAATGTACATGTAGATACCTCCCACATCGACTCCAGCACCTCTAGTGGCGGTGCTAAGCCCACTGGAAAATAATGCTCGGCCTTCTCTTACTGACAAGTGAGGCATCATGAAACAAACTCTGCCACTCCCTTCGTCATCCATGTCCACTAGTGATGGAAATGGAGGTCTCGGTACATCTTCACCACAGAATGATATACTACAAGAGGAGATTAATGGAACCCCCTCGACTACTACTCCTATAGAGCCACTGGTACGATGGTGTGTCCTATGAAGAGGATGACATTCTCCCCACCTTTAGAAAATCCATCAGGTGTCTGTCCTAAGGTTATCTGAGCATGTAGATTCTCACAGTCAATATCCTCAAGTTTTACCTCCGTAACTCACTAAAGAAGTGGGGGAGAGACAATCATAGACTGAAGGTAAGATGCTCCATCTCTATCCACAAAGTATGTCTGCAACGCAACTAGCTAATCTGTCACATTACTCAATAGTTATAAACCAGACCTCTTTCAGAGTGTGTATGCCCCTACGTTCCCTTTCTTAAGAGTATAGACTTTCTCAATGTCATATTCCTAGAGGATCTCTAGCCATCGCCGCTGTCTCAGATTTAGGTCTGTCTATGAGAATATATTTTTGAGACTCTTGTGATCAGAGCAGACTGTAAAAAATTCACCCATCAAGTAATGTCACTACATCTTCAAGGTGAATACCACTATTGCTAACTCCAGTTCATGAGTGGCATAGGTATTATCATGCTATTTCAATTTTTGGGAACCATATGAGATCACTGCTCACTTTTTCATCAGGACACATCCGTGTCTGGTCCCTGATGTGTCATAGTAGACTACATTACCAACACCATATTCTTGTAGCATCAATATGGGGGTATTCCTCAATCTCTTCCTCATATCTTGAAAACTCGGTTGGAATCTCTCCATCCACAAGAAGGGTTATCCCTTATTCTTCAACACTAATAAGGGTGTTGAAACTCTGAAAATGTCAGGTATGAATGTTTGGTAGTAGCCAACCAACCCACATAAACTCCTCACCTTAGTCACGATCCTAGGTGGATCCCAAGAAAGAACAGCCTATATCTTTGTTGATCACATTGAAACTCCAGCCTCTGTGATAATGTGTCCTAAAAATTGGATATCTTGTAACCATAATTGGTACTTAGAGAGCTTACAATAAAGCTAAGGATCATATAGTGTATCCAGAACTATCTGTAGAGGATAAGTATGCTTCTACCCCATCGCTAAGTGCACAAAGATGTCGTTGATGAATGCCACAACAAAGTGATCGAGGTATGAATGTAATATCCTATTCATGAGTCCCATGAAAAATGCAGGGGTTTTGGTCACAACGAAAGGCATATCCAAGAACTCATAGTGGCCATACCAACATCTAAAGGTTGTCTTCTACCCATCCACATCTCATTCCCTGAGCGGTTGATAGCCTATTCCGAGGTCTGTCTTCGGAAACAATCAAACTCCCTTCAAATGATCAAAGAACATCAATCCTCGGGAGTGCATCCTTGTTCTTCATGGTCACCTGGTTCAGAGGCTGATAATCTACACAGAGTCTCAAATGCTTTTTGATATTCTAAGTCAACAAAATCAAGGTTTCCATTGGAGAAACACTGGGCCTTATGAACCCCTTCCATTGTAAGTCCTCCAGCTGTACCCATAACTCACAAAGTTGTGAGGGAGCCATTCGATATGCGGGTGTAGATATTGGTGTCATCCCAAGTTACAGGTTGATGTAAAATTATAACTCTGTGTGTTTAGATAGTTCTGAAACATCATCAGGAAAGACATTGGCATACTCGTCCACCACTACAGGATAGCTCAGACTCCCAACATGAAGTACTCCGAGGGTGTGGCTAGCCAACTGATGGGTGATCAGATGCACCCTCCTCCAGGTAAGTCCATGTAGTGTTTCAAAGGTTTCCTTCTCACCTATGAAAGAAAAACAGGTCCTATCCATGCAAACACACCACACTTTTCACCTAATATAGTCAATATGAACATGGAATATAGATAAAAAATACATACACAATATGATTTCGTGAGGCCTCAACACCGCTACTAGAAGATCCAAGTTCAAGCTCTCCCATTCTAAAGTAAGATCACACAACCGACACTAGTTTTTAATTGTGGAATCTTCTCCCGTAAGAGTCTCTAGTAGTAAGGATCATGCCAACAGCTCTGTCAGAATATCCGAGCTCCAAACTAGGATCGTGGAAATAAATGGCTGACTAAATCTATGTCTATATGTACTGCAACTAGGGTTGAATAGACACATATCATAACTTCAATCATCTCCAGAGAGCCATGGATGTAGGCCTCAGCAGCCTGGTGTTGAGCTCGTCCTAGTCCTCCTGCTCCCTGTGGTTGGGATGGACCACCTGGAGGTGGTGGCAGTAGAACCTCGAATCTCCGACGACCACCTATTGCACAGACAACTCCTATCCCAAGTCATCTGCCCAACAAAACTCCTCTCTAAAACCCCTACCTCTACCTTGGAGGCTCCTCGACCGTCATCTGTTCATCCATACAGCAGGTTAGGTAGTCACGAGCCATGTGACCATGGCCGCCACATGAGTAGCACTGCCTGATCCTTAATTTTCATTCTTTGTCCCATTATCCCTTCACCTATGACCTGTATCCTAAGGACATCCACTAGAAGGTCTTGCCTGCTTGGCCCCCTGTGCCATCCATCTACTATCTGCTATGGATAAATCCACTACCTGACGTCTGGTGGTGGCTCTCGTTGTCGGTGCCTACTCTGCTAGTAAGCTCTCCACCAAAAGCGCTCACTCTAGCACTCTATCCTACATCGGAATGCTGAGTGGTGTCATTGATGCTCTGATATCCCATCGAAGACCCTTCTCAAAGGTCCATGCCCTGAATAAAGTTTCTCATACCATATTGGTGGAATAGTATGAGAGATCGGTGAACCTTTCTAAATACCGGGCCACGGTCATACTGCACTGTTGTAAGTGAATAATCTCTTGTATACGCACTGAGAATATATTTGCTGGGATGAAAACTTCCCAAAATAGGCACTCGAATTCTGCCCACGTGAGGGTCTCCTCATCAAGTAACTAGAATGTCAGACTCCACCATCTCCCAGTAGCTCCCTATAAGAGACTGGCAGCTAGGATCACCATCAGATCATCTTGTGTCCCAACTAAGCGAAAAACATTAGCCACAACCACCATTTAGTCCGGAGCCGCCTGCGGAATGGTCATTCCATGGAACATCATAGCCCTCTACTGCTAAAACTCGTGAAATCTGCTCAGTCGGCGTGCACCATCTACTCGTAGGGATAGTGCCAAATACTTCCCAATGGGTGGTGGTGCTACTGGTGCACCACCCAATGGTACGATCACGGTAGGGGGGCCCAGCACTAAAGTCTCATCTCTCAGTGTGTTGTCATCATGTACCCTCTCCGGAATACTGGCTGGATATCTGTGTGTAAGGATCATAAAATAAAATATGGGTGCCACATTTAATAAATTATACCTGGTGAGATGAATCAAACCAAACATAAGAAAATTTTTCAAAACACACGCAATCAGTGTGTTTGTGCACTATAGAAGAAATTAGAATTCAGGGTCCTCATGTATGGATACGTCGGCCACCACAGCAACACTGGATTCCCCAAACTGAAAACCACACTCATAACACATAACACTATCGCCACATTGAAAAGATCAGAGTCCTATTTCTTCGGTAGAACTGAATCCTCTAACACCAAATTGTCACGACCCATCCCTCGGGGCCTGTGCCATGACTACCCCAAGCCCGCCTTCCATAGGCTAGGGGCTGGAAACTTGCACCAAAATGGAATATACTTATAAAGGGAAGACATTGACTTTCAACCTATAAAAACACTACCGAGAACACAACAAGAATCAAACACAATGTAAATTATTGTAGTAAAAAGTGTACTTAATGTAAAGAGGCCGGAATACAAGCCCAACTGAAAAGAAAAAGTAAAACAGAAAAGAGGAAAATATCTCCTGGATCATCCACCAGGGATCCTATCTGAAGGGTAGGTATAGCTCATGATCAGTATTGATTGCAGCACGTCACTTAAAAGGTCCAAAATCGAGAACCATCCAGTCCTGGCTCCCTCATCCTCGATCAATGATGTCTGTCATGTGCACAAGACACAACATGGTTCCAGTGTAGCCCATGTAGGGGTGAGTATAACAATACTCAGAATGGGCCCTAAAAACCCTAAATGTAACCTAGAGTTCAATAATGGAAAAACCAAAAATCAAGGCCTCAACCACAAAGCACGAAGTAGTCAACAACTGTACTTAGGTATATTCATATACATATACCAATGTTATCAAGATATAATCCTCTCATACATGAGGGAAGAATAACACAAAAGTTACACCATGAAGGAAAAAATTACCAGAAAGGTAACACCATGAACGATAAACCATGGAGGTAAAAGTACAACATAGGTAACACCAAAAATGTAACACCATGAAGGAGAATGTAACACATGGTAACACCACGAAGATAACACCATGAAGGTAAAAGACTTAGCTCATACCAGTTATATAAGTAAGGCATAGAAGTACATATGATTAGTCAAGATTCTAGATCATATTACTCTATCGAGAGGCACTGCTACAGATTATTCGGAGTCTGACCCACATAGGATTGATAATAACTAACCCCTTCAATGACCCTCAGAGGATCTGACCCACACAGGATCCATATGTGCTGAACCACAGAGGATCGCTGAGCACTGAAACACACAGGATCTGACCCACATAGGATCGGTATGCGCCGATCCACACTAGATCGCTAAGCACTCACCCACATAGGATATTACTCATATATGATTGGTAATTTCTGAAACATATAGGATCACTAGGTACTAACCTCTGTATGATCTGTCTCCAAACTCTGCCTCAAAACCAGCCACTAGATTTCCGCCCATTGTACGCTTAATTCAGGGAGGATCCACTGCTCACTCCATTGTTCAAACCTCAACCTTCATGATGCTCAATGATGAAGTATCTCAAAGGACAGTCACATCGTAAGGGTTTTAACGTGATATTTGGCGCGCTAATCGGACGCTCGGTTTGTGACTTATAAGTGTTTTAGTTCTGAGGGCCCGGTTGGATTCAGGTTCCATCCAACCCATCTGCACTCCATCTTTCTGCAAAACACTTGTATAGTATACCAAAAGGACCTCCTCATCCTAATGGTTCTGGTTCCATAGACGTTTCATCAAACGGATGCCCGGTCGATTAGTTACACCCCTTTTAGTGAAATGGGGACGATATCACCATGGTCCGGCCCGACCTAGTCGGGCCCAAAAGAATATTCCAAAAGTACCACTTCACAAAAGGGATCCCTAATCCTCTTATTACGTGTCGAACGGAACCTCGGTATTCCAGTAACGGGCTTTTCTTTATTCGGGGACCGGTTGGGTCTGCACCCGGTCCGACTCAGTCAGGTCGGCCCGACGCATTGGGTCCCTGGGTCTACATGATCCTGATCGAGTCCGCACTGCTAAGGGTCGGCTTGGTTTTCTAGGTTTAGCAAGTCATGGTTGGCCCGATTTGGTTTACAGGCCTTATCCGTAGTTGGCACGACCCGTTGGGTGGTGGATCGGCCCACCGGAGTTGCCCACTGGGCCACGGGTTTGGTCTGGCACCGCGGGGCCATTTTGTCCATCCGGTGGAGCAATGGCCTACCGCATAATGTTCTGTCATTTTGGCCGACTGGGGGTCCACCATCACAGCACAGTGCAGGGCCCTGCCACTCTCCACCTGTCGCAGCCCGTTGGCCAGGATTTTAGCTGCCAGAGGCACTTGCGGGTGCAGCCACTTGTCCCGTGTGGCCAGCTCAGGTTGGCCACCACCAGCCTATTTGGTGCACCATCACGCGCTACCCTCCTCCACCCGCAGTCTGTTTCTATTGGTCTCCTCTAGCCATCGCTACTTGGCGCACCTGTGGTTCAGTGGTTTCTTTTGCGCTGCCGCCGTCTTCTTGCTGCCATCACCCTAAGGAAAATTTCCACGAAGAACATAACTTAAATGGAGTGGTGGGGGGTCCGAACATTGTTCTTTTGACTAACACCCTCCGTGTTAATATGATTTTGAATATAAGCATGGAAAAGATCAAATGTGACCTTTAAACAAACCCTCAACTTCAAGATCATTGGAGAACGCCCGCGATTGGGGAAGAGTCAATGTTCGTTGTCCCCACAACAAATCTCCAATGATTCCGCTCTAACGTCATCCTTCAGTTTGTGATTCAATACCACTCATCACAACCCACAGGAACCAGCTCTCTCCTCTATGTGATTGGATTTGTGTCACTTTATCTGGACTTTGCCTCTTGGTGATGTTGTCCAATACCTCTCCCCAAGAACCATATAAATAGGCTAGGGGGAGGGTGAGTAACCCCCATGGAGTTAATGGGGGTTGATTTAATATAATCCTTCTTAATTCCAATGGCTCTATTAAAAATTATTTGAGAATTCAATCCATTTAATGGATTGGCACATCATTAGTCCCACAACTGCCGCTAGTCCATAGGTGGAAAATAAATAAATAAATAAAATAACAATATTATTTTATATTTTTTGAAAAAGTCCAAAATCTATCTTTTTCTCTAGACTTTCTATGGTAAAAGTGAATCCTTCCTTAATCGAATCACGACGTTGAATGTTCAACAGTTCCCTTGTATTTTTAATCCGAGCACCGGTTCAAAAGATTAAAAATGCCGCTCGCGCAATTGCTGAACGAACCTAAAAAAGTTCAAAAACTCATTCTGGGAAAACCGGTCCTCGGAATCACAAGCTGTCATTTTACACAGACTAATAAAAATTCCATATAATTTAAAAAATTACATGTAAAATATAGGCATTAAAAATTCAAATTTATTCTGGTATCTGGTCATTCCAACTACATGAGTTCATATTATCTTGATCTTTTGAGTGTACTACTCAATCTTGAAATACTAAAAATGGGTTTCCTCAAAACTTGTATCCCTGATGCACCAATTATCATGAAGGAAATTAAAGTATAGTGAAAAAATTTATTTAACCTAGAACATTTATAAGAACTCCCCAGTAATAAAAAGCACATTGATGGAGACTAGATAGGTACTTTGAACCAGGGTAGAATTTTACCTCAAGTAATGGAACAATATGCTAAAGTAATATTTTATTTGTGGGGTTGTAATCATTATGTATAAATATATTTATTTATCCACTTTATTCATGTTAATTTTCATGCCTTGAGATTTTAAAAGAACACTATGTTTAATAGCGTATAAGATATAAAACAATGAGCCTAAACGAACCATGAAATACTACTATTAAAATATGACCATTATAACCATGTTAATGAATTGGATACTATGAATAGTAACAACCAAATTATGAAATTTATATAAAATGACTACTTAATATAAATTAATCAATATCTAGAAAATATATAATCAATTTTTCAATAAAGTTATTTTATATATATGTAATATATTTTATTTAAAAATTATTTCTAATGATTTTTATGAGAAAATGTTATAATTATTTTAAGGAACTTATATAAATTTTAATTTATAAAAAAATATCACTTTTTAATTATTAATATCAAAATTATATTTGGGAAATGTTTTTTGATTTTTCTTAAATGATTGATTTTTCACTGAATAATAAAAAAAAATATAAATTTCTATAAAACTATCATTTTATTTTCATTACAACGTTTCATTCTTCTTTGAATTTTATCTCAAAGTAACATAAAATTTATTTAATTAGATACAATCTAATTAAATTAATTTGAATTTTCATTATACATTATTTTGGTATAATTATATTTGTAGGCTTAAAAAGCCACTTTTCTATAAACTATTTTTGTTGCGTTGTACACCTTTATATTAAATTTTTTCATCCATTTGTAGAAATTGAATCATGAAAAAATAATTTCATATTTGTAATAAATTGGTATATATTTTTTTACATTATTAATAGTAACTTTAGAAATTTTGTAAACATGGTAAATTATAAATCATGTAATTAAGGTCAAAACTAAAATAATAACGACTAAAAATAGACCATAACACTTTACTTAAATTTATTTGATGAGTATATATCATCTATAATCATATAAAATTATAATATATCGAATGTGTTTCATTTTTCCATGATCTTGACCCATTATATTTTTTTTATAAAGAAAATCCCAAAATGTCATTTTCATTCTTTTAATATCATTAGATTTTTCATATATAGATAAATAGAGGATATGATTTGTTATAAATACTAATTTTAAATATAACTTATTTTCTCATCATGGTGATTTATTTTTAATTTTTATTGAGGAAATAATTACACCAAACTCTTGTGTAACACCGATACATCATTTATTTAATTAATATAAAATTAAAATAAATGGTTGAAAACATACTAAATCTATTTTAATTTGAATGAATTAATGTGTACCATTAATTTTATACGTTAATATTTATATTAGGTAATTATTAAATCATTATATTCAAATTCACCCTTTTATTGATGCAAGTTATGTAAAATTAAATGAATAGTGTCAATATTGACATTTACGATATTCTATAACATGTAATATTTTTTAAAATGATATAAAATTTGTATAAATTTTAGATTCATAAACATAAAAATTTTTAAAAAATAAAATGGCCCATTAAAGGGTATTTTTTAGTGAAATTATTAACTGTTTAATGGAAGGAAACATTAATATTATATTAATTGTCAAAAGGGTAAGCAAGGGTTCAAAATAAAGGATAAGGGTAGAAAAATTACAAAAAATTTCCAAATTTTATTGGATAGTATTATTTATACTAATATTCATCTTATATTAAAATTATAACTATTTTTATACATTTTGTTATAAAAACATTTTATATTAATTTAATACATTAAGTGATTCCATGAATTTCCCTCCCATAACTAATAATAGGACACCCCTTATCTCAATTGTTCAGACTAAATTTATCCTTCTATCTCAACTATCCAAAACAAAAAATCCTTCTATAATTCATTATCTAAATTCTAATGGTTTTTTTCTCCCAAAAGGTCAGCCCTAGGATCCTTAAGAGGATATCTAAAGAAGTTGTTTCAAAGAAGAGGAAGTCACCTTAACCAATCACTTTGTTTTTAATTGTTATTTTACTTCATATAAATATGTTTTATTATTATTTAATAATAAATTAATTGGTTTTAACTTATCAATATGTAATTATTATTATTAAATCAACAATATCCATCATATTTTCCTTCAAATGAGAAGTGAAAGTATGGCTTGTTTATGTGTATGGCTTACCGTTTCCACAAGGCCATACATTACATTTTACACCACCAAATTTCATGGATGGTTACTAATATGGTTTAATTTTTATATATGATTACTATTACAACAATAAACTTTTTTAATCATAATATCACATATATCATCTTACCGTTCAATGCATTGGAAAATGATAACGTCACTCGTGCGTACATGTGGACTACCACCTCCATAAAACAATATGATATTTTTTCATCCCCATTTTATAAGGAATGTAATAAGTATGTATTTAATGAATATAAAATAAATATTAAATAATAATTATTCTACAAATGTTAGTTATTACTTATATTTATTTTATTCCATCCTTCAAGAAACAAAAGCATCATCAGTTGTACATACGACCCACCATCTCCATAAGTAGTGTAATTAATTATTATTTATCTAAATTTTATATATGGATATATATATATAATTTATATATATAATTTTTATATCATTGAAAACATTATTTAATATATTTAACCATGATCAAATTACAATTATCGAACACACCATACTGAAATTATCATGAAAAACGATACAATTTACTCCCAAAAAAGATGATTGTAATATTGGATTGTTGATAAATTGATGTTGAAATGTTATTAATGTGTTATATATTATATTATATATATTTAAATTATTCTTTTATGCAATTATTATAAATTTAAATTTATTATTCATGAGGATGGAGTTCTTTCGAAAAAATCAGAACTCACGGTAATGGATGTTTATCTCACTTTTTTTATGTTAGAAACTTGTCATATTAACCACTTATTACTTTAATGTGGTGTATATAATTACCATGAATGTATTCTATGATTCCTAATATTAATTCTATGTTGAATTAAATATCCATATAAGGATCTTTATTTAATTTTTATTTTAATTCAAATATTACCAATGTGGTAAGGGAATTATGTTTTAATCCAATTTTATTCAGTATTGGTTATGATTTAATTTATATTAAGGAAATTATATGATAAATATCTAATTAAACTATTTAAAAATTATTATTATCTGTTTCTTTCTTTAAAATACATTTTTTCATTTTGACCAATTTAAGTATTCAAGATACTGAAAGAATGTTTTTAAAGAATACAATCATTGTTTTACTATTTGGTTATGAATATTTCTCTCTCATGTTCATGTTTCTAAAAATCTTTACAAGAATATTTTTATAGTTCAAAAATTATAAAAAATCTTTTTATCAAGTGTTTTAATTTTTTATAAAATAGTACAAAAGGAATCATCTAATTAATTTCATAAGTAGGTACTTTTTTACTGTTTCTGTATAAGGTTGAATGGAATTTTTTTAACGTATTCAACATGAATATGAATTCCCACCATCATGAATTATTTATGCTTTTAAGATTCAATTAAATGTTTCCAATGATATTTTAAAATTAAAAAAAATGTCAACATTTTCAAAAAATTTATGTTTTAAAAGGATTATTTTTAAAATAAATTGGAATTTTCCTCAAGAAACATTCATATTATCCTTTAATGTAGTTTTTTTATGATAAAATATTTGATGTTTCTTATTATTTAATGGGGATATGATCTAGTGATTCCATCCTTATTCTTTCTCTATCTGGTTTATGATTATGATGACTATATTTTTGTGAAGCACAATTTTTTATGGGTTATGCTACATTTAAATGATGAAAAGATTATGATACCCATTTTATTTGCATAAGTTTTAATGTGATTACTTGATAAATGTTTTTATGATATTGTAGAATTCATATGTATATATTTTGTCATTTCATTTATGGATATATAATTATATATCCCTCTAATATATTTGGTATATTTTTATATATCATGATATAGCTATGGGAAATAAGTTTATGTGATTGATCTATTAAGAGAAACAACATGATCTTGATCCACTATGGGAAAATTCCTATATTTTTAATCCACAATTGGAAATAGGTGTTTAGGATAGATATGTTTTGATTTTATTATCTTGGTTGTTAACCATGAAATATGAAGTGGTTTCTATACTTATATTGGTTCAACACATTTATGACATTAACTTATGGTATGGGATTATTTTTTTATGTTTTCTCATGATTATAAATAATATTTTTTAAATGATAATGATTTATTCCAGAACTCATGTTTATGATCATTGATATATAGGGTATAAAAATTTTATGTTTTATGCATTCTCTCATTCTCTTATGATTATATTATTCATTCATATGATCATTGGTTGACATATACCATGTTTACCCTTATTGAGCATCTATTATCTCCCATTATTACGTTTTATTTCCATAGGTTATGAAGAAAGTTTTTAAGTAGGTTTTTTCTATGAAGGCTAATTAATGGGAAGGTCTTGTGGAAGTTGTTATTTACCTTTTTGGATATATGTAGATTGTATATCTACCCTCAAAATTCCCTAAACCATTATGGTCTTCAGGCGTGTGTTTGTGAAATGTATTTAATATTAATCTATAAAGATGTAATATCTATTTAAGAAAATAATTAGGCATTACAGTTTGTATCAGAGTAAAGTTTGGATAATATTTCGAAACTTGTATGGGAAAAATTTAGTGAAAACCTATGGAATGATTCTATGTAAAAGATATCATCCAAAATATTTGGTAATAATCCTAGAAAACCTAGGTTAAAACTATGATGTCATAGATTGACAATAAATTGTCTTTATTTTGACATCCTATTAATTTTTTTTATATTATGTGGTTTTCAACTATGATTATGTTTGCTCACACTAGGATATTGTGTTTTAGTCAATTGGTGGAACCTAAAGTAATCATGTTAATGATGAATATGATGGATACTGCAATGATTTTCCTCTTAAGAAACCAATTTTTTGGGAGATGGAATGTAAAATCTCATTTCTATGTTCTCAACAATTTCTCAAGATATGAATCATGATGAACTTATAAATGAGAAAATAAGGGAAAGACATTTTTTGAGTACTTCATGAGGAAATTTCTACCTTATTTTAGTGGTTAGGATGATCCACTAGTTACTAAGAAATGGATCAATACCATTGAAAAGTTGTTTTCAATTATCCAATGTTTGAAGCGTGAAAAATACAATTTGTTTTCTCTATTATTTAAAAAAAATGACATATTTTGGAACCATATCAAGAATACCTGGTAGTCATAATAAATTAACTCTACCAAATGGGATTAGTTTAAAAGATAATTTTATAATAATTACTTTCCTCGTATTAATCACATGAAAATGGACAAATAATTAATTGAGATAAATAACATGGACTATAAATATGTTGGTATATATGAGTAAAATTTTACAGGACTTCTGTGGTACGATTTTGGTATTATCATCCAACCTAAATGTAAGGTTCATTGATTCTTCAAAATCATACAATTATCTCTCTTAAATACATTAATTATAAGATTCTTTAGTATATAAAAAGATATCATTTAATATGAACCTATGTAATAAATAGAAATTATATATTCCAATAATTTCTACGGTTTTGATAAGAAAATGAAGATTGAGTCTCATGAAAACTCAAATAAATAACATGGTGGAATGAAATTCCAGTCATCTACATGACAGAAATGTGGTAAGAAACATCAAGGGAATTTCGTTAATAAAACGTAGAGGTTCTTTAAATGTGGATGGGTGGGTTATAAAGGCCATGAATTTCATAAGGGGATTAAAATTTTAGATAATTCGTTAGTGGAATGAATATTCTAAACAATTTGACCACCCACACTCCAATACATCAATTCCAAGGAATATAGGCATTATGCCAAAAAAATGCTCGAATCCAATGGTATTTAATGATCATGGTCAACAACCTATTCTGTCTAAGGAAAAAAGGAAAATCTTATGAAATTTTAATAGTTTAAGTGAATCATCATTATTAGGTCATGCTGATCCTTTCCTAGAAGGATATGTATTTCAGGTTTAATTTTGTATGAACATGCCCTATGAAAATCATATTTTCCATCCATTAGTGAAATTTTTTGTGATTCTGAACATAGACTAGCCCTCTATATATATTTTGGAATAATGAAATAAAATTTGATATTTTTAGTTAAAATATGATTATATATCGGTGCAAGGATGTACCCAAAATTTGAATGGAAATGTTTTTGGTTAATATTAGAGCTTATTTAATGAATGAAAGGATAATTATCTTTTTTAAGCATATATGATTTTATTGTGACTTCATGATTAGGGAATATAATTTTTTTTATGAAAATTAATAAATTATTAATATTATTTCTAGATAATATTTATTTTTATCAGGGAATTATATGAGTTCAAACCATTCCAATCATTGAGATACAATTTTGGTCATATAAATTTTAAATAATCCTTAATGTGAACTAATTATGTAATATATTAAGTTGAACTTTAGATGTTATTAGATAAAATGTTCTATGAATTTTGGTTTTGATAAATATTTATAGGTAAAAGTATTTACTTATGGACATTATAATTTTTAAAATTTATTTTTATTGTTTTAGACATGAAAATTTAATCATGAATACTAATTTTTTGGAGTAAGGGATGAAGTGTAAATCGATCGAAGAAAAATAAAATGATAAGATTATTATTATGAAATGGGTTGAATCATGTAATTATATTGTTTCTTTACAAAATAACACAACATTAGGGAAAAGAACTTGGGAAAAATTATTTTCATATTACATTAATTTATAAGGAAGTGATGGTGTTTTTCTCACCTCTTTCGATTACGGTCAAAAGATCAAGAACATTCTCTTGATCATTTACTTTCTTGTGATCACTAATATATGGACATTAATTTTCTCCAGTTTCAATATTTTCACTTCTCACTAATTTTCTTCGATATTGAAAACTAGTTATGTGTTATTTTGTATAACTATTTTATTCTCCATTCCCAATTTTTCAGAGGATGTTTTATTACCCCTTTTTAAGATGTGGTTTCATAACAAATTAATTTCCATATATCAAACCCTTGTTACCAAGGACAATTTAAAATTTTGATGAAAAAATTTATTATGGGGGTGTGAGGATTTAACAACTCGATATTTTATATGTATATTATATTTAATAGCACACAAGATATGCAACACCAACCCTAAAAAACAATGGAATACTTTAATTTTAATATGACAGTTATAGAAAAGTCATTAAATTGGAAGGTATTAGTAATATTGATAAAATTATTAAATATATATAGAATACCTAATAATGAAAAATTAATTTATTAGTTATTAATAAATAAGTACAAAGTTTTTTAGTAAAGTGATTTTATGCTTCAGAAATTTGTTTTCTTCCGAAATTATTTTTACTACTTTTTCTAAGAAAATAGTAAATTTAATTTTAAAAAATTCTATATATTTTATTTTATAATAGAATAAAAAATTTGAAATTAACAAATAAATATTTATTTTACGTTGAAATTTTATGATTTTTTAAGAAAAGAAATAATTTTCAATGAATTGTTAAAAATATCGATATTTATAGAACTGCAATTTTTCACTAAAAAACTCTTCATTCATTAAATATAATATAAAAGTAACATTATTTTTATTTAATAATATATAATATATTTAAATTCCTTTTAATCATATGTAAACGTAATTTTGGTACAAATACTTTTTTGGGCATTAAGGCAAAATTTTCTAAAAGCTGTTTTTCAGTGATTTTTCTGCATTTATATTAGAAATATTTAATGAAACTTATATAAATTAAATCTTTAAAATGGATTCAATATGTGAAATAAAAATAAATATTATTTATTTTGTTTCCAATTAAAAGGGTAAATCGGTTAATTAAGCTTAAAAATAAAATGGCAATGACAAAAAAACTCAACCTAAAACTTACCTTCAGAATATTTAATGGGTATATATCATCCATAAAAATAAAAAAGTTAAATATATGTAATTTTTGAGTTTTATCCAAGATTTTGACCCATTATATTATTTTATATAAAAAAACAAAAAAATTCCATTGCTCTTATTTTATTATACATAATTTTTTTGCATAAATACAAAATTGATAATATGTTTGGTTCTAAATATGAGTTTTAAATATAAATTATTTTTTTCATCAAGGTAATTTATTTTAAATTTTAAGTGGATAAATAATTACTATAAATGCTTGCAAACACTGACACACCATTCATTTAATTATTATAAAATTAAATTCGATGACTTTATAATTTCTAAATCTGATATATTTTTTAAGAATTTATTTTTCCCACTAATTTAATTGATATAAAATACATTTTTTGTAAGTATTATTTTATTATATTCAAATTTACCTTTTTATGCATTTAATGTCAAATTAAATGAATAGTATCCAAAATGACATTAATGATATTTTATAATAAATAATATTTTATTAAATGATTTAAAATTGATAAAAATATTATTTTTGGGAAAATTATTTTTATATTGTTTTAGACATCAACAATGTTCCATTTAGGAGATGTCTTTAATTTTATAATAACATTATTAACCCTTAAAGGATAAAAAATATAATATTTCTGTAATTCCCAAAAGGGTTGACCGGGGTTAAAACTAAAAAATAAGGGTTAAAACATATACCATACGTGTATAAATATTATTGTATGAGATTTTTCAATTTATATTCATGTTATTCTAAAATTATATCAATTTGGATCCATTTTTATATAAGATATTTTATATAAATTTAATATTTTATGAAATTCGAAGAGTGGTCCTCCCCTTATAAAAAGTCACCCCTTAACTCACTTTTTCACACAATTTTTAGCAATATGGAAGAAAATACCCCATAAAATTCCATTTTAAATATCATTATTCATATTATAGAGTTTTTGGTCCGCCTAAAATACTAGCCTTAGGATCTTTGAGAGGTGTTCTAAAATAGTTGATTCAAAGAATTGGTAATTGCCTTAAGTGATCACTTCCATTTGAATTATTATTTCAACTCTTATAATATGGTATATTATTCTACAATAACTGATTAAATATCCTAAACATACTAATATGTTGTTATTATTATTAAATCTACATTATCCTCTCTCTATCCCATAAAATGGTATGTAAATGTACTGATCATGCTTACTTACATCTTACTGTCTCCACGTAGCGATATACATCACTTTCCACCACAAAATTGCATGGATGGTTATTATGATGATTTTAATATTTATTTATGATACTTATGACATTATTATAATTGAATAATCATAATATAAAATCTTCCTTCTTATATTCCAATCCATTGGAAAAGGATAATGTAGCTCACGCGTAGATGTGGACTACCACCTCCACAATGCTATGTGGTTTGTTTTTAATTCGTTTATTTTAAATATAATAAGGATATATTAAATGAATATATAAGATATATATTATTTAATAAAGATTCTGGAAAGTATTATTATAAAATCAATTTCTTTTTTTCCATCTTTTGATAAATGAAAACATTATTCATGCAAATATAAGGTCAATTGTCTCCCTGAACGGTGTAATACATTTTTCATTCTCTAAATTTTTTTTAGGACTATATATATAATGAATATATATAATATTTATATCATTATTAATATTCTGAATGATATTTAACCATGATTAAATTAAAAGGATCTTAAATACCAAACTGAAATTCTCATGAAAAATGAAATAGTTAACACCAATAAATGGTGATTTTAATAAAGAATTATTGAACATGTGTGTTGAAATATTATAAAGTTATGATATATGGTATTATAATAATTTATGTTATTCATTTATATAATTATTATAAATTTAAATTTATTATAATCTGGGATAGAGTTCATTCAATGTAAGTGGAACATGAGGATAGAGAGTTTCCTTTCACTTTATTTTTTTAAATGCATTTCATATTCACCACTTGTTTATTTTATTTGGTATATATACTATACATTAATATATATTTTGAATATTATTGTGAATTTTATTGGTATTTAAATAACCATATATGCTTCTTCATTTCATGGGTCTTACGATTTAAATATTACCATAGTGGTAAAAGATTTACGCTTCAATCCTATTTAAATCGAGATTTTTTAGGCAATAAGTTCCATTGAGGATATTATATGATACATATTTGATAAAAATTGATTTATTATTCTCTAGTAGTTATTTCTTTATAATACATGTTATCTTTTCATTTTCATCATTTTATATATTCATAATACTGAAATAATGTTTTAAAGGAAAAAACCGATCATTTTTATTATTTGATCGTGAATGTTTCTCTTCAAAATCCATGTTCTCTAAAAAAAATCTACCTGAATTTTTTTACTATTATCAAATTATCAAAAGTAAATTTAACCTTGTTTTAATGTTTATAAAATGGTTTAAAATAAATATTTATATCTTTCCCTGAAAGATAATACTTTTAAATGTTTCTTCAAAAGTGGGAAATGAATGTTTTATTTTAACATAAACAACATAAATTTAATTTTCCACCATCATGACTGACCAATTATTTGAAGATTACAGTAAAAGTTTCCAAGATTTTTTTTAAAATAAATATTTTTACTTAATATTTTGGAAAATTTTATCTCTATGTATTTTTATTTCAAATAGATAATGATATATTCCTTAAGAAAAATTCTAGTGATTTTTAAAAGATTTATTAGTCTATGATTATATAATCTAATGTTACATATGTTTTACTATGGATAAGATCCAATGATACACATTTTATTATATATCTATGTGGTTTATTATTATGATTATGATATTTTTATGAAACCCATTTATTTTCTTGGGCTATGCTTAGTTGAATTGAGTAAATTTTTATCAAACCCATTTTATTTTCATGGTTTAGGTTGTAATGATATGATGAGTATTGTTATGTTCATGAATCTTGTATATGTATGGTTTTCATAATGTGATGGGTGGGACTAGAATTATATAAAACATCAATTCATTGGGTAATGTTTTATATCTCATTAGATAACTATTGGAAAAAATTCTATATTCTTGATCCATTATGGGAAATAAGACAATGTGTGTGATCAATTATCATAAATAGGTCGATGTGATTAATCCACTTTAGGAATATGGTGTTGAGTCATGATGAATTATGATATTATTTTCTTGTCAGTTAAAATTTATATAATAAATGGTTTCTATAATTATAATGGTTTCACACTTTTATGACATGAAAATATAGTTCATGATTGATTTATTATGTTTTATCAAAATTATATATCATGTCTTTGTAAATGATACCTATTCATTCCATGACTAATATTTATGATCTGTGAGAGATTTGGTATGAACATTTTATGTTATGGTCATGATCTCATACCCATATGATTTTTTAATTCTTTTATATGATCATATATTGATATCTCCCATGTTTACCCCTAATGAGAATCTGAGCTCACCCTTTCTTAAGATTCCTTTCCTTAGGTTTTATATAAAGGTTTTGAGTCAGTATTTTCCATGGAGATTACCAAATTGGAAGTTATTTAAGGGATATGTTGAATCTATTTCATGAGGTAAGAAGATTTTGTGTCTAGTAATTCAAGACATTAAACATTCATGTTCCTCAAACAGGTGACAATGAAATTTATTGAATATTCATCTAATAAGAATAAATATTTATGTATGAAAGTATTAAGTAATATATTAATAATAAGCGTATTTTATATATGTCACAAATCATGTCATAATAATATAATTTATAAATAGTTCATTTATTTTATTTTATTTTTCAGGCTTTGTAATTCATTTATTTCATGTGATCTCTATACAGCATTCAAGAAACATAAATAATTAACCACACACAAGATATAAATAAAATAAAATATATGACATGATCATGATATTTTATAATTTTTATTTTATTATGAGGAAGGTAAAATAACCACTGAACTTTTTGGAAGAAAAACATTCAACCAAGTTTGGTTCTTGTTATAATATTCCACTAATTCAAATATGTATTTCATTGGTATTTTCACCTCAACTCTTCCTTAAAACTCCTCATTTCACCTTAGAGATCCATATTTTACTTAATATTTACTCACATATAAGTGAGGTGTAAAATCTTGGAAAATTCATAATCCTTAATTTTTCATTTTGGGGTGTGTGGAAGTTCATAATAACTTTCTATATTTCAGATGTGGTTCTCAAATGGATTTGAATATTTTGAAATAATTTTCCAACAAATAAATAGATTATTATGAAATTAATTTAGAAGTTTTTAAATTTATTTTTATATTCAAGAAAGGGTTTTGGGATTTTTAAATTGATAATAAATACGTATCATGATTATTTAAAAACAATTATGCGAGTATTAAATATTTTTTAGTTATTTTTATCTTTATATAGGACCTTACCTCTATATAAGGGTATGTTTTTTTAAACTGAGTGTAAAGGTAAAATTGTTCTTCAAGTATCAATAAAGGGGTATTATAACTTTTCATTGTGTATATAATGGAAAGATAATTTTTTTAAGGATCATCCAAAAATCCTAACACCCATGTCTGGGTAATCTCATTATCAAATAAGAGTAATCTAGGATTTTAACTGAATGTGTAAGGGTAGCTTGGTTTCATTATAGTTCATGGAAGGGTAACACCTACTTTATAAGGGCTACATAAGGGTATCTCAACCACTTCATGAAGGTGATTTCAAGTTTCTTAGCTCACGTAAGTGTCTATCACCGCTTCAGGATATCATTGAGTTTTTGTTGGATGTGTAGGTGTAAAATTCATTACCCATACAAAACACATACCCCATTCACAAAGATATCATTTTAAATTGGAAAAATTCATATTTTCACCCAATTTATTTTATGTAATTCTTTTTTTATGATTTTTAAAGGTTTAAAATTCTAAAAATAATGTATTTAAGTGCCGAATAGTTTTTCTTAAAATTATCGCTATAATTTTCAAAGGTTTTCATTGGATCCAAATTTTTATTTGACTATAAAATAAATTAAATAAAGAATTAATGGAAAGCATAATTGGGGTTTTATATTATATTCATTGAAATATATCTTTATATCTTAAAATGGTAGACTTTTCCACAATTTATTCCTCTTCATTTCCCTTAACTCTTGATGATCAAGGTATACACCATAAGTCTAGAGACTTTTCTATAAATAAACATGAACCATTCCTAAGTTTCCAGACCTTCTCATTACAAAATTTTCTCTCTAACCTTATTGTGGAATTGTGTCAATATTATCATCTCAAAATAGGGGATCTATGAATCCTCTTTATTTTTTGTGCATGTGATAATTGATCAAGATTTAGTTTCTTTGCTTAAATGAATGTGATTTACTATAATCGGATAATAATTTGAGATAAGAATATCATGAATAATGGTAGAATAATTAGAAATGGAAATTTTAAAAATAAGTAGTTAAAATTCATGAATTGTATTATTTATTATTAAATGTTATTATTTGATGAATTAAAATAGGTTAAAAACGTATTTAGTAGATTATTTATTCTAATAATTAACTTGAAATTACATGTTTTATGTTGATATTGTTGTCAAAGTAATTAAATGCATAATTATTTTTAATTAATTCATTATAAAAATTAATGAATAGAGATTGAAGAATATTATATCATTTTAAAAACTATAAACAATTTTTTTCATGTTTTCAAAAAGTATCAGAAGATGGAGAATATAGTATTGCATGAAAATCATTGTAATTGGATAAAAAACAGAAATTTTCATAGAAGATAAAATAATTATTATATATTAAAATTTTATTTCCATAACATTAAAATTTAAAGGACTGTATTGAAGGCATATCATTAATAAATAATTTTTTCTTTATGAATCTGGAGTTTCATGTATATAATATGATAAATGTGTTATTATTATTATTCTTTAAGTTGGAATAAAATAATTTACATTGATGGACTAATGTGTATTGTAGAATACTATTACTATGTTATTGATGTTTTATGAAATTAAATATAATATTATTGCATAGAGATAATGGTTAAAATGTTATTGCTATTATTATCATAATTGAGGTAGAAATAATATTGTTTGATATGGATAGTTATGATTATCCTAAATTCTATAAATTACATGTTTAAATGTATACATTATTTATTTATTTAATATTTTTTAAATAATTTCATTGATGGAATTTAGGGATTTATCATATGTAAAAGGCAATAGTATCTGATAATATAATTTTTTTTGATGAAATTAAAAATAAATAATTTCATGTAATAGGATTATGATAATTATTCTGAAACTTATCTAAGGGATAATAGATAATTTCATGTCATTGTATAAATATTACCTGATAATAAACAAATATTAACTTGCGACATTTTTAAATATGCTTAATGATTAATGGTGATTATAATTATATAATTATCTTTTTAGAAAACTGAAACTGTGTTTATCATTCGCTAATGATGATTAATATTTCTTGTCGGGAATTAAAATATTTTTTGGTGATTTTTATCTAATGTGTTTTATATTGACTCTTAATATTTATTGGATAGTGTTTTATATACTTGGATATTTTTTTAATTATTGTTAGACATGGTTAATTTCATGAAATGGATAAATAATGTAATTTTAAATGATATTATTAATTAAAATAAATAGCAATGAGTAGAATAATTAATGATTATCTGGAATTATGTTGATTTTAGATTCTTCTTGTTAATGATATTGGTTGATTAATTTAGAAAACCTATGAATAATAAACCTGTTAATTCAATATTTATTAAAATGGTTGTCTTTCAAAGAATAATTGATTGGTGTAGAGTTATCTCATTACTAGTTTTAAGAGTCTTAAGTGCATTGATGTCATAATTTTAGTTGATTATAAAGTTATGAGGGAAAAAATTTATATGTATGTATTTTATAGAATGTAGATCCTTAATGTGGATTATTGATATCCTTATATGGCATTGTGATGATGATTAATTGGAAGGGATAATAGAGGCTAGAGTGGTGTGGATGATTATATCTTCACATGGTGATGGTTATGATGATTGTGGTGGAATTGGGTTTTGGTTATGATGGTGATAGTGGAATGGGGTGCCGAATGTGAAGTAAATTGAACGATATACTGGATGTAACATTATACAAAATGGTGAGATATTTTAATGTGTTCATGATGAATTAATTGTAGGGATTTTTTTGGTGATTACTTCTATATTAATTCTTACATGATTGTGAATGTGTGATTATTATTTTTTTGAATTGTTTCTAACTACAGGACACAGTTTAGTGTTATAAACTATAAGAGAATATTTTACATGGTAGCTTAGGATATGTCCAATAGTACCCATATGTTTATGAAATGATAAAAGAATTAATAGAATAATGAGGTCTATTCATAGATAATATTAGAATGTGATGATATCTGTAAATAGTAATTAATATCATTGTATATTTTTGTTTATAAAGAACCATACTTGGATGATTGGATAATTAATATTGTAAATTTTAATAATTAATAAAATTGTTGATGATCTCATGCTTATAGGATATCTACTTCATAGTAGTGTAAATCAATTATTCTAATAGACTATAGATTCAGTTAATTCTAGGACTATGTAGTTTCTATTAGTATGGTTATAAGCTATACATATTGTTTATGTTTATTATTTCATACACACCCAACCCATTTTTCGAAGGGAAACAGATCGCCAATGGTTTTTTTGAGTTTTTTCTCCAACATTCATGTTATTGAGGACATGGATCATTAACTACACCATTTCCCCCTCTCTGAATGGCATTAGTATTACATACAGGTGTTCAAGGGGTATTTTACCATACATGTATGTTATGGTGTACAATGTCATTAAGTTCTTGTGTATGCCTGTATTCTGTATATACAATCCAAAGGATTATTATAGGCATGTTATGTGAAAACATTGTTTATTTGAGGTATTCTACATAATACACATGTTGTGTTAGATTTTAGAAATAATCCTGGTTACTATATATGGGATTTTAATTTGATAATGTGTTTCACAAGGTTTATTTTATGATATGGTTACAAAATTTTTTAGGTAGGATTATTTATGGGAGTGATAATGGATTAAGACATGTGATGATGGTGCATGAGAATAGAAAACTAGCGGGGAAGTGTGTAACACCCCATAACCATTCATTCGAGTATGTTTTAATCATTTATTTTGGTTTCCTTTTTCATTGGGTGATTATTGATCACCATGAAATTCGGAGGATACATTAAATTTTTAATTAAGTGATTTTTTTTTAAAAAATTCATCATAAACCTACTGTTTGTATTAATCACTAGTCAGTTATATGATGTGTAATGGTATTTCATAGTGTGAAATGGTTGTCAAAAAGATCCCATTAATTCAAAAGAAAACATGAGAATTATAAATTTTGTGTAAGGGTTGCATTCCATTTAATGTGAAAAAGAATGGTTTTAATTAAAAAGAAAATGTTTTTTTGGGTGTAACATAATTTGAACTAATTTCATGATGAGTAAAGTATAATACGCTGTGTAATTCACTGGGTTTCTTCATTTTGGATAATGTAAGGGAGTTTGAGGATTTGTTTGATTTTGAAAACTCTTCCTATTGGATAGATCTCTTACTCTATGTGGTTTTGGGTTAATAATTTCCATATGTATCACTCATTTCTGCAATTGATCAACAGAGCTTGGTGTTTCATATCTTCATGTCCGAGTACCTTTCATTTTCCCCTTGTTTCTAGTTGAGGAACCATTTTCGATAGGGATTCATAATTGGATTGTGTATTCTATCAATCCTCTTGATTCTCATTTCATTCATTTTCTTCTAAATGTTGATCTAGTTTTTTCAAATCCCCATTTTTAATGGTCCTTATGTTTTCTATGTCTTTGAGGTACGTATATCAGTCCAGGTATTCATATTTATTGAATTTGCTATTGGTTCATTATTTTTTTAAGATTTGAAATGAAATTTCACGTGTTGAAATTTAAAAGTGAAAGCATTATTATTTTAAAGGGATTATTTGTTCTAAAATGGAATTGTATTTATTTGAAGAAAAATATATTTTCAAACACTAAAGTAGATTGGATCCACTTTTAAATTCGTTTATAATAATTTGAGCATGATTTTTAAAACTGTAATTGAAAAACATTGCACAGAAGGAACCATATATGCATCAAGAATGATACATGGGTATCCATAGTGTATTTGAAACCACTAAGAGGTAACCTCTTGTATATCTATGGATTTTGAAGTGACTCAACATTTGTTGGATCTATGTTTAATACATTTTTTCTCATGAGCGTAAAGTACATAATGCCCCATATGTTATAGACCATCTAGAAGGTTGATTGTTGTATCTAGTTGTTATTGCATGATATATTATTTCATGGATATTGTCTCACATGTATATTAATATTCCAATATGTTTATCTTATTTGTTTTATAACAATATTTTATCTGTATTTGGAAGATATGATATTAATTTGTGGAAAACAAAGGATTGATTGAGAAATGTTTTTTTATTTATTAATAAAAAATCTTGTAAAACTGTTTTGTTTTATATATGAAACATCAGAATTCGTAAAATTAGAAATTTTATACATTCAGAGGTGGGATACTTTTAGGATCTACATCTCACACCCAACATCTGACTTTGGGATGATTTAGACCTTATTTTTTTGGAAACTTGTAATGGGAAGAGATTTTTTTTATCACGTTTGCTTCACATTATGTCCTTGTTTCTATTTAATATTCTTTTTGGAAGTAATGGTTGCTTACATGGAGAATTTTTAGTCTAGAAATATCATGCTTGTAGGTTTATCTTGTTTGGCTTAGTTGTATAATAATATGTTTCATCATTGTACTATAATTTTATGTCTTGTTTTTATTCTATTCAAAACATTTTTATAATTTTTTTACCTCTTCCTATAATGGGATGACATGGGTGACTGGTCTGGTTGACCTGGTTTTGTTTGTTAAAATTTGGAATCAAATTGTTTACTCTGATAGAACTGTGTCAACACGGTTACATTTGGTTCTTTATCTTAGGTAGACAGAAGTAGGATAATTGGAATTTAAATAGAAGGTACATAAAAGAGGCACGACCTGCTCACTCCCATGAATAAATCCATATTTCCATGGGTGATCAGAATATTTTTTAAGTCTAATACCTAATATTTAGGTTCATTGGAATGAATTTTATTGTATTTATATGATAATTCAACTTTATAGTTTGTTTATGGACTTTGTGTGTGTACGATCATTTGAATAAAATATGTAGGGAGTTTATTTAAATGGGCTTTTTCCTTTCGAAGGGTGTTTAGTTGAAATATAGAGTTTATAATTTGAGTGTATATAATACTTATTGGATCTTTCCATGCCATTAATAAGAGTTATAAATAAGGTTTCAGGTGAACCATATTTTAGGTGGGGATTGAAGACATTGAGTTGGTTCAACACTTCATAGAGCATGATCTTGACATTTTCAACATGGATTGGATGATCAGTGAGAAGGACCATATAAACTATTATCCTCATTGGGTACAATTATTATCTTCTGATGGGTTCACTCATGTTTTTCAAGGATTTTGATACACTAGATCGTGAAGGGTGAGGAATTTCATTCCATAATCCTATATAATCTCATTTTACTTTTCTGAAATTTTTCATGATGTAGTTAACCCTTTATTGGGTGGTCAGCTTCAAGATGTTGTGTCTGCGTACATTGAGGACTTACATTATGAATTTTCTAGTTGACCACTATTTAGGGATTTCATGCTTAATATTTACCTACTCTCAGGAATGATGACTATTATTATGTCATCATATATGATTTAACCTATTGAGTTTGTGGAACTTAAGGCCCAACATAAGGAACTAGAGGTGAATGTATATCTACATATTAGCGTGTCATTATGGGATTCGCCTGTACTTTTCTCTAAGAATGTATATGGATTTCTTGGTCATTTTATTGACTATAAAAAATTGAATCAAGTTTCCATTATGAACATATATACTCTACCCATAATTGATGACATCTTTGACCAGATTGGAGGGGTTGGTTAGTCCTCTAATATTGACATGCAGTCAGGGTAACATCTGTTCAGATTATGAGAGGACATACCCCAGAAAACATTTTGAAGTTCAAATGGGAATTTAATTTTCTATTTATTCCATTCAGACTAACAAACTCTCCTATGGTGTTTATGGATTTTATGAACCATATCATTAATCAGTTATTGGACTCTTTTTTGACATATTTGTAGATTATATCATGGTGTAATACAAGATAGAGGGTGATCATGTAATCCATTTGGATGACATTCTTCTAACATTGAATGAATTTTTTTATATAGTATAATATCCAGGTGACCATTTTGGATCTGAGAGGAGTCGTTATGGGTGAATGTGATATCCAAAAGGAGAATCATAGAGTCTCATAAAAAGGTGTAGGAACTTATGTCTTGGAAAATCCTAGAACCACGTTTGAGATCTGATGCTTCGTGCGTTTGGCTGATTATTTTAGATTATTTGTTCATGACTTCTCCGAAACTTCATCTCCCATGATATTTTTGACCTATAAGGGTGTAATGTTTTATTGGAATGATAAATGGAAAATATATTTTGAGGAGATTAAATTGAGGTTGAATTTGTCACCAATGTTGATTATCTAATAACTAGGATCTGGTTACAATGTTTTCTTTGATGCCTTAGGTATGGTTTAGGGATGTTTATTGATCCAAGGGAAATGTGTGGTGGCATTTGGATCTTGATAGTTATTCCAATATGAGAAGAACTAAACTAACAATTATCTTTATTTGGAAGTGACTATGTACACAATCAAGTTATGGAATCGTGAAATTTTTATGAGATATTTAAAGCATATTCTGATCACAAAATCCCGATGTATTTTATTCACTCTGAGGGATCTCAACTTGTAGCAGAGATGTTGGGATACGTAACTTCAGACCCTTGATTTTGATTTCATATATTACCCTGGGAATGAAAATGTATTTTTTATGTGATGAGATGAAGAGTACCAATCTATTCAATGAAGCCATCAATTGAAGAGTTGTCTGGGATGAGTTTTTTATCTGATATGAGCAATGGATTATAGGTGGTTGGTGTAAAGGTGTTATAAAATTTGATAAATTTTGACTCATCTTTTAATGAGTGAGATCAACTTTAGTAGAAAATAGACACTTAGAGACAACATTTATGATATTTTCTAAATAGTAGAGGGAACATTGGTGAATAATATAAATCTCATAGTGGATATTTTTACATGTGTATAAGGTTGGTTGTTCCTTTATTCTTGAGACAAGAGTTATTAGCCAGTGGACATTGGTCAAATTGGTACATTTACCATAGTGATATGAAGACATACCACTTTTTGAGACTTCAGTATTGGTGGTCGGGGATGAGATAATAATTTGTGGATTTTGTATCAAAGTTTCTCACTTCTCGAGTTAAAGAAAAAAACAAAATACCTAGTGGTTTGTTATATCCTTTACCCAATCCAGTATGGACGTGGGATGAAATTTATAGTGATTCCATCATTGTTTTACCATAGTCTCCTAGTAGGAAGGATGATATTTGGGTGATTATTTACAGGATCACTAAATCAGCGCATTTCATACAAATAAATGAAATGGTGAATGTGGAACTTCTTTGAGACTTATATGTCTGAGTGATTATTAGACTTCATGGGGTTCCCTCAATGGTTGTTTTTGATAGTGTCTCAAGGTTTAAACCTATATTCTATAATGGTGGTTAGAGGAAATGGGGTCATAGTTGAAACTGAGCATGGATTGTCATTTTTAGGCATAAGGAAAAACATAGAGGGCTATCCAGGTTCTTGAGGATATGATCTATGCTTGTGTGATTGATTTTAGTTGATCATAGAATAGGAATTTTCATTTGGTTTAGTTTTCATTTAACAATAGGTTCCCAAGGAGGATGTGTATAGGTGGCCATGTAAATCATTCTTATTATGGATAGAGTTGGAAGGGAGGTCCCAAGTTGGGCTAAGACTAGTTCAAGAGACAATGGATAAGGTGTACTTGATCTAGAGGCATTTGATCATGGAACAGTCATCATAAATATTATGTGGGCCATATTTTTCATCTGAGGGAGTATTTTTTTTGTGATAATTTTATTAAATATGTTTTACCATAGATGTAACATCACTAATTGGGTAAATAGGGTAAGTTAGCACTAATATTCGTGGGCCCCTTTGAGATCATAGAATGACTGGGGGTTTCTCTACCAGTTGGAATTTCAATCTGTTTTGACTCATATCCAAGATGTTTTTTATGATTCCCAGTTTATGAGGTTTATACCAAAACCTTCACATGTGATTAGGTGGGGGGACGTAGATCTTGAACATGATAAAAATTAGGTGTAATTACATGTTCAGAATAAGGATCACCAAGATAAGGTAGTAGGTAGTAAAATGATCCCCCCGGTCAAAGTTACAATGTTAGTGCTGAAAGGATCTCCACGAGATTTGGGGGTGGGAGTCATTGATGAGGTTGTAGTGACCTTATCTTTTTGTGGATTTAGAATATAAATCACTTTGTAGGAAACAAATCTTTTATTTTTTTGAGATTGAAATGCCCAATTTCATTTCTATTATGTATTTTTTAATCATTTCATTTGGTTTCCTTTTTTATTGGGAGATTATTTCCAACCACAAAATTTGTATTATACTTGTAATAGTGATGTTCATTGTTTTATGGGGTTTTTAGCATAAACCTATAGTATCTAATATTAACTGGGAAGTTTCACTTTTTGTAATGGGTCTCACGATGTGTAATTGTCGCCATACAAATCCCATGAATTGAATACACAACATGAGAATTGTAAACGTCTTGTAAGGGTTACACATCATGTAATGTAAAAAAATAATTTCTAATTAAAAAGGATATTTATTTATTAGTTTAATGTAAAATTAAATAATTTCATGATGTTTCAAGTATTACACACCATTTAATTCAAAATTTTCTACTTCTAGGAGACCATGAAGGTGTTTGAGGTTTCGTTCACTTTTTCAGCCTCCTCTTCTCACCTAGAGATCTTACCCAAGGAAAATATAAGTGACTCCTTTCATCAAGATCACTTTGTGCAATAGTTCATCAATAAGACTAGGTTTTTTATCTATTTGATTAGGTGTTCCTTTTGTTTATTAAATATCTTTTGTTGTGGAACATTTAAGATAAGAATTTTTTTATTAGATCAAGTTTTCTATATATCCTTTTTTGTATCTTGTCATATCGTGTCTTCTAAAGGTTGATCTTACGGTTTCCAATCCCCTTGGTCAAATTAGGTTATGTTTTCTACATCCTTGAGGTATGTGGATCGGTCGGAGAATTATAATTTCTTGAAATTCTTTTTCTTGTTATTGTTTCCATGATATTTGAAATGAAATTGCATGTGTTGAAATTTAAAAGGGTATGGGTTCATATTTTGACAGGATTATTTCTTTTCAAAATAGAATATCAATGATTTGGAGAAAAATGGATTTTCAAACCATGAGGTATATTTTCATGGATTTGAAATTGTTTTTTAAGAATGTGAGCATAGTTTTTAAAATGGAAATCGACAAACATTCTATAGTAATAACATTGGGTGCATCAAGAAAGAGACACAAGTATTCTTAGTGTGTGTGACATCACTACGATGTAACCACAATTATATCAATGGAATATTTCTGGACTCAATATTTTTTGGATCCAAACTTATTCATTTTTGGCTAGTGAGTTCCCAGTACATATTTTCCCTTAGGATAGAGCCCATCTCAGTGGTGAATTGTTTTTTCTTCTTATTTATTACATGATATATTATTTTGTGGATGTTTTCTCATGTCTATATTTATATTCTATTATGTTTACATGATTTTCTAATATATTTAATGTTTCTAGTCTTGGAAAACATGATATGAAATTTGTGGAAAACCCAATGATTTTTTGAGAAATTTTTTTCTGATTTTTTTATTGATAGAAATTATGGTCAAACAATATTGTTTTAAAGCTTGAACTTGTGCATTCATGATATTATAACCCATATATATTCCTGTGTGGTTTCTTACTATCCTATATTTCTCACACCCTACTTCTACCTTTGGGAAAATGTATACCTTTTTTTAAAGACATGAGTAAAGGGAAGGGAATGTTGTAGCATGTTGGCTTCACGTTATATCAATGTTTCTATTCGGGATGCTTTGTGGATGTGAAAATTTTTCACATGTATTCTTGTTAGTTTATAATATTCATACTTATAGTTTTATCCAACTTGTATTTGTTGTATATACATTTGTTTCCACTTTGTAATCTGGTTTTATGTCTTATTTTTCTTATATTCAAGACTGGTTTTTTATCATTGTTTTACCTCACCCTATAAGGGGATGAATTGGGTGATTGGTCTGGTTGACCGTGGTTGGTCTGTTACAAAATGATTGATGGGTTCTCATTTATATATATATATATATTAAATATTATGGTTATAAATTTGTGCATTATTTTGTGAGTGAGTTTTGTTGAGGATATGAAAAAAATATTTATTTAGGTGATGAGTTTGTTTCATTTATTTCTACACAAGGATTTAGTGTTCTTCATTCACATTTTAATGAGAATTTTCTATAAAAATCCTACTGAGTAAACATGTCATGCTCAACCTATGTATATATAAACTATTTATTATATAAATAATTATTAGTGAGTGATTCAGATGGCCATTTCAAGTTCAATCAGTTATTCAAGAGTTGTTGGTTCTTGATGGTCAATATTGGGGTTTTATCAATTTTTCATATTATTTTTAGTCAGCTATGTTGTATCTATCTATGTGAAACATTAAATCTTCTATTGATATTGGTTAACTATTTATTATGAGAAGAAGTTGTTTTGGTGTGTTTTCACATCATATCAATTATTTATAAAATCATTGAAAGGATAATACCTCTTAGGTGTGTGATTAAATGTCCTAGGTGACAATCACTAATGAGCATCCTATTAGAGGCAGGATTTATGTGTCATTATCTGTATTTCTAAATCATCATCTAGAAAGGGGTAACATTATAGGGATGGGTTCATGGCATTAGTGGGACTATGTTATGTTCTTTCATAAAATAACTTATGGACAAATGGATTTATACATAATAAATAGGTTGGAATGATTCTCAAATCATAATTTTAATTTAATAATACTTATCAAAAAAACTCTTACGAGATTAATTAAATTAAAATAGAAACAACACATAAATTGGTTTTTTAGGCTCAATATCTTCCACAAATTCAACAAGTGTCTATTTAAAAAAAATGAGGATTAATTTGTATTCATTATTTCTATGATAAATTAATTGTACTAATAAAGTAATTATCTTATTAATTCATTCATTCATTTATCATAATTGATCATCCAAAAAATCATGGAGATACCCATCATTTGTAATATTTAATAAATTAAATAAATATATTTTACTTGATATTAATTATGTAAATAATGTGCACTTGGAGGAAACAGGGAGTGCACCCGTTTGTATTACCCAATATCATATATGGTCCTTTTCATGTACTATTCAATCACATGGTATATATCATACTTGGTGTCCCACATATTACATAGAATTTCATTCTATATGTCAATCTAAGCATTTATCTCACTTTTTATGACACACAAAAAGGGTTAATTTATATGATATGTACGGTTTTTAATGTTCATGAAGAACACAATGTGTATTTTTACCATACATGGGTTCTGGTTTTGAATTTAAAGTGAAATGTAAATTAGGAATTTACTCATATATACAAACATATAACATGACTTGTAAAATATCCTCACATCAATTTGTTTGGATTAATTTCATAATTAATTTTCATTATGTATAATTAATTTTCATAGTGTATAGCCTAGCTCTATTTTTACTCCTCTAAATGGGTATTAGTTACATAATGTGTATATTCAGCTACATGTCATGTACTCTGTTTTTTGGTTTTCCATGATACATTCTAAGGGACTCACTGTGTAATCCATGTAATAGTTTTTGTTTTACACAATATGTATGCTAACTACACATTTTGTCATTACAAGTGGACCATATTTCTCATCTTTACGTCATTACATGTCATGTATTAAATACATGTTATGAACTTCAACCACACAGCTTCTGCGCGTCCCATGGGCCCAAATTGTGTGAGGTTACACAAAATGTATGCTATCTATACACTATGAAACCCCTCAAATAATTTATTATCTAGATTTTGCAAATTTGGAATTTAATTATGTGGAATAATCTTCCCCCACACAACGTTTCATCATTCAGGTGGCTTGTTTTGGTGGGGTGAATTTGGCTACATAATGTGTATATTTTACTTTCACACCGTGTATCAACATTACCCCTCCAGAATATCTAAAAACTCAAGATGAGATCATAAAATGTTATTTATATGTTCTTATCTTATTCATGGTCATTTAAAAGAAAAAGTTCATGAAATCTCAAATTTTATATTAAAGGCCCAATAAAAAAATAAAAAAACTAATATCAAATCCAGAAAACAATCAATTGTTAATAAATAATTATAAATCAATACATGGAAATTATGATCCCACATGAAGGTTATAGGGATAAGCTAATTTGTTTGGCCTCATTCCCAATAATAGATTTTCATCAGTTTATTTGGCTTTAACCATATAACATTATGAATAGAAACCCTAAAACCCTTGAGACATGATATTTCTAATATAATTTGTAATTTATTTAAAAATAATAATACCAGTTGTAATGGAATTATTTATTCTTGATAAATTAAATTATCACTCTTATTGTATCATCATATTGACAAGAGATTCAACGTTATAATCCATATAGTGATAATCAACACATACTGAATAAACCTCGGAATATTTTGGATAGATATTTTCAAGCTCACACCAAATACCAATCACAATGTATTGTTCTTGTTGATCACAATAAGAATCCCTTTTGATTTGAAAGTATTCTATCAAATACTCTCATATTCTTGAGTGGGATGAGTAGGATTGATTCGATTTATTCTTTATAGTGTTCTATAGAGGGATTTTTATATGGTTGATATATTCATCTATAGTGGATTTGTAGTTCACAACTACATCTGACCCTGAAAATGATATAATAATGTTTATATGGCTTGGTTAGAGGATTTTTTATTACAAAATGTCCCATATACAATTGATAGAGATAATATTTTCTTTATCCTTTACATGAAATTATATGATTTAATCCCCACCATTTTGAAATTTTCAATGTAATTGTATTATATTAGATTTTTGTATGTTTTGGTAATTATTGTGAAAATGGATTAATTCTTGATTTATATTTATTTTTTATCATTTTTATATTTCTATCATAATTTTTTATATATTAATGCATATTTAGGAATTCCTTTTTTATGATTCAATGGTTATTGGGATGTATTTCATTCAACTATACATAGTACATAATCAAAAAAATATGATCCCTAAATTAAGCATGACCATTGGAATCATTTTGGGAAGATGGAATTCACGAAACTTTTTTAAATATAGATTAACATGGGATAAAAAACTCAAAATGTGATGATTATTTCTATAAATGAAATAGAACATTAAAATTCATGTTTTCATTAAATATCAAGGTGATATGCAATCATTAAGGCAGTTGGTGGGTGCATACAAGTAGAATTAACAGAACAACATGTTTAGTTAGAGTGAAATTAATTTAGTATATGTTTTGTACTTGTATATAATGGACCTGAATATTTTGGAAATAATTTTAAGATACATCCAAAAAAAATTAGTTGAAAACATTTGGGGTTATTTTATCTAGTTTTATGAAAATACACTCAAAGTATATGGGAATAATTAAATGGAAAATCTACATCATGTATTCTTTATAAATATCTGTTTCCACTTCTTATACAAGGGAAATAGAGGTCATTTCTATATAAGAGTGTAGACTAGAAGGCGAGAATCATATGGAGAAGTGGATTTCATGTGGAGATAATTTATCCATTTTGGGATAACTTCCCAAGTAATTGTGGGTTGTGAAAAATTTCTAAATATTTCCATTAATGATTTTTTCTCCATTGTAATCCTTTTTTCAATTACATGGAAACTATAATTTTAAATTAATGGTTGGGTTTCCTTTCTTAATTTCCCTTTCTTATAAAATTTTATGGATATTAGTTTATCTTATGAAATTTAAATAATTTTTTACTCTATTCAAACTTCTTATGTATGGTTTCACTTTTGACAACAGTAGGCCCAATTGTAGTTGTTTTCTTATAAGAATTAATATTTTTAGAAAATGTAAATTGATTTTCAGAAGGGTTGATGTTTGTCCATTAATTTTGACTCAAATTTATCCTTTATAATAATTTATTCCTTTAATTTATTATTTTAATTCCTAATTTTTTTAATTGATTATATTTATGATTTACTTTAACTTTTTTTAAATATATTTTAATCTTGTATTTTCTTAACCATTACAAAATTCAATTATAAAAGTGACAGTTTTGTGGTTAGTATATTTACACCTCTAGTGGAAATCATGGGAACCCCTATACTTAATTATTAATGTGATAAAATATTGATGGGTATATAATAAAAAATATTGTTATCAACAGGTGTAATTTTCAAGAAGGTTTAAAAGGATGATTTCTTTGTTTTTGTGTGTAAATGTATTTTTATAGTGAATAACAATATGTCTTTCTAGATCATAAACAATTACAATATCCATATAATGTAGATATTTTGACATAATATTTACAAAAAAAATTATTTATTACATCAAGATGTTTTTAAATAAATATCAATTCATTCCCCTTATATAATAGAATTGAGAGTATTAACAACTCAAAAAATCTCAAGAAAGGGAAAACATTACCACCCACATTTTAAATTGATTGACCCTGTGAGGATGATTTACTCAATGGAAGTCATTACCATGTATTTACCAATAGATGAGAGTGTTTGAAACCAAGATTCTTTCGAAAATTATGAGGTTGGATTACAATAGTTTGAAATTCCATGTGAGACCCAGAATTTTGGAGATACAAAATCAGATCCATTATATCAAAATTTGGCTAAAGACATAAAATAACATAAACTATTCACCTTTCTAAAACATTTTTAATATCCCATACCACTACTTTGTCCCACTGAACCCCCTAAAAAGTATATCCACACACCAAAATATTATAAACCTAAGATAACACTGGGAGAATTCTTAAACATTGATTAATTTTGGTTATATAATATTGATACAAAACTATCAATAGCTTCATTCTATGTATATTTTATTCATATGTGTCATGATTGTAATTTTTTGGAAGATAAAGAAGATGGGTCCAAGGATGTGATAGGTGAATTTGAGAATATAATAAAGGATATAATTGAGTTATATACCAGTACACATGAGAATGATGATATCATGTAAATATGAAAATAATAATTCATATTCTAAGATAAAATTGAAGACAAATCATATTCATTTATAAATATATACTGTTCGGTGGATGTTCATCCTAAAGATAATGTTTGGTGTGACACCCATATATTTTATTCCCTTTTACAATATTTCATGGGGACTAAAATGACATGGAAAATATTATTAAGATATAATTCTAAGGGGAGACTATGCAACCATTGTAGGCTTTAAAATATTGGATCTAGAAACATTTTTTTGTTTTCAGGAAAAAACATTTATCATATTCCGTTTATTTATATTTCTTCATTATTCAATAAAATTATAATTATTTTTCTTGTTTTCATATAGTTTTAAAGTGGTAGAAACTAGAATAATTTCTCAAGGATGATATACTATTAATGAAGTTGTGTATTTCATGTCTACTTGTTTTTTATTTCCATTATTACTTTTTTTTATTTCTCATATAAATTTTTGAATAATTAGAAAATTTCACAAAATAATTGTTAATAGTGGAACATATTTTTGAATATTTTGGTTTCTTATTTCCACTTTTCTTTTTATTTTATGGTTAGTATTCAATTATATTATTTTGTTACTTTTTTATATTTATTTTTCATGTTTAATGTGTTTTTAAAACTTGTGATGTCAAATGAATAAATTTTTAATTTTTAAAACAAATTTCTATTACTGAACTAATTTAAACCATGAAATAAAATTTTAATGAATTCTAAAATGAACTACGTTTCAATTTTAATATTCCATTTAATTCATGAAAATTACCCTAAATTTTTTAATTCCATTCCATAAATCATTATACATTTTTTTGAAATCGCATACCAATGAGAACATTAAACCTTTTCTTGGAATCATATTCACAATAAACAAAATTCTTGAGTGAACCAAACATTTCGTATTATAATGAGAATTTGATTTGTTTCTCTCATAAGATGAGAGATTAAGGTACTTTTGTTTACATCATTTATGTAATACATTTATTTTGAAATGAAATTTCTCAATAAACCATTTATTCATTACTAACCATTGTATTTTATCCCTGTGATCCCTTATAAATCCATAAAAAATAATAGGTAACCACATTACAATCTTTTAATACTTATCTGAATTTGATATATATGTGAAAATGCATGATATATTTTAAATTCAGTGTGGGGGGTTTTCTTATTTTTAAGATGAATCATTTAAAATTGATTTTGGTGGAAATATTTTTGTTTAAGAAGTTCTATTTCAATTCGAAAGGATGTTTTAAAGTATCATTTTTTATGTTGTTTAGAGAAAAAATTAAAAAAAAATTAATACTATATAAAATTATCTTAAGATGAATGATAATATAACGAAACAATGAAAAAACATATAAATGAATAACTATGAGGTCACAACACTGTTTTAAGACTCATATAACCCTCACATCATTTAAAAATAATTTTTTTTATAATTTAACAACATTAAAAAAAATATGATGAAGGATGTTGATTCAATCAAATGATAATGTTGAAATTTTTAAGGTTTGATTATTCCATAAATATTTCATGATTTTGTGAGATTATTTACCACCAAGGATATTAAAGAGTATATCATTCATAATTGTAAATTGAAATTGAAAATTTCGTTTTCTTTAAAAAGAGACAAACCTCCATATTCTCGTCCATATATTTTTAACATATAAAACCTATGAGGCATTATACACTAAATATCATTAGAATTTAATTATGATAAATATAATTCATTAAATAATTTTGGGGGGGATTCATGAACTTTTTAATCCTATGGTGACCTATACATGTTTTTTATGGGAAAAGGTTTGTGAAAAATCTATATTTGTATGGTGAGAGAAAATTTTAGTGAGGTTATTAGATTACATACATGAAAGGATCAATTAGGTGATAAAATATTAAATTAACTGAATAAACAACATTAAATAAAATTTCTAGGATGGAAGCTAATGTTGAGTTACTTGTTGTTGAATTACTGGATCTCATGGTCTTATAGTTTGAAAGTAATTTGGAATTTTCTTTGGTGCTTTCATGTCCAAGAGTCCAAGTCCTAAGTGTAGGATAATTGATATAGCCAATATTTTAATTAATTATTTCTTTAAATAAAATTATTTAATTTACAACATTTTTACAATTTCAATGAAATTATATCATTTTTAAAATTTTTTTGAATTATGTGAATTTATTTGAAAATTGATTAATTCATTATTTTTATGTGTTTTTTATCATTTTCATATTAGTATAATAACCTTTAATACAATAATAAAAATTGAAAAAATAATTTTTAGTATTATATTATTATTGGGATACATTACATTAAACATGACCCTATAATAAATCAAACCATATGATATATGAATAAATAATGAAAATTTAAAAACTTTTGGGAAATCATAATTGACCAACATTTATTAAATTTGAAATAGCATGATCTATCTAACTCAATATGATATGATTGAAATTGTAATTAAAACATAACATATATTATTATATGAAAAATAAATACCATGGAAATATTTGTTCATTAATATAGTTAGTATATGGATGAATGCAGAGGAAATGGGCCCAATGCTTCATTTTAAATATGAGTCTCCACTTATATTCTAGGGTGATATAGGTTGTGCCTTAATATTATCACAGACTATCAAGAGGGTAATTATGATAGAATAGGAGTTGGAATAGAGATAATTTAGAATTTTTGGTCTAAACTCCCAAAAGAATATGGGAAGTAGTGATATGAGAAATCTTACATTTTGATTTGTGATATTCATTATAATCCATACTAATTTCACTGGAAACTATAATTTCAAATGAGGTAGATAATTTAATTTCTTAATTACACATTATTATAAATTTTTCAACCTTTTATTTCAGCATAAGAATGTAAAATTATTGTTCTTTTTATTTAAACATCTTAAGTGAGGTCTTACCTTTGAGCATGGAAAGTTTAATAAATTTTGGTTTCACGAAAAAGAATTGTAATTGAATCACTTTAATAAGGGGATCAAAACATATATTAAGGTAACAATATAGTTTAAAAGATATAATAAGTGTTAACTTTGAGTTCATTGAGTGATCATTAGAGAATTCAGGTAGTAAATATTTTATGATAATGATAAAGTGAGTGTTTGAAGGGTCAAAGCTTGCCCACAACTATTGTCTCAAATATATCCTTTCCAATCAGATCTACTTCATGTTTTTTATTTTAATTCCAAATTTTTTTATAATATAATATTTTCCATTTTCAATTTTTTTATTTATTTTTTTAATCATTTTTAAATCCCCAAATTTCTCTACCATTAAAAAAATTAACTTAAACTGACACTTTTTAACTTATTCAATAATGTCCACATGAGACAACCCTAGGGACCACTAAATTGCATTATTTTGGGAGTAAAACATTGATTGTGATCTCATGAAAAAATATTTTATCACAATTCTATTAATCTATAGAAAAAACATAATCAAATAATAATAAAATAATTATTATTATTATATTGATTATTTCTTTAACATGAACAAAACTCATGGAAAATTTTGATGTCACTTATTAAAAATATTAATATTTTTTAAATTGTATTAAATATATAAATACCATTTGACCCTAAAATCAGTCCATTAATACTCCTTGGAATTTATCAAACCTTGAATAAAAACTATTTATATATATAAATAAATATAATTATATGATTTATACTATAAATATTTTTTTACTAAACAAAAACGTGAATAATCATTATCCCGTGGAAGTTGAGAATAATATTTATACTAATATTAAATTCAAAAAGAATTTTACTAAGGTTATTGATACACATAATGTGTGAACCTATAATCCTTTTTCTCAATGTCATTAAGTTAACTCACCTAAATTATAAGATCAAATTATAGAAACATATCGAGACAATCATTGATAAATACATTAATATTAAAATGAAAAAAAAAATCTTTTAATATTCATTACATAATATAATCCATTTTTTCAGTATCACATCAAGCATTTTGAATAACTATTTTCATCAACATATATACTTTAAATATCATTCGTTGAATTTCTCAAAGGAATTCATCAATAAATAAATCATGTTCATGGACTTTATCATACATTTCCATTCCAATTAAAGGGTATGAGATATTTTATTTAATTAACTCAAATGGGACTAATCGATTATTGACATATTCGTTATTTTAGAATCACATGTTATGCACTCGATGTATCCTAATTAAATGGAAACATATGTTGTTATGGTTTTCAAAAATATATTTATATTTGTTGTAAATGACATGAATTAATAATAATATCATGTCTAATGATCAATACACACATCCATAGATAGTAATATACAATGACACATATAACATGTGGATGTCATATCGGTGGGTCTATTCTCATAACCTCATCTCTTGGATATTTCTAAGGGTCAAATTCTTAATAATATGTATTTGTGACTTATGGGTCCCTTCCCCTGATAGAATATATAATCTATGTTCAACAACATGATGACATCCAGCCATAGAACATGATGTTATGAATATCTTCATAACACATCAAATTTCTCATCATGGTGTCGAACTACTTTAAGCTTTCAATACGACAAATACTCTAAAGACATAATCACATTAACGTAACATAGAAGAATACATGTAATGTGATATGATATTTTTTAATATTTAAGACCATTAATATTTTGGTGGTTAAATGTACAAATTAGTTGGTTATAGAGAACTGAATCCAACAAGCTTCTCAATATAACCCTTAAGGACTTCCTCATGATGTTTAATCTATGATAGATATTAGATTGATATTATATATAACCCTCCAACAATTATCCCAACTCTATTCAACTGATGAAACATCATAATTACATTATTCTTCATGTGAATTCTTAAATTGATATGTAATGACCACTTTTCATTTTAAAGGAAATAATACACAATTATGAAGAAATTCCACACTAACAGAAAATCCTTCATATTATGCATGGAATTTTAAAATTTGAGATCCTTGGTAGTTATTTCTATCTCCTATTATACCATAAACAACATTTTTTACGAAATTCATAAAATAATATATTAAAATAATAATTAAAATTTTTGAAATTTTTATCACTTAAAAAATATTGTGACATAAAAAAATTTGATGAATGGTATTGTTAGTTATATAAAAGTTAACAATTCCATCCATCCATAATTGGGGAGATAGATAGTTCCCATTCATATCAAAATTTTATGATCTATTTGGATAATATAATTATTTGGTAGGTATAAAATGCTGTAAAACTGAATTTAATAAAATGGAATTAATTATAAATTATTTTTCCCATTATAATGAAATTGATGATTAAAATAACAATAAAAATACAAATAAAACCACACTAAAACATTTTTTATATAAAAACTATTATTTTAATTAAATCAATATATCTACTGAAATAGTGATTTTATATTAATTAATAATATTTTTTAACCAATAATTTTATTAAATAATTTTTTAATTACCATGCTTTTTCCAAAATGAGACAAAGATTGATTATGACTTTTTAACGCCTTAGAACATTAATTTGGGTAGAATATTAAATTTACCCTAACATAAGACCTAGAAAAAATTATTAGATGGTTCCACTGATTTATGGGTGTAGTGTTTACACCAGGATGAGTCAGGGAAAATTATGAACTTGGTGGATCCTTGATAAAAAATATATTAATTAGAAAAATATCATTTTTAGTTTATGTTCACATATTTGTGATGGAACACTTATATCTCTTAAATAGAAAATTGGATGGTAAAGCAAATGCCTATATGACATATGTAATGGGGGCTTTACACTTTGAAAGCTACATTGGGAGTTCTCATTGGGGATTTGGATTCAGACCATCGCAAGTAAAATGTAAAATAAATTAATAAATATTTTATTAATTTATTTATGATAAAACCCATGGAGTAATCATATTTAATCCCCATAATGTTCTCATCCTAAATATGTCTTCTTTGTTGATGACATAAACACTGAGGAGAGTGGGGATGGAGATAACACGTAATATATGGTGACAATATTGGATGATACCTTGGTTTAAACAATATATTGAATCATATACCATTGTTTCTAGGGGTAGGGATGTAGGATTTTTTTTCTTCGTTGTATATAAAAATTTAATACATGAATATATAATCTATTTGTTTCTACATTTTTGGTGGAAATTTTTTTAATCATATTTCCTTCCCAAAGCCCCCACACATCATGTTCTTCATGTCTATTATTTTTTTTGAATAATATTATTATTAATTTCTAAAAAACATAACCAATTGATGATGGAATCATAAAATTTTCTCATTTATTTTTGATGATGAGGATTGATAGAGAAAACAATATTGACATAGGAGTGAAATTCGTTTGGGGTCTCCCAACCTATTTCAAATCTCTTATCTTCCCTATACTTTATCTATCTCACTCTTATCCCACCCACACCCTCTTCTATTAGTGTAGTAAGGGAGGAGGAGTGATCTATATTGGGTATTGATGGTCTTTGCAATGGAATACTATTTCCGAAGAGGATCCTCTGTGAGAGGTGTTTAGTGACGGATGTTGTGGAATGAAGGACCTCATGTCATGGCAGCATAATAACATCATTGTGTGGGGGGTTTCGGTGAAATTAAAGAGGTAAGGACATAGAAAACATAGAATTGGAGAGGTTTGACCATGTATATTGTTAATGGTTTTAGGGAAGCATTAATGTGGGTTACCACATTATAAGGCAATAAATGGGGAACTATGGGTTTATACCCACTTTATCCAATTAAAAAATGGGGGGCTACGAAGATCATGTGTCTTGTTCGATACCGTTAACCCGTCCTCATAGGTTTTATAAAAAATTTATAATAATAAAAATAATATTAATAATAATATTATTATTATTATAAATTCTTGTTTTGTTTTCAACTCCTTATAATGTTGTCAGATTTAAAATATGTCTATGACATCATGATATTTACTTTGTGAAAAATTGTTCAATGCTAGTATGTGATACAAAATTTTGAATCATGAAACAAGCTTTCGGTCCAATCATTTAACACAGTTTTTCTAGGTAATGTTGAATTTTATAATTTTCATATTGTGAAATTTTTAAATAAAAAAATAATATATGGTGATTATTTTTATATTGATCACAATGGTGTAGTATATTTATTTATCTATGTCATTTTATGATGAAATATATGTATCTTTTGAATCTATCCCCATAGCACTGACAGCGGGGTTCGGGTGTGATGATCAGAGAATTCTCATCATATATGTAGGGTTTGTATTCCACCCATTCACCTAGGTTGTGGGATTCAATATCTGTAGGTCGATATACATATATGGTTGGTATTCCACCTATTCACCTAATATGTGGGATCCTCCATCTCATCCTAAATGTTGGGTTAGTATTATTTTTGTTTACCTGGTGCTTGAGATCCTTTATATGTGATTTGTTTTACAAGCAGGGTCGGTATTCCCCCCATAGACTCAAGGTATGAGATCCTCACTTTTAAGATCTCAGTTTTAGTAAAATATCCCTTTCTAGGTTTGATACTCCATCAACTGATGTGTCTTCAAGTGAGGTGTAGGTCCCTTAGTGCAATTTATGTGAAGTGGTGTGGTTTTCTCATGGACAGGTGTTTATGATAGTACGATCCAGTACCCATATGACTAAGATATATTCAAGTGAAAGGAGGGGGATATTCTCTATTGGTTTCTATAATGGAGCCTTAAATATAATTGGTGGTATGGTGTCATATTTCTTCAACTAATGTTCTTACCTTAGTGAGGAATGGGTAACCCTTTATGGTTCCATATGTCAATTTGAGAAGTTGTTGATGTTGGTTATATTAAATACTTTGAGACTTTTCACTATTTAGGAACCTCTTTTTTTCCTTTATAGATTCATCATATGATTGGATATTGACATCATACTATGTGACCCCATTGATACTCCTAGAATCCCTGGTTTCTTGTAACATTTTGACCATTGTGAGGTTGGATTAAAGTTTATTATGACCTATCAATGATCCCAAGAGTTCTAATTATAGATCATATCTGGATTATTATTCTTTTTTATCCACTCGATTACTCTATAGTATTAGGATATTTGATTATGGTTGTTGTTTTATGTTTACTTTTTTGTTTTATGGGTATCCTACAATGTATGTTTATACTCTCCCATGCGGGGCTTTGTTTTCACATGTGTTATGTCTGTTCAAATGAGGCATAGGTTTGAAGACAATGTTGGTGGACATGGAGTGAGAATGGATTGTTAGGAGATAAATTCCAGTGATTCTTGGTGATGACTAATGATGATTGGTTGATCTTTATTGTCTCAATGACCATTATGACTGAATATCAATCCATGAGTACTCAGAGTGTGGAGGAGTTTTCGTAGGTCATATATCTACTAGATTTAAAGTCATTTCAAATTTAGAGTTCTTTTTTATTTTCCATTATAGTGATTTATTTGTACATTATGTCCTATTCATGTCTTTTATAAAATTCAGTGGATTATATATATACAACCTTCTAGTGTTTTTTTTGTTTTATGTATTGTATATTTTTATCTCTTATAGGTTGATTAATGATAAGTTATCTCATGTTTTTAGATATGTATACTCAGTCCTAGTCATCATCACCTTCCCTTTGGATGCAACCTTGGGGTGGAACTCTCAGCTTACCGGTGGCTCTATAGAGTCCCTAATGGGTTGGGTTGTGTCAATGTGGTATTAAAGAAGGTTTTTCCTAGGGATGGAGTGCGTAAGTAGGTGTTTTGTGAGCTCAATTCAGTACATGTGGGGAGGCAAAATCTAATGTTTCGTAGTTATTATTTATAGACTATAGAACCTAGCTTGGGTGAAGTGGTTAACACATTCTCACTTTAGGACTCATAATATGTTTGAAAACATGAGTACTTAGGTAATTGGTTCCTGGATATAGTTGAGTGGGTACATCCAATGTATAAAAGTCAATGTTTTGGTGGTTTCATAGTGGGATATCCTATTTTCTAAGATTCCATCATGTAATGAGGATGTTAATAGTCATCATTGAATTTTTTCTTGAGGTGTGGGAAGTACCTTCTATGAATGACGTAAGAAACGCAACAACTCACTAGTGTGTGAGCTAACTAGGTGATGTAATCTCAATAACCTAATGTATGTAACCTTGTGTGTTTTATTATCCTGACCACATCAGCGGACATGAATCCTCCTTGTAACTATGTGGATATTGATGTTATGGGAATCTTGAGAATTTTTATGATACTGAATGCTTTAGAACAATATTAATAACATTTATTAAAACAAGTGGAAGTGATTTAAACCATGTCGGTGGATCAACCAAGAATGAAAATATGAACAAAAAATCATAATTATAAATGAAGAATTTTTTTAAATGGTGTACCTTTCATTGAGGATCATCTGAAACATATTTATAAATCATCACACCTGTATGATAAAGATTACAAAGGGAATCCAAAAAATCCATGTTAGACCCTAAAGTGTAATAGTTTTAACAAAAAATATACACTAATGTTTTTTTACTGCTTTATTTTTTTTCAAGTTTTTTATTGTGTTTTTTTTATGTCAAAGTGGTATAAAATAATTTACATATAATACATCTTTAAAAAATGATTAAAGGGACACTTTTAAATCTTATGTAGAAAGGAAGACTCATGTAGTTGGTGCAATGCTACCAGCTAGTAGGTTGTGTATAAAAAATCCGAAAATCTCTCAAAGACCCACTAGTAAATGGGTGGAGCTCACCAGCTAGCCAATGGGAGAAAACAACATCACTACGGGATACATGATAAAGGATATCAGGTATCTAGTGGAGTTGCGAGTACTATTCTAGGGGTGTATCAATAATGGACAAAAAACCACATGGTTTAGATCTTTTTTTCCTTAACTCCACCCCCTTGGACCTCAAACACCTATTGAAGCTATAAACAGAGTCTTTCAGAGGAATGGACCATCATAAAATTGTAGATTGACTCAAATAAAATTCTCATTAATCTTTATTGGATTCCAAATCTCCAAAATCTTCGAAGATCAACCGTTTTAATCCTTACAAAAATAATATCAAAGTTAATATTCACATTAACATTCTCTTACTTTTTTATGTATTCTTTGACCCAGGTTTATTTCACTATTAGTTAGATATTTTTTTGGGGTGGATTGGGTGAAATTTCTTAAAACTGTGATCCTCATTGTAGAGGCCCATAGTTAATAAAAATGGTTTGTTTAACCACATGACCCTTCCCAGCTAATAGTGTGTGCATGTTTATTTTATTTATATTGTAAAAAAACTCTCAAACCCCTGTTTAAGATCCTTGACCTACCTTCTCAACCAATTTATTTTTTTAGGCATGAGGAGGATCCTAGGATGAAATTTTGGATCCTCTAAGACCATACTTTGATGATTATATTTTTCGATGGATGATATGATCCCTCTTGGTAAGTGGATCTTCTATCATTTAATCCCTCCGGAACACTCCATCCTTCCCCATTCGTATTTGATACATCACCATTTATTTGATGGATCTAAACTCTTTTTATATGTATCTTTATTCTCGGTTTGGTTTCTAGATATCTATCAACTTTACTCTTTGTTGGTATATCCCCTTGCTAGTGTTGATTCTTGATCATTTATTTTGTGATTAAAGGTACGTGGTTCCATTAGAGATTTTCCATAGAATTAAAATGTTGATTTAATTGATTTGTTTTAAATGTATTTCAATTGATTTATAAAAACCAAATTTCAATATGATTTGGAATTAGAAATTAAAATTGTATTTATTTTTGAAAACCCCCTATTTCCAATGAAATTGGAATTCAGGGCGTTTTTTTTGAATTGATGTAATTGATGAATTGAATTGACAATTAATTTTAGAAAAAATATTAAATTAAAATGATGAAAACTTATGATTTTTTTGTATCGAAAATGAATTAAATGAAGAAAACCCTAGTTTTTTTATTTTAATTTATTTGGAATTTTGAAATGTAAAAGTGGGTAATTAAATTAGAAATTGTAATTTAATTTGAAATGAGATGATTCTTCTTTTTCGACTGATTTATTGGGAATATATGATTATGGGTAGTTAGTGAGTTAATTAATAAATTCATGTATGTGTTTTCATTCCCTAGAAAGGTATTGATAATGAAAACTCTAACAAAAACATAGTTCAGTAAATCATATCCCCAAAGGGATGCTGATGAGTCCTATTCAGCATAGGCCTAAGGGTGTTAGTGCACATATTTTTCTATTTTCATTGATATGAGATGTGTGAGGATCCTAAAGCTAGAATCTAACCTACTTAATGTAATATGACCATGGTTATTGTTTTCATTGTTTTAATTTATATTCTATTGATTATACAAGTATTTTCTTAATTCCATGTGATTTATATAAACTATATTATATAATGAGTTTATGTAATTAATGTTTGAAAGGTTTTTCATCCATTGAAAATAATCATGTTTTGTTTTAAATTTGAAAATGATATATTATTCCATGCCCATTTTTCTTTAAATTGAAATCATAATAAGTTTTACAATTTTTCACTCTATTATGGAACACCTTGTGAGACCCTACATGGATTTATAGCTTACACCCTACGATTTCCTTCAAGTGTTATTTTATTTCCTTAGGCCAAGACTTATCAAAGGGGATGTTCTAGTTGGTGGTGGCATATTTTCATAATGATTTGATAATGGAGTGATGTTTCCTCATGGATTTTTTAGTTTTTGATTTCTATTTTTTTAGTTCTTTGATGATGTACTTATTTAGATTTTGTTACATCTATTTTTTTTTACTTTTTGACCTTGGTGTGTTGAGAAAACCGACTTGTGATCATTATCTCCCACTATTTTGGGGAAAATTTGTTCCATATTGTATCTTTTATGATGTTAGGTTCAGGTCTCTAATCCATGGGGGCCCGGAATTCCATTCGATATATGTCAAAACTAGCTCAATTATCAAGGTATTATGGAATCCGAGAATGTTCGTGGCAATGTGGTATTAAAGGATCAAATTAAGAATCATTCCTTAATATCAGTATACAATTTCCGATATCTTATCATGACATAGTAGGTTGTTATAAGAATGTTCTTACGCATCTCTAACATTAACGATCCTTATGTCTCTATTGGTGGTTTGAAATTATTTCTTGAGGAATAATTTGATCAAATTATATTCTTTTTATATTATGGACTTATATTGGTTGAAATCCAAATCTTTTTATCTTATCTAATGGGATTTATTTTTCTATTTCCCAAATTTTAGTTATTGATCAATGTAATATTATGATGTATTCAATGTTGTTTGGTGATGTTTTGTAGAATCATGTCTCTGAGAAGACGTCTGAATAGGACCCTAGAGGAATCTCTTGATGAATCAAAACAATTAGATCCTCCCATGGACTATAATCTTGTTCAGATTATTTTTATTATTGTTGAATTTATAGTATAAGAACCAATACCCATTCCATTTCTGTATTTGGTTATAGACCCTCATAGTGATGAACCTTGGAATCACACTTAGAAGATCCTTCTCCCAAACCCACTTGTGTTACAATGTGTTAATGATCCTCACAAGGATATGGATTGGTTAAGAAACATATATATTCTATTTTATTTCTTGGAAATACTTGATTTAATTAAAGATAAAATGTTTCACCTTAAGATGGAAGGACCTAGATGGAGATATTCTGATTTGATGGTTATGACGAAGAAGCATGAGGGATTAGAGTGGATGGAAATTAAATTTATTATCTCTGATTAGTTCTATCTAGAGACTATAGTGTTTTATTTGGTTTTGGATTTTTTCAAACTCGAACAGGCTAACAAGAATGTAAAGGAGTATATAAATCACTTTTCCATGGTTGTGAAGTTTACAACTAAGAAAGAATATATTTAGAAGATGATGAATCAAAAGTTTGAGATGTTAATTTTACATGATATTAACTCTTAGGTTTTCTTATTGAATATAAATTCTTGTAATGTTTCTTTAGGTAAGGATTTGATGGTAGATATTGACTTGGCTAGTAATTCATGGTTTACAGGAGTTCCTCTTTCTCTTAGTGCTAGTTCATAAAGTTATTTTAAATGGAAGAGTATGTGTAAAGAGTCTAATGGTAGGACTTAAAAGTGGTTTCCTACAGACCACATGCAGTTCTTGGAAAAGGACCTTTAATTAGTTTCCTGAGTAGAAACCTTGGGAATTTGAAATGGGTTTGCACTAAGGCCCCCAAGATCTATAGTTCTTGTGGCTTTTGAGGTAACTTATAAGAAATGTTTCATATCATTTCTATCCCACATAGTGGAATGATATCATCAGTAACTAAAATTATTTTGGGGAAATAATATGCTTCATGAACAATTGGATTGTATCCACTACAATTCAGAATGAAGCATCTTCATATAGTAGAAGAGACTCCAGAGGAATTAGATATGGGTCCAATGATAGTGGGAGGTACCATCACTATAGATTCATCCTTAATAACATATTTTTTTGATACTTTTGTTTCTAATTCATTTATATCGACTCGTATTTTGATCCTTCAAAATTTTCCTACAGTGGTTTTATATTATGTGATGGATATTATTATGCTCCCATACTGAAGAAAGATAAGTGTCTATGTCTTCCAACTTCTGTTGTCTCTCTATCAGAGATTGAACAAACCTATGATTTTCTTGTTATCAATATGAAACCTCTTAAACTAATTTTCAGGATAGATTGGTAAATTTATAATAAGCCTTGAATTGACTGTTATCTTAGATGGGTCACTTTTACCCACCCAATGGGGTTTTCTGTATATTTTAAGAGAGAATATGACCCAAAATTGAGTAGATTCGGAATATCTTATCTGAGTAAAGGAAATTTTTATTAGTGTTTTCTTTTAATCTAGAGTGATAATATTTGAGTAATGATCTCCCTCGAGTTTTTGTCCAGTTTCTGAACATGTTTCCTTCATATTTCACTATTTTTCCACTCTTAAGTGAGGTATTGTTTTTTATTGATTTAGTTCCTGGAACTCATCTGACATATATACCATCTTACCACATGGAACCAGGTAAAAAATATTTTATTATTAATTTGGATAATATATTATAGAAATTATTTATATGAATTGGTGTTTCATCTTGGGTGTCACCAATGATTTTTTACTATGGAAGATGATGGAACAGATCTCCTTTTTTTATTAGAAGAAAATGAAATGAGTTATGATAAACATCAAGTATATATTTACACATATATCTAATCTATTTGACTAGTTGAAATGGTTGAAGTGGGTATTGAAGATTTATCTTCAATTGTGTTATCACCCATTGTGAATAAAATAATATGACATTTAGAAAACTTCCTTCTAGATAATGTATGCCCTTTTTCAGTATCATGTCATGCTAATTGGATAAACTAGTTCTCCTACAATCATTATGTATTTTATGAACAAGTTCTTACATTATTATCTTGATATATTGGTAATGGAATTTGTGGAGGACATCCCGATTAACTCTAAGTTTGAGGAGTATCATGTGCTTTATGTGAGATTAGTTTTTATATTTTTTTTAAATAATTCACATTATTCCAGGCTATTAGAATGTGACTTATGGATTGAAGAATTATTTTTCTTGGGACAAGTTGTCTCATAGCATGGTATCCCATTTTTCCCTAAAATGGTTAAATATATTATGACATGGGAGAAACCTTGTAATGTTTTCATGATTCAGAAATTTTGGGGATTACAAGGGTATTATCATTATTTTCTAAAGGATTTATCAAAGTAATATTCTACAATTTATTCTCACATTTGAAAGTGAGTTATGTTTTATTGATATGAAAAATATGATGGTTCTTTAATTGAGATTAATTGTCTTTTGAATTCTACACAGATGTTGACTCTTCTAGAGTTTAAGTACTATTATACAGTCTTTTTTGAGGCATTGGGTTTGATTTTGGGTTGTTTGGTTATGCTGAGTGATAACAGTGTTTCCTATGGCCTTCAACAACAAAGGCCACCTGAGAAAAATTATAAAACCAATGACGTTGAACACACATACATGATACAAGTTCTTAAGATTTGGCATCATTAACTTTTTGGAGAAAGTTTTATATTGTTTTCAGACAAAAAAATATGGACTTATATCTTCTCTCATAAAATTTTTATTCTCCAGCAGATAAGTTGGGTGGACTACATATATTATTTTTATTTTGACATTTCCTATACCCCTAGGATGTGGAATGTTATTTTTGAATATTTGAGCATGAATCATTCAACCCATTCCATTAAAAAATCATCAAAAGAGTGAAACCTTATGAAATTTCGTCTATGGTTTCATATAAGAGTTTAGGAAAATTTGGATGAGGTTGTCTTTGATAGTTTTCATTTGACCTCCTATCTTCCCAAGATGATTCATTAGTAGCATCATCTTGTTGATAAATTACATACCATCAGTGACTCTTTTTATGATGGGGAGACCATTAGTGAGTGGTTGTTCTACATGGAGGGTATTATATGTTTATGAAATGTGTGATTTGTACTATTTATAGTGATAAAATCTGTGTTAGGGTTTTTACTTAATTCCCAATTGGTTATGTATCTAGGAACCACATAGATTTTTTGTAACTTGCACAAAAAAATCTGGTGACCAGGTATGAGATGATATATTGATAAAATAGTTTCTCATTGTAATACATGACGTCAAGTCAGGGATGAGCATCAAAGACCTTCAGGTTGTCTTCATCCTCTTAAAATTTATACTTGGAAGTATTATGAGATCTCAATGGGATTTTATTAGGGTTTTCTCATACCCCTAGGACCCAGAATGTGATATGTGTTATAATTGATAGGAAATCCAAATTTGATCAATTTATAGACAATTTTTATGAAACAAAACATGATGAGTTGTAAATATTTATATTGATGTGATTTTTTGTTTTCATAGAGTTTAATATGTTATTTTAATTGATATAAATACTCATTTTACTTCCCTATATGTGGAGAGCCCTCTAAGAGGAATTGGGATCTTTGGTTCAATTGAGTATGGAATACCATCCACAGATGGATGGTTAGAAATATAGGGATATATTGATCATTGATAACAAGATTGAGGCATGTGTCTTCAATTTTAGTATAGATTGGGATGACCCTTTGGGACTGGTTTAATTTTTATATAATAATCATTACCAATATGCGATCAGGATAGCTTTTTTTAGGCCTTGTTTGGAAGGTCATGAAAATCTTTGTTGTGTTGGTCATAGATTGGTCAAAGTTCCTTGTTTGGGTCTAGAATGGTCCATGAGATGATAGAAAATATTTTTTTTATTTTTAAAAGTGTTGTAATAATAATGATATGCTAAAATATTATATATATCATCATCATAGACCATTGAAATTCCTTGTTGGTGACTGATTGTTCTTGAGTGTTTCACATCAGTTGGTTCATCAACGGCTTGAAATGAAATGTAAGCTTACTCATTTTTAAGGGGAATTATTGGTTTTTCATAAGTTGGGGAAAGTCTCTTTACATTTATCACTTCCACCATTGTTTGGGTAGATACACAATGTGTTCTATATATTTATGCTTCAGACTTTTCTTTCTAACCCAAATCATGTCTTATGCTGGGAGGATATTGATGTTGAGCATAATTTATCTATGACTGAGCATCCAATTATGGTTTTTGATTCTGAGACAAAGTTATTTCATTCAAGGATTAAATCTTTAGTTTGTGTTTTATGGTATTTTGGATCTAATACGCAAGAGACATGGGAGATGGAGTCACTGATGAGGGATTCATGGCCTCATATTTTTTTACAGAATCTTCTTGATAGGATTTATATGGATAGAAAGTTTATATAATGGGGAGGTTGTAGAAACCTATTACTTTTCTTGGTATTCCATAACTCTATTTTGTTTCCTTTTTTTTTTGTCTTTTTAGAGGTTATTTTGGTGAATTTTGGAATATTATGCATGTTTTATGGGTTGTGTGTGGTTGGGGAATAGTTTTTCAAAACCATGCCCCCCAGTTCAAACCGTGAAACCCTTGATAGTAATGGTTTTCATGGTTGTCATAAAGTTTGAAAAAATAAAATTCCAAATAGGAGAAACCATACATCCTAGTGTAGGGGAACATGGTTAGGTCCTCTAGTTTTTCAGACCAGGAGGCCCTATCCAGCTAACCATGTGTGATGGTTTCTATTATTCCAAAAATTGGTTTTAAATTTCTTAATTGTTTATTTGATATTAATAACCTACTTGACTCATCTTAATTATATTTCTAGTATTTTGAAGGATCCCTATATGAAATTTGGAATCCTATAACCCCTGTATTTGATAAATTGATATTTTTTATAAGATATGATCCATCTCTAGTATGTGGATCTCCACTCGGTTAATCTCTCTTGATCTCTCCTTCCGACCTCCTTAGATATTTATAGATCATAACAATTTTTATGGAAGTGAACTCTTTTTATTTGTATCATGATTCTTGTTCTAGTTTCTAGATCTCTATCACCATAGATAGTCAAGGAGGCATCCTATAGTGGGTGATGATTCTTTATTTTTTAATCCAATGACTAGTGATAGGTGGTTCCAGTTGAAATTTTCCATATAATTAAAACCATGATTTTGTTGACTTTTTTAAAATATCATTCAATTGATTTATTAAAACCAAAATTTAATATGATTAGTAATTGGAAACTGAAATATCATGGATTTGAGGAAAGACCCCAATTCATATGGAATTGAAATTTGAGGTTTAATTTTAAATTGATAGAATTGATGAAATTATTTTAGAATTGATTTTTAAAAAAATGTATTAAATTTAAATGATGAAAAACTATTATTGTATTTTTATTGAAAATGCATGAAATTAAGAAATATAAATGTTTTGGTTATGAAATATAATTAGTATATTGAAATGAAAAATTGGGAAATTGAATTAGAAATGACAATTTGATTTTATAATAGATGATATATCATATTTCTATTGATAGATTGAGCACATGTGGGTCTGGGTAGTATGTGGTTCATTTGGGACTTTCACAATAGGATTATAATTCCCTAGAAATGGATTGATGATGAAATGTCAATGAAAAACCAAGTTCAAAAGATCTTTACCCCGATGTGATTTTGATGAGTCATATTCAGCCGGAGCCTGAGGGTCGTGCATGTTTATATTTTTCTATGATTACTTATATGAGATTTTTTATAATCCTTTCTAAAATCCAATGGAATTTATGTATGATAACCATGCTTATCAGGGTAACGATTTTAATATATATTTTATAGAACATATTTCTTTATTCCAGTGGATTTAAATAAAATTTTTTATATAAAATGTTTATTTAAGCCATTTTTGATCCTTTGAAAATAAGAAAAAAAAATTAAATAGGAAAATGATATATTATTCTCCACCTTATTTTATTTAAATTTAAAGCATGGTTTCATATATTATTAAGTAATCTGTTATGGAAAACTTGGTGAGATCCTACAGGGCTTTATAGATAAAACCCTACCTTTTTCTTCAGGTGTTTATCGATTCACTTATGCCAGGTTTGAGGAAAGGGAAATCTCAACATGGTGGTAGTATGTGTTCTTAATACATTGGGTTCTATTTGATATTTCCTTTGGGATATTTGAGTTTTATATATCCCTTTTTTGAGTACTTTAATGAAGTACTACATTGGGTTTTTTATACATGTTTGTTTTCTAGTACTTTCCCCCTTGTAGTGTTGAACATACTGACCCTTAATCATTATATTCTACTATTTTGTTGATAAATTGTTTTCTCCTTTATCATGTATGATTCTAGGAGTTAGTTTCCAACATAAGGGGATCAGGAACACCCTTCAGGTTATATCAGTGTTAGATTGGTTATTAGGGTACCAGGGTATCATGGCTAGTTCGTGGCATTCTCCTTGGTAATTATTGACATAAAAGGGCACCATATAAAGGCATGATCTTCACTGAAAATCATGAAGTTCCATTTTTATATCATTATTTTATCACATCATTCTTTATTCCCTTTATATTTCATCTTCTCAAACATGTTATGTTTGATGTATAAAATATTGGCTCTTTCTATCTATTAATTGTAATCCCCATCACTCTCACCTTTTTTCTCTTATTATCTGTTAGTGAGAGGTATATGTAATTTTAACGGGTTTACTAAAAATGTATACCATATATTTTATCCCTCATTCACATCATTGGAATCCTTAATATCTTTTCAGAATCAAGGGATTATTTGTTTGGTTCTGGTTTATATTAAAACCAAGGGCTCTTGGTTACTTTATTTTCAGTTAAAAAGTAAGGAAATTAGTTTGTTCTTGGTTCTAGGTAAACTTTTGGGGTTACATACCCTTTCAATCCATCTTGATGAAAAGAGATTTAGGGGAACCTTTTTTCTATTTTTGAACTCTATTATCAAAGTGTGGATTGTGTTTTTACTTTCTACATTTAATTTTCTGAAATTATTAATTTACTTGTTTTAATTTATAATACTCATTAAATTTATATCATCTCATGATTGTATTATATTATTATATTTTTTATAGTATAGATTTATTTATTCACATTAATTTCTAAAAAGTAAGTTCATTGTTGGATCCTCAATAGAACCAAAAGTAAACAATTTTTTATAACTTGTTGGTCTTCACCAGGTATCTAATTTTTCTATAATATGGTGTAAATATTATAAAAATTATTATCTATGTGAAATAAGGTTTTTCATAAGTAAAATCTATAGAGTTGAGATCTAAAATAAAATCCATGAAGTATCTAGTTTTTATCTTCATTATTTATTTCATTTCAGAGGGTTGATTTAATGATCATCTCTTTGTCTCCTCTCCCTTATATAAGCTTTTTCTCATCTTATATCTTATTCCCAATCATTTTTTATCTTGAATATATCTTATTAAAAACATTTTTCTAATTATTAATCCCCTTGAATAATCCTTCTTCTAATTATTTGGAAATATTTTTTTAATTCTTTGAATATCATTATACATGTTTATAAAATCCCAGTTTTCTAAAGTTCAACATTTAAAATTAATTTTTGTTAATATTTTTTTTCTTATATTGTATTGATCAAGATATTAAATGTTATTATTCTATTGATTCATGAGTTTATTTTTTTATCTCTTTATATATGGAATCATTATAGTTATTTTATCCCATTTCTTTAATATGTATTAAATTTATTAATGTGGGGGGTTTAATCTTGTGTAAAGGTTTTATTTGAAATTTATTTTTATATTATTATCATATATATCTACTCCCTATTATTTGTAAGTTATTTTTTCATAATCTCAAAAGGGGATATGTTTTTTTATGTATTTACAAGATAAAAGAGTTTTGGTATAAAATAGTTTTTCATCAAGGGAGGTTTGTTTTAATTTATCACAGAGAGGGAGACATGGTTTCATGATGATTTTGTAAACTCCTTTTTTACCTCTTCCTGATCATGATTTTTATATCATGTGTTTATGATCATCAAAAAGAGTAGATTATTAGGACCCAAAGTGTAATTTTTTTAATCATCACAAACACTCTAATGCGTTCAAACATTTTTCTTATTTTTTCAAGTGTATTTTATGTGTTCATTCAAAGTTATAATGGAAATAAGTCATATAAACATAAGTCAGATTAAAAATGAAATTAAATGGACACTTTCAAAGGTTCTGAAGCATTGCAGCACTAGAAAACGGATAGCATATGTCAGAATATCCAAATATTCATAAATATAACCTACTAGGTGGTGGAGCTCACTATCTAGCTGGTGGGAGTTAACAATGTGTAGGTAGTTCCAGCAGCACCCCCAACTACATGATTGATACTATTGGGTGTCTTATGGTGTTGGTAATTATAGTCTTAGGGTGCATTAGTGATGGTAAAAGGTAATCTAGTTTGGGTTTTTAATACCTTGGCTCAACCCACCCCAACACTCTATGGAGTTTATAAAAAGTGGATATGGGATGTATGGATATTCATTGAATTAGTGTTCACAAAAAATGAAATTCTTCTTAATTTTTAATGGCTTCCCAATCTTTTAATATCTTTAAAGATTAATCCTTTCTCATCCTTTCCCAAATAAGATCAAAGTGAACATTCTCCATGAGAATTATGAACATCAAAGGGCTGTATCCAAAGTTATGATCATCGTAAACAATCTTTAATCACTATTGATATGTATTTGTTCTATATTATTTTTCTTTGTGTTATTTTCCTTTGCTCTTCTTGATATTTTTTCATTTTTTGTATAACCCCTTGGATTACTCTATATAAATTGTAATATATCTCTTTATCACCTTCATTATCTTCTTATGTATTATTAATAGTGGAGATGGAATAGTAACCAGTTTTCTAAAATAGAAAACCATATATTTTCTACATTGTTCTTATCATTGGATTCTTGTTTCTTTATTAAAAAACAATGGATTATTTGTTTGGTTCTTGAACCCATTTAAATCCAATTTTTCTGGGTTTCATGTTTTTTTCTTTTCAAAATAAATGAATTTCTTTCGTTGTTGGTTCCTATTAAAAGAAAGTGGTTATATAAACTCTCAATATATTTGAGGGGATGTGGGGGCACATTTTTGTTTTACTACTGAACTCTATTATCAATGGTTCCCCGGTTTCTTTACATTCCTCATTTAAATTTATATAATGAAACATTTCCTAGTATAAATTTCCACTTCACATTACTTTGGTATTATCATATTCTATATTATATCATCTTATGTTTTATATTATTGATTTATTTATTCACTTTAATTTGTAAATATTTTATTCACTACTAGACTCTCAAAGGTACGAAATTACAAAAAAATGATATCATATAGGCCTTCACCAAGGACCTTATTATTCAATCATATGGTGTAAATTTAATAAAAAGGATTATCCAAATAATATAAGGTTGTTTTCATAAGGAAAATCAATTTATTTGATATCTAAAATAAAATCCATAATGTATCTTCTTTTTATATAATTTATATATTTCATTTAGGGGGAGATGTTTTAATGATCTTTTCTCTTTCAACTCTCTCTTATCTATTCATGTTCTCATGTTATATCTTATTGAAAATCATGTGATATATTGAATATATATTCTTAAAATCATGTTCTAATTATCAATATCATTGAATGATAATTCTATAAATTATTTAAAAATTCTTTCTTAATTCTATTAATTCCCTTACACATGCTTCAAAAATCCATTTTTTAAAATTCTCTACATTTTAATGGAGTTTTTGTTCATTCCCTGATCTTATATTATCAAGATGCTTATCTTAACTAATATTATTCAATATATAAGTTTTTTTAAAAAATTTATCACTTTATATATGGGAACATAATAATTCTATTATCCCTAAGATGTAATATTACTTACTTTCTTAAGGGGTTTTTAATATTGTGTATAGGTTAATTTGAAATTCATTTCATTTATCTTACCATATCTATTTAAAACATATGATTTCTATGTTTCTTTTTTATAATCCCTAAGGGAGAGAAGATTTTAATGGAGATAAAAGATAAGATAATGTAGGATTCAAATGTTGTTTCACTAAGGGGAACTTGTTTTCAAAGTATCAAAAAGTGGGAGACATGGTTTCATGATAATTTAGTAATCTCATTCCTTTTATCTTTTCCTTCATCTATGCCTTGATTTTAATATCATGATTTTGTGGTCAGAAAAATGGGGGATATTGTTGGAACCTGAAGTGTAATTTTTTAATGATCACAAACAATATAATTTTGTTCTAATTTTTTTTATTATTTCTTCAAGTGTATTTAATTTGTTTATTTTAAATTTTGAAAGTATGAAGTAATCAATCCATATATCATCTTCAAAATGGGATTAAAGGCATACTTTCAAAGGTTTTGTAGCAGTACAACATTAGCTAGAGGGTATCCTATTAATGAAGATCAAAATCATCATATATCCCATTTCATATTTAGTGGATCTCACGAGTATGTTTGTGGGAGAAGAAAGTGTTTAAACTGTTCCAGCATCAACACCAGCTACCCTAGTGGAGTCTACTGAGTATCATGGAATGAAACAAACCATATAAAAAGATACACTAATAACCAAGTTAGACATGACATTGCTCAATGGGTGTTCCCAATCCCTGCAGATTAGTGACAAGCACCTAGTATCAACTATCATTCAAAGGGAATTAATTTTCCTTAAGATCAAAGAATTAATATATTATAGTAAAAGATAATTCAATGAATAGTTTGTATACCCAACAGTCCTCTAAGATAAAATTACCACAAGAAGATGAATATCTCAAATTAATACATCATCCAAAATATAAAAAAATATCTTCCAATATATGGTCTCACAATCCTTTTATAACAAGTGGACCGTAGCTCCATCAGTCACCAACATCACTCAAAGTTCTCGTGAATCAAGTACACCTTCCACATTTGTGTGGTGCTTTTTATATTCCTAGACATTTCATAATATAATCTAAAAATTCCTAATGTAAATAGTAGGGTGTCAGAAATCATAACCCAATGGGATATCACAATGTGTTCCATAATCAATTCCAATTCAAATAAACCATTTATTCTTCAATTTAAATAAATATAAATCATTAAAAAATAGTTCCATAATATTTGTCAAAACATTATTTCAAATAAAAGAGATGGTAGATATATCAAAACATTATTTAATGAACATTTTCATTGATTGAGGATATTAAAAACAATTATAATCAATGGTATGCAATAATAAAATCCAAACAAAACACCATGCTTATAAGCCCTGAGGTTAGTTAGTTTCTACCTTAAGGATCCTCAAACTACTCATTCAAATCAACACTACTCATGATATATGCACATGTACATAAGTTTCATTCCATAAATATAATCAATTAACACTCCATCTAGAGAAATCACATCTATATTTGTTTGGTTATAGTTTTCATCGTAATATCTAGTACTATGTAGTTAGTCTCAACTGTTCTTGTCCTAGTCAACCACAAACTACTTAGGCTCACATGTGATTCAATCAATCAATCATGGGAAATTTCAATTAAATTTATTATTCACCATTAAAAATACATTTTTAAAGTTTCAATATGAACATTAAATTTCAAAAACCAATCATTTATTTTCATCAATTTCATGCCTTTAAAAATAATCTTTTATATAAATCCATTTTTCTCAAGAATCAACATCAAATCATTTCTGGAAATATTTTATAAAAATAAAAACATATTTCCATAGCCATTGAAATAAACTGTCAAATTCATCATGAATAAAGTCTTAGAAAACATTTGAAAATAAATTTTACTTCAATAAATTAATCATTGTTTTAATTTTAGGGAAAATCCTTCTGGATACACCTTAATTTTATCAAATTTTCTAATGATAAATCACCCAAAATGGGAATCTCTAAAAAATAATTGAAGATGATGATGACCAAAGATGAATACCTATAATAATAACACATAAAATCAAATATATAATCTATAAAAAACAATATGAATCATCACTCTCTAGGGAGGGTATAATAGAAGAAAGGTAAATTTAAAATCAATGAGAAATAATTTACTAGAAAGAGATCAATTGTATCCCTAATTCTTCAATACAAGAAGAATAGAGTATGGAAGATTCAGTCATCCTCTTAAAATCATCAAAATTCCAGAGGATATGATTAGGTTCAAGTGGGTGGTGTTTAGAAGTTATAACAGGGGTTTTAGGATTTTATTTAAAATTTTCGAGTGATTAAAAAACCATTTTTATAGCTTACTTAGTAGGATTCATAGGTATTACTAACCTTACACGTAACTACATTCCCCCCCATGGAATTTGGAAAGTTTGAATGTTTTGGACACATGATTATACTAAATGTTCACCAACCATGTAAACCCTCATATCCCAAGGTTACAAGGATTGGAGGGGAGGTTACATGGTTTGGACTAACTGTATGAAACCATCCAAAGCAACTCAAAAGGATGAACAATTTGTTACTCCTACCCATGTGGTTTTCTCTAACTGTTCAACAGCTGTTCATAGCCCAAAAAAATACAACAATTTTATAAAATTCCCAAAAAATGACATAAAATTTTACCCAAATAAAGGATCATCAAATCAAGGGTTAAGAAAGACATAAAATTTGGTAATCATATGTTACAATATCACCACCATAAAATCATTATTCCCCAATAAATCCAATTAGTTTAACTCACTAATAAATAGATTATGACATTATTCTCTCATGAGTGTCTTATGCTACCATGTCTCATGTGAATCAGACCCATTATTCCTTATAAATTAAGGAAAAATTATATGCATTCCACGAAAACTGTCATCTCAAAATAAATAATATGGACTCGCTGCTCAGTTTTGGATAATTTGGTTCAACATGAAATTTTTCCCATATAAAATCAATATATGGCTAAGAGAGATAATTTTTGAGATGTGATTTGTGAAACACTTTATTAATTTATTCCAACTGTGGTTCAAGATCAAAACAGTAATCCACCTTTCAAAACTTCTCAACAACATCAAATGGTACCCTAGATCCTAGTGCAAGATGTCCATAATTTCCATGTTTTTCGAGAACTAAATGAGGCAATATTCTCAAAAATACCATGTCACCAACTAAAACAAATAAAGGGTGTTGATGATGATTAACATATTTTTTATACTAACTCTATTCCACTACCATTCTATAATGATTCAACTGAATTATTATCATAATCTCTTGGTCCAAGCTTGGCACAACTTGGGATGTTTCACCAATCTCTGACCAACACAATGGAAATTTACAAGGGCAGCCATTCATTTCATCAAAGGGTGTAACCTTGATAGAAAAATTGTAATTGTTTTTGTGGGAAAACTCAACCAGACCCAAGTGGTTATCCAAATCTCTACTAAAGACAAGAATGGAAGCTTGAATCATGTATTCATTAATAGTAATAAAAAATTCTATCTACTCTTCCATCTAGAGATGATATGTTATTCTCAAAATGACATGGGATCCCATGGCCTCAGGGAGTCTTCTCCAAATATAATATGTGAAATGGGGACCCCTATCAAAAACTATAAAAAATTGATCTCCAAGCTACCTAATGATATCCTATACATACAGGATTCCAAAGTCCTCATCATTTGTTTTAACATTAACGGTGATGAAGTGTGCCCATATTTTTAATTGATGGATCCCTACCCATTTTACATTCTTACCTCAAGTGGTATAAAGAATCGAAACCATGAAATCCATATAAATTCCATCCCACTTACAGTTCATCACAGGAAGGGGATGAATCAAATATTATGGTTTTGGTTCTCGTATATGACTTGATGATTGGTAAAAAAATTAGAAACAAAATCGGTGATATCTCAATATATATGCGGTCACTAAAATCATCATTTCATATCATGGAAAATATTCATGGTTCTAGGGTTCACGTCCAACATAGAATTATGGAAATCCCTTAACATAGTTTTTCCATGAGATAAGGTATGATGTACCAATTATGAAAACATAAGATACCCTTATAAGATAATGACCATTCACAAATAGTATCCCTAACATAATGAGAGTCCCTAATTCCTAGGAACTCATCATAAAGCTACATCACAAAAAGTATCATGTTAAGAAGATAGTAGGTTAGCTATACACTTTCTAGAACACTCTTTGTCCCATCATCCTGGGCTCCCAAATTCATCCAAGTAAATAAGGGAATCTAATTATTCTCTTTAATGATTCCTTCATATCTTGGGTAGAAATTTTATTTCTAAAATAATCCAAAATGACATTCCCCATACCTAGGGGGTAAGAAATGTCAATATTGATGGATTTCAGGTACTCCACCCATCACATCTGGAAGGGATTAAAATATTTTTTAGAAAAGATATTAATAAATCATTTATTATCAGAATAGAAGGTTATGAATTCTCTAAATATCTAATTTCACCAACTCTAAAAAGAATAATTATGGTTGTGAGTTCAAGATCATGTGTCTAATAGTTCAACTCATGTGGCCTAATATTTCATGAACCATAGGTCACCACAAGATCACCTAACATGATAACGGAGCCCAACCCCAAACCTAATGTGTCACAAAAGACCAAATATCCCTTCCAATCCATTGGGAGTGTCAATACATAAGCATTAGTAAATAGGAACCACCAATAATCAAAATAATTATTATATTTAAAATCTCACAAAACCATTATTCCTTTTCAGGGGACAATGGTCATTGGAGAATCAAACATTGAGAAATATTTAACAAACATTCAATAATACCCAACTAAGCCCAAGAAGGTTTAGATATTTAAAATGATGTGTAGTTGTTCACATGTCATAACACCCTTCACCTTCCTAGGATAGAATGAAATATCATGTTTTGAAATGATGTTTCCCCAGAACATAACTTCCTGAATCCTAAAATTAAATGTTGATATTTTTTCAGAAATTCGGTGATCTCTCAAAATTTTTGTAACTACTCTAATATGATTTAGATAATCCCTCGTTGTTTTAGAATGAACCATGATTTTATCCAAAAACACCTCCATTAAGAAATATAGGTACTCATGGAAAATATTTTTTGTTAGTTCTATAAAAACAATAAGAGAGTTGGTTAGACCCAAAGGCATAATAAGGTACTCGTAATAGTCATAACTATTCTCAAATGTGGTCTTTAAAATATCAGATTCTTTGATTCTGAAATGGTGATCGATATATCAATGATAAATCTTTGAGAACCAATTCACACCTTTCAAATGATCAAAACAATTACAAATATATGGTAGCAGATACCATTTCTTCACCATAACTCGATGGATTTTTGGTAATCAACACAATGGTGTTGTGTCCCATTGGATTTCATCATAAAAAATTATAGGCATCACCCAAGATGACACACCCAGTCAAATGAATCTTTTTTGAAGCAAATCATTTAATTTGGTTTTCAACATTTTTATTTCAGTTGTTTCAATGTAGTAAGAAGGATTAGAGATAGGTTGGTTACATGTATGAGGTCAATAGAAAACTCATCTTCACATACTAGTGGAATGATAGAAAATTCATAAGGAAACATGTCAAAAAACACAATGACTACTGGATGAAAATTGATACTAAAAGATTCTCAATCTAGATCAAAAGAAAATACCTATATCACCTTCCCCAACCCCAAAAATGGTGGTTTAGCTATACATGACCTTGGGTCTCATTCTCCCAAGAAGACATGAAATACCCCATTGAGTGTATTGAAGGAGTACTATTGAAGATAACATTAAATATGAGACTTATGGGATTTTATCCAATCTATACAAAGAATGGAGTCCAAAGGTTTCATATTAGGTACCAAAAAATTCTAGTACATCTCAATCTATAATAAAGAGAAGACACAATAAGGGAATCAAAGACTATTCTCTCTCATCATTATGAGGGGAATAGTAATATTCATCACATAGTAAAAAAGTGCCATGTAAGGTTTATAAAATTCAAAACCCTAGTCAATATGAATGAGTAATATACACTGGTATTAAATAAAATAATCACTAAAAATGAATTTATAGTGATGGTGCTTCTCACTGTCACTGGACTCACATCAGTTTCTTCTAGAGTCACTTCCATTACATGAAAAAACAATGTTTTGGATACCTATTGCAATAAACCCTTATCTTACGAAGAATATATTCGAAAAAATTGCATTTATGTATTGATGAGCTCATTCCACTACATTAGTAATAAATGATATGATAGAAATTGTTCAAGTGTCATGAGTGACAGTAGGAACAATAGATCTTTGTGGCCTTAGAACAAAATCACTTTGTATGCCTGTAATTTTCACTATAGAAACTAGTCAAAGGGACACATACAGATACCACAGAATGTATGGATGAATTATACTATTGAGATCCACCATAACACTCATCATGTTTCTCCTTTACTTAATTAATCTTACAGAATAGACATTGGTAGTAGGAGTCAATCTTGTTAACCCTACCTTACCAGCTACATCAAGATCAACCATCACTGATAAATCTTGCATGCCCACATAGGAGGTTATATTTATCCTGAAATCATGTGATCGAATATCAAACTGAATACCCATTCTTAATACTTGAGCCTATAGCTTCTCATTCAATCCCACATTAGGAGAAAATTGAATGAGTTTATCAAAGCAGTTTTCATAGTAAGTCATGGCCATATCGCCTTATTAGAGGATTTGGAACTCCCTATATTTTTTTCCAACCCATAGACTCCAAATAGATCAATTTTATATATAGTATCTCTATGGTCATCCCACTATAGTACCCCATGTTTTTTAACTATAACCATCAAACACCACCATCTCATTCTAGGTCCTTTAATTATAATGGTGTCGTATTTTAGCTTTATTGAATTGGTAATTTACAAGAACTCAAAAATAATCTAAATCTTCATCGATTAAACCTCTTAATCTTGAGGATCATTCCATACATTTAATGTTGGTGGTTTTTTGGAAATAAAATGTGATGCAGGATCACTACTTTCATCCCTTGAAGGTTCCACTGCCATAGACTGATGGGAGTGGGTGTAGCTACTTATCCTAGAGCATGGGGAGCACAAACCACTATCTAAATAATATTTTTATCAAATAGAGAGTTCTATTTACAAGTTTCATTAGTTTATTTATTCTATGTTTTATTCAAATCCCTCCTCGAGGGCATGGTACTAAAAAACATCAATAGGAAACACGAAAAAATATGAATGGATACATAATGAATCAACTCAATAAAGATATACAGTAACATATATTCCATAAGATATAATCAATTTTTATAGGATTTGAAAACACTCAGATTAGATTTAGTAAAAAAAATAAGTTCATATCAATTCATTCTTTAATGACACTTTCCCAAAACACTCATGGTGACTTAAGGGTCGTTGGGATGAGAGATTTCCTAGAACACACCCATATCAACTTCTTATTCTCAAAAATCTTACATCATATCTAACATGACAACCTCTAATTCTTATTTACATCAAAGAAATATGATCAACCTCACTCTAATACCATTAGGTAATAAACAGGCCTGGAAATGTGGGTAAACCGATATCTAAGCCGAGCCCCATATAATCCAAAGGGAATTCTAGATCCCCAGGGTTTGGTGACTGGCACCAAGAATAAACTAATAATCAATGGGAATAGTTTTTACACATGATCAAAGAATCAATATATATCCGAAGAAGAAAAATGAATTTAATATTTATATTGTAAACATTATTCATTGAGAAAAGTACCATAAGAAGATAAGCATCCCAATGTATTAAATCAGCCTATAGAAAAAAAAATCAAGACAAGGTCTCATAATACCCATATTGAATGTGGACCATAGCTCTACTGGTCACCAACATAACTCCAGGTTCCCATGAATCAGGAAAACCGACCACCTTTGAGTGTAAGTTTACCTTTACCTAGACCTAGCATAATATAATCTAGAATACACATAAAAAGTTATAGGGTGTGAGAAATATTATCCCAGTAAGATCTCACCAAGTGTCCCACAAGTAGTTACAATACAAATAAAACATTTATTCTTCATTTTAAATAAATAAAATCTTGGAAAAACAATATCATAATTTTAGTAAAAACGTGATTCTAGATAAAATAGATTATAGATATATAAAAATAGGTTTTAGGGAAAATTTACATAAATTTAGAGAATAAACAAAAATACTATAATAGAGGGAAAGTAATATTAAAATCAAAATAAAGTACCATTTTCATAAGCCCATAGGATAGTTATTATTTTGATTAAGGATCATCTCACTAGGCATTTAAATTAATACAACTCAATATATGTTCACATAACCCTAACTCTTAGTCCATCGAGATGATCAATTAATACACCATCAGGAGAAATAAATCTGAAATTGGTTTTGTTATATTATTCAACATCAAATCCAATTATTGGGAGTCAAAGTACTTACATTGTTGTCCTAGTCACTCACTAACTACATAGGATCACATATGATTCAATCAATTTATCATGGGAAATATCAATTCAATTTATCCTTCACAGTTCAAATTCCAAATTTCAATTTTCAACATGGCATTGAAATTTAAAAAACAATCATAGGTTTTCATCAATTTAATGCCATTAAAAAACATCATTCATTTAAATCCATTTTTTAAAGAATCGACATCATATCATTTCAATCAATATTTTCTAAAAATAACAACATTTTCCCAAATCTGTTGAAATCAATCATCAAAATCATCATGAGTAATGGTTTAGAAAACTACCAAAAATAAATTTCAATTAAATAAATAAATAAACAGTATGAAGAAAACATAAAAAACTACATACCTTTTATCACATGATATGATGATCAATCACACAAAACTGGAAATGCCAATGGAAAATCATGTGTGGGGATGATCAAAGAGGAAACCCTAGAATAATAATCCATGAAATCAAAGAGTAAAACAATAAAAAACATGAGGATTCATCACACTAAAGGGATGAGTGAATAGAAGAAAAATAAATTACAAATCAAGGAGAAATCTCTTATTAAAGAGAGATCAAACACATCCATTAGTGCCTTGATCTGGGAATAAGAGAATTTAGAGGAGAAAATTCACAACTTAAGAGAATCCAAAAGACTAATAGTTAGATTATGATAAAATTAGTGGTTTATGGGATATATAAATCATGTTTTATTATTTTATTTAAAATTTCAGAGGGAATTAAAAACTACTCACATAGTTTACTGGGTAGTCCACACAGTTTTTAATAACTGTGTACCTAATTGTGAACCCATCAATGGGATTGTAGAATGGGTTCACAGCTTGGCTACATAGATAGACATAACATGAACCAACAATGAAAACCGTCACTACCCAAGGTCATGTGGTTTGGAAGGGATGCTAAAAGATTTAGACTTATAGTGTGGCAACCTCCATAATAACTACATAGGATGTTCGGTTAGCTGGTTTGAACAGCATTGTTTTCTATAAACATGAATCAATCCTGTATATTTGAGGAACAAAAAAATCCCAAAAGTCCCCAAAAACAACCTGGAACATGGAACAAATTAATTATAATCAAAACAATGGTCAATAAGTAATCGAAATCAGGTAACGAGATGTTACATGTCCAACGGATTCATGATTTCTAGTCTATGGGTGCATTAATGATGGCCAAAAGGCATCCATTTTGGGTCATTATTTCCTTGGTTCAACCCCCTTAGACCCCAAAACCCTATAAAGTCAAAAAAATGAGGCTTTATGAGGTATGTATCTTATTCAAATAATAGTACACATCAAATTAAATTCTCTTTGATCATCAATGGATTCTCAATCTTTAAAGTGGTTCAAGGTTCCATTATTTCTCACCCTTTCCAAAATAATATCAAAGTGAACATTATAAGTTGGAACTATGAACATAAAAGGGAACCATAAAATAGAAATATCTTTACATAATATCATCAATCATATTTGATATTTCTTTTTTTCATATCTTTATTTATACCATTATTCTTTCTTCTATTTGACCTTTCATTCATTGTTTTATTGAACCTTATATCCCTCTATATAAATTTTAATCTATCCTTAACTAATATTGTTTCTCTTATTATCATTTAGTGAGAGTTAAAATGAAATATTAATGGGTTTTACAAAATGTTAAACCATATTTGTCATCCCTCCTTATCATCATTTATTTCATTCTTCTATATTCCAAAGAAAGGGGTTACTTTTTTGGTTATTAGTTCCTATTAAATCAAAGGGTTATTAATTTATTTAATTTCTGTTCAAAATAAAAGTACATATTTTTCTCTTAGATCTCATTACAATCAAGGGGTTATATAAACTCCCAATCCCTCTTTAGTGGAGGATAAGTGTGGTCACCTTGGTGTGATATTTCTGATCTCAATTATCAACCCATGTTATTTTTTCTTTCTACAAAATGTTTTTCACAATAGTTAAATGAATTTTTTTAATTTATTCTATTCTTTACTTGTATATTATAATATGATTTTATTATACCATAATATATTTTATAGAATCTATTTATTTATTCACTTTACTTTTTAAATAGGAAATTCACCCTGTCCCCCTATTTCCATTTTACCTTTCACTCTTCCCAATAATCCCCTCTCTATAGAGTATAATGTGTTTCATCTAAATAATCCATTGTATGGATTGGATTTATCCTTCCTCGATATATTGTTAGTAACTCAAATATAATGGTTAAGAATACATTTTCCTTTGGTTGATGGAGAGTTCTTTCATAGAACTATGCATTCATCTACACCCATAACCTTCATAAAGATGTATTATTTATATTCTATATAGATTCTCCTTGGGTTGTTTCATTTACTCTTGTTTTATCAATTCATGTGTAAATTCTTCTACATCTTGTTCAAGAAAAATTTTCATGAATGCCATTTATCCCAAACATTTGATCTCATGAAATGTACCATTAAATGATAGAAATGTGAAAAAATAACACGAATGATGACAATTTATCATTAATAGATGAAAAAAAGTAGAATAAAATGGTATAACAATTATGCATTCAGATTTCCAATATGTGATTTCTTATATATATCATATAAAAATAATTATTTAGGTTATATATCTCTCAATCTCTCACTTCCACTAAAACCTAATATATATTATTCACTTCACCTTATAATGTATCATATACCATAACATATGAAATCACATCCCAATATATTTTTAATATCATTAAAACACTTTTTTAATTAGTAATTAACATTACCTTTATTTAAATTATATAAAATAACTTATGAACACCTATCCAAAACACTTTGCGATTAACTCTAAAACAGTTTTTAGAGAACGTATCTCAGTCAAACTAAATCCTCATTCATTCAACCACAATGTATAATCCTTCTATACATTATGTAATTCAAAAAAAATAATTCTCAATAACTATTAATTTAAAAAATGAGAAGCTTATAGAAAAGCATCAATTTTACTCAATCTATAAACATATATATTGTTATATCCTTCGAATGCATGTATCTCATTGCATTTTTTCACCAGTTTGCATCATATACAAACATCCATTCTCATATTTTCCCTTTTTTCAAGTCATTGAGTGATTATGGGACATGAATCATGTTAATATCATATATCCAACTCATCTATTCTTGATTCTCAAAGTAAATACTGGTCTGATCGATGAGTACATCACATATCATTCAAAATTATGGATAATCACATCACATATCCCTTATCCAAATAAATATATAATAACAAGTTGATTCCACACACTCTCGTGATCTATCTCAAATAAGGACCCAAATTTCATATATGTATGGACAAATCCCTTCTTGGTTAAGTTATCACTAATGAAATGATCAGAAACATACCCACTAACACCTACATTGGAAAATTCAATGTCTATAATTATGTATGTATGTTATCAAAGTATGAAGTCTCTCATTCTAGGTGTCTCATTAACCTATGGTAATGGGGACTCAAATATAACCATACACCCATTGTATACTATAGATATCTACATGAAACTCCTTGCGGTATACTTATTAGGTCATCCAGTAAACACAAAGAATATTACTCTTAATTTTATATCTCATAAGCATATTTCATATCACTATATAATAATCTTACTCACTCATTAATTAGCATATTTTCATAGCATATAATTCTCTATGATGAACATTGGTTGGAGATAAACTAAAATTAATACTTTGATATGTCTGTTATCGTTAAAATTCACTCAATGTATATCAATATATAGACTTTTGAAACTAGTACGAAATAATGATATGGTTGATATTAGTATTTAATATGATATATTTAATACACTTAAAACCTATTAATAATATTTTATAAAACCAAAACAAGCACTGCTTTATCAAATAAAATATTAAAAACTACCAAATAAACCATAGGTTTTTTGCACTATCTAGTTTTTTATTATATCAATACATCATATGCAATCTATATTACATATCTATTTAACCAAATGATTAAACCCTAATGCCAAAATATTTAGTGAGGAACATTTATGAATTAAATTATTTTGAATAATGTTGAGACATAGGAATCATATTATTGTCTGGAAATCAAATTGAGCGTATTCAAACCACTAAAATTCAAAATATCAAATTCTATGATGTAAACATAAATTATCTACATTGAACCTTATAATTTCTTAATCATCAACCATGGAACTCTATTATATGAAACGTTTCTTAAAAATAATGTTTCTACTTACATTATTATTTAATAATACATTCTAAACACTTTTATTATATTAATTAACATTCTATTTAAACTTATATTCATATAATATTTTTTCATTGAACTTCTCTTAAGTCCAAACATGCTCCCACTGGCCTCTTAGACACTTTATTCCTTAAAAAATGACTTTTTACGATATGAAAACCATTTAAAAAAATAAAATTTATTTCTTTTTTTATAGGGAATATTTAACAAATAAACTATGTTTTCAAAATTATATTTGTTATTAAATGTGTTTGGAACATTTTCATTTGATAATAGAACATCATTAAAATAGACCACTAAATGTTGGAAGAAAAAAAATCCCTTGTATTTTAATGAATATTTGGATAAATAATTTATCATGTACATAACATTTTTATACATATATTCTTCTCAAAACATGTTATACAAATTAGTAAATTATAAAATATGTTTATACATTTATTCCTGGCATACTTGTTCATAATAGCCCTTTGTTATCAAACTTATTATCTTATCACAAAAGAGAAATTATTTAAACATATATATCTTTTACTTATATTCATTTAAGCTTGATAAAATCCATTACATTTAAACCCTTTCTATAATAACTATTTACTACATATCGTGAATATAAACTAAAATCTCAATCAATTCTTCTTTTTTATTTTGAACTCATGTATATTTACAACAATTTTTAAAATATATATTCATTATCACATAACATTTAAAAATTAATGAATTAGGTTTTATAACATCTCTAACAGATATTGGATATTCCATGGAGTTTCTAAACTCCTTCAGGTATATCATTAATAATCTAATCATATTGAATTATTAATCTTCTTTCCTGATACCCTAGGTTTCAATGACCTTCAAAGGATTCTTGAAGAGACATTATTAAACTTTTCAACCAACAATTATTCTTTTGGTTTGAACATTTACCTACATGTATTATATATATATGTTACTTTAGAAACATAATATCATATTAATAATTCATATATATTCCCATCACATTGAAAATATTGGGTAAATTTTCATTGAATCCAATAATATTATAAAACATTTCCATTGTTAATAATATGATAAATTTCATAACCAAAGCAATCCATTTTTTATCCCTTTAAAGAGACCCATAATTCTCATAAATAAATATAAAATATTATTAAATGAGTATTAAATAAAAGAACATTATTATTCATTCAAACCCCATATTGATTTTGGATCTTTGGAATCTAGAAAAAAATTATTATTTACGTACATTCTTCAACATCTCTCATGATTTTCTTGTCAGTTTTTACCCTTCTTGACATACCCTAGTTAAAAAAATTCTTCACACCCTATGGAAAGGAAACATAAGTAAGAGTGATTTCAGATTCGTGGAAAGGATAAAAATGGAGATATCAATCAATGATCATATGAAATCCAAACATAATCATAAGGGTATAAGATCATGACCATCACTTAAAACGTTCATATCCAATCTGTCAAAGTTTATAAAGATGATTCATGGTATAAAACTTTTTCATTTAAATATAAATGAATCACAAGGGTGATAGATCATCATTAATCAAACATGAACCATTATTTCAAATTATTATCATAAAAACATGTCTTAATAGTGTGGCACCATTGTAATGACCCAAACATTTATGAATAAAATTCGGTTTCTTTTAATGACTAAAAGATATATAAAACACATGAACTCTTTTTGTTTTATTATATACCATATTATATAAATCACAATTAAGTATCCTTACCGCTGATAATAATGTCATTAAATATTGATCATATGACTGGTATAAATATTGGGTTTTAATAGATCATTTTGACATTCTCAAAGGTAGTGATAGCCTCAACAAGTAGGATCAGACCCATTGAAGTCCATTTATCAGTGCTTCTGAAGAAGATGGAATTTCTAGGGGTTTCTCTAGATCAATCCCAATATTATATCCATCAACATAAGCACGAGTTAAACCATTTATGGGATAATTACAACCTCATTGAGATCACGACCAAAACCAATTTCACCGAACGACCCCATGAAAGCCCCACCAACGCACAACTTATAGTTAGTGAATATGCTGGTGTAATAAAATGATATATAACAAGACCATAGAATTATTATTTTGTGAATTATTTATTTATTTAATTATTAATATACTTTCATTTCTGTTATTGTTACTTTGTAAATTATTTTTAAAGTAAAAATAGTATTTTTGGTTAATATTCAAATACAATTAAGAAATCTATTTCGATGAAATAATGGATTTTTGAATTAAATAATAATTTAATAAAATATTATTATTAAATTAATTAATTACAAATAAATGATCAAATAATTTTTATTAAGTCAAATGTAATTTTTATAAAGTTTTGAATTTTTTTTTGTAAAAGCACATTAATTTTCATTTAATGTCTATTTTTATTTTAAAATATAAAATTAACATATTTAGAAAATTATTTAGATAAAATAAATATTATCTTTGGAATGAGGACACCTAAATTATCTAATATTTAATTTTTCATAATTTTCAAAGACAGTCATATTTTTGGAAACAAAATAAATACCGTATAAATATAGTGTGTTTTATGACATCATAATGACATAATAGTTATGTAATATAATACTATAATTGTTATCTTAAGCCAAATATATTATTTTAATTTATAATAATTTAATTTTATGATCACTTGATTTATTTTATAAATCCATTGCGAATCCTCTAAGACATATAAAATATTTTACGTGTTTAAAATTATTTCCTTGAATGTGTAGCTTATTTCCAGATAATAAATTGTAATAATTTAATATATTATTCCCTTATCCCTATAAAGTAATTTATTCCACTCCCAATTTCAGAAAACCATGGGAAAAAATAATGGTATGGTTTTTGGTTTCAAAGATATTATTATGTAGTGTCCAAACCCAAAGTAATAATGAATCCCCATCATTTCCTATATAAACCAACACAAGATACCAGTTATCATCATTAAACCTTTTTGAAGCTCTACCACCCTATTACCCCTAATTTATATAGTCATTCCAAGGAACCCCCAATATCTAATGAAACCTTTTCCAAGCCTTTGGGATCAAAAATCTAAATAAGAGATCCTCACTTCTCTCACCTTCTTTCAAATCAAGATCCTTGTTTGAAATTAGTCTTTTTAATTTAAATTTTTTAAATTTTCATTGTTTTATAATATTTTCCATACATTAAATTTTATTTTATTTCAATGGGGTATCATTTATCCTCCACCATTTATACCCTAACCTAATCTATTACTATATCAATATTCCGTACGAGATTTCTATTTTCATTTCCATTCAAGAACATATTTAATATTATGCTTCATAAATTCCATAATTATATGTTTTATTATGATGTTACATGACCCCATACTATCCATTTGAAGTATAAATTATGATTCCTTCATTTCAACATCATTATTCTCCCCTATGTTCCCTTCATCCCTCCTGTTACAACGGAAAAATTGCGTAAGGGGTCCTTCCATTCTCAATTTCTGTCGAAGTTTCCATATATTGTCACATCCTTTTATTTTCAACTAAAAATGATGGGGTATGTTTTATAACCACCCCCATAATATCCATATTATTTTTTAATGATTATATAACCCTTTATCTCTCATAGATCCCTCTCATGTAATCCTGTTTCAATGCCAAAATTCCGTAAGAAATTTCTCTCTTCCCATTTCCATTCATGAATTTCATTTAAATTATGTATCTAAATTATATTCCATATGTTGGGATATTATGTTAAATTATACCTATATTACCTATTTCATGTATAAATTATGATATACCCCATTCTCACCCATCAACCCATTTTATGAATTTCTATTTTACGTTGTTTTGGTGATGAAATTGCATGATTATTTTCCATGCCAAAATCATCATGTAGTGAATTCTATACCCATTCCACTATCAAGGGTATTCACCATTATTCTCATGTAATTATGGAATCCATACTTACATTTATGTATTCCACAATCCTTTTTGTGTAATAAATTATTAAATTTAATGAATCCATGTTGTATGGTCTATGTGGCACACATATACATGAAAACAATATGATTATGAAGGGTGTGACCTAATAGCACTCCAATGCCTTGGGTAATGTTTAGTATCATGATAAGCCATGTGAAATGATGGTTTAATCAGGATAATTCATGAACATTTAGGGTTAACTCATACTAATTCAGGTGCAATTATGTTTTACTCTTGCTAATCCATGTGCAATGCACCTTGGATTAGGATAATATCATGTTATATGTGGTTGCCACTTTTCCATGTAATGAATATCAACCTATATCTTGCCTTTATATTCATGTTCCTTTTTTCTATGTTTATAAGCCTATTGAGTAACATGTATTTTCTTCCTCATGTTATTCCATGATTATTCACTTATTGAGCTTTATAGTTCACCCATTTCTTAAGTATGTCATCGAGTTATACCATGCAATGCTATGTAAAATTCTTTTTCAATAATGATTTGTATTTCATGTTTTATGTTGTTATTTAATGTTTTGAATCTACAAATACACTAGAACTCTCAATATTATGAGTTGTATTAACTACAGGGTTATGTAATAAATCATTTTTAAATATGAATTAAATATTAGGGTTGCTATAGTTGATATCATGGGATAAATTTAGTAATTTTTGGGATTAGAATTAGAAAACACATGTTCAAGCCGTAGGGATAAGAATAAGTATAATAAAAATTCCCTACATTTTGGTGAGTATAGGGTAAGATATTTATCAAGAATATACATCCCTATCTAGATATGAACAAGTAGAATTGGCTCTGGTAAATATGTATCTAGGGGTAAAACCCAAAACACAGCATTGAACTAGACTCGAACTGGAACTAGTGAACAACAATGGTCCTTGCTTCACTCATGGTTCTACACTCCTAGGGGATATGCTTTGGTAAATTCATGATCTTAGAGAAAACAATTATTAAGGGGGAAAATCCCCTAAGAATATATGTTAGGAAGTAGATCATAGATAACATAGATCAATTCTTAGAAATTTAAAGTTAAGTAGATAAGTGTAATTTATAAGTTTCCCCTTTTTCCATTGGATTTACATTTATGTGTTTAATAGTTTAAAATTACTCATCGTTATGTCCACATTGGATAATGTAGAAATGAAATTAAAAAGTGAAAGATAAGGTTATCTTCCATAATTCTATGCATTCTTTTATATCGCAAATGTTTAGTAGAATAATCCAAACACCACCAAAAATCAAGAAAGTATAGATATCGATGAAAATTGAAAATGGAGAAATTCTTGCATCCTAAATATATAACTCCTCCCTGTCACAATTTGTGGATTGATCTTCCTAGTGAACCAGATTATACTCTCGCTTGTGTAATTTGATTCAAGTCATGACATGGACTGGATTACCCTAAATAGATCCAACATAGACTTCCACAAGAGGTAAATCATTCTCCATATGGTGAATCGACATCTGATTCTATAGAAGTGAAAGGATGAGGAATACTCTTCTTTAACAGCATCTTATCAAGAATGGATTTTATTTCACTGTGAGAATGTGTATCATTCTCATATGATTGAGTCTAAGGAAATAACCATCCTTGATGACATGCCTATTGTGAGGGAATTCGTTGATGTTTTTTCTAAGGAATTTCACGGTCTTCTTCCTATAAGAGATGTTGATTTATCAATTGATCTTTTACCTGGGTAATTTTCAATATTAAAGACTCTCTATATAATTGATGTTGTGGAGATTTAGGAGATAAAAAACAACTATAAGAGAATCTAAATAACAGTTTTATACACCCTTGTACTTCACTATGGGGTGCACCAGTACTCTTTTTGAAGAAGAAGGATTGGTCCATGTGCCATTGTATTGATTGTTGTGAACTCAAAAAAATTATGATAAAGAAAAAGTGTCCTTGAACATGAATTGAAGACTTATTCAATCAACTACATGGAGCACAATACATAGACATGGTGGATCTGTGGTCAAGATGTTACCAACTAAAGGTGAATAATGAGGATATCCCCAAGACTTCCTTTCGTACAAGGTACAGGCACATCGAATTCATAGTAATGCCTTTTGGACTCACTAATACTCTATAAATCTTCATGGACATTATGAATAAATTCTATAGAGATTACCTCTAAAAATATAGGGTAGACTTCATAGATGATATTTTAATATACTCCAAAACCAAGTAGGATCATGAGAAGTATCTGAGAAGTGTTCTAGAGACCTTTTGAAAGGAGAAGCTATATGAAAAGTATAGAAAGTGTGAGTTATAGTTGAAGGATGTTTCATTATTGGGGAATAACATCATAAGAAATGGAATATCTGTGGATCCTTCCAATACTAAAGAAAATGAGGGATGGTCATTGCTGACATCTGTTAGGGATATCTGTAGCTTTCTGGGGTTAGATAGATATTATTGTCTATTTGTGATTAAATTCTCATGATTTTCAAACCCTCTTACCGAGATAACTCAAAAAGGAGTAAAGTTTTCTTAGAATTATTAATGTGAATAATGTTACATGGACATAAAGATGTGGCTTATCACTACCCCTAAGATCACACTACCCACAAGTAGGAAGCTTTTCATAATCTTCAGTGACGATTCAAAGAAGGGACAAGGTTGTGTGTTTGTGTAGAATGATAAATTCATTGCATATGCCTCAAGGTAGTTGAAAATTCATTAGAAAAACCGTCATATACATGCTCTAGAGTTATAAACTCTGAGCTTTGTGTATAAAATAAGGTGTAATTATCTACATGATGGGAAGTGTGAAATATATAAGGATCAAAAAAGTATCAAATATATGTTCACACAAAAATATCTAAATATTAGCAAAAGAAGATGGTTATAGCTCATCAATGATTAGTACTACTCAATCCATTACCACCCTAGGATAGAGAACAAGGTAGAGGAAGTACTAAGTATAATGTATCCAACAATTATATCATTTATGAGAATTTAAAAGGATCCAATTTTCATAGATTTTATGAAGATAGACATGGGAATCATAAATAATGGAACATAATCAATCATCACTACTAGAAATTAGATCTTTCCCAACGCTTCTATACCAACGGTTTGCAAAAACCGTTGTTATAGGTCCCCTTTCCCAACGGTTTGGCCAAACCGTTGGGAAAGGCCCCCAAATTGGACACTTTTCCCAACAGTTTGGCCAAACCGTTGGGAAAGGCCCTCAAATTGGACACTTTTCCAAACGGTTTGGACAAACCGTTGGGAAAAGTCCCCAAATATACCACTTTTCCCAACGGTTTGGCCAAACCGTTGGGATAGGTCTACCTTTCCCAACGGTTTTAACAACCGTTGGTATAGGTACTTTCATTTTTTATCGGACCTTGGTAACGAGAACATTATATAAATCAAATTTTAAAATATTTATGAGAATACATATATATATTTATGTAATTATGATCACAAAAGTCATGTTAGGTTAGTGGTTGATTCGTTCAATTATAAACGAGGGGTCCTGGGATCAAATCCCAGCAGATATTTTATTTTTGGAATTTATATTCCAACGGTTCCATTAACGTTGGTATAGATTTCAGATTACCTATACCAATGGTTTCCAAAACCGTTGGTAGAGGTCTATACCAACGGTTTTTGGAAAACCGTTGGTATAGACCTATCCCAACGGCTTACTTGGATACGGTTCTCGAAACCGTTTGTATCGTCTATACCAATGGTTTGGAGGCCTATACCAATGGTTCCAAACTGTTGGTAAAGGTTAGTTTTCTAGTAGTGCATTTAACAAATAATTACTCAACTGTCTCTTTTTGAATGGTTAAAGGATTCTCAAAATGATGATGTGCTAATTCAAAAGAAAGTGGAAACTATTATAAAAGTTAAATCATCATAAGTCAATGTTAATAAAGATGTAATTATGATATTTGTATTGAGACTATGTATTCCCTCAAATCCTAAGTAAAACAAAGAACTTTTGGAAGATACACATAGTTTGAGTATCTCTATTCACCTATGAAACATGAGGATGTATTTTGATATCTGGGAGCACTATTGGTGGGATAACATGAAGTATGAGGTAACTAAATATACATCAATGTTCTTGGTATGCCACCAAGTGAAGGATGATAGGAATAAGTATAAGGGTATGATGCAACCATTACCCATACCAACATGGACATTGGAAAACATTACCATGAAGTTTGTCATTGTACATAAAGAGACTTCCAAAGGAAATAATTCAATATGTGTTGTTCTGAATCATCTTACCATGATAGCACTCTTCATTTCAATTCAAGAGGATTTCTCATTAGACCAGCTAGAACATATTTACATCTAATAAGTGGTAAGGCCGCATGGAGTACCACTATCGATTGTATCTGATCGAGATCCAAGATTCACCCCTAAGTTCTAGAAGAGTCTCCAATATTCTATAAACACTGAGTTGAACTTTAGAACATTCTATCACCCTCAAACGGATGTCTAATATAAGAAGACTGTTCAAACACTTGAGGACAAGTTGAGATCATTCTCAACCGAATTCAAAGGCATATGGTACCAACATCTTCATTCGGTGGAGTTATCTTAAAACTACAGTTTCCCCTAAGGAATCCAAATGGATCCTTAGGAAACACTTTATGAGAAGTGTTTTAGAACACTGACACATTTGGATGAAGTTGTGAGATTATAACATCAAGATCTGAAACTGGTAAAATAAATAGTAGAGAAGGTTATGACCATCTAATAGAACATCAAAGCTTCCAAGAGTCGAAAAATGTTCTAACTTGATAATCGTCAATGAGAGCTAGAGTTTGATGTTGGTGACATGGTATTCCTCTCCATATCTCTATGGAAGTGTGTTTTGAGATTTGGGAATAAGGGAAATATCAGTCCAAGGTACATCTACCCTTTCGAGATCCTTCATCACATCTGAGTAGTGGACTATCGACTAGCACTCCCACAAAATATGTCTCAATTATATGATGTATTCCATGTATCAATCTTTATGGAAGTATATATCATCCCATCACATTTAATCAATCTAGAGGTGGTATCGTTGGAGAATAACCTCTCTTATGAGGTGATTTGGATGAATATCTTAGATCATAGGTTAAAATTTCAAAGAAATAAGTCAATTCCCCTCATAAAAGTGTAGTGGAGAAACCACAATTTTGAAGAAGAAGGATGGGAACCATAAGTGGTAATGAACTAGAGTTACCCTCATCTGTTTTTGTGTTTGAAAAGAAAATTTTGAGGGAAAAATTTCTTAAGGGGGTAAGGTTGTAACAACCCAAACATTTTTGAATAAAATTCCCTTTCTTTTAATGACTTATGGATATAGAAATCACATGAACTCATTTTGTTTTATTATATCCAATAGGATTTAAATTACCATTATATATATTTTCTGTTGATAATATAGTCAATGAATAGTGATCACATGACTATTACAAATATACGGTTTTAACTAATCCTTTTAACGTAGACAAAGGAAGTGGTGGCCTCAACTAATAGGAGCGTACCATATGATGCCCCTTTATCAGAGATTCTGAGAAATATATCATTTCTAAGATTTTAAATTGACCAATTCCAAGATGAGATCCAACAACTTAGGAATGAGAGAAACCATTTATGGAATAATTTAAAGCTCAGTGAGATCACGACCCAAACCATGTTCACCGAATGACCCCATGAAATCCCCACCATCACACACCTTACTTTTAGGGAATATGTTGGTGTAATAAGGGGATATGTAACAATACCATAACATTATGATTATGTGCATTATTTTTTTATAGAATAAATAATATACTTTTATTCTATTATTGTTACTTTGTAAATTATTTTTAAAGTACACATTTTATTTTTGGTTAATTTTAAAATGTAATGAAGAAAAATATTTTTTTGAATTAATGGATTTTTTAATTACGTAATATTTTAATAAATTATTCTATTAAATTAATTTTATTATATACAATTCCTCATGAAATATTTATGAAGTCAAAAGTAATTTTTTAATGTTTGAAAATTGTTTTTTCAAAACACGTCAATTTTCAATAAATGTTCTTTTTTATTTTAAAAGTGAAAATACACATATTGAGAAAAATATTTAAGTAAAATAAATATTACTTCTCAAATCAGGGTGTTGAAATTTTCAAACATTGACTTTTTCATAATTTTCGGAGATAGTCGACATTTTGGGTTAAAATTATATACCGTGTAAATATATAATGTGTTTTATGACATCATAATGACCCAAAAGTGATCTAATAAAATACTATAACAGTTATACTCGTCTGTATATATATTTTTCAGTTAAAAAAATTTATTTTTAGGATTATTTGATTTATTTTATAAAGCCTTAATAAATCCTCCAATACATAAAATGTTTTATGATTTTAAAATGATTTCCTTGAAAGTGTAATTGTCCTCCAAATAATCAAAAACAATATTATAATATTATTGGCCCTTAACCTTGTAAAATAATTTATACCACTCTACCATTTCAGAAACCATGGGATGGTCTGTGGTTTGGAATATTTTATTATGTAGTGTCCAAAACCAATATAATAAAGAAATCCACATCCTATCTTATATAAACCCATCCAAGCTCCCATTTTTCTAAAATAATGCTCTTCTAAGATCTACCAAACTCTTCCTACAACTCCATATAGTCATCCCAAGGCATCACAAGCTTTTATGATGCTTTACCCAAGCCTTTGGGATCACACATCTAAATAAGGGATCCTTTCTTTTCTCTCATTCTTTCAATTCATGATCCTTGTTTGAAATTAGTCTTTTTAAATTTTAATTTGTTATATTTTCATTATTTTATAATAATTTAAATAATTAAAATTTTTTGTTATTTCAATGAGGGTCCATTTATCCTCCCACATTTGGACACTAACCTAAGACGTTACTCCGTAAGGGATTTATCTTCTCATTTCCATTCAAGCAGCTCTTTAATATTTTTCTTCTTAAATTCTATTTTGATATGTTGGGTTATGATGTTACATGATTCGGATACTATAAATTTGATTTATATATTATTTTAGATTTGTTTCACTCTCATTAAGCCCCCTATAATCCCTTAATCCCACTTGTTTCTACACGAAAATTCTATAAGGGTTCCTTCCTTTCTCAATTTTTGTCCATGTTTTATTATATTTTGAAATCCTTTTATTTTCAACTACAAATGATGGGGTATGTTTTCACACCTCCACCATACCTTCTTTATTATTTTTTAATAAATATAGACCCTTTTCTCTTTCCTTAATCCCTCTCGTGTACACCTGTTACCATGTCGAAATTCCGTAAGGGATTATTCTCTTTTCATTTCCATTCAAGAATTTATTTTGTATTATGCATCATAATTCCATTACATATGTTGGGATATTATATTCCATGATCCCCATACTATCCATTTCATTTTTAAATAATGATATACACATTTTCTCCCATTGATCGATTTTATGAATTTAAATTTGACTTCATTATGCTGATAAAATTGCACCATGATTTTCTAGGACAAAATCATCATGTAGTGAATACCATACCAATTTCTCAATCATGTTTTTAACCTTTATACACATGTACTTATTTATTGGGGACTTACATATATTTATTCCAAAATCCTTATTCATTGAATAAATTATGATATTTAATGAATCCATGTTGTATGATCTATGTGGCACACTTATACATAAAAATGAAATGATTTTGACGGGTGCGCCCTGATATCACTCCAATGTATTGGGTAATGTTTATTATCATGATAATCCATGTAAAATGTGGGTTTACACAAGCTAATTCATCTAAAATGAGTGATTACTCGTGATAATTCATGTGAAATGGGGGTTTAATCTTGCTTATCTATCTGCAATAAGTCTTAGCTCATGCTAATATCATGTTTTATATTATTTACACATTTATATGTTATGAACATCAAGCTATATCAGGACTTTATGTTCATTTTTAATTGGTTATATATTGATATTCCCATTTTCTAAGATTTATTTTCTTCCACATGTTATTCCATGTTTATTACCTTACTAAGAATATAGCTCACCCTTTTCTTATGTATGCCCTCAGGTTATCCTTTGAAATTCTATGTACGGAGGTTGTGGTCATATAAAAGATGTTTTAAATAAAGATGTGTATTTAATATTTTATGTTGTTATTTAATGTTTCATATCCCAAAACAAACTAGAGCTCTCAATCTTCTGAGTTGTACTAAGTGAATGATTATTTAAAAAAATCATTATTTAAATATAAAATAATGAGTAGGGTTGTTATAACCATCATAGGTATAGAGACCATTTTATATGTCAAGGTTAAATATCTAGACCACAAAATCATAGAGGATTGTGAATCAACACCTATTCCATATATTATAATAGGTCAGGAATCATCACCTATTTCTCCTTGTGGATCAGGCATCAACACATATTTCCCATGGTGGATCAAACATGTATACTTGTTTCCTATAGTGGATCAAGCTCATAAACTAGTTTCACATAATTATATGATGAGATATAAAACATTAACCAATGCATCATAAGGCTATATTATTTTGGTCTTGCCCATCACATTATGAAAATGATTCATATGTGTGTCACCAGATCATAAACAAATTCATCATATCATTAGAGAATAACTTGTGGAAAGGAAATGAGATTCATTAATTTTTTATCATTTCATCATACCATAACCCATGAATAACAAAAAAGTTTCATAAAAATATTGTTATCATAAAATGAAACCATCTAGAGAAAGAATTTCGATGGTATCATTTCATCATAACCACATTAAATCAAAATCAACAGAAATTATGTTATCATTTACGAAAATTCATTTAAAAGATCACTCGAATATTCTTGTGGAATATAGCATTTTCATTTTTAAAAAAATCATTAAATTTAAAATTTTCTATAATATTATATGAAAAAATTATTTTAAATGAACCATGTGTTCTTGTAAATTAATCATAAAATAATTCTTTGTTCATGATTGTGGGAAATTATGTTCTTTTCATATATGCTAAAATAAATATCTATTTCACATTTTTGGTAAAAATTACAAAACACCTATATCAAAAAACTACAAGAATATTTATTTTAACGAATTTTGTAAAAAACTAAAAATTTGATAAAATGACTTTAGAAATAATATAATATTAGTAAACATATTTTTGAAAGAAAAATGATTGAATGCATGTACTCGTAAGAAACAATATTTTCGACCAAACAATGAAATAAATTTAGATTAAATAAAAAAAATATTTCAGTATCTTTTGTACATAAAGAGAGAGAAATTAAAGTAAAAAAATATCATAGATAAATAACAAGAGGATAATAAAAATAAAATGTATTTTTTAGATGAGTATTTTATTATTTATCTTTATCTAAATTCATACATAATCATTCTAAAAATTAAAAGAGATTAAAATAAATATCTTATTGCATTGATAAATTTAAAATCATAATCCCTATGAAGGAATGAAAAATATATGAATATTTATATTTCATAATTTTAAGAATAATTATCATAAAATACATTAATGGGTTGTAACACCCCAAGATTCCATGGTACTCTTCTCTTTGAATAATACAGTAGTGTGTGTTGTACGCAATTTCGAGTTATAACACACACCAAAACCAATCAAACTAGCTGTTATGAATAGTAATACCCATTTTTTAAAATTTTATAGATTTTTTATTTTAAAATGGACTTCATTTTTGGGTTCGGAATTTTGAAATTAGCTTAGGGTGAATTTTTGGTATTTTTCTGAAAACATTCAATTTTTGATGAATAATGAAAACACTAAGTTATAGTTTAAAACCGAATTTTTATTTAAAGAATTATTTATTTTCTTTAAATTTAATTAAGGTAAAAATAGACACATAATATCTATATAAGTTCTATTTAATTAATAGGATTCAATTTATAATAATTTTAGATATATAAAAATTTCTGTAAACATTTCCTCGTCTTTTACCCATCTCCTAGGAGAATTTGAAAATTCACATAAAACATAATTTTACCACTTCTGTGAATGGAATTTCAAAAAACCAAGAGACACAGTTGATATCATTAATTAAAATCTGGTTCAATGAGATGAAAATAATTTTTTGTGAATAGTAACTTTTTACTTTTATTTACCGTGGTTAAAAGTAAATAGGGTAATTAAGGGTAAAAATGATATTAATATTACCCAAACACATGTCTGAATTCTATTAGACAAGTCTTTATCGACCAAAAACAACCTTAGGAATAATATATTATCATTTAGGTCCAATTGGATTAGATTAGGACATTTATTATTATCTAATTCAAAGAAGAGTTAAAAGAGTTAAAGTCAATGTTAATTACTAAATATTTTTTAATACAGGGTAATATAAAATATAAATTCGATTGTAAATATTAATTATAAAGATAAAACTATTTCCTACATAATGGTATTTTATTTATAATTTTTAGACATTAAATATTTTAATTTATTTATGACACAATGGTGATGGAGTAATTACCTAATTAATGAAATATTAAAATAATTGATATTATAAATATCAAAATAAATGTAATTTGAGACTTTTTATAAATTAAAATTAATTTATAGGTTAATATGACATATTAGTATTGGTTATATGAATTGTTTTCGAATTAATAATGCTGATATGAATTTATCAAAAACAAAATACCCAATAGTTTCAAAATTGATATAAAAGAGTTTTTAAAACAAATATTTTATTATTAATTCATATTATATTAATAAAAATATATGGTTCGGCCAAAGGATTTATATCATGATATATTAATTAATGGACCACTTGGGTGTCTCTTGGATGTATATAGTACATTTATTAACCGTATAATATAAAAATACAAAGAGACATGGTAAATGTCAAACTATTTAATTAAGAATTAAATATAAATGATGAGGTTAATATTGTGACCCAAACCTATCTAAAATCTATTGGATGAAATTATTTAGACCCATCCCCACATTAGCCTTTAATTAATCTAATTTGGAGCCATTATAAACTGAATATGAATTTATTATAAAATAATATTTCTAGCTTTTCCAAAGGAGCCCCTCACCCCTATTATAAAAGGGAACTCCACCTTCTCTATAATTCAAACCATCAATGACTTTTGGCTCGGCCAAACCCTGCTCAAATATTCTCTCAAATTTTCTCAATCCAACTTAGAGGCCTTAGTTTGATCAGAAAACCAACCTATGAAGTCCTTTTGATCAAATCAAAAGGAAGAACCCGAATAAGAGGTAATGTTTTCACCACACTCTTTCAAGTTCCATTCTTCATCAACATCTACTTTCTTTTTTATTTACATTCGGAAATAATAACTCCATTATATTATATATAATTTGATGTTATTTTATATATGTTACAACCATATTCAGTATTCTATCCATCCTTTGAATGACATGTCACCATACGTGCGTACGTATGGCTTACCGTCTCCACGTTGTGGTGTAATTGTTATTCAAAACATTATTATTTAGATTGGTATAATAATGATGTGTAATTCATGTAAATAATAAATATAACATGATAATGATTCTTTATATATGATATACTATCCAATTATATATTATTTTAATATCAAAAGAATGATATTGTCGCTCATGCGTACGTACGGAATATCGTCTCCACGAACGCGATGAGATTCATTCTGCATCGTATCCATTCAATTATAATTATCATTTGATGATTAAAAATAATGGTTAAGGACTTGATATCATTCTGTATATGAATAAGATACAACCTATCCATAACAATCATGTCTTATGCAACTAAACATATAAAAGAAAATGAGTAAGTTAACACCTGAAACGACGATAATAATATGATATTATTAACAAAGCAATGTTAAGAGATCATATATGATATCATATTAATTTATATGATTCTTGTATAATTTAATAACAATTATTTCACCATTATAATGGAGTTTAATCTACCATCAACTAAGTAAAAGTACAAGGTAAGAGTTAATTTCACAATCTCTTTATTATCCGAGGTTGTTTTTACGTAAGTATCTACTGAGACATCATTATCGTCCACATCCATGTTTCTTAAAAATGTATTTAAAAACATTATTACTATTTTATAGACAATTAGTTGAAGTCATTTATACCCTTTTTTAATTTTATAAGATTTTTATAAAGGAATCTTTCCATCATTTTCCAAACAAGGTAATTTTTAACCTTTTCGACAGAATTAAGGTATGAATGTTTTTTTAACTTATACGGTGTGTGCGGCTATTTTCCACCATTATAAAATCATCGAAGTATCCCTTACAAGTTTATATACATATTTTCAAAGTAAATGTTTTCTTTTATAATTATGTTACTTTTAAATAATTTAAAAAAAAGAGACATTTCTCTCAAATAGGTTTGATTTCATATATGTCAACATCCTTTGATGGATTTTGAGCTTATTTGATGTTGAAATATTATAATACAAAACATACATATTATATTGAAGGTATTGTGATATTTTTGACTGTGGATGTGTTATTTTTATACAATTCATGGTTTATGGAGAAAGTATTGACATTTTGTATGCTAGTTTTAATAGGAATGTTTATGTTATGTTTAAATCTATTCATATAAGGAATGCATTGGACTTATTAAGTGACTGGTGGAGCACGCTATAGCTCCTCGATTCATTAGTAGGTCTCATGAGACAAACTAGTTTCTTGGAACAAGTCCTTGACAAAATATTATTTGTAGTCTTGGCACAAGGCCTTGACAATGTGGTTATAATAGTCAGTCATTATGCATTCCATCATTATGAAAGTGGTTGTTGATATTTTCTATGATTATTCGACTAGTAGAATATCCATGTGAATATGTAAATTTCATTACATAATTTTATTTTTTCCATATTATGTTGAAGTTCAAGTTCAAAATGTTTTTTTTAGTTATACATTTCCTTAAATGTTTATGTTTATTTATGAATGTTTCTGCTATATTGTTATACTTACTGAGCATTTGAGCCCACCCCTTTCAATGTTTTATTTGTCCCAGGATGTGAAAAAGTATACTATGAATGACCTACAAGGATAGTATTAGAGGATATTAAGACAACATGTTGTTGTAGTTTTTTTACTTTATGATGTAATGTAAGACTAATGAATATATCTAGTGATTCTAAGGATACTAAACTAATCGGTCTTTCGAGACTTGATCTTTTATGATCATGAAAATGTTATGTAATAATGCACAGACTCTGGGTAACTGGGGTTGGGGCATTATATTTGTTATCAGAGAAAGATTAGTACAAACCTTGGGAGCTAGATTTAGATAAACTTTGATTAGAGAACATAGATCTAAGATGGACATTGAGGATTAGTATAGAAGAACATCCTAGAATTTTGGTATTGTATAGATTTTTTGAGTTTTCCGAGAAATACATCCATTTTTGGATACAAGTAGGTAGATGCTGCTCTGGCACAGATGTACCTAGGAATGAAAAATCCGACAAGGAGTTTGGGGCTTGACCCGAGGTATCCTGGTACACGACAACGGGTCTTTCTACACTCTTGGTTATGACACTCCCAGAGGATATGTTTAGTATAATTCACATTTTCTTTACAAAACATCATGAAGGGTTTATGAGTATATACTTCCTCAATGAAAACATTTTTTATTATTATGGATTATATCCATAAGCTGTTTAATTTTTGTTAAGTGTTTTAGAAGTTTGGAATTATGTATTTTGATTAATAAACTAATATAGTTTATACTATTGTTTAGAAATTGAACCTAGTAGAAAGAATGGAAACTGTATCAATGCACACACTCCAGGTAGGGATTGTCCTCCTAGTCAAGATAATTATAGTGGATTTGGTGATGCAACTGGTGCTGATCAGCTAATCACAATACTGGGACAACCCAATCAGGTAATGAAAAATAACCATACCCATATGGAGAACCCAGATCCACAGCATGGAGGATCAATGTTAGATTTCTTCAAGAGGAAAAACCCACCAACATTCAATGGTAGTAAAAATCCACTAGTAGCTGAGAAATGGATAAATTCCTTATTGAAAATTTTTTATGACTTGTGTAGTTGTGAAAGAGAAAAAGTTTTCATGGAAGTTTACCGCCACACTGGATATGATGATCAATGGTGGTCATTTATTCAAAACACTAATGAAGATGATGAAGTATCAAATATGGAATGGATGGAGTTCAATGATTTTTTCTTAGAAAAATACTTTCCTCGTGACCATCGAGCAGATATGGATGGGCAATTTCTGAGCCTGAGACAAAAGGAGAATGAGAATGTCGCTAAGTGTGAGGCTAACTTTACAAGGTTAGAGAGGTATTCTTCAGATTATATATGTAACCCAAGAAGTAAGATTGATCTTTTCATTGATGGGTTAATATTGTTTCTCCATCGAGCATTAGTCCCATAAACCATCTCGTTGTACAAAGATATTGTCTCATGAGATGTAACATCCCAAGTAAGTAATGAATAATATATATTTTTATCTATGTCTATTAATGAACTAGATAGTGTTTTAGAGGCCTAAAATGAAAATAAATCCAATCTTAAGCATGGAATACACTAATATTTTTAAAAGATTGTTTTACTGCCTTTTGATGGCAAACCATTTTTAAATAAATCTTTTGACAATTTTATAAGCTATGTTTTTCAAAATAAACATATTCTTTATGATTGGGACATCAAAATTTACTTTGTCTGAATTTTTGGTATTTTTCTGACAATGTTCATTTTTAATGAATAATGAAAAATACTGCATTTTACATCAAAACTGCTTCTTAATCTGATTTATTTATATGATTAGATTATCTTTTGAATTGGTATTAATGTTTAATAGGAATATATTTTTACCATTTAATCCATTGGTGGTCATTGGAATCAATTTCACTTTGAAATTGGACTTGAACTAGTATCCATCTTTTGATACTTATTGTATCATAAAAACACGCTATTTGTCATGACGGCGGGAATTAATTATTAAATTAATTAACATGACTTATATGTTTTGAATTTTGTAAAATAGAGTTCATTTTTGAATTCATAATATCAAATATAGCTTAGGGTGAATTTTTGGTAATTTTTTGAAAAACTTCAATTTTTGATTAATAGTGAAACCACTATGTGGTACTTATAAAAACTGATTTTCTGTTTAAATGAAATTTTGCCATCATTGTGTTTTGAATTTCAAAAATCTGACATACATGGTTGTCATTAAGAAGTAAAATGTGGATCAATGAGATTAAAATAATTTTTTGGTGAATAGTAACTAATTAAGTTTTGAATCGCGATTAGTGGTAATTAGTGTAGTTTAAGGTAAAAATAATGTTTTAATAATATGAGATGAGCTTGACACATGTCCTACCCTCATTTTTTGTGTCATGGACGACCTAGAAAATCCATGGGTCAACTTGGGGACCCCATGTATCCACTTTGGTTGGGAAATGACATAAATAACTTTTTATTTAATGTTAAAGTAAAAATGACACAAACATGAGGTATTTTACTAAAACAATTTTTACATGGGGTTATACAAGTCAGATTTTTGACTATAAATATGAATTAGAAATATAAAAAGATTTACTACAACATAGTGGTTTTTTTATAATTTTTCTACATTAAATAAATTAAATTATTTATGACATCATAATGATGTAGCGATTACCTCATTAATAAAGGATTTAAATAAAATGGAAAGATAATGTAATATCTAAGACCTACACATGTCCAAAACCTATTGTATTTGTGGATTTAGAACCCTTATCACCTTATCCTCGAATTATATCAATGTGGGACCTTTTAAATCCGAAAATCATTTTGAAATAAAGTAATATTTCTTTACTTTCCAAGAGTGCCCCTCCTCTCCTCTTATAAAAGGCCCCCACCTCTACCTACTTACCCACACTTACAAAGCCTTTTTCTCGGCCAACCACTGACCATTTTGTCTCTCCACTTCCCTATATTACTCCTTGAAGCCTCAATTTGGGCATAAGTCTTCACAAGGAAGCCTTTGACCTCAAACCAAAGGGAGTTACCCGATTTTAAGGTAATGTCTTCTTTTGAGTCCTTTTGTTTTATTTTGCTTCTCCAACCCCCTAAACTCTTTTTGTTATTTTCTTTTGTAACAACTCCAGTATCCTCAATATACTAGTATGTTGTTATAATAATTATTTGAGCTAAACTTACACACACATACATCTAATAGTTAACGAACATACTGTTTCCGTGGATGGTGAATTTATGCCTCCCGAAACGATGATTGTTCAACATTCTTTTAACACCTTCAAAGGTGGCCATTATGATGTCACTATATTTATATATGATATGTAATATGTTTATGTTTTCCTTAAGCTTCTGTATTTTCATTTTTGGTCATACCTTTATGGTTTCCATTATGGGTGAACGCGATATCTTCATTTAAGGAAGTGCGGACTACCGCCCCCTCAAGGTGATTTGATTCGTTAAATACCATATGTGGGACGTATAAAGGATGGAACTATGATATTATATATGATATTATACTGGAATTATAATATAACTTTATATCATTATGATTCCATTCTATAAAATATGAAATAGAAATGAAAGTAGCGTTCATGCGTATGTACGGCTTACCGTCTCCATGAACGGTGCATTTCATTTCTTACCTCTAAATGATTATGTAATATTATAAATGCATGCATGTACTGGATATATATTACATATATGATATCTAAATCATGAATACCATTCTGGATATAATGGATACATGAACCCCATGTAATTGTAAAGGGATTATTTTTGACTCAAGTACCAATGATCGTTAAAACCACCGTTATTAACTTAAATAATTACATAGGGTTAATGACATGGAAATAAGTGATATAAAAGGAATAATGAACTTGAAAAATGTTCTTAAACAAATATAAATTAACTCAAGTTTATTATTCAGGACATTAAAGAACGATCAAGACAAGTCGGACCCGAGGTATGGGACTTCGTGTCAATCTCCTTTCATTGAGGCTTATTTTGTTTTATACACAACCTTATTTTATACAGTGTATAAACCCCTTTTACTTTTACGTTTATTCAAAAGGAATCTTTTTTATACAAAGCGTTTACTAAATGACAAAAGGGAATGTTTTTTTCGTACATATGAGGCGACAACGACTTCTCCGCCGTCGTGACCGTTATTTGAGTTTCGGCTTCCTCTACAAGCCATACCTTCTTTTTAAAAGAAAAATAAATACCATGTTTTACTTTTTTTTATTTTGGTATCGAAAATGGTTTTCATAATTTTTTTATATCAATGTGTTGTATTGATATCTTGTGATTGAAAGGTGGGAATGTTATGTTTCCTTTATGCATGTTTTATGTGATATGATTATGTTGAGCTTCTTGGTCATTATTATGAAAACGGGTGGTTCCATGATGAACTAAGGGAGGGTGAGCCCGATATAGCTCTCAAATGCATTGGGTAATGCGAAGGAGTGAAACGTTAAGGTTTCTCCGAAGAGATTTAGGGAATATACTGTGTTGGGTATTCCAAACGTAACCAAGAGGGTTACTCCCTACGTAAGAATGTTATGAATGCCTCAAGTTACCTTTATGTCTTATGATTTCTATGATTTATTCATGATTTGATGAGGTATATTAAAGTGCTTATGTTTTATGGGTAAAGTATGATCTCATCCTTATGTATATATGTACCCATGTTTCCTTTCCATATTTTTATATCCCTTACTAATCTTTTTATGCTCATCCCATGTTTTTTTTTGAAATGTTTTTCACAGGTCAAGGAAAAGGTACATGATATGATGATAGTGTCAAGGAAGTGTCAAGAAAGAATCCATGTTTATTTTAAATATGTTTCCATTGATGGGAATGAAGAATACTATCTTTATGTAACCACTTTTTTTATATGTGGAATGTAATGAAAGTTTTATGATCTAATTCTCTAAAACTCTAAACCCAAAAAGATCATCAATGTGTAATCTTGTAATAACTCAAGATTAAGTAAGGTTTAAGGCTGGGGCCTTATAGTTGGTATCAGAGGTCGGTTTAGATAACTTTAGGAGTTAGAATTCTATTAAATGATTATCCAAAAATATTTTTTTTATAGTCAAATTGAAGTGATATAGTTTTTTAAGATTACCATGTTGCTTCATCTAAGACATGTTTTTTCAGAATGGTTTTCCGCAGAGGAAACAGGGAAGCAGTGCTAGGAAGGCATACAGAAGGAAATAACCTTCTGAATCAGCATCCTGAGATGATCAGAATTGGAACTGAACAGTTTGTTGCAGTAATGGAGCAGTTGACTCAGGCTATAAATGGTGGTGGTATCCATGCACGAGATCAGCCAGATCAACCGCAGAGGAACATGTCAGTGGTGGAACATTTCATGAGGCAACATCCCCCATCATTCAGAGGATCATCTGACCATGTTCTATCTGAAGGGTGGATTAAAGCACTGGAGAAGATTTTCGATGTCATGGGGTGTTCAGACAATCAAAAGGTTAGTCTTTCTATTTACCGTTTGGAGGGTGAGGCAGATCAGTGGTGGTCGATGGTTAAAAATATCAGCGACGCTAATGAGATTGATGCTCTCGACTGGGATGAATTCAAAGGTATGTATCTTGAGAATTATTTCCCTAAGGTTGTTCGACATAGGATGGAAAATCAATTCTTGTAATTGAGGCAAGAGGAAGACTCAGTGGCTACCTATGAAGAAAGGTTCACTCGATTGGCAAGGTATGCTCCAAATTTTATCCAAGACCTTGATAGTAAAATCAATCATTTTTACTCCGGATTAAAGCCAAAATATCGAAGGGCATTAGCTTCTCGTGAGTTTAAAAGTTATGAAAAGCTTGTTCGATGTGCTAAGAAGGTGGAAATGGAGTTTTCCGATGATCAAGTATTCTATAACAACCAATAGAAAAAGAGACCGAGGTGGCAGGATAAAGGTAAGAATTCTTCAAAAAAGTATGATGGTAAGAAAACTAAGTTTCCAGTTTGTGATAAATGTGGAAAAAGGCATGCTGGGGAATGTCTTCTGAATTTTGGAAAGTGCTACCGATGTGGTAAGATGGGACATAAGGCTTGTGATTGCACTGAAAAGGATCAAGGTGAAGGTAAGACCAAATTTGATTTACAGTTAGTAAAATGTTATAAGTGCAATGAGATGGGTCACTATGCAAACGAGTGTCCGACAAAGAGCTTGAGTGATGGGAAGCAGTTAGACTACAAGCAGAAAGGGGTGGTGAAATCCTTTGAAACTACTTCAGCAGATGTCGGGCCATCAGATGAAGTTGTATCAGGTACTTGGTTTGTTTTTTCAGATTATTCCAGTGTGTTGTTTGATTCGGGGTCTACACATTCTTTCATCTCTGAAACCTTTTCTAGTAAAATGGGAATACCATCTCAAGAAATGACTCCTAAACTTTTGGTAAAAACACCTGGGGGAAATGTTGAGGCAAAAAGAATTTATAAGAATCTTTCTATCCTTATCTGTGGAAAGAACCTACTTGAAAACCTTTTTGTTCTACCTCTAGTAGAGTTTGATGTTATCTTGGGTATGGATTGGCTCTCTATTTACCATGATAAGATTCACTATAGAGCTAAAGAAGTTTCTTTTTCGAAAGACTTTCAGTTTGTGTACAAGAATGGACCATTACTGTTGATAACTTATCAAGATGCTGAGAAACTTGTAAAAGATGGAAATGAATGTTACCTTGCACACATCATTGAAAATAAAGGAACTGTTCAGATTAATGATGTGCCAGTGGTAAATGAGTATCCTGATGTTTTTCCTAATGAGTTTCCTGGAATAATACCAGATCGGGAAGTTGAGATTACTGTTGACTTAGTTCCTGATGCTAATCCAATTTCAAAACCCCCTTATTGAATGGCTCAAATTGAACATTTAGAGTTTAAGGAGCAATTGAATGATTTATTAGAGAAAGGCTTCATTCAACCTAGCACATCACCATGGGGTACTCTTGTCTTGTTTGTTAAAAAGAAAGATGGTTCAATGAGACTTTGCATTGATTATAGAGCCTTGAATAATATCACTGTTAAGAACAAATATCCTTTGCCTCATATCGATGATTTGTTTGACCAGCTCCAGGGAGCTCAATATTTTTCAAAGATTGACTTGAGATCGGGGTACCATCAGGTGAAGGTAAAGGAAGCAGACGTTCCGAAGACAACGTTCCGTATGAGATATGGCCATTATGAATTTGTAGTAATGCCTTTTGGGCTAACCAATGCATCTGCTGTATTCATGGACTTAAGGAATAGAATTTTCCATGACATCTTGGAGAAGTTTTTTGTGGTTTTTATTGATGATATTTTGGTGTTTTCTAAAATTAAAGAGGAGCATGAAATACATTTAAAAGTTATCTTGCAAACCTTAAAAGAAAAGAAACTGTATGGAAAATTCAGCAAGTGTGAGTTTTGGTTGAAACAAATTTTTTTCCTTGGTCACATTGTTTCAAAAGATGGCATAACTGTTGATCATGCTAAAACAAAAGTTGTTGAAGAATGGCCAAGACCCATAAATGTAACCGAGATTCATAGCTTCCTTGGTTTGGCAGGCTATTACCGAAGGTTTGTTAGAAAGTTTTCACGGTTATCTAGTCCAATAACTAAGCTAACTCGGAAGGGTGTTAAGTTTATCTGGACAAAATAATGTGATGATTGTTTTCAAGAATTGAAAAGAAGATTGGTGAATGCTCCAGTTTTGGCACTACCTTCCATGAATGGTGAGTTTGTTATATACAATGATGCTTCATTGAAAGGACTTGGTTGCGTCCTAATGCAGAATGATCAGGTAATTACTTATGCTTCACGACAGTTGAAAACTCATGAGGTAAATTACCCTAAACATGATTTGGAATTAGATGATGTTGTTTTCACTTTAAAAATTTAGAGGCATCATTTTTATTGAGTAATGTGTGAAATATATACCGATCAAAAAAGTTTAAAGTATATATTCACTCAGAAAGAATTGAACATGAGACAAAGGAGATGGATAGAATTAATCAAGGATTATGATTGTACAATTCATTACCATCCGGGAAAAGCAAATAAAGTGGCTGATGATTTGAGTCGAAAAAGTAATGCTTCATTAGAAATGTTGCATTTGGAACGTGATCCTTTGGTTAAGGATTTGATGAAATTTGGCATAGAAGTTGTGGGTACAGGAAGTTCTTCTGTTTTGTTTCAGGTATCAGTGAGATCATCTCTATCTGATAGAATCAAGCAAGCACAGAAGCAAGACAGTGAGTTGCAGAAAAAGGTAGAGCTGGTTCAGAAAGGTAAGTTGCATGAATTCAACATTGATAATGATTGTGTTTTGAGATTTGGGAAGTGATTGTGTGTGCCTTGTGATTCATAGTTGAAGAGAGAGTTGTTATGTGAAGCTCATAGTTCTCCGTTTTGAGTTCATCCTGGAAGTACTAAGATGTACAGAGATCTGCGGGAGTATTACTGGTGGGATGGAATGAATATAGATATTGCTGATTTTACTGTGAAGTGGTTGACATGTCAACAGGTTAAAGTAGAGCGGCAGTTACCGAAAGGGATGCTTCAACCTTTACCAGTGCCAGAGTGGAAATGGGAGAATATATCCATGGACTTTGTTGTGGGATTACCGAAGACATCTCGAGGTAATAATGCAATCTAGGTTATTGTTGATCGCTTGACTAAATCTTCACATTTCCTTGCTATACGAGATACTTTTTCCCTAGATCAACTTTCTCATTTGTATCTTAAAGAGACAGTCAGGTTACATGGAGTTCCTCTCTCCATTGTATCTGATCGTGATCCCAGGTTCACTTCTAACTTTTGGAAAGGCCTTCAGAAGTCATTGGTTACTGAATTAAATTTTAGTACAGCTTTTCATCCTCAATCAGCTGGGCAGTCAGAACGAACAATTCAGACATTGGAGGATATGCTACGTTCTTGCTCTATGGATTATCAGGGAAGTTGGGATCAACATCTTTCTTTGGTTTAATTTTCATATAATAACAGTTTTCAGTCCAGTATACAGATGGAACCATTTCAGGCATTATATGGGAAGCGGTGTCGAACTCCAGCTTTCTGGGGTGAAGTGGGTGAAAGGAAGTTGATGGGACCAGAATTGGTAGAAGAGATGGCAGAAAAAGTTCAGCTGATTTAGAAGCACATGAGAACAGCTCAGAGCAGGAAGAAGAGTTATATGGACAACAAGAGGAAGGATCTATCTTTCGAGGTATGTGATCATGTTTTTCTCAAGGTTTCTCCTTGGAAAAGTGTGATGAGATTTGGTAAGAAAAGAAAGCTGAGTCCAAGGTTTATTGGACCATATGAAATTCTGGAGAGAGTTGGATCAGTTGCATACCGAGTGGCTTTACCTCAGAGTTTATCTCAGGTACACAATGTTTTTCACGTTTCGATGTTGAGAAAGTAAATGCCCGATCCATCTCATGATTTGAGTCCAGAGGTAGTTTCGCTGGAAGAGAACCTATCTTACGAGGAAAACCCGGTCTAGATTCTTGACCATAGGAAGAAAGTGTTACAGAATAAGGTGATTAATCAGGTAAAGTTTTTGTGGAAAAACCACATGATGGAAGAGGCAACATGGAAATCTGAAAATGCAATGAGGGATAAGTACCCCCATTTATTTGATAAGTAAATAAATTGCGGGGACGCAATTTTATAAAGGGGGGAAGTATGTAACATCCCAAGTAAGTAATGAATAATAGATATTTTTATCTATGTCTATTAATTAACTAGATAGTGTTTTAGATGCTTAAAATGAAAATAAATCCAATCTTAAGCATGGAATACACTAATATTTTTAAAAGATTGTTTTACTGCCCTTTGATAGAAAACCATTTTTAAATCTATATTTTGACAATTTTATAAGCTATGTTTGTCAAAATAAACTTATTCTTTATTATTGGGGAATCAAAATTTACTTTGTGTGAATTTTTGGTATTTTTCTAACAATGTTCATTTTTTAATGAATAATGAAAAATACTGCATTTTACATCAAAACTGCTTCTTAATCTAATTTATTTATATGATTAGATTATCTTTTGAATTGGTCTTAATGTTTAATCTGAATATATTTTTACCATTTAATCCAATGGTGTTCATTAGAATCAATTTCACTTTGAAATTGGACTTGAACTGGTATTAATCTTTTGATACTTATTGTTTCATAAAAACACGCTATTTCTCATGACAGCGGGAGTTAATTATTAAATTAATTAATGTGACTTATATGTTTTGAATTTTGTAAAATAGACTTCATTTTTAAATTCGGAATATCAAATATATCTTAGGGTGAAGTTTTGGTAATTTTCTGAAAAACTTCAATTTTTGATGAATAGTGAAACCACTAAGTGGTACTTATAAAAACTGATTTTCCGTTTAAATGAAATTTTGCCATCATTGTGTTTTGAATTTCAAAAATCTGACATAAATGGTTGTCATTAAGAAGTAAAATGTGGTTCAATGAGATTAAAATAATTTTTTGGTGAATAGTAACTTATTAAGTTTTTAATCTCGATTAGTGGTAATTAGTGTAGTTTAAGGTAAAAATAATATTTTAATAATATGAGATGAGCTTGACACATGTCCTACCATCATTGGTTGTGTCATGTCCGACCAAGAAAATCCATGGGTCAACTTGGGGACCCAATGGAGCTACTTTGGTTGGGAAATGACATAAATAACTTTTTATTAAATGTTAAAGTAAAAATGACACAAACATGAGTTATTTCACTAAAACAATTTTTACATGGGGTTATAAAAGTAATATTTTTTACTATAAATATTCATTAGAAATATAAAAATATTTCCTACATCATAGTATTTTTTTAATAATTTTTATACATTAAATAAATTAAATTATTTATGACATAATAATGATGTAGCGATTACCTCATTAATAAAGGATTTAAAAAAAATGGAAAGATAATGTAATATCTAAGACCTAAACTTGTCCAAAACCTATTTTATGGGTGGATTTAGAACCCTTATCACATTATCCTCTAATTATTTCAATTTGGGACCTTTTAAATCCGAAACACATTTTCAAATAAAGTAATATTTCTTTACTTTCCAAGAGTGCCCCTCCTCTCCTCTTATAAAAGGCCCCCAACTCTACCTCCTTACTCACACTTACAAAGCCTTTGGCTCAGCCAACCCCTGCACATTTTGTCTCTCTACTTCCCTCTCTTACTCCTTGAAGCCTCACTTTGGGCAGAAGTCTTCCCAAGGAAGCCTTTGAGCTCAAACCAAAGGGAGTTACCCGATTTTAAGGTAATGTCTTCTTTTGAGTCCTTTTGTTTTATTTTCTTCTCCAACCCCCTAAACTCTTTTTATTATTTTCTTTTGTAACAAATAAAGTATCCTAAATATACTAGGATGTTGTTATAATAAGTATTTGAGCTACACATACACACACCAACATATAATGGTTAACGAACATACTGTTTCCGTGGATGGTGAATTTATGCCTCCCGAAACGATGTTTGTTCAACATTCTTTTAACACCTTCAAAGGTGGCCATTAAGATGTCACTATTTTTATATATGATATTTAATATTTTTATTTTTTCCTTAAGCTTCTGTATTTTCCTTTTTGGTCATACCTTTATGGTTTCCATTATGGGTGAACGTGATATCTTCATTTAAGGAAGTGCGGACTACCGCCCCTTCAAAGTGATTTGATTCGTTAAATACCATATGTGGGACGTATAAAGGATGGAACTATGATATTATATATGATATTATACTGGAATTATAATATACCTTTATATCATTATGATTCCATTCTATAAAATACGAAATAGAAATGAAAGTAGCATTCATGCGTACGTACGGCTTACCGTCTCCATGAACGGTGCATTTCATTTCTTTCCTCTAAATGATTATGTAATATTATAATTGCATGCATGTACTGGATATATATGACATATATGATATCTACATCATGAATACCATTCTGGATATAATGGATTCATGAAAAACATGTAATTATAAAGGGCTTACTTTTGACTCAAGTACCAATGATCGTTAAAACGACCGTTATTAACTTAAATAATTACATAGTGTTCATGACATGGCAATAAGTGATATAAAAGAAATAATGAACTTGAAAAATGTTCTTAATCAAGTAGAAATTAACTCAAGTTTATTATTCAGGACATTAAAGAACGATCGAGTCAAGTCGGACCCGAGGTATGGGACTTCGTCTCAATCTCCTTTCATTGAGACATATTTTGTTTTCTACACAATCTTCTTTTATACGGTGTATAAACCCCTTTTACTTTTACCTTTATTCTAAAGGAATATTTTTTATATGAAGCATTTACTAAACGACAAAAGGGAATGTTTTTGTCGTACGTATGCGGCGACAACGACTTCTCCGCCGTCGTGACCGTTATTTGAGTTTCGGCTTCCTCTACAAGCCATACCTTCTTTTTAAAAGAAAAATAAATGCCATGTTTTACTTTTCTTTTATTTTGGTATCGAAAATGGTTTTCATAATGTTTTTATATCAATGTGTTGTATTGATATCTTGTCATTGAAAGGTGATAATGTTATGTTTCCTTTATGCATGTTTTATGTGATATGATTTTGTTGAGGTTCTTGGGCATTATTATGAAAACGGGTGGTTCCGTGATAAACTAAGGGCGGGTGAGCCCGATATAGCTCTCCAATGCATTGGGTAACGCGAAGGAGTGAAATGTTAAGGTTTCTCCGAAGATATTTAGGGAATTTACTGTGATGGGTATTCCAAACGTAACCAAGAGGGTTACTCCCTACGTAAGAATGTTATGAATGCCTCAAGTTACCTTTATGTCTTATGATTTATATGATTTTTTGATGATTTGATGAGGTATATTAAAGTTCTTATGTTTTATGTGTAAAGTATGATCTCATCCTTATGTATATATGTACCCATGTTTCCTTTCCATATATTTATATCCATTACTGAGCTTTTTATGCTCATCCCAAGTTTTTTTGAAATGTTTTTCACAGGTCAAGGGAAAGGTACATGATATGATGATAGTGTCAAGGAAGTGTCAAGAAAGAATCCATGTTTATTTTAAATATGTTTCCATTGATGGGAATGAAGAATACTATCTTTATGTAACCACTTTGTTTTTATGTGGAATGTAATGCATGTTTTATGATCTAATTCTCTAAAAATCTAATCTCGAAAATATCCTCAATGGGTAATCTTGTAATAACTCAAGATTAAGTAAGGTTTAAGGCTAGGGCCTTATATGCGCTATCAAGAAAGAAAAATAATTCTCTAAGTCTTACGATATTAAAGCAAAGCAAGAGAAGAAGATATCTGATGATCACTCTGGAAATGTAAATAAGTAGTAGAAAGGAAAATTTTAATATCCATCCTGTAGTAAATGTGGGAAGAAACACCTTGGTACTTGCTTGAAAGGAATGGGAGTATGTTACAAGTATGATGAAAAAGGCCACCGAGCTCGTGATTACAAGGTGAAGAAAGAAGCTGTAACAGCCCGAGATTTTATGAAAACTATACTTTTTAATTTTATTAATGTCTTGTGTTGTACGCTACACCAAAAGGAGCTTACACAACATGCATCCTTGACTTGCCTTGCATTACACGCAATCACAACCTTCCTCGATAGCGTGTGTAGTACGCAATACTGAGTTTCACGAAACAACGATATGCTATTAAAATATTATTAAAACTAGCCGTTATGAATAGTAATAACCACCTTTTAAAATTTTAGAAATTTTAGCTCCCAAAATGGACTTCATTTTTGGATTCGGAGTATCAAATTTAGCCTAAGGTGAAATTTTGGTACATTTCGGATAACTTTCATATTCTGATGAATAGTGAAAATTACTAAATTATAATTAAAAAACAACTTTTTAAATCGAAATAATTAATAGTGATAAATTATTAATTTGAGTAGTTTTAACGTATATTTAGAATATATTTTTACAATTTAATACAATGTTGGTCATTGGATGTAATTTCACATTTAAACCAGACATAAACCAGTGTCAATCTTTTGATAGATATTGTTTCTTAAAAACACGCTATTTGTTTTAACAGCGGGATTTAATTATAAAATTAATTAATGCAACTTCTATGTTATGAATTTGGTAAAATAGACTTCATTTTTGAAATTCGGAATATGAAATATAGCTTAGGATGAAATTTTGGCATTTTTCTGAAAACCTTCAATTTTTGATGAATAGTGAAACTACTAAGTGGTAGTTAAAAAACTGAATTTTTCATAAAACTTAATTTTACCGTTTCTATGAGTGGAATTTCAAAAATCCGAGAGACACGGTTGATGTCAGTAAGTAAAATGTGGTTCAATGAGATGAAAATAATTTTTGGTGAATAGTAACTTTTTACTTTTCTTTACCACGGTTAAAAGTAAATAGGGTAATTAAGGGTAAAAATGATATTAATATTACCCTAACACATGTCCTAATCCTATTGGACAAGTTTATCTCGACCAAAAACAACCTTAAGTGTAACATATTATCATTTAGGCCCACTTGGATTAGATTAGGACATTTATTATTATTTAATTCAAAGAAGAGTTAAAAGAGTTAAACTCAAAGTTTATTTACTAAAACATTTTTAATATAGGGTTATACATAAGATAAATTCCATTGTAAATATTATTTAGAAAGATAAAAATATTTCCTACATAATGGTATTTTATTTGTATTTTTTAGACATCAAATAAATTAATTTATTTATGACACAAAGATGATGCAGTAATTATCTTATTAATGAAATATTGACATAATTGATATTATAAATACCAAAATAAATGTAATTTTAGACTTTTTATAGATTCCACTAATTTTATAGGTTACTATGATATATTAGTGTTGATTTAATCAACTTTTTTCGAACATATAATTCTGTTATGACTTTCACAAAAATCATATATCAAATAGTTTCAAAATTGACACAAAATAGTTTTTAAATCAAATATTATATAATTAATTGTTATTTTATTCCTAAAAATATAAGGTTCTTCCAAATGACTTATATAAGGATATATATATTAATAATAAACAATTTGGGGTTCGTTTGGCATGTTATTGTATGTTTATTAACCATATAGTGTAAGAAAACAAAAAGACAAGGTAAAAGTTAAATTATTTAACTTAGAGTTAAATCTAATTGATAAGGTTAAAATAATAATCTAAACTTGTCTAAATCCTATTGGTTGATATGATTTCGACCCATCCCAACTTTAGCTTCGAAATAATAACCTTTGGAACCATTATAAACCGATTTTGACTTTAATATAAAATAATATTTTGAGATATTCCTAAGGTGACCCTCTCCTCCCTTATAAAAGGGCACCTCCTCCCTCTCCTCCTCACACCAATTTGAGCATTCATGCTCGGCCAACCCCTGCCAAAATCTCTTCTCCACTTCCCTAGTATCATCCTAGAGGTCATGGTCTTCTTAAAAAGCCAATTTTAGTTCCCTAAAAGAAGGTCTCAAAGAAGCACTTCAAAGAAGAGGTAATATCCATTACCGATCTTTTTCAATTTATTTCTTCTTCAACTTATTCTTCTTTAGTTGTTTCATGATAAAGTAATAACATCAGTATTTCTTATATACTGATATGTTATTATAAATATGAAACAACTCTAATTAACCTTCTATCCATCCTACGGAAAAAGGAAATCACCGCGCGTGCGTACGTACGGAATACCGTCTCCACGCCGTGGTGTAATCTATTTTCCGCCACCACCTTAATTGGATGGGTATAATGGTGTAATGAGTAACTATATATTATTATTATAAAGTTATATTGATACTGAAATAGTATACATACACTTCAACACAATTCCACGACCATGGGAACGATATCATCGCTCGTGCGTACGTACGGACTACCGTCTCCACGACGCGATGAGATTCATTCTCCATGTTAACCATTTAAGAATGATTATAAAGTATATATAAGAAATAATAATGAAATATATGACATTATAAAGCTACTGGATTTATGTATTTCATCTACTTACTTCCATTCAAGACAATAAGGAAAGTAAAACAGCGTTCATGCGTACGTATGGACTACCGTCTCCATGAACGGTGTTTTTCATTTCATTTATCTATCTATTATATATATATATATACTGAATATATATGATATATAAATCATATTTTATATTATGGAATTAATTAAATCATGATATAAGTAATAATAATGTCATGAACAACAAGTCAAAACACCTACGATAAATGAAACGATTTTACCCAAAACGCTTCTTTAAAATGGAATTTACAAAAGAACAGGTAATATAAAGTCATAAGTGAACCATATATGATATCATAACAGTGAATATGATTCTGTAATAAGTCAATGACATTATTTAAATCATTATACAGGAGGTTCGGACACATACGAAGCAAATCAGACCTAAGGTAAGGGAAATATCACAATCTCATTTTTATCCGAGATTGTTTATACATTAGTATTTACTGGGGTGTATTTTATCATCCACATCCATGTTTCCTCAATATGTAATACTATTTCCATCCACCTACAATTGTTTAAATCCATTTTTACCCTTCGGTGAGTTTTTAGTAATATGTATGTAAGGAATCTTTTGTCGTTTTTCGTACGAGGTACTTTTCAACTTTTCCGACAAAAGTACGAAGAATGTTTTTTTAACTTATACAGCGTGAATGGATTTTTAAGAAACTTACTTTACAAGTTTTCAAGTTTATTTTTAATCAACTTCTTTTATTTTAATGTCTTATGACATGTTACGAAAGGAAAAATGTTTTTGAATTAGAAAGGATATTTTCCTCAAGAATGGAGTTCATGTATTTTATCAAAATTATTTTCCATCTAAGATAATAAAGGGTTCTGTTTCTATCCATATTTTTACATTGATTTGACTATGTTGTGATGGAATTATGTTTATAAATTCCTTTATCTTATATGAATGGTTTTATGATGTCATGTTGTTTAAGAATCCCATTTTTATTACATGGGTTATGCTATGATGTATGGTTTATGATTTTGTGGCACACATAAGAATGGTATCATTATGAGATGGGTGGGACCTATATCTCCCTCCAATGAATTGGGTAATGATTTTATATCTCATGAGATAGACATGGCTGAAATGGTAGGTTATACCGGTTCAGTGAAACAGGACTGAAACGAGGGTTACTCGATTCAGAATGGGACTTTGTCCACTAAGATAGTCTTGGCAATGAGTCTTGACTAACAAGAAATGATTCTCTGTGATTATGTGTGTATGACACAATGTTTCATGTTTTAAGTTATGCTTAATTGTATTTCATTTCACTACCATGATTTATCCCATGTTATGAAATTATGCTCTCTTTTACAGGTTAAGATATCCAAAAGTTATGTTCTTATGAATATGATGTGATTGATTTATCTTTTTTTTACCCTTAATGAGCATTTGAGCTCACCCTTTTATGTTTTCTTTTCCCCAGGATATAAAGAAAGGTTTTAGGTATAAAAAAATGAATATCTTTATGGGAGATATTGAAGATATTTCACCAGGATTAGAATATTATATTCCGAGTTTCCAAAGACACTAAACTATTACGATCCTTGTGTGTGTGTTTTTGTTATGTACTAAGTATTCCGCAAAAGTAATGTAATTTCCATGTACGTGATGCTACGGGTCTCTACAGTTGGTATCAGAGTAAAGGTTTAGTCAACCTTTGGAAACTAGGACGCGAAAACGTTAGTGAGATCCCTAGAGATATTTCTAAGGTATGTCTAGGGATGTCCCTATGGTTAAGTATACGTATAGGTTATAGTACTAGAACTACGCTAACGATCATAGAATTAATCCTAAGATGTTAGATATTGAAGGTACTCCCCCTTTATTATGTTGTTTTCCCTAGCATGATTTTTGCCTCTCACACTATTCTTTTTGGGTTTTAGACGATGGTTGGAACCCGAAGGAACCGTGTTGATCAATGCAATGGAAAATGCAATGATTGTACTCCTGAACAAACAAATGTTATGGGAGATGGAGTGAAAAATCTTATTGCTATCCTTACACAAGCTATGAATCATTCTGGACTTCCAAATGAGCAGAGAAAGGAACAGTATTCTATTGAGTCCTTCATGAGGCAACGTCCACCTTCTTTTAGTGGGACTTCCGATCCACTTGTTGCTGAACAATGGATCAGTACCACTGAAAAGATATTTTCAGTTCTTCAATGTTCTGAACATGATAAAGTCATCTTAGCAGTATATCATTTGGAAGGTGAAGCTGATCAATGGTGGAATCTTATCAAGAATACGAGGCCAAGAGATGAAATTGAGTCCATGGAATGGGATGAGTTCAAGAACTTGTTTTTCAGTAAGTACTTCCCTCGTATTCTTCGAACAAAGATGGAAAAGGAGTTTATTGAACTAAAGAAAAAGGATGATGAATCTGTTGGTATATACAAAGCAAATTTTACAAGGCTTGCAAGGTATGCATCTGGATTTATCATCCAACCTGAAAGTAAAGATGATAGATTATTTAGTGGCTTAAAACCAAATCTTCGAAGGGCATTAGCTATAAGAGACTTTAATAGCTATGAAGAAATTGTGCGTTGTTCTATCAAGGTAGAAATGGAAGTTGGTGTTACATATCCATCTCATGGTTTTGACAAGAAACGAAAGATGGAGTTCAAGGAGAAATCTCAGAATAATGGTGAAAAGAAGATGAATGTTTCCTTATGCACAAAGTGTGGAAAGAAGCATGGTGGAGATTGTCTTAAAGGGACTAGAAAATGTTTTAAGTGTGGAAAAGAAGGTCATCGAGCAGCTGAGTGTTGAGGTAATAGAAAAAGGGTTTCTAATGACGTGAATAAAGAAAACACTGTAGAGAACGCACCACCAACACTTCAATGCTTCAAGTGCAAGGAAATGGAGCATTATGCTAATAAATGCCCTAATCCAAGGGTTAGTGATGATCAACATGAGAAACCACTGAAGGAAAAGGACAAAGGGAAGTCACATGCGATCACTATTGGTGATGTTGAATATGACAACGATGTGGTGGAATGATTAAGTGTTTATGTAATGGGATTCCAAAATAATATTGTATCATGGAGTATTGGAATAATTATGTATTGGTATAATGTGGTATTCAAAGTAATTGAGATATTTTTTGGAAATAAGATGATATGCGCATAATGAAGGGAAAACGAGAAAACAAAATGTTTAACAGTATTCATGAGCTCATGATTGATATAAGGACTAAGTGATATCATGGTTTGAGTATATAGAATTTTGAGGATTTTGGTATGTGGAAAGTGTTAACTTTTAACTACATTCATGTTTTCACTAAGGTATTCAAGAGAATACATGATTAAGGACTTTGAATGTTTGGAATGTGACCAACAAAACATATCTTATGATATATGGGGATTGACGATGGTGTTAAATCTCTGGTAATTGTTTTCACTATGTTATGAGAATGGACTGCAGTATTATGGATAAGGCTAAAGATTGGAATGGATTATGTTGGAAATAAGTTAGTATTGTTTAAGGATAGAAGTTTTTTTTCGATGTGATGTTATAAGTAATATAGTTTAGAAAAAGGACAACCTGCGGGACGGGCGACAGCCCATCGCGTCGGACAAGGCTGTGGGAATCGAACCCACAACCGAAGTGCGACTGGCCTTTATCTCCTACCACTGGCCTACAGGAAGTCCCTGTTTAGTAGAAACTAGTTTTATTATATTAAGAAATATTTTATATGAGATATAAGTCCATTTTAGGAACCATATATGATTAATCTCACTATAGGATGACTTATGTATATTTAATAAAATTTTTCTAACCTTTTTGTTTGGGACAGATGGAATGACCCGTCATTCTATCACATGATCTGCTAACACTTCATGAATAACAAATTCAACTTCATTTATTTAAGAGATGAAGTGGAAATTGTTAAAGGCACGAACAACAGTGGGATTGTACCAAAATAAAGTAAGTATTTATTCTAATTCAAATTCTTTAACTTTAGGGAAACGATCTTGAAAACCAAAAATGTTGTCCTAGTGCTCTCATATCTGATAAATCAGATGGTACCTTAGATCGTCACAAATCTATGGCTTGGTGATTGTTTGCTATTTCATAGCCATGTTCTCTACCACTCTCTATCAGAACATGATGGTTAGATTTCTCTTCAATATCCATATTTTCACCTATGTGGAAACCCAGTGATTAGTTTATTTGGGTAATCGTTACATTTCATACTTTAGTTTTTAAAGACAAGTTTTGTTATTCCTTTTTACGATGTGAGTTTCTATTAAACAAACTTTCTAATAGTAAACTATTTATAACCCCGACGAATTTCGAGTGCGAAATTCATTTTAAGGGGGGTAGAATGTAACAGCCCGAGATTTTATGAAAACTATTCTTTTTAATTTTATTAATGTCTTGTGTTGTACGCTACACCAAAAGGAGCTTACACAACACGCATCCTTGACTTGCCTTGCATTACACGCAATCGCAACCTTCCTCGATAGCGTGTGTAGTACGCAATACTGAGTTTCACGAAACAACGATATGCTATTAAAATATTATTAAAACTAGCCGTTATGAATAGTAATAACCACTTTTTAAAATTTTAGAAATTTTAGCTCTCAAAATGGACTTCATTTTTGGATTCGGAGTATCGAATTTATCCTAAGGTGAAATTTTGGTACATTTCGGATAACTTTCATATTCTGATGAATAGTGAAAATTACTAAATTATAATTAAAAAACAACTTTTTAAATCGAAATAATTAATTGTGATAAATTATTAATTTGAGTAGTTTTAAAGTATATTTAGAATATATTTTTACAATTTAATACAATGTTGGTCATTGGATGTAATTTCACATTTAAACCAGACATAAACAAGTGTCAATCTTTTGATAGATATTGTTTCTTAAAAACACGCTATTTGTTTTAACAGCGGGATTTAATTATAAAATTAATTAATGCAACTTCTATGTTATGAGTTTGGTAAAATAGACATCATTTTTGAATTCGGAATATGAAATATAGCTTAGGATGAAATTTTGGCATTTTTCTGAAAACCTTCAATTTTTGATGAATAGTGAAACTACTAAGTGGTAGTTAAAAAACTGAATTTTTCATAAAACTTAATTTTACCGCTTCTGTGAATGGAATTTCAAAAATCCGAGAGACACGGTTGATGTTAGTAAGTAAAATGTGGTTCAATGAGATGAAAATAATTTTTGGTGAATAGTAACTTTTTACTTTTCTTTACCACGGTTAAAAGTAAATAGGGAAATTAAGGGTAAAAATGATATTAATATTACCCTAACACATGTCCTAATCCTATTGGACAAGTTTATCTCGACCAAAAACAACCTTAAGTGTAACATATTATCATTTAGGCCCACTTGGATTAAATTAGGACATTTATTATTATTTAATTCAAAGAAGAGTTAAAAGAGTTAAAATCAAAGTTTATTTACTAAAAAAAATTTAATATAGGTTTATACATAAGATAAATTCCATTGTAAATATTCTTTAGAAAGATAAAAAGATTTCCTACATAATGGTATTTTATTTGTAATTTTTAGACATCAAATAATTTAATTTATTTATGATACAAAGATGATGCAGTAATTATCTTATTAATGAAATATTGACATAATTGATATTATAAATACCAAAATAAATGTAATTTTAGACTTTTTATAAATTCCACTAATTTTATAGGTTACTATGATATATTAGTGTTGATTTAATCAACTTGTTTCGAACATATAATTCTGTTATGACTTTCACAAAAATCATATATCAAATAGTGTCAAAATTGACATAAAATAGTTTTTAAATCAAATATTATATAATTAATTGTTATTTTATTCCTAAAAATCTAAGGTTCGTCCAAATGACTTAGATAAGGATATATATATTAATAATAAACAATTTGGGGTTCGTTTGGCATGTTATTGTAAGTTTATTAACCATATAGTGTAAGAAAACAAAAAGACAAGGTAAAAGTTAAATTATTTAACTTAGAGTTAAATCTAATTGATAAGGTTAAAATAATAACCTAAACTTGTCTAAATACTATTGGTTTATAGGATTTCGACCCATCCCAACTTTAGCTTCGAAATAAGACCCTATGGAACCATTATAAACCGATTTTGACTTTAATATAAAATAATATTTTGAGATATTCCTAAGGTGCCCCTCTCCTCCCTTATAAAAGGGCACCTCCTCCCTCTCCTCCTCACACCAATTTGAGCATTAATGCTCAGCCAACCCCTGCCAAAATCTATTCTCCACTTCCCTAGTATCATCCTAGAGGTCCTGGTCTTCTTAAAAGGCCAATTTTAGTTCCCTAAAAGGAGGTCTCAAAGAAGCACTTCAAAGAAGAGGTAATATCCATTACCGATCTTTTTCAATTTATTTCTTCTTCAACTTATTCTTATTTAGTTGTTTCATGATAGAGTAATAACATCAGTATTTATTATATACTGATATGTTATTATAAATATGAAACAACTCTATTTAACCTTCTATCCATCCTACGGAAAAAGGAAATCACCGCGCGTGCGTACGTACGGAATACCGTCTTCACGCCGTGGTGTAATCTATTTTCCGCCACCACCTTAATTGGATGGGTATAATGGTGTAATGAGTAACTATATATGATTATTATAAAGTTATATTGATACTGAAATAGTATACATACACTTCAACACAATTCCACGACCATGGGAACAATATCATCGCTCGTGCGTACGTACGGACTACCGGCTCCACGACGCGATGAGATTCATTCTCCATGTTAACCATTTAAGAATGATTATAAAGTATATATAAGAAATAATAATGAAATATATGAAATTATAAAGCTACTGGATTTATGTATGTCATCTACTTACTTCCATTCAAGACAATAAGGAAAGGAAAATAGCGTCCATGCGTACGTACGGACTACCGTCTCCATGAACGGTGTTTTTCATTTCATTTATCTATCTGTTATATATATATATATACTGAATATATATGATATATAAATCATATTTTATATTCTGGAAGTAATTAAATCATGATATAAGTAATAATAATGTCAAGAACAACAAGTCAAAACACCTACGAGAAATGAAACGATTTTACCCAAAACGCTTCTTTAACATGGAATTTACAAAAGAACGGGTAATATAAAGTCATAAGTGAACCATATATGATATCATAACAGTGAATATGTTTCTGTAATAAGTCAATGACATTATTTAAATCATTATACAGGAGGTTCGGACACATACGAAGCAAATCGGACCTAAGGTAAGGGAAATATCACAATCTCATTTTTATCCGAGATTGTTTATACATTAGTATTTACTGGGGTGTATTTTATCATCCACATCCATGTTTCCTCAATATGTAATACTATTTACATCCACCAACAATTGTTTAAATCCATTTTTACCCTTCGGTGAGTTTTTTGTAATATGTATGAAAGGAATCTTTTGTCGTTTTTCGTACGAGGTACTTTTCGACTTTTCCGAAAAAAGTACGAAGAATGTTTTTTTAACTTATACGGCGTGAATGGATTTTTAAGAAACTTACTTTACAAGTTTTCAAGTTTATTTTTAATCAACTTCTTTTATTTTAAAGTCTTATGACATGTTACGAAAGGAAAAATGTTTTTGAAGTAGAAAGGATATTTTCCTCAAGAATGGAGTTCAAGTATTTTATCAAAATTATTTTCCATCTAAGATAATAAAGGGTTATGTTTCTATCCATATTTTTACATTGATTTGACTATGTTTTGATGGAATTATGTTTATGAATTCCTTTATCTTATATGAATGGTTTTATGATGTCATGTTGTTTAAGAATCCCATTTTTATTACATGGGTTATGCTATGATGTATGGTTTATGATTTTGTGGCACACATAAGAATGGTATCATTATGAGATGGGTGGGACCTATATCTCCCTCCAATGCATTGGGTAAAGATTTTCTATCTCATGAGATAGACATGGCTGAAATGGTAGGTTATACCGGTTCAGTGAAACAGGACTGAAACGAGGGTTACTCGATTCAGAAAGGGACTTTGTCCACTAAGATAGTCTTGGCAATGAGTCTTGACTAACAAGAAATGATTCTCTATGATTATGTGTGTATGAAACAATGTTTCATGTTTTAAGTTATGCTTAATTGTATTTCATTTCACTACCATGATTTATCCCATGTTATGAAATTATGCTCTCTTTTGCAGGTTAAGATATCCAAAAGTTATGTTCTTATGAATATCATGTGATTGATTTATCTTTTGTTTACCCTTACTGAGCATTTGAGCTCACCCTTTTATGTTTTCTTTTCCCCAGGATATAAAGAAAGGTTTTAGGTATAAAAAAAATGAAGATCTTTATGGGAGATATTGAAGATCTTTCACCAGGATTAGAAGATTATATTCTGAGTTTCCAAAGACACTAAACTATTACGATCCTTGTGTGTGTGTTTTTGTTATGTACTAAGTATTCCGCAAAAGTAATGTAATGTCCATGTACGTGAAGCTATGGGTCTCTACAGAATCTACCGATGTTCAATGCTACAACGGCAAGGAGATGGGACATTATGCAAATAAATGTTTTAAGTTCCAGTGGAATTTACCTTATAAAAGGCCAAGGGATCGAGGCCAAGCGTATGTTATCACTACTGCTGAGGTAGAAGCTCTGAATGATGTAGTGGCAGGTAATTTAATGGTTTCCTCACTTTTAGAAAATGCATTATTTGATTATTTATCATCACATTGTTTCATATCATCCCAGTTTTCTATGAAAATTAGATATTTCCAATTTGATTTAACAAAGTAGTTGTCAGTCAAAACTCCTAAGGAAAGTATCATTGCATCAATGTTTTATAAATCAGTCCCCATCAGAGCACATAAATGTTTCTTATCTACTGATCTCATCATCATACTTATGATTTAATTTGATATAATCATTGTTATGGATTGGATTTCAGACCATGATGCGAAGATTTATTGTAAGAAGAAAGAGGTTATGATTCTTGATGATGATGATAGAGAACACATTATCTTTAGAGCAGAATTGTTGCCACATGATTCTTATCTAGATCCACCCCCAGTAGCTCAACTAAATTCAATTATCATGGAGGAAGAGAATGAAATAACTATGTGTAAGGAATGAAATGTTCAATTAGAGGACGTATCTATTGTGAGAGAATATGTTGATGTATTTCCAGAATATTTAACCGGACATCCTCCAGAATGAAAAGTTGATTTTTCCATTGATTTAATTTCTAGTTAAAGGCTTATATCAAAGAGCCCTTATAGAATTTCCATTGTGGAATTAGTTGAACTAACGAAAAAATAGAGGAATTGAGTAATAAGAGATTCATTCACCCTAGTTTTTCTCTATAGGGAGCCCCTGTCCTTTTTGTTAAGAAGAAAGATGGATCTATGAGGTTATGTATCGACTATAGGAAGATCAATGATATAAAAATATAGAACAAGTATCTTGTACCTCGCATTGATGATTTATTTGACCATATACATGGAGCTCAATTCATTTCAATGATTTACCTTCTATTTGGATACCATCATATTTGTGTGAAGAAGGAAGACATTTCGAAGACAACATTTTGAACCAGGTACGGGCATTACAAGTTTATAGTAATGCCTTTTGGATTGACTAATGCACCCTCTGTATTCATAGATCTAATGAAAAGAGTTTTCATGGAATATCTCGATGATTTTGTGGTGGTATTTATTGATGATATCTTGGTATAATCCAAAAGCTATGAAGATCATGAAAATCACTTGGGCATTATCCTGAAGACTCATAAAAGACATGAATTATATGGGATGTTTAGCAAGTGTGATTCTGGTTTCAGGATATATCTTTTCATGGTCATATTGTCTCCAAAGATGGAATCTTTGTTGATCCTTTTATGACCAGTTCTATCCAAGAATATCCAGCACCGATGAGTATAATTGAGGTACGCAATTTTATTGGTTTTGCAGGTTATTATCGGCGTTTCGTCCAGAATTTTCCCCAATTGGCTAACCCATTAACAAAGCTCACATGTAAAGGGATTAAATTTGTTTGGACAATAGAGTGTGAAATTTTTTTTGAAGAACTGAAGAGAAGATTAGTCAATGCTCCTATATTGACTTTACCATCGGGGAATGATGGGTTGGTTATTTATAGTGATGCATCGAATAAAAGACGTGGTTTTGTCCTTATGAAGAATGATAGTGTTATTGCCTATGCATCACGACAACTGCAAATTCATGAAAAAAAAACAATCCTACTCTTGATCTTGAGCTAGCTGCTGTAATCTTTACTTTGAAGATATGGAGACATTATCTCTATGGGGAAAATGTGAGATTTATAATGATCACAAGAGTTTGAAGTATATTTTCTCACAAAAAGAAGTCCACATGAGGCAAAGGCGATGGCGTGAACTACTCAATTATTATGATTGCACGATACACTACCACCCGGGGAAGGAAAATAAGGTGGCAGATGCTTTGAGTATAAAGGATCATGGAGTCTTGAACAATATGAGAGTTGAAAGGGATCATATTTTTATGGATCTAGTAAAGATGGATATGGGAATCACCATGGAAGGTGAAACATCAATACTTTTTCAAAGTGTTTCCAAACCATCATTACTAGAAAGTATAAAGAGTTCTTAGACTGGTAATGAAGAGTTTCAAAAGAAGATTAAAGCTGTGAATGATGGGAGATTTAGTGACTTTGTGTATGAAGATGGAATTTTGAAATTTGGGAAGAGTCTTTGTGTTCTAGATATACCTAATCTAAAAAGAGAATTGTTGGATGATGCTCATTGTTCCAATTTCACTATACACCCTGGGAGCACCAAAATTTATAGAGATTTGAAGGAACAATTTTTGGTGGGATAACATGAAGAGGGAGATTGCTGATTTTGTGTCAAGTTGTACGGTTTGTCAACAAGTGGATGCTGGAAGGCAACATCCTGGAGGTGTAATGAAACCTCTTCCCATACCTAAGTGGAAATGGGATAATATCATGATGGACATTGTCATGGGACTACCAAAGACTCCTAGATGGACCGATTCAATATGGGTCATTGTTGATCGTCTTACCAATTCAGAACATTTTCTTGCTATAAGGGAGGATGTAACACTTGAACTTCTTTCAAGACTGTATATTAATGATGTTGTTAGGCTTCATGGAGTACCGCTATCGATTGTTTCCAATCGTGATCCCTATTTAACATCATGATTCTAGTAAAGACTTCAGATGTCCTTGGATACTGAACTTCGTTTGAGCACTGCATACCAACATCAAATAGATGGACAATCAGAATGAACTATTCAAACCTTATATGACATGTTGAGATCCTGCTAACATGCCTTTCACGGTATGTGGGATCAATATTTACCTATGGTAGAATTTTCCTATAATAATAGATTCCATTCAAGTATTCGGATGGAACCATATGAAGCGTTATATGGAAAGAGATGTCGTGCATCAACTTGTTGGGATGACTTTGGTGAAAGAAAACTTGTAGGTCCAGAACTGGTGGTGGAATCAATGGAAAAGGTGAACGTAATCCAAAACCACATTAAAGCAGCTCAAAGTAGGCAGAAGAGCTATGACGATAACCAATGGAAGGATTTGGAATTTCAGGTGGGAGATCATGTTTTCATCAAGGTATCTCTATGGAAGAGAGTTATACATTTTGTTATGAAGGGTAAATTGAGTCCCAGGTACATCGGGCCTTTTGAAATTCTAGAACGAATTAGGGTTATAGCTTACCATTTGGCAATGCCGCCAAGTCTCTCCAAAGTTCATGATGTGTTCCACGTATCATTGTTGAGAAAATACATGCCTGACCCAATGCATGTACTCACCTATGAAAAATTTTAACTGGAACCTGATATTTCTTATTGCGAAGAGCCCATCAGGATTTTTGATACAAGAGAACAAGTGCTGAGAAACCGGACGACTCATCTGGTAAAAGATCTATGGAGAAACCATAACATGGAAGAGGAAATATGGGAACCGAGGAACTTATGTTGAAGAATCACCCGAGTCTTTTCATGCGGTAGTATTCTCGAAATTTCGAGGACGAAATTATTTGAAGGATGGGAGAATGTAACACTCCAAGCTTCCACGATACCCTTCTCTTTTAATAATACAGTAATGTGTGTTGTACGCAACTTCGAGTTCTAACACACACCGCAACCAATCAGACTAGCTGTTATGAATTGTAATACCCACTTTTTGATATTTTATAAATTTTATCTTTCAAAATGGACTTCATTTTTGGATTCCGAATATCAAAATTAGCTTAGGGTGAATTTTTGGTATTTTTCTGAAAACATTCAATTTTTGATGAATAGTAAAAAACACTGAGATATAGTTTAAAACTGAATTTTTATTTATATAATTATTTATTTTCTTTAAATTTAATTAAGGTCAAAATAGACAAATAATACCTATATAATTTCAATGTAATTTGTTGGAATCAATTTATAATAATTTTAGATATATAAAAATTTCTTAGAACATTTCATCATCTTTTACCCATCTCCTAGGAGAATTTGCAAAGTGACATAAAACATAAATTTACCGCTTCTGTGAATGGAATTTCAAAAATCCAAGAGACATGGTTGATATCAGTTAGTAAAACGTGGTTCAATGAGATGAAAATAAATTTTGGTGAATAGTAACTTTTTACTTTTATTTACCACGGTTAAAAGTAAATAGGGTAATTAAGGGTAAAAATGATATTAATATTACCCTAACACATGTCCTAATTCTATTGGACAAGTTTATCTCGACCAAAAACAACCTTAGGAATAAAATATTATCATTTACGTCCACTTGGATTAGATTAGGACATTTATTATTATTTAATTCAAAGAAGAGTTAAAAGAGTTAAAATCAAATTTTAATTACTAAAACATTTTTAATATAGGGTTATACATAAGATAAATTCGATTGTAAATATTCATTAGAAATTTAAAAGGATTTCATACATAATGGTATTTTATTTATAATTTTTAGACATTAAATAATGTAATTTATTTATGACACAATAATGATGCAGTAATTACCTAATAATGAAATATTAAAATAAATTATATTATAAATATCAAAATAAATGTAAATTGAGACTTTTTATAAATTAAAATAATTTTCAAGGTTAATATGACATATTAGGATTGTTTATATGAGTTTTTTTTCGAAATATGTATGCTTTGATGAATTTATGAAAAACAAAATACCCAATAGTGTCAAAATTGACATAAAAGAGTTTTTAAAACAAATATTATATTATTAATTCATATTATATTCCTAAAAATATATGGATGAGCCAAAGGATTGATATTATGATGAGTGTATCAATAATGGACCACTTGGGGGTCGCTTGTATTTATATAACAAGTTTATAAACCATATAATATAAAAATACAAAGAGACATGGTAAATGTCAAACTATTTAACTAAGAATTAAATATAAATGATAAGGTTAATATTGGGACCCAAACCTCTATAAAATATATTGGTTGAAAGGATTTCGACCCATCCCCACCTTAGCCTTTAAATAATATACTTTGAATCCATTATAAGCCGAATATGAACTTATTATAAAATAATATTTCTAGCTTTTTTAAAGCAGCCCCTCGCCCCTCTTATAAAAGGGAACTCCCCCTTCTCTCTAATTCACACCTTCAAAGCCTTTTTTCTCGGCCAACCCCTGCCCAAATATTCTCTCAACATCCCTAATTTCATCATAGAGGCCTTAGTTTGATCAGAAATCCAACCTATGGAGCCCTTTTGATCAAATCAAAAGGAAGAACCCGAAGAAGAGGTAATGTTTTCACCACCCTCTTTCAAGTTCCTTTCTTCTTCAAAATATTCTTTCTTTTTTATTTCCATTATAAAATAATTTCTACTATATCTTATATATACTGTAATTTTATTATAAATCTGGTACAACCATATTCATTATTCTATCCATCCTTTGGATGACATGTCACCATACGTGCGTACGTACGGCTTACCGTCTCCACGTCATTGTGTAATTGTTATTCAAAACATTATTATTTAGATGGGTATAATAATGATGTGTAATTCATGTAAATAAAAAATATAACATGATAATGATTCTTTATATATGATATACCATCCAATTATATATTATTTTAATATCAAAATATTGATATTGTCGGTCGTGTGTATGTACGGACTACCGTCTCCACGAACGCGATGAGATTTATTCCCCATCATATCCATTCAAGTCTAATTCTAATTTGATGATTAAAAATAATGTTTAAGGACTTGATATCATTCTATATATGAATAATACAAGACCTATCCATAACAAACATGGCTTTTGTAACAAAAAATATAAAATAAAATGAGTATGGTAACACCTGAAACGTCGATAATAATAAGATATTATTAAGAAAGAAATATTAAAATATCATATATGATCTCATATTAATGTATATGATTCTTGTATAATTTAATAACAATTATTTCACCATTATACGGGAGTTTAAACTACCCTCAACCAAGGAAAAGTACAAGGTAAGGGTTAATTTCACAATCTCTTTATTATCTGAGGTTATTTTTATGTAAATATCTACTTGGACATCACTATCATCCACGTCCATGTTTCTTAAAAATGTATTTCAATTTTTTCTTACTATTTTATAGACTATGGGTTAATGTCATTTATACCTTTGTTTGACTTTTATATGATATTTATAAAGGAATCCTTTCGTTGTTTTTGAATCAAGTTCCTTTTTAATCTTTTCGACAGAATTATGTTAAGAATTTTTTTTAACTTATACGGCGGGTGTGGCTATTTTCCGCCGTAATAAAATCATCGAAGATTCCCTTACAATCTTATAAGATTATTTTCAATGTAAATTTTTTTTTATAATTATGTGTCTTTTAAATGATTTAAAAAAGTGATATTTCACTCAAATAGTATTGATTTCATCTATGTCAACATCTTTTGATGGATGTTAATCATATAGGAAGTCGATTTATAATGATACAAAACATCCATATTGTATTGAAGGATTTGTGATATGATTGACATTGGATGTGTTATTTGTATACCATTCATGGTTTATAGAGAATGTATTTATATTTCGTATGCTAGTTTTAATAAGAATGTTTATTTATGTTTAATCCTATTCATATAAGGAATGCATTTGACTTAATAAGTGACGGGTGGAGCCCTCTATAGCTCCTCGATGCATCGGTAGGTCTCATGAGACAAACTAGTGTCTTGGCACAAGGCCTTGACAGAATCTTGTTTGTAGTCTTGGCACAAGGCTTTGACTATGTGGTTATGATAGTCTGGCATTATGCATTCCATCATTATGAATGTGGTTATTGATATTGCATGTGATTATTCGACTAGTAGAATATCCATGTGAATAAATAAATTGAATTACATCATTTTATTTTTTCCATATCATTCTTAAGTTCATGTTTAAACAGCTTTTGTTTTAGTTATACATTGCCTTTAATGTTTATGTTTATTTATGAATGTTTCTGGTATATTGTTATCCTTACTAAGCATCGGACCTCACCCCTTTCAATGTTTTATTTTTCCCAGGATGTGAAGAAATATTTAATGAATGACCTATAGGGATACTATGAGGGGATATGAAGATGAGATGTTTTTGTAGTTTTTTTAATTTATTATGTAATGTAAGACTTATGAATATATCAAGTAATTCCAAGGATACTAAACTAATCGGTCTTTCGAGACTTGATCTTTTATGATCATGCCAATGATATGTAATAATGCACTGACTCTGGGTTACTGGGGTCGGGGCGTTACATGGGTAGTATATAAACTATATAAATGAAGAAAGTATTTAATATGTAATGTGTCTCATTGAAGTATAAGTGTGATGAAAATCTCTTACCTCGAGTTAAAATTTCTTAAAAAGTGATTTAGCCTATATTATAACAAATTTTAATTTATTAAAATTATTTAACATAATAATTTAAATACTTTTTATAACATATATGATCCACTTATAATATTTAAACACCCATTTATTAAAAATTCATTATTAAAAAGATCATTTTCGGATGATACCTATTCTGTTTTTCATGGGGATTTCATATAGGTTGTTCGAGAACTTGAAAATTTATCTCGTTCCCATCATAAAAAAATATCAAAAATTATTTATGTATTACATATACTATCTCTATATATATATATTTATATTTATATTAATCCTTAAAATATATAAATTGAAAAATGAACTACATTTTTCATCGAGACGGTTGACCATACACACACATGAACACTATTTTGAGTTTACAATGAATCGAAAAAATGAAAGGTAAATAAAAAGTAAACTTCATTGAATAATAATTATAGCATATATAATATATATATTCATTAAACATATCTTTATTACTATCCATATGAATTGGAAACTAAAAACAAATCACATCACTTCATAGAGGTCGTAGTCTACACCTACGCACGAGCGATGTCATCATTTTCAAACTGATTAGAAGGTAAAAAGGTTGATATGAAACTATAATTAAAAAAATATATTTATAACATTAATATATGTTATATATATTTAAATCAACATACATTAAATCAAATATAATGTTGATTCAAAATTAATTGCATCACTATGTAGAAATAGTAAGTCGTATATACGAATGAGTGATACCTTAACATCATTTTAAATGAAAATAATGTGAATAAATGTGGTTTCATAATAATATAAAATTTTGTGTGTATTTTTTATACTGAAATTTTTTTATGTATAATATAAAATATTTAGAGAAATTATAAGATGAAAAAAATTGAAAGTGGTCGGGTAAGACGACTACCACTTCTTTGGTAGTCCCCCTTTAGATCCCTTCTTAAGGACCTTTGGAATGGTCAATTAAGAATAAAATATCCTATAATTAATGTATAGATAAGTTAATAATATATTTTTAGAGGTTTTGGTCAATATATAAGGATCAAATTGTCTTAAATAATAGAAAGAAGGGGTTTCGTTTTATAAGCGATGAGAGGGGAACTCTTGGAATTTCAAAAAATATTAAAATATAATAAATTCATTATTTATTAAAATGATTCAAAATGGACATATATTCAAACATAAGTTACTATTAGGTTTAAATATTTCAAAAAAATATATGGACTGGTTTAAGATGTGTTTTAAGCCTTATCTTTTGGTTTGACCTTTTAGTTAACCAATTTTAACCATAACCACAATAACAACTTTCTCACTTCTAATGGTATAAAATTTTACTTATAAGTTAATTATTAGCTCATAAAATGTAAAATTGATGATATCTTAAAAAATCTATCACACTAATTATCATGTATAATTTTTTAATAATTTTTTAATAATTTAATAAAATATTATTTTTTATAAAATATCATTAATGAAATTTTTGACACTATTTACTTAATTTCACTTTAAAAATATCATCAAAAAATCTTATTTTGAATAAAAAAATTAAAACATATATAATATTATATATTTATATATATAATCAATGGGAATCTATAAATCACCTATTTTTCCATTTTTTAAAATATTTTACTTGATTTTTCTACTACTTACACCAGCACTATGTTAGAGTTGTGTAAGCAATTAAGATAATTATTTGATTACTACTAATTAAAAATAAACAATGATTATTAAAAAAAAATTTATTTTAAATAAATATTTATATCCAAACTTATCCTTTTTATCCTTATGTAAAAATTTTGGAGATATTAAAATCAAGAGTGACATTTTGGAATTTTCATTAAATAAAATAATCTAAATGAAACAATCAAGGTTAAATGGAATTAAAATGATATGAATTCAAATTTATTATTCCAATGATATAATTTCTCTTATTAAATGATCTAAATTACAATTTTTATTTTATTTTGAGACTTTATCTCATGTTTTTATCCTTGATAAACTCATTTTTCAGTTATCATGGTAATAAACATTTACTACGTTTACTATTCATATTGACCAAAATTAAAAGGGGCCTATTTACAAAATATGGAACTCCAAATTTAAAATATATAATTAATTTTTAAATATTCAATTTCTAAAAGTGTTATAAATTAATTTAAGATAAAAACATAAAACACAACATGAAATAGTTTTTCATAAAAGTGACTTTTAAGTATTAAAATATATTTATTCCAAATTCAACGATAAAAAAGATTCTTGTAAACAAAATTTGATTATTAATAATATAAGAGGACAAATATTAATTTTAATCACATTTAAAAAAATTGATATTTTCAAATGATTGAATAAAAAATATATTTTTCAATAAATTTTTTATTTTTTACTATTCCTCGGAAAATAAATTTTTCATAAAATTACTCTAATATAACTTTGAAATGATGATTTTAAAAATTAATATATTTTTATAAGATCTTTTTTTTAAATGTTAATGAAACTAAATATTATTTTTTATCAGAAAAATCAATAATAATCTTGATTGAAGAAAACATATTTTTGAAGCATAACACGACTTTAATGAAACATGAATGCCTATTTCCTAAGAAATAATAAACATGTTTTTTTAATGTAATAAATATATAAATATTTCATGATGTGGTTATTCATATTCATACCCACTAACTCAACATCCAGGTTATAATGGTCATATTTAAATAATATTATTGTGTGGTTTGTTTAATCTTGGTTTTGTGCATCGTATATGCTAATTAATATAATGTTTTTTAAGTCATAGAGTGTTAAATTCACCCCCAACCACCACATTACTAAATTTGTTCCTTAAAATTTTAAAATGTTCTTTGTAAATTAAGGTTTGATATTATAAAATTGTTTGGGTAAAAACACCCATAGTAAAAGGGGATTATTAAACTTCTTCTTGAAATTTGGGAAAGGGAAACACAATGGCCATCTGGAATAACAATAACAAGGTTTCCAAATGGGAGAAAATTATTTGAATTTTCAAATATGTTTAAGGATGGAAAAAATAATGTCTAAATAATGATGGATAGTGACACATAATTTTGATCATAAAAAAGTTAATGATGATAACAATGTTTTACATCCAAAAAACCATAAATCAACGATGGATGAAAATACCATTTATTCATCAAAAATGATCATAATAGGATAAAATTTGTGTTACAATATTCATTTCCTTGGGATTAGGGATTATATTACCATTTATACTAATAACATAAGGAAATGTACTTACATGATAATTATATTTTCATCCTTTATTCAATTTCCACCACAATATCATCTTTTCTCAAAATAATGAGTATTCAATGTGATTTCTCATTCCTGTTGCACTAAAACCAACATCTAATCGATGAAATAATCCAAAAAATGATAAAAATATATTCCAAAAATCTTTATAAATTAAAAAATTGGTTTCATTAGGTAAAATAAATTTCTAAATTGCATAAACCTTCACGTGAAGAAATAATACATTTTACTCTAAAATTCGCACAACATCACTGAAAGTTCAACTTATATCAATCCTCAAATAAATGAACATAAATCTAAAATTACCTCAATAACCTCAACCTTAAGAAATTTTTTAACTTCATAAGTGATATCATGCCTTTCAAATTACATCCCCAAAAATATAATTTCATTCTTCCCAAATAATCGTTTATGTTAAACCTCATGTTAAACGTAAAGAGTACATATACCTCAATATAGTAATGTATCTCCCAAAATATCATTAATAACCATGCTAAATTACTATATAATCATATAATTTATTTAACTACAAAACAATCATGAATCAAATTTATATACTAAATTGGAAAAAATCATTATCTTGTCTATAAATATCTCTAGAAACATCTCCTTACCAATGAATCACTTTACAGCCATCAATATTATCTACACCTCATTATAAAATTAACATAATATCAAATCATATATTAACCCAAAGGTTTATTTAAAACTCTATATATTCTTCTTCCCAAAACATAATAAATGTTTCAAGTCACCTCAAAATACCATCACTTAATATATCAAAAGCTGTATCTATGCCTTTAAACATATGATCAACCTTAAAATTAAAAAACAATTTTGGAATAAAAAAATATTAATTTAACCTCATATGAATACACATAGACAATTATTATTCCTAAAATAAAGTCAAATAATATTGAATATATTTCATAAATCTATAAAATGCAATAAACAATATCAAATATGACCTAAATCACTTTTTCATCAAATCACCAACCAATTTCAAAGTCACAAAAACTATCTCATTTATGTCATCAATTTAAATAATAATTTATCCAAAATAAACATTATCACCTTACCAATAAATCAATTTTAATGTTTATTAGTATATTTTAACATTTTTAGATTCTTTAAAAAAACTAATGTGGAATAATCTATAGATGTTTCTTGATTCTCGTGAAAGGACATCATTGATATAAAAAGTTTACAAAAAAAATTATCAAATACTAAAACATAAACACTTGAATACATTCACATAAATTAATTTCAAATCATAGTTTCTTCCATGGTCTAGGCATTAAACCTTTTATTAGGGAATTACATGTATAATTCCCATTTTCCACACAAAAGAGACATTGAACTATAAATTGTACCTTAAGATTGAAATAATTTCCCTCCATCTAACTCTTCATCTTTCATTGAAAATTTAATACTTTACTCCATTTATTTATATATATAAAACATATTCTCATTCTATTGAGTCATTACATTGTGTGATTCATCACCCATTATAGACATGTAGTAAATTGACACTTCATTACTATATAGCCTTTATAAAACTCCATATTTCCCTATTTAGGTGTGTCAATAAACTCACCAAGGATGATATTTTTAGTCATATGACGAGATTATTGATTATGAATAATCATAAAGTTTCACATTCTATCTTTTGTTTCATTTGGATGTCATGGTGGAAAATCGACACATTCTGAATTAACAAAAATTCTCTAGTTCCAACCATTGACTAAAACCAAAATAATAATGTGATAAACTACAATCAAAGTGCGAAATAAAATAATCATGAAGAATCATTCATGGGATGGCTAAATCATGAATCATTATTTTCGATCAATGAAACCATAGTTTTAACCTAGTACATCCTTAGTTATCATCTATTTAAATCCTTCTTTAATGGTTTGTATGTAAAATATGAATTTTCTCAAGTATTCCCCCCATGATATTAAAACCGGTGTGCAGTAAGGGCCTGCTCACCATACACCAGAATGATGGTTGAGATATACGCAACCAAATCATTTGGTGTTATTACCCCTAGATGCATCTCATCCAAAATTTCATCCACTTATAATACCATAATGGGATTATTATATGAATATTAAATACATAACATTAAAATCCAAACTATAACCACAATGTTTTTTTGGAGATGATATACGTAAACATCTTATTTATATACATTATTCATCATCTCTAATGATGTTCTTCTCACTTTTTAACCTTCTTAATATTACCTACATAAAAACATTATTTATATCCCGGGTAAAAGAAACATAATAAAAGTGAACACATTTGATTATTAAGGGTAAACATGGGGGATACAAATCGATGGTTGAATGATAGAATAATATAAGCATAAGAGTATGAGATCATTACCATGACTGACAAAGTTCATACCCAATCTATAAATGAACATAAAAATGGGTTATGGTATGAAACGTTATCAATTACAAAGTCATGAATCATAAGGGTGATAGGTCATAACAAAGTATACATGAACCATGAGTTCAAATCATAATTATAAAAACATTTCATTAATGTGTAGGGCTATAATCGTAATAGTAACCATTTCATATGTAAATTTTAACATCTAAGACCATCAGATCACAGTGGATCATACATCAATACCTATTTACCATGTCATAAAATTTCATGAATCATAACTTATTTCCCATAGTGGATCAATCAACACCTCTTATTGCCCTCAGTGTATCAAGAACATAGACTTGCTTCCTAGAGTAGATCATATACATCGACTAGTTTCCCATAATCACCTCACGAGATATAATAATTTTCCTAATGCATTGGAAGAATATATAATTTTGGTCCCACCTATCACATAACTAATACCATATATTTGAATTTCAGAAGACCATAAAACATTCATCATATAATCATAATATTTCCCGTTTAGGGATAATGTTTTTCATAAACATTTCATCATTTCATTATAGCATAACCTGTGAAAAATAAATAGGTTTCATAAAACTCTCATAATTATAATCGTAAACCATATAGATATATAATATGTATGGTATCATTGGATCATATCCCTATAAGATCATAATTAAAATTGTGGGTTTTATCAAATATGAATATTTATTTAAAATATCACGGGAATACTCTTGATGAAAATACCATTTTCATTATAAAATCACGTCATTAAAATATAAAAAATTGAGAAATATTATGGGTATAATTTTCTTTAAAATATCCTTATATACTTTAAATTAAGATTCAAATCATTGAGTAGTCATGACATTGGTAAATTCTTTTCATGTCGTATACATTAAAACAAAGATTCCATTCACATTTTTTGTTAAAAGATAAAATTAACTCATTTAGAAAATGATAAGAATATTCTTTTTTAAAAAGATGTTAAAATTGAAAAAATATATATATTTTTTATTTAATCAACCATTTCATAAAATTAAAAACATTCTTGAAAACATTTTTAGAAAACATAGACATGTTATAAAAGGTATTTTTGACAGAAAAGCGAAATAAATTTATATATACAGAAAAATAATTTATAGAAATATTGAGTATTTAATGAGGGTAAGATGAAATGAAAATACATGTTTTATATAAATAACTAGTATATGAGAAAAAATAAAGTTAATTATCTTATGGGAATCATACAATTTCCCTCAATGGAAATTTAATCATAAAATACCCGAAATAAAATGATATTATAAAAGAAATCTCTTACCGCTTTGGTAATTTTTTAATCATAATACCCATGAAATAAAGTAGATTATATGGATATTTATATCCTATAATTTTCTTTAAAATAATACTCAAATAAATTCATCGGAATTTTTTACACCACAAAAAATAAAAAATGGATGAATATGGACAGTTTCTCAAAAAGTAATAGTGAGCCCAAAATCTCTTACCTCAACCTCAAATTGTAACAAAATAGAGTTTAAATTATGTATAATAAATTTTAATTTTTTATAATTATATAATACATTAATTTAAATCCTTATAATATCATGTAATATCATATTTTTAAATTTTAACTCCAATTTATTAATAATTCCTTATTAAAATGATCCTTTTTGGGTGTCAACAATTTCATTTTTTCGAAGGATTTCAGTTCATTAGTTCTGATCATTATACATTTATGATGTTTAAATCATATAAAAAATATTAAACATGATATAAATATCATATATATTCATTATATAGATATTTTTATACATTAATGAAGGATATAGATAGAAAAATTAATTACATTATTCATAGAGACGATATGCCATGGGTACACATGAATATAGTTTTCAGTTTTCAACTAATGGAAAGAAAGAAATGTAAATAATCATTAAAATGTAAATAATAATTATTATATAATGCATAAAATATATATATTCATTAAATAAATCCTTATTACTATCCATGTAAATCAAAAATGAAAAAAAAACACATTGCTTCAAGGAGGTGGTAGCCCACACATACACATGAGTGACATTATAATTTTCCTTTGGATTTAAATATAATAATTTAGAATGATATCATAATTACATAATTATATTTATATAATAAATATAATTTATAGATATTAACATATCCTAATGTCCATCCATAAAATATGGTGATGGAAAATGAATTGTAACATAATATTGATATGGTATGTTGTACTTATGAAGAATAAATACATTCACTTCCAATTTAATATAAAATAGGCTGAATAAATGTGGTTTCATGATAACAATAATATTTAATAAGATAATGTAATTATAGGAATTATAAGAAGAAACAAATTTAAATAGGGTGGGTAAGACGATTAACTCTTATTCAGTGGGCCTCCTTTAGGTCCCTTCATAAATTCAATTATAATAGTCATTTAAGAGGACCAAAATCAAGATTATGCTGTTATTATGAGGAATTGAATCTAGTATTTTTTATTTCCTGGGATCTATATATTTATTGAATTATTTTCAAAAAAATAGTGATTTTTGGTGGATTTTTGGTGGAACACGGTTGGTGAACAGTTTGGGGAAATTGTGCACCAGCCAAATGCAGATCATGTGATATAGATAGTGAAACTATCCAAACCTAATGGTTACGAATATGCTTATATTTCCCTACTAGATTTTTTCAACCTACCCTTCCACTTACATAGAGGTGTTTCATTGTTGGTTAATGGTATGGATGTTCGTGTCGCCAAACCGTTCAGCATTCTAGTTTCATAAAAAATTAAAATTTTTATTATACCCCTCCATATTTTTAACCCTATAACCCTACTCTCTCACCCATTCAGTCCCCTCTATACCTATTCATACCCATATTCTTCCTATACTCTACTTGGGCAAATGTTTTGGGTTGTTTTTTATTCTCCAAGAAACTCTATGTAAGTCCCTTCCTTCCACTTCATCATCCATTCCCTTGATTTCCACTCACATTATTCATGGAGTATCTCTTATATATAAGTGATTTTAACTAATAATGGGTTAAATATGTTTTCTTTTGGATTGACCATGATTTTTTGGTGTTTTCATTCTCCTGTAAGATATTTTCTTAGTTTGTCTTAGTGTTTCCAACTGGATTTGGGTTACATCAAGTGAAGTGTAGGTTGTTCCACTATATAACATTATTTTATGATCTTAATATGCATGTTTTGTCTCCAAATACTCTTATAAATTTTTTGAGTTGTTGAAAATGTTGTGTTCAAGAGTTTTGGTGTAATTTAAGTACATGAAAGTGATTTTTTTCATTTTTAAATGGTTGATTATTTTATGTGTGGGTTATGGTAAATGGATTTATGATGCACAAATATATTTTTCATTATTTGAAAAATGGAAAAGAACACTTTGGAAACATATATAACTTGTATTGTTGTAAAGTAATGTTATTTTAGTTTAGTCAGTAGGGCATTAACCAAGGATCCCCAGAAGGATTATGCTATAAAATTAACTAAACTATACGATGATACATGGGCACTACTAGAAATATTTATTAGATATCTATAGTGGATTTTGCATAAGAAAATATTATATGGTTTGGTTAGTAAGTTACAAGTATCCAAAGACCCAGTTTCTCTAGTTTCTCTTGGATTTCTCATAGTTTTTAAACTCTGTTTATAAATATTTTTAATTATCATTACATAATTAATTTTTTTCTTATAAAAATAAATCATTTTTTCAATCTGAAATTTTGTATTCTAATTTCTGGAAAACATTCATGTTAATTTATCTCTTAATGTAATTGCAAGGAAACTTTTAGTGGTATCCTACTAGAAAAATGAACTCATATCCTATATATACCCAATTGGTATATGTAGATATTATTTTTTCTAACACATGTAAAGGAATGTCCTTCCTTGGGGATAATTTTAGGAATACCCAATAAAAAATTAGTCTTTCATTAGAGTTATAGTCGGTACATGGTAGATGATGTTCCCTTGTCACATGGTGTTTCCTTATAGTTTTTCAGTCTTTTACCTTTTGTATGTTTTTATCATGGATATTAATGATCTAAATGAAATGTGGACTATCTTGTAACTCTTTTTTGTTTTGGTTTATGTTAATTATGGTATTTTAGTTTATTTATTTATATTTTATTTTAATTATTTATAATATATCTTAAGAAAACAATTCTTAAAGAAGCAATAAAATACCAAGGCACTAGATTCTAACACACATGGAGTAGGAATGAAAATCAGGCCATGTCATGGGATTGGTTGGGTGTTGGGTTAAATTGAATCCTGGGTTGGTTCATGCAAAAAAAATTAGAGCTAGAGTTTTCATTTGTTTTGGGTCATGTTACTTAGGAATTTTGGATATATTGATGTTATGACTATTAGGGCATAAGGATATAGTTATGAGTGGGGTTTCTGACCAACACACCTCATAACAGACCATGGGTCACCATTGGATGTTTGGGACTTGGTTTGACTTCCCCTTACAGTGTAATGCACGGGATGTAGACGGGGAATGGAAACTGCAGTAGGGTGAAGTGTATTCAAAATGTTGTGTTTAATTGAAGTGACATTAATTATGATTCGATAGAATGTTTAAAATATTCTATTTTTTTGTTTCTTTTTGACATGATATATTGATAGTTTTTAATATGATTATTGGAATGTGTAGTATCAAACCTCCCTAAACACCTCTCGTACAGCCATGGTAATAGGACATAGAGTGTTCTTCCTCACCAATTGATCTGATATTAGTGGAGGGATTGGTTTGGGTTTTTTGAGCTCTGGATCCGATAGTAGGCTCTAGACCTACACAATATAGGGAATAAAAACTAGGTTTGGAAAAGGATAGGGCTCATGAGTTCCTTAAGAATAAGCCCCTTACTTCCACGGAAGTAAATACTACCATTATGTGAAAGTATGGGTATAGAAAATTGAGAGGATCTTTGGTTTCCTTAGTACCCCTATGGTCATTAAAGTGAAAAGTGACATTTTTATGATGGAAGGACCTAGTCACCCATTGTGGGAATTGGTTTTTTCGGTATTACAACATGACAATATGAGATGGAAAGATTTAAAGGTTTCTCTTAAGGATTAATACTTTCAAGATATGGTATACTTATCCATGAATCGGGAATTTTTTGATCTCCCTTAGGGAGAAATTTTAGTTATGGATTATGCTAATTGTTTCCCAGAGTTGTCCATTTCTCTCACAATGTGGATTCCAATGAACAGTTAAAATCTAAAATGATTTAAATGAGTTTGTATCCTGATATTCAATCTCATGTATTCTAATTTAAAATTAATATTTATTATGAGTTGATTGAATGATCTCTGATGTCTGAGATTGATCAAGATAGTATGTCAGGCTAATCAGGGTTGCCTTTAGTTTTTAATCAGAGTGGTGTTGGATCATTTGAGAAGAAGAAGCATGAGGAGTAGGATAATAAGGGTGATAATAGTTTAATATATCTATATCAAACTCCCTTTTCAGTATTTACCAAAAATGGATATTTTTTATTCTATTAGTGCGGGACCCTAAAACATTTACATACCACACATTCATCCCCACCCAGGCGGTTCCATTGGTGCGAAAACATAGGCCATTTACAATTATTTTGTAGAAATGTTCCCCCATATCAGATTGGTACCTGATTGTCAACCACTAGATGAATTAAATATCAATTAAAACCATAAAAGGACATAGTTTAATGGTTTGGTATTCAGGGTGGGTGGACTAGATCTTAAACTTGGAAGAGTTATCTTAAGGTGGAGATGTAAGTTAGAAGTCACCCCCAATCACAGATATATATGAGGAACCTTCATGCTATTGATCAAGAATAGATGGGATAAGATGATTTTACCATGATAGATTGAGTTACCTTTTTTATATCAACCATGGCAGTTACATTATTTGACATAGGTTCTTTAAATTCATTCTTCTCTATAGGATTTGTGGGTTTATTGAAACTCCCAAAGGATCTTGTTTCGAATATCTTGAAGTTGATGATTCTTCATATCAAGATAAAGGGAAAAGGTTTTATATTATCATTATTTGTTATAAACCTATCAAATATTAGTTTGGAAAGGTACATTCATGTATAAAAATATACATCTTCAATTTGATCCTTGGAATGGGTTAGATTACATGTTTCAAGGATCACATTGATTATTATTAATGATGGGTGACATTCATTTCATCTGATGGGATCACTTAAGTTTTCTAAGGTGAATGTGATCCATTGCTAAAATGATATTGACATACACTTTTGGAGTTAGGTATCTCTTCATTTCAGGTATTTTTCCATATACTGAAAAATGATGGGAATGGTTTTGAGATCATGTTGCTGCCAATTTTAGGTGAGTTCTTAGAGGAGTTTCTAAATGATTTTCCAAGTTTATCGCTAGAATGAGATGTGGAATTCACCATCCATTTGGAATTTGGTACATAGTAAATATATCTTCCCTCATACAATATTCACCCTATACAACTGATATATTTAAGGATACATATGAATGATTTAGAATACAAATGATTCATACACCTGAGCATCTCACATTGGGATGCACCAATAAATTTTTCTAAGAAGTATGAGGATCTCCCAAGTTGTACATTTATTAACAGAAATTTAAAAAAGTAAAAATCCAAAATAAATACCCCTCTACCCACATCGATGATCTATTTGATCAGATCAATGGGGAAATGTAGTTTTTAAATATTGACTTGTGCTCTGAGAATCATCATGTATTGGTGAGAGAAGTCGATGTTCGTAAGATTGATTTTCGAAGCAGGTATCGATGCATGGAATATTTGGTTATTCCATTCAGGTTGAAAAAAAGTTTCTCGTTGTTTTCATGGACCTTATGAACTGGGTATTCCCTAGATATCTCAACACATTTTTTGTGAAATTTATAGATGACATCATATTTTATTATGGAATAGAATAGTATATTGGTAATCATTTAAGTATTGTCTTATTGATGATTTAGGATCACTATCTTTATGAAAAACTCTTGAAATTCATTTTTTATCAATGATGTTATATTGTTAAGGCATATTATAACCAACCAATATGTTTAATTTGATCCAAATAAAATTATGGTAGTTATCTATTTGAAATTAATGAGGAATATCTTTGATATTGGGAGCTTCTAAGGTCTGGTAGGATATTACATGTTGTTTTTTCAAGACATTTCTAGGATTTAATCACCAATGATGGGTCTTACCTAAAAAGAAGTAATTATTTGAGCTTGAAATGGTAAGAATATTTCAATGAGATTATGTAGTGGTTGATCACTTCCCCCATTTTGGTTTTACTCGACGATATTAAAGGATATGTGGTTAATTGTGAAACGTTAGGTATAGGTATGGGATGTATGATGGTGCAAGGTGACCATGTGGTGTCATATGGATCTTTCCATCTCTAACCAAATGAATATAATTTCCCAAACCATGGCCTCAAGATATAGATTATGGTTTATTCTCTTAAATCATGGTTTCACTATCTATTTGGGTAGAATTAATAGTCTGATCAGACCACAACATATTGGCCTATATTTTCTCTCAAAAATATCTATATATGAGGCACCTCTGATGGATTGAGTTCCTTCATGGGTTTGCATTTAATATTATCTATACCCCGGTTAAATGGAATTTGGAATCTGATGCATTAAGTTCGAAAATATTGACCCAGACTTTAAAAGATTCTAGGGACAAATGGACTCTAATGTGTATTTTTTTCTCATATACATCTAGAAGCCAAGGAGAATAGTTGAGGAATGTTCTTTTATATCATTTATTAAAATCCATCCATTATTGAATTGATCAAGGGGAACATCCTAAATATGAGTTATTCCAGGATTCTATGTAACTCCTGAATAGTTGGGAGGTTCCGAATGAATGTTGATTATCTTCTATGTTAATTCTTTGGGTCATGGTCTGCTTCATTATTCTATTATCTCTTTAAAATTTGGTGGTCCAATATATCCACTAGTCCTAGTGGGTTGTCCATCCTAGAGAAACTAAAATGTTATATTATGTGAGACTACGATTACAATGTCTAGTTATGTGATGTGATATATATAATTTTGTATCCTGGTGTTTTGTTTGTTAAAAAATTAAATTTGAACACCTAAATCCTTCCAACCAACTATAGCCACTCCTCATTCCTTCCTCAAAGTGGGTTGAGGTCGGCAAAGACTTCCTCATTGGGTTTCATCATACACCTTGGGGAATAAATATGATTTGTGTTGTTATTGATCATATGACTAAATTCACACATTTCATTATGAGAAAGTATTCTACTCTAGTGGAATAACTTGGTATATTTTAGGATCAATAAATCATGAGGTTTCAAGGTGTGTCATTAGATATTGTTTCATAAATGGATCAATGTTTAAATTATAGATTCAAGTATTTCCTTCAAAAATTAATGGTGCATATGTAATTCATATTACATAATACTATCCTCAAATGGATGGGCCGATAGAATAGGAAAATCCGATTATAGAATACCTGTTCTATGCATACATGATGGACATCAGAAGCTCATGGGATCACCGTCCTAGGTTGGTAAAATTTTCATTAATATAAAATTTTCCAATATTTGATTAGTATGACTCTCTTTTAAGTGCCTTATGGAAAACCATTCTGGTCCCCCCTATGCTGGATGGAAGCGGGTGAGTCTTACATATTATGATTCAGCCTTTTTCAAAGGATGACTAATATAGTTCATATGATCTGATAGCATTTTTTGAAAGGTCATAGACATCATAAGTCCTATGTGGATCATTATAATTTAACATTGGTGTACTTGGTGGGTGACCATGTGTTTCTAAAGGTTGAACCTCATTTGGGTCACCACTGAATTGGTAAGAGGGGGAAGCTTCTACCAATGTATATCAGACCTTTTGAAATTACTAAAAGGATCGGTATGGTCACATAATATATTTAATTACCTTCCTAGTTAACATAAATTCTCAATATATTCTATATCTCACAATTTAATAATACTATCCAAACTCATCACATACACTATAATGGGAAGAGATTAATCCATAACCCGATATATCATTGATCGAACAACCATTCTGAATTGTGGATTCCTAGGTGAACGTTATTTGGGGAAATTAAATTCCAATATTCATGTTTTTTGGTATCATGGTAATTATAAGCAAGATATGTGGGAATTAAATTATTTGGCTGAGGATCAATAAACACACTTAATCTACAATCGCACTACAATTTGACTTTCTGAGGGAATAAAATTTTAATAGTGGGGAGAATTTTCACACTCATAGAGTTATTTTGAGTTATTTTCTCTTTTATTTTTTTTATCAATTTTATGTTCTATAGATTTAATATGAATTTTCCATGAAAATTCTTAATTTTTTGGAGGATAGTAAGTAGCGCATTGTTGGTACATAGTTAGTGGAAACCTCGCACCAGCCTAGAGAAAATAATGAAACCCAGAAAACGGAATCATCCAACATGTACGGTTAATTGCACAACCATTCTCCCCTTCCAAAAAAAATTGCAACCTAAACCTTATCTTTTACATAGGTGATAAATTGTTATCATATTGTCTGGAAAGTCATGCTCCCAAACCATGCATCATTCCATACTCTTAAAAAATTTAAATTCTAATTATATTTTTTTAATTTTAACCCTATAAATTCCCTATCCCATCCCATTCAATCCTTCACAACCCTAGGTTCACCCCTCCTCATCCTCCACCTTACTTGGGCTTAATTTTTTGGTAGTTTTGGTTTTATTTTTCCAATAAAATCTAGGTAAGCTATAAAACCCTAAGATATTAAAAGAGGTCCATTTTGATTGATAACCCGTTTGAGACACAAAAACAAGATTATAATAGAATATAACACCCCAATTATTTATGAAATAATTTTTATGTAAATTTAATCTCTTCACTAGGTTTCAATGCATGCAACACTGGTTTAAACAAAATGTGATACTCAAGTAAAATTTAATTTAAACAAGACCATTATAATCTAGCAGTTAAATTAAAAATATATGAAAATGACTAAATAAATTTTAAAATATATATTTTTCCTTATTTTAATTGGATATATATGGATTATAAATAAAAATATATAATCATTTTAAATAAAATAGACATGTCTTCTGAAAAACTATATTTTGCTATTAGACGGTTTCATCACACCAAGCACACATATTTTAAAATTAATTTTGGGACATATAAAAACGTTATTTGATTAAATAAAGTTAAGTTTTTTATATAATAATACTAAAATTATCTCATGGTGAAATTTTACATTTTTTTCTAAAAAGATCAAATTATCGATGAATAGTGAAATAAATATTAGTCATTATTGAAACCGACCTTTCACTTAAATCATTTAATTGTTAATTTTCGATCTAAAAATATTTTTGAAGTAAAATTGATTAAATTATTTTATAATAAATAAAATCTAGGCATTTTAGATCAATTTCATATTGAATTTTTATACAAAATCTTTCTATACTTATAAGAATTATCTCATTGAAAAAACTTATTTTCATCACAACTGTGGGTTAAATTTTAAATTATATATTTCCAATTATATGAATTTAATTAATAAAAAATGATTCCATACTTTAATTCAAAATAATTAATATTATATAATAATTTCAAATTAATTTTTCACTTAATGAATATTAACAACAAAAAGAAATAATTATCATTTTACGGTTTAAACGTGTTTACTATGGGGTTAAACTATAATGATAAGAGATTAAATGACCTAAAATTTTGTCCAATTACAATAATATAACCATATTTCTAGCTTTATCAGCTTAGGATCAATCGTTTGGATTTTTTGGTCATATTTCTAATAAATTTTCTTATATAATAATTTATGTGTAGAAAAGGACAAAATGCCACCCTCTTACTTTTAAATTTCAATTATGTGTTCACATAGGGAGAAAAAATATATTTTAATGAATATAGATGTAAATTTTCAAAATAATTGAATTAAATTCATTTTGTTAATTTTATTATAATATTTAGTATTAATATAATTACAATAAATTCTTGATAAACACCATTGCAATAATTATTGAACTAATAGAAAAAAATGATACTGAAAATATTACAAGTAAAATAAATTGAATGAGTTATTATATTCCAATAATTTTGTATATAAATAAATATTATTTTATAAATGATTTTAAATAATTTATTTTAATTCCATATTTCTCTTGATATTTTGGAAAATTTAAAATAAATGAATAATGTAAATTTTATATTAAAATTATTTTATAATAAAATATGTTTTATTAATTGATTTAATTTCATAAAAACCAATATTATTTTAGTTAACATTTAAATGTTTAAAAATATAAAATATGATAAATTAATGGACCAATTTTTCTTTTATAGTAATTATATTGATTCCAAAAAAATAAAAACTATATTACCACATTTATGGTTAAAATAGCTTTTTTGCATATTACATGCACTTGAATTAAACATAACCTTCAACACACATAAGATTTTTATTTTATAATTTTTATTTAATATTTTGAATCATTGGTTACAAATTATCAAATAATTATCATTTTATTTTATTCTTAAAGGATAAACTACCTAGTTTAAAAATACTTATTACAAATGTGAAAAACAAAAAATGTTAAAGAAAACATAGAAGTTAAGGAAAAACATGTTTAAAAATTGTTTTTTTGTGTGTTGGATGTTTTAATGGGTAATAAAATACCTAAAATCATTTAATTATAAATATGGGATCCACTTTGGGTGAGATTTAATTCTCATTATTGAATAGTTTTGGGTATTTAAAAAATGTCACTCCTCCTCGTCTATAAAAGGGAACTCTCTCACATAACTTATTCACACCTATAAATCCAATTTTTTATAAAAAACCCAAAAAATATATTTCCAACATCCATATCGAAGTTCTAGAGATTTTGGTCTTACCAAAAGTCCAACTCTATGAACCTTAAAAGGATATCCAAAGGAGGTATCTCAAACAAAATGTAATCATCTTAATGAATCCCTTTCTTTTATATCCATATTTTATAACATTCAATTTTTTATTGAAAATTAAAAATTTAAAAAAATTATAACACATACATATATTTTAATATGTTGATTTCAATATATATATATATATATATATCATATCTTTCATCAAATAGTAAATGAAATTGTCGGTCATGTGTATGGCGAACTAGCACCTCGTGAACCGATATCACTTATTTTCCATAAACACCACTCTTGATTGGATTCAATGATGTATATAAGGTATATATATATATATTATAAATGAAATAATTATTCTTATTTATTATTAATATTACATTTACTTTCTTTCTTTCAATTCTATTTAAAGATGATAACATCACTCGTGTGTGTGGTGGATTACATCCTCACGAAGTGATGTGATTCCTTTTTCATATATGCTATACATGGAAGTTAATGAGTATGAATTAATGAATATATGTGATATATTTAAAATTATATTAAATATTTAAAATTAATATATCATACACTTCATTACCATTTCACTCTTCATGGAAATTATATAGTCGCTCGTTAATAAGTATGGCACACCATCTCCACAAAGTGATGTAATTTAATTTCAATGTAAAATTCTCAAGAATTGATCTGATGAATTATCAAATTAAAAAATTATAACATTAATATAATTCATTTAATTATTTAACTATATCTTATATACATGATCCAGAACAATCATGATAAAACACAAATGGTAAAAAAAGACAATTAACACCTGAAATAATGAAAATAATTAAATATTATTAAAACAAAGGGCGGTAAAATGTTATAAAAAGAACATATATGGTATGATATATATGATTATTTTTATTTAATAAATTCATAAAAACCTATATTTATTATACATGTGTTTTTCAAACATACTAAAGGATAAAAAATTGACGTAAGGGTATATCATCTAACTTTTACTTCAGTGAGTCATAGCCATATTCAACACATATTTATTTCATGTGGTGTATATATTATCCATTTAATATATTATATCATGAATATATATATATATATTCTTGGTATTTAAATTTTCACTTGATTATTATTTCATTTATGGTGCTTATGATTCAGAAGTTACCAAATTGGTAAGGGTTTATTTTACAATCTCATCATTATTCAGGATTATTTATGTTTAAGTCTTATTTTTTGGATATATTTGATATTTATATCATAAAACCAATATATTTTAATCTCATCTATTTATTCATTAACATTTTGAGTAATAGTAACATTTTTTTTACTCTTTATCACTTAAATTGATTGAGAAATTTTTTCTAATAAAATATGACTATATTTCTCTCTTTAGTTGGAAATCCACATTCATCCAAAACCATGTTTTCTAAAAATGATTCAAAAAATATTTTTCACATTATCGATGTAATTTATTAGGTCAATTTTTACCCATTATTGAATCTTTTAAATATTTTGTGGAATTAATATTCATGACATCTTCCAAATAATTACCATTTGTATTTTTACAAAAAATGTGAAATGAATCTTTGATTTAATGTGTATAGAATGAATAGAATTCTGATCCATCATGACTACTCAAAATTTTAAATCTTACATATTAATTTTAAAAGGTTATTTTCAATGAAAATCTTATTAAAAATATATTTTAACTTTTAGTTTAAAAAAAATTAATTTGAAATTAAAAAGCTCATTTTCCTCAAAAACAATTAATAAAATTATTATGGAACATCTATTCATCAATGACATAAACCCCATATTATTCATAAGATCTATTGAGGATGTGTTTTATTGACATTATTTTTATTCTTTAATTTTATTTTTTATTATAAACTAACTGAGGATGTACAATTTTATTACCATTTACCATATAACTCATGATGGTTTATGATTATGTATATTTTATTAGGGTTTGTATTAATATTCTTTATATTAATTTTCTTAATATGAATTTATATTTTTTTGTTTCACACATTTCATATGAGTAATTCATTATAACTAGTAAGTTATTGGTGGGGCTCGGTTATAGATAGAACATTAATGAATTGAAAGGTCTCGTGAAAAAATGAGTTGCCAAGATTTGATGGTTTTATCTATTGATTTTAATTGTCTTGTGAAAGGTCTTAATGATATGTTTTAAATATCCATTATTATGAATTCCTTTATTATGTGATTATTTATTAACATCCATCTCATTATTTTATTAATTAAAATATCCATGTATATACTCATGTGCTTATTTATATGGATTGATTTGATCATCCTTTATTCCATCCATATTATGCTCCAGTTATTGTCTAAATGGAATTTGTTTCAGTTTTTTACCTTTAAAAATTAGTTATGCTTATTTATTAATGATAGATTGTATTGTATGAATATCCATACTAGGAATAGTTACTCTCCCTTACTTATGTTTTATTTTCCCAAGGATGCTAGGAAGTGTTTTGTGAAATATATGTACATATATGAAAAGGGTAAAAAAAGCATTCTAAAATAAAACACATTTTTTACTTTTTTTCAAATGTATGTGAAATTCAAGTATATATCTTGATTAGAAATAGTAATATACTTTTATGGATTTCTGGGTGTTATATATTATATCTATAACCAATGTAATACTATAGATAATGGCTCATAGCTATTGGTGGGGGGTCTTTACATTTGATATCAGAGGATGTTTAGAAGAAACCTTGGGAACTAGATTTTGGAAAACATATTTTAGTGAATATAACACTTGGAATTACTTTAAGGGTAAGTTTAAGTGTATAATAATATACTAAGTATTTTATTGTAGCTATTATTAGGTTTCACAATCAATATTTTTTTGTTTAGATACTAAAAATGGACTTCATTCTAGAACAAATCTACATAGGGGTAGTAACTAAAAAATGCACATCATGATTCAATCGAGTGTTAGAAAATTCACAATAATGTTCCTTATTATGCCCATAATTTGACAATATTGGGGGATATTTTTTTTAAATTAAAATTTTACTTACAAAAAATTATAATGGATTTGAAAATAAATTTATAATTTGAAAACTATCCCAAAGAAACCATATTTATGATTATGTGATTAACCAAGAATTTTTTTTTCAATTTATGTTATGTTTTCAGTAGTTTTGGGGTTATAAATTATGATAACTAATTTTATGATCTGATCTATTGTATGAAACTATTTATAAATAGAACCTTGTGGAAAGAATGTGGAATATATCAATGCATGTAATTCATATAGTAAAAATGATAATTCCATTGATGGGATAGAGACAATGTTTTTATCGGAAATAAACTCCTAATCATTATCATAATATGAGTATATAGTATCATCTATAATAATGATATATAAATAATTTAACATGTCTTATGGATTTTATCAGTATTAATAGAATAAGAGGAAGATAGATAAAATGATAAAGGGAAGAAGAGAAAGAAGGATTTTCCCGCATGAGATAATTATAGAAAGAAACACCCTTCTTATTTCTCGAATTGAATGGGAGTTTTCTATAATTGTGAAGAGAAAATATACCTTTACTGTGATTCTAAATAAAATAAATAGGCCTTTTAGGTTTATTGTTTCAACTATAAGAAGATTTGGCAATGTAGTACTTTTTCTTTATGTATATGAGTGCATAAGTTAAATGGTAACAATTACCAAGAAAAGTAATCAAGTAGAATGTTTTACATCATAGAAAACACATGATTGACGGAATATAACCATTAATATATGATATATTTTGATTTAATAATAAAAAAGTTATTTTTATGGGATAGTATATGTGGCCTTGTAATTGGTTAGTGATTTTATGGTTTATGCCATGTTTGTTGCAATTTACTACATTATTAGATTTATGGAACATATGTGAAAACCTATGATTTAGTTTTTGGAAGAATGGATGTTTAAATTAAAGTTATATAGTGATAATGGTATTCCCAAATTTTTTATGTGACATTGAGATCCACTTTATATTTTCTGGGGAATATAATGTTGATTTAGTGACCTTCCATCTAAATTTTTGGACATTGAATTTGGTCAAACATATTTTGGATGAGTATTAAGGTTAACAATTTAAAAAATGGATTAATATAATTTTTTTTCATTTAATAATGAGGTATTATATATTAATTTATTATATTAGATACAATGTTTTAATCATTTTGGTTCTAGAAAATATCTGGATATAGGAGGAATGAATTCTCATTCTTTTATTTATCTAATGATATGTTTAAAGTTAATTTTATTTCTACAGGAATAAAAATTCCTAGTGGATAATAATTTATTAGAGTGAGATATGAAATTTTAATTGATAAAATTATAATTAAAGGATGAAATTGTGACTCTAAAATATAATGATATCTGTATGTATATTTTATTATATTCTTATTCTATATAGAAAACGAATACCACAACTCCAAGAAAATTGTCTTGAAAAAAATGTTATATTAGAATATTTATTTATGATCAATAAAATGGTCCATTTACTCATAATTGATTTATGTATTTGTGGTCATTAAATTATCTATATTATTCGCTTTCTTATGATCAATGATCTCATTCACTCTTCACAATTATATATGCTATTATTCTATGTTAATATCCTCACATACCACTAATGTTCTCTTATTTGGAAGCCTAGTTTTTGTTATTCCTGATGTCCATCATAATTACATTACTATTTTATCAAGATTATGTCTTATTAACTATTTTTATGATTTGGGGTTTCAATATGGGTACATCCAAATGTCAAACCCATGATTATTTAGGTCAATATTTTTCTTCTTTCATTGATGAATTGAAAAGAGCCACTATGATGGTGGTGCCTCTACTGTGATAATGTTTTGTTTAAGATTTAATGGTGGTGTCTTTGGGTTTCTCTTATTATATGTTATATTGTGATTTGTTGATTCGCTACAAGTTGTGTGTTTCTTGATGTTGATAATGGTGCTCTTCGAAGATGAAGATGGTTTCTGGAGGCTTTTGCACTAGTGAACTGGTATGGTGATGGGTCTATTTCTTGTCAGGGTTCTCATTAGGATGTAGGACATGGCCAGAGGTGTGATGATGTCGTGGATTAAATGTTGAATTTTGAAGGTTGAATTTTAAATTTCGAATCAGTTTTTGGGGTGGATGCATGGTAGTGAAAGTTGTTGTAAGATTCCCACTATTCCAAAAAACTTGTTTTTCAGAATAATAATAAAAAATCATAATTTCATGTGAGAAATAATGTAACACACTGATATTTTAAAAGTTAAAAATCATGTTTCATAGTAGATATTAAACACATGTAAAAATATTTCAAGAGAATATAATTCCTGGATACATTACAATAAATTTATTTTAAAATAAATTCATCATCTTTGATATCTTTCAATGCAAGAAAAATATGGTTTAAATGAAACTCAATACTATGTAAAAATATTATTTAAACATGGAAATTTTAAGAAAGTAATTAAATTATAGGGTATTAATCAGAAAAATAAATTGGGAAAAAATATCAAATTTTTATTGGTTATATATTGATTAAAAATAAAGAAATACTCATTTGAATGAATAAGAATTGTTTTCTAAAAACATGAATTTTATAAAAAATTATTTCGTCACGCCTTGCGTGCATGTTTTGAATTAAATTTTTATCACATTTTGGAAATTTATTTGAGAAAATTTAAATTTATTTTAATTTTGTGTATCAAAACTATCTTATGGTTAATGTTTTGGATTTTTTTTAAAAAGTGTAATTTTATTTGAATAGGTAAAAATAATAGTTTTTATTGAAAATTTCCATCTCTTTTAAATATTTTAAAAGTTAATTTTTTATTTAATATTATTTTTAATGTAAAAAATGATCATTTATATTATAATAATTATAATTTATGTAATTATAATTAATTTCTTTTTATATTGATATATTAAAAAAATTTACACTTAAAATAATTTTCTAACTGGAAAAAAAAATTCATCAAGTATATGGGTTCAATTTGAAATTAAATTTAATGGATTTTATGGGTTGAATTTAATAAAAAAGGATTATTTATTTGGAATTATAATAATTAACAATTTATAATTTTGTCCACTTTTATCTTATTTATTACTAAAAATAATAAATATTAATTACCATGGTTATGGTTAAAATGACTTTACCTTGGGGTTTAACTATAAAGATTAGGGGTAAAATGACCTAAAAACATTTCCAATTAAAATTTTATTATCATATTTAATCCCTTATAACCATAATATTTATTTTTATGATTTTTGAGACATTTTCACTTGAAATTGACCAATATAATAATTTACCTAAAGAAAAAGACAAAATGTCACTCACCTGCTTTTAAATTTCAACTATGTGTTAACAAAGAGGCACAAAGTAGATCTAAAAGTATATAGATGGTCATTTAGAGACTAATAAAATTAAATTCATTTGGGTAATTTATTTTTAATTTTATGAACTATATAATTACATTAAATTCTTAAGCAACACCATTGCCATAATTATTTAATTAAAATATTAATAAAATAAATGATACTAAAAATATTAAATGTAAAATAAATCGAATGAATTATTGTGTTCAGTTAATTTTTTAGATAAATATATAATTTTATACATTTTTATACATAATATATTATACTATCATCAACATATTTATATTTTATAAATTCAAATTAAATTTATAATTTAAAAATTGATATTAATGTTATTTTTTAATAAATCATATTTTATGAAATGATTTAAAATTTATAAATATCCTATATTATTAAAATTGATTAATATATTTTTTAAAATATCAAATATAATCCATTAATATACCAATTATACTATTATATTGACTATATTGACCCCTAAAGAGTAAAAACAGTGTTACTGTAGTTAAGGTTTAAACTGTGTTTTTCCACGTTACATGCACTTATGTAAAAATTAATTTTCAACCCGCATATGATTTTTATTTAATAACTTTTATTTAATTTTTAAAATTATTTTTTCAAAATTATATAATAATTATAATTTTATATTATTATTAAAATTCTAATTTCCTTGGTTAAAAATACAAGTTTCAATTGTGAAAAAACTAAAAGGGAAAAGGTAAGGAAAATAATAATATAAGGAAAAAAATGTTTAAAAAATGTGACTTTTTTATGTTTTGGAGGTGTGGATTGACCATATAATCCTTGAAAACCATTAATTATAAATTTTGTATCCACTTGGGGTGATACTTCCTTCCCATTATTGAATAGTATTAGGTATTGATAGAATTGTCACTCTTCAATTATAAAAGGGAACTCACTTCACTCACTTATTAACACATCTAAAGCCATTTGGATAAAAAAATCCAAAATATCTAAAAAAATTCCTTATACATATTAGAGAGGTGTTAATATTTGCAAATGACCAACCTTGGGGTCCTTATGAGAGATACAAATAAGGTTTCTCAAAGGGATGGTAATGGTCTTAATGAAGCCCTTTCTTTTTCATACTTATTTTAAAACCTTCAATTATATCATGAAAATTAAAATAAAATAACACAAGTATATAAAATATTATTATTTATTATTATCTTTATTTAATAATATATATTTATCTCTTCTTCCATTGAATGGGAAACAAAATTTTCAATTGTCTGTTTTATGAACTAACACCTCGTGAACAGATATAACACTTTTTCTATAAAAACCTCTCACAGTTGGATATAATTATCGATTTAATGTATATATATAATATTTATTATATAACTATACCTGTAAAATTGAAATATCACATATTACCTCTTACATTCTAATTCATTTAAAATATCATAACATTGCTCGCGTGTTCAGATGAATGTTTCCTCGCGAAGGGATTTGATCCATTTTTTACATACCCTATTCATAGAATTTAATAAGGATAAATTTAAGGAATGTTTTTCATATATATGGCTTGATATGAATTATTTAAAATAATATATCAAGAAATTCCTTACCCTATCACCCTTTAAGGGAATGATATTATTGGTCTTTTATATGTACGATCTATCGTCTCCACGAAGTGATGTGATTCATTGTTAGTGTCTAATTTTCTAGAATGGTTATAAGGATATATATAATGAAAAAAAATATTTACATCATTAGTATAAATCTGGTGATTATTGAACTATATCCTATGTACTATATCTATAACATTCACGAATAAATGTCCACGGTAAAATAAGAAAATTAACACCCTCAATAATGAAAATAATGGAGTATTATTAAAAAATGGGTTGTAAATTGATAAAACATGATCATATATGGTATTATATGTATTATTATTTTTCATTAATAGATTTATAATAAACCTATATTTAATATATAAGAGGTTCTTTCACATATTAAGGGAGTTTACCCAATGGTAAGGGTTTCTGGTCTCACTTTTACTTATGTGAGACACATTCCATATTCATGACTTATTTATTTTTTAAGTTTTATATACATCCCATTTTATATTTTATATCATGAAAATCTTTATATTAATGTTATTTAATTTTTGTTTTTTTATTATTTCTTTTATGGGTATTATGATTCAAAAGTCACAGAAGTTATAAGATTTTATTTCACAATCTCACCATTATAAGGGATTGTCAATGTTTATGTCTCCCTTGGTGGAATTATTTGGTATTCCTATCTTGAAACCAATATATTTCTATATAATATGGTTATTCATGAACTTTTAATGTAATAGTACAATTTCCCTACTCTTTGGTACTAAAAATGACTGAAATAATTTTTTAAGAAAATTTGACTTCATTTCTCTCTTTGACCAAAATATTTTGTCTTCCAAAACCATGTTTTCAAAAATGTTTTCATATTTCCAAAATTTTAAAAATGTTTTATTAAATAAATTTTTACCAATTTTTTCTATTTTAAAGAAAAATTGAAATAAATATTCATATAATTTTACAAAAAATAATTGTTTGGATTTTACAAAAAATGTGAAAGGAATATTTTTTTTCAACATGTAGAACATGAATATAATAAACTACCATCATGATAACACATAGTTTTAAAGCTTAATTAATAATTTTCAAAGGTTATTTTCGAATAAAATTATATTAGACATATGTCTCTAAACCTTTATATTTTTTCAAATGTGGTTTTCAAAGTGATAAGGTTATTTTTCTTAAAAAAATCAATGACATTCTTATGGTATTTCAATTCATCAACAACACAAACTATTTATTGTAATTATGATTAAATAGGGATATATTTTATTGGTATCATCACTATTATTTCTTAAGATGGTTTATGATTAGTTTGATTGAGGGTGTACAATTTTATTATCATTCATCATATTACTCTTGATAGTTTATAATTATGTTTATATGATTAAGTATGTATTAATATTTCATATGTTAGTTTTTTAATATAAAAACTTCTATTGATTTTGTTACACCCCTTTTATATGATTAATTTATTTGAATTAGTATGTAGAAAACGAAACTAGGTCAACTAGACAAGACACTCAAACTGGCCTATCACATAATATGGAAAAAACATGATAACAAAAACCGGTCTTGAAGATAAAAAAAAATACAATGAATTATAATACCAAATGAAAACAAATGAGATAACACAATGGAATAAAATTGAAGACAAATAGGGTAAATCGAAAAAGTATTTCAAAACCCCAAGTGACCAAACTTCACCTCCAAACCAACTCAAACCAAAAGTGGCAGCAATAAGAGAAGCCATCATGCTACAAGATTCGATTCCCTTTACTTGAATCCTATAACACAACATAAAAACAATAAAGTCACAAGCATGCTTTAATCAAAATCCTAATAGGATAACACCTTATTTTCTATACAAATTCTAATATCTAGAATGCAAAAATTATTTCTTTTATTACAAAAAATATTTTTACAAAGCACACTCATAATTACAAAACTATTTGTAAATCATTTTACCTCTAGATTTAATAAGAAACATTCATACTATCAAAACATAAATATGATAAGTATAATGGATTAAAAATGAAATAATATCCACACATAAAGAAGTAACCTTGTTCATACAAATCCGTGAAATAACCTATCATGTGGAGCTATGTAATATAACCTCATACGAAAACATTTGAGAAATAATCCATGATAATGAAAACCATAGGATAGATAACTATAAATGAAAAATAACATCACATTTGGGATCTAGACTATGGTGAATTCCATACTTGACAATAAAAATTCTAAATAGAAATAATGTCGGATCCAGCCAATATCATGTCCTACCAGTCCATATTAAAAAAGGTTACCTCCTAGTGATGTCATTCATACATTATGGCTTCTTGTGTCTCTTTCCCGACACACCCAAGGTTTCTATTGTTAAATTTTTAAAATTAATTTAAAGACAATGGCCATAATTTTATAAAAAATTTCAAATCCATGACGATCCACTTCAAAGTTTGAAAACCCATTTCCATATAAAGAAAATCAATTTTCTAAGAAAAAACCCCTTTTCGAAATATTTTCCATTCCAAAAAATACTTAAAATCCCTATATCAATTATAATAAATGAAAAATAAAAACTAATTTATCAAGATTGATATTAAATTCATCAAATTAACCCACTGTATTGAAACACCAACTTCAGCACAGAAGAAACAATGTTTCCTTCGATAACAATGATCAGAAACTGAGGGAGCATCCTTTAAAAGAAAATGCAGGATATGAAACGGAAATGGTTCGATAGAATACACAATACAATCACAAATTGATATAAAATAATATAAAAAATTTCCTATATAAACAAAAACAATGAATAACTAAAAGGATTACATACCATTGAAGAAGAAACTGAGACACAACAGTGATAAATGATGGAATTAAGTGATTTAGAAGGGAATGGGTCACCTAAAATCACCTAGGAAGACCTATGGCCATGATATGGATGCTAAAAATTAAATGAATTGATAAAACATTTATACAGAACCCTAAAAACCACTGCTCATGAGAATTACATGGCGTGTAATTCCATTACATGTCATGTAATCTACAAAGACAAGAATCATCCAAATACAAATCACATTTTTATTAAAAAACTAATTTTTTCCCTTACATTATGTGAATGATTTACACAAGATTTAGTCCTCTCACATTGTGTATCCAGTTCACAAATTCATCCTGGTGGACAGTATACATCTTGTATTCCCAATACACGGTATGTAATCACCCAACAAACTAAAAAACTATAGGTAACTGAAAAAATCCAACAAATCCATAAATTAACCATAACAGGTATCCTCCCACTTTATTTTTTAGTATTATTCATCCAATAAAAAATTAATCAAAAAAAGGTTAAATAACACCTAATATATATTTCATTTGGTGTTATAATCTCCCAACCATAATTGATTTGTGACCCTAAAAATCCCCCAAGATCTTAGATCCATGAAACGATATAGAAATATTTATTTCATCAATGACTCACACTACCATGACTCATGGATATCATGTTTTCATTATCTCAGATCTTGGACAAGGGGGTAATTTTACCAAGTAATACCTTATCTTAGTTATCCAAAATCTGAACTGTCTTCTCAACCAATGTGGTATAGGGATCAAGATCAATATACTAGTATCCAATCACATGGGATGTATATGGTATATACATCCTCATATTAGAAACAAGAAACAAATCATGGATATATATAATGATAGGTGGAAATTCTAACCAATAGGCCTTCCTCCTGAGTTTCCAAATGAACTCAAAGGGGACCTCAAACCATAGTTCCTCCATACCATTCTAACCCAACTGATGATGTCCCAAGTATGGTGAACCTCTGTAAAATACCTGATCAACAACCTCAAACTCTAGAAATCGATAAAGATGGACCATAGAATATTTTTAATGGCATTGTACTATAATCAAATGCCTTTGGAACAACATCACCATCCCTATCACCTCTTGATCAATTCTCAATCCAACTGAGGACCCCTCTTCCAAAACTATATAGTATATTATATATCTACATGGTATCTCATAAAAATAATCTATGGGTGTAATATTTATCAAATCATAATAAAAATTATTATAGTAAAATTCATCCAAAGAAAACTCATTTTCCCAGAACCTGCCAAAATCAAGCACACAGGACCCTAGAATTTTTCTAAAACTAGTATATCCCTCTCCCTTAGTCTACCTATCTATAGATGATAACACATGCTCATTTTAATCTTGGAACCCATCACCTCATGAAAAACATTAAAAATACTAGATGTAAATCTCAGGTCCCTATCAGAAACAACATTAGAGGGATCCATTTGAAGCATCAGAATATCTTGGACATACAAGTCCGGAAGATATTCCACATTTTTTATCCCTCATATCGGTAATAAATGCACTAATTTCATGAGTCGATCAATAATTTCCCAAATTGAATCCTTCTCACTAGGATTATATGGAAACAATTGAATAAATCTAATAAAATCTCATCCAACACACATACTAGTATGAGTAAGGGCTATAGAAACCCTATTGGTATATGATGTTCCACATTAATTATCTTACAATTAATACATGTCGATAAAAAAATACAAAAAAATCCATCTCATCCACTGTCACCAATATTGACATATCATGTCATCATACATCTCGATAGTACTTGATTGAATAGACCAAAATGAATGGTTTCCATTGTCCAATTGTTCCTACCTCATGAAAAATAGTACAACTGACCTTTTATGTAAGAAAATGTTCCACTAGGATACCGAGACCACTCACCCAAGGTATCCCCACCATAATGGAATTTTCTAAAGCATTTTCACTTGATGAATTATCCATTTTAGAGCCTAACTCTCTCAATAAAATATTATTAAGAATTCATCATAGAAAAAACACCTATCTTCCATCCTCATACACTTCCACGCTAATATCAACAAAAAAAACTCATCATAGACCACTTACTAACTGATTCGTGTATGGCTTGTGACAGAAATTTTCTACTCAATGCATTAGAAACTAAAAACCCTTTCACAGTGGTGTAAGCAACATAAAAATCTAAATTATAAAGATACTATACCTAGTGTCTCTATCATATATTCAAATCCCACTGAGTGAAAAATATATTTCAAGCTCTTATGATCACAATATTCAATAAATGACTCCCCAAATAGATAGTGATAACATGTTTTGAGTGCATGAATAACCACTTACAAATCATGATCATGGGTTGATTATTTCTTCTTATGAGGGCATAACAAGTGTGATCCATAGGCCACCACCTGCTTCCCCTACATAAAGACACACCCCAAACCTGTACAATAACCATCTTGAAAAAAACATAAGCTAGTTATGGTTCTAGAAGAATAAAAATTGGTTCCAAAATCAACCTCACCTTCATCTCCTCAAATTATCTTGGACACTTGTCATTCTATTCAAACTTTACAATCATACAGCTTAAGGTGGTCATTGATGATTTAATCATGGGGAAGACCTGAAAAAACCTTCAATAATTACTATCCTTAACCAAGAATCTAAAGATGTCAAACACATTTCTGGGATATGCTGGACATAACCACCTTTACTTTCTTAGTATCTACCGATTTACCCCAGTTACATGTCCAATTAGCAAAAAAATCAATTCCTAGATAAAAAAAACTCATTTGAAAAACATATCATACAAAATATTTTCTTTAAATGTTTGAATAATCATATCCAAATGATCCATATGCACCTCATCTAATATAGAGTATTCCAAAATATCATCCACAAAAACAACAATAAAAGTGTCCATGATCTGATGAAAGATATGATTCATCCAATCCATAAACAACACAGGACAATTTGTGAGACCAAATTGTATAAACAAGAACTTAAAAATGAATATATCGACTATTAAATATTGAATTAGGTATATCCTCTTATCAACCTCTCAAATGGTTGTACCCTAACTTTAGGTAAATCTTAAAAAAGTAACGATCCCCTTTAAACATATGAAGGAGATTGGGAATCATTGTAAAATTATATTAGATCTTAATGGTCACATGATATAACATTCAATAATAAAAACAATGTCTAAGGAACCCATATTCCTACATAGTAAAGAGGATAAGTGAATACCACAGTGACATGAAATGATGAATAAATCTTTTAGCATCTAGTTCCTCAAGATAGACATTATATTCCAACAACTCAGTAAGTTTTATATGGTAATATGGCATAAAAATGGGCGTCGTAATAGAGAGAATATCTATATTAAACTCTACTTCTCTATGGTGGAAACCCAGAAAAAATAATCAAGAAAATCCTTAGGTTATGCACACATAACTCTAAGAAGTTGACCACCCAAACATGGGTCACCTACATCATGAAAAAAAATCAGAAAACTAGAACAATATTAACCTAGTATATGGAACAACATTCCCTTACCTTCTCACTCTATTGTCCCACTCACAATAAAAAACATGACTGACACCATAGGTAGAAAAAAATATATCTAATATGGATAAAAGTCTATCTAGAACTTATATCTAATCATTCAATCCATGATGATAATCATGTCAAAGATGTCATGATCAAGCACTAAAAATTCCCAATCCTTATAAACTTTGGCTATCATTACCCAATATATCAAAATTATGAAACCTTATTCATACCTCTTTTTTAAAGGCATGGAATGATCCAAAAAAATTGGAATTTGTTCTAAATTAAAACCTAACACATAAACTAACATTAATGATAGAAAAGAATGAGTATCTATTATATCAAATTAATCTATCACCATAGAAGATGAGATAAACAAGGTACCTATAAGAAAATTTTTCTCAACATATAATTCCATTAGAACATACTCCACTGTATAAATCCATTTAGTATTAGACACATAAACATATCCCTTGGCCTTAGGATTAGACCCACCACCCTTGGAACCATCAGCATTAACCTAAAAACTCTAGGTGAGAGTGGATCATTCCCTATTACCCTAAGATATATTTTCACATAAACATTGTAGATGGATAGATCATCCAAAAATATAGAAATTTTTGGGTCCCTCCATACAGTTAGACTTGGTATGGAATTTCCTTCCACATTAGTAGAATAAAACCTACTGATGCCTTGTTTTTTCCCCTAAAACTAGTCTAATGAAAATTACTACTCTTATGCTTCCTCTTCTGGTTAGAAGATACACCCAGGCTAACCACAGAACAAAATAAAGCTCCACCAAACACTATAATCCCATCTATATTTACCTCAGCTAAATCATCCCATTCAACTACCTCAAAAAAGGTTGGAAGGATCTTGGGTATCAATAGAGACCAAATATCAAGCCTCAATCCAAACTCAATCCTTCGATCATTTAGTTTCCCATTTGTAACAAGATTTGGTTCATGATGCACCAACATATCAAAATTGGTAGAATACCCTAGAACAGTACACTCCACTTTCTCTAACATTAGAAACTCTTGGGTCTTCGTAGTATGTAATTCATTAGGGTAAAAAAATTTATTAAATATTTTATTAAAAGAATACCAATTAATATCCTCATGAAATATATCTTTTACAATGGAAACCCACCATCTCTTTTGTGGTCCCTCAAGAATAAACATTTCCAACCCCACCTTAGAGTCTTTAAGAGTCTTTATGAAGTTGAAGATACTAACTATCCACTAAAGTCTCTCTTCAAATTCCAAGGGTCATTTTTCACCAAGAAAGACAGCTGGATGTCTATTTCTTAATTTAGAGCCAAGATCCATCACACCTCCTAGGTTCCTAAGACTCACATAACCTATAGTCTAGAGAGTGTGAATAACAGCTTCTACTCAATATGGGTCCACTAGAGGATTCTCCTAGGGAACATGTCTCATAGTTTCCTCTCTCAGATTTGGTATTTCTCTCCTCGTTTGAATTATTGAACAAAATAAAATAACCAATAATTCATGAGAAAAAACCAAAATCATATAACCAACATCAGGTATTGATATTAATGATTTAAATAATTAATAATTTAAATATACCATGAATATAATAACAATAAACCTTACATGAAAAGGAATTGGTCCATTAAAATAAAAATCCCAAAAATTTCATTTTAATGGCCTCAAAATCCATTTCTCGGACCTAAAAAAAGCCACTGATCACCCATTGTAACTTAGTTCCAGTCACCAAAGTGATCTAGTCATGACCCTTTTCTATACCTACTATTTCAATACGGATGATCCTTACTCTAATCTACCCAAGACACAAAACTAAACCCGGGAAACTCAAAAACACTTCAAGATGAGCATACCTTTGATACCAAATTATAGAGAACCAACTTGGGTCATCTAGACAAGAAACCCAAACATGCCCCTCACGTAATATAGGTAAAAATGGATAACAAAAACGGTCATTAATATAATAAAAACAATATAGAAAACAAGATTAATAATCATAAATGAAACTATATTCCATAATTTCATATAATCCAATCCAAAATAGGCTGATCCAGAAGGCATTTCAAAACCCCACAGGACCAACAGTCGCATCAAGATCAACCCGAACTGAAATCATCACAACCATAGAAGCAAGCATGCTACAAGACACTACTATTTACCTAAATATTGTAGTAAAATATATAAAAACATCAACTTTAACAATTATGGTGTAAGAAAAGTTCTATTTGGATATCATCATGGTTTCTATACAAAAACTAACATCAATAATGCAATAATTCTAGATTTTAAAATAAAAACAGTTTTACAAATAATTTTGAGAATTCCAATCCCCATTTCTGAATCATTTTCCCTTTGGTTTTCGTAAAAGCCTTTTGTATTCAATGTCTAGAAATAGGAAAGGTAGAAGTGATAAAATAGGAAATAATATCAAAACATCAAGAGGTAAACCAGTAAATAGATATCCGTAAAAAAAACATATAATGTGAATTATTGTGATATAACATCATATAAAAACTAGTGATCAACAATACATGTAAAAAAATCATGTGATATATAACCATAAAAGAAAAAAAACCTAATATTTGGGATCTATCCCATGTAAAACTATAAAATAGACAATAAAAAACAAAAATGTGTATAATGTTGGATCCAATCTATATCGAGTCCTACCAGTCGATATCACAAAAGGTTACCTCCTAGTGGTTCCTTACACACACTAAGGTTACCCATATCTCTTTCTCAGGGCACACAATGTTAACAATGTTAATTTTAAAAATTCATTTCAATAAATTTATCAAAATTTTAAATAATATTTTTAAATCCAATCCAATAAACATTAAATTTTGAAAAATTATTTCCAAATCAAGTAAATCAATTTTCAATGAAAAACCCCCCATCAAAAAAATATTTCCCTTCCCCTGAAATACTTTAAAACCATATATCACTTATAATAAATGAAAAACCAAAATAATTTATCCATAATGGTATACAATTCATTAAATCAACTCATTGTATAGAAACACATACCTCAGCATAGTAGAAACTTAGATGCATTTAGAAACAGTGAACAGAAACCAAGAGAATGGCCTTTGAAAGACAAAGCATTCAATGAAAATTTAAAGGATCAATAGAAAACACTATCTAATCACAAATATGTACACAATACTAGCCAAAACTATAGTCATAACCAAAATCAAAGGAAAACTATGAGGATTACATACCCTGAGAGAACTAATTCAACTACAATTGTGATCAACCAATGAATGATGTAATCCATGACAAAAGGAGTCACCCTAAATCTCCTATGAAGAGATCTAATCATGAGAGGGTGATTTTATGGTGAAAAAATAATAAAACAACTATACATCCCCATAAAAACAACTTATTGTGAGAATTAAATGGAGGCATATATCAATACATGTCATGTAAACCATAATGACTAGAAACAGTGAAATAAGTGCAACATTTTTAATAAAATCCCAATTTTTTCACTTACATGATGTGGACTCTTTAAATGGAGTGTAAACCACCCATGTTGTCTATTCAATTCATGAAATCTTCATAGAAGACATTAAACTTCATGTAATCTCATTACATGATGTATAATGGCCTAGAAAATAGCAAAAAATACAGGTTTAAACTTAAAAACACTAATAAATACCTATATTTAACTTTATAGGTATCCTATCGTTTTATTTATCATAAGTATTCATCAAAAAAGGAAAAGGAAATAAAAGGTAAAATAATACCTGATATAATGTTAATGGGGAATTTCATAGTATGTGATGGGAGGGGACTGGTTACAGATAGCCCCTATATGCATTGATATGTCTCTTGTGAAAAATGAGTTGGCCAAATTAGATGATTTTTTACCCATATAATTAAACTATCATGTGAAAGGTATTAATATTATATTTCAAATGTACTTTATTATCCATTCTTTCAATATGAGATTAGTTATTGATTTCTATGTGATTATTTTATTATTTAGAATATCTATGGATATGTTTTAATTTCATGTGTTTATTTATATGTATTCATTTGATAATAATTTATTATTTACTTATTATGCTCATGTTATTTATTAAATGGAATGTGTTTATTTTTATACCTTTCCATATTGTCGATGTTTATTTATTCATGATAGCTTCTGATGTGCATATACCCTTACTGAGAATCTATTATCTCCCCTTTCATATTTATTATTTTCTATAGAATACTAGGAAGTGTTTTTTGATTAATTTGAAAGGATATTCTAGGTCGAATAATGCTGTTATAAAAAAACACATTCTATATTTTATATTTTAAATTATATTTTAAATTAATGTATTTTTCATGTTTAATAAAACTAATAAATAATTATTTCCTTTGAAATGTGATTCCATGTATTAAGTCCCAATGTAATAATGTAAACTCTAGCTCTAGACTACATGGATTGAGGTCTTTACATAATTCCCTTATTTCATCTTCTTTTTCACTTCCCTTTATATCTCTTCTCTTACTTCTTGTATTATCTCTTCTCTAGAAGTTATTTTGACCTATAATGGGTTCAATATGATTTATATGTGTTATATCTTGATAGTTCTGATGTTTTCTTCCACATGTATGATCTTTTCTGGGATCGACTTGTGGTTTCCAATTGGATTTGGGTGATTTCATGTGAATGGTGGGTGGTTCTATTTTATTCCATTATTTAAAGATCTTAATATGAATTCTTTCATTATAAATATATTTCTAATTCTTTTGTGGGTTTAAATGGTGTTTTCAAGGATGTAGGTGTTAGTGAAGTTCATGAAATTGATTTGACCTTTTATAAATGGTTCATTCTTTCATGTGTGGGTTATGGTAAATGGATTTGTGATACAAAAAAAGGATTTTAAATGATGTGTAAATAGGAAGGATAACTTTGGGGCCCGAGGTACTAAGGTTTCTAAGAACTAATATGTCAGTTGAGTCACCAAGCCATTAACTCAGTCTCCCCAGCAGGATTACTCTACAATACTAAATAAACTATATAACGATTCTTGGTGACTGCTATAAATTTTGATTAGACATTTTTAGTGGCTCATGCATGAAGAAAATTTTATATGGTTCATCATTGAGGTATGAAGATCCTAGGACTCAATTTACTATGCTACATAGAGATTCCCTGTAGTGCTTAAATTGTGTTTGTACCTATATTTAGTTATCCTTTCACTGTTAATTTATATTATTTAAATATAAATTTCTTTCCGTATAGAAAATTTTAATTTTATTCTTTGAAATTTTTCATGTAAATTTATCTATTTATTTAATTTAAGGGATTCTTTTGGGGGTATCCCACTGGGCATGTGAGGTCACATCCTATATATACAAAATGGGTATATGAAGATCTTGTTTTAGTGAAAATAGTAAAGGCAAGGCCTTACTTGGGGATGATATTAGGTGTATATAATATAAGTTTCTTCTTTGATAGAATTTGTGTTTATGGAATGGTGGATGATGGTCCCATTTAATAAGGATGTTTCTTGTAGTTCTTAATAGTCCTCTTCCTTTTTTATGTTTTGATCTTGGATCTTAATGCTATAAATGCAACATAGACTGGCTAGTACCAATTATTTTAGGTTGTGGATTAGGTTAATTATTGTATTTTGGTTTATTTATTTATACAATATGTTAAATATTTATAAGATATCTTGGAAAAAATATTCCCAAAAAATTTCTCAATTTCCCAAGCACTAGTTGTCAGCCTGTGGGGATTGGGAAATCCCTACAGGCCATGTCACAGGTAGGATCAAGAGATAGGTTGGATGGTAGCCAGACTTAGTTCATGGAAACCAAAACATATAATTAATTGATAGGGAATTTGATAAGATATTTATTTATGGTTTTTCAATAAATAAGGCTCAAATTAGTGAACATATGTTAATTGATGAGTTCCCTTCTTATTATTGAGGTGTGGGGCACTATTAGAATTTCATAAAACCTTAAAATATAATCAAGTCATTCTATAAAACATTCTAACAAAGGAACATAAATTTTAATATAAGGTAGGTTTTTCATTAAATACCAAAAAAATAATTAAAAATTTATAGGAATAAGGGGACTTTTAGACCAACTATTTTGGTTTAACCATGTAGTCAGTCAATTTTTACCTTAACCGCGGTAAGAAGGTTTTCGCTCTTAATGAGTATTAATTTTACTTATAAGGTAACGATTGGCTCATAATTTTTCAACTGATGATATATTAGACCATTTATAATCCTAAATGTTCTTTTTAAATATTTTAAAAAAATAAATAATTTAATAAAATAAGATTTTTCATAAAATATCATAAATATCATTGTTCACACTATTCATATAAGATGACTTATATTGAAACATGACAGCAATTGAATTCAAATAAAAACTATTAAACTGTCTATAATATTTAATTTTTATCTATAAAAATCATATAACACTATAAATCACCCAAAAATATTATTTTCATATTTCTTAAAATAATTTAATTGATTTTTCTATTACTTTTATAGACATTATGTTAATGTTGCGTAAGAATTTAAGATAATTATTTCATTACAAAAATTTAAAAATAATTTAACATGATAAAAAAATTAATTAATATTGAAAGTAAATATTTATATGTAATATTATACTTTTTTATCGTTATGTAGATAAATTATAGATATTAAAATAAAGAGAGACATTTTGTAATTTGTTTTACTTAATATTATATAAATGTAACTATAAAAGGAAAATAGAACCAAAATTCCTTATATTCTAATTTAAGATGAATATGGTTGAATATATACCATACAATGAAATCAATTCATGCATCAGGTTGATTTTGAAACTGTATCTCATGCTTTTATCATTATTTTACCCATTTTACACTTATAGTGGTAAAAAAATTAATTTGATTACCATTCATCTTGAAAAAAAGGCCCTATTTACCAAATTTTGACCTAGTATTTATGAATATGGAATCCATTTATCAGGATTCAATTTATAAATGTGGTAGAAATTTATTTAAGATAAAAACACAAAACATAAGGAAAAAACTATTTTTCAAATAAATGATTTATAAGTATAATAATATATTTATATCACATTCAACTATAAAACTGATTCAAATGAAATTGATTTTATTATTCATAATAAAATATAATTAAATTTATATTTAACCCATTTTAAAAAAATAATGTAACTTTCTAATTCATAAATCATAAATATAGTTTTCAAAAAAATCAGTATTTTTTACAATTCATCGAAAAATCAAACTCTTCAGAAATTTATTAAAAATTCACTCAAATATAATTTTCAAAATTTGATTTTGAAAATTAATTTAATTTTATAATTTTAATTTTCTTGGAGTTAATAATTTTAAATATAACATTTTCTCCAAAAAAACAAATAAAGACCATGTGTGAAGGAAATGTTTTCTTGATGTATAATATGAATTTAAATTAATGTGTGTTTTCTATTTCATGTATGATTTTTATAATGGATAAAAATTTTCATTTTATGTTAAAATTTTATTTTATTTCAATAAATTTTATTCATAATAATAGTTATGGACATATACTATAATTCCCATTAACATTCCATATATATAAATATGACAATATTTTTTATTTTTTATTTTAAAAGTGACTATGAATAATTCCTTTGAATTCCTTAATTTATTCTAAAATTATATTTTTCTCCTAAACCTTATAGTGTTTCTAAAAAATATATTTTCTAAATTTTAGAAGATATAAAATTATTTTCATCTTAGAAAATGATTTATGTGTGTTTTGAAATGTTTTTAATGGATTTTAAATGAGGAAGGAAGGCCAAAAAGTGATTTCTTAAAATAAAATTGGAACATGAGTATAAAATGAGATGATGAGTAATAAGGATTGAACCCATGTCCTCAGGGAGACATATTTCGTAAATTTGATACTAGTAATATCCTCTATGATTTCTTATGGTTTTATATGTATCATTTTAATCATTAAAAATTTATTATTTTCAATATATTTTAGAAGATAAATCCAAATATTTTTTCAAATGATATTTATTTTGAAATTAAATGGTTTTATACAATATTATTTCTTTTAAATACATTCGAAAATTATTTTCCTATATACTTCTTTAAAACCCCTATATTAGATTATTTGGGGAAATTTTTTATGAAAACAATTTTTTTTATTTTGAAATGAAATGAAATAATTTGTTTTGAGTTTTTAAACAATATATATATAAATATTTTACCCCAGGATTTAAAAACCCTTACCGTGAAATTTTATACTCACCCTACATTTAAAAATGTTTTTTTCAAAGGATATTACGTAGTGATAAAAAAATTATTTAGTTTTAAGGAGTTAGTGGTAGTGAATTCAAATATCTATTTTATTTATAAATTTTGTAAACATTGAATATTGTAAGGAATTTTTTTAATCCTAAAAAAACATGACCGAAAAAGATAATCAAGTATGAAAAGGAATATATATTTCTGTAAGAGAATTTTTATATTCAAGAATATACAGTATAGTTTTTGCACTATATATAGTAGTGAGGGTCTCGAGCAGTTATAATTGGTATTAAATCAAAAGTTTAGTCATATTTGGTGATTAGTACATTTTCATTTGAGTATGATTTAATAATTAGATGTTTTATTACTATTTTCTAGGTAATTAAGTGACTCATAATAGTATACCATTTCTGTAATTCTAGTTTTCCTATTTTTTTAAATAGAACATCATAATTTCACTAAATACGATTAAATAATTGTGAGGGATTATTTCCATTAATGGGGGGAGAATGTAACATCCCATAAATATTAAGCACAGTTTTATTTTTTTATTAAATATTTAATAAATTGTTCACTCTATAATATAAAACCAAATAATATATTTTTTAATATTATCCCTTATGAATTTAAATTATTTTCTTTAATTAAAATAATTTTTAGATATATGTTATGTTAAAATATTAAAATTTAAAAATATTAATTATCCTTTCCAAGAAATTTTATTTTTATTGAGGAATATTTTAATGCAAATAATTGTATATATTAATATTCATTAAATAAATATATTCCTAAATCAAGATAAAATAATTTTTTAGTTGATATTTAAAAAGATACGATTCTTTATTTAAAAATGTACATTTATTTTGATATAATGTTTATAATTTTCAAAGACACATGTTTTTAATACTGTAGGTTTTGATTGTAGTGTTATTTTTCAGGATATACTATTTTATTAAAAAAACTATTAATTCTATTTTAATGTAAATATATTTATTTATTTTTGTTAAATTCCAATAAAATCCCATTTTTTAAAATGTTAAATAAACTAAATTTATAAGTGGGTAATTTTAATGTTCTTTTTAAAAAAATATTTAATAATATCTTAGTAAGTAAATTATTGTAATTTTTGATTTCTAAAATATTCTTACTAAGTTATTGATGTTAGTAATAATATTTAAAATGTATAATTTTAAGGATAACATGTAATATTATCACAATATATTAGAAATATAATAAATAATATATTAATCTTAAATAGAGTGAGAATGGTATTCTTAGATTGATAAAATGAATATTTACATAAGATAGAAATAGTATATTAATATTGTTTTTATTTTAGAAATTTTATATTAAAATAAATTTTAATGGAATTTATATTGAAAATCTAGCCGACCATGAGCCGCTATGGAACCGCATCAACCACACAAGACCAAAGGTTAACAGTGTGGGAGAGAGGTCGACCTAGAAAAGTTGAATGGCTGGAAGGTACGTGCTTAGTGACTACATAGGAACACTCGGGTGAGGTCATGGTTGGGATATATATAATCCCAGAGGAGAGTTTGGCATAGCACTTGAAGATATGCCGGTGGGCTAGTGAATATAGGTGAGACCTGTGTAGCGTGTGTATGTGTGTTGTTTTTGTGGGTTTTAAAGCCCACTTTAAGCTGAAGCATTTGATTACACTGGTGTTCATATATAGAAGTATTCAGCCTTCCAGTTTTTTGATTTGAGATTGCGGCTATACAAGTATTGTTCATTCGCATTAAAAGTTACATCTATATCAGGACCATATGAGCAAATTAACTTCAATCGTATGATCACGTCACTGATCTTCTTCTTCCATATACAAGATTTTTTTAAACACTCATTATCATTTTTCCTCTTCTCACGATACGGGATCCATCCACGTCAATGCGATCGTGGACCGGTGTGACAAAAAACCACCATTACAATTCCCTCTTGATGACAGTCCAGTGATCCTCCAAATAACAAAATAGTATAGTTTCACCCAACGAATGAGAGCCTCTACGACTATAATGTTCTTCTCACTATTGTTTATTGAAAATAAACCCTTACTGTACTCTCATTGACACCATTTTATCAAAACAAAATAGTTTCATATTTGTAGAGTCAAAAAATACTAGTGGACATTTTCTTGATTCAGTGATTATTCTTAAAGAATCTTCTAAAAAACCTAATAAAAAATTATATATGTTTATATATATATATAACTGAATGTTAAAATAAAATTTAATGATAATATTTTCTATTGTTCATATTTGATTGTATTGTTTATCATTTTTTCTCATATCACACTTATAGAAGTGACGAGTGTGTGTATAAATATATGTATTCTCCATCCATATAATAGGAATAAGTTTCCTAGATTTATTTTTTGAAACTTTTTTGGGAAACTTGGATCACTTTATGTACATGGTTTGTATGTATATACATGATTTAGTTGAATAATGGATTTGGACTTCGACCTTATCTAATTAAATTGGATATAAATATATATTTATGTGTGTGTGATATATCTAAATCGTATAACTGAAAAATATTTGTTTAGTTGATTCATTAAAATACATTAAAATATAATAAAACCACATAGAAATACTAAAATAGTCTATATAGGATTTCATTTTCTATATAAGTATACCCTCCATCCTCCCCCCACCCCCTATAGAAAAACTCTCTCTCTCTCTCCACCGGTTTATTTTCTCATTTCATCTACTTATTTCTACACTATTTGTGGAAATAAAATACCACCACCTAATATCTCTTACGATCCAACTTAAGAAATATGTTCATATAGTAATGGAATTATTTTATTTTCAAGTTTCTTTATATTTATTTTCAAAATTATAATTTAAATTAAGGGATTCTTATTTTTTTACATAATTATTTTAAGTAAGGGAATTTATATTTTATATAAATATTTAATCTTTTAAAAAACCTATTGTAAAGGGATTATTTTTGGAAACATTGTTTTATAACAAAAAAAATAATTTTATTTGGATTTGGATTTTATGTAAGGGGGTATATTTTTCTTCTATCATGCCTCATTTTTGTTGAAAACGCGTTTGTAAGGGTTACATGTCTTTATAAATTTATTTTCACTATTATAAATTTAAAAATCCTTTTTAAGGGAGATTTATTTTTATTTAAACCTCCAGATAGAGTAATATTAATTTAATTCAGTTCCATTTTAATATTTTTATTTTCAGGTTTGGTGACCTCTTTTTTAAAGGTAATTGGGTTTTCTGTTTCAAGTATGTTTTTATAATTGATAAAATTTATCAATTTATTTATTAAATGTTCTTTTGGTCCAATAAATTTCATTCATAATACTAGTTATGGGAATATATTATAGTTATCCTTGACATTCGATGCATATTAATATATATACATGATTTGAGTTGAACTTCAAAAGTGTTTATGAATACTAACTTTGAATTGTTAAATTTCTTCTAATATTATGGATTTCTTCAAAATATATATTTTTGATAAATTTTGAAATTTATAAAATTATTTTCTCCTTGGAAATATATTATATAATTTTTTAATGTTTTTAATTGATTTTAAATGATAAAGGAAGGCCTATATAAAAATTCATTAAATAAACATGGCAATTCATTCTCAAATTTGATGTTGAGGAATTGGGAGTGAAATCATGACCTCAAGGGGATTTTGTACTAAAGGTGATATTGCTAGAACACTCTTGGATTTCTTTAGGATTTAAAATATCATTTTAAACCATAAATAGATATTATTTTCAATGATTTTTATTGAAGAAATATAAATCATATTTCAAAGGATATATATTTTCAAATTAAATGGGTTTTTAAAATTTTGAATCTTTTAAATATTTTTAAAAATTATTTTCCTACAGATTTCATTGAAAAACCTGTATTATAATATTTGGGGAAGTTTGGTTATCAAAATGATTTTTTTATTTTGAAATGAAATGAAATACATTCTAATGAGTTTTAAATAGTATTTATAAAAAATATTTTACCCCTAGTTTTAAAACCTTTATTGGGAAATTTTATTCTCATCCTACATTAAAAAATCACAAGATATTTATAAGTACCAATGGTGTTTAACACCATTTTAAGTAGTTAGTGTGAGTAAATCCAAATAGAATTTTTATTACAAAATGTCTAAACTATGATATATTATATGGAATTTTCATAATCTTCCAAAACCTATATTGATAAATATACTTGAGTATGTAAAATACTATATATTTTATTAATGTAATTTTAATATTATAAAATTTAATGCATGTTATAAGCACCGGAAGAGAATCTATAATAGCATTAAACACCATCACCTAGGTTTGATAAATATCACCAAAGATAGCCAAAATACATATCCTATTCGTTGTGTATTCATGGGTTGAATCTACTTCATCCATCATATGTATGGTATCAATCCTTCCTCCATGATATACTAGATCCTATAATGTCAAGAAGAATGATAAAGGGATCTTCTGGTGATAGATAGTTTGAGCCAAGAATCATGTGATCACCCACACCCAATGCCATCGTATGGCTATATTATTTATAATCCCCAAATACACTACTTTGGTTTTTTTTATTTTCTCATGTGTTATAAAAGAATGATTAAATATTGTTACAACCATTTCATGTATCATATACATGGATCTTATTTATCTCAAACATTATATCTAATGAATCAACACTCAATCATTATTTATTTTATTAATAAATATATGGGAAAGAATTGGGAAAACAATAGAACAATGAACTATGGAGACCTGAAATATTTTACTCCTAGATCATACCCTAATCCAAGATCCCCCCCCCCATTAGGTCTTAAGAATTTTATGCTAGAGAAGTAGGTGACACTGAATCCTTGATCTTCCCTGGAAGTGAGATTTCCTGCCACCATGTTTCACTCACACCACATGTGGAGAACATGAATGTTGTTGTTGAGGAGTTTTGTTCATTTCTTAATTACAAAAAATATCGACCATTTTATTGTTCTATTTACCTTCATAGTCTTATATAAAATGGTAGAGTCCATTTTCACTTCTGTCAGGTCAATATTCCTCGAGCAACATAGGCATAATCCTTTGATCTTATCCTTGGATTCCGCCGAGATTGAGTATCCAATATCGTAATGTGATTTAAAATCCATCATAATGGAACATTTAGGGTTGTGGAAAATACCCCCATCCCACCTGTTACCCAAACCACAAGAATTTTATGTGTTCAATTTGATCTATGGGAGTGGCAGACACCAGCAAACATAGTGCCCTTGGGAGTCCATATTGATAGAGTGATTGAGGTGTATGGACACTTGCTGTGAACTATGTATAGGAGCCACACACCAGTTATTAAAAATATTTACAATTTCAATGACCACGTTCATTGTTGTAGTAATGATAAACTTCACTATTTCATGAATCTCCCCATAGAAAGCCATGCTCCTTTCTTGCGATATGTACCATCTGCCTCCATTCAATAGAATTACACATGCCATTTTTCAGGGTCGGAATTTCCAAAATTATGAAACCATCATTTTAGGAAGGAGGCTTCATAGATATTCTGAGAAGATAAAGTATTTAATTCCTCAAATTAGCTCTATATTTCTCACTCCCATCATCTTTGATGAAAAAATTGTTCAAACTCTCCTCCTAGTAAACCTTGTAGCATGAGAATCTATAGACAATGTAGATTACTAATCATTTAATGTTTTCATCATTTGGAACATCCCTATTATTTAATCTCCATAAAAAGATGTTATATTTTTTTTTGAAAACAAATTATAGCACAAAGTCACATTGAAGCTGTCAATATTATCCTTATTGGTCATCTTCCTTCAGAAATATTACATGGAAATTGTGTCTGTAGTAGAAGTCATAAATACATACCTATCATATTCAGTATTTATATCTATGAGATGTGAAGTTTTTTAATTGTATTTATTCTGGACGGAATTGGTGAACACTGTATACATTCGATCTTCCTTGAATGAGATTCTAGTAGTCTTAAATCCTAGGAAACTAATAGTTAAACGATCCTAGTTGTGGTTTCCAAAGAGGATTTAACCTTTCCCCACAATCCAGCATGTAAGAGGATGAAGAGACAGGATGTGGGGAAGGACCATAGACCAAATATGAGAAGTATTCCTATTGTGCACATATGAATCCCCTCTTCACTTAGTATCCGTCACATTTCCCCATAGAGTATTCTCTTCTGATACCTCCCATTCTAGTTTTTCATGGATTCCATGGATAGTGTCGGATAGACTTCTCATGTTGATACCCCCTTCATGGATTTTCCTTTACATTTTGGACCGAGAGACACAACGCCTCTTAACATCTATGAGGGAATACCCAATGAATCCTTTCTTGACCATATAATTATACTAGAAAACTATATTCATAACATTGATGGATTCAATTCCATGGATAGGTATTTCTAAGATAACACTATTGAACAATGCAATCCTTCCACCAAAAGACGCATAGAAATTTTTCCAATTCATAAGTCTGGTCATGATATAGCTAAAAATGTTTTCAAAATGGCAGATTCTCACACTACTAGAGAATATAGGGGAACCCAAATACTCTATCAGAATGTTTTGTTTATGCATGTCTGGGATATTAGACTAGGATGTATCCCAAGTATCTAGGAATCTATTTGAGATGTAAAGCTTCCTTTTTTCATCATTTATTATCTCTCCCCTCCAACTGTAGTACACATCCAAAATCCTATTAATGACTTGGACCAATCTAATGATTCCATTCCTGAAAATTATTATTTCATATAAGACCACGTGGTGGGAGATGAAATGGGGGATCGTCATATTTCGATAAGGATATTTATCTTGCTTTATCATTATCTAATTAATAAGGTGACTAAAGATATCTTGATAGAGGAGAAAAATTAATGGGATATTGGATATCTTTATCTCATCCCACTAGATGCCTTGAAGAATCCATGAGTCATTCCCATAAAGAAAACAACCATCCATGAGGATCTAAATCACCAAAAAATTAAATCAATGGCCCAAGAGAAGAAACCCATTAAATATAACACGATGATGATAATTATTCATTTAACTTTGTCATGGGATTTTTTCATACCGAGTTTGAGTGACATGTGTGAGACCTGAATCTTGACATTTATGTCACTAACCAACTCTTGTGCTAGTTCTATGGACCCTTGGATAGAAAATCCTTTAACAAAACCATGTTTCTCTTAGATCAACCATTTGGGGAGATAAATAGATAACCTTCTATGTATGATGCATGCCTATATTTTTTTATTGAGAGTTGCTTATGCTAACCGGACTATAGTATTGAAGGGGGGAACAATATTTGATTTTTTGTATAAGAAATATAGTAGTGGTACCAGATATACATGTTATAATTCCTCCATGAAATAAGACATCAATATCCATATCCATGTCATTCCTAACCACATCCCAATATTCCATGTAAAATGAACCTATAAAGTTATATGGGCCTGAGGATCTCTCGAGATTCAGATCCATCATGATATCATAAATATCATTCTCATCTGTAACATCTTCTAGAATCTCATTGTCATGGCTAGAGAATATTTTTGGAATCACATCAAGAATCTCATCAGTCCCTCTAGGGTAGACATTATGAATTTTTGGGTTAAGAACTGCAAGGAGACACCTAAAGTAGGATTGGGCCATATCACCAACAACATCTCGATCATCGGAGTTGGAACCATCCTCAATCTATATATTGGGTTTAATAAAGTGTTGTTAATTTTTTATGAAAGTGTAAAAGATGGGTGTAATTTTTCCCCTTCTTATATCCATTATTCCTCAAGTTCTCGCATGCCACCTATTCTTTTCTTATGAAAATTTCCACCATGCAGTTATTCATACTAGGGAGTTCCTCAAATATAAATTAATTCCACCCTATCTCAAGGATAGATTACAGCTGTTCAATATTCTTATTGAATGTATCCATGTTATGTATACTGAGAGGGTGTTCTCTAATCCAATATTAGAAGTTTTTTTGAGGCATATTAGTTTGTTTTGTATCCCAATCCATGTGCCTCCTTAAACCAATTTTCTTCATGACTCACTAATGACCTAGTGGTATCCTAGGATGCATGTACACTAATTGGAGAATCTAAAATAGTCATATATCTCATTCCTCGATAACAAATAGAAAAAAAGGTGAATGATCAGAAATACCACGTACCAGGTGGGTTACCTTGGCATTCAAATAGGTAGAAATGATATAGATTTTTTCCAGGAATCTATCAAGAAAACTCTAGGATCTGTAGATCCCGATAAAATTGTTGCACTATGTGAAATAGTCACCAGAGTAACCCATGTCAATAAGTCCCTTGTTAACCATTAATTGAGAAAAATCCATGCTAGAATTCTGAGTGAAACTCCTCTAAATTTCTTCTATTCTAGGTCAACTATGACATCAGAATCCCCACCCACATACACATTTTGTGTGGAAATCAAAACATTAATACAATTTGTGATATATTATATATATCACATACATATGAGGATTTTGGGAATATCTCTTTCTGATACTATAGTGAAGGTTCTCCTATATGAGATTGTGGAGTCTAGTACCACCCCATGGATATAGAGGCATGGAATACCATTAATGGAGTGCTCGTCTTCCTTTGTTGTTCCCTACACCTAAATAATGTGTGTAATCCATTTCTGGTTTTTTTGTCTGAAAAGTCATGGTTTCCATTTTATATGTCTAGAGGGATATGAGGCATAGTTATCTAAGTCTCTTTTGATAAGAATTATTTCCATGATCTGAGGTATTTTCTCAATCCTTTTCATGTAGTGTGAATCATGTAGAGTGGACAGTAGTTAATAATAAGTTTGACAAGACTCCATGTATATTGGGTATGTTGTGTGTGTTATGATAATAGTTCCTTATGAATACATGAGGTTATACTAAACATTGAGTGATAGATATTTTCATGGAGTTTGAGACATTAAATACTATTTGGTTCAATATTTTAACAATCATTTATTAATTCATGTACCAAGCTTCTCGCACGGAATGATGATCTATTAATCGATGATGTTTTTCACAAATTAATTAGTTTTTTTCCCTATTGTGGTTAGAGTTAGAGAAATTTTCTAGGATGGAGATTTATCTGTGGATTTTGAGACCTATAAAGTGTAGTATTATTGCATATGAGTACATTTTGTGGCCCTGAACCTCACGAAGTATTCCCAAAACAAGTTTTTTGATTGAATTTTTGGTGCTCAATGGATTATATGGACACTCTAGAGAATGAGAGAGAAAGATATAGTCATATTTTTATCTAAAATAAACTATTTTTGAGTCCCACCAATGATCATTATTCGATCAAGGATTCTAAGAATAATGAACCCATGTTAGAAGAACGGTTTTTCATTTCAAAGGAAAATAGCATGAGTGGTCTCTTGGACATACCACTATGTCAGAGATGGTGACGTGATCATGTACTTACTTATAGTTGATCATAATATATGGGGATAATTTACTATAAATTATTCATTTAATAGAAATTCAGGTGATGTGAGAGAAGTCATAGATATAAAATACATAAAACTACTCCCATAATCACCATCTTGGGTTAATTCCTAAGAAGCATAAGATGTTAGTAGTCGAAGTTGTGGGATGATGCATGTGGTGGAATATTAAGTTCAATAAACAATAGATTTTATTTATGGTATTACCTATGTCTTGTTTTGGGTTACCCTTGTAGTAGATAGCACAATCATCATTTAATCTTCCTCTATTGTAGGTTTTGGAGTTAGGGATTCTGGTGGAACCCCTAGTCAAACCCTTTTCTACTACAGAGTTTCAAATAAGGGTGAATATCTTTCACTCAACCCCTTCTAGTAAAATAAGATCATCATATCCAATGATGGGGTTAATCATTTGAAATTTGGATATCTTTTAAATGTTGATTTTTTTTAGATCATAGTGGTTTTTAATTTTCTTATTGAATAATAGTTTCAAAATTTCTGGGTGAGAGTTCTCTTCATGTGGTTGTGGTTGGTAGATCCAAACCTTTTAAAGAGAAGAACAGTAAGCCATCAAAAGTTATATATATCCTTGTTCATAATTTGTATGAATTATAGATTCAATTCCATTTATTGGTTATAAGTGTGTGGAAACTTCAGAAGGGTGACTCATGGTTGATAAAAATGATTATATGATGTATGCATCATATTTTATTTCAGAGATAGAGTTTGAATTTTGTTGAGAGGAATAATGAGTGACCTTATTGAATTTATGAGCATGCGGACCAAACCCATTAAGGAATCAGATCGTAGATGAGTGTAGTGTTTGCATGAGGAATATTCCATTGTATTTTAATGATAATTCAATTTGTGTAGTAAAATCTTGTAGTATAGGATATGGATACATGTTGTAGAATTGGTCTTCATGAAATTGAGTTCACAGTGGTTGATGAAATCTTCATGGTGTAATAGAGTCATGGTGATTCATTCTTCTTGAAAAGGACTATGTGTTTGGTCGATGGGGGAGAGGCTTGAGAAGCAAGCTTTACAGCAGTGATTATTACAAAAAAAAAATAGAAAGATGTTCTCACCATCAATTAATGGTGGTTCCACTACACACATCCGTTTTGTGTGAGAGTCAAATGGTAGTGATGTTGATTTAGGGGTCTTGTGTGACTGGGTATTCTCATATGGTAGACTTGAAGGGTTTTTCTAGAAAATAGGGAGCACATCGCCCACTTTTCAAGGTAAATAATTTTCTTTCATTACTGATCATATTAAATTTCATAATAGAAATCTTATGTTTATAACACCCTAGAGGAGCATAGACATTGGTGAGGAATATCAAATTGATATTTCTGTGTTACCCATCACATTAAAACTATTTTTATAAGGGGTGGGTTTTTTTGGGAGTTTGAGGATTTTTTCTCACTCAGACATGTGTTATCATGGAGAATAGGGCTGATATAGAAGGGTGATGTGAGTGCTCAAGACCATCCACATTGGATTGTCGTATATTAGGATACCCAATAAGTCATAGTATAATAGAAATCAGTTTAGTTATTTTTTTGATATTATTTATGTACTCTTTAGTAGATTCTATGAATGAGTGAAGAAAAAATATGTATATTTTTTCCAGGGGATGTAAAACCAATTGGAGTTCATGGGGTGGATATAGGATTTATATACATTATGAGGTTGGTATAGAAGGCATTTGTCACCTTTTTTCCACAAGCTAGTGAGATTGGTGCTTTTTCTTTACCAACAAGAAATTGTAGTAAATCTAACATGGGCCTGGAAGAGCACACTACTTGGAAACTCTTCTGGAGTTAGGTGGAAATTTAGTGCAGCAATCGACATTAGAGTGTGGTGTGTATAGGTTTCCCTCATGTAAACAACATATACAACACTCTTTAAATGTGGGTAATAAATCAATCTCCCTATAGATGGATTTGGTGATGAACCATATCATGATGCATGTCATTAGTATAAAAATTTCATCTCATCCCATGTGGTAGATGACATTCAATCAAGAAATGGTATGGGTTTTGAGGCACAGTAGGAGTCACAAAGATAATATGCATGTTTCTACATAGGATTTCCCTTTAGATGGATAGTACCTAGAAATCCTTATTGATGGAAGAGGGTGTTACTTCCTTGATTGTTGAACACTAAGTTATCTTAGAGATCTAACCTTCAAAAGTGAAGAATTAATGAGAAATTTAGAAATCCAATGCACAATAATTTATACATGGAAAAGATAAAAATATGGAATAACCAACCAAATTTATGAAAAAATAATGAGAAACCCTCAAATATGATGATAGGAGAGTCCTGAGAAGATGGTCTACACATTTCAGAAATAACCCACAAGAAATTAGATAATAATCCCACTAGAATTTTTCATAGCCATGTTCATTGTAATGGGAGAAATAATGAATGAGAGGGGTGAGTAGAAACAGGGAAGTATGAGGAGAGGACCTTACCAGGATAGAGTCACTTGAAATCACTAGGAACATTACCATAAATTGAAGTATGGTGAAGAGGAGAAATAGGAGGTTTTTTGTTTTACACCTTGGGTTTGTCGTGAGTGGGGGAGGATAATTAGATAGATTTATAGAGGTTTAATACATTAAAGGGTATAAAAGAAATTTTAAAATTTTAAAAATTAAGAGAATCACATGGTCACCATATGAATTTCCAAACCATGATCAAATTTTAAACTCTTTATTTGGAACACTAAGGTACTCATACGCTTGGGAAAGCCTTGTATAAACTATGAAAAATTGAATTATTAAAATTCATACCATTCCTACATAGTTTTCATTCGGACTAGCCAACCATGCAGTTAAACTATGTGACATGAAAAAACCATTAAAATTTTAAAACATTCCATAAATTGAAGACCATGGCCTCTAAAAAATAATGATAACAATTAAATAAAAAAAGTGTCTGAGTGTGAAATTTGTCCCCACCATGACACTTTTTACCCCTATAAAGGCAATAGAGCCCTAGTGGATGATAAAAGGTTCAAAATATTTAAGAAAAACTTATATTCTTCCAAACTATAATGTCACCCTAATTGAAAAAAAACAACCCAACCCACATCTCTAGGTATAAAGGCTAAAAAGGATAACCAGGTAAAAATAACCAATGAGAAATAAAATACCAATGGAAAAATAAAAAAATAAAATCTCCCAGTTGGTGTCCCCACCATATAATTCTTCCACTTATCATGGTGTCCATGAAATATTGATGGTCCTAGAAAAAGTAATCAAGAAATATCACATTCCCTTTCCAAAATAGGAAACCTAAAACTGATCATGAAACCTGACACCTAGTCTATATATTCCATATAGAAAAACACAAACCACTCAAAAATGGAATAAATTGAATAGAGGGACAAAATTATCTTATGGAAATCCACCAACACCCATCAAAACACAAAACAATTTACCAAATACTAAAGTTATATAAAGAAAATGCACCCCACATTCGACCTTATACACAACATTGGTATCAAATACATGGGAATGACGAGACATTGAATAAAGAAAATTGGGAAAAACAAGTCAGTAAACATGGAAAGATGAAATTGAGAGTGGAATAAGAAAAAACAAGTCTTGACCTAATCAGTATAGGACCAAGGCTTGTTCCAAAGTAAGATAACCTAGGACATTCTATTAAAACACTGAAACTAGGTGAAATCAGCTGATTAAAATACATAACACCCATCTTGATCCCACTAATCACTCCCTCAAGGATCAACATAAAAATATAAGAATTCTATGAGGATTGTGGTACATCTAACACAAAGCAAAAAATTACGAAAAATATTTCACTTCTTAAGAAAAAAAGAAATGGGTTATCTAGAGAAATGTCAATTCATAATTTCGTTAGAAAATTAGACAACACTAATTTGACACAAAAAACATCAATCATATATATCCATTATCCCTTCCCAAAATTGATGAATTAATAAACAAAAAATAAAGAAATTATAGAGACTAATCAACCAAATTTTATCAAATATTTCTAAGGGCATACTCAAAATAACATGAAAAAAAATCCATCCATTTATGTTTACCACATTCAAATTGATTAATCCCAGTATAAAACATAAAATGAATCAAAAATTCAACTAATAAAAAATTAATACCCATTTCCTAAAATCCGTAATTTTTCCCTTTAAAATCCATAAAAATAAATTTTAAAGATCATACTTATTTTGAAAAAAAATACCTTAAAAACTTTTACATTCCCAATCTAAATGTTTTTCTAATACAAATTAATGGATCCAAAATGTCTAAATTAAAACACCCCATTTAAAAACACCACTCTATTCAAATTTTTAAAATTCACCTTTAAACTATTTTAAAATCAAAGTAATTTCATTTGGAATTTTTTTTAAATAATATATTTATTTCTAAATTCATTTTTAAAATACAAAAAATACCTTCACAAATTTGAATATATATATATTATACACTTAAAATCATTCAATCTTATTTATCAAACCATTTCAAAATGAATAATTCCACTTAAAAATCTTAACATTTTACTTGAAAAACGTTTTAAACTCTAAAAGGATATTTATAAAACAATCAAAACCAAATTAATAAACATTAAACAATATATGTTCAACCAAAATGGGAACAGTGATCATGTATGAATTGTCCTCATCGCTTATTGGACCATGATCCAAAGACACAACCATCACCGAGAATAACATAGAACCATGTTTATAGGATCCACACAGGTTATGAGGCTATGTGATCTTACAATGTGTAAGACCCTAATATTTCATAGAATGTTATTTTCTTTAAATTTCATAGCTTGCGCTACACGAAACACCGAGTTCAAGAACACCAAGTCTTACCAAACTAGCCGTTCAAAAGATGTTATGAATTGTATTAACTAGATTTTGAATTTTATACACACCATATAATTTTAAATTATTTATTATGTGTTTATTAGACATATTATAAGAACCAATTCAATTTTTCAGATTAAAAATTTATTTTTCTTTTCATGTTGTACTGTTGAACTTATGTAAGTATCTTGGTTCAAAGACAACTAAACCGATCTGTCCTTCGGGAATTGATTACTTTTAATCATTCCAAAGTTATGTAATAATGCACCGACTCCTGGATTCTGGGGTCGGGGCGTTACAGTTGGTATTAGAGAAAGATTAATACAAACCTTGGAAACTAGATTTAGATAAACACTAATTATATCACATTACCATAATATAGAATTTGAGTATTAGTATAGAAAAACATCCTAGAATCATAGTAATATAGATATTTTGTTTATTTTCCAAGAAGTACATCCATATCTGGATACGAGCAGGTAGAGGTGGATCTGGAACAGATGTACTTAGGAGTGAAAATTCCAAAAAGGAGTTTCAGGCTTAACCCGAGGTATCCTGGTACACAAAAATGGGCCTTACAGCACTCTTGGTTATGACACTCTTGGGGGATATGCTTAGGATAATTTAAATTTTCATTACAAAATGATTTGATGGATTTTAATATAAGATGAGAATAAATGACCTTGGTTATTCTTAAGGTGATTTAAATTCAAAATAAGGTGTCATGATATTCTCCAAATGATTTTATGACTATTGTTACTCACACAATGCTTTCTAGTTTTTGTCAATGGATGGATTATGAGGAAATCATGGTAACGTTGAATTTATGTACAGGGTATGAACAGTTGTGGAAATGAGAAACAAAATGGAATGTTGATACGCGTAAAAGATATCGTGTTCATGCCAAATCAGTATTCAAAAAATATGATCAAAAACATATATATTAACTGACTCTTAGACTCAATAATGAAGAGAAAAGTGGTGAATTATAGGAGCTCCAGTAGTGAAGACCATGGAGAAAAGAAAGCTCATTTCCCATCACGTAGGAAATGTGTAAGGAGACACCTATGAAGGTGTCTTAATAGAACAAAAAAGTGCATTATGTGTGGGAAAGAAAAACATAAATTAAAAAATTAATGAGGAAAAATGAAGGGTATAATGGAAGAAAATAAAAATGGTCTCAATAATTCATTTACAATCATTGTCCATAAATGTGGGGGACTTGTCCATTACCTGATTGAATGCCCTATTCAATAGGATATCCTCTTAGTCATGGAAAAAATCTATGTGGAAATAAATGGATGGTGAAATGTATAAAAATTATTAGTTCTCTTTGTCGATGAGATTACTTTGGAAGACATCTCTCTCGTAATTTTAACCCAATAGTTTTTCATGTGAAAATGATATTTGAGGAAGAATTATCTTTTCTCTTGTGGATATAGTTATAAATAACCATTTTGTTTTATATGTTCATTGAGTTTGAGGCAATTACCTGTTATTAAAGTTTTGGATGAATATGCGAGGTATGAGATAACATTTCTGATGAAATTATGTTATAGTTATTTTGAGGAATCTATCTCATTTTAGAGTATATAATAAAATTATAATGTTTTTGAAAAAGGACAACACACAGACCGTGTGCCAACCCGTCACGTCAGACAAAGCTATGGGAATTGAACCCACAACCATAGTGTGATTGGGATTTATCGCCTTCCACTATACTACGTGAAGTCTCTATTTATTGTATATAATTATTTTTAGTTAAATGATTTTATTGATCAATAATATGTTGATTTGGGATCTTAGGTCATATCAAATGGATATCCATAGTATATGAAAATGATTTGGTGATTAAGTGATATATGTTATTTTGGAAGATGTTCGCTCTATTGGGAATACAATATGCCTATTTAAAATACAACACTATGGGATTTCATTTTAAGAGTAATGATGGGTTTCTACCTAGGTTTTTATTTTTTATTTATAGAGATTTATGTTATTTATTGAAATGATTAACCTATCATAAAGAATATGTGATTAGGTTAATTATATTTAAGTAAGTGAATTTACCAGTAGTCGATATCATTTAGAGATACAATTTAATATGGAAAACTACGTAAGAAAATTATTTTATGTTTTGGGTTTGAATATTAGTTTGGAATAAATTAAAATATTGCATGGAAAATTGATTATTTAATGGTATTTATTGAACTTTGGGTATTGTTGGTTTAATTTTTGAAATTTTGATTAGTATTTCATTCTCATAAGTATTACCATTTTTACGGATCATCGGATCTTTTACTAACCCTTTTGGTTTTTGTTAATATCTAATGAAAATGGAAATATATAGTTCATCCATTGTGGATTATGTTATTCTCAATATGTTAATTCTAGCTCTTCAGGTGTGACCATGTCATCATTAATACTCATCCTTTGGAGTGAAAGATGAGTTTGTGGTAAGAATTAGATAATGGATGAAACTCTAATTGTCATGTAAATTTTTTTTCTTATTATATGAATAAATTAACTATTAAATATTGGGTAAGGGATCATAAAACCAAAAATGTGTTATCCTAATGCTTTATGTTGAACCAGTGATATTTTAAATCGTCATAGATTGATGGCTTCGAGGCCCTTAATTTTACACTTGTTTTTGATTTATGACCTCAATAACTCCCTATATATATTTATGTTTTCCCTCCAATTATGTGTCCCTAATTTCCACCAATGTTCTCCTAATTGAGATCATAATTAAGTGGTGACTTTTTTATCTCCTTTTCCCTCTTGTTAAGAGTAAATTATATTAACCCAATTTCGAAAGTGGGTTTTCCAGAATGGTATTTTTCTATTTTTAACCTTTTATTTTTGAAGAACATTTTAAAATTTCTAGGATGCAATTTATTGAAGGAGGGGAGAATTTAACACCCCAAGATTTGATAGTATGTTATTTTCACTAAATTCAATAGCTTGTGCTACAAGCAACACCAAGTTCGGGCACCCCATGACTTACCAAACTAGCCGTTCAAAAGCTGTAATGAATAGTATTAACTGGATTTTGAATTTTATTTACCACATATAATTTTAACTTATGTATTATGTGTTTATTATACATATTATAATAACAAATTCATTTTTTCAGATAAAAGATGTATTTTTCAAAAAAAATCAATTTTACCACCTTTTAATGGAGAACCCTTTTTAAATCCAATATTCGACCCTTTAACATATTCATTTTGAAAAAAATAGAATTCTTAGTTAGAATTGGGACGTCAAAATTTACATTGGATGAAATTTTGGTATTTTTCAAATGATATTCATTTTTTTAATGAATAGTGAGAAATATTGTATTTTAATTGAAAACTACCTTTTAATATAATATATTTATATGGTTAGATTATATTTTAAATTGTTTTTGAACTGTAATTGAATTATATAATTACCCTTTAATCCAATTTTGGTCATTGGAATTAATTTCAGTTTGAAATTATACATAAACCATTGTCAATCATTTGATAGTTATTGTTTCTTAAAAACATTCTATTTATTTTGACAATAGGAATTAATTTAATAATTAATTAATAAAACTTCCATATTTTGAATTTGGTAAAATATACATCATTTTTCAATTCAGAATATCAAATATATCTTAGGTCAAATTTTTGGTATTTTTCTGAAAAATATCAATTTTTGATGAATAATGATACAACTAAGTAGTAGTTAAAAATCATATTGTTTCATTTAAATGAAATTTTACCGCTTATGCAATTTAAATTTCCAAAATATGAGATATATGGTGGTTATTTGTAAGTAAAATGTGCTTCAATATGATGAAAATAATTTTATGTGAATAGTATCTTTGGACTTTTATTTACCGCGGTTAATGGTAAATAGGGTAATTCAAGGTAAAAAGAATATTATAATAATACCAAATTACCTCAACACTTGTCCTATACTTATTGTAGAAGTAATGGCCGCACTTGGACATTCTTGGGTCTATTTTCGGACTCCATGGAGCAATATAAAAATGATAATGCCACTTTATTTTAATAAACATAAAGTAAAGATAAAAAAGACATTAACAATTATCTTTTAGTATATCAATTTCTACATGGGATTATATAGGTCATAATTTGGATTATAAATACTAATTGGAAGGATAAAAATATTTCCAACAATATGGTAATTTTTTTATAATTTTTAGACATAAAATAAATTAAATTATTCATGAAATAATAATGATGTAGTATTTACCTCATTAATAAATGATTTAAATAAATATGATTATTACTATTAAAATTATATCCAAAACCTATCCAATTATTATTTGATGATTTTATTTCGACCATGAGTCATCTTATCTTCGACTTTAATTAGTTTTTGACCTTTAGAAACCAAATATCACTTTATAATAAGATAATATGTTCACACTTTAATAAAAATCCCATCCTCCCCCTTATAAAAGAACACCACTTCTAACCCATTCCACACACCTCTCAGGCCCCCTGGATCATCCAAACCCAGCCAAAATACACATATTCCTCCTAGAATCCATAATTTAGGAAAAAGGCACTTCATGAAGTCCTTTTGGTTCAAACCAAAGGAAGTTTCCCAAATTAAAGGTAACACTTTCTCTTAAATTCTTTTGTTTCATTTTATATTATTTTACTTCTCCGACCCTCTAAACACTTTTTATTACTTTATTTTATAACAAAAAATATATCTGAAATATACTTGGATGTTTTTATGAGAAGTATTTGAACTACACTTACGCACACCTCCATCTAATCGGTAAAGAACATACTGTTTCTGTGGATGGAAAACTAACACCTCACGAAACGATGATTGTTCAATTATCTCCAATAGTCTATCATGGTGTCCATTAATATGGAACTGTATATATATATATATATGATATATATATTATCTTTACTTTTTCATTATGCTTTTTTATTTTCCAATTATATCATTACTTTATTGTTTCCATTATGGGTAAAACATGATAATTTCATTTGAGAAAGTGCAGAATACTGCCCCCTCAAAATGATATGACTCGTTAATACCGTTGTGGGCCATATAAAGGATGTATTTAATGATATTATATATGATATTATACTGGAATTATAATATAGATATATATCATTATGTTTTTATTCCATTAAAATGCAAAATAGAAATGAAAGTAGCGTTCATGCGTACGTATGGCTTACCATCTCCATGAACGGTACATTTCATTTATTATCTCCAAATGTTATGTACTCTTATAAATACATATATATATATACTAGATATATAATATATATATGATATATAAATCATTTATATTATTCTTGAGATAATGGAATTTTGACAACATGAAAAATTGTAATTATAACAAGTTTGTTTTTTACTCAAGATCCGAACAACGATAAAAAAAATACAATATGAACTCAAATAATTAACTAATTATTATTTCAAGGTAATAAGTGATATAAAAAAACAATAAACATGAAAATTTTTCTTAATAAATTAGAATTTAATTAAATTTTATTTCTCAGGAAGAACATGGAACATACAAGGAAAGTCAGACTTGAGGAAATGGGTTTCTTATCTCATTTTTAATTCTGGGAGATTTCCATTGTTCCCCACTTATTTATTGGATGTGGTGTATTTTTTACTTCCATTTAATATATATAATCATGATTCTATTTATATTCATGATATTATGTGATCAATTTTGTGTTTATTAACTTTTGGTCATACGAATCGATTGATTACAACAAAGTAAGGGTTTTTCATCTCACTTTTTCTTCACGTGAGATTCATGCTATATTGGCCACTATTTCCTTTTGTGTGGAATATGTATTATCCATGATTGTATTATTTCATTAATATACCTTAATTTATGAATATTTACATCTTCATTGTATGATCCTTCTTTCATGGGTTGTATGTTTCATAAGTTACCAAATCGGTAAGGGAATTTCAAATTTCGATTTCCACTCAGTGGGCTTTACACATTCATCAATGATTATTTTTATCCAAGATTATATGTGGAATCAATATTTATTTTTTATGTAGTAATTTACACTCCCCTTTGTGTAGATATATACTATTGATACACATAATCATTCCATTTATAATTTCTCAAGTCATTGATATAAATATGATCTTAACTCAATTTCTATTCAGTGAGTTAAACCTCCAAGTCATTGGTGTTGTTTTTACAATAATATGTGTGAATTTCATCTAATTGATTTACACTGAATATCCAATCATATTGATTGTATCTATATTTTTCATGCATTATTATGTCATTGATTTATCCTTTAACTAAGGATACTGTCTTTATAAGGGATTTCATCTCAATTTACATTCCTTTGAGACTCCATTGTTGTTATGCACCAATTCACTTTTATATGGTTTATATACTGTCATTTAACACAATATATAATTAAATCATTTATTCTCATGGTATTATAATGTTTTTATTACCATAATTATTTTTATTCAAGCTTCGCTCATTTTGGTAGTAACTCTAACTAAAATACAGTTTTAATTGTTTTAAAATTTTAGTCTTCTAAATCTTTCTCATTAATTTCCATGTTTTAAAAATGGTTTTAAGGATTTATTTATATGGACATTACTGTTTTGAAATTAAAATTCCATTCAAAAGTTTCAAAGTTGTATGGGACACTTTTATTCAATAATCTATTTTTAAAAAACTTCTCGATAAATATTGTGACATTAAAAGTTTTCAAGAAAAAGGGGGATATTTATCTCAAATAGTTTTGGTGATTATTTTAATCTATGTTAATATTATTCATTATTCTCAATTGAGGTTAATTTTTTTTTGAATAATATATTCCATATTTTTTTGAATGAGTTATGTTTGACTGTGGATATGCTATTTTTATACCATTCATAGTTTGTGGATAAAGTATTTACATTTCGTATGCTAGTTTTAATACGAATGTTTATGTTATGTTTGATGATTTTCATATGTGGAATGCATTGGACTTAGTAAGTGATGGGTGGAGCCTGCCATAGCTCCTCGACGCTTCGGTAGGTATCATGAGACAAAAAAGTGTCTTGGCACAAGTCCTTAACAAAATCTTATTTTTAGTCTTCGCACAAGGCCTTAAATATGTGGTTTTGATGTCCGACATTATTCATTCCATCAATATGATATTAGATAATGATATTTCATGTGGTTATTAGACTAGTAGAATACCCATGAATATGTTTTATTATGGAATTATTTACTCAGGTTATATTCCTGCCAAAAATTATTCATTTTATTATTTGAAAAGTCATGTGTTTTCTTTTATGTTCCATCCCTAATGTTAATGTTATATTCCGTTGTATTTCTTACTCTAACTGAGAATTTGATCTCACCACTTTCTCATGTTTCATTTTCTCAAGATATGAAGAAGTTAGTTATGATTGACTTGTAGGAATAATCTTGGAAGCATGGATGTTTCTAATGAAATAAATTAGTTATTTTTTTCTTTTCAAGTTGTAGTATTGAACTTATGTATTTATCATATTTTTAAGACTACTAAACTGATCAGTCCCTCGGGACATTATTCCTTGTAATCTTGCAAATGTTATGTAATAAAGCAATGACTCCAGGATTTTGGGGTCAGGGAATTACACAATCTACCACTAGCTCAACCCCAATTTCATCCCAAAATATAATAAATCCATTAATATCTCCATTAAACGCTAATTAAATTTTGAAACCCATCAATTCAAATCAAAAAAATTTAGAAAAAAATAATATTAAAGCAAGAAATTAGAATTCAAATCATGATGTTCCATGGTAACTTAGGTTTTTTCACAAGAATTGGTGACTAGGAACCAACCCATGACCAATATCCTCTTATATGAACATCTTATATCCATGTATCAGACATCCCAATATTAAGGGATACAATAAGAACCTTGAATCCATTAAGAAACTAGGCTCTAATACAATTTTCTCATGAACCAACCTGTGTTTTCCATCCATTAAATGACCATGTCGGCCCATGATAGGGCTTGAAGGGCATTACTAATCCCCATAGGATAGAAAAGCTTCCTAGTAATCTAAGAAACACTATTTGAGAATTGTTTCACCCATAAAAAATATATAACAATCAATGGAAATTTTAATGAAAATATGACATGAATTTTCCATAAGTAGGATGTTCATGCCAGAAAATCTAGTGTCCTAGCCGTCTTACCACTGAGAGGGGAATGAATTGATGGGTTCTTTTACGAAATATATTTCTATTAATCTAACCCCTCTAATTGTTAATTTTATTTATCTACTCGATAGTATTTCATAACCTCATCACATCTATCATAGCAATGAGATAAAAATATACACACAGTATTTACATGGTTCAGTATAAAGATCAACTGCTCACCATGTTGGTTAGATGCTATAACAATGCTTATACACTACTATCTTATTTGGGATTATAATGTTTTGTACAAATACAGGTTGCACACACTAGTAATCAATCCTTTAATTATCTTGGATTCTACACCCCAACCACCAACTCTTCTGCCATATTTGGTTATACACTCTAATTATCATTCTCCTCCTCTACTGGATATACACCCCAGCCTAGAGCCTCTTTAACAACTAGTTAAACACCCAAGTCACAAGATCCTCTTCTTCTATGTTCACCTAATTATATAATGTAATTCTTATGCTCTATTGAAATCTTACCCCATGAGCTTGTAGAATCATGCTTCCTTGTTTACACCTTTAAGATCTTCAATAGCCTCTTGGAATATATATGTTGGTCTTGAAAATCCTTCACATCATATTTAGAATGATCTAGTTATTATTATTCATAAAATAATTAGGTGTGTCTTCTTTATTTACTGATGTATTTGGCTCACCATCCTTCTTTATTACATTACCGTATTGGGTTCTCTCAAAATTCTCAATGTAACAAAATAATCATTCAAATTATCATCACTTAAAAATTCCATTTAAAATCACATTAATGATTTCATAAATATTATCCTCAAAATTATCATAGTAATTCTTTCTATAATATATAATCAACATGATCATTTCTAGTGGGTATTTTTCCTCTTTTTAATTTGGTCAAATAATTATGAATAACTCCTCATTTAATGTAGATATTATTTAATGTTTAATATCATAAAATAATTCATCATTTCAATGCTCAATCAAATACCAGAAATATATGATCATTTAAATATTAATTTAAATCCTTGAACACTCCGGTGTTATTTTCTATTCCAAATGATTGATAAATAACTATATCCTTATTTTTAATGATTAAATTTAATATTTCTTTTCATCATGCTACATAACAATCCCTGGATCAATATTTTCTTCGAATCATATTGAATGGAATCAAACAAGTATACTATTTAAACTCCTTAAAGCATGCATATTTATTCTGTCTTCTCTATTATCTTACATGAAACTCTATATATCTGGCATTACCATTTAAAAAACATGGGAAATTCCTCCTCAATTTCTAAAGAATGAAATTTATCACGTATACGCCATAACCACTCCTGAGTGTAATATATTTACCCCTTTTACTCATCAAGTTCATGTATTAATGTGTGCATGAAATGTCATGTGTCCTCCATTATTCATTGAATCAAAAGTATTGTTTAGTTATGACAAGTACACCACGATTATCACCTCAAAATTGAGTTGTATTCATGCAGTTAGATCTTTATGAATGTATCAAATTTCCAAACAAATTCCAAACATGTATATACTCACCTAGAATACTCTACATTTTATATACTTTGAAATATTCATATTAAGATTGATGAAAAAATATATATTTATTTCATGGTTTATCAACTAAGGTGTAGTTTATCATCATACCCATAGTTGGGCCAGTTACCTTGTGACCTCATTCTCATGGCAGGTTGGATTAAATTATGTCATCATCTGAGTTCATCGCATGATCGATCCAGCAACTGTGATGTCACTCAGTGTTCTTATGGTGACTAAAATCCTATTATATGTTATATTAGAAGCTCATCTTGTGGTATGTTTCATTACTCATGTGTTTATTTGAGTAATTGTATGACCATACTTTGTGTCGTTGGTCGGATACCCTTCATGGGTTCAGATCATTTCAAGCATGTGGTAGCTTAAGTTACTCATGCAGTTGGTTTCAGCCTTGATATGTAGTACGTATTCCTTTGATTATGTGATAATTTTATGTTCTTCAAGAATCCAGTACATCTATTGTGGCTTCACACCTCATGTGAATGCTTCCTCTTCTTTGTGCAGTGACTTTATCACAACACTTTTGGCAGCTTAGTATGAAGCTTTTTCTTTGATCAAATACTTTGAAATAAATTAATTCTTATAGTGAGAAACCCAAATCAACTAAATTATACATTGACATTAAATTGATTGAATGGAATAGAAAAACTCATTCGGTGGTCTACGTTATATTCATATACATTAAATGCAGATGAACAGTGTCAAGCTTTTAGATTCTCACAATAAAGTTCCTTTCATTCTCCCCCTTTTTTATAAGAAATATAGAATCTTAAAATGACCCAAACAAGCCTTAGAGGATTCATATGATACCATCCATGTTCTTTTACAAAAACACATGTGGAAGGCTAACATTATCTTTCACATGTCCAACTACCAACCCAAATGTGTTCCTTGTGTGTGTTAATGTACCTACTTATGTGCAGGCTTTGCCTCATCTCACCAATATAACATAATTGGATGGATAGGTAGATCTATATCCTAGGTGTTTTATCTATTCTAACATGTGTGGTTTACATGTATCCTTGTTTTTCCTATGGTAGGACAATTAAATGGCTAACACTAAGTAAAATAACTATGTGAAATGCACAAGGCGGCCTTCTCAAATCTTATACTTTTTTAATAATTAAACAAAAATATCATTAAATATTATTCATGGAAGAAATATTATATATTTTCATGTAATTGTAAGTATTTTAATCTTAAATGTTTGTCAAATTCTATAGAAAACACTAAAATTATCATTTCTTGTCTTTGACCAATAAGACCAATACACCATCAAACATCAAATATTTTAATTTCAATTTAGTCTTGTGATTCTCCACATGAATTATAAAATATAGAATCCTCATAATTTTCCATTCAATATGGAAAAAAGTTCTTAAAATTATGGAATTAAATGGATGTTCCAGCATGATATCAAATTCTAATCCTTCCAAACATGTTGATATATTTTTTTTCATTTTGCCAACCCTTCCAATTGAAAACAAACTCAAATAACCCATGGGAACTTCAATATTCATTTCCATGATTATTTTCAATACTAATATAAATTCATGTTAATATATTTTCCATATGAATTTTTTATTCTCCCCCATATTGAAAATCAAATGAAATGATCATTAATATGGATGTAACATCTCTTCTTTTTCATTTAAATGGACTGATAAATTCTTCTCTATTTCTTCAAATATGAGATAATGATCATACCACATAGTCCTATTAAAAAATATAATTTACTTGGTATACTCTATGTCTACATGGGCTATCTTATTTTATAAAACAAGATATATACAATCAAGGTTGTCTATTATGTCCATACACTACCATGCATGTGATATCATACTCAAACCATTCTCATTTCTCAAATAGGGGCTGCATAAAACATATTTAGTAAGAAATATGTTATAGATTGTTCACATATCAATAGAAATAAAAATTTAAAATGAAAATCTGAAAACTCCCCCCATTGGTTCATCTTTTCATTAACCAACGCCCCCTAATAAGTTCATTTTGTAAAATTGAAAATAGCAAAGAAAGTGTGATTGGATACCTCATTCCATATGTTTTTAATGCTATCTAGAAATTCTGTATTTCTTAGGGATATCAAAATTGAATCTTCATTCTAATACAGGTTTTCATGTATATCCATAAAATTTTATTTTTTTGTAATAAAACAAAAGGAAACTTCCTTCTAGGATTTTCCCCCTAAAGGGATCCACTTATCTCTTTCTATTTCACACAAGCTAGTAGAATCCAAAAAGGTGAAAATTTTTGTTGACATAAAGAAACAACATCAACCTTATCCTTTAATACCTTATATGTTAGTGAAAAATTTACAAAAATAATTGGTAATAAATATGGATATATTTTTTACATTAAAAGAAACATTTAGGGAGAGAGTTACCTCTCATCCTTTATTTCTTCTTCTTTCTAAGATCAGTACGAGGTGAACACTTTTCATTGTTTACATCCTTCATAGGTTGTAATAATATTTTCCTCCCATGAATTGAATCCTTATGTGGATTTGTTTTCCTATTATTATCCAATCTAGTTAAACCCTTACTTCGCCCAAATTGACCTTCCACAATCTCTATAGTGCATTCTTGATCACCAAGGGATTACAATAGGAACCTTGGTATCAAATAAGAAAAAATGGGATTGATATTATCCTCAGTAAACATGTGATATAAAATAAAACACCATAGTAAACAAATATTCCAAAAATATATCATATAATAAAACAAAAACCATAAAGGTCACATCCAACATCTGGATAAGAAGGTCTCAAAACACAACAAGAAGACTATCAATAAAATGGGAGAAAAAACAACCCAAGGGACCATCTCCATGTGACAATAAGTCAGCTTTACCCCAATCCAATGGTAGAGAACATGATCAAGGAGAGTATTTCTTTAGATGATATTCTTCCCTTTACCTATATCCTATAAAAAAGGATACAAATTTCCAATGAAAAAAAATAGTTTGTAAGAAAACAATCCCTTTATAATACTAGAAAATAATCTATACAATGTCTGACCACATGCATCCATTAATTAACATTTAAAACTGATTTATAAAATTCATTAAATGAAATCATTATCCATTTATAAAACAACATTTGTCTTTATTTTCAAAAAAAATCCATATTTAATAAATCAGATCAGTATGATATATCACATTTTCAATGGTATAAACAAATAAATAAAATTTTTTCAAGCATCAATTTCACATAACAAGAGAGATCATCCAAATAAGAATATCAAAATATCATGAATGTAATATGATCTAAAGGCTACCGGGTGGGATATAAATAATAAGAATGGGTATAAAATAAAATTTTTAAAGCTTTTTAAAGGAACACATGAAATTATATGTGACTCCTATAATTAAAGAACCTCAAACCAATGAAAATGACACTCTTATTCACCATTACATCAAGGAATCCACCCCTAGTGATAGATAACTCTATAAGGGATGTTTTTTTAGGTTTTCCTCATACCCAAAGGTCTCAAAAGTGTATTATTACATCATTATTACTTCAAAGGAATACGAAAACAATGTTCAATATACCATTTCAAAGGAATAATTCAAAACCACGTTTGAAGAACATTTAGAAAGGAATATTCTATTTAAAATTTATTCCAATGTATTTATAGAAAAAAAAAATTTGGGGTCCACAATTATTTTCATGCATGAAAATTTATTTCCATTTTTTAAAACATATTGGTGGAAATTAAACAAAAACATAATATGTCTCATCATGTTTCCAAGAAAACCCATTTTAATAAACATAAGATAACCCTCAAATATCAATTCCATTTTTAGTAAAAAAAATTATAATCAAACCAAATGGAAATAATAAATGAACATAATACATTCAAACAGTTGGACAATAATAGAGAAACACCTTCAATGAGAATAATGAAACAATGATTCTTTTTTAAGACTGGTGATGAAAGATGAAGAAATATGATCCTCAAGAATCATGATCTAATAAAAATAAAATTAATTATCCAAGATCATGTAATAACTAGTGATCTAGTCTCAATATAAATAAATTACATGGAAATAAAGAGAAGAAAAAATATATAACGGGTCTTAATAACTAAATTATAATCATCAGAGACCCATTATTCCAAGTGAAAATAAGATTCATCGATGGGGTGTGGAGGAGAACCAAGATCATCACAATAGAGATTCTAATACCTGAAAACTATTTTAGGGGTTTAAGGTTTGGATTAGGGGTGTTAAAAAATAATTTAGGTAAAAATTACATGTTCACCCATAATAATCTGCAACATTATCAATGCCATCAGAAAGACGGTGGGGGTGGGAAAAATGTCGACACCCACTGGCAGCCCACCGGCTAGCTGGCGGAGGCTATAGTTATTTTGGTGTTCTTTTTAACCATACATGCTAGCTGATGGACTCTATCTGCCACCAAAAATCCAAAACAATTCCTCTGGCCTATGAGAAAAAAAAATTAAAAACAAAAAAAAACATAAAGGTCACTATACCTAGTTTCATATACACAAGTATCAAAATTCTCCCCACCGTAAATGCTTTTTGTCCCTAAAAAGGAAAATTATCAGGATCCCAACAAAATATAAGGCCTTATAACAACATCAAGGAAATGTGCTCCCATGTCTCATGGTTTTCTCTAAAATATTTATATATCAAATGAATTAATGAAATCTTATTTAAACACATCACGTTATCCTATTACACCATTTTATAGATTGATCAATCAACCACTGAGGCATTGGGTTGAATCTCAATGTCCTCCCACTCAGGCATTTGGTATAAGCCCAGTTGATACTTTTTTAGTTGAGAAACATGGAACACATCATAGATAGATTTCAAATAAGTAGTTAAGCCCTTATAATAATCTATATATTGAAGTCAATATACCATATCAAATAGATTTACATAACAATGTTTCAAATTACCTTTTTTTACACAAGCATCAATATCCCAAATGTGGTGAAATTTTTTGAAAAAAATAGATCACTAATCTCAAAGTCTAATAGACAGTGATATTGATCATTATAATAGTTTTGGAGACATTGAGATGTTTCTAATCTCTTCTTGATCAATTGTATGATATTCATCATCTCTTGAATAGTACCTAGTCTAACAATGGTCCATTATCCAACTATTATCCAAAAAATATGATATTTAAAATGCCTCACATATAATGCCTCAGATTGAGTAATTCAGATAAAATCATAATAAATTTTTTATCGGGAAACTATACCAAGGTCAAATATTTCTCCCCCGATCCACTAATGCCAAGAACACATACCCGGAGCATGTCCTCAAGAATATTGATGGATCTCTCAGACTGGCCATCCATTTGGGGATAAAAATTCTTTCTAAACATCAATTGAGTACCCATTATTATATGTAATCCACTCCAGAACTTGGATGTAAATACAGGGTCTTTTTTAGAGACAATAATTGATGGAACACCATGAATTCTAACAAACTCTTACATGTAAGAGTTCCCAATGTAGTATAACATTAACAATAACTTTATAGGTAGGAAATGTTCTGATTTAATAAGTTATTAATAATCACAAATGTTTCATTTTTACCTCTAGGATTCCATGGTAGCTCAATTAAAAATTCCATGGATATCTCACCCCATTTTCACATCAGAATGGGTAATTGTTGTAATAACCCTCTAGGTCTCGGATTTTATACATTAATTTTTTTATATGTGAGGAATTGACGTAAAAAACCTGTAATCAAACACCTCATTCCTATCCACCAATAATAACATCTAAACTCATGGAACATCATGGTTGATCCATGGTGTTCAAAAAACTCTTCTGATGTCAATTATCCATCAACTCCTACATCATATTTATTGGAACAACTCTCATTCCACAAAAGCACCAAATCCCATTGGGAGACCGAGACCACTCACCTGAGGTCTCCTCACCATGAATATTACTACTGAAATGCTGACACTCTGCATCCTCATCATGTCCATGTTGAATTCGATCATCCATAAGTGATCTATCCTTGCACAAACTAGGAATACCTATCTATCATCTCTCTCTTATTTCAAGTTTATCTCAACAAACAATCTCATCTAGAACCACTCTTCTTCTGATGTATTCATCAGTTTATTGGTAATTTACTACTCAACGCATCTATAAACACATTCTCTTTATTGAATTTTTATGAAATATAATGTTTAATGGTCTAATGATACTCCACCCATTGTATCTACCTAAAGTTGATATCCATATAATTAAAGATATACTTAATGATATTATGGTCTGAATACACCATAAACCACTCACTGAAGATGTATTGGTACCAATTATTTAGTGTGTGCATCACTGCAACCATCTCTTGATCATGAGCTGGATAGTTTTGTTTAGAATGGAATATCTTATTTGATCAACAAGTTACCACATGTTATCTATTATGACAGAAAAGAACCTAAACCCAAACCAGATGAATCTCAATATATATCATAACTATGACCTAGATCTAAAAACATCAAGATGAGAGATAAATTCAATCTCTCTTTCAACTTCTCAAAGGATCTATGGAACTGGTCACTCCAAACTAAATTAAAACCCTTATTGGTCAACTCAGTTATAGGAGATGTAATCATAGTGAAGTCCTGAATAAAGAATCTATATTGAACCATCCAATATCAAGAAACTTCCTATATCCAACATGCTCCTAGGCTTCCACCAGGACATCAACCCCTAAATCTATACATGTCCACTAAGACACCATTCTCAGAAATATTGTGGCCCTTAAATCTCTCTTCATGAATCTAGAACTGACATTTGGATTTATTTTCATACATATGATATTCTCTTAGGATTCCAAGGATGGAATTCAAATACCATACATGATCCTACTTTCATTAGGAATAAATGAGAACATATTCCACAAATACAACCACAAAGGAATCTGGGAATTGATGAAATATTTAGTTCATCAATTCCATAAGAACCACAAGAGATCATCTATGTTTCAAGGGTTATAGGACCTACTCTCCTTGATCACGGATCACACTCACCCTAGAAGTCCTGAGTGATCCCATCATGACAGAGAAATTATACTCAATGATGAAAGAAATTGATATGATCCTTGTATTTAATCATCCAACATATGGCAATTATGAGATAAAATATATCAATTTCAAGAACTAAAAAGTCCCACACAGTATCAATGTTGGAAATCATAACCTAATACTCAGGACATTGAAATATATTCTTTGTTTTATGTTTTAAAAGAGTTGAAATAGTCATCCTGAAAGGCATGATCTCCAAACAAAATACCCACATTTTGATAAGTTTAGATTATAAAAATGAATTATTTGAACCTATATCAGACAGATCCATAACCATAAAAGATTCTATCAACATTATACCTCTGATCGTAGTTGGTCCGACCTCTGTCTCCTCTAGTGCACACACTGCATCATACAGATGTCCATCCTCATTATACCACTTCTTCACCAACTGAGAATCTAACTTAGCAAGAGGTTGAGATCCCACCCCTTTAAATACATCTAATTTAAAATGAGATTCCTAGGTGAATATTGTATCTAGTTCTACTCCCTTAGGATGAACTCACAAAAATATTAGAGATGACCAGATTTATCAAAATTCTGAATCACCTAAGTTTCAGTCTGAAAATAAATTTTGAGGTTACCTTTTTTATCACACTAGTAAAAAATAAATTAAATACTCCATAACATCTATTTTAAACTCCTTAAAATTCGTTTTTGGTCATCATTCTCACTTTTTTGACTATAAAGTGAACTCTGTATACCTCCCATTATCACTGATACTCCAAAGAGACATGTCATATTAGCAATTCCTACCTCATCCATAGTTTCACTATCCATAACCTTCACATAGGTGGTAAATCACATAAAAATATGTATCAATTGGATACCTTCCCTTAAAAACATTTCAAACCTATGATCCTTAATATTGTATTTGTAAACAATATTCTATAGATATCTACACCAACTTAGAAAACCAAGTGGCATACTCCATGATAGAACAATCTCCCTCTTCTAAAGTAACAAAATCACAATCCATAACTACTCTAAATGTCTCAGGACAGAACTGTTGGATGAATTCATTCTTGATGGAAGTCTAGGTAATATATTCATGAAGTGTGGCTTGCATGACAGTTTCTCGCCACTTCTTCCCTGGTAAATTGATCGTATAAGTGGTGAATCCAATCCTGGTGTCCCTTGGAGTTTGGAGAAAGTGAAAACCCTCTCAATACATTAGATTCATTCCTCAACATACCATAGACACTTGTCACCCTGAAATTTTAGTGGGTGATTCTTATTAAACTCTGATTCTTGATCCAACTTTCACTCCAATTCATCCATCAAGGCCTATCCCATAGGTTAGATCATAAGAATGATATTTTTGTCCAATACTAGATCACCTGTAGGATTCACCTTCAGGGATTTCCCCATAGCCTCCTCTATATAAATCTTGAGTAATATTCATTGAATTTAAATAGTCCATAAAATAATAGAACAAATAACATTTAAAATATAATTTTATTCCCTTAAAATAAACTAAATTCAAAAAAATAGAAAACACTGAAACTGTAAATAAGAACACGTGCCAGCCCTTATCATCCAATGTTAACTCAAGGATCTTCATCAAAATGAGATGGATGGGATCCTCCCCACCTGACCTCTTGGATTCTAAATGTCTTATCAAATATTTGTCAAAAACCCCCAGCACAAGAGTTTGATACACAATCTTGAGTACATTATTAAACTCTACCTAAAACATTTATTCCAATTTTTAATAGAAAAATCCAACTAAACCTATAACATCACTTTAATTGACCCTCCAAAATGCCCAAAACATGATCTCAATCTCCATAGTCCATTAAAAATATCTTATTCAACATATAATAGAAAATTATAATTATTTCATTCAAAAAAATTATGTGAAATGAATGAAACAACTAGAGTGAAATATTGATAGCTAAAATATAGCATATGAAAAACAAAAACCATAATTTTCACATCCAATATCTAGATAAAAAGGTCTAGAAAAACAAAAATATGGCCATAAAAACATGGAACCCCAAACAACCCATGGTTCCATCTCAATGTAACCATGACTCACCTCTGTCCCAACCCACTAATAAGAAAAAAAAGCAAGGAGAGTCCTCCTCTATATAATTCTATTCCTTTTACCATTATCCTATAAAACCAAAGCTAAAAACTCTAAAATGTAAGACATGGGTGTGGGAACAACTACCCAAAATGATACCACCAATGAATCTGTACAATGTATAACCACATGAATTTTGGTGTCCACATTGATAATCGGTTTCTAAAACACAACATGTGAAATCATTCCCCATTTATAAAACTCCCTTGGGATTTCTTTTCAACATCATTTAAAATTCTGTGAAATATTACAATATGACATATCACATTTTCAATGGAATATATTAGAAAAATAAATATTTTTGAAGCATTAATTTCACATTACAAGATAAATTTCCTAAATAACCATATTGAATGATCATGTATTTAATGTAATTACAAAGTATCCAAGTGGGAAATAAATGACAAGAAGGGATAGAAAACCAAACTTATAATAATACCAAAGGAATACTATTCTAAATACATGACTCCTATAGTCATAGAACCTCATTTCCATGGAAAGGATACCACCTAGTTGATTTTACATCAAGATCAACTCCCCTAATGATAGATAACTCCACTAAGGCTTTCCTTTATTTACTTTTTCCCCATACACCAAGGCCTCCCAAGTTTTTTATTACATCATTATTACATCTAATGAAAACTAAATCAATGTTCCATAAGGCATTTCCAAGGAATAAGATAGAACTATGTTTCAAAAACATGTATCAAAAGAATATACATTTCAAATCCAAAACCATATGTTTATAAAACAAATCTACAGTTATTTACACTACTTTTCATTCTTTAAAATCCATTTCACTTTTTTAGACATCTTTGGGGAAATAAAATAAACACCTGACATGTCTCAAATAGTTTCCATTAAAAATGAACTTTTTTGAAAACATAAGATCTCCCTTCAAAAATATATTATATTTTAAATATTCAATTTCATAATCAAATCCAAATGAAACCAACAAATTATATAAGAAATTACAAGTTTTAGACTAAAGGATAGAGACACATACAACATGAATGATTAAAAAAATTGGATCTACAAGGCTAGTGATTGGAGATAAAGAGATAGGATCCTCAAGAACGTGGATATAATGAAAACAAGTTCAATTCTCCATGATCACACTGTATCCAATGATCTTGTCTCATTTCAAATCAACTGCATGGAGAATAAGATAATTAACAAGATAGAATGAGTATTACTCAACAAATTTCTGTAAAATTAATTTCCAAGATTCCAATTGGCATTAAGATTCAATGTTGAGGAGGTCAGAAGATCCAATAACATCACATTAGAGTCTTTAAACCATAAAAAGTTGAGTTATGGTCATATTTTTTGTACTCGGGGGGATTAAAAGATTAATTCAAGGGAAAATTTCATTTTTCATCCTGACTAATCTGGGTCTCCAATCACACAATAATCTACACTGCCAATCCACCGTCTAGCTGGTGGGTGTAAGAACAATTTCTACACTAATCAGTATTCCACTACCTAGTTGATGGAATCTAAAATCATGAAGGTATACTATCCAACATCACTGACTAGTAGGTTCCCTCCACTGGATAGTTGGTGGCCTCCTTCCACCAACAGTTTAACAAACTTCTCTTGGCATATGGGTGACCTAATATTCAAAATTTAAAAAAAAACATAATGGGACCCATTCTTAGTTCTGCATACTCAGGTGTGACATTTATACATCTCAGTTTTGAAGGAAACATCTATAGATTAATCCTAATTAACTCTAGCTAATTTTTTCATTTATTCATAGAATTCACTAATGATTCATTCATTTTTTTATTAGTCCTATCCTTTTGTTTAGGACAAACCATGTACTCCTTATTTTATTTCCCAATATCATTGGGCTTCTCACATGCCTTCTTGACTTTTTTGATATTGAATTTTTCAATCTTGCATTAATTTTCTATAGTTGTATTCTTAATTTCTTTCATTTTCATATAATAGGGTTCTTATAAAATCTACTTAGTCATTAAAACCATGAATTTGTGACCGTTTTTACCACACCGTATACATACTTCATGTAAATATCCAAATTTGATTTGGTCATATAGATTTGATGTAGATCTGGTCACATCCTACTTGCTCTGCATTTTTTTCCTTGGTTTCTCTCTATAACTCCCCCTTGGTTATGATATATTTAACTAATGATACATATTGAACAATAAATAATAGGTTCTGTGTCCATAATTACCACGAAAACAAAAAAAACCCTATGAAATTTTAATCATTCATATTTTTGTTGTTGTTTTCCATTTAAAACATGAGACTTCATATGACGGGTGGAATTTAATCTATTTTGAATGTTCTTCTATCCCTTCAATATGGAAGTGCAACTCTCATTTTTCTTTATAATACATACTTTTTCAAAAAAAACAATTAACTCTACACAATCAGATGTATTTTTTAATTTATTAAGATAATATTTTACTTGGTTGTTATAATTGTTCCCTTCTCCTTCTTGAGAAGATTCACCATCCACCTAAGTTGTCTTTGTGAAGACTTATTTTATTTTAATTTAACTCAGTTTTCACTAAAAGATATATAGTTTGTGTCTTGGATATCTCTTATTTCTTTTGGTTCGGCTTCTCTTCAATATCGTATACCATTTTCTCAATCTCACCCACATTATACATATTCTTCTTACATTTATCAACAAGAGTTGATTCTTTATTGCCAAACAAATTATTATTTTTCCTTTTTTTATATAAGTAATGATATTGATTTTAGAACCAAATTTAATTCTTGATAATAATGAATTGACGTTATCAATTTTTCTTATCTCATTCATTATTGGTCAATTTATGGAAATATTTCCATTTCCATTATAATTCCAATTATTTGGTGATTTTATACATTCTATTTTCTCATTTACACTTTTTGAACATTCTTGAAATAAGGGAAATGATCTTATTTAAATACTTATCGGTCATATATTTATTCATTACACTCTCTCTGATGACAGATTTCCAACATTACTTTATACACAATTACGGAATAATTAGAGGGAACCTTTACCCCAATACACTTATAGTGCCCCATGTCGGTTGACCACTGAGTGGGGGTTGAATCAGTTGTTACTTTTATGAATTATAATTATTTTAATTTAAATTCATGAAATTTTTAATATAAGTGATCAACTCAATGGAATCTCAAAACCCCACCTCATGTGATGTGGTATTTAGATAAATATCAACAAATAATATTTAAAATATTTGGTATAAATACTTACTCATTTCCATGTTGGATAGACACCCCAAGATGGATTCTCAGATTCGATCTTGTTTAGGATTCAAATTCTTATGAAACTACTGGTTACATTCCCTAGTAATTGATCCTCTAGTTGACCTAGGTTCTATACCCCAACAACCTACTATTATACCTCGGTAGGTTATACACTTAAAATATCTGTCTCCACCCAGATTAGATATAAACCCCAACATTGAGCCTACACAGAAACTAGTTAGACACCCTAGTCACAAGATCCTCCTATTCTTGTTTGATTGTGTTATAGAATGTACTTTTTATCCATAGAGACCTTCCACCATGATCCAATGGGACCAATTCTACTCATGAACACCTAAAATATATTCAACAAGTTCTTGGAATGGGTCTATTGGTCTCGAAACTTCTTCACACAAGATCATGAATGGTATAGTTCTTCTTGGTATTTGGATACTGTAGTTTGTCTCTTTTATGGAATTCTGGCTTCGTCTCGCCTCTTTATTTGATACTTTTGTTTTTCGTATTACATCAAATTCTAAATGTACGAAAATACTTATACAAATTATTATCAATTGAAAATTCCATTTGTATTCACAATATTAACATCCTGAATATCATACTTATAATTATCAATGTAATTATTAAATGAATATAGAAACACCATGGTCAATTCCATTATCTGTTTTTCATATTTGTAATTTGGTCCAAGAATTCTAAATAAATACCCATTAATTCTCGATATTATTTGATGTTTAATATCTCAAAATAATTCCTCGTTTAAATTTTTATTCAAACACATGAAATATATCCTCGTCTAAATCTTAATTTAAATCATCGGGCCCAATAACCCATGGAACATGGAAAAAAACAACGTGGTGTGAGAGATGGGCACATGGAAGCCTCCAAACATGGGGCCAAAAAAAGACAGACTGAAATTTTCCACCCAGGAAAGAACCCTTCCACAAAAGGGAAAACGACAAATGAAGAAGCAAGTTCGAAGGAACCAAAGGCGATGGTGGGAAAGACCCAACCCCGCCTAGAGCAATGATTGTCCTATGATGGAACTGTCGTGGGCTTGGAAACCCTCAAACGGTTCGAATTCTCCTGCGCAATTGCGCTCAATGTCGCCCTGATATGGTTTTCCTGTCCGAAACCATATTGGAAAACAAGGACACTAATGGTATTGCTCTGAAATGTGGTTTTCAAGGATTTTTCCCAGTTCCTAGACAAGGCCACGTCGAGGGACTCTACCTCCTCTCGAAGGACAACATTGTCATCAAAAAAATTTCCTTTTCTTTGCACCATGTGGCAGTGACTAGTCGAACGGACCTCTACCCAACTTGGACCTTTGTGGGTTTCTATGGCTGGCCATCCTATAATGATAAGGTGAAGTCTTGTGATCTTCTTTTCAAGCAGTGATGTGACTTACCGATCCCTATTCTGTTCGGAGGAGACTTCATTGAGATCATGTTCCACAAGGAAAAGAGGGGCATAACCATTAGACCTTTAGCTTCGATGTCTTACATCAAGGATTCAATCTCCAGGGTGGACCTGGTCGATCTAGGTTACTCAATAAATCCGTTTACCTGGTTTCGCGGAAACTCGGAAGGAACTCATATCGTCGAGTGCCTTGACAGATTTGTGGGATCTTCTGATTGGATTAATATGTTTCGCATCTTTCACATCGACCACATGGCCCTTAACTACTCGGACCACTGTCCAATCATCATTGACTGTACTTGGAGAGAAAGTAAAAGACATTAATGTATACCCTTTAGATGTGATATCTTCTGGTCAAAAGACCTGTAATACGAAGAAGTGATCTGATTAAGCTTGAATTTTACTCAAGAGGATGTGTGACTCAACCTCCAACAGGTAACTTCTAATCTGAGGTCGTGGAGCAATAAAAAATTATGACACCCTTACCGGCATTGTGACGTCCTTGAAAAGAGACTGAATTATCTCCTCAAGCAACCCACATCCAGTGTCAATCTCTCTACGATTGAAGCCACAAAAATAGAGCTGGATATGGCCCTTCGAATCAAGTAAAGCTTATGGGCTATGCGCGCGCGGGACAACCATATTAAAGAAGGGGATGCCAACACCCGGTATTTTCACCAGAAAGCGTCTTCCAGGCATCGGAAAAACTCTATTACTTGCATCTTACAACCGTATGGAAGCAATGATTCTGACACCAATGGTATCCACGAGGGATTGACTGGATTTTTATAGAACATCTTCTCCTGAAGAACCCATTTCCTGTCCACGGAGGTGGAAGAATACATCAGACCCGTGATCACTGATGCGATCAATAGGAAGCTCTCCAAAGATGTGTCAAATGATGAGATTCACCTGGCTCTAAATCATATTCATCCCCCCAAGGCCCCAGGACCGGATGGGTTCCACACCCTCTTTTTCAAGAATTAATGGCACATAATTGGTCCCGACATCTGCAATTTGATTTAAAATATCTGGGCCGGAAATTCCATCATTGCGACCATCAATGAAACTGTCACCCTCCTCATCCCCAAAATCAAGAAACCTATGGCGATCCCTGATTTTCGACTGATCAGCCTCAATAATGTCTCATTCAAGATCTTCTCAAAGATCCTTGTCAACCGACTACGACCTTGGATTCCCGATATTATCTCTGAAAATCAGAGCGCCTTCGTGGACAAGAGACGGATCATTGACAATGAGATTGTAGCCCATGGCGTGTTCCACTCAATAAAATCATCCTCCACGGTGAAAAAAGGAACCATGTCATGGAAATTGGATTTTTCTAAGGCCTATGATAGGGTTGAATGGAATTTCCTACGAGTCGTTATGCAGAAAAAGGGTTTCTGTGCTAAATGGAAAGATATGGTCATTAACTGTGTTTCAACTGTCTCTTTTAAAATCAAGGTTAATGGGGAGCTCACTAGAGAATTCTCCCCATCTCGGGGCCTTCGACAGGGATACGCCTTGTCCCCCTTTCTCTTCATTCTGGTGGCTGACATCTTCTCTAATCTTATTACCAGGGCTGTTTCTTATAAGGCTATTCATGGGACAAAAGTCTGCCGAGTGAGGCCACCGGTGTCGCACCTCTTCTTCACTGACGACTGCCTCCTATTTTCCAGACCAACGTTTAATGAATGTCGGGTGATCTACCAGACGATTATCCAGTACGAAAGGGCGTCTATCCAAATATTCAATTATGGTAAATCTGAAATATCCATTAGTGTCAGGGTGGCTCCTTATAAAAGGGATGAACTCTGCGCAGCAGCTGGCATCCATATGGTTTTCAAACATCAGAAGTATCTGGGGCTTCCAACAGTGATTGGATGGTCCAAGGAAGAAATCTATGCATCCATCACGGACTGGATTGAGGAAAAAATTCAAGGTTGGACCCCAAAAAGAATTTCGAAAGCTGGAAAAGAAACCCTCATCAAAGATGTCTTCCAATCTGTCCCCAGATACCTCATGTCCCTTTTTATGCTCCCGGCGGCCATCACAAACCAGATCCACACACATACTGCCAATTTCTGGTGGGGGAAGCATGAGGGATAGAATCGACCCCACTGGATGGCCTGGGAGAAACTTTGCAAACCCAAATCAGAGTGTGGGATGGGGTTCCAGAATCTTCCTCTCTTCAACGATGCGCTATTAGCCAAGCAAGGATAACATCTGAGTCCCCATCCATTATCTCTTTGTGTGTGAGTTCTTCAAGATAAGTACTATCCCCACACGGATTTTCAGGCCTCCTTTCTTGGCCCACGTCCTAGCTTCCTTTGGAGAAGCATTTGGGGGGATAAAAGCTCCTGGATAAAAGATTATGCTGGAGGATTGGGACCAGATCATCTATCAAAATTTGGTATGATCCCTGGCTTGATGATAAGGATGGTTTATGGGCTACATCCCCTGCTCAGCCTAGTCTCGAAGACGCCACTGTTTGCTGCCTCCTTTCTAACCAGGGATGAGGGTAGTGTTTGGATAAGATTCAGGAATGGTTCAACGAAAGAGATCAAATAATCATCCTTAGCATTCCCTAGGTACCTGATGTTGGCCCTGAACATCTCTTCTAGAACAATGATACTTCAGGAAACTACACGGTGAGATCCGGATATAGAATTTCTCTTGAAACCCACCCAGTAGGCTGGAATGAGGGACCCTGGAAATCGATCTAGTGGCTCAATGTCCCCCCATAAATTTGGAAATTTTGGTGACAGGTCTGTACGGGCACACTCCCAACAATTAGCCTTCTCGCTTATCGACACATGGCTAGTACCGCCTTTTTCTCCATCTGTCTTCACACTCCTGAAACTCCTCTGCACGCGATGACTCTCTACCCAGGAGCCAAGGAAATCTAGAATCAATGGGGCCCGGCTTCAGCTGCTTTGCCGGCTTTGTCCTTTGTCCTTCCTGATCTTCTCATTCATTGGTGCTCCTCCCTCTTCTCAGCTGAAGTTGGCTCACTCTATACTTTGGCTTGGATTATTTGGGTCTGGCGTAACGATGCTGTTTTCCATCAGGTTCATAGACCCCCCAGGTTCTGGATTGACAGGGCGACTTCTCGGATTGTTGGTTGGGAAGGCCACAATAGACGTTCTATTCTAGGTGTCCCCCCACCAACCCTGCACACTGGAATCCCCCAACGGACAAGATCTTCAAAATTAACGTCGACGCGGTGCTTCCAAAAGCTGGTCTTGTTTCCCTTGGTCTCATTGTCCAAAATCATCTGGGGAAAATCATTGCTGTTATGTAGGAACCACATCAGGTTTTCTAGGAACTAGAATTTGCTGAAGCCTCAGCCATCCTTGCTGGTATGATGCTTTCTATTGAATGTGGATGGGGTGACATCATCATTGAGTCGGACTGCCTTATCGTCATCGATGCTCTTAATAACAATGACAGCGGCCTCTAGTCGTTTGGTATCATCGCCAGGAGAATTCTCTCACTCTTCCAATGCTTCTCAGTGCGCACCTTCCCATTCACTAGAAGGGAAGGCAACAACGCGGCCCATCAGCTGGTGGCCTCAGGCCCTTTCAGTTCTAACCAGCTATGGTTGGAAAATTTCCCTTTATGTCTTTGCACATGTATTTCTGCTAGTATTCTTCATTAATGGAATATTCTTTTCTTCAAAAAATAAATTACTACATTTAATCTACCACTTTTAACATGAAACATAAAAATACATGGCTCAGTATTTTCTTCAATTCACTTGGCATTGAATTAAATAGGTATATTATTCAAACTCCTTAAATAAATAATGAATATCAAGGATTCTATGTTCTATTTCACGATAATCCATATATAAGGCTTCTCCATTTAATAATATGTGACATGCCACAGCATTTTTTTATGAATGAATGTTATCATGCATACTCTATTTCTTCTCTCAGGTGTATTATATGTGAACCATTCACTCATCAAGTTAAATATTGAAATATTCAGGACATGTTGTGTGACCTCCATTAATACTTATATTAATATTATGGTGGATTGGTGACCTAGAAACCATTACTATCCAATAAAAATTGAGTTACATTATTGAAATTATAATTTCATGAATGTATAAAAATTTCAAACTCACCCCATGAATGAATCAACTCCCCTTGAATACTATATATTTAAACATATTTTAAATCTTTATATTAAGGTTGAAGATAATGAAACATATCCTCTCATGGTCGATCATCCATGGTGTTGTCGATCATTATACTCTTGATAGGTATAGTTATTATGTTATCTTCTTCATTTAGTTAGTTAGATTAACTCATCTAGTAACTTCTCTTTATTTCATGGTTGATTCATCAACCATTTGGTCACTTGGTGTTCCTGTGGTATCTCTAAGCTTTTTAAAATGGTATATTAAAAACTAATCCTACAGTATGTTTCATTACTCAAGTGGTCAGTGGACAGATTATATAACCATCATTTTTGTGTTAGGTTGGAAACCATTATTACAGTTAGATCATTTCAAGCTTACGATAACCTAAGTTCCTCATGTGATGAGCTGTATTAAGGTTGCACAGTAGGACCTTATTTAATTATATATTAAGTACAAGTTCGTCATGAGGTTGGTACACTGATCGTGGCTTCTCACCTCATTCAACCGATTTATATTATTTGTGTGGTAGCTTCATCATAACACATGTTGTATCTTGGCATGAATATTTGTGGCCGATCACATAGTTCGTGAGTGATTTTTTCACATAGTGAGAAACCCTACTCAACTGAAGAGGAAAATGATGTGGTACTATTCAAATTATAAATATTAACTACATGGATGGCCCTAATTATATATGTATAATCTAAATTTGTATGAATAGTCTCATGCTTCTGGAGTCCCACATCAAAGATTCTTCCTTTCTATATCTCCATTATAAGTGATCATGCATCTTCAAATGTCTAGAAATGTATGAGGGGTGTTAGGAACTACCCTATTTCCTCTTGTGTCACCTTACACATGAGAGGATAATGTCCCCTTTCACACATGTGACGTCCAACCCACATGCATTCCTTTCATCAATACCCCTTCCAACCTATGCATAGCCTCTACCTCATGTCACCCATATTCCACCATAGGATGGAAATATAGAACTAGATCCTATGAAGTTGACTTATTCACACATGTGTGTTTGATCTGGCTCCTTGGATGGCCTATAGTTGGCTAATTTCTTGTTTATCACATTGTAAAATCACTATGTGAAGTGCATTTGAAAACATTCTAAAATATTCTACCTTTTTTATTTTTTATCACAAATCTCATCAAATATTCTTCTTCAAAAATTAAAATATTTTTTAATGTAATTCTCTATATTTTTACATTTTATATCCATAAAATTATATAGATAGCACATATAAAATTAGTTCTTGTCTTTTAACAATATGAATTGCTCACCAAAATATTCTAGATATATTAATTTACACAGTCATTAACTTCTCCACATTAATTCTTCAATATAAAATCATCATATTTTTTCCTTCAATATAGCATAATCATCTTCAACTTATGTACTTAAATGGTTGATCAATAATGAAATCCAATTTCAATACTTCAACACATATTGGTATATTGTTCATCATGATGAAAACCATACCAATTTAAAACAAATATAACTAACTCATGGTACCTTTAGTTATAAATAATCAAAAAACTTCAAAGCAATCACAATATAAAAGAAATAGATAATTCCCTATGCTAACCTCTAATTCCTACCAAATAAATAGCCTCTAATATTTGTTTCTCCAAGTATACACATAAAACAAACACCACCAATTAATGAATTAAATATTTATGGGATGTTTTGTTTGGAAAAGAGTATTAAGGCACTAAAAATAAATATTTACCGGATTGGAACACAATCTCTATGTGACCCATGTCACTCCCCAATTATAAAACCAATGACACTCTAAGAAAAAAATATAAGACATGTATGAAAATACAAGGGACAGAACATATTCATACACCAAATGGTGTATTTATGGTGTGAACTAAAAATCCTAGTAGGGCTTAACCAATGATTCCATGCATTATCTTTTTCAAAATAATCCAAAAATGATAGCCTAGAATACATTAATTTAAAATTTGTTTTTTATTTCCCATAAAAATAAAATTCCATGTATTTTTTTTTCTAAAACTCCTTTTTCATAAACCAAAAAAAATCACATATTATGGGATAAGATTTTTCTAAAATCTTGTTTCATTAAACCATGATAATGCTATAAATGATATCCAATATAATGATACAAATTTTAAGTGCATAAATTTCACTAATATGTAAAATAAGTATATGGAAACTAACAAGCCACAACCCCAGAAGTTATAATCAAATTCATATAGTTTTTAAAAATGACAAGTGTGATGGAAATGAATTTTGGTTAGTATAATGTTAAGAAATAGTGAAATAATTAAAAAAAATAGTTATTTAATATAGGAAACATGAAATAAACACCCTAAAATCACTACGTATGTCGGAACCTAGAAAATTTACATCACTAATTTGGGAAACCCTCAATTAGTGTAATATATTATCATTCTACTTGCTAGTGTAGGTATCACATTTATTTCACTAGAATCACCAGTGATAAAATTTCCTTGATCTAGACATTCTTACCCAAGTACCAGGGCTTCCCATGAGGTTAAAAAACCTCAAAATAATCAAAACTACAGGGGGTTTCCATAAATAAAAAAATCCTTTTATACAATATATGGCAAGCCTTATCCACTATTCATATTGAATGGATACCTCAAAAACACCATTCTATGAAACTAATCCATAACATGGGAAACACATTTTCTATAAAAAATCATTTGAAATAACAGCCTTTAAAAAATTCTAAATAAAATGTCAAATTATACTTTAAAAACAAATACTAAAAATCCATTTTGAAAAATTATCTGAAAACCAAAATTAAACATTATTTTTAAATATGAATGTTTCCCATTTTTATCACACACACAAACACATGTTTATATATATATACACATTTCTGAAAGAACGTATTCTCATGTGAATGTGTATAAATATATACATATATATATATTCACACACTACCTAAATATGTGTGGAAAAAATGGATATATAATAAGATATTTAGAAAACATATAGCATTTATAAAAAATTTGAAACCAATAATATAACCTCACTTTAAAAAAATTAGAATCAACAAACTATAAAACACTAAGGAATAAACCAATTAAACAATTCTATTAAGTATATAAATATATAAAATTATTAAGCATTCAAAAAACATTCCAAAACACCCACAAAACCTCCATTAAAAGAATCAAATGGTTAAAACCCCATTTTAAATATTCAATCCCTTGATAAATCATTCAAAATTTATATAAATTCTTAGAATAAATAATTTTTAAGAAAGGTAAATCTAAAAATCTCAAGAACATTATAGATTTTAGGGGAAGAGAAAAATAGGGAAGAACTTACCGTGGCCAAGTGTAGATCGTGTAAAATACTCATTTATGATAAGAGGATATACCCAAAAATAAGACACACCCAATAAAAACCACATGGTAACATAAACCAAACCAACCTATGGTTAGACCAAGTCATGCACATAGAAAGGGTGAAAGAAATACTGAGAGGGGAAGAAGATCTGGGAGGGAAAGAGGTTGAGAGGCCCTTTCCATGATAAAATATCATAAAATCTCAATGAAAAAAGCTATAGATTGAAGTTCATGGGATAGAAAGAATGTGGGGGCACACACAGTCCTGCTTTAGTATCAGATGTGTGGGAGAAGAGGGACATATATTTAGGGAGCATTAATTAATTAAGGCTATAATATAAAATTTAAAATTTTATGAATTGGCTAAATTTTACAGTTTTTGCATAGTTTACCAAATTGTGAACGCTTTATTAGGGACACTAAGAAACTCACATGGTTTCAATATATGTTTTGGAAAACCATGCAACAATTGTGAAAAACTACTTTGATAAAATACATTCCTTACGCCCACATTTTTTTCAGGATTAACCATCTGGGTGGTGAAATTGTGCAACATGAAAAAACCATTAAAACTTTTCAAAAAAAAATTGATACCATAGAATAGTAAATAAAATAAATGGATAAAAAATTAAGGTTCAGGTTATGGCAGCATGAACCCTATAGAGAGGATGGGCTAGAGAGAATCTATCTTGGATGGAAATAATTATAAATGAGTCCTCGGCCTCTACAATGGATTGAAGTGTCATCTGTTGTGCCTTGAGTTTGGTCTTTGTGATTTTGTGTTCTTCATTCTATATGGAATTTTATGCATGAATTTTTAAATTTTTGGTTTCTCCTTTTTTATTGGAAAAGTTATTAAATCTATTTCCTTACCAAAACCCTCATTCATCAGGTTATTAATTTATATTATTTACTTTGAATAATAATAATAAAATTGTTTAAAAAAGTCATACCTAGTTGATGGTGGAATCCTAAACATAGCTTTTTTATTAGGTATGATAGAGATCAGGGGAGAAATAGGAATCGACATGAGAGTGGAATTTTTTTTTGGGATCTCTCTTCCAATATCTTCATTATTACTTTCTCTATCCCTTCTCTCTATCTATTAATATATATATATATATATAGCTATCTCTCTCATCCCTCCCATGTTATATTATCTTCACACAAGAAGGATGGCCCTGTGATGATGACATGGGAAGTGAATCTTTATGTAATAGAATGCCACTATACGAAAGGTATCAGTGTGAGAGGTGGTCGATGATGGATGTTGCAATGTGAGGGAGACTAGGAAATGGTGGATGATAAGGTTGGATGTGATAGTTATTGGAACAAGCGTGGAGGCTAGGGTGTAATCCCGACGACAACGAATAGAGGTTGGCTAAGAATGGAGTCTGATATTGGTGACTATGGGGGATGATTTCATATGCGAACAATGGGTTTGAGGAGGAGTGAAAGAGGGTGGGGAACTAGGGTTTCAAAAATGCCTTGTTTGATTGAAAAAACAATTAATGGGGGGTTTATTAGGTGGAGGGGGCATGATACCCCCAATCCACTTTATTAATTTTATCAAAAAATAATATTATTATTGTATTATTTTTTGTTATTGTTGTTTTTGTTTTTTTTTTATGTTTTTGTTTTTGATGTTATTATTATTATTATTAAAAACTCTTATTTTAGATATCACTCTTAATAATGAGGTCTAATTCAAGATCCTTCTATGGAATCATGATCTTGACTTTGTGATAAACAATTAAATACTAGCATATGAAAAATAAATATCACTCATGTAAGAAGCCCTGAATTCCATCATGTAACTCCTCTTATCCATGTTATGATGATTTTTTATATAATTCACCTTTTCAATAAATAAATAAAATATCCTCATTGATTTTCTATATAGATCTCTAAAATATAGTTAATTCAACCATTTAAGGTCGTTTATGAAGAAATAATGGTAGATTTAAAATTTATCATTGTATGATCGATGATGGGGTTCAAGCATGATTATCAGAGAATTATCATCCTATAAGTAGGGTTGGTATTCCCCCTATTCACTTAGAGTGTGAGATCCATTATTTGTAGGTTAATATATAGATGTGGTTGGTATTCCTATTACTCACATGAGGTGAAGGATTATCTATCTCATCCTTCTAGTATGGTCATTATTCTTCTTGATTACCTAGGGCAGAAGATTCTCTATCTACAATTTGTTTTATGTGTAGGGTTGGTATTCCCCAATATACTTAGGTAATGAGATCCTCTATCTACATAGTTGATACGCCCCACAATCTAAGTGCTCTGTTCGGGACCGATATCCATTATTAGAGTCGATACTCCCTCGACTAAGTTGTCTTATAATGATGTGTGGGTCCCGCTCTATGATTTTAGTGAGGTTGCATATTTTTTTTCATACCTATGTGGTTATGATACCATGTTTTGGTACCCCTTTCACAATGATATTTTATTGGGAAAGGCATGGGGTTTCGTTTGGGTTTCTGAAATTGTGGAAAAAATATATTGGGCTGTATATGGTTGTATTTCCTCAACTAGCACGCTTTCCTCAACAAGGATTGGGTTCCCCTTTTATGGTTCCAAGTGAATCTCTGGGAAATTGGAGAGGTTGGGAATAATAGATACTTCAGGACTTGTGAATCCCCATAAAACTCATTGGTTTCCTTTGAGATGTGATGTGTGAGTGGCTATAAAATTTGGACTATGTGACTATTTTTGTACTCCAAAAATCTCTTATTCATTGTGAAATTAATACCCTTGTAGATTTAGATATGAGATGAATAATTCCTCTTTTTGTTCTGAAGAGTTCCAGTTATAGAGAAAATACAGATTAGTTTTCTATGTTTTACTCCAAGTTACTCTCATGCACTGAGAGCTTCGAGCTAACATGATATTCTTGTTTTTCATTATTGTATCTGAGGCCTCATACTGGGTATTTTTATACTCATCATTACCTAGGTTTTGTTCCCACACAGGATGTTTTTTGTGTAAATGATGCATAGGTTCAAAGATGGTCATGGTGGAAGTGAAACTGGTAGGTCTTGTTCCAAGTTGATTCATAGAGACATTTGGAAACTCATGATGGAGTTTGGTAGATATTGATTGTGGCAGAAAATATTGCAGTTGGATATCAATCCAGGAGTACTCACAATAAAGAGTTTTCATGTGTCTTGTATCTGTTGGATTCACAGGTGTGTCAAATGTATAGTAATTTTGAATTTCTATTTGTGTTGTTATATTTATAACTTATGTCTCATGCATGTTTCATTTAAAACATAGTAGATTATATATATATATATATATATATTGTTAGTGTTTTTGTTGTTTTTATATATTCAAGATATATAGTTTTGTTTAGTTGATATGAAAAAGTACAACCCATGGTATGAGATTTTTTACTCGGTGCTAGTCATGAGCCTCTGAACTATTTGAGGTGGCCTTGAAGTGACACTCTCTACTCACTACCTTCCATGGTGGGTAACTAGTAGATTAGGATGATTCAAATCTATTATAATAAATTGTTGATAACTTTTCCCTGTATGAGTACTTGAGTGGTTTGGTCACCCATTCGGTCTCTCGGGTTCAAGAGTTCAATTCATGCTTGTTGTCCTACCAAATCATAATTACACACACATGACTAATTTTTCCTCGTGATGAGACTCAAAATTGGTAGACAGCTTTATCCATTTTAACTGCATGGAAAATTTTGAGACTCGCTGTTTTTCAATCATATGGGGTGTAGGGATACATCAGAAATTCTAAAAAATTCATGGAGAGGCTTAGGATTATGTACAAAAGATAAAATCGCCATTAAATTTATTTTTTAGAAATATTTACTTGGATGGGTATATCTGTGTTAATAATTTTTAAAAATTAATTCATGGATAATTATTAGATGTTTCTAATAAATTAATAAATTATAGATATTTAATAATTGTATAATTAACACCATCATTAATAATATTATTTTAGTTTCATGAATTACAATCAATATTCATTTGGTGATCAATCAAAATCATTAAATGTAAATGAATACAGTCCCAATTCATTTCTTCGCATAATCAAATTAAATTATATGTATCAATGGGTGTTTAATACTCTTTTAGGTATCAAACTTCATACACCCGTGTGATTAGCATAGACTAGATTTAAAAAATACCCAACTGTTAAAATAGTCTTAAACAACACAGAAAATAAATTGATTCCCCTTATTCATTTTTATGTTTTTTATCTCAATTTTTTCATCCTCTACCAACCTTATACATCACCGCATCATAACTACACACCTGCAGAAATTTCTCTGAGAATAAATTGGCCTACTAGTTGAAGTTTATACCAAAAGAGATTCCCCACTGTCACTTTGACCTATACAAAGTCAATCACATCAGTTTAGGTAGGAAAAAATAGTGCATTTACAAATTGGATAAGTATTTTATATATGTATTTACTTCTTTCATTGATTACTCTCACAGTGTAAAATATAGTGTCTATGTCATGCCTCAAATTTTCCATCTTATATTTGATAATGGTTTTCTTCAGTTCCCTATAGTATCATCTGTTTCTAGTTTAAATGGATCTTCAGAACCAAAGCAGTATATTATATTTAAAAACATTTTTTAATTATGTAAAAGGAACAAATAGTTCTATTTTATTTGATATTTTAGGAGACTATTTCAAAAAATAAAACCATGTTGAAAAAATTTCAAAATAGATCGGATTGTACTACTTCTTTGAAAACTATTTAAAACATATCATATGAAAAAACAAAAGACATATTATATAAAATAAAATGATATGATTTCACCCTCAACATAAATATAATATAAAATAAATATTTTGAGTAAAATGATAGATGAAAAAAATATATCATATGAAAAAACAACCACCATAAAGGTCACATGAAACAGATGGATGATAAGGTCTCAAAACACAATAAGAATGACATCAACAACATGTAACAAGAAATAACCCATGGGTCCATCTCCAAGTGACCATAAGTCACCTCCATCCTAACCCAGCATCATGCAACATGATCAAGGAGATTCTCCCGCAACATGAAGCTCTCCCTTTTAACAATATCCTATAAAACCAAAACTAAAATAGTTAAATGAAAATTATATAGTGTGTACAATAATGCCTCCTAGAATACCACCAAAAAATCTATAAAATTTCTAACAACATGCCTATGTTAGTTCACATTTAAAACAAATTTCTAAAAATAATTATAATAAATAATTCCGCATTTATACAACTACATTTGTTTTTATTTTCAAAATCATTCCATACTAAATAAAATAGATAAATATTATAAAAAATTCAATATCATAAACATATAAATAAACAATTTTCAGGCATCAATTTTCCATAACAAGATTAAGTAGGAAAATAAAAATATTGAAAGATCATACATGTAATGTGATCTCTTAACAACCAGGTGGCATATAAATTAAATTAATGTGTATACAACAAAATTGATAAGACTCAAAAAGGAACACTAATTGTCATACATGACTCCTATAGATCGAGAACCTCAAGGATACCCCATAGTCATTATGAGATCAATGGAACCTTCCATAGTGATTGTTAACTCCACTATGGTTAATTATGGTTTAGTTTTTACTTGTACACCAAGTTCTCCAATGTCTTCTATTACATCATAATTTTGTCCATAAAAAACCCAAAAAATGTTCCATAAACCATTTCCATGGAATAAGCTACAAACATGTTTCATAAACATTTATCAAAGGCATATGCTATTTAAAATATGTTCCCATGTATTTATAAAACATTTATATAGTGATCTACACTTCTTATCTTTATTAAAAAACTATTTCCCTTTTTTAAAACATATTTGAAGTAATGAAACAAACACATAACATGTCTTCGCTAGTTTCTATGAAAAAAAACCTTTTAAAAAAATGACAATCCCTCAAATATCAATTCCATTTTTAATAATCAATTTCATAATCAAAACCAATGGAAAACATCATTGAACAAAATTCATTCCAAGGGTTGGACCATGGGATAGATAAAACTACAATGATAATGATGAAACAACATTGCCTCTTCAAGATCGGTGATGGGAGATGAGGAAATTAGATACATAAGAACCTACATCCATTGAAAACAAGGTCAATTCTCAATGATAATGCTAGATCCTATAATATAATATCAATTGAAATTAATTTAATAGATAAGAAGATATGAAACAAGATATAACATGTCTTACTCATCGAATTACAGTAATTATAGAAAAAATATTCTAATTGGTAATATGATTCACCACATGGGAGAGGAGGATATCCATGATCTCATCACTTTGGAACCCTTAAACAAAGAAAAATTGATACAGGGTATTAAGTTTTATATTAGGGGGATTAAAATATTAATTCTAGTGAATATTTTATTTTCTCCCATACTAATATGAATCTCTAGTTTTGGAACTAGAAATCTAGGGGGCGTGGGAAGAATATCAACACCCACAGGTAGCGTACTAGCTGGACGGTGGAACATGTATTCGTGCAAATGTTCTTTCCAACCATATCAGTTATCTGATGGCCTCCTGCAACCTCCAAAAATCCAAAACACTTCCCCTAGCCAATGAGAAACCCAAAATTCAAAATGAAAAAAACATAAAGGGATCCATACCTAGTTTTATATAGTCATGTTTTATAATTCTCCCCACAACAAAATATTTATTTCCTTATAAAGTCACAATTTCATAAACCGAAGAAAAGATAAGGTTGTTACTATAATGTCAAGGTCATGTCCTGACAACTAGAAAATTCACCTATAGCCATGATCAAATAGAGGTCCAAATTATGACTATATAATATTTCCCTGGTTCTATCTAGTAATGGATCATAGTATCATTGATATAGGGAAAAGTTATAGCCCTAGTTTTAATAGTTGTATCCATAGTTTTCCAATATGGAAATAGAACCTACAACCTTCTTTTTTAAAACCCTGGAAATCGTTCTATCAGTTTCCCACTATGAGAATATAATTATTTCCATTCTCTTAAACCATGTATATTTTCTATATTTCCATGGTGGAAATATAATTATATATATCCTTTAAACAGTGTCTATAGGGTTAGAATACAATGAAACCAGTCGAATATGAACCCCTGGCCTCCTCTTCCAACACCAGGAACATAACAACAACACTACATCAAATTTTATATATTAATGTGTATATTTTTAATATATATATATATATATTAACTATGGATATAGGTATAAAACTATGGCTATAGGTCTTCATGTACATTTCCTGTGGGAAAATATTTCTCTCGCAGTTGCATGTGAAAACTATTACCATGTAACTCATTAACCATGAAAATATACAGGGACCTATAGCTATATTTTTTGGAAAATTGTGGTCATATCATTGACTAAAAAATATATAAACATTATTTTTTAAAATTATGTCTATAAACAATACCTATAGCCATAGTTTTATCTAAACCATGTATATAGCCTAGCATTAAAACCTATAGCCATAGTTTTGAAAGGTCATAGCTATAGGAATGTTTTCTTATAGTGATTCCCATCTCTCAGGGTTATCCCTACAACACTTTCATCTCACATACACCAATGGAATCATATTTCCGTGCGTCACCTTATCTTATCAGCCTGTAATCTGGATAGCTCTTTCAACCACTAAGGAATCGTGTTGAATCTCAACATCCCCCCACTCAAGCATATGGGATGGGCCTTGTTGATAATTCTTTTGTTGTGAATCATGGAACATGTCATGGATAGAAATCAAATTAGTATGTAATTCAAAGTGATAATCCACCATCCTATGTAAATCCACAATCATGAATAGACTAATATGAAAATGTTTCAACTTACCCAGCTTCCCCAAGAGTCCATGTCCCAATCGGGGTGAAACATTGAGTAAAACACAAGAACTTACCTCAATGTCCAACATACATTAATGTCGATTGATATATGTTTTTTGGAGACCTTGAGATGTTTTTAATATCTTATTAATCAACCACTTGAGATAATTCATCTCCTGATTATACACAATCTAACAGAGGATGATTCATCAATCTTCTCCCAACAAAGAGGCATCCTACAAGGCCCCACATTCAATAACTCAAATATTTTCATCTGGATCGACGATTGATAGCAATTGTTGTACGAATAATATACCATGGTTATATTTTTCTCCCATTATCCACTTAAGTAAATAACACATAATCTAAGCATGTCCTCAAAAATCTAGATGGAATTAGCATATTGGTTATACATATGTGGATGAAAAGTCATGCTAAAATTAGATAGAGTACCATCATTGCTTGTAATCTACTATAGAACTAGGATGTAAAGACATGATATTTGTTAGAGATAATAAATGATGAAACACCATGAATTATAACAACATCTCCCACGTACAAGATAATAATGTCCTCTACATTTACTAGTGACTTTATATGTAGTAAATGTATTGATTTAATGAGTCAATAAATAATAAAACCTTATTACATCTTTAAAACTGGATGAGTTGTGTAGCTCAATTACATAGTAAATGGATATACCAAACCATTTCCACCCCAAACTAGGTAATAGATACAACAACCCAGCTGATCTTTGATTTTATATCTTTATTTTTTTGATATGTGAGTCACCAAGGTACAAAAATTGCAATCGGTCACCACATTCTAATCCACCAATAATAATGTCTCAATTCATCGTACATATTGGTGGATCCAGGGTACATAGACCAACTAGATTAATGTACAATATCCATGTAAGAACCTGAATCTCCTTTTAGGTATGCTTTTCTTTTCTTTTTGTTTTTGAGGAAAAATAGGAGTTTCTCGAAAATTAAGGGGTACATGTCGTGTACATATAAATACTTGTCATGTACTCAGTTGCCGTGGGTGACCGTGTACTGGCTGGGTAGCGGCCACGTACATGGTTGTGTGTGGTGAACTGGAGACTGCCTAAAGTAGATGCCAGAAAAGGCAATTACACACCATGTACTATTAAATAACACACTATGTACATTCTTTTTATTTCATTAAACAGACTCGGTCATGTATAATGGACATAACATTCTTTTTATTCATTTGTCTCATCCGAGAGCATCCATACGGCCACAGATCTTCACTATGCCCCCGACGTGACGTTCTTCCTCTGAATCGACCATCGTCGATTGCATTGTAATCACATCTATTATTTCTTCCTTCTTATAGAATTCCATCTCATTATTTTTCCTCTTTCATGAGTTATCCTCAGTTGAGAGTATTAAGAATATTTTTATATCTATGGTGTTCTAGGGTGATTAAAGGCTTGAGGTTCATGTATATCGATCTCATGAAGCTGAGGTGGGTGGTTTGTGCCTTTCTATAGCTAGTATTTGAGTTATATGTGCAAAATATCCCAATACCGTTGTTCGGTGTATTGTGATTTTATGGTTTCTGCCATTTTATATTCCTGATATTCCTAGTTTTATGTGATAGAGGTTAATTGTTTGTGAATAGGGCTACCTTTGCTAAGCAATGGATTTTCTTCCCATGTTTTCTTATTATGACAGTCTGGTCTAGCATTGCCTATTAATATGCTACTTTGCTTTCCATGCCTAGTATTGTTAGGGTGGAGTTATTATTAACTGACATGCGATGATATTTTTTAGATTATTTAGACATTTAGTTCTTGAGGTTTACTTTGGCTGTTGATTATCATTTTTGAATGATTACATTACATAGGGTTGCGGGAACCTCGTGTAGTGAGACCATAGGGAAAATTGACATTGAGGGTTTTCCCAGAGTGTCTGTTATAATTATTATTCTACGAGACCATATAGGGGATTTATGTTGAGTTCTCCATCGGAGTGTCTATAGTTACGTTATGAGGCCACAAGAGGAATTTACATTGAGTGCTTCCTCAGGGTATCTATAGTTTACCGTTAAAATACTATAGGGGGAATTGACATTGAATGCTTCCTCAGAGAATCTTTGTTCCCATATGTCAATAACGGTAATTGATATCAAGTTCTTCCTCAAAGATTCTTTGTTATATCTTCTCTTTCATTGTTAACCAGAGGGGTTAGGTCATGAAAACTACCCAGAGTGTTTCTTGTATTGGTTTTTTTGTGAACTAAATACTTAAATGTAAATGTTGTAAACGAAACTATAGTACTGTTTACTTTTGAGTACATCCTTGTTTACTAATCCTTATGCTTATTTCCTACCATATATATTCACTGACTGTTGGGCATAGATCATTGGGTGGTTGCCTATTGGGATTAGTCTCTCACATTGTTTGGGTCGTGCTTTTGGGCCCAAACATATTCTATTTTTGCTGGTATAGATAAGGGAATTCACCCTTCTACTTCAGGTACATGACTACTTTGGAGTTGGAGAGCATGGGACCAAACTGAGGCTTGTGATGATGCAGAGCTATTTACTTCATTTCTTTTCTACTTAGGCTTATTATTGTATACTATTATTGTAATCTGTTTGGCTTTTTTCCTAGATATATGTATCATGCATCATGTTTATATGTGATCTGTTGTTATTACTTCTAGTCATCCATTGTTGACTATTGTATGGTATCATTACTACTTCCACTATTGTTATCTATTTTAATTCTATTGTGTTACTCTGCTAATGAGGGCATAGTTTCCCCACAATCACACCCAAGGCCCTCATTGCTAGTCAGCATCTTCTGTCATTTAGGGAAATGCGCTTGAGGCCATGTGAACAACCAGGTACTGGGCACCTCTTGGTGGATTCTAGAACCAGGATGTTAAAATGTGGTATCAGAGGGATTCTTTTCTTCTTGACTTACTGTTTGGAGATTATAACCAGGTCTAAGAAGTAATAGTTACTTGGTAATAATCTTTTCCTGGGAGCAGCTAACCCATTTACAGTGAAAATCCAATTTACCTCGTATATTTCAATGTTTCTAGTTTTTCGATTTTATAATTGATTTGATTTATCCATTGGGTTATTCACGTGTTTTTTTCTACTATCATTAATGTTATTGAGGTTCTATTTCTGTCGAAACTCTATTAGATGATGGTATACAATCTCCTGCATCATATAGACACTTGTAGAAATCACATGTCATTAATTATTGTCATGCCATTTAGGGAGCATTACCGATTTCATGTTGTTGTGATAGAAGTTGTTTGTGATTATGCATGATGTTTTGATAGATTCCTTGATAGAATACCTGACGTTTCATAGGGTAATTATTTTTGTAAGGTTTTGTTTAAATGAATTCCAATTTTTGGTTCTTGAGGTGTTATGGGCCCTCATGGATAAGAATTTTGTGGATCATTGCACGTTTATGCTTGTATATAACATGTATTAGATGAAAAGAATTGATTCACAGAGAGTATGGGTCCTCACAGATCGTAATTTGGCATTTTAATGTTCATTTTAGTGTTTTTATTCTAGGTTCCGGAGTAGTTTCTGAGGCATACTTTCCGAAAAAACCCCATAATACACGGCATGTAATGTTGGAAACACACATTGTGTGCTTCTGTTCGGGAAAGAACTATTTTACTTATGTACACATTGTGTGTTGTATGGACACATTGTGTAGTCTCTATCTGTGTCACTGGATGTGTGGGCAGAGACATAGGGCTGGAAAATCATTATTAGGAACGTCATGTACCGGATGTACATGTCGTGTTTTAGAACCATGTAACCAGCTGTGTGACTAACAACACGGGTCGGTGGAGTATTTTCTAGTGAAACCATGTCCATATAGAACATGTCGTGTAGTGTGATCAATGTTACCAGTCGTGTGACTAACAACACAAGTCCGTGAAGTTAGTCTAGTACACTCTGTGTCTAGCACTAACATGATGTGTAGTCTTGTTCTAAGTAAACCATGTGGCTTAGCTATGTAGAAGAACTCAGGCAGCGGAAGAGGATTAAAGTACAGGTAATGTGTTAGGACAACATGTTGTGGGTATGGGGTGTTACATGACCGGTTTTGAAAAACATACATGCCCATGTGAAGGCTTAAGGGAACACGTTGTGTAGGAATTATACATGTCATGCATTCGTGTTTTGGAAAACATTAATTCATTATTTCTCATGTTCCCTTATTACACTTTTAGTTTTTAGTCCTTGATAATAATGATCTAAGGTATGTGATTGACCGTGCAGAGTCATGCCACTGAGACATCCTCTGGTTGTACACCAGTTACATGGCAGTTATCAGACACCAGATATGGAAGATCAGGGACCACCGGTAGATGCTCCAGTCATAATATTCATGAAACTAGTTGTTATTCTAGAAAAAAGTACTAATTCATAGTTTTAAGAGGTAATTATGAGGTTTATGTAGTACTTCTAGGGAGTATCGCATCCTACACTGTCTATGGCAGTGTTGACATGGGTTTTCCAGCAGTAGCATCCTCCCACTTTCTCAGAGTATTATGGACCCCAGGCTACAGAGTTTTTCTTAGAATCCATGCTTTCAATATTTGAGAATATGGAGATTCCTCCAGAGAGGATGGTGAAGCTTACAACTTATATGTTTTGGGACACTTCCATGATATGGTGGGATGTGATCTCATAGGCGGGACACCAGCAGGTTATGGAGTGGGATGAGTTTCAGCATACCTTCTATAACTACTTCTACCCATATACTTTTAGGGATGATCGAGCTCAAGAGTTCATGATTTTGGATAAAGGAACTCTTTCTGTTATGAAGTATTCTTATCACTTCACAGAGCTATAGTGCTTCATACCCTTTTGATGGGGAATGAGTTATTCCTAGCGGGGAATTTTGAGGATGGACTCAGACAAGACATTTGGGCTCAGGTGAACATCATTAGATGGACTTCCATCACTTCAATAGTCAACCAGGTGTTGATAACGAAGTGAAACCTGAGGGATTCTAGAGCTGTGGGTTAGAGAAGTTTAGCATCCAGAGTTCGTATTTCTCCGGCTGATAGTAGGATGTGCCGCAGGGAGTCTACACGTGGAGATCCGAGTAGGTGGGATGCACCTTCAGGGAGCCAGGTGGTATGCTACCAGTGTAGGAAGGTTGGGAATACGAGGTCACACTGCCCGAGAGACCTAGTGGAGCTATGATCATGTGGCAATATAGGGAACCTTCATCATTTCAATCAGTTCTTATCACAAGCAGTTTGTTATAGGGGTTCTTCTATGACTCCTCATTTAGGGGGAACACCACCAGTTTCTCATTAGTCAAGGAAATAGAGTTCTTTCGGTTGTTCCGGCCAAGGTGGAGTTCATGGTCATGGAATCTTGTCACCATGAATTCAGCGACAACAGGGTGGATCTGCTTAGAGTGGTCAGGGCAGGGTCACAGGGTTGTGGTGCAGGTCAATCTTTTGAAATTGTGCACACCCAGCAGGAGCAGGATCCTAGACCCTCTATAGTTCAAGGTACCATCCTAGTTGCCTTAGTATTAACATCTTATGTTTTGGATATAGGGGCTTCCCATACCTTTATATCTATTTCTATTGTGGAGATACTTAGGCTCTGTATCCTTTCATCTGCTGATATCTTGACATTAGACACTATGTTGGGGACTATAACAGCTAGTGTACGTCAGTTCAAGGAGTTCCCTTTAGAGGGTGGAGGGAGCCACTTCTTATGGGACCTCTATGACTTAAAGACGACAGGCTATGATGTCATTATCGGAATTAACTATTTAGTTCTATTCCTAAAAATTCTAAACTTCTATCACCGTAGGGTGAGTTTCACATCACCAGAGGGAGGATCATATCTTCATTAGGTTGAATGGGGTGTTCAGGCGAGAGGAGCAAGACATGAGGATCATGGGTTGGGAGGACTTACATCCCATATTTCTATTATATATCTGGATGACCAGGGGACTTCACAGATGGAGTTTCCTCTAGGGATGGATCATTTCAGGGATGTATTTCTAGAAGACTTGTTAGGTTTTACTCCAGAGTGTGAGGTATACTTTTCTATTGATCTTGTGCCAAGAGAGAAACTGGTGCCCATTCCTCTTTATAGGATGGCTACACCAGAGTTACAGGAGCTTAAGAAGAAGTTGGAGGAGTTACAGGCAAAGGGTTTCATCCGACCCAGTACATCACTTTAGGGTTTTCCTATCCTATTTGCAGAGAAGGCGTATGGATACCTCAAACCTTTTATGGATAATTGGAAGTTGAACCAGTTGATGGTCAAGAACTCATATCTCTTTCTAAGGATTGATGATCTCTTTGATCGGCTTCTAGGATCTAGGGTGTTCTCGAAGATTGAAATGAGATATGGTGACCATCAGTTGTGTATTAGACCGTCTGATATACTTATTAAAGCCTTTCAGAGTAGGTATGGTCGATATGAGTATGTGGTTATGTATTTCGGTCTCACGAATGCGCCTGCAGTCTTCATGGAACTGATGAACCGAGTGTTCCATCTATACATTGATTCTTTCATGGTAGTCTTTGTGGTTGATATCTTCGTATACTATCACACTCGACACAACCAGGCTTCTCATATTGATATAGTTTTTATTACACTGAGAGAGCATCAATTATATGTTAATCTCTCAAAATTTCACTTTTGGATTGATCAAATTCACTTCATGGGTCATGTTATCTAAATGTCAGGAGAATAATTAGACCCAGAGAATGTGAGAGAAGTATTTTCTTGGTTGTATCCGAAGAACCTCTTTGAGGTGCAGAGTATTCTAGGGAAATATGGATACTATAGTTGTTTCATACATGACTTATATTTCTTAGCAGCACCACTGATGGGGCTGAGTAAGAAGAGTGAAAAGTACTTGGGGTCAGATTCATGTGAGTCATCCTTTCAGAAGCTGAAAGGGAGGTTGACTTCAGCACTAATACTAGTATTTTTTAAGCCGACAAAAAGATTTAATGTTTACTATGATGCATTAGGTATCAAACCGGGAGTTGTGATTATGTAGGGGGAAGGAGTCAATGTGTATGTGTATCAGCAGTTGAGGCCGCATGAGAGTAACTACCAGAATCACGATCTCGAGTTGGTTATTTTTGTTCAAAATTTACAATGTTAGAGACACTACCTTTTGGGATAGCATTTTTTGGGTTTCACGAACCACAAGAGTCTCATGTATATCTTCACTCATCACTATATAAATTTGAGATAGTGAAGGTGGGTCAAGTTCCTTCAGTCCTTTGAAATTGTGCTTGCATATACACCTTGGAAAGGCAATACTGTGTCTAATGCATTGAGTAGAGGGACTCAGATATAGAAAGTTCAAGAGGCCAACTGTGACTGGATTCTTATGGATCTGTTCTCCATGATGAATTTGGAGGTTCATGACAGACAGGGGTAGATGTTTCTATCTTATGTAGTGGTTACCTCTACTCTTCTTGATCGAGTGTGAGTGAGGAAGCTATCAGATTCATAAGTCCAAGTCCTATGGGAGAGTGTGTCAGGATAGGACCCTATCCTTTGATTGACCATAGGCGAGGATGATACCTTGTGTTTTCATTGGTGCATATAGGTATTAGAAGACATACACGACTATATGATTCAAGACTTTCATTCCTCAGTTTGGGCAGTTCATCCTAGTGTCAGCAAGATGTATCGTGATCTCCACCGTCAGTATTGGTGGCCACCCATGAAGAGAGATGTTGTTGAATTTGTGATGAGGTGTTCCACCTATTAGCAGGTGAAGGCAAAGCATCAGCGACCAGCAGGGCTTTTTCTGTAGTTACCCATTCCTGAGTGAAGGTGGAATGATGTCGTGATGGACTTCATGATAGGGTTTTTGAGGTTTCCTCAAGGTAATGATGTAGTATGGATTGACACTGAAAGACTCATGAAGGTTTCTCACATCATTCCAATCAAGGATACCTTCAGTGTTAATGAGATGGGAAGGTTTTACAACTGATTGATTGTACATTTACATGAATTTTTAAACTCCATTGTTTCAGATAGGGATTCCCATTTTACTTTATGGGTCTGGTAGGTTTTACAGAAGGCTTTGGGTACATTGGTAATTTTGATTATAGCTTACCACCCCCAGAAAGATGACCAGTCCGAGCATATGATTCAGGTGCTTGAGGACATTATTCGAGCATGAATCCTAGATTTTGGAGGTTATTGGGAGGATCGCATACCTCTTGTAGTGTTTTCCTACAATAATATTTTTCAGTAAACTATTAAGATGGAAACTTATGAGGCTATGTAGGGTAGGCCATGCCGATCACCCTTATTCTAGAGGGAGGGAGGATTGGATTCTATGTTGGGACCTCATCTAGTCCCGGAGACGGCATAGCAGATAGAGATTATTCAAAAAAATATTGGAACTACACAGTCATGACATAAGTCTTATGTTGATCGACGGAGATGACCTTTGGAGTTCAAGGTCAAAGATCTGGTTTTCCAGTGTGTCCCACCAAGGTTGAGACACATGAGGGTTTGAAGACAGGGGAAGCTTTCATTAAGGTACATCGTGCCTTTTGAGGTGTCAGAGACAGTTGGGCGGATTTCCTTTCATTTGCAGTTACCTTAGAGGTACCGAGCTAAGCATTATGTATTCCATGTTTCTCAACTCCAACGTTACTTCTCAAATTCGTCTCATGTTTTCCATCCCGATGAGGTTGAGTTAGAGGTGGGTGCCACAATCGGGGAAATCCCATTCAGATTTTTGATCGCATTGCCAATGTTCTTCAGGGCTGGAATGTTCCTCTGGTACGAGTGCTATGGAATCACGAGCGAGTACTTGATGAGAACTGGGAGATGGAGGCCGATGTACGATCGTAGTGGCCAGAGCTATTCAGGGAGTCTTCTTCCATGCCACCTTGCTAGGGAAATTTGGAGGAAGAATTTAATTAAGCGGGGAAGTTTTTAAGAACCCAGATCATATTTCAGTTTTTTTTCTTTTTTGGTTGTTTTTTATGAAAAATAGGAGTTTATAGAAAATTCAGAAGTGCATGCAATGTAATTATAAGTACACCACATGTACTCGGTTGTCGCGGGTGACTGTGTAATGGTCAGGTAGTGGCTAGGAACGTGGTTGGTTGTGGTGACCTGGAGGCTCCCTAAAGTGGAGGTCAGAAAAGGCAATTACAAGCCATGTACTTTTAAATAACACATCGTGTACATTCTTTTTATTTCATTAAATGGACCAGGGTCATATCTGATGGAAAAAATTGTTCTTCTTCTATCCTCATCTCGTCTAAGAGCGTCCGTACAACTTCTGATTTTCTCTGAGCCCCTGACTCATTGTATGTCCTCTAAATCAACAACCATTTATTGTGTTGGAATCTCATCGGTGAGTTATTCTTTCTTATAGAATTACATCACCTGATTTGGCATTTTTCACGAGTTATCCTTAGTTGAGCGTTTTAAGCATTTTTTGAAGATCTACGGTGTGCTATGGCGATTCATGGTCGATGGTTCATGTATATAGATCTCACGACGTCGAGGTAGGTGGATTGTGCCTTTCCCTGGATATTCATTGAGTTATATGTGAAAAAGTGACCCATACCCTTGTTTAGGGTATTGTGTGTTTAGGGTTTCATCCCTTTTATTTTCCTATTATGCTTAGTTTGATTGGATAGAGGTTAATTGTAAGAGAATAGTGTTACCTTTTCTATTCCATGGAATTTTTCCCATGTTTGATTGTTTTAGCCGTTTGGTCTAGCCTTTCTTGTTATGTTGCTTCTTTTCTTACCATTCCAAGTATTCATTACTGGAAATTCAGGCTATATCCACAGTTTAAAATTGCGGCTATAGGTCCTCAAATCGTGGCTATAGGTAATTGCCACAGTTTGAGAAACGGTGGCTATGTTTGGCATGGATATAGGTATAGACCTATAGCCCTGGTTTGGAACCATGGCTCTAAGTATACAGCCACGGTTCAAAATTGTGGTTATATCACCATATCTGTGGTTTAGAACCATGGCTCTAATAGAGGAGGGACACAATTTATTCCCACGGTTAGAAACTGTGGTATTAGACTTATAGCCATGGTAAAAACTGTGGAAATAGACCTACAGCCACGGTTAGAAATCGTGGTTATAGGGTATTAAAACCCATAAAAATATCCCCCACCCCCTACACAGGCGCCCTACAGCCCCCTCCCTCATGGACAACCCCACCCTACATAAACCCTGCTCCCCTAGACAGCCCCCTCTTGCCCCTGCAAAGCCCCCCCTGAACAGCCGCCCTGTAAACCCCCCCTCAAGGACAGCCCCTGGACACCCCCACCCTAGACACCCCCCCCCCCCATATAGACCCAGGACACCCACCCCCAGACCCAGGTAAGGTCCCCCTGGATAGCACAGACCTCTACTCCTCTGGACAACCACCCCCCCACCCTCTTAGAGATACCCTTGAACCCCCCCCCCCCCCCAGAACCTAGACACCCCCCAGACATCCCCCCCCAACTCCCCATGACAGACCATGGACCCCCCCCCCCCCCACCAAACATGGACACCCCCTCCCAGACCCTTGATAGATCCCCCTGGACACCCCCCAGAACCTGGACACCCTACCCCTTTCACCCCCTGCCAGTTACCCCCCTCCCCCTGCTAGTCCCCCCTACCCATCTCGTCCCGCTGCTAGTTTCCCCCCTACCCCTCCCAATTCCCCCTCCCCCTTCCAGTCCTCCCCCACCCCCTAAACCTGGCACCCCCACCCCCCCAAACCCCCTGGACAGACCCCCCTAGATAGACTCTAGACAGACCCCCAGGCCCTGGACACCCCCCTGAACACCCTCTAGAACCTGGACACCCCACCCCTTGCATCCCCCAGCCTGTCCCCCATACCAGTCTCCTCCTTGTGCTAGTTTCCGCCACTCCCCCTGCAAGTTACCCCCTCCCCCTGCCAGTCCTACCCCCCCCCCAAACCTGGACACCCACAGACCCCCTTTACAGACCCACCCAGATAGACCCTGGACATACCCCCCATGACAGACACCCCCCAGACCCTAGACACCCCCTGAATCCCCCCCCCCCCGAAACTAGACACCCCACCCCTTGCACACCCCCTGCCAGTACCCCCTACCAGTCCCCTCCCCCTGCTAGTCCCCCCCCCCCCTCCCCCTTCCAGTTCCCCCCTCCCCCTACCAGTCCCCCCCCAAAACCTGGACACCCCCCAGATAGACCCTGGATAAACCCCCCATGACAGACCCCCCCCCCCCACCAGACCCTAGACAGATCCCCCTGGAAACCCCCCAGAACCTAGACACCCCACCCCTTTCACCCCCTTCCAGTTACCCCCCTCCCGCTACCAGTCCTTCGAGAAATCAACCCAACCGAAAAGAATATTGATGCTTTGAAAAACCAACAACAGCCCTTGATGAAATCAAGGAAAACTGAAACTCTGTTAACAGTAGACCCATGTAGACAAGGACTAAAGATTCTCTTTAGCCAAAATATCTCAAACTCCAGAAGAATCATCATAATAGCTTCATTCAAGATGGTAGCATGATCAAGCATGTTCTGAAACTGGCAGGAGTACATTTCAAAGCCCCCACAGTGCATGCCTACAAACATCTATTGTACAGTGCCATTGAGTAGAACCGGTTGAAAAAGAGAAATAGCTCAAGGAAAAGAAGAACCTGCTTTTGAGAATCAGAAGAATCTCATCAGCTTCATTTCCAGGGGATTTCATTAAAATTGAAGCTTGGATTATTTTTAAATTCCTCTAGCACTTTGATGAAAATCCACTTTCTGATATCAAGATGTCCATCTACTGACATCTCTCCATTTTTATACTGTCTAAATACTGTATTGCCTTTCTCATCCAACTATGTGTCAAGGTCATTTAGAAAATAAAGATTTTCTATAATTACATAGGTATCCCTATATGTTGGGTCATTTTCATCATCCTCACTAGATGACTCATCCGAGTCAGAAGAATTGGAGGAGATTGCTGAATCAGCTAATAAGGTAGACACTTTTTCTATAGTGGATGGAGGTGGGGGTATTTTGTTTTGGTCCTTCATGTTGGTAGCTAGGGAAAGTTTGATAATTGTTCTTTCAAAATTGGAATTATCTCCACATTTCCAGGTGTTTCTAACACTTGGAGTGATGAATCCATCGGAGTCAAACAATGTTTTCTTCCCTTTCATAGCCCTTGATTTTAGGAAGTCTTCTTCCAATTGGTTGGTTTTTTCAATATCTACACGAAATGGATCTTCATGATATGATTTCACCTCTTCTTTATCTATTTGTATAGGTTTTCTTGCTTCAAAAATAGGTGAGTCAGAATTGAAGACTTTCTTTCATTCTTTATAAGTTTTGAGGACCACATGCAAGGGATCTTCATGATTCGTTTGTACCTCCTCTGTATCTCTTTTTATAGGTTTTCCTACTTCATTAATAGGTGAGTCATCATTAAAGATATATTTATTTTCTTCTTTAGAAGTCTTGGGGATGTGCATGGTCTCGGCATCATAATGGGAGGAGGGCTGAATCTTAGAGAGGCCAGGGGGATTCTTGTAATTAGTGTAGTCAGTAGTAATTGTCTGAGAAATAGGGGGAATTATGGGGGTTTCCTTTTCCTCCCAAACAACATTATTGAGAGGGGGAGGTCGAGGGTAATTACATTGAATCACTCATTCATTCATAGAGTGACCAATTCATGAGCAATTTTTGCAGAAAGTTAGGGAATTCTCAAAGACCATGTCTTGAGTAAAACCATTATCCCCATTTTGAATCCTGAATCAGGATGGAAAAGATTTAGATAAATCGACCTCAGTGAAAATCCTAGTGACAGAAGGTCGTGTAAGGTTTAATGTGGCAGAGTCAGTCTTAATAGGTAGCCCGAATAGACCAGTAATGGAAAATAAGCCACTCTGTTTGAAAAGGTGAAGGGGTAAATTCGAGAACCCTAGCCAGAGAGGAACAATGGGGGGCTCAACACCATAGCAAAATTCCAGATTCAATTTATGAACCTTCATTCTGCAACCCCCAAAGGACCAAAATCCATGAGCCCAAAATCTATAATAGTCATCATCCGAAGAAAATCGAAACATCACATGTAGTGAATTCATTAAACCAATGTGAGAGATGAGAAAATTTTATTATAGACTTTTTCAATATTATGAATCCTTTACTATATGTATCCAATACTCTAGTTGTTGCCGACTAAAAGTCAAAAGTGAAACAGTAAAGTAGACTCCAAAGACTAAGCTAATACAATGGTCAAAGTTTCTACAGTTCTCGAAAAATTAGAGTCGCGGGCCTTCAGCCCCAGGACCCCCAGAGTAAGGGAGTGTTGCCCCCTATAACCCCTAACGAGATCACCATGGAGCTTGAACCCTGACAGTTGTGGGCCACAAGCATTCTTCCCAACCGGATTAGGCTACACCAATCCAACTATCTCCCTTGTTCCATCCCTTGATTAGAAGGGGGTTAAGAGATCCATTTTTTCTCTAAATCTTGATAGTGTGGCTGGTTCTGATGGGTTCACCAATTAATTTTTTATGTTCTACTAGGACATAGTTTGTGATGAGCTTCTTAATGCTTTGAGGGAGTTCTTTATCCATGCCTCAATGCCCTATAGAATCAACTCCAATTTTATTTCCATGATCCCAAAGAAGGAAATTCTATGGATGTAAAGGATTTAAGACCTATAGCTATTGGGAAAACCTTTCCAAAATTCATTATCAAAATTATTACTATGAGGTTAGGTCCCATTGCTCGTGGAATTACCATTTCAAATTAGCCCCTCAGACATTATATTGAACCGTATTTTTCCTACATTATCATTACATGATTTTAATGATAAACAACATAATAGTATTACACATAGAGGATCAAAAGGTTTAGTGTCTTGGGAAAACTAGGAACATTCATAACAAGTATAACATCACGAATAAACATTTATTTAATTTCTTTTTCTCTATATTCTTATTGGAACTTGTCTTCTCCTTTGTAAATGTAGCCACCTGAGGATATACATCAAAAGGGGTGAGATAGAATCCTAGTAAGAGGATAGATAAGAACAATATTAGTGTGGGGTGATCATAATCATAACACGGGAAAAAGATCATGAACATGAGAGGAGGCATAAATATAAGACTTGAAATGTGGCAATGCATAAAAATGAAACATCATGTCAAAGTGGTTAACTACCACACATACTTGTGAACCCTTCTAGAATCTTTTTCACACATCATTTCACATTTACTCATGAGATTCATCACTTTACCCAATGCATTGTAGCCTTGTATAATTCTGGGTGCACCCGTCACTTTGAAACATTCATATTGCGCTATATAATTCCGGGCGCACTCGTCACCTCATAATATCATCATTATCATGCTTTCCACATAGAACATATATCAATAATGATTATAACTAACCCATGGTAAGGAATGGGTTTCATATCATATGAATACATTAATAAACATTGGGTTCCCAAAATAAAGAGGAAACAATATACTTGATACAAGAACTATTCACTTTGAGTGAGAGGTAAAAGGTGTGTTCTTAAAAGAAGAGTTCTTTTGGAAAACATTTTAATTAACATAAACAATAATAGAAAACATGTATATCCTAGAAAAGTAAATACAATGATGAAAAAATGATTTTATAGGAGTAACCATATCCAAAAATATAGTGAAAGAGGAAGAACCCGAAAGATGAAAGTTGGGTTCAAAAATTTCCCCTAACCTTGTATCTGAATGCTTCCTTCTATTTAATGTACTTTATAATGACATTATATTCATTAATTAGAGATCCAGAACCATGTGTACATTAATATGGTTCATTTTGGTTTCATTAAGTGATTTTTTTTCCATGGGATTAGTTATAGAGTTTAAAAACATTGTTCGAGAATGTCTTTTTTTATGGTTTTCGTGAGTGGTTCACTTGTATTCTTAAATTGATGTCTGGGTAGAAAATGAGTAAACATCCAGAACTGATATTTCATGTTATTAATTATATTACATGAGATTTAATGATCTTATAATGATTTATATTAGATCCATGTTGATGTATCATTATATAATAATTAAAAGATGATTGTTTGGGTTAATTTGAGATATTTTTCTATCATAATGAACTTGTTTTATTTTATCACTAGCATCATGGTCATAAGATAGTTCCATAACATTAAATAGGAGATAATACATATAAAAGTTTCTGGTTCAACCATAAAAATAGTTTCATTACCAGATCTGAAGGTAGAAATTGAAGAAGAAAACATGTCGTTCTTGAAGGTGATAAATTAATACCTCACGAACAACGTTCTATTTAATAAAATAAAAATAAATGGGAAAGGGGTTGGATGATATAATATCCCATTAGCATCGTAAAATTCCATTATATTTATAATACTGGAGTTACAATACCATTTAGATGATGATAGGTGGGGGAGATCAAGAAATGAGCTCGAACCTGAAAGGAAATTAAGGGAGAAAAGGGAGAGAAATTACCTCTTAAATCTTCCTCTTGAGATCCTCCTTATGGAATCAATGCATGGACTTTTTATGAGACCAGAAGCTCTTGAACAGCGGATAGGGGATAGGGAAGGTGTTTGGGAAGAGTTTAGTGAAGGCTTGGAGCTTGAGAGGTGTAAGGAAATGAGGGAGTGAAGGGTGGTATTTATAGTGGAGGGGAGAGGGGTTTCCTTAATATAAAATTCATTAGTTTATTATTTCCCCAAAATACATGTAATAGTTAGTCTTGAACGACCAAGAATATTAATTTTATAATGTAATCCCAAAACAAGTGGGCTTACATCAGCAGAACATCACAAATGACCCAATAATTAGATTATTTAGCTTATTTTGTAAATTGCGGTATTTCACTACTCATCAAAAATTCATGTATCTCAGAAAAATCCTAAAAATTTACCCCAACAATTTCTCGACGTGTAGAATCCAAAAATGAAGTCAATTTTTCAAAAATAATTTTATAAATACTATTAATGTAATATTTTATTAAAATCATAATTTACTTAAAAAAAGTTTTTAAAAATAAAACTGATTTTATAGAGCTTTCAAAAATTACATAGGGTCTTATAAAATTATCTAAAAACTATAAGAAACTGATTTTATAATTAATGAAAATATTTTAAATAATTTTCTTTATGTTAAATTAAATAATTATTTATAATTATTTATTTATGTCCTACAAAATACCAAAACGTTTACTAAGTTCAAATTTTTACTTTTTAAGATGTCTAAATTTTATTTAATTATTCATGGGTAAGGTTACTATTATGTTGGATGATTTACTACTCATAATGGTCATGTTACTATTCATAAGGGTATGTTACTATTCATAAGGCTAGGTCACTGTTCACTAAAAATTATTTTTGATTTATTAGACTCCGAAAAACATCTTGAACAAAACTATGTATGTCTGATTCTAAAAATTCTCAACGCAGAAGTGAAAAACTTATGTTTAGTAGTTCATTATGTTGTATTTTCATAGGATTTTATAAAAAAAGAATTGAATTTCCATTGAAAAACTTTTCTTCCTTACATTCTTCCCCCCTTAAGAAAATTTTCCACTGAAATTTCACTTTACACAAACAGTTGAGGGTAATTATCCATCATTTCCTCTTCTAGTATCCAACTAGCTTCCTCAAACTTATGGTTCCTCCAAAACACTTTGACAAGATGGGTTGTCTTGCTGTGCAGAACCTTATCTCTCAGATCTAGCATCTTTACTGGCTGCTCCTCATAGGAGAGATCATCTTCTAGATGCACCGCCTCTGATTTTAGTACATGTGAGGGGTCTGGTATGTACTCCCTCAATAGTGATACATGAAACACATCATAAACTTAAGCCATATTTGGTGGAAGTGCAAGACGATAGCCCACAACTCCTATGCGGTCAAGGATCTCAAAGGGGCCAATATACCTTGGGCTTATCTTCCCTTTCTTTTCTAATCGCATGAATCTCTTCCATGAAGATATTAAAAGGAAGACATTATCTCCAATGTCAAACTCCAAGTCCCTTCGTTGGTTCTCAGTACAGCTGTTTTGCCAACTTTGAGTAGCTTTGATGTGTTTTTGGATGACTTGAACCTTTTCTGACATCTCTTTTACAATTTCAGGTCCATGTAGCTTTCTTTCCCCAGATTCATTCTAACTGGTTGGAGTTCTACATCGCTTTCTATACAGAGATTCATATGGAGCCATCTGAATACTCCAGTTAAAGATATTTTTGTATGAGAACTCAACCAATGGGAGTTGCTGATCCCATCCACCATTGAATTCTAGATAGCAGGCTCTTAGCATAACTTCAAGTGTCTGAATAGTCCTTTCATACTGGTCATCAGTTTGGGGGTGATAGGCCATGCTGAAATTTAATTTAGTACTCAAATCATGTTGAAGGATCCTCCATAATTTAAATGTGAACCTTGGATCATGGTCGAAGACAATCGAGAGTGGAACACCATGTAGTATCACTACTTCAATCACATATATCTTTTCATGTTTTTCATGTGAGAGATCTTCCCGAATAACGATAAAATGGTCAGTCTTGGTTAGTCGATCAGCCACAACCCATATCGCATTATTTCACTTTGACGTCTTCGGGAGACCCGTGAAAACGTCCATAGTAACATTTTCCCATTTCCAAATGGGTATAGGCAATGGCTGCATCATAGCTTTGGACTTCTGTCTCTTATCTTTAACATGTTGACATACCAAGCTCCTTGATAAATATTCCACAATCTCCTTCTTCATGTTCTCCCACCAGAAGTGTCCTCGGAGATTACAATACATCTTGGTACTCCCATGATGGATAGAGAAAGTTATGCTAGGTGCATTGTCCAATAGCTCCTTTATCCCGAGTGATGAAGGCACAAAAAGCCGCATTGCAAACTGAATCACACCATAATTGTCGATATGGATCTCTTGTAGCTTCCCTTCCTTTTCTGCATTCACCCTATTTTGTATCTCCACATCATCCTTTTGTGCTTCCTTAATCTTCCCTTAGATGGATGGATGCACAATCATTTGGGAAAGGTAGGAGGTATCCCCTACCAGTATGATTTTCAAATCCATTCTTTACATATCCATGAAGACAAGGTCTTTCTCAATCCGCTGCATGGATAGAGTAGCAGGTTCTTTTCTGCTTAGTGCATCAGCTACCTTGTTCACCTTTCCAGGATGGTAGTGAATATAGCAATCATAATCCTTTATTAGCTCTAACCGTCTCCATTGACGCATGTTTAGCTCCTTTTGTGTGAATATATACATTAGGCTCTTGTGGTCATTGTATATGTCACACTTCTCACCATAAAGGTAGTGCCGCCAGATTTTCAAAGCCAAAATCATGGCTTCCAGCTCTAGATCATGTGTCAGTTAGTTCTTCTCATGCATATTCAACTATCGTGATTCATAGGCTATCACATTATCATTTTTCTTGAGTTCACAACCCAAGCCTTTCTTTTAAGAATCACTGTATATCACAAAACTTTCTCCACTTTTTGGTATTGTGAGTACAGGTCCAATGATCAGCCTTCACATTAGCTCCTTGAAGCTTCCCTCACATTCTTCTATCTAGACATACATTACCCCTTTTCTTGTTAACATAGTTAGCGGGCTTGACAATCGTGAGATGTTTCTCACAAAACGTCGGCAGTACCCAGCTAATCCAAGAAATCTACTGATTTCTATGACACTAGAGGGAGTGGGTCATTCCTCAATCACATTTTTCTTTGAAGGATCCAATGAAATTCCCTCACATGAGATCACATCTCCCAAGAATGTGACTTGCATCATCCAAAAGTCAAACGTGCTAAACTTGGCGTACAACTTCTTTTTTCTTAATGTCACCAACACAAGTATTAGATGTTCTTCATGTTCCTCCATGCACTTAAAGTAGATGATAATATAATCAATAAACACTACCACAAATTTTTCGAGGTAATGTCTAAAGACTCCATTCATAAAATCCATGAAGATTTCAGGGGAATTAGTATGTCTGAAGGGCATCACCGAAAACTCATAGTTATCATACCTTGTACGGAAGGTAGTCTTCTAAATATCATCATTATTCAGCTTTACCTGATGATATCCAGATCGAAGATCCACCTTTGAGAAGTATTGATCTCCTTTTAACTAATCAAAGAATCCATCATCCCTTAGGAGTGGATACTTGTTCCTTATGGTGATCTTGTTGAGTTCTCGATAATAGACACACATCTGCATTGTTCCTTCCTTCTTCTTCACAAAGAGCATTGGTTCTCCCCAAGGTGATGCACTAGTGTGTATGAACCCTTTGTCCAGATTCTCTTACAACTGCTTCTTTAACTCCTCCTGTTCGATAGGAGCCATCCTATAGGGACACTTCGGGAGAGGAGTATCTCCAGTACGAGTTCAATTGAGAACTCTACCTCGCGATCCGTGGAAATTCCAGGTAATTCTTTGGGAAATACATCATTTTATTCCCTCATGATGGGAATTCCCTCAATGTTGTCACTTTCCATTGACTCAACCATTTGGGCGAGGTATGCTTCTTCATTGGGAATCACCACCCACACCATTGAAAAGATATTTCCTTTTCCAGACAGTTGATATGTTCTCTATATAATGAGAGCCAATACATTCCCATTATTGCGTCAAATTCCTCCAAGGGAAGTATTACGAGATTTTCCAGAAGAATCATCCCACATACGCCAATAGGATAAGATTCAAACACTTGGGTTGCAATGATTATATCACTTGGTGTTTTCAAAGATATCTCTACATCATGGTTTCGGGGCTTTGATTCTATTGTTCTAGTAAACTTGGAAGATATAAAATAATGCATAGAACCATAATCAAATATGACTTTTTCCAATATTGAGTGAATAGGAAGTGTATCTTGTACAACTTCATTATCATTCTCCACCTATGTAGTAGTGATGGCATAAGCCTTCCCTTGTCCCTTTGGCTTTGGTGGCTTCTGACACTAATTACCAACAAGAGCTCGAGGTTTAGTGCACTGGTTTGCGTAGTGCCTTAGCTCCCTACAGTTGTAGCATTGAACCATGAGTGGTTCTCTCATTTCATCAGCTTCATTTTCATTCCTTTTCATGTCTTTTTGAAACTCTTAAGCACGATTTCCTTCTTTCCCACACTTGAAGCACTTCCCTGTCCCTTTGAGGTAGTTCCCATGGTGTAACTTCCCACATTTTTGGCATGTGGGTCGTTGAGTTTCCTTCCCTCCTTTATCATTGGATCCACCGGCTTGAAACTCCATCATTCGTTTCTTATCCCCATAGCCATCAGACCATTCTCCAAACTCCATCTCTACTTTGAGAGCACATCGAACAACTTCCTCATAACTCCCAAAGTCTCGAATTGCAAGAGCCTTTTGAATGTGTGGTTTTAATCCACTAAAGAATCCATCAATTTTGTTATCATTATTGATAACAAAACCCAATGAGTACCTTTCAAGGCTTGTGAAATTCGCATCATAGGTTGTGACAGATTCTCTTTCTTTTTTCTTGAGCTCTATGAACTCTCTCTCCATCTTCTGACGAAGTCTTCGTGGGAAATAATTATTAATTAACATTATATTAAAATCTTCTCATTCCATCTCTTCAATTTCCTCCCTTGGATTGGTGTCCATAATCAAATCCCACCATTGATCGACTTCTCCATCTAGACGATAAATGTCTTTGGTCACCTTCTCCATCTCAGAATAGTGATGAACAGAAAAGATCTTCTCCATGGAGTTGACCCATGGTTCCGCAACTAGTGGATCAGAAGATCCACTAAACGTCAGTGGTCGTTGCCGCATAAAACATTCGATAGCCAATTTCTCCCTCTTTGGTGAAGGTGGACGTTCCCCATTATTATGGTTATAGTTCATGACCTGAGATAATTGGGTATGAATAGCCATGAAGTTTTGAACTCCACCTCCCAAATCATTGAGGATGTCATTCAGGCAATCGTTGCATTGGACCTCGCATGAGTTGTTGGCCTGATTTCTCCGAGTTCCCACCATTTTCTAAAATAGAAAAGGGTAGAACAAAACATAAGTAAACAAGTAATGAATAAGTTATTCATCTAAACAATTTATACCAAAAACATAACATATGGGATCCCTATGTAAATATTCTTGTGTGCATTTTTTACTTAGTCTCATACTAGAGGTTTTCTTTAGGGTTCACTAATCCTAATTCCCAAATTAACTAAACCATTTATCTGATACCAACTATAGAAAACCAGCCTTTTATTACATTAATATTACATAATTTTAAAGATAAACAATATAATAGTATTACACATAGAGGATCCAAAGTTTTAGTGTCTTGGGAAAACTAGGACCATACATAAAAATTACAAAATCAAGCATAAACATTTATTTAATTTCATCTTATCTAGATTCTTATTGGAACTTGTCCTCTCCTTAGTACATGTAGCCATATGAGGATATACATCAAAATGGGTTAGCTATAATCCCATTAAGAGGATAGATAAGAACAATATTAGCATGGGATGATCAAAATGATAACATGGGAAAAAGATCATGAACATGGGAGGAGGCATACTTATAAGACTTCAAATGTGGAAATGCATAAAAATGAAACATCATGTCTTAGTGGTTAACTACCACACATACTTGTGACCCAAGCGAGCATCTTGATCACAAATCAATTCACATTTACTCAGGAGATTCATCACTTTAACCAATGCATTGGAGCGCTGTATAATTCTGGGTGCACCCGTCACTTTGAAACATTCATATTGCGCTATATAATTACGGGCGAACCCGTCACCTCATAATATCATCATTATAATGCATTAACATAGAAAATATATCAATAATGAACATAACTAACCCATGGTAATGAATTGGTATCATATCATATTAATACATTCATAAACTTTGGGTTCCCAAAAGAAATAGGAAACAACATACATGATACAAGAACCATTCAATTTGATTGAGAGGTAAAAGGTGCGTTCTTTAAAGAAGATTTCTTTTGGGAAAAAATTTGTTTAAAATAGACAATAGTGTAAAACATTTATATCCCAGAAAAGGAAACAAAATGATGAACAAGTGATTTTATAGGAGTAACCATATCCAAAAATGGAGTGAAAGAGGAAGAACCTGAAGGATGAAAGTTGGGTTCGAGAATTTCCCCTTACCTTGTATCTGAATGCTTCCTTCTATATAATTTCCTATATAACAAAATTATATTCATTAATTATAATTAAATAACCATTTATACATTAATATGGTTCATTATGGTTTCATTAAGTGATTTTATGTTTCATGGGATGGGTTATAGTGTTTAAAAACATTGTTCAAGAATGTTTGTTTTTATGGTTTTCTTGAGTGGTTCACTTGTATTCTTAAATTGAAGTTTGCGTAGAACATGGGTAAACATATAGAACTGATATTTCAAGTTATTAATGATATTACATGAGTTATAATGATCTTATAATGATTTATATTAGATTTATGTGGATGTATCATTAGATAAGAATTAAAAGATGATTGTTTGGGTTAATTTGAGCGATTTTTCGATCATAATGAACTTGGTTTATTTTATCACAAGAATCATGGTCGTAAGTTAGTTCCAAAACATTAAATAGGATATAATACATATTAAATTTTCTGGTCCAACTATAAAAATTGTTTCATGACCAGATTTTAATTTAGAAATGGAAGAAGAAAACATGTCGTTCTTGGAGGTGATAAATTAATACCTCACGAACAACGTTCTCTTTAATAAAATAAAAAATAGAGGGAAAGGGATTGGATGATATAATATCCCATTATCATCATAACATATCAGTAGATGTATAATAATGGAGTTACAATACCATTTAGATGAATATAGGTGGGGAGATATCAAGAAATGAACTTGAAATTGAAAGGAAATTAATGGAGAAGAGGAAGAGAAATTACCTCTTAAATCTTTCCCTTGAGATCCTCCTTATGGAAGCTAGGCTTGGTCTTTTGATAAGACCAGCATCTATTGAACGTGGGATATGGTCTAGGGAAGGTTTTTGGGTAGATTTTAGAGAATTCATGGAGCTGGAGAGGTGTGAGGAAATGAGGGAGTGAAGGGTGGTATTTATAGTGGAGGGGAGTGGGGTTTCCTTAATATAAAATTCATTAGTTTATTATTTCCCCACAAGAAAAAGATTAGAGAGTCTTGAATGACCAATAATAGTAATTTTATAATTTAACCCCGAACCAAGTGGTCTTACATCAGTAGAACATCACACATGACCCTATAATTAGCTTATTTAGCTTATTTTGTAAATTACGGTATTTCACAATTCATCAAAAATTCAAGTATCTCAGAAAAATCCCAAAAATTTACCTCAACCATTTTTCAATGTGTAAAATCCAAAAAATGATGTTAAATTTTCAATAATAATTTTCTAAATTCAATTATTTTAATATTAAATTAAAATCATAATTTACTTAAAAAACAGCTTTTAAAATTAAAACTGATTTTATAGTGCTTTAAAAAATTACGTATGGTCTTATAAAATTATCTAAAAACTATAAGAAATTGATTTTATCATTAATGAACATATTTTAGGAAAATGAGTTTTCTTTTAAATTAATTAATTAATTATAATTAATTATTTATGACTTACAAAAAAGCAAAATGTTTACTAAGGTCAAATTGTCACTTTCTAAGATGTCTAAATTTTATTTATTTATTCATGGGTAAGTTTACTATTATGTTGGATGATTTACTATTAATAAGAGTCATGTTACTATTAATAAGGGTATGTTACTATTCATAAGGGTAGGTCACTATTCTCCAAAAATTATTACTGTTTTATTAGACTACAAAAAAACATCTTGAAAAAAGCCATGTATATCAGATTCCCCAAATTCTCAACACAAAACTGAAAAACATATGTTTAGTAGTTAATTATGTTGTATTTTAATGGGATTTTAAAAAAAGAAGGGAATTTAAATTGAAAATCATTGGGTTGTTACAGACAGCCCTTGGACACCCCCCTGGACAGCCCCCCTAGACACCCCACCTACACCCTGCCCCTACCCTACAGACCCCCCCCCCCCCCGAACAGCCCTTGGACACCCCCTGGATACCCCCTCCTAGAAACCCCACCTAAAATCCTCCCCCTGCACTGCAGACCCCCCAGACATCCCTTAGACACCCCCCGGAAAAAACCTCCTAGACACCCCACCTGCACCCTCCCCCTGCCCTGCAGACCCCCTGGAACCCCCACCCCCACCCCGGACAGCCATTGGACACCCCACCTGGACATCCCCTCCTAGAAAATTCTATATCCATCAGTTCCTTCACTTCATTATGAACGAATGCTAAAGGAAAAATGCCTTGAAACATTTCCAAGAATAGTCTTCGTATGGCTTAGTCTAAATAATAGACTTCCACCACTTATAACTTGAACCCTCTAGTAGGATGGTTACAAAAATAACCATAAGAGACTCATAAATTTAAAGTTGGATAAAAATATCCTCAACCATCAGTACCAAAACCAATTCATCCTAAGAATCTAGTTACCCATGAATTATTGTGGGGATAGCATCTTTATTTTGGGGTTCCTAGGTATGCCTTCAAGATCGATTTATTCAAGGCTTTTGATTCGGTCAGGTGGGACTTCTTATGGGATTCTTTTGATCTGCTCAGCTTTTTGGAAAAGTTCTTGTTTGGGTTAAAATATGCATCTCTACCTCAATGTTCTCGGTGAAGATTAATGGCAGTTTACATGGGTACTTTTTGAGGAAAAGAGATCCCATGTAAGGGGATCTTCTTTCACCTTTCCATTTTGTGATTTTCATGGAGTTTTTCTCATTCGTCCTGGAATGCAGAAGGATGGGGCTGGTGTGGTGGCTGGTGCGGGCTGGAATGGCTGGTGCTGGCAGGAAGGCAGGTGACAGGGGGATGTAAGGGGGCTGGTGTGGTCTAGAATAGGTGGCAGGCGGCTGGTGTGGGCTAGATTGTAGGTGGATGGGGATATTGGGCATGTCGTAGGGGCTGGTGCGTGCTGAGATGTAGGAGGTCAGGGGCTGGTGACAGCTGGAATTGGAGGTTGGGGATATTTTTCAGGTGGCAGAGTGCTTTCATGAGTGTTTTTCAAGAGGCTGGGGGTGGTGGCTGGTGTGGGATGGATTGCAGGTGGCTGGGGGCTGGTGCGGGATGGAATGCAGGTGGGAGGGGGTTGGAATGTTGGTGGAAGGGGGATTGTTGCAGGTGCTGGGGGGATGGTGCGGGCTGATTCGAAGGTGGAAGGGGAGCAGTTGCGGGCAGGAATGCTGGTGGCAGTGAGCTAAAACGAATGTGGAAGGGGCCTGGTGTGGGCTGGATGTGTCTAGATCAGGGCCAAATTGCAGCATTACAGCGGCATGACAGTGGTGTGACCACGGTGTGACTGCGGAGTGACCGCGGCGTGTTGTCCCAGTCCAGTGACATATGTGCGGCAACATCTTCCAGGCATGAGCGAAGGGAGAAGGAGGAGGCGGGGCAACATTCCGACCATCGCCCTACCGGCAAATGATAAAACAGAACAACTATTTAATATGCTATAACAAGGAATCGCCAGAGAAGTTTTTAGTAAGAGGCACAATGTCGCAACGTCTAAAGGGCAACAAAACAGCGGAAAATAATCATAAACCATACACAAACCATTGACAAATTCCTTCACTTTTCATTAAACATGGAAATTTTTATTTATAATATTCAAAGTGTGAAAAGGAATGTGACATGGTCAAGGAATATGCCTACTCGGGCAATGTCATTTGAGTTAAACGAGTAAGATAATCCAATTTATGTTATTCAATGAAAACAAAAACTAAGTAGGCACAAAACAAACACCAACAAGAGGCATATGAAATACTCAAACAAAATCTAAATTTGATACAAATAACTATCACTGCTATTTGGATTAGAAGACAGAACACCTCTGTTGGAGGGGTTTTATTATAAAATCATGGAGTTTCATTATCAAACAATTAACTTAATTATATTTAACAATTATTCTAAAACTCATTCAGCACAAATCTAAGGAAATAATTTAAGAAACTAGATCAACATAACTATCACTATGACTTCTCTTAGACAGTGCACCTCCGTTGGAGGGGTTTTATTATAAAAACATGACTTTATTTATCAAATGAAACAATTATATTAAAGAACACTTATTCAAGATATGAAATTCAATATAATTAAGCATAACTAAGAATAAATCTAAATTCAATTTTTAAAAATCTTCAATTTAAGAGGATAGAAGAGGGATCCTACCTCATGGTGGAACCAAACCATCCAATTTGCCTCTTGGAGCTTTCTAACTAAAATTGTTTGCTCCCACACTGGGTATACACACCTTCACACACATGCATGGACACCTAGACCTTATGAACACACTCGCATGGCCATGAGCATGTTCAAAGGGATCCATGCACATATGATTATATGCATATACCAGTCTCCACACACCTGCGTATTCATTTATATATATATATACATTCATGGGCACACATAGACCCATATGTGAATAATCACTACCATGGTTGACTATAAACGTAACGGGGGAACCCACATACATATACCTTCTTACCTATGCACACGCAGGCGAGTTGCCCTTAACATGGCTACTCGAAACCTACAAGCAAGGATAAACGCACTACACAAACAATTTTAGGAACATTAAAACACATAAAGGATGATACATAACCAGTGAGAAACCAACCAACGGCATTAAAGCCTTACCTCGATTGGGAGTACCAAATCCACCCGAACAAACAAGAAATGATCCAACGCCTTACTGATAACATAATATGTAGTAAAAAAACATAAATCCACAAATACATAATGTGTGAGAGAAGTATTAACCATATAATCTTACCTCAGATCAAATCTAGCGGACTAAATCAATATGAACCCCATTTCCTCCCCTTCGCAGAATATAATTACCCTTTGTCCATAGAATGAAGTAAAAGACCTACGGGGCCAATGCGATAAAGAAAATAAAATAAAAACTAAACTAAAACATACATGTCTCATGTGACTATACACATCACCACCCAACATTTAATAACCACAATGCCCCATGGGTCAAATCATGTTCTTGCAAGCAAGGATGAAATAGATCCATGCTTCAAAATGATACAATCAAATAGTACATTCCTACTAATTAAAATTATTCTCCCCCCTTCCCTACATACCTCCCCCCTTCCTTGTACACGTCCCCCCTCACCCCACCCACATCTCCCCCACCCTGCACCAGCCCCCCTGCACACCTCCCCGACCCCAACCCTTGCACCCTTCCCCCTACACCATTCCCCCTGCACCCCCTACCCATGGAAACCCCCCAACTCTTTCCCGGACAGACCCCCCCCCCCACACACACACACACCACGCACAACACCCCCCTCCCTCCCCCCTGGACCACCACCCCCTTCTTGGACACCACCCCTCCTGGACAGACCCCTCAACTGAGTTTTTACTTTCAGTAACCTATATGTGGGATATAAATTTTGACCTAGATAGTTTTTATCCCCTCAAGAATTCGGCTACATCAATCCATAGTATTTCTAATAACTGAAAAACTATGGTCAATGGCACATTGGTACCTTGATCTATCATTGATGTTTTCTTACACCACAGAGACATCTCCACACACAATCTCCTTCAGGATACCAACATGCTATCATATTCACATTGAACATGTTAGATGCGAACTATATGGGTGACCCTAAACTAAATCCCCCAGTGACCTACTATCACCATCTCCTTGGAGATCATCCACATAAATACAAACATTCTCAATGGTCAGCTCACCACCTCACTCTATCATTTCAATTGACCATGCATGTAACCACAACGTGAATTCTCATGCACCAATTCATTCCCATCAAGCCATGATTACACTACTATTTACTATTACATAGTGATTCCCCCATGAGTTAAGGACCTCTAGGCCTGGACACTCATTCCATCACATTTTTCTCCATTCTTGCAGCCTTCAAAACACTATCAACTGTTTTGGATTCCTATATGTAATATTGATCTTTTTTCAATCATATTAATATTCATAAAAATCATCATAAGAAGATTTTTCTTGCTCTTAATTCTATTTAATCTTTAGATCTTCAATCACTTCTGGTGCCAACCTAAATGGCCTTACCACTTCCACATATTGATTTGTTTTACCAGAAGATCTGGTAGCCAAGGGAATCGATAAATTTGAATAATACTTACGATGCATTATTATTTTCCATTTACTGACTGAATAATTCCATTACTCATAGACTTCTTTCATCCAATTCCATAAGACAAACCCAAATGGAACAATCGCATGATGATCCTACTCATAGTCTAATGCAAATTCGGAATCTGCTTATTTATCACTCGGATCTGGTTCTGCTTAGATATTTGAACCAACCTACTTCCTTTTTCACCTTGGAATGACTATCTTCCACCCTTAAGGATCTTTATATCCCTTGAAATTTTCATTCAAATCATTGAAATGGTTGTGTATATGAATTGAGTTGGGGGGCTCACATCTCAGAAGACAACAAAATTTCAGAATCGCTTTTATCTGTACAATAAAAATTCTGAGGATTCAGTTCTACCACATTTTTCCAAAAAAAACAATAATAATACTAGAATCACCAACCTAAAATGATGAAATATGAACTGTATCTAATGGAATCGGAGTACATTCATTCAAAATTCTAAAATTTGTGATCAGAACAACACCATCATCAAGATCCTTCCCTTTGCACCCATTTATAGAAGTCGTGGATTGGGATTAGGTGGATAAAGCAGTGCAAATGCTTGGATATACCTCTCCCATGACTTTCATATCCCACTTGGATCTTTCCAAGTCTTTCCTCAAACTAACAATGATTTATGTGACCCTTTGTTCTAGTTGCAATGAGCTCACCCCCTTCTAGTGAGAATCATTTAATATTCTGCCTTTTATTTATGAGTTTTCTATTGAGAGGCCTACATTATGTTACACTTTCTCCCCATGCTGGAAGTTGGATAGATCATGACCCATGTGTCTACATGATGAACAGAAGTCATCCCAATATTCATAGAAGACCTGCTACTTCCAACAAATCTCCCCTTTAATATCAATGTATATAAAATCCATTTGAACCTTTGATAGATCGACCTAAACACATGTTTTAGGTGAAACAAGGTTGAATTAAGTTATGGTGTGATTATTGGTACAAAAGAAGTGGCCCGGCATATTACCAATCAATTTAAGAATCACCAAATTCTAAAATTGGTGATGTAGGATAGGGATAGAAATCTAAATCTCCATGGTGGGAAGATTCGATTTTAGGTGGAACGCGAAAAACCAAAAAAAATATAGATGTTTCGGTTAGTGAAAGCATGTAGATAATTCAATCAGGCAGAGATAAGGGCATATTTAGTTGAAAAATTAATCAAAAATTTCTACTGATCCATAATCCCTATAATCACCCATTCATGAAAACCACGTGAATCAAAAATAAACCTATCAAAGGTTTCCATTGAGGGTAGACTCTTACCAATGTGATCCACTAATGTGAGATTCAATATCGAAGAATAATTTAAAAAATCTAGGGGGAAACTACAATCTTAATAATTTCATCATCTCATGACAGAATTTTAGGGCTAATTTAAATTTTGGGAAGCTGGGAAAAAGGCTAGGGTTGATGAAGGGGGTAATGGTCAGAACTATGAATCCAAAGTTGTCGGGATGAATCCTCACCCCCATGAGTGGGGGGACCAGAGGGGCATCCATACAGCCTAAAACATTATCAAAGGAATCCACGTGATTGGAGTAGGTCTAGCCTTAGATGTAGACACACATAAGAGTTCAGTAAAAATAATTTCCTCAAAAACTCATATTAGTGATTTCTCCCCAATAAGCCTAACATTTCAACCGTTCCATGTCTAATCAGACAACAAGCCATCAACTAGAATTTTGTCAAACCCTAAGTGTATACGTGTACTCTATCCATCCAAGATCATACCATTTAGGATCATAATCATCTACCTCATCGGGATTCATACCCAAAAATAGTTAGGCCATCTATCCTACCAATCCTTCCCTTTGAAATCCAAAACTCATTACTGAAATGCCTAAAGTGCTTTTCATCATGGAAGCCTAAAGAATCCCCATGTCTATACCACATACTCGGTAGTACCTATAATGAACCAATATCATAATTTAAATCATCTACCCGTGATTTTGTCTCTAAAGGAACTAACAATCCCATGATAACACCTCTATTAGGTTACTATTATATACCATATCTCATCTCAAGAATAGTACCTGAATAACCAATATCTTGAGTCATATACCAAGGGAATTAGGACATCCCACATAGCTCAATAGCCACATCTCACATAGGTCAAATCTCATAGGGAAACATATATTTTTTCCAATTTGAAATATCTTGATGCAACTAATGTTCTAACACCCACTCTAAATTTCTCAAATATACACATATCAAGAATTACATGCAAATCACCATCCTACTAGGGAACTAATCCTTATATAAGGTTCTACTACCATCCCCAATCCTCACCACATCCCAATTTTCAATATCATCCAAGATATCTCAATCAATCTTGAAAATATAGGCATCTTCCCATCCTGAACCTACGATTATTGAATTATTATTCAGTACCCAAGAATCATGGCCACCCAAGAAGTGTTTTAGTACAACTATGTAAAGAACCACAAATGGGGTTCTATGCATAACCAGAAAATATAGTGTATGGGTAGATGATATGCTCAGTTGAATAAATAAACAAACTATGGAAGCATAAATAAATACCCATCATTGATCATTGGGCTATAACATGACACTTAGTATTGGTTAAAACCGCTATGGTTAGGGTCAGAGTTTTTTTATCATATCACGTGATTATTTCCACTAGTACGGATCCCAATAGAAATGTATTATAAGGTGAAAGCATCGATTCCTTGGAGGTAATTCTAGTAAATCTAATTGTATCAAGCTCGTGCCTAATTCCAAGGAGTGTGTTCTAGGAAATCATGTAGTATCGAGCATATAACAGATTCCTATGGGGATAGGCCTAGGAAATCCAGTAGTATCATCCATAGAATCGATTCCTTGGGGGATGACCCTAGGTAATCATATTGACCCATAGATGGAATCCCGATATCCTCAGAATTCTAATTAGAGAAAAATAATGAATATAAAGGGACTTCCAAAGGCATTCATATTGTATCAAGATCAATAGACAGAGCCTAGGAGCACATCCCAAGAATCCTATTTTGACCAAACAGCTGAATCCTAGGTAACCTCTTGGGTATTCCACATAAAGCCTTGAGGGTAGTGTGTCCCTCCCTAATATCTCATATAACACATTATATACAGGTTGTCAATCTTCTCAAACTCATCTAAAAAACAAGGGTTTCCCTCTCAATTGTATGACCTATCATCATCACTAATGCCATATATGGCTTACACACAATTGATTTGGTTTCCAAAGTGACACCCACAATCCTCTATAATTATTATTTCATGCACCCTCAGAAAGGTCAAAATCACGGAGGCACCCTCATGGGATCCCTAGGTTACATTATAGCATGAACACCCTATGTGGATTCCTTTATCAAATTCACATATATCATATCAACACCCACAGAGAATCACATCCCTCGATATAGTCATAAACATATCATGACCACACTATACTCATACTAAAATCCTTACTTGCATAGGTCTACAAAGATTTAAACCTTCCCATATCACTTTCCAAGTCACACTATATTGGTCCGCTCACCAAACCAATCATCAATTTAGCTAAATTATACCCATCAAGGTATCTAAACCTCCTTAGAAGAGGAACACCTTCACGTACTCATCTCTACTAGCATGAAGGTTGTAAGGCATATTAAGGATCTGTCATGGCCTACTGGGTATAATAAATATATATCATCACATCCCTCCACTTAAAGGTCACCAAGGATCCTACACTAGGGTCCACTACGCTTAGATAATTCACTTTATTTTCTATACACCAAATATGGGGTTCATGTTTTTCAAGGAATACAATTATAATTATACTCTTAGACATTTAGGGTTGAGATATATAGACAGTCCACAATGGTCCATCATGGACCTTGGCACTTTCCACATTTAATTCAAATGAATTCCATTATAATTAAACTAATTAATTAATTTATAAAGGTTAATCTCTTGAGGTGGTGAAATTGTACACATCGCATTTCACATAAATCATGTATAAACCAAAGGGTTATGCCCATGAAACCACTAACATTAATTGAAGTTTTTTAATGAATATTGACCAGCTTCTAAACTTGTATAAGATCTAGCATCAAATGAGGCTCTTAAACTGGCCCTAAAATTACAAATAATCAATTATATATTTTAATAATTAATTATCTTATCCAATTAAATTAATAATATTGATTATAATTAATTTCATAATTTAAAACCAAAATACATAAATGCTTAATCAATCACTAGGCTTCTTCAAAGAACCCAAACCATGAACAAACACAAATGGAAGATCCCTGGAATACACCTGATACTGTCATGGGAAAATTCAAAAAAATGGTACCTATTTAATAAATGATTTCATAAAATTTAGCTGAAAATCATAAAAAAATTATCAGGTGACTTACCTTTGATGAAACCTCGTGAAATATCATGCATTCATTATCTCAAGACATATTCTATATACACCAAGAAAAATCCTCATCATGTGGGACAATTTCCACCATCCTTTGGTGGAAATTTCTAATAAACCCCAACATAAATCTTCTATAATTATATAATATGGATGGAAACGAAAACAAAAGGAAAGGGATGGAATAACTCACTTGAAATGAGAATTATGCTCCATTCATGGCATGAATAGGGGTTTCATGGAACGATTTCCCTTTCACTAGAGCATTTGTCGTGAAGAAGTAACCACAAAAATCTTCACAGAAATTTTAGGGGTTGGCTCGCACAGATCCTACTCATGGAAGGTCTTGGTTCCACCGATTTACTGATTTGAGGAGGAACACGCGACGAAGTGGTGGAGGAGAAGAGGGACGCACGATGAAGGGTATGAGAGGGATCGCGTGAGGGAGGGGTGAACCGAGTAGAGAATCCAGCGAGGATTGGATGAGGGGGAATTGACCAGTTGGTGATGAGGAAGAATGGTTTCGTTGGAGGGAGATGAGTCCTGATGAGGGAGGAGATGCAAAAGGGAAATGAGACACAATGGTGTTAAGACCAAATGAGGAGTTGTTTCCATGAGAAATATTTATCCATAGGATTATCTATTATAAATCCATGGTTTTCAAATAATCGTGGCTATATTTTAATCTATAACCACAGACCAATTAAAAAGTGGATATTGGTTTGTGGCTATAGATCATTTTTCTAGTAGTTATTGTTAGGTTAGAGAGATTATTAACTGAATAGATATGATATGTTGTAGATTGTTTATTCAGATAGTTCTTATGGATTACATTGGCCGCTGATTATCGATTGTACACGATTTCATTACACGGGGTTGCGTAACCTGGTGTAGTGAGACCATAGGGGAAATCGATGTTGAGGGATTTCTCAGAGTGTCTGTTATCATTATTACGTTGCGAGACCATAGGGGGGATTGACATTGAGTGCTATCTCAGAGTGTTTATAGTTACATTATGAGGTTATAGAAGGAATTGCCATAGTGTTCTTCATCAGCGGTTCTGTAGTTTACCATTAAAAGAATATAGGTGTAATTGATGGTGAGTGCTTTCTCATAGAGTCTTTGTTCACTCATGAATATAGGGGGAATTAAAAGTCAGTTCTTCCTCATAGAGTCTTTGTTATATATTCTTTTTCATTATGAAATAGAGGGGTTAGGCCATCAGAACAACCTAGAGGGTTTCCTGTATTTGTTTTTGGTAGACTAAATACATAAAAGTAAATTTTCTAAATGAAACTATAGTACTATTTACTTTTTAGTACTTCCTTGTTTACTGCGCCTTTTTCTTATTGACTTCCATATATTTTCATGGACTATTAGGCACAGATAGTTGGGTGGTTTCCTACTGTGATTATTCCCACACCATGTTTGGGTCGTGCTTTTGGGTCCAAACAGATTATATTGTTGCTGGTATAGGTAAGGGTAAGCACCCTTCTACTTCAGGTACATCTCTACTTTTGAGATGGAGAGCATGGGACCAAGATGAGGCTTGTGATACTATATAGTTATTGACATGATTATATTTTCTAGTTGGTCTCAGTACTGTATTCTAACGTTGTGATCTGTTCGGATACTTTTCTAGATATATGTATCATGCATCATATATATATGTGCTTAGTTGTTATTACGTCTAGTCTTTCATTTTTTACTATTGTATGGTATTGTTACTACATATACTATTGTTATCTATTTTATTTCTGCTATGTTACTCTGTGAATGAGGGCATAGTTTCCACACTATCACACCCAAGGCCCTCGCTGCTAGTCGGCAGCCTCTGGTATTTGGGGAAATGAAATTGAGGCCATGTGACCGACCAGGTATGGGGTGCCTCTAGGTGGCTTTCGGAACCAGGACGTTACAATCCATAAACTCCTTCCTCAATAGAATTGGAATAACACTCTTACCAAGAATGTATAAAACCATATTGGGAGACGATGACCACTCATCTAAGGTATACACACCATTAATAACCCTACTAAAACACAAACACTCTACATCCTCAGTCTTTCCAAGTTTAATGTGGTCATCCATGAGTGATCCAACCTGAGTAAAAGCTATGAACACCTATATTTCATCCCTTTCTTTATCCAATTGCATATCATTTCACAATATCATCAAACACCGCTCTTCTACAAATTATTTCCTTACTTGAGGTGGTGCATTACTACTCAAATAATCTATGAACACATTCTCTTTAATGAGTTTTCATGCAATATCATAATCAAAGGTATAAAGATAATCCACCCAATGTATATACCTTGAGTTAAGATCCCTTTGTGTGATTATATTATTTAATGTATTATGGTCTAGATACACTACAAACAACTCCCCAAAGAGGTAGTGGTGCCATCTCTTAAGTGTGTTCATCACTGCTATGAACGCATCATCATGAGTGGGACAGTTCTTTTCATGAGGGCGTAACTAATGTGATCCATAAGCTATCACATGTATCCATAGAATCAGAACATGTATCAAAACAATAATAGATGCATAAAATTATATATAATAACTATCACCTAGCACAGGAATAATCAAGACTAGAGTTTAAGTCAATCTCACTTTCAACATCATAGTGGATCTTTAGAACTGATCACTTCAAACAGACATTACACCCTTATGGTTGAACATTGTCATAGGGATGTAAAACCGGATAAGCATCGATCAAATAATCAATAATAACAACAAAATATCAAGAAACATTGAATCTTGAACAATTTTCTAGGCCACTTCAAAGAAATCACCACCTAAATATTTACAGGATTCACTAAGACACCATTCTCGGAAATAATGTGGCTGATAAATCTCTCTTCTTGATTTCAAACATGGAATTTGGATTTATTTCTATATAGATTATATTCACTTAGGATTAAAAAGATGATATTTATATGATCTTCATGATCCTACTTTGATTTTGAAAAAATAATAATATCAGCCACAGAGAAACCCACAATGGAATAAAACAACCAATGAGAGATTCTGTTTGTCAAAGTTATAAAAACTATAGTAGATCATCTTATCACTAGGAGTAACATGACTTTCTCCCCCTGATATTGGATCCCAATAACCCTATAAGACATGAGTCACCCCATCAGATGAGAGAAATTGTACTTTATGTGGATAGTAAATGATATTATCATTGTAGAAAATAATCTAATCCTTTTCAACGATAAGATCAAAGATATCAAGTTTAATAAATAAAAAGTCCAAAATGTTCTCAAATATGGAATCATAACCCAACACCTAGGACATTAAAATCTATTATTTATTCTATTTACCAAAGGAGTGTAAATAGTCATCATGAGATTCATGAGCTCTATATTCAAGCCCAACATATCAATAATTTTATATGATTTAAAGGAATGATTTATACTTGAATCAAACAAATTTAAAACCATAGAATATTATGTCAATACCATACCTATCATGGTATTTGATCCTGCCTCTATCTCCTCTCATGAATAGTCCAATTCATACAGATTTCCATCCTCATTCTACCCCTTTTTTTCAATTGACCATCTCCCTTAGCATGAGGTTGAGATCCTCCCCTTTAGCTATGTCAGGTTTAAACTGTGAGCCCTCGGTTAAGGTGGATCCATTTGTACATCCCTGGGACCTCTCACAAAAAAAAATTGAGATGACTATATTTTTTACTAGTGTTTAATTTCTTGGGTGCATCCTAATAATCAATTTTGAGGTTCACATTTTTACCACACTGGTAACAGATCTCCTGATTCATCCCAAACATGTATTGCACACACCTACTTCCACTTTGACTCTGGTCATATCACTTAATTTTTTTACTAATAATTGAACTATAGATACCTCCCTCTATCACTAAAACTACAAAGAGACCTTCTTTAATATCTATGCCTGCCTCAGCCATAATTTCCCTATCCACAAACATCACATATATGGGAAATAACATAAGAATCAGCATATATTGGATATCTCCCCACAAATTCATTTACAAACTATGATTCTTAATATATTCATTAGAATAAATATCTTAATATAGATGCACCAACTCAACATACCGAGTGGCATACTCCAGGAAAGAAAAATATCTCTGCCCCAAAGTTTCAAACCCCCATGCCTTCAATACCCTTGGTGTCTTGGGATATATCTATGTGATTAAAGAATTATTGAAGGTATTATAATAGATATTTTCATGAATCATGGATTACAATATATATCACCATCATTTCCTCTGTGAACCATTGATCATATAAGTGGCGAAGCCAACCATTTATTCCACTAAATTTTTTAGAAAGTGTAAAATCCCCTTAGTCATTTAGATCCATTACTTAGCATCTTGTAAACCATTTTCACCATGAATTATTGGTGGGTTCTACTTAGTAAACTCAAAATAATGATCCACCATTAATTCCAACTCAACAGTAGCGACATGCCCCATATATTCGATCATACAAATGATAGTTTTCACCAAAACTATATCAACTTGAGGACTCACCAGAAGTGGTTACCCATAGTATCTTCTCTAGAACTTCAAAATACACTTCTTAGATGTTTAATAAACATTAAATCAAGTTAATAAATAAATAGAATATAATTTCATTCCATTAACATTAACTAAATTCAATGAACTAAAGGATAAAGTTTAAAACCCTTATATAATAACACTATTCGACCCTGAACACTCCATGGTAACTTGGGTATTTTCATGAAATTGATATATCCAGGCACCTCCCTACATAACCTTTTGATTTAAAAATTTCATATGATTAGTTTATTGAAAAACCCCTGAGATAATATGGTGAATCAAAACCATGAGTATAGGATTTAACAAAATGTGAAATTCTAATGCCAATTTTTAACAAACCAATCTGGATAAACCCATTAATTCATTAAAATTAAAGAGAAACAAGTCCTAAATCATGTTCTTTATTTCTATGGGCCTGTGAAAAATACATAGTGATCATACAATAGAAAATGGGACTGATCTCATCCTCAATGGAAATATGATATTAAAGAAACTACCAAAGTGAAACAATGGATAACTAAAATATTTCATATGTAAAAACAACAACCATAAAAGTAAAATACAAAATCTGGATAAAGGGGTCTCAAAACACGTAAATAAGACCATCACCGACATAGTACACAAAACAAACCATGGGTTCATCTCTATGAAACCATAAGACACCTCTATCTTATTCAACTAATAGGATACACAAACAAGGAGAGTAATATTATATGTGACACTTTTCCTTTTACATGTATCTTATAAATCCAATACTCTAAGAGCTCAAGGAAAAAGGTATGGCCTGAGAACAACAACCCAGCAGGATACCACCAAATAATATATACAATGTCTAACCACATATATCTATTAGTTCACATTTATAACAAATTTTTAAACCACATCATATGAAATCAATCTTCATTTACAAAAAACCATTTTGTTTTCTTTTCAAATCATTTCATTTTCAATAAAATAGATCATTATGACAAATTACATTTTCAATGGAATATATTGATAAATATTTTGTTTTGAGCATCAATTTAACATAATAAGAGTAAGTAGTAAAATAATTATATAAAATGATCATGTATGTAATGTAATGTAAATGAAATCAAGTGGGATGTAATTGACATGAATTTTTACCCAACCAAACTGTTATGACTCTCAGAAGAATACTAGTAATAATACACGACTCATAAGGTGTTGGAACCTTGTTCCCACAGAATGGCTACCCACCAGATGAGATGATGTTAATATAACCTCCCCTAGTGATATAGAACTTCTCTAGGGATGGTCATTATTTAGTTTTTACTAGTTTCCGTGGTCTCCCAAGTGTGTTATTACATCATCCTTAAATTTAAGTAAAACCAAAACAATATTCCCTAAACCATTTCCAATTAATAAGACAAACCAAGTTTTACAATCATTTATCAAAGGAATATTCCATTCCAAATCCATCCCCACATATTTATAAACCATTCTATAGAGATCCATAATACTTTTCATGCTCTAAAATCCATTTCCCTTTTTTTAAAACATCTTTGAAGCAATTAAACAGACACATAACATGTCTCAAATAGTTTTCATTAAAACCCCATTTTTGAAAACATAAGATAACCCTTAAATATCACTACCATTTTCGAAAAACAATTTCATAAAAATAACCAAAGGAAAACAAAAAATACATAAGACATTCCCATGGTTAAACCATTTTATAGAGACACCTACCACATGAATGATGAAATAAAATTTCCTCTTCATGCGAAACAAATAAATCGGATCCTCAAGAACCATGTTCTGATTAAAACTAGTTCAATTCTCTATGATCACACTAGATCCAATGATCTATTCTCGACTAGAATCAATTTCATGGAGATGAAGAGAATAAATAAGATATAGTGATTCTTACTCATTGGATTACAACTAATGGAGACCCAACCATCCAATTGGAAATGTGATTCTTTATTATGGAGAATTGGAGAGACAAGAACATCATTTTAGATCATTTAAACAACAAAAAATTTAGTTATAGTCCTTATGGTAATATTAGGGTAATTAAAATATTAATTTAGGTAAAAATTACATTTCCAACCTTACTAATCTGCATCTCTAGTGACGTAACCATCTACACTGTCAGCCCATGTGGTGGCCAGTAGGTGCATGTAGAATCCTTACACCCATAGGAATTCCACTGGCTTGTTGGTGGCATCTGTAGTCATGAAGGTGTTCTATCAAACCTCACAGACTAGATGGTTCCCTCCATTGGATTGTTGGTTTCCTCCTTCAGCCACCAACAAGCCAAAACACTTCCCCTAGATTATGAGTTACTTGATACTCAAAAAATTAAAAAAATAAAAATGGCTTCATACCTGGTTCAGCATACTTGGATGTAACATTTCTCCATCTTAGTTTTCATGGAAACATTTTTGGATGACTCTACATGAACTTCAACAATTTTTTTCCTTTATTCGTAGATCTCATTAATTATTACTCAATTTTTTAGTCATGAACAATTTGTTAAGCTAAACCAAGAACTCTTTCCTTGATTTCCCAATATCTTTTGGCTTCTCACATGCCTTATTGACTTTTTTCATCTTGTATTTTTTCATCTTACATTTCTTTTCTCTAGTTATATTCTAAATTTATTTCCCTTTTATAGCATTGGGATATTCTCCTATCTACTTTGTCATTAAAACTTCATCTTTATAACCTTCTTGAATACACCATATACATACCTCCTATAAACATCTAAATTCAATTTGGAAGGATATATTTTCTGTAGATATGGTGATGATCTGATTCATCTGAATTTTTTTCCCAATTTCTCAACAAAATAACCCCTTGGTTATTATCACATTTATGAAAAAGACATATTGAACTAGAAATAATAATATTTGTGTCCATACTTACAACCACACCACAGAAAACCCCTGAAATTTTGATCTTCCATATGTTTATCTTTGTCTATTTACTAGGTAAGCCTCACTTTGACTAGGGAATGTAATCTCTTTGTAGTGTTCTTATCTGCCTTCAATATAGAATATTTATTCTCATTATTAATTATATTTCATATAAATTCAACTATATTCGTGAACCCTATACTATTAGATCTATTTTCATATTTATTATGATAATATTTTATTCTTCCTTTCTTTTTATTGAGTAGAATCACCTTTCGCATAAGTTTTATTGATGAAGACTTGTTTGTTTTAATTTAACTATATTTTCACCAAAATTTGGTATAGGAGAAATTTCACCAACCAGAGGAGATCATGAGTTAATTCATTCATCCCTGCAACAAAAGGTAGATAATAAATGTGATGAGATGAATACTCTTCTAATGAAATTATCTCAAGTACAAGTTAACTCATAATCTCTGCATGTTCCATTACATTGGGGTATTTGTTCCGAGAACACCCATTTTTATGATCAATTACCACAAATTAAAGATTCAACTATTTCTTGGGCAACACAATTCCCTGGGAGTCCATTCCAACAAGCTACTCTCTTCACGAAAGAACCATTTAGGCCAAATACAAACCCCATGTGGAGAGCACAACCATAGTACCAAAAAGGTGGAAAATCATGTTACCTTAAGAAGAACCAGTATCAATAGGGCCAATGTATGCAACCTTTTTATCCATGAACATCTCTATGTAAATCACCTCCTCCAAATTCGGAACCATGTCTTGAGGAAATAGTGATGAAAATGGCAACCTAGAACCTTCAGTTCCGATAGACCGCACAATCAGAAATTCAACACCTATGAACTCAAGTGGGACAAGTATAAAACACCATCGATGAGATCAAGAATCAAGGTTCTGGACAACAATCATCACAACCCATTGATATTACTAAGGACAAAGGTAATGTATATGAAATTACACATCACAGTGCTAAAGAAATTTCTCCTTGTACTAATTCTACATAACATGTATGTACCCATCTTGAAAACACTCATTCTCTTCCCATAAATGATTCCAATGAAGAAAAAAATACCAAAATGGTAAAACAATTATCGTTTAGGATTCCCATGAACAATTCATACCACTTACTTTCCAATAAGGACTCTCTAAATATAAGAATAATTTTCATAATTTCATTGATAAATAAAAAATGGACACATTTAAAAAGGGGCAAGTTAAGATTTATTTATTGGATGCAGTTAAACAAATCTCTTGATGTGCCAAATTTCGTAAAGAGCTTTGCACCCATAGAAGGAGACTGAAGGGGAATAAGATATTCAACCTCGTAAAGTATGTTACATCCATGATTCAACCAGTAATTCTAACAAAGTTCAAGGATTTGAGGACATTCATTATAACTTGCACCATAGAAGATTCATTCATTTCAAATGCTATGCTAGATTTAGATTCTTCAATTAATGTAATTAGTTACTCTGTGTACACTTGTTTCTTGGTTACTGCGCTTCAACTGATAGGAATCATAGTGAAATATGTCATCTGGAGAACAACACACCCATCAAGAGTAGTCAAGGACATCCTGGTAAAATTGAAAAATCTTAACTTCCCTGACGACTTCTATATTCTTATGATGAAGGATACCCAAACCCAAAAACTTTATCCTATCATAATTGGGAGCACATTCCTCAAAATAGCAATGAAGATCATCAATGTTCTTAATGTTATGATGTCCATGGATTTTGGTGGAGAAAAGGTAAGTTTTAACATTCTTGATGGCATGAAACACCCTATTGAAGATCACTCCAATATTCTTGTCAATTCGATGGAAGTGATCTCTAAAGAAACACAATCACACACACTAAATTCTCTCCTATATCAATACTCTGATTTATTTTTCTCTCAATATTCCTTGGATGATTTTATTTTTTATTGATGTTTTGAGTGTTTTTTGGGTCATAAAATGTGTAAATTTTGTTCTTTGATTGATGAGTGTGTTCATTCTGAGGTACCTATGACTCTTGATGATTCTGAAAATCTCAATTCAATAGATTCTCTATCCTTAGAGTATAAAATGGAGTATATCGATAGTTTCATGGACCTCACTCCCCCTAAATCCCCTCCCTCAATCCAAAAACCACTACTGTTTGGATTAAAACCCCTTCCACATAATTTAAAATACACTTATCTTGAGGTTATTGACCGATTTACTGTCATTATTTCCAATAACTTCCCTCTACAGTAAGAATCAAAACAGATTTACCTTTTATGAGAGTGTAAAAAGTATATTGGATGCACTTTGGAAAATATTACTGGGAGTATTCCATCTATTTTTATGAACCATATACCTCTAGATGATGAGGATAATCCCATAAGGCAGGCTCAAGGTCGATTGAATCCCACTCTCCTTAAAGTTGTTAAATTAGAAGTTAGTAAATTACTTATTGCTGAGATTATTTATCCAATATGTGATGGTAAATGCCTTATCCTATTTCAAATTATGCCTAAAATGGGAATAAAATTAGTGTCTAATAAAAGGAATGAATTGGTTCCAACATGTGTGAAAAAACAGTTGGCGAGTTTGTATTGACTATGGTCGACTGAATCAATCCACGAGGGAGAATGACATTCCTCTACCTTTCACTGACCAGATCTTAGAAATATTGGCTGGTAAGTCCCATTATTGATTCCTTTATGGATATTCAGGTTATTTTCAACTCCATATAGGCCCTAAGGATCTAGAATAATACAAACTTTACTTATCAGTTTGGGACAATGTTTTTAAAAAAGGATTCCTTTTGGTCTATGATATCATCCTGGTACTTTTCAGGGATATATGTTGAGTATTTTTTTTGAGTACCTAAAAAATTTCATGGATGTTTTAGGGATTAATTCATGGTTTATGTAAATTTCTTTTATGACTATTTATCTCACATGGGTTCTATCTTCCATCATTGCATAGAAAAAAAATATTGTATGAATTTATGACAAATGTCATTTCATTGTTGAACTGGGGAAAGTTTTTGGGAATGTTACGTCAAAACAATAAATTCAGGTGAAGAAATCAATAATTGAATTAATTTCAACCCTTCTATATCAAAAATGTGTTCGTGGGGTGAGATCATTCATGGTTCAAGCTAGTTTTTACCGCCAATTCATGAAATACATTCTTAAGACTACACATCCCTTGTCCTGAATATTAGAAAAAGATGTTGAGTTTGTTTTTGATAAAAATTTTGAGGATTATTTAAATTCACTAAAAAATAGTCTCACATCACCACCCATCATCCAACCACTAATGTGGGATCTCTCTATTGAGATTATAAGTGATTCCTCTAACTTTGCAGTTGTGGCAGTTGTATCAAAAAGGGTTGTGAAAGCTCCGGATATCATTGTACATACTGCACATACCCTTGATCATGCACAAGAAAAGTTCAAAATAACTGAAAAATAACTTCTTTATATTGTATTTTCCATGGAAAATTCCGTTCATATCTTATCCAGTAAAAAATTATTGCCTTTTCTAATCATGTGTCCCTTCATTTTCTCATAATGAAACTTGATGCTAAGCCCCGCCTCATTCGGTGGATGCTCCTCCTCCAAGATTTTGACCATGAGATTAGTGATAAGATAGGAGTGGAAAATGTTGTAGTTGATCACATTAGTAGGATTTCCACACCACTGGACCATCATGATGACACACCCCTCCCCATTAGATAATTTTTCCCTCATGAGAACCTTTGTGATGTTGTGGACCTTACCCCCTAGTAGGAAAACATTTTGAATTTTATAGAATCATCTATGGTCCCCACTAATTTCATCACTTCACAATCCTTGATACAGAAGCATGATTCACGATGATACATTATGGATGACCCATATTGTTTTAGCAATTATAGTGACCAAGTTTTTCATCGGTGTGTCCCTAGCCATGATTTTACCTCTATTTTGACCTTCTGCCACACGTTGGATTGTGGGGTTCACTATGTCTTTCAACATATATCTCGAAAGGTCCTTGACATAGGAATTTAATGTAAAACATTTTATATATGTTCCCATTAGTTGTGTATGTCATGTACTTAATATCAATTCATTGGTAATATCTCCAAGAGGAATTAAATGCCCCAACATCACAAATTATTTTGTGATATCTTCGATGCATGGGGCATTAAATTTATGGGGCCTTTTCCAATTTCATTGATATTTTTGTACATATTATTTTATTTTGTCTATGTATCTAAATAGGTGGAATAAATGGCCAATAGATCCAATGACTCTCAAGTTGTTTTTGATTTAGCGAGGTCTTAGATTTTTAATAGGTTTGGTTTGTCGAGATTTATCATTAAAGATCATGGTTTCCATTTTTTCAATCTCAACGGTTTGGGGTTGGTCAAAAAAATTCCTTAGAATATCACCCTCAAAAAATTGGGTAAAAAAATATCAAATTGACATGTTATGTGAATCTTGGAAAAAATGGGACAACCCAATAGGAAAGATTGGGGTTTACACTTGGATATTTCACTTTAGGTGTACCAAATATCTCTTAGAACCCCAATCAGAATTTCACCATATAGGATTTTTTTTGGAAAGGCCTTTCACCTCCCACTAGAGGTAGAGAACCATGAATATTGGGTTGTTATACAATTTATTATGTATTTATCATATCTAGTGAGAATTGGAAGTCACAGATTCAGGATTTGGAAGAAATTCGACATGATGAATATGAGAACTCCCAAATCAATGAAGAGAATAAAAAGGCTTTCCATGATTGGATGACTAATCAGTGGAAGTTTTATATTGGTGAGAAGGTCCTCATGTACAATTTCCATGCAATATTTCCATGCTGGTAAGCATCGTTCCTGATGAATCAGTCCTTATATAGTTACTAATGTTTACCATTTTGGTGGTATATAGGTTTTTCATGAAAAGAGTAGATAGATGATTACTGACAGTGGGAAGAGGCTCAAGCACTTCTATGAGGATTTTTTAAAGAATCTTGTGGAAGAAATCCAACTGATAGATGCCACATATGACACCACATAGCAGTTTTTCCCTTTTCCCTACCATTATTTACTTGTCTATTTATTTAAAATACATTTATTATGGAAAATGTAATTTTTATGTGCGAGGAAGGGTGACATGTCATAGTTAGGATTAAAAAACAAAAAAAATATGTCTTCATTATTTATTTATTTTTCATTATTTTTTTTGTTTTTAAACACTTTTTTTAAAAAGAATAACCAAAATCATTTTTTCTTGCTTGATTCAGTTGTGTGGAAAATACCATTGTTTTTGGAAAAATGATTTTCAAATGAATGTTGATAGGGAGTCTATTTATAGAATTTTTATTTTCAAATAATTCTTAGTTGTTTAATGGATATTTGAATCCCATGAATCATTAGTACTGACTAATATTTTAGTCCCTTACCTAAGAGACATTAAAAGCCCTTTATTGCATATTCTTCCTTTTAATCACTTTTTTGTGAGTCTCGAGTCATTTATAGAGACTAAAAATTGTCTTGATTCTATTTTAATCCATAATATTCTAGTATACCACGTTCATGATAGAGGAAATAGTTCATTGAAAATACCTTTGTACAATTAACCTCTATTTTAGGCCACCTTGAAATTTTATCCTTCTTAAGCCTTGGAGACCATGAAATTATAATTAGGTAACCATATTATAAGATAATTTATCCCTACCTATCATAACATGTGTATATTCATGTCTTGTTTTAATCATATGGGGGTGAGAGGGGTTTCCATAGGAACTCATAGGAGAGAATCATTGTTATGGGTTGATATAAAGGGTACCTACATTTTCAGTGTGAAATGGGTCCACAATTCATATTTCATCATTGTTTTACACATGTTTCCCTATTTATCTCCAAAGAAAATATATATTAAAAAATGTAGTTCTGTATATTAAAAAAACATTAAAAGGAATAAAATGGGGGAAAAGAGGATCTTTACTCATTATTATTCATTTCTTGGTTGTGATCCACACAAATGGACAATGGGGATAGTGATTTGGAGGTGATAAACATTTTGAGGGGTTGAGTTTGTAAATTCATTGAGAAAACATACTGAATTTTTACATGTTTTTCACATAAGATATTAAACACTCCTCTTCTGCCTCATATTTTTAAATCATTAAATCCTACCAACTAATGAATCTCAGAATAACCAATTCGAATTCCTCTTGAGTAGCACACTAGTTTCTGTCGGTAGAGAAATAAGAATCTTGGAAAGAATATGGTATGATCATATTAACCCTATGAAAATAGCATAACACCACAATAATAAGTTCCTTGATTGAAGAGGTAAAATATATAGGTGAGGTAGGATGAGACGTGTTTCATGGGTGAACAAATGATGATGAAAAAATTCAAATGTGAGGGAAGAAAAATGATAGGAAAATTAATTTCATAAACAAGACATGATGAATTTCATATCAGAATAATGTTGATAGTATTCTCACCTTTTATTTAGTAATTAAAAATTATTAGGATATAAGACATTTCCCAAGAGTTAAAATGTTTAGGTTTGGGGGTGTTATGGTACTATGATTTACTATTTTATTTCACCCTATGTCCAATGTAATAAATTGGTTTTGTATTGAAAATTACAAGTATAATAACAAATTTCACATCATTTTTTATTCAATTATTTTGTTTTTAATATTATTAAAAAGTTAAATGTAACTTGTTTTGATAATTACATTGTATTTGGAGGTGATTTTGAGGGTCCATGATGAAGTCCAAGAAAAATGGTCCAATCTGCACATCATCCAAGTACACTAGTGAGAAAAACTACCATCTTCTCTGAAATTGAGCATCAAAATGGGCGTAAATTTTGTGAGTTTGTACAAAATTTATTTTTCTACATTTAATATTTTGGAAAACATGCCCCCTTAAGCCTCTATGATTTCCATTCTAATTGATCTATCTAGGAAATCAAGTCTTCCCAAAGTCAAAAGCGGTGTTCTATATTTTATCAATATCTCAAGCTGCTGTTGTCCGAATGTTACCCAATTTTCTATACAGATAGTAAATATGTAGGGATACAACTTTTTAGTTTTTCCTAAATCATAATAAGGCACTATGGAGGTCAAAAACAATCATCTAATTGATTTCACACAATCTGTGTTCTCAAAACCACCATCTAATTTTTCTATAAAAGGAGACCTTAGAAACCCCATTAGGAAGTTAGACCATGAAGAATGGTGCTACCATTTTGGAGTCCCACAAGATTACTATACTAAATCCTAGATTTATGGAGGCTATAGAAGGAGTAAATTTATCATCATTTTCTTCCTCCCCTCTCGTGGAGTTCTAAATTTCTCATGATCACCTGGGGAAGAACATGTTATAAATCCCGAGCATCATTTTTGGTAATAATTGAATGGTATTTTAAATTCTAGGTTTGTGTAATGTTTTTCAACATCGTTTACTCTTCTTTAATTGATTTATGTACTAGTATTTCATGGTCAAACTGATATGATCATGTTTTGGAGTACCCATTCTTGTGATGTTTCACACATCATTCAACACTTCTACTTCCACCATTCAATTGTGGTGTTTTCTGGTTCATACTAGTCAAATGAACTCAGATAAACACTACCATTTCCATGATCTTTCATGTCATGTTAATACATATAAATAACATAAAAACCTAGAAAATGAATCGAGTTCTTCATGTGTTTCCTTGTTGTGTGTCTGTAATGAAGTCGAACACAAATCACCCAATCATCACGGTATCTGGTGTGTTATTGGGTGTTTTAGACTGAACCATTGGTGGTATCCTAGTTAAAAATCTGTAAAATTCCAGTTATAGATGTTACAAAGAAAGGTTTAAAATTTCATAACACTACCTCTTGAAGTGATGAAGGGTGAGCATCCTGAGATTTCCCCGGGTTGATCATGCATAATTAATCTTGTTCATTTATACTTTTTATTATCAATTCTGTTTTTCTATCCACATATTTATTAATAGAACCCATGTATTAATAAATAAAATTCCCCTTTAATTTTAATAATAAAAACCATCTTTTTTAATTAAGGATCTAAGGCTACATTGGGAGACGAACAAGGAATTTTGTTATACTATATAAATTCTAGTAAAAATTAAACAACTAATTTGATGTGCTCGACAACAAGATCAAATTTTTGTGTCATTACTGGGGATCCAAGATCATTTCATTCTATTTAGTTATTTTTTATTTTATTTTTCTTTTTAATTATTACTCTTTTTTATATCCCATCCCACCATTTTGTTGTTTTTGTTTTTTTTTGTTTTTCTGTGTGTTCTATTCTCTCCCTCTCTAATTCTGTAGTATAAAATTCTCTTTTCTTTTCTAATTTAATTTTTATGAGTTATTTTCATTCATCTTCTATAAAAAATAAAAAATAAAAAATAAATCATCAGACAATCAATCAATAAAACTGAACATCATTGTTGCATGAAAATATCTTTAAAGGAATTAGTACTTGAATTTATCCCCGAAATTGAAAAGTCCCTTTACTCAAAAATCATGTCATCTAGAGTAGGACAATAAAGTAACACAAAGGAACCCCTTTTTTAACCTCATTTGGGCCTAAACCAATCAAAAATTGAACTATAGAAAACCCAAGAAAAAATGGATGTAAATAAACAATCTTTAAAAGAAATGACCACACCGAATGTGGAGTACCAACCTGAATACATCCAATAGCCTAATAAAGAATCCAACTTTGATTTGATATCAAGCCTCATCCACATCCTTCCAATTTCCATGGCCTTCATGGTGAGGACCCTCATAATCATCTCAAAGCGTTTCACATAGTGTGCTCCACTATAAAACCAAAAAATGTGTTTGATATCCTAATTATGTTTAGGGCCATCATTTTCTCCCTTGATGGTGTATCAAAATACTGGATATACTATCTTCCAATAAAAATTTGGGGTAGGAATGACTTGAAAAAACAATTCTTATAGAATTCCTTCCCTTCCTCCCAAAATGCATCAATTTGGAACGAAATTTGTGGCATTTGAAAATCATAAAGAGATACCCTTCACGAATAATGGGAGAGATTCAAATGATTTTGCTCAAGCTACCCCCACCAACATATTAGTGAACAACTGATAATAAAATACTTCTATGAGGTACATATCCCCATGAATCTTAGAATAATTGATGTTGTATCTGGTGGTTCCCTAGTTGATAAAACATCTTCTACTGGTCGTGACTTAATATCCCGCATTGCTAAAATTCCCAATAATTTGGTACATGATCAATTTCAAACACACGGGGAGTTCATGAGGTAATTCATTCATCTTTATATATAATGGATGCATTTAAAATTTTGAAATTTAACATTAGATTATTGTTTACAGTTAAAAAATCATTCAATATGCCAAATTTCTTAAAAATCATTGTACCCATAGAAGTGGATTGAAGGGGAATGTGAGATTCAAATTGGGGAGGAATTTCTTAGCCTTGATTCAACCAGAAATGCCAACCAAGTGCAAGGATCCGGTAATATTCATGATGCCTTGCACCATAAAGGATACATTCTTTTCACATGTTATGTTAGATTTAGGGACATCAATTAATGTAATTCATTAATCTATGTACACTTCTCTACAGTTTGGAGATATTCAACTGTTAATAATCATAGTCTAACATTCCAACTGTAGCACAACACAACCATCAAGAGTGGTTAGGGATGTCCTTGTAAATATCAAGAATCTCATCTTCCTCCCTAAGTTAAATTTTCTTGAGATAGAGGATACCTAAACCCAAGGACATGCTACTCTCATACTTTGTATTCCATTCCTCTAAATAGTAAAGATGATCATCAATGATCACAATGGTACACTATCCATGGAGTTTTGTAGAGAATAGTTAAGTTTTGTGATTCTTGATTCCATGAAACACCCCATTAAAGATCACTAGAGTCTTCCTTTCTATTTGATGTAAGTTCTCTCTAACAATACACACACACAAAATTCTCTGGTCGACCCATAATATGATTTATTTTTCTCTAATTCATCGTAATATGATTTATGTTTTTGAATTATATTTTGAGTGTTTTGTGGGTTCTGAAATGTGTAAATTTTGTGCTTTAATTGATGAGTGTGTTCATTCTGCAGTACCCATGACTGTGGATGATTCTACAATTCTCATTTTAATTTATTCCTTATCAATAGAGAATAAATATGAGTAGATAGACAGTAACATGGACCTCACTACACCTAAATCCCCTCCCTCAAACCAAAAACCACATGTTTTGGAATTAAAACCACTACCATATAATTTAAAATACACTTATATTGAGGGTATTGAAAAATTACCCATCATTATTGTCAATAACATCTCTCTACTGCAAGAATCAAAACATCTTGACCTTTTAAGAGAGTGTGAAAATGTGATTGGATGGAATTTGGAAGATATTCTTGGGATTCTCCCATATATTTTTATGCATCATATACTTTTGGAAGATGAGGATAATATCATAATGAAGGCTCAACACCAGTTGAATCCCATTATCCTTGAAGTGGTAAAATTAGAAGTTAGTAAATTATATACTAATGAGATCATTTATCCAATATCTGATAGTAAATGGGTTATCCCAGTTCAGATTGTGCCTAAAAAACTGGAATAATAGTATTGTCTAATGAAAGTAATGAATTGGTTCTAACATGTGTGAAAAATAGTTGTTGACTTATTACCAACTACCCTCGACTAAATCAATCCATGAGAAAGGACCACTTTCCTATATCATTAATTGAATCGATGTTGGAAAGATTGAAGGGTAAGTCCCATATTTTTTCATTGATGGGAATATGAGTTATTTTCAAATCCATATAGCCCCAAAGGATCAAGAAAAGACAACATTTACCTATATATTTAGAGCATTTGTTTACAGAAGGATTTCTTTTGGTCTATGTAATGCTCAGGGTACTTTTCAGTGATGTATGTTGAGTATTTTATTCTAAGTACCTAGAAAATTGCATGGAAGTTATTATTTATTATTTCATGTATTATGGATCTTTTTTTGATGACTTTTTTGGCTCACCTAGGTTCTATCCACCTTCGTTGCATAGAAAATGATCTTGTATTAAATTACAAGAAATATCATTTTAGGTTTGAATGGGGGATACTTCATGGTAATGTTATTTCAAAAGAGGAAATTCAAGTGGATAAATAAAAAATTGAATTAATTTCAACCCTTCCATATCCAAAATGTGTTCTTGAGGTGCAATCTTTCTTCAGTCATGCTGGTTTAAATACTGATTCATTAAAGAATTCAGTAAGATCGCACTTACCTTATCTCGATTATTAAAAAAATATTCTGAGTTTGTGTTTGATAAAAATTGTTAGGATGCTTTCAATTCACTAAAAATGAGTCTCACATCACCTCACTTCATCCAACCACCATGTTTGTATCTTCCCTTTTAGATTTTTTGTAATGCATCTAACTCTTTAGTTGTGGAATTTGTATCACAAAGGGTTGATAAGTATCCTCATGTACTTTCCTTTGCCTCATGTAACCTTGGCCCTAACCAGGAAAACTACAATAAAATATAAAATATCTTCTTTATATTTTATTCATTGGAAAAATTATGTTCATATCTTATCTGGTCAAAAATCATTGTCTTTTCTGATCATGTTTCCCTTCATTTTATCCTAAAGAAACTGGAGGCTATGATCTGCCTCATTCGGTGGATGCTCCTCCTCCAGTTGTTTTATTTTGTTATTAAAGATAATAGTGGACCGAAAAATGCAGTAGATTACAAAATTAGTAATATTTCCTCACCATTAGACAAAATTTTTAACTCACCCATCCCCATTGGAGAATTAATCCTTTGTAAGAAAGTTTGTGATGTTGTGAACCTTACCTCCTTGTATGCAGACATTGTGAATTTTATAATAATATCATGGTTCCCTACTAATTTCATGACTTCACAATCCAATATACTTAATCATGATTCTCAATGGTACATTTTGGATAACCCATATTTCTGCGGATTTTTTTGTGACCAAGTTGTTCATCGGTGTGTCCCTAAACCTGAGTTTACCTCTGTTTTGACCTTCTACAACACATTGCATTGTTTGGGTCACTTTGGATCTCAAAGAATAGTTAAAAAGGTCTTTGACTGAATACATTACTTGAAAACATTTTTTAGAGATTACCATTGGTTTTCTATGTCATATACTCAATGTTAATTCAAAGGAAATATCTGCAAGTGGAATGAGATTCCCCAACAACCCACGTTATTTTGTAAGATCTTAGATGCATGGGGAATTGACTTCATAGGGCCTTTTAAAAATTCATTTGGATTTGTGTACATATTATTATCTATTGAATATGTATCTAAAAATGCAGATTCAAAGGTCACTGGGACAAATGACTCTTTAGTGGTTTTTAATTTTGTGAGATCCCAGATTTTTAGTAGGTTTGGTTTTCCGAGAATTACCATTAGTGACCAGGGTCAACATTTTTTCAATCAAATCATGAAAACTTTTATTCCTAAGTATGGGTTTGTTCTTAAAGTCTCCACAACATATCACCCCTAAAATAATGGAATAGAAAAAATCTCAAATTGGGAAGTTATGTAAATATTAGAAAAAATAGTACAAGCCAATTGGAAAGATTAGAGTTTTCACACGGATAATGAACATTGGGAGTATCGTAAAACTTTTTAATCCCTAATTATAATGTCACCATATAGTATTGGGTTTGGAATGGATTTTCACCATCTATTAAAGGTATATCACCATAAATATTTGGTTGTTAAAAAATATAAAATGAATCTCTCATATGAAGGTGAGCATTGGAAGTTGCAGATTCAGGAGTCGGAATAAATTCAATGTGATGTACATGAGGACACTTGAATCTATAAGGAGAAGAAAAAGGATATCCATGATGGGATGATTCATCAGCAGAAGTTTCCTATTGGTGAGAAGTTCATCATGTACAATTTAAGGATACATCTCTTCCCCTGTAAGCTTCATTCCTAATGGCTAGGTCATTGTACTATTACCGATGTTTACCCTTTTGGTGGTAAAATGGTTTTTCATAAGAAAAATGTATAGTGCATTACTTTCAATGGGAAGAGGCTCAAAAACGTCTATGAGGTTTTTCCAAATCATCTCATAGAGGAAATACAGCTGATAGATGCCACATATGATACCACTTAGTAGGTTATCCCTTCCCTCAACCTTTATTTACCTGTCTATTTAATTAAAATAAATTAATTGAGGAAAATGTAATTTTTAGGTTTGGGGGAGGGTGAAATGTCATAGTTAGGATTTTAAAGAAACAAAAAAAATGTGTTTTAATTTTTGATTTCTTTTTCTTTATTTTTTGTTTTTAAACATTGATCTTAAAATGAATATCAAAAATCATTTTTTCATTCTTGAGTCGGTTGTGTGTAAAATTCCATGGTTTTTGGAAAAATGTTTTTCAAATGAATGTTGATATGAAATATTTTTCATCAATTTATTATTTTCAAATCATTATTATGTTTTTATTGGTTTTTAATCCCAGACCACATTAGTGCTATATAATATTTTAATCCCTTAGCCAACAGACATTCGAAGGCCTTTATTTCATATTCTTCTTATTAATAACATTCTTGAGAGTATCAAGTCATGTATAGAAACTAGAAATTTCCTTGAATCTATTTGAAGCCACAAGATTCGAGAATTCTACATTGATTATAGATTCAATCATTCACTGAATATCTGTTTGTACCATTAACCTCATTTTTTCCACCTTTTATGTTTTATCATTCTTAATGCTTAAAGGCCATGAAATTCCTATTATATATCCACATTACAAGATAATTTATCCCAACATACCAATATCTTGTGTATATTCTTATTTTATTTTCAAAAAGTGTGGGTGATAGGAGGTTTCAATTGGAATTCTTGGGAGGGAATCATTGTTATGGGTTGATATAAAGGGGGCCTACATTTTCCATGGGAAATGGGTATACAAGCCATATTTCATCATTTTTTACACATGTTTCTATCTTTTTCACCAAATAAAAACAATATATAAAAAAAAATATAGTTCTTTACATAGAAAAATACAAAAATAAAGAATAAAATGGCGAAAAGAGGGTGTTTACTCATAATTATTCACTAATTGGTTGTGACCCACACACAAATGGACAATGGGGATAGTGAGTTGGGGGTGATACACTTTGTCAGAGGTTGAGTGTGTACATTAATTGTAGAAAATTACTGAATTTTGACATGTTATGAACATAAGAGATTAAACACTCCTCTTCTGCCTTAGATTTTTAAACATTAAATCCTACCTAACCTTGATCCTCAGAACAACATATTAGAAGTCCTCTTGAGTAACACCCTTGTTTCTGCGAGTAGATAACTGAGAATCATGGAAATCATATGGTAAGATCACATGAAATTTGGGAAAATAGAATAACACCACTTAAATATGTTCTTTGAGTGAAGATGAAAATATCTAAGTGAGGTTGGTAGTGATCTGTTGCATGTGTGAACAAATTAAGTTGAACAAATTTGAATGTGAGAGAAGAAAAATGATAGGAAAATTGATTTCATAAATGAGACAAGATGAATTTCCTTATAGAATAATCTTGAAAGTTTTATTAAATTTGATTTAGGAATGAATTTTTTTTAGTATATAAGTATTTTCCCAGGAGTGAAAATTTTTATGTGTGGGGGTGTGATCGTACCACGATTCAATATTTTATTTCCCCATTTTACTAATGTGTTAAACTAGTTTTTATTGAAAATTACAAGTATAATACCAAATGGAACTTCATTTTTTATTCAATTATTTTTTTTAACACTGTTAAAAAAGGAAATATTTCTTTTTTTGATAATTACATTGTAGGTGGAGGTGATTTGGAGGGCCCATGATGAAGTCCATAAAAATTTGCCCATCCGCACAAGAACCAAGATAACCAGTGGGATAAACCACATACTACTACTAAATTGTGCATCCAAATGGAATGAAATTTTGTGGAATGGTCCAAATATCAATTGTATGAATTTAATATGTAGTAAGACAATCCCCATTCAGTCTCTATAATTCCAATTAGAACTGATTTGTCTAGGGAATCAAATCAGCACATAGTCAAAAGGGGTGTTCTATATTTTATCAATATATTGAGATGTAGTTGTCCAAATAGTTCAAATTTTCAGTGGGGATAGTCAAGTGATGTGGATACAACTTTCTAGTCTTCTATGAAGCCATATAATACTATCTAGAGGTCAAAAACAATGGTACAAGTGGTTTTACACAATCTGTGTTCTCAAAACCACCTTCCAATTTTTCTATAAAAAGAGTCCTTGGGAACCCCATTTGGAAGTTTGACCAGAAGAAAAGGTGTTGAGGTTTTTGAGTCCCCATGGAGTCCTATAAGAAATACTTGAATTTATGGATTCCATGGGAGCTTATTCTTCATCATCATTATCTTCCTCCCCTTCCATGGGGTTCTAAACTCTTTGTGATCACCCGGGGAGGAACATGTTGTAAATCCTAAGCATTGTTTTTATAGTAATTGAATGGTATTTTAAATTCCATTTTTTGGTTGTTTTTAATCATAATTGTTTATTATTTTATTGAATTTTGTATTTTTATGTCATTCTCAAACTCAAAAGATCATGTTTGGGGGCACCCATTCATGTGATGTTTTACACACCGTTCACCACTTCTCATTCTCCCTTTCAATTGTGGTGTTTATACGATTCATATTGGCCAATTGAATATTCATAAACCCAAACATGTCCATTAAATTTCATGTCATGGTAAAATAATTAAAAATCAATCAAACCTTGACAGCGCATTAATTTCTTCGTGTGTTGCCTTCATGAGTTTCGGTTATGAAGTCAAACATAAATCACCCAATCATCGGCAGCATCTGGTGAGTCATTGTGTGTTTTTTCCTAAACTCTAGGAGGTATACTAGTTTAAAATCATATATATTCTAGATATAGGTGTTAAAAACCAATTATTAAAAGATCACAACACTATCTATTGAAGTTATTAAGGATGAGCATAATGATATATCCCTAGGTTGATCACGCATAATTAATCTTGTTCATTTTTACTTTATTTTATTGCTTCAATTTTTATATTCTAATATTTAATCATAGAACCCACTATTTTAAAAAAATTCATTTCCCTTTAATTTTAATAATCAAAACAACTTTTTAAATTATGGATCTATAGCTCCATCAAGAGAGGTCCTAGGATTCCAGCTATACTGCAGAAATTCAAGTAAATACTAAACAACTAATTTGACGTGCTCAACAATGCGATAAAATTTTAGATACATTTACAAAAATCCAAGATAATTTTATTATATTTATTTTATTCAGTTTATTTATTTGATTTTTTATTATTATTCCTTTTAATATCTCATCCCACCATTTTATTGTTTTTGGTTTTTTTGTCTGTTATTGTGTGTTATTTTTTCACTCTCTCCCTAATTTGGTTGTATAAAATTCTATTTTCTTTTATATTTTCATTTATTAAGTGTTTTTATTTCATTAATATTAAATAAAATAATTAAAAATCCAAAAAGATAACAATTAATCAATCAAACAAACTGTACATAATTGTTCCATGACAAGATATGGAAAAGAAACACTACTTGAATTTGACCCTGAAATTGAAAAGTCACTTAACTCACAAATCAGGTCTTCTAAAGTAGGAAAATCAAGTAACACTTAGAAACCAATTTTGAATCCTCAAGTGGTCCTTAACCAATCAAATTTTGAACCAAATAAAACCCATGTAATTATATAATCAAATAACTGAACTTTAAAAGAACTAACCACCATAGATATGGAGTACCAACCTGAATACATCCAATATCCTAAAAAAGAAACCAACATTGAGCTGAGATGAGTCCTCATCCACCTCCTTCCAAAATTACATGTCCTTCCTTGTGAGTACCCTCATAAACATCTCAAATATTTTCACATAGTGTGCTCCACCATGAAACCCAAAAAGTGTCTGTGGACTTAATTAATTTTAGGGCTTTCCCTTCCTCCCTTTATGGTATAGCCCAAGACTGGAAATAATATCTACCTACCATAATTTGGGGTTGGAATGACCGTAAAGTCTCTTCATAAATAAATTTTTCCCTACCTCCAGAACATCATCAATTAGGAAAGAAATCGGTGGGATTAGGCAATCACAAGGAGGGACACTTCATAAATACTAGAAGATATTCAAAAGACATTGCTAAATATTCCCCCACCACCAGATTAGTGAACAAATACTAATCCTATACTTATATGAGGGACATATCCCCCAATAGATCATGTAATTATTGATTCTGCAACTAGTAGTTCCCTAGTAGATAAAACTCCTTCTACCACTCCTGAATTAATAGCCAACATTTCTCCAAATTCACAATGTTTGGTACACAAGCAATTGCACCAACCCGAGGAGTTCATGATGTAATTAATTAATTCCTAGAATAAAAGTTAGATTATAAACATGATATTATGCATTTAATTCTATGAAAATCGTCTCAAGAAAAAGGTAACTCGCAATCTCCTCCTCTTACATTACATTGTTGTATTTCTTCTTATAGAAATCATTTTTTCGGCGAGTGACCACAACATCAGGATTCAACTGATTCTTGTGTAGCATTATTCCATGGGTCTTCATTCAAAAAATCACCTCCCATAAATAACGAACTATTTATTAAAAGACTAAAACATTGGTGGAAGGAACAACCATAGTACTGACAAGGAGGAAACTCAAGCTACCCCAAGAAAAATTGGTATCATCAATGCCAAGGTATGAATCCTTCTTATCCATCAATATCTCAGTACAACCTCATCCCCCCTAATATAAACAAATTCTCGAGGACATGGTAATGAAAATGGATACCCAAAACCTCGATTTCCAATAGACCTCACAGTCGTCAATTAAATACCTATAAACTCACGTGGGACAATAGGAAAACACCAATTGCGAGGTCAAGATTCAGTGTTATGGAAAACTACCATCACAACTCTTTTCTAATCCAATGAAAAAAAGTTGATGTATATGTAATTACACTTTGTAGTGGTAATGAAATTTCTCCTTTTACTGATTCTATTCAACAGGTATCTCCCCCTCCTGAAAACACTCTTTCTCCACCGATATATGATTTTAGTGATGAAAAACCAAACCAAAAGGGTAAACAAAATACCTTTGAGGATTCACATAAAAAATCCATTAATCTTCCTTTCAACCAAAGACTCGCTAAATCTTCGAAGAATTTTGATAATGAAATTGATAAAGAAATAATGTATATATTTAAAAGGGTGCAATTTGACATTCCTTTATTGGATGAAGTCAAAATAATCCCTTGATATGTCAAATTTCAAAAAGAGATATGCACCCATAGAAGGAGAATGAAGGGGAATGAGAGAGTCACCATGGGAAAGAATGTCTCAAACTTGATTCAACCAGTAATTCCAACCAAGTTCAAGGATTTGGGAACTTTCACGATACCTTGCACCACAGGGGATACATTATTTTCAGATTCAATGCTAGATTAATATGATACAATTAATGTAATTCCTTACACTATGTATACTTATCTGTATGTTGGAGAGATTCAATCGATAGGAATTATAGTACATCTTGACAACTGGAGCACAAAACACCCATCATGAGTGGTCAAAAAAAGCCTTATAAAATTGAAGAATCTCATATTCCCTGAAAAATTCGAATTTCTTGAGATGGAGGATACCCGAACTCAAGGACAATCTCCTCTCATATTTGAGAGGTAATTCCTTAAAATAGAAAAGGAAATCATACATGTTCACAATGGTATGATTTCCATGGATTTTTTTGGAGGAAATGTAAGTTTTAACATTCTTGATTCCATGAAACACCCCATTGATGGGAAATACACTCTACTTATCTATTCGATGGAAGTGATATCTAATGAAACACACACACACACACACACACAAGATTATCTCCTAAAAAAATACTCTAATTTATTTTTCTCTCTATCACCCTCATAAGATTTGAGTTTTGATTCATGTTTTGAGTGTTGTGTGGGTTTTAAAAAGATTAAATATTGTGCTTTAATTGATGAGTGTGTTCATTATGAGGTACCCATGACTGTTGATGACTCTATAAATCTCATTTGATTAGATTCACTATCCTTAGAGAATAAACATGAGAAAATAGATATTTTCATAGATCTCACTCCCCTTAAATACCATCCCTCAATACAAAAACCATCAGTGTGTGAATTAAAACCACTTCTATATAATTTAAAATATTCTTATCTTGAGGGTATTGAACAATTTCCCTTAATTATTTCCAATAACCTCTCTCTACAGCAAGAATCAAAACTGCTTGTCCTTTTAAGAGACTATAAACAAGGTTATTGGATGTACATCAGAATATTTTTCCAAGATTATCCCATATATTTGTGTGCACTATATACTGTTGGATGACAAGGATAAGCCTGTAAGGCAGGATCTATGCCGGTAGAATCCAACTCTCCATGAAGTGGAAAAAATGGAATTCAATAAATTACTTTCTACTAGGATCATTTATCCAATATAAGATAGAAAATGGGTTAGCCCAGTTAAAATCGTACCTAAAAAATTGGAATAATAGTAGTGTCTAATGAAAGGAATGAATTGGTTCCAACACATGTGAAAAATAGTTGTAGAGTCTGTACGGGCTACCGTCGGCTGAAAAAATCCCTTAGAAATGACCACTTTATGCTATCTTTAATTGAACAGATGTTAGAAATGTTGTCTTGTAAGTCCCATTATTGTTTCATTGATGTTTATTTGGGTAATTTTGAATTCCATATAGCCCTTGAAGATCAAGAAAAGAGAACATTTACCTATATATTTGGCACATTTCAAATATAAGGATTCCTTTTGGTCTATTTAATGCTCCTCGTACTTTTCAATTATGTTTCTTGAGAATTTTTTTTAGTACCTAGAGAATTGAATTGAAGTTTTTATGGACGATTTCATAGTTTATGGAATTTCCAATGATGACTATTTGGATCACCTAGGTTCTATCCTCCATCGTTTTATAGAAAAAGACCTTGTATTAAATTATGAAAAATTCCATTTCATAGTAGAATGAGGGATAATTCTTTGGCATGTTATTTAAAAAGATGTAATTAAATTTTATAAATCAAAAATTTAAGTAATTGCAACCCGTCCATAACCAAAATGTTTTTTTGAGGTGGGATGTTACCTGGTTCATGTTTATTTTTACCACTAATTCATTAAAGTCTTTATAAATATCTCACTTCCCTTGACCCACATATTACCAAAATATTCAAAGTTTGTGTTTGATAAAAAATTATGTGGATTCTTTCTATGCACTAAAAATGAGTCTGAAATCACCTCCTGTCATCTAAACTCCTTGGCTGGATCTCCCATTTGAGCTTATGTGTGATGCCTCTAACATTTCAGTTTGGGAAGTTTTATCACAAAGGGTTGATAAGGCTCCTCATGTCATTGTGTATGCCTCATGTACCCTTGACCCTACCCAAGAAAACTACAAAACCACTAAAAAAATTCATTATATTGTTTTTTCCTTGGAAAAATTTCATTCATATCTCGTTAGGTTAAAAATCATTGTCTTTTTTGATCATGTTTTCCTTCTTTTTCTCCTAAACAAAGCCGAAGCTAAGAACGGCCTCATTCGGTGGATGCTCCTCCTCTAAGAGTTTGACCATAATATTATAGATAAGAGATGACTGGAAAATGAGGTAACTAACCATAATAGTTGGATTTCCCTATAAATGGACCTTCACGTTGACTCACCCCTCTGCATTGGAGAATTCTTCCGTCATTAGAACCTTTTTGATGTTGTGGACCTTACCACCTATAATGGGGTCATTGTGAATTTTCTAGAAACATCTAGGGTACCCACTAATTTCATAACATCACAGTCGTAGTGTCTTAATCATTATTCTTGATGGTATATTTTAGATGACCCATATTTTTGAATAATATTTTGTGACTAAGTTGTTCGGTGGGTTTTTACTAACCATGAGTTCACCTTAGTTTTGACCTTCAGCACACATTGACTTATAGGGGTCACTTTGGCTCTCAATATACCACACAAAAGGTTCTTGACTCAGGAATTTATTTTACAGCATTGTATAGATATTCCCATCAGTTTTTTTAGTCATGTACTCAATGTCATTTAATAGGGAATATCTACAAGAGGAATGAAATGCCCCAAAATCCAATGTAGTTTTTTGAGATCTTCGATGCATGGGGCATGAACTTCATGGGTCCTTTTAAAATTCATTTGTCATGGTGTAAATATGATTGACTATTTATTATGTGTCTAAATGGGTGAAATAAATATTCACTAGGACCGATGACTCTTGAGTGGTTGTTGATTTTTTGAGGACATAGATTTTTAGTAGGTTGGGTTTGCTAAGATTTATCATTAGTTATCAAGGTTAACTTTTTTTCAATCACAACATGAAAAATTTTGTACGTATGAATGGGGTTGTTCATAAAGTATCCACATCAAATCACCCCCAAACTAACAGAAAATCCAAAATGTCAAATTTGGATGTTATGTGAATCTTGGAAAAAACGGTACAACAAAATAGGATAGATTACAGTTTGCACTTGGATGATGTGATTTGGGTGAACCATACTGCTCTTAAAACCACAAGAGAAATTTCACCATATAGGATTTTGTTTCTAAAGTCCTGTCACCTTCAAGTATAGGTAGAGCACAATGCATTTTTCGCGGTTAAACAATGTAATTTGAATCTCTCAGGTTTAGGTGAGCATAGTAAGTTTCAGATTCAGGGGATGGAAGAAATTTGATGGGATTCATATGAGAACTCCCTAATCTATAAATATAATAAAAAAGATATACATGATGGGATAATTCATCAGTGGAAGTTTCATATTGGTTAAAACTTCCTCATTTACAATTCCATGCTAATGCTCCACCCAGTTAAGCTTCGTTCTTAATGGTTGGGTCCTTATATAGTTACTGATGGTTACCCTTTTGGTGATATATAGTTTTTAAATGAGAATAGTGGATAGTGTATAACTTTCAATGGGTAGAGGCTTAAACACTTCTATGAGGATTTTCTAAAACATCTTGTGGGGAAAATCCAACTGATAGATGCCACATATGACACCACTTAAGAAGATGTCCCTTCTCCCTACCATTATTTACTATTATATTTATTTAAAATTATTTCATTGGGAAAATTGTAATTTTTAGGTGTGTGGGAGGGTGACATCTCATAGTTATGATTAGAAAAAAAACAAAAACATGAAAAAAACTGTGTTTTCATTTTTTATTTCAGTTTCTTTATTTTTTTTATTTTTAAACATTGATCTTAAAATGAATATCCAAAATAAATTTTTCATGATTGAGTTGATTGTGTTGAAAATTATATGGTTTTTGAAAAAAAAAATTAAAATTAATTTTGATATTTAATATTTTTCTTGATTTTTATTTTTAAATCATCCTTATGTGTTTAATGGATTTTTTAATCCCATGCCTCACTAGCACTGACCAATATTTTAATCTATTACCTGAGATACATTCTATGCCCTTTATTGAATATTCTTTCTATTAATCACTTTCATGAGAGTCTCAGGTCTTGTAAAGACACTATCACTTTCCTTGATTGTTTTTGAATCCATAAGACTCGAGTATGCTACATTCATGATAGAGGTAATCATACATTAAAAACCCTTTGTACAGTTAACCTCTATTTTATGCCACCTTGACATTTTATCATTTTTATTCCATAGAGACCATGAAATGCCTATTAGGTAACCACATTGAAAGCTAATTTATCCCTACCTACCCATCTCAGGGGTATACTTTTGTTTTATTTTTAGCAAGTGTGGGTGAGAGGGGGTTTCCATGGTAATTTTAGGGTTCGAATAATTATTGTAGTTTGATATAAAGGGTGTCTACATTTTACTTGGGGATTGGGTTGACAAGACATATTTCATAATTTAATACACATGTTTCCTTCTTTATCTCAAGAAAGCGATATATTAAAAGAGTATAGTTCTGTACATCGAAAAAAAAAGAACAAAATAAGAAAATGGAGAAATGATGATGTTTACTCATTATTATTCACTTCTTGATTGTGACCGTCACAAATGAACAATAGGGATAGTGAGTTCTAAGTGATACACATTGTGGGGGGTTGAGTTTGTACATCCATTGCGAACACTTGCTGAATTTTGACATGTTTTGTAAATAAGGGATTAAACCCTCCACTTCTGCCTTAGATTTTTAAACATTAAATCCAACCAACCCTTCAACCTGAAAACAACCTGTTGGAAGTACTCTTGAGTAGCACACTAGTTTCTACCAATAGAGAATTAAGAATCTTGGAAATAATATAGTAAGATCACATGAACTTTGGTAAAAGAGAATAACTCCACTTTAATATGTTCCTTGAGTGGATAGGGAAAATATCTAGCTGAGGTAGGTAATGTTGTGTTACATGATTAAACAAACGATGATGGACAAATTTGAATTTAAGAGAAGAAAAATGGTTATAAAGTTTATTTCATAAATGAGACATGATGAATTTCATTTTAAAATAATCTTGAATGATTTCTCACATTTTAGTTTGGAATGAAAATATTTTATGATATAAGACTTTACCAAGGAGTGCAAATATTAAGGTGTGAGGGTATGATCATACCATGAATCACTGATTTATTTCACCCTTATACCAATGTATTAAATGGGTTTTGTATTGAATATTACAAGTATAATAACAAATTTCTTTTCATGTTTGATTCAATTATGTTTTCTTTAAAACAATTAAAAATTAATAAGTTAATTTTTTTCATAATTACATTGTAGGTTGTGGTGATTTGAAGGGCCCATGTTGAAGTACATGAAAAATGGGCCAAGCTGCATGGGATCTAATCACATTAGTGTGACAAATACAATATTTCTACTAAATTGTGCATCCATATAGGATGAAATTTTTTGGGTAGGTCCGAAATTTAATGTTATATATTTCATCTGAAGGAACTGAAGCCCCATTTAGACTCTATAAATCCCATATTAACAGATCTGTCTAGGGAATTAAATTTGTACAATGTCAAAAGAGGTGTAATGTATTTTTTCAATATCTCAAGATGTAGTTGTCCAACTGTTGTCCAATTTTTTTGGTGGAGATAGTAAATAGGTGGGGCTACATCTTTTTATTTTTCTCTAAAGGGGGATAATACCTTTGTAGGTAAAAAAATTGGCCAATTGGTTTTACACAATCTGTGTGCTCAAAACCACCTTCCAAATTTCCTATAAAAAAGAGACATTAGGAACCCCATTTTGAAGTTTGAACAGGAGGAAAGGTGTTTCCATTTTGGAGTCCCAAAGCTGTACTCTACTAAATCCTAGAATTTATGGATGCCAGGGGAGGTTATACTTCATAATCATTATCTTCCTCCCCTCTCTTGGAGATCTAAACTCCTTGTGATCACTCGGGGAGAAACATGTTTTAAATCCCAAGAATTTTTTTTTGATAATTTAATGGAATTTTAAATTATAGGATTGGTGTTATTTGTAATAAACCTTTTTTCTTCTTTTATTTAGTTATGTATTTGTATGTCATGCTAAAACTCACATGATTGTGTTTGGGGGTATACGTTCATGTGATGTTTCACACACCGTTCACCACTTATTCCTCCTCCTTTCAATTGTGGTCTTTATGTGGTTCATATTGGTCAATTGAACTCAAATAAACACTTCCATGGATAGTAACATTCATGTCTTGCTAACACAATTAAAAAAAATAAAATCCTGGAAAGTACATCGAGTTCTTCGTGTGTTTCCTTGGTGAGTTTTGGTTATGAAGTATAACAAAAATCACCCAATCATCGGTGACATTCAATGAGTCATTGTGTGTTTTATTCTAAACCCTAGGAGGTATCCTAGTTTAAACATAATAACATTCTAGTACTCGGTGTTACAAACCAAGTATTAAAAGATCATAACCGTCCCTCTTGAAGTGATGAAGGATGAGCATCATGAGATTTCCCCAGGTTTATCTTGCATAATTAATCATGAGCATCTCTACTTTGTTTTATCATCTCTATTTTTCTATTATCATATTAATAATATAACCCCGTGTTTTACAAAATTTAATACCCCTTTAATTTTAATAATAAAAACTATATTTTTTAATTAATGATCAATGGCTCTGTCGAGAGATGACATAGGGTTCCTGCAATACTGCATAAATTCTTATAAAAACTAAACAACTAATTTGGAGCACTATAAAACAGATCTATTTTTGGTTCCTTTTCTGGGAGGCCTAAATATTTTTTTTCAATTTTTTATTTTTAATTAGTACACTTTTTAATATCTCATCCCCCTACTTTATTTTTTCTGTTTTTGTGTGTTCTTTTTCCCCTCTCTATATTTATTTAGTATAAAATTATATTATATTTTCTCATTTCATTTATTAAGAGTTTTTATTTCATTTATATTCCATATAATTTTTAAAAAAACCAGAAAAAAAACAAAAAACAATCAATAAATCATACTGGACATTATTATTGCATGGAAATATCTGGAAAAGAAACACTACATAAATCTGACCCTGAATTGAAACGTTTCTTCACTCAAAAATCAGGACATCTAGAGTATGAAAATGAATTAACATTAAGGAACCATTTTGGGACATCAAGTGGTCTTAAACTAATCAAAAATTGAACCAAATTAAACACATGAAAACATGGCTTTAAATAACTGAACATTAAAAGAACTACCACCTCGAATGTGGAGTACCATCTTGTAAACCTCCAATATCCTGAGGATGCCTCAAAATTTGAGCTGAGATCATGCCTTATCTGCATCCCTCCAAAATTCCATGGCCTTCCTAGTGAGGAACCTGATAAAAATCTCAATTTTTTTCATATTGTGTGCTCCACCATGAATATTTAAAATGTGTATGAGGACCTAATTACATTTAGGGAATTTCATTTCTCCCTTGATGGTGTAGCCAAAGACTGGATATAATATCTTCATACCATAATTGAGGAATTGAATTATCTTAAAATACTTTTCTTAGAGAAGTTATTCCCTGCCTCTCGAACAACATCAATTAAGAAATAAAGTTGTGGCATTAGTCAATCCTATGGAGAGACCCTTCCGAAATATTAGGTGAGATTCAAAAGACTTTTCTCAAGCAACACCCACCACTAGATTAAAGAAAAATGTTAAACCAATAATTATATGAGGGACTTATCCTCATGGATTATAGAATGATTGATCCTGCATCTGGTGGTGCCCAAGTTGATAAAACTTCTTCTGTCGCTTGTGACATAATAGCCAACATGGCTCAAAATACACAAAAATTTGGTACACGGGCAATTGAACCATCCGGAGGATTTTATGAGGTAATTCATTAATCCCTAGAACAATAGGTAGATAATAAAATTTATGAGATTCATAACCTTCAAAGGTTATTAGATCAAGCACAAGTTAATTCACAATCATCTCTTGTTCAATTAGATTGTGGTATTTTTTCTAATAACACACATTTTTCTGACCAATTCCCAAAACATCATGATTCAAGGGAGTCTTGAGTGGTAGTATTCCCTGGTAGTCCATTACAACAAGCACCCCCTTCAATAAGGAACCATTAATGACAAATCCAAAACATTTGTGGAAATAACATCCACAATACTGATAAGGATGAAACTCAAGATACAATAAGAAGAACAAGAATCAACAAGGCCAAGGTATGCAACCTTCATATCCATAAACATATCAAAATAATCTTCATCCTTCCAATTCTAATACATGTTTCGAAGACATGGTGAAGCAAATGGAAACCTATAACCTCCAGTTTCAATAGACCACAAAATTGGGAATTCTAGACCTACAAACTCAAGTGGGACAACTAGAAAACACCATCGATGAGATCAACATGAAAGGTTACAGACAATATCATCCCAACATATTGATAATCCAAAGGAAAAATTTAATGTATGTATAATTACACTTTTTAGTGGTAAATAGGTTTCTCCTTATATTGATTCTACTCAATAGGTATGTCCCCCTCTTGAAAACCCTCTTTCTCCACCAATAAATGATTCCATTGAAGAAAAAAAACCAAAAGCCTTAATCAATTATTGTTTAGGATTACCATGAACAAACCATTTTTGTTCCATTCCATCAAATAATCTATAAATATAAGAATAATTTTGATAATGACATTGATAAATAAATAATGGATACATTTAAAGAGGTTCAAGTTAACATTACTTAATTGGATGTTGATAAAAAATCTCTAGATATGCCAAATTTCTTAAAGAGCATTGCACCCATAGAAGGAGAATATAGGGGAATGAGAGATTAAACCATTGAAAAAAAGTCTCAATAATGATTCAACCAGCAATGCAATCCAAGTTCAAGAATTTTAGAACATTCAAAATACCATGCACCATAGGGGAGACATTATTTTCAGATGTTATGCTAGAGTTAAGTGCATCAATTAATGTAATGTATTAATAGGTGTTTACTTCTCTAAAGGTTGGAGAGCATCAACCAACAGGAATGATAGTTGAACTTTCCAACCGGAGCACAACACACCCATCAGGAGTGGTTGGGTACGTCCTTGTAAAAGTGAAGAATCTCATCTTCCCCGGTGACTTCTACATTCTTGAGATGGAGGATACCCAAACCCATGGACATGCTCCTATAATATTTGGGATTTCATTCCTTAAAACATCAAATATTGTCATCAATGTTCACAATGGTATGTTTTCAATGGATTTTGGTGGATAAAATGAAATTTCTAACATTTTTTATGCCATGAAACAACCCATTAACGAGCACTCCACTCTTCATCTCTATTTGCTGGAAGTGATCACTAAGGAAACACAGAAACACAATTATCTCCTCAACCCATACTCTAATTTATTTTTTTCAACTTAATCCTTGGATGATTTGAGTTTTGAATCTTGTTTTGAGTGTTGTGTGGGTCCCGAAAAGTGAAATTTTTGTTCTTTAAATGATGATTGTGTTCATTCTGAGTTACCCATGACTATCAATGATTCATCAAATTTAATTTCAATGGATTCTTTATCCTTGGAGAATAAACATGAGAATTCAAATATTTTCATGGACCTCACTCCCCCTAAATACCCACCCTCAATCAAAATCCCATCGGTGTTGGAATTAAAACCACTTCCATCTAATTTAAAATACACATATCTTGAGGGTATTGACTAATTTCCCATAATTATTTCCAATATCTTCCCTCTAAATCATGATTAAAAACTGATTGAACTTTTAAGAGATTGTAATAAGGCGATTACATTGAATTTAGAAGATATTATATTGATTAGCCCATCTATTTGTATGCACTATATACATTTGGATGATGAGTCTAAGCCCATATAGAAGGATCAACTCTTGTTGAATCCCACTATCCTTGAAGTGGTAAAATTGGATATTAGTAATGTACTTGTGGCTGGGATCATTTATCCTATACCTGATAGTAAATGGGTCAGCCCAGTTCAAATTGTGCCTAAAAACTAGAATAACAGTAGTGTATAATGAGAGGAATGAATTGGTTCCAACACATGTAAAAATCATTTGGTGAGTCTATATTGAGTACCATTAACGTAACCAATTCACGGTAAAGGACCACTTTACTCTATAATTCATTGACAAGATGTTAGAAAATTGGCTGGAAAGTCCCATTATTGTTTCCTTGATGGCTGTTCGGGTAGTTTTCAAATCCATATAGCCCCTAAGGATTAAGAAAAGACAACATTTACTTATCCATTTGGCAGATTTTTGTACAGTAGGATTCCTTTTGGTTTATGTAATGCTCCTGATACTTTTTAGTGATGTTTGTTGAGTATTTTTCTGAGTACCTAGATAATTACATGAATGCTTTTATAAATTATTTCATAGTTTATGGACCTTTCATTGATGAATTTTGGGCTCACATAGGTTCTATCCTACGCCATTTCATGGAAAATGATCTCATATTAAATTACAATAAATTTCATTCCATGGTTGAATGGTTGATATTTATTGGTCATGTTATTTAAAAAGAGATAATTCAAGTGTATAATTAAAAAATTGAATTATTTTAAACCCTTACAGATCTAAAATTTGTTTGTGAGATGTGATCTTTCTTGGGTCATGCTGATTTTTACAACTGATTCATTAAAGACTTTTGTAAGATTACACTTCCCTTGTCCACGTTATTACAAAAATATTTAGATTTTGTGTTAGATTAATATTTTAAGGATGCATTAAATTCACTAAAAAATAGTTTCACATAACCTCCCATCACCCATCCACCAAGATGGGATCTCCCCTTTTAGATTATGTGTGATGCCTCTAACATTGTAGTTGGGTAGTATTATTACAATGGGTTGAGAAGGCTTCTCATGTCATTGTGTATGCCTCATATACCCTTGACCCTGCCCAGGGAAAATGCACATCTAAAAAAGAAATTCATTCTATTTTGTTTTACTTGGAATAATTCAGTTCATATATTATCACGTAAAAAATCATTATCATTTTTTATCATGCAGCCTTTCGATTTCTTCAAAAGAAACCTGATGATAATCCCCCACCACATTCAGTGGGTCATCCTCCTTTAAGATTTTAACCTTGATATTAGATATATGTTAGTGGTGAAAAATGTTTTAGATGACCACATTAGAAGGATTTCCCCACCACTGGACTTTCATGTTGAATCACCCCTCCCAATTTGAGAATTATTCCCTCATGAGAACCATTTTTATGTGGTGGACCATACTCCCCGGTATATGGACATTGTGAATTTTCAAGAAAAATCTAGGGTCCCCAAAAATTTCATCACTTCACAATCCCAGAGACTTAAGCATGATTTTTAATGGTACATTTTGGATGACCCATATTTGTGGAGCATTTTTAGTGACCATGTTTTTCATCAGTGTGTCCCTAACCATTATTTCACCTCTGTTTTGACCTTCTACCACACATTGGCTTATGGGGGTCACCTTGTAACACCCCGACCCGATTTACCCAAGTCGGTGCATTATTACGTAAAATTGGCATGATAACAAAAGATCAAGTCTCGAAATACCGATTAGTTTAGTAGCCTTGGAAACACTAGATATATTCATATGTCTTACATTACATCATAAATTGAATAAAACTAAAACAACAACTTGTCTTCATATCCCCGTAGACTATTCCTGTAGGTTAGTCATAATACACTTCTTCACATCCTGGGAAAAATAAAACATTGAAGGGGGTGAGCTCAAATACTCAGCAAGGATAACAATATAGCGGAAACATTCATAAGTAAACATAAGCATTTAAGGCAATGTATAACTAAAACAAAACCCTTATTAAACTTGAACATTAGCATAATATGGAAAAGATAAAATCAAACAATTCCATTTACTTACTCGCATGGATATTCTACTAGTTGAATAATCATATGCAATATCAATTACCACTTTCATAATGTTGGAATACATAATTTTGAACTTTAATTTCTTTGTAAAGGCCTCGTGCCAAGACCTAGGGGATAAGTGTAACCGGAACCCAACCAGGAGTGCCTCTAATGACCGGAAACCAACCCAAAGTGACTCTAATAACCGAACACCATCCCGGAGTGTCTCTAATAACCGAACACCATCCCGGAGTGCCTCTAATAACTGGACACCATCCCGGAGGGTCTGCTGTAACCGGACCCCAACCCAGAGGGCTTACTTTTACCAGTCCCAAACCCAGAACATAATATTCCAACACATTCATATAATGATAACATTTTCAAAACGAAAATTAAAGAAAAGTAAAACTTGGTATTTATTTTTCATTCTAAAGAACGTTGTGGCTTGTAGAGGAATCCAAAAGTCAAATAATGTTCAAGGCGGCAGAGAAGTCGTTGTCGCCACATACATACGACAGAAAAACATTCCTTTTTTTCATTTAGTAAAACACTTCATATAAAAATATTCCTTTTGAATAAACATAAAATTTAAAGGGGTTTATACACCGTATAAAAGAAAGATGTGTATAAAACAAATTATGCCTCAATGAAAGGAGATTGAGACGAAGTCCCTTACCTCATGTCCGACTTGACTCGATCATTATTTAACCTCCTAAATAATAAACTAGAGTTAATTTCGACATTCTTAATAACCTTTTTCAAGTTAATTATTCCTTTTATATCACTTATTACCATGTTATGAACATTATGTAATTATTTAAGTTAATAACGGTCATTTTTTCGATCTTTGGTACTTGAGTCAAAAATAAACTTCTTATAAATACAATTTGTTCATTTGGTAAAATATCCATTATATCCAGAATTATATTCATGATGTAGATATCATAGATATAATATATATCCAGTATATATATGAATTTATAATATTAAACAACATTTAGAGGTAAGAAACGAAATGCACCGTTCATGGAGACAGTAAGCCGTACGTACGCATGAACGCTACTTTCATTTCTATTTCATATTTAATAGAATGAAATCATAATGATAAAAAGGTATATTATAATTCCAGTATAATATCATATATATTATCATTTACTCCATCATTTACACATCTCACATATGTCATTAACGAATCAAATCACTTTGAGGGGGCGGTAGTCCGCACTTCCTTAAATGAAGATATCACGTTTACCCATAATGGAAACCATAATGGTATTCCATAAATGAAAAATACAGAAGAATATGGAAAACATAAACATAATATATATCATATATAAATATAGTGACATCACAATGGCCACCATGAAAGGTGTTAGAAGGATATTGAACAATCATCGTTTCATGAGGCAGAAATTCGCCATCCACGGAAACAGTATGTTCTTTAACCATTAGACGTAGGTGTGTGTGAGTGTAACTCGAATAATTATTATAAAAACATCATAGTATATTTAATATACTGTTTTTATAACAAAATAACGGAATAAAAATAGTTTAAGGAGTTGTATAAGGAAAATAAAACAAAATAACATAAGAGAAGACATTACCTTAAAATCGTGTAACTCTTTTTGATTTGAGCCAAAGGATTCCTTGGGAAGACTTCTGCAAAAAGTGAGGCTTCTAGGAGTAATAGAGGGATTTTTATAGAAGAAATTGGCAGGGTATGTCCGAGATAAAGGCTTGAGAGGTGTGGTAGAGGTGGTAGAGGTGGGGGCCTTTTATAAGGGGGGAGGAGGGGCACTCTTGGAAGGTAATGAAAAGTTACATTATTATAAAATTATTTTCTGATTTTAAAGGTCCCACAATGATATATTTAGAGGATAAGGTGATAAGGGTTCTAAATAGACTCATCCAATAGGTTTGGGACAAGTGTAAGTCATATATTTTACTTTATCTTCTTATTTTATTTAAATCATTCATTAATGAGGTAATGGCTGCATCATCATGGTGTCATAAATAAATTAATTTATATAATGTCTAAAAATTATAAAAAAATATAATAATGTATGAAATATTTTTATCTTTCTAATTAATATTTATAGTCAAAAATATCAGTTGTATAACCCCTTGTAAAAATTGTTTTATAAAACAATTCAAGTTTGTGGCATTTTTATTTTAACTTTAAATAAAAAGTTAATAATGTCATTTTATCACCCAAGTGGCTCCATGGGGTCCCCATGTTGACCCATGGATTTTCATGGTCGACCATGACTCATACAATAAGAATAGGACAAGTTTAATGGTTTTTTCATATTTTTATAATATCATTTTTACCATAAATTACACTAATTGCCTCTAATAGCGATGAATAAAAAAGAAGTTACTATTGACAAAAAAATTATTTTCATTCCATTGAACCAAATTTTACATACTGATTAAAACCATGTATGTAGTATTTTTTAAATTCAATACATATAAGTGGTAACCTTTCATTTAAATGAAAAATCAGTTTTCTTGACTACCACTTAGTGGTTTCACTATTCATCAAAAATTGATGTTTTTCAGAAAAATACCAAAAATGCACCCTAAGATATACTAGATATTCTGAATTCAAAAATTATTTCTATTTTAAAAAATTACAAACACATAAGTTGAATTAATTAATTTAATAAATAATTCCCACTATTAAAACAAATAGCCCATTTTTTAGAAACAATATCAATCAAAAGTTTGTCAATTGTTTATGTCCAATTTCAAAGTGAAATTAATTCTAATGACCAACATTTAATAAAATGGTAAAATTATATTCTAATTATAATTTAAAACCACTAAAATTCATAATATATAACTATTAGTTATTTTGATTAAAAATGTTGTTTTTAAGTATTTTTCACTATTCAACGAAAATTGGAAGTTATCGGAAAAATACCAAAATTTCAACATAAGATAATTTCAATATTCCGAATCCAAAAATGAAGTCCATTATGAAATATAAAATTTATATGATTTCAAAAAGTTGGTATTACTATTCATAACGGCTACATTGATTCGTCGTGGTGTGTTAGAACTCGAGGTTGCGTACTACACACACTGCTCTATTATTCAATGAGAAGCGTACCATGGAAGCTTGGGATGTTACACACTTTGTCTCTCAATGTATTTATTGAATGGTCCTTGACTCAAAAATTTATTGGAAAAAACTGTATAGATATGACAATCAGTTTTGTAGGTTTTGTACTTGATGTCAATTTATAGGAAATATCTCTAAGAGAAATGAAATTCCCTAAGAAACCCATGTTATTTTGTGCGATATTCGATGAATGGGGTATTGGCATCATGGGGAATTTTATAAATTCATTTGGATTTTTGTATACATTATTGGTTGTTGACTACGTATCTAAATGGGTGAATGTTAAGGCCATCAAGACTAATGACTCTCGAGTGGTTTTTGATTTTGTGAGGTCCTATATTTTTAGTAGGTCTGGATTTCCAAGATTTATCATTAATGAGTAGGGTTCACATTTTTTCAATTGAAACATGAAAACATTTCTTCATAAGTATAGGGTTGTTCAGAAATCCTACACATCATATCACCCCCAAACTAATAGACAAGAACAAATATCAAATCCTGAAGTTAATTGAATCTCGGAAAAACGGTGCAACCTAATAAGAAACAGTGGAGTTTGCACTTGGATGATGAACTTTAGGAATATTGTACAGCTTTTAAATCCTTAGTTGTAATGTCACCATATAAGATTGTGTTTGGAAAGGGTTGTAACATCTCATTACAAGTATATCACTATTCATACTGGGATACTAAATAATTTACTATAAATCAATCAGATGTAGGTAAGAATAGGAAGTTGCATATTCAAGAGTTAGAATAAATTTGACATGATGCATATGAGAACTCTTGAAGCTATAAAGAGAATACAAACACTATCCATGATGTGATGAATCATCAGTGAATGTTTCTTATTAGTGAAAAGGTCCTCATGTACAATTCTAAGTTAAAGCTCCACCCAAGTAAGATTTTTTCTCAATGGCTTGGTCCTTATATTGTTACTAATGTTTACCCTTTTGGTGATATATATGATTTTCATGAGAAGTGTGGAAATAGGATTACTCTCAATGGGAAGAGGCTTAAACACTTCTACAAGGATTTTTCAAAGCACCTCTTGGAGTAAATCAAACTGATAGATGCCACATATGATACCACTTAACAGGTATTCCCTTATCCATACCTTTATTTACTAGTCTATATATTTAAAATGGTTTCATTATGGATTGATTAATTTTTAGGTGTGGGGGAGGGTGACATGTCATAATTATGATTAAAAAAGAAAAAAAACCAAAAAAATGTGTTATCATTTTTTTATTTCTTTTTAATTTTTTTTTAAACATTGATCTTAAAAAGAATATCCAAAAACATTATTTCATGCTTGAGTCAATTGTGTGGAAAATTCCCTAGTTTTTGGGAAAATGTTTTTCAAATTAATGTTGATATGGAATAATTTTCTATAATTTTTATTTTCAAATCATTAATTGGTGTTTAATGGATTTTTTAATCCCATGCCACATTAGCACTGAAAAATATTTTAATCCCTTGTCTGAGAGTCATTCTATGCCTTTTATTGCATATTATTCCTTTTAATCACTTTCCTAAGAGTCTCTGGTCATGTTGAGAAACTAAAACATTCCTTAATTCTATTTTAATCCATAAGATATGAGTATGCTAAATTCATGATAGATTCAATCATTTATTGAAAATACCTTTGTACGATTAACCTCTATTTTTGGCCACCAAGACATTTTATCCTTTATATGCCTTAGAGACCATGAAATGCCAGTTAGGTAGCCACATTACAAGCTTATTTATTCCTACCTACCCATATCTTGTGTATATTCTTGTTTTATTTTTAGAAAGTGTGGGTGAGAGGGGGTTTCCATGGTAATTATAGGGATATAATCATTATTATGGGCTGATATAAAGGGTGCCTACAATTTCCATGGGTAATTGGTTTACAAGCCATATTGCATCATTGTTTAGCACATGTTTCCATCTTTATCTCCAAAAAAACTATATATTAAAAAATGTAGTTCAATACATCAAGAATAAAGAACAAAATAATAAAATTGTGAAAATACGATGTTTACCCATTATAATACACTACTTGGTTGTGACCCACACAAATGGACAATGGGGATAGTGAGTTGGAGGTGATACACATTGTGAGGGGTTGAGTGTGTACATTCATTGTGAACACTTCCTAGATTTTGAAATGTTTTCTACATAAGAGATTAAATTATCCTTTTCTACCTGATATTTTTTAAAATTAAATCCTAATAACCCTTGATCCTTAGAACAACCTGTTGGAAGTCCTCTTAAGTGGCACACTAGTTTCTACCAATAGAGAAATGAGAATCATGGAAAGCATATGGTAATATCACATGAACTATAGTAAAAGATAATTAATACACTTTAATATGTTTCATTAGTGTAGAGATAATATATCTATGTGAGGTTGGTTGTGATGTGTTTCATGCATGGGTGAACAAATGATGTTGAACAAATTCGAATGTGAGGGAAGAAAAATGGCAGGAAAATTGATTTCATAAACGAGACATGATGAATTTCATTTTATAATAATCTTGAATGTTTTATCAGCTTTTATTAAGGAAATAAAATTCATTAGGATATAATACCTTTCATAAGAGTAGAAATGTTTACGTGTGGGGATGTGATCATTCCATGATTCACTATTTTATTTCACCCTTATACAAATTTATTTAACAGGTTTTGTATTGAAAATTACAAGTATAATAAAAATTTTAACTTTATGTTTTATTCAATAATGTTGTGTTTAAAACTATTAAAAAGGACAATGTTACTTGTTTTGATAATTACATTGTAGGTGGAGGTGATTTGGAGGGAAAATGATGAAGTCTGAGAAAAATGGGCCAATTTGCACATTATCCAAGCAAACTAGTGGGATAAATCAAATTCTTATAATAAATTGTGCCTCCAAATTTTCTGAAAATTGGTTTTTTTATTAAAATTTTAATGTGGTAAATTTCATCTAAATGAACCCAATCCCAATGCAGCCTATATGTTTACCATCCGAACTGATTTGTCCAGGGACTCAAATCTGCCCCAAGCCAAAAGAGGTGTTCTGTATTTTATCAAAATCTCGAGATATTGTTTTCCAAATACTACCATATTTTTTGTTAATATATTAAATAGTTGTGGATAAAACTCTTTAGTTATCTCTATATCTATATAAGACTGTCTAGGGGTCAAAAAAATGGTCCAAGTGGTTTTACACAATCTGGGTGCACAAAACCACCTTTCACTTTGCCTTTAAAAAGAGAACTTGGGAATCCCATTAAGAACTTCATCCCAGAGGAAAGGTGATGCACTTTTGGAGTCACAAGTGAGTCCTATACTAAATCCTAGATGTTTTGGGGTATATGGTAGGTGCTACATTATCTTCCTCCCCTCCCAAGGAGTTCTAAACTCCTTGTGATCACCCAGGGGGAACATGTTGTAAATCCCAAGTTTTTTTTTGTAATAATTTAATGGTATTTTAAATTATAGATTTTTTGTTGTTTCTAATCATATTTTTTCTTATTTTATTGAGTTATGTAGCTTTATTTCATTCTAAAACTCATATGATCATTATTTGGGGTACCCATTCATGTGATGTTACACACACCATTCACCACATCTTCTTCCCATTTAAATTGTGATGTTTATGTGGTTCATATTGGTCAATTGAACTCACAAAAACAATTCCATGGACATGTACTTTCATGTCATGATAAAACAATGAAATAACATACAAACCCCGACAGTGAATTTAGTTCTTCATGTGTTGCCTTGGTGGGATTCAGTTATGTAGTCAAACAAAAATCACTCAATCATTTGTGGCATCTAGTGAGTCATTGTGTGATTTCGATAGAATCCTAGAAGTTATCCTATTTGAAACATAGTAAAATTACAGTTCTAGGTGTTACAACCAAATGATTAAAATATCAAAACCCAATATTTTTAAGCAATGAATGATGAGCATCGTGAGATTTCCACAGGATGATCACACATAATAATCTTGTTCATTTCTACTCTTCTTTATCGCTTCTATTTTTCTATTCTCATATTTAATCATAGAACCCCATGTCTTATAGAATCACTTTCACCTTTAATTTTAGTAATCAATTCCATCTTTTGGAATTAATTATCTAAGGCTATGTCGAGAGGTGGCCTAGGGTTCCTGCTATACTGCAGAAATTCTAGTAAAAACTAAACCACTAATATGACGTACTCGAAAAATGTGATCAAGTTTCACCAATGGGTCCATGCATTCTATTTTAAAAAAAATTCCTCAGATTATAATTTTTAATATATTAATTTTAAAAAAATATTATCTTTCAAAATACATGTCCAAGGATTTCGTTTTTAAAACTCCTTTTTCATTAACCAAACAATTTGTCAAATATTATTGGATAAACATTTTCTAAAACATATTTTAATAAACCTTTATAGAGATATAAAATAATTTTAGCATACCCAAATAAATTTAAAATGCATAAATTTCACTAATAACCAAAATAGATAAATGTATTTAAAAAACACAAACCAATAAGTTATATGAAAATTCATATATATGCTAAAAAGGTCAAGCATGATGGAAATGAATTATGGTTAGTATAAAGTAAGTAATGAGCAAAAGAAGAACCAAATAAATGATTTGAAATATGAATCCTGAGAGAAACAACTTAGTGTCACTTGTTCTATTGGAACCTATAAAATTTACATCACTAATTAAGGAAATCCTCAATTAGTGGAAAATAGTAACATGCCCCTAGCTGGTGGAGGTATTTCAATTACATCACTAACATCACAAGTGGTAGAAATATTCCTGATCTAGGCTTTATTACCCAAGTATTAGGGCATCCCAAGAGGTTTTAAAACCTCCAAACAACCATTAGTGGATCATAAATAATCAAAAATAAAGTTCTTTTATGCAAGTTACATCAATCCATTTCCACCATTAATCTTGATCGGATACCTAAACAACACCTTTATCTAAAACCAAGCCACATATAGGGTAACACATTTTATATAAAAATTCTTTTCAAAATAACTTCCTTTACAAAATGAAAAATTTACCTTAAAATTACACTTTAGAAATAAATATTAAAAATACCTTTAGAAAAATTATTTGAAAACCAAAATTAAATATAAAGTTTAAATTTGAATGATTCCAATTATAATTACACACAAAAATAAATAATTATATATATATACATTTATCAATGGGAATATTCACATATTCTCATGTGAATATCTGAAAATATATAAATAAATATATATATATACCCCTATATATGTGTATAAACACTATACATAGAAAATGTTATTTGAAAACATATATCTTTTAGAAACATCATGGAACCAAGACAATAACCTATCTTAAAAAAATATTGGACTCAAGAAACAATAAAACACTAAGTAATAATCCCACTAAATAAGTATATTGATGGTATAAAAACATAAAATCTATAATCACTTAGAAACCAATCCAAAACACCCATTAAATAACATTAAAATATTAAAAGTTTGAAAACAACAATTTTAAATACTAAATACCTTGAGAAATGAGTAAAAACATTTAAATAAATCCCCAACATACATAATTTCTAATAAAAGTAAATTTTGAATGCCCAAGAATAGTCTAGATTAAAGGTATAAGAGGAAAATAAGGAATCACCTACCTAGACTAAGTGTAGCCGATGTGAAATCCTTATATATGATGAGAGGAGAGTCCTAAAAATAAGTCACACACCAAATAAAAACCACAAGAAAACATATCCCAAACCATCCTAGGGTTTAGCCTTGACATGCATGTAATGGGGTGAATGAAAGAGTCTGATGGGGAGAAAATGAGGGATGGAAAGAGGAGGATATGCCCTTATCATGACAAAATCACATAAAATCCTAAATAAAGGAGCTATAGATTGAATATTGTGGGAAAGGAGGAAGAGGTCATCAGACAAGATCCTCCCTGGGTGCGTCGTCGGTGAGGGAGAGGGAAATATATTTATAGGGTTTAAATTCATTAAGGGTGGAATATGAAATTTAATATTTTATGTATTGGGTAAATTGTACCATCGTTGCACAGTTTAACAAATCTTGTTCTCTTCACTAGGAACACTGAGACACACACACAGTTTGAATATATGGTTAGTAGAACCATGAATAATTTATCCAAAATATCTCTAATGAAATGCAGACCCTACATGCATGGTTGTCACATGATTAACCAACCATGCTGCCAAACCGTATAACTGGAAAAAAAACCTAAAATATTAAAACATTCTAAAAATAAAAGAATTAATCCTCAAGAGTAGTAAAAATAAATAAATAAATAATACTAAAGTTTTGGGTGTGGCAACATGAACCATGGGGAAATGGGTATGGAGAGAATTCATCTCATGAAATGTCGAAAATGAAAAAGACCTTGGATTCAACAACAGATTGAAGTGTCATCTATTGTACCTCGAGGTTGGACTTTTTGATTTCTTATTATTTATCCTATATAGAGTTTTATGCATGAATTTATAATTTTTTGGTTTCTCCTTTTACAGCGGAAATTTTATTAAATATATTTCCTTTCCAAAACCCTCATTTGTTATTTTATTCATGTCTATTATTTGTTTTGAATAATATACATGATATTTTTTACAAAACTCGTACATGGTTGATAGGCCAATCATAAATTTAGATCGTTTATTAGTGATGATAGAGATCAACGGAGAAACTGGTATCAGCAAGGGAGTGGCATTTTCCTGGGATCTCTCTCTGAATGTATTGATTATTACCTTTCAAATCCCTTCTATTCCTATATATATAAATAGATCCCCCCCACTATCATCGCTTCATGTAGGAATGGTGCCTCGATGATGATGACATGGGAAGTGAAGGTCAATGTAATAGATGGATATCACGGGAAAAGGGATCAACGTGAGAGGTATCCATTGATAGATGTTTCAATGTGAGGGATATTGGGTGATTTTGGCATGATAAGTTCACACATTATAGGTATTGTAATGAGCATTGAGGCTAGGGGATGTTACAGACGACAATAAAGGAGTGTTGGTTGCGCGTGGATCTTGATAGTGGTGACTATGGGGGTTAGTCGCATATTAAAACATTGGGTTTGAGGTGGTGTGAATGAGGATGGGGTAACTAAGGTTTCACCGCTACCTTATTAGGTTGAAAAATAATAAAAGGGGGTTATGAGGGGGAGGGGTGTGAGACCCCCCAACCCTCTTCATGAATTTTATAAAAAAATTATAATAATAATAATATTTTTCTCATGGATGTTGTTGTGATAAATTATTATTTTGGATATAACTCCATAAAATGATGTCATATTGATGATCCTAATATGATGTCAGGGTCTATAATTTATGATAAACAATTCAAGACCAATATATGATACATAATTCTGACTCGGGGCGCGATCCCCAACACCCATCATGTAACTCCCCGCATCCATGTTACGATGAATTGTTTTTATATGGTTCACATTTTTAATAAATAAATAGTATATCCTAATTATTTTTTAATATATATTTAAATAATGTGGAACATTCAACCATTTGACGTCATTTTCAAAGTGAGATAGGTAGATTTAAATTTTATAATTGTAGGATCAGTGGTGGGGTTCATGCATGATTATCCAAGAATACTCATCTTATAAGTAGTGTATGTATTCCCCCCATTTTCATAGGATATGAGATCTTTTATCTTAATATTAATATAAAGATGAAGTTAGTATTACCTTTACTCACCCGGGGTGTGGGATCCTCTGGCCCATCTTATATGTAGGGTCAGTATTCTTCTCATTTACCTAGGGCACATGTTCCTCTATCTGTGGGTTGTTTTATGGATAGGATAAGTATTCCCACGCATAATTATGGTGTGATATCATCCATATACATAGTCGATACCCCCCCCCCAATTTCAGAGTTTATTTAGGGCCCGATATTCACTACTAGGGTCAATAATCCCTCAACTGAAGTGTCTTATAATGAGGCATGAGTCTCTTATTATGCTTTTGTTGAGGTTACATGGTCTGATCATACCTAGGAGGTTATGATACCAGAGGATAGAACCCCTTTCAACAAGATATATTATTGTAAAATACATGGGGTTCCCTATGGGTTTCTAAAATGGTGGAATAAATAAAATGGGAGGTATGGTGTGGTATTTCCTCAACTTGCATGCTAACCTTAGAAAGGAGTGAGTACCCCTTTATGATTAATGGTTGAAATTGGTAAATTTAGAGAGGTGTATCATATCAGATACTTTGATAATTTTGAGTCTCAGTACTCCTTATCGGTTTCCATCGAGATGCATTGTGTGATTGGATGTTGACTGTAGACTATGTGACTCTTTTGGTGCTCTGAACATCTCTAGTTTCTCATGAAATTAATACCCTCACAAAATTGGATCTAAGTTTATTATTTACTCTATCTATTCCTGAGAGTTATATTTGTAGATAATATCTAGATAATTTAATCACATTTCCTCCTAGTTACTCCCATGAACTTTAGTATTCAAGATTAACTAATATTTTTTGTTTTCTTTTTGGTTAATGAGGAATCATACTGGGTATGTTTATACTCACCATTTCACTGTCTTTTCTCCTACAAATGTTGTGTATGTGAAATTGATGCATTGGTTCAAGGATGGCCATGGTGGATATGTAACTAGTGTTTATTATTCTTAGCTTATTCATGGTGTCACTTGGTGATGCCTGATGGAGTTTGGTATATCCTGATTATGGAAGTGACCATTTTGACTAGAGATCAATCCAAGAGTACTCAAATTGATGAGTTTTCTTATGTCCTGTATCTGTTGGATTCAATGGAATTTCAAATGTACAATTCTTTTTCATCTTACTATGTGGTGTTTTATTTATCCTTCATTCCTCATGAATTTTCCATATATAATATGGTAGATTATATATATGCATCATGTTGGTGTTGTTTTTGGTTTTATGTGTTGAATATGGGTAATAGTTTTCAATTAATATAATATAATACCTACCATATTGTGAGATGTGATTACTGGCTGCTAGTAGCGAGCCTATGGCCTATTTGAGTTGGCCTTGAAGTGACACTCTCAGCACACTACCTTCCAGGGTGGTGCCCCAGCTGATCAGGTTGTGCTAAAAATATTATAAAAAATTATTGATAATTATTAACCCATGAGAGTACCCAAGTGGTTTGGTATCTCTTATGGTATCTCAGGGGAAAGAGTTTAATACATTCTAGTTTTCCTAATAAATCATAATTATGCACCTAGTAATCAATCCCCCATCATTCTAGGAATAACATTTTGTAGATAGTTTTACCCAATTCAACTGCATTATGAAGGATGAGACTCAGTGTTATTTTCATCTTTCTGGGAGTAAGGCAACATCAGAAAGTTTAAACATGTCATGGAGAAGCTGAGGTTTCTATACAAAAAAATCACTATTATTTTTTTAGATATATTTTCTATTATGGGTAGATCAATGTAAATAATTTTAAAAAAATGAATTCATGGGTTAGTATAAACTATATTTAATAAATTATGAAATTATATCTATTTAAAAAAATTTATAAATAAAACCTTCAACATTACTAATGTTTTTTTAGATTCATGAATTATTATCCATATTCATTTGGATAAGAAACTTATTTATTACATGTAATGGAATAAATTTATAATTCATTTCTTGGAATAATAAAATCAAAATATAAGTATCCATGGTTGTTTAATAAGCTTTTGGGTATCAAACTTCATGGACCCATGTTATTAGTGTGGAATGGATTTAAAAATGAATCCTAATAAAAAAATAGGATTAAAAAATAAAAAATAAATTGATCACCCATATTAATTTTTCCATTTTCCCCTGGATTTTTTCATTCTCCACCTTCCCATCAAATTCACAACATCATACACTACTCACCCCCCCCCCAATTTCTCTTAGAATACATAGGCCATTTAGTTGGAGTTTCAAGAAAAAGAGGATCCCCAATGTAACTCTAACCTATTTATATTCAGGCTTATCCGTTCAAGTAGGAAAAAAAATTTCATTTACGCATAGGTTCAGTATATTCTATCTCTATTGATTTTATGCACTGATTACATTCACAGCATAAAGCAGAGGGGTTGTTTCATGCCTCGAAATTTTAAATTTATTTTTAATAATGTTTTTCTTGGGTGCAACAGAGTCACTGAAATCACTAGTTTAAATGGATATGTTGAATCAAAGAAGTAGAGTTTATTTATAATCCTTACAAATTTATGTAAAAGGAAACCAAATTTCTATTTTATTATATATTTCAAGATTATTTTCCAAAACAAACCACCCATTTGAAATAAATGTAAAATATATCTGATTTGCCTAATTCTTAGTAGACCATTTAAAACATATCATATGAGAAAACATCCCATATATGATATAAAATAAAATGAGAATGATTTCACCCTCAACATACATATGATATAAAAGAAACAACCCAAGTGAAACAACATATGACCAAAATATATCATATGAAAAACAACAACCATAAAGTTCATATCCAACATCTTGATGGAAAGGTCTCAAAATCCAACAAGAATACCATTAACAACATGGAACTTGAAACAATCCATGGTTCCATATCTGTGTGACTATAATTCACCTCCATCCTAACCCACTGGTATGAAACATGATTAAGGAGAGTCTTCATATACATGATGTTCTTACATTTTATAATATCCTACAAAACCAAGGCTAAAAATGCCTGAAGGAAAATAGTAGAGTGTGAGAAAAAATGCTCTATAGAATACCAGCAAGGAATATAAAAAATGTCAAACCACATGCATCTATTAGTTCACATTTAAAAAATATTTCTAAAACACTTTACAGGAAATCATTCCCCATTTATAAAACATATTTAGGTTTTATTTTCATAATCATTCCATATTCAATAAAATAGATAAATATGATATATCACATTTTCAATGCCATAAATGGATAAATAAATATTTTTAAAATATAATTTTAACATAACAAGAGAGCGTAGGAAAATAATAATATCTAAATATCAAGCATGTAATGCTATTTCATTAAACATAAATGGTATATAAATGGAATGAAGTGTACACAACCAAATCTATGAGTCTATCAAAGGAACACAAGTTAGTATATTTAATTCCTATAGTTTGGAAACCTTGAGGCTACCCCTAGTCGTTATGACATCAAGGGAACCTTCCCTTGTGATAGCTAACTCCACTAGGGTTAGTATTTGTTAAGGTTTTTCTTATAACCCAAGGTATCCCAAGTGTTCAATTACATCATAATTACATCCAAGGAAAACTAAAATAATGTTCCATAATCCATTTACAAGGAATAAGAAAAAACCATGTTTCACACACATTTATCAAAGGCATATTACATTTCAAATCAGTTCCCACATATTTATAAAACATTTCTATAGTTATCCACACTTAATTTAATTCATTAAAAACCATTTACATTTTTTAAAACATTTTTGAGGAAATTAAACAAACACATAACATGTATTATAAAATTTCCAAGAGAAAAACCTTTTTAGAAACTTTACAAGACCACAAAGATCAATTCTATTTTCAATAATCAATTTCATAATCAAAATAGAACGAAAAAATCAAATAACATATGGTGTGACAATTATTGTACCATATAATAGAGACACCTACCACGAGAATAATGAAACAATGTTGCCTGTTTAAGAATGGAGATGGGTGGAAAGAAAATCAGATCCTTAAGAATATATATTTCATGAAAACAGGGTCAATTATCTATGACCATGCTAGATCAAACAATCTAGTCTCAATTGATATAAATTACATTAATAGGAATAGAAGAAACAAGATATAATGGGCCATACTCACCAAATTAAAATAATTAAAGGCTCAAGATTCCAATTGGAAATAATATTCACTTCTGGGGAGAGTAGGATATCCAAGTTCTCATCACTTTGGAGCATCTAAACCAACAAAAAATGAGTAAGGGTATTAAGAGCCAGGTTAGGATGATTAAAAGATTAATTTGGGTGAAAATTTTATTTTCACCCTTACTAATCTGTTTCTCAACCAGTGACACCATCTATTAGTCGAGTGCGGGAAAAATGCGGGCATCTATTAGTAGCCCATTGGCTGACCAGTGGCACCTGGAGTCATGCAGGTGATCTATCCAACCGTACCAGCTTGTCGATGGCCTCCTGCTACCTCCAAAACACCAAAACACTTCTCCTGGCCTATGAAAACCCCAAAATTAGAAATGATAAATACATAAAACGATCCATACCTGGTTTTTTATACTCATTTATGTCAATTCTCCAAGATATAAAATATTTTTTTTTCTAATGAAAGGCACAATCTCAAGAACCAAAGTAAATAAAAGTTCATTACTACAACATCAAGGTTTTATGCTCACAACTAGAAAATTCATCTATAGCCATTGTAAATAAACGACAAAATTATGGATATATCTTATAGACATTGTTCCAAATAGATTTCTCTCATATTGGAATGACTATAGAAAAACAATTATTGCCATGTTTTTAAGGATTATAGCCACAGTTGTCTACTATGTAAATAGAACCTACAACTATGATTTTGACAATCATGGAAATAGTTCTCTAGGTTGTGCACTATGGAAATAGGTGTATTTCCATGGTTTTAAACCATGGTTATAGGATCTACTTCCATGGTTCAAAACTATGAATATATCCTCTATAAATGGTGTCTATAGTGTTAAAATAAAATGACACTGGCCACATTTGAACCCCCGACCTCTGCTTCTGACACCAGGCACATGACCATAACACTACATCAAATTTTCTATATTAATTTGTATATTTTTTATATTTATATATTTAGTAACCATGTAAATAGGTATAAAACCATTACTATAGGTCATCTTATGTATTTATTGTGGAAATATATTTCTCATGTGGTTTCACAAGAAACCTATAACCACATCTTTCATTTACCAGGGCTATTTCCAGGGACCTATGTCTATAGTTATGGGAAAACGGGGCTATAACTTAAAATAAAAAATATATATCCATTGTTTTTAAAAAGTTTGGATATAAGTTGTAACTATATCCATGGTTTTATATTAATTATGTCTATGGCCTAGAAATAAATTCCTATAGCCACAATATTAGAAATTCATGATTATAGGATTGTGGCTTTAGGGATATTTTCTAGTAGTGAATTCTAGGTCTCAGGGTTTTCAACACCACATTTTTATATCACATGAAATAATGGAATCATCTATCCACACGTCACCTTATCCTATTAGTATTCTATTGAGATATCTTGTTCAACCACTAGGGAATCAGGTTGAATCTCAATGTCCTCCCACTCAAGCACATGGGATTATTCTAGTTGATTCTTCTTTAGATAGGAAACATGGAACATGTTATGTATAGAAGACAAATGATTAGTAAATTCCAAATAAAAACTCATTTTCCTATGTCAATCCAAAATATCAAATGGATTGACATAACATGGTGTCAACTTACAATGCTTTTACATGCATCTATATCCCAAATAAGCTAAACCATTGAGAAAACCCCAACCACATACCTCAAAGTATAGGAGAAAATGATGTCGATCGGTTTAATATTTTCGGTGACTCTAAGATGCTTTTAATCTCTTCTTGATCAACCACATGATATCAGTTGTCTCCTAAATAATACCCATTATAACCAAGGAACATTCCCCAAACTTCTCCCAACAAAGGGGAGACCTACAAGGACTCCCATACAATTCTTCAAATAGAATCATCTAAATAAAATCACAATAAAAAATTTTTATAAAAAAACTCTACCATTGTTAGATGTTTCTCCCTTGACCCACTGAGGTAAATCACGCATACCTAGAGTATGTCCTCAAGAATATGGATGGATCGCTTGGATTATCTATACATCTATGGATGAAAAGTTGTTCTCATATTCAATTGAGGAACCACTACTATCTGTAATCCACTCTAGAACTAGGTTGTAAAGTGAGGTTATTTATTATAGATAATAACTGATAGAACACCATGATATCTAAAAAATCTTTCACATAGAAGTACCCAAGGTCCTCTACCTTTATTGAAAGCTTTATAGGTAGTAAATTTGTTGATTTAAGGAACCAATCAATAATCAGATGTATTTCATCCTTACCACTACATGCATAATGTTGATCAATTATAATTTCCATTGATATACCATCCCATTACTACATTAGAATAGGTAATGGCTATAACAACATAGTAGGTATCAGATGTTTTGCCTTGATTTTTATACATGTGACGCACCAAGGTACAAATCATTCAATCCATCACTGCTTTACCAGCCACTGACAGTAATATCTCATGTCATGGTACATATTGGTAGATACAGGGTGTACTAAACAACTTTTTCAATGTATATTATCCATAAACTTCTACCTCAAGTCTATGGGAACTACTCTCCTACCAGAAAAGCAGAAAAACCGATTAGGAGACCAAGAATACTAACCTGAGGTATCCCCGACATCAATATTCCTACTAAAACACTAACACTCTACATCCAAAGCCTGTCCAAGTTGAATATGATCATCCATGGGTGATCTAGATTGACAACAATCTAGGAATGCCTATTTTTTAGATCTCTCTTCATAAAAATGAATCTTAGTGAACAATATCATCAAGCACTACTCTTCTTCTGATTCTTTCATTACCTGAGGTGGTAATGTAATGCTCAATTCATCTAGGAACACATTACCTATATTGAGTTTGTAAGAAATATCATAATCAAAGGTCTAAAGATACTTCACCCAATGTATATACCTCGATTTCATATCCATTTGATTCAAGATATACTTCAAACTCTTAAGGTATTAATACACCATAAATCACTCCCTGAAGTGGTAGTGGTGCCAAGTATTAATTGCATGCATCAATGCTACAAACTCATGATCATGAGTGGGGTAGTTCGTTTCATGAGTGAATAACTAACTCAGTGGAATTCTTCATGAAAACAAAACTACCCACTCCAATGTAAAAAAACCTCATGCCTTCACCACCCTCAGTTTCTGGGGATAGAATGGTTTGATGAAGGAATTATTGAAGGTAGCCTATGTGAAATTATCATAAAACATGGATTTCACAATAGATCCCCACTATTTAATCTCATAATCACTGATCATATAAGTGGAGAATCCAACCATGGAGTCATCTAAAACTTTTAGAAAGTGTAAACTACTCTTGATCCATTAGATCCATTTCTAGACATCTTATAAATGCTTGTCTTCATGAAATATTGGTGGGTGTTACTTTGTAGACTTGAAATCATGGCCAACCATTCATTCCAATTCAACATTAGTAACCTATCCAATAGATTCTACCATAAAAATAATAGTTTTCACCAAAACCAGATCAACTAGTGGGTTCACATGCACGTATTTCCCCAGAGCCTCTTCTATAGAAATCCTGATTACTTTTCATGGAAGGTTAATAAAATATAAAACAAGAGAACAGAAAACATTTATAATAGAATTTTTTTGATATTACATAAATTGAATTCAAAAAACTAAATAACAATGTTTAAATGATTAGATAATAACAATTTTCAACCCCAAACATACCATGGTAACTCAGGTCTTGTCATGAAAGTGAACTAGCTAACCCTTCATGTTCAGAAATTCTTATATCCAGTCTATCGACAAACCCCAACATAAGAGGGTGATGCACAAGCATGATAAAAGACTTTAACACAACCTAATACTATAATGCCAATTTGTAACAAAACATTCTAGGTAAATCCATAACTTCTCTAGAATTTAACTGCCACATGGCCCAAAGCATGTTCATGATCTTTATAGGCAACAAAAAATCACTTGGTACAAGAGAAAATGGAAATGATTCCATACTCAATGGACATATGATATCAAGGAAACAACCAAAGTAAAATAGAAGATAACCAAAATATATCATATGAAAAAACAAGAACCATAAAGGTCTCATCAAACATCTTGATAAAAGGTTCTCAAAACATAATAAGAATACCATAAACAATATAGAACCCAAAAGAACCCATTAGTCCCTCTCCATGGGACCATAAGTCACCTCCATCCTAACCCACTGATAGGAAACAGAAGTAAGGAGATTCATCCACTATATGACATTATTCCCTTTACCTCTATCCTATAAAATGCACGAAATAAACATTCAAAGGAAAAGGTATGAAGTGAGAAAAACATCCCAGCATTATACCACCAATGAATATATAAAATGTCTAACCACATGCATCTTTTAGTAAACATTTATAAAAAAATTTCCAAAATATTGAAAAACAGACTCTATTTATAAAACACCGATTGGTTTTATTTTTCAAAATCATTTAATATTCATTAAAAAATTTCAGCATAACATATCACATTTTCAATGGAATGAAAAAATAAATAAATAGTTTTCAAGTATCATCTTCATATAAATAGTGTAAATGGAAAAATAATCATATCGAAAGATCATGTATGTAATGTGATCTCAAAGAAACCATGTGGGATATAATTGAAATGAATTTGTACACAACCAAACTTCTAAGACACTTATGGGAATAATAGTCGGAATACGTGACTCTTATGGTCTGGGAACCTCGGTCCAATAGAAAAGTCACCCCTAGTCGACATGACATCAAGGGAACCTCCCCTAGTGATATCTAACTCTACTAGGGTTGGTCTTTATTTATTTTTTCTATGTACCCCAATGTCTCCCAAGTGTACTATTACATCATCATTGTGTATAAGGAAAACCAAAAAAATATTCCATAATATATTACTAAGTAATAAGAAAAAACCATTCCTCACAATCTTTTATCAAAGGCATATTCAATTTCAAATCCATGACCACATATTTATAAAACATTACTATAGAGATCAATACTACTATTCATGCTTTAAAATTCATTTCCCTTTTTTTAAAACATTTTTGAGGAAATTAAATAGACACATAACATTTCTCAAATGTTTTCCATTAAAACCCCATTTTGAAAAATATAATATATCCCTCAAAGATAAAATAATTTAGTAATTATAACCAAAGGAAACGGAAAAATAATATAATCCATGCCAAGGTTTTTTCTATATTATAGATACACCTACCATATGAACAATGAAACAATGTTGCATCTCTAAGATCAGTGATGGATGAAATGGAAATTGGATCCTTGAGAACATAGATCCTATGGAAACAAGGTCTATTTACTATTATCACACTAGATCTAATGATATAGTCTCAATTAACATCAATTTCATTGTAAATAAGGGAATAAATATGGTAGAGGAGGTCTTACTAATTGTATTATGATCAACAGAGACCCAATATTATAATGGGAAATAAGATTTATCATTGTAATGTTATTCCCTCCCTTTAGTGTGTAAGAGCGCCTCTAATTTTTCTTCATATTCTATATAGGTTTAATCTTCTTTTTGAGACATACACTTTTGGATCTTTTTTGAGATTTATTAAGATAATAATTTACCTGGACCTGGGGATACTTCCTTTCTCCTTCCTGAGAAGATTAACCTTTCTCCTAAGTTGTCTTGGTGAAGGCTTATTTATTTTACATCTACTCTATTTTTACTAAAATAGAGATAATTTGTGTCTTGTATAGATCTTCCTCCCTCTAATTCATCTTTTCTTTATTATCACTTATCATTTTCTCAAACTAAACCACATTCTATATTTTTCATCTTACTTTCATCATGAGAGTTTCTTCAATCTCACCAAACTCATTCTTCATTGTTCCTTTCTTAACATTGGAAAGGATAATGATATTATCACCAAATTGGATACATGATTATTATTAATCAACTTTCTCTTTTATTTTCATCAGATTATTTAGTGGGAATTTATGCAAATATGTTCACTACCATTATAATTATAATTATTTGATAATTTTTTACATTTTCTTTTTTATTTTACCCCTTTTAAACATTCTTCAAATAATGTAAATGATCATATTGAAATACTTATCATTCATATTGGATTCATTACACTCATATTAATCATGCATTATGTACTTTTAATCACCAATACATACTAGATCTTTAGAGGGAACCTTCATTCTGATACACTTATAGTTCACCAAGATGATTAAACACTGAGAGTGGGTTAAATCAATGGTTTATTTTATGAATTATCTTTCTTTTAATTTAGCCTCTTAAACTTGTAAATTTTCTTAATCAAATTAATAATATCTCACAACCTTTCCTCGTGTGCAATGGTAATGCGAGAATGATTGAAACACAATATTTACAAGTCTTGGTATAATTAATTACTCTTTTCCATGTTTTCTAGAAACCCCAATATGGATTCTCTACCACAACCATTTTCAGGATAACAAAAAATTATTTAGAAACTAGTCTTACAACTTAGAAATATATCCTCTTATTTACCCTAGTTCTACACCATAACCACAAATTCTTCTACCTCATTTAGTTATATACTACAACTATCCTTCTCCACCTAAAATAGTTACACACCCCATCCTCAAGAATCATTATAAATTAGTTAAAACCATGAATCACTATATCATCTTCTTATATTTTTCATCTTATGGTACATACTCCTCCTAATACAGAGAGAGCTTATTCCATGATCCAATGGGACCAAGCTTACTCATGAACAACATAAAGACCTTTAATAGCTACTTGGAATGGGTTTGTTAGTCTTAAAATATATTAACACCAAATCTGGAATGAGCTAGTTCTTTTTTTTTCAAATACACAGGTGTGTCTTCTTTAGAGACTTCTATATTTGGATCTCTTTATTCTTCAACACTTTAGAGTATCAAATTATCATAAAATTATCAATGCATTAAAATACTCATAAAATTCTCATCACTTGAAAATTCCATTTATATTCCCAATAATTACATCATGAACATTATCCTTATAATTATCATAGTAATTATCCCATGAATATAGAAACACCATGATCATTTATAGTATGTTTTTTACTCTTTTTTAATCGGGTCAAAAAATTCCAAATAACACCACATTTATTTTGGATATAATTTGATTAATAATATCCTAGAATAATTCATCATTTAAATAAATATTCAAATACGCAAAATATATCCTCATTTAAATTTCAATTTAAATCCTTCATGTCTTGGTTCTTCTTCATTGCTCCACACAGTTAAATAATATTCACAACCTCGTTTTGAATGACTATATTTAATCTTTTATTTTCTTCATGCGACATAATAATACATGGATCAATATTTTACAAAAATCACACGACATGGAATCAAATAGATATACTTTTCGAACTCCTTAAATAATTAAAAAAAATTATGGCTTATCTCTTATTTTTCATGATATTCTATATATGAGGATTAAAATTTTAAATAGTACATGAGATTTCTCCTTATTTGTTCATGGATGATAGTTATCATGTATACATTGTATATTCTATCGAGTGTAATATATGTTCACCTTTCACTCATCAAGTTCATGCATTGATATATGCATGACATGTACTGAAAAATCTATTAATACTCATATCAACATTATGGAATCTCGATGTCCTATAAACCATGGATATCCTTTAATTAATCATGTAACAATAATACAAGTAGAACTGAATGAATGAATCGAAATTCCAAACTCATCCCAAGAATGTATCAACTCACCTTGAATACTATATTTTGACCTCATTTTAATGCTTCAGATTAAGGTTTAAGAAAATGAAAATTTTCATCACATAGTCAATCAACCAAGTTGGGGTCAATAATAATACTCAAGGTAGATCCAATTATCATGTGACCTCATTCATGAAGTAGATTAGACTAACTCATTCATTATCCGGCATTTATTTCATGGTTGATCCATAAAAAGTTCTTTCATTTGGTGTTCTTGAAATAGCTCTAATATTATTCATATGAAAGATTACAAACTCGTCATATTGTAGGTTTCATTACTCATGCGGTCCATTGAGAGACTGTATGACCATCCTTTATGTGGAGGGCCATATACCCTTCATGTGGTAAGATCATTTCAAGCTTGTGGAAACCTGAGTTCCTCTTGTAATCAGTTGTAGTCATATTGCATAGTGGGTCCTTATTTTTTCATACAATAAGTGCATATACTTCATGTGTTGGAAAATTGGCAAAGGATTCTCACCTCATGTAATCACATCAACTTGTTAGTGTGGTTTCTTCATCACAACACATGTGGTATCTTGTCATGAATCATTATGGTCGATCAAATATTTCACATGTAACCAGTCCCCTTAGTGAGAAAACCTACTCAGTTGGAGGAGATGATGATGTGGCACTAATCATATGATTTAGAATAACGCAATCAGATGGTTCGAATTATATACTTACACTCTACATGTGGATGAACAATGCCATGATTTTGCAGTCCGACATCAATGTTCCTTCCCTTATCCCTTTCCATTATATGTAAACCAGTATCTTTATATGGAAAGAAAATACAAGATGGATGTTGGGTGTAGTGCTCCAACATCCCATGCCACCCTGCATGTGAGAGTTTAATGTCCCTTTTCACATGTGCGCATGTCTTCCCTCAAATATGACTTTACTGGGATCCCATGTCTTCCAATTCAAAGGCTTTTCCTTGTCTTACCCATATGACCCCATGGGATGGCCATGTAAAATTGGATCCTACATGGTTGGACAATTCCCACATTTGTGTTTGAGCCAAATTATTGGTTATCCTATGGTTGGATAATTATTCTTATAACACTTACTAAAATCAATAAGATAAGTGAACTAGGAGACCTTCTCAAATCTTCTACGATTTTTTATTAATTAAAACAACTCACATAAATAGTATTCAATAATAATTAATATATTTTTGATTGGAATTCCCAATATTTTTACCATCAAAATCCATCAAATGGTTTTTTAAACACTTCAGCAATCAGTTCTTGTCTTTTAACAATATGAACAGCTCAACAACAAATGTCTGATATATTAATTTCCATTTAGTCTTGAACTTCTCCACATAAATTCTTCAAGCTAGAATCCTAATAATTTTCCATTCAATATGGAAGAAGCTTCTTCAACTTATAGACTTAAATGTAAGATCAATCATGACATCCAATAACAACAATTCAACACATGTTGACATCTTATACATCATCATGAAAACCATTCCAATTGAAAACAATTTAATATAACACATGGTAACTTAAAAAATAAGAAAAAAACCATGAAGTAATCATAATATTAAATAAAAAGAAAATCCCCTTAGATCACATCCAATTCTTTCCACATAAATAGCCCTCGAGATCTATTTTCCCCGGTATCCAAATAAAAAGTGCACCACCCATTAAAGAAATAAATAGAACTGGGATGTCTTAATTTTCCAATACTATTAAGTCACTCAAAATAAATACTAACACCATTGAAACATGATATTTATGTGACCCAAGTCAATATCCAGAACAATAAATAAATACAAACTGAGAAAAAACATAATATAATCCAAAATGTTGAAGGGATTCTCAATCTACAAACACCGAGTTTTTTAAGTAGGGTGTGAGCTAAAAATACCAATAGGGTATCACCAATGGGCCCATGCCATCACTTTTTCAAAAAAAATGCAGAAATGATAGATAGGAAATAATTAATTTAAAAATAAGTTTTTCTTATCATTTGAAATAAAAAAACCATGAATTTCCTTTTTAAAAATCCTTTTTCATAAACAAAAAAAATATATTCCTCAAAACCCATTTTATAAAACATTGATTGATTAAACCTAGAGAAATATATAAAAGAAACCTAGAGCACCCAAATAAATTTCAAAGGCATAAATTTCACTAAGAAGTAAAATATGAAAATGGAAACTAAAAAGATAAAACCCAAGTAGTTATAAGAAAAGTAATATAAGTGCTAAAATTGTCAATCATTGAGTAAATGAATAATTTTTTATTATGAAGTAATGCATGAGTGAATGAATAACTAAAAAAATAGTGATTTAAAGCATGAATCAAGATAGAAACACCCTAGAGTCACTATGTTTATGGGAACCTAGAACATTTACATCTCTAATTAGAGAAACCCTAAATTAGTCAAATATAAAATCTTTCCAATCGTCAGTAGAGGTATCACAATTACTTTGCTAGAATCACTAGTGAAAATAAAATTCATCTTGATCTCGGATTTTTTACCCATGTACCTGGGCTTCCCATGAAGTTTAAAAACATAAAAATCGCTATTAGTAAATGGTTTTTCCTTAAATAATCAAAAATAAATTTCTTTTATACAACATAGTTTAATACATTTCCACCGTTCGTCTCAAAATTATGCGTTCAAAACACCTTTCTCTAAAACAATTCCACATCTAGGGAAACACATTTTTTATAAAACTCCATTTTAAATAAATTCCTTTACAAAATTCTAAATGATCCATCTAACTAAACATTAGAAAAAATATATTAAAATCACTTTTGAAAACATGTTCTAAAACAAAAAATAATCATTATGATTAAATTTTAATGTTTCACATTATAATTACACACACACACATTTATAAATATACACATTTCTCAATGCACATATAAACATATTATTATGTGAATATTTGAAGATATATATATATATATATATATATATTCACACCCCCTACCTATGTGTATAAACACCAAACATAGAAATGAATGTTTGAAAAATATATATCTTTTATAAAATACATGAAACTAAGAAAATAATATCTCTTCAGAAAACATTATAGTCAAACAACTATAAAAACCCATTGAATAATCCCATTATGCAATTATATTATGGAATAAATATATAAAATCAATAAGAATTCAGAAACAAATCCAAAACACCCACCAAACACAATTAAAATAATCAGATTTTGAAACACCCATTTTAAATCCTCAATACCTTTAGAATTCATTCAAAACATTTAAATAAATTCCAATCATACATAGTTTCATAGAAAGGGAAATTTAGAAATCCCACGCATAGTCTAGATTATATGGGAAAGAGGAAACCATGGAATCACCTACCTTGTCCATCTATAGATGATGTGAAACCCTCGTATATGATGAGAGGATCATCCCAAGAAGAAGCCACACACCCGATCCAAACCACAATAAAACATAGACCAAACCCACATAGGGTTCAAACCAATCACATGCACGGTAGGGGTGAATGAAATAATTAAAGAGGGGGATAAGGGGATGGAGGGAATGGAGAAGATATTATCTTACCCTAATATAATCAATAAAAATCTCAAAGAACAGAGCCAGATATTGAATCATGTAAGAGATGAGGAAAATGGGTCATGTGTGGTCCTCCCTGGGCATGTTATGATTGAGGGAGAGAAGGAAGATAGATTTAGGGGGTTTTAATTCATTAATTGTAGAATATGAAATTAATTTTTTTTAAATGGCCTAATTACATGGTTGTCCCATGATTTTCCATAATAAATTCTCTTCACTAGGAACAACAACACACTCACATGGTTATAATACCAAGTTGGGAAAATCATGCATCAGTCATGAAAAACATCTATGCAAAAATATAGACCCTACGGGCATGGTAATGGCATGATCAACCAATCATGTGGCCAAACTATGAGGCATCCAAAAAAAATTAAAATTTTAAACCTTTTCAAAAATAAAAGACCTTATCCTTTAGAATAGTATAAAATATAAATAGATAAATAAAAAAACTAAGGTTCGATGTGTGACAACATGAACCCTTAGGAGAGTGGGTAACATAGAGAACATATCTCAGATCATGAAAACGATAAATGACACCTTGGATTCATCAAAAAATTGATTTTTCGTTTCATTCCTTGAGGTTGGGAGTTGTGACTTCTTGTTCTTAATTAAATATGTAATTTAAACCATGAATTTATAAACTACTTTTTTCCCTTTTATAATCAAAAAGATATTAAATCTATTTTCATTCCAAAACTATCATTATCATGGTCTTCATGTTTATTATTTGTTTTGAATAATATTCCTGATAATGTTTACAAAACTCATACTTGTTTAATGGTTGAATCATAATCATTACTCAATAGAGAAACCTATATCCGCTTAGGTGCGGAATTGTTTTGGGATATCTCCCCCAATATCTTTGTTATTACCTTACCCCCCCCCCCACTTTATATATATCTCTCTCCACCATACCATGTTATCTTCTCCTCACGTAGGAAATGTGGCTCGGGGATGACGACATGGGTAGTGAAGGTCGAAATAATAGTAGGCCAACATGGGAAATGGATCAGATCACTACTATATATTGTCCAATTAATAAAGAACAAAAAGGTAATTAACATTTCAAAAAAGTTATTGTTGTCTTCATTTCCATTAAAGGGAATGTCCCCTTCATCTGTGCAAAAAAAATCACTGATAAAGGCCATGATTTATCATCCCTAGATTAGTGATGATAAATACAACTCTTTGTAATTACTTTGATTAGTGTTGGTAAATAGGGATTTTAATAAATGCTAAAATAGAATTGATAAAGGTGGCCATTATCAATGCTAGAAAGAGTGTTGATAAAGGCAAACCCACTGCTATGTTCTATTTGAAAAAAAAAACTTTGTGGAACATACACCTGTAACCTATATGAAAGTATACCTATATAAAAATATATAATTTAATTGAAATAAATTTTACATTACAAATAAAAAAACACTGAAATGTACATTTCAAACAATTTCTTGTATAATTACTTTCATAATTACTATCCACAAAAAATTAAATAGAATAATGTGTTATCATCTATGGCACCCGAGACACCATCTCAAAAAAACCGACCATGGTATTAGTTATAAAAAAACCAACCCAACCAAAGAAAAAGATTCTTCTTGTATATGAAAACAAATCCTGTGTTATTAATAACATAAAGAAATAAATTAAACATATATATGAAACAACAAATTAATAAAATGTCAATTTTAAATAAAGGGATACCCTTTGAGTTATACCAATCACACTGTATGTTGTATTGAGTTTCTGGTGATTCCTACACATCACAAATGACTTATGTATCATTATTCTAAATTATCAAAAAAAAAATATTAATGTGTTTTCTCTATTTTCAGCATGTCACTTGTTCTTTTCAATAAATTTAATGTCAATTTTAAATAGAAAGACACACTTTGAGTTATATCGGTAACAAGGTGCATCGGATTGAGGTGTGGTTGATTCCAACACATCACAAATTACTTATGGATCATTTTCCTAACATATAAAAAACAATTCAAATGTTTTTATCAGTTTTTAGTATGTCACTTGTGTTTTTTACAAAAATTTCATTTCAAACTGAAAACACGCACTTCGAGTCATACCAGTCACATCGTGTATTGGTTTTATTTGATACTCTATACTACATGTCACAAATATATTATGAATTATTTTCCATAAATTATCAATACAAATGAAGTATGTCTTCTTTGTTTTCAGTTAGAGATGCATGTTTTGAACTAAACTATCATTTTTAAATTAATAATAGATACTTTGAGTCATACCAATCACACTGTGCATCAGATTGAGGTGAAGTTGATTCCTACACATTAAAAATGATTTCATAATCATTTTCCTTTAGTATCAAAATAATATGAAGGTTTTTTCTGGGTTTTAAGTATGCCACTTGTTAATTTTACTATAATTAATGTTAGTTTTAAATAAAAATACTTACTTGTAGTCATATTGGTCTGACCATAAGTTCGATTGTGTTTTGGTTGATTCCAACATGTCACGAATAACTTATGGATCCTTATCCTAAATTATCAAAAGAATATTAAGGTGTTTTAATGGTTTTTAGTATGTCAATTATTATTTCTACTAAATTTAATGTCAATTTTAAATAAAGATACATAATTTGAGTTATACCGGCCACACCATGCATCGTATTGAGATTTGGTTTATTTCTACATGTCACAAATGACATATGGGTCATTTTCCAAAAGTATAAAAATAATGGGAATGTTTTTTATTGGTTTTTAATTTGTCAATTATTATTTTTAGTAAAATTACTGTCAATTTCAAAAAAAAGTCACACTTAGAGTCATATAGATAACACTATGAATCCGATTGAAGGGAGGATGATTCCTAAATGTCACAAATTACTTATGAATAATTGAAATAATGTATAAAAAAATCTGAATGTGTTTTATTGATTTAGATTATGTCACTTGGGTTTTTACTAAAATGTCATTTCAAACTAGAAACATTCACTTTGAGTCATAATGGTCCCATCATGTGTCAGTTTTATATGAGATTACTTCAAACACATAAAAAATTACTTATGAATTGTTTCCATAAATTATCAATACAATAGCTGTTATTTTTCATGGTTTATAGTGAGTGACACACATTTTGAACTAAAATATCAATTTTAAACTGATAATGGAGTCATTGAGTCATATTTCCATACCATGAATTGGATTGTGGTTTTGTTGATTCTCCGAAGTTAAAAATTACTTATAGATCGTTTTTATAAAGTATCAAAACAATATGAATGCTTTTTCTCAGTCTTGAGTATGTCATGATTCTATTTTACAAAAAAATAATGTAAATTTTAAATGAAATAAAACACTTAGAGTCGTACAGATCACATTCTTCATTGGATTTATTTGGGGTTGAATACTACATGTAAAAAATGACTTATTTATTCTTTTAATAAATTATCAAAACAATCCAAATGCATTTTATCAGTTTCCAAAATGTCACTTTTTCTTTTTACTAAAATTAATATCAATTTTAAATAAAAAAGACACTGGAAATTATTCCAGTCACACCATACATATTTTTAAGGTGTGGTTGGTTCCTATATGTCAAAATTACTTATGTATAATTTTCCTAAAGTATCAAAAAAATATGAATGTTTTTTCTCAGTTTTCAGTATGTCAATTGTTCCTCTTACTAAAATTAATGTCAATTTGAAATAAAAAATACCCACATTAAGTAATATTGGTCACACCATACATTGGATTGAGGTTTGATTAAATCATAGACATAAAAAATGACTTATGTATCTTTTTCCTAAAGTATGAAAGTAATCCACATGTGTTTTCTCATTTTTCTGTAGGTCACTTGTGTCTCTTACTAAAATGTAATCCCAAAATGAAAACATGCATTTTGAGTTATATTGGTCACATCATGTATCAGTTTTATATGAGACTACATCATACACATCATAAATGATTAATGAATCATTTTTCTAAATTATAAAGACAATAAAAGCATGTTTTCTTAGTTTTCAGGGAGTGACACGCGTTTTGAACAAAAATGTCAATTTTGAACTGATAACAGATACTTTGAGTCATATCGGTCACACTGTAAATCATATTATGGTTCAATTAACTCTTACATGTAAAAAATTACTAATGGAGCATTTTTTTAATGTTTAAAAACTATGAAAATTAGTTTTAATGATCTAGAGTATGTCATTTTTCGTTTTTACTAAAAATAATGTCAATTTTAAATAAAAGGACACACTTAGAGTCATAATAGTCACACTGTTCCTTGGATTGAGGTGAGTTTGATTCTTATATGTCACAAATGAATTATGTGTCATTTTTTAAAGTATAAAAATAATATAAATATGTTTTCTCATTTTTGATTTTGTCACTTGTTCTTTTTCAAATAAATTAATGTTAATTATTTAAAAAAATACATACTTCGAGTTATACTAGTCACATTATGCATCAGATTGTGGTTTATTTTATTTCTAAAAATAAAAATGACTTATGGATCATATTCATAAAGTATCAAAATAAACCAATTGTTTTTTATTGGTTTTCAATATATCACTTATTCTTTTTACTAAAATTATTGTTATTTGAAATTGAAAGAAGCATTTTGAGTCATATCGGTCACACCATGCATCAGATTGAGGTGAGGATAATTCCTAAACATTAAAAATGACTTATGGATTATTTTTGATAAATTATCAAAATAATATCAAATATATTTTATCATTTTTCAAAATGTTACATGTTTTTTTAGTAAAATGTCATTTCAAACGGGAAACCCACACATTGAGAAATAATGGTCATATCGTGTGTAGTTTTAATTTGAGACATCTTTCTAAACATAAAAAAATGACTTAAGAATCAATTTCCTAAATTATCAAGATAATAAAAATATTTTTTTATACTTCTTAGTATGTCACTTGTTCTATTACAAAAAATAATGTCAATTTTAAATAAAACGACACAATTGGAGTCATATTAGTCATATTGTGAAATGTATTAAGGTAAAAGAGATTTATACACACCAAATATGACTTATGGATCATTTTCCTAAAGTACACGAATAATAAGAAGGTGTTTTACCCATTTTCAGTATGTCACTCATTCTTTTTTAAAAATATATTATTAATTTTAAATAAAAATATGTACGTGGAGTCATATCAGTCACACTATGTGTCGTATTAAGGTGTATTTGATTCCTACATGTCAAAAATGACTTATGGATCAATCTAATAAAGTATTATAATAATTACAAAAAATCTTGGTTTTTAGTATGTCACTTGTCCTTTTGAAAAAATTAATGTCAATTTTAAATTAAGAGACACTTGGAGTTATATCAGTCACACTATACATTGGATTGAGGTGTGGATGATTCATACACATAAAAAATGATTTATGGATTGATTTTAAGAAGTATAAAACCAATTTTATTGTTTTATAGTTTTGAGTACGTGATGTGTGTATTGAACTAAATTGAAAATTATAAACTAAAAACACCCAATCTGAGTTATACTAAAAACATTGTGGTTGGATAGAGGTGTTTCTGATTAAGTATGCAATATTTTTTTCATTTAACTATATGAAAAATATCGAAAAAAGATAGAATGTACCATTTTGATGGAATAGAAACACCATGATCCTCGAAACACGTTTGTTTTAGGAAATATGTGGCTTACTCTTTCATCAAAAAGAGACATGTTCTTTCTTGTTTATAATATTTCTGATAGTTGATATAGAAATATGACTTCCCAAAATATCATTGAAAAAACAAAATAATTATTAGATAAAATGATAAGAAAATTAACTTATAAGTAGCTGAGAAAAGGATAATAATATTGATTGAATAATTAGTTGTAATTCGAATTTATGTTATTATTGTTTACTTTCTGAACTCGCTTTCTATTTTTCATTATTTTTGCTGTAGCCATAAAGTCATATCTCACATTAGTAGAGAAACTTCAAAAAACTTCCCCAACCCATGTAAAATAAGACACCTATATAAGAAAAAAATTATATATTAGTAAAACTATAAATAAATAAATTAAAAATAAATATGAAATAATACATTAATAAAATGTAAATTTTAAACTAAAACCATACAATTTGATTCATACTGGGAACACCGTATATCGGATTGAGTGCGTGATCATAGTACATGAGTGAATCAACCTTGTTGATGATGGAATTTATTTAATATATCTATGAAAATTAACAAAATAAGTATCAAATAGAAATATTGAGGAAATTAACTAAAAAAGAATATAAAATGATGATAAAATCAACTAAATAATAAGTAGGAAGGAACATATTAAATATATATATATAAATTATACAATAAGGTATGATACCAATTCAATTCTAAATAAATCTATTTTATCTTGTGAATACAAGAATTTTGTATATTCATAGTAGTATAGGGAAAATATAAATACACAATGGATTAATAAATATTTTAAATGAAATAGTAATTATTATAGAAAATACATTTTTGTTGATGCTAATTTTTCATGGTATATGATATCTCTCATAAATTTATAAATATAAAAACCACAACCTTTTCATTTTTTTTATTTCAAACACTGCTAAAACATTGAAAAAATATTTAATTTTTATATATTTGTTTTGATAGTGAAATTTTATTATTTATTCCTTGATACTTGTCCCCATGTAGAAGCTGATAGGCTGCTTGGGCGCAAGGAATGTCCTCATGCCATGATTTTCATGACATTTAAACACTACCCTATCAAATTCAAATTCTCATTAAAACATAATATAAAATATAAAACTTGAATTTTAGTTATAAAATATAGGATTTAGTGTATAATAAATTGAAAATGTCCACACATGTGGTCCGTTTGTTTGGAATTGATGCAAATAATCTATAAAATAAATCTTTGGGGTATCCACAACGACCGTAATGAGTACCCAATGTTTCCTAAAAACATAGAAAGGAATTATAAATGAAAGGAATAACAATATATTTTATATTATTAAATTATAGATATTACCCCTAAATCATGGGTATTAAAAAGAGCCTTTCATTTATAAGATTTTTTTCAAACGATTAGGACTGTTTTTTTAATATTTCATCCATTTTTTATTCTATTTCCTTTTGTAATATAGAAGTGATGTGTGGAATAATGAGTCCATTATTTATATTAATGGGTTAATCCCTTCAATTTCTATTCATATATACATCTGCAAAAAACAAGAAATGTATTTAGTAATAATTAACATGTTATATCATCAATTGGAAAAACAAAACATGAAAACACTCCTCATGTATACATTTACAACTAAGATTACTAACCATTCATACATGATGATTTAATTTAGATTCTCAATAGAAATGTATTCTATAATGGACCATCTCTACATTTTTTCTTTAAAATCAACTACATGAGTACTTCCATTTTGCAACTTTGTATTTGTATGACCCATCAATGTTAGTATATGCTGATATTGAATAAGAGAGGTAAAGGTGATTTATAAAGATCTTTTTGATCAATTAGTTCATTCATTATATAGCTTTGATTATACCTTTAATTTCACCTCATTCCCATTGTCTTTCTGTAAAAAAATCATTGGTTCATACCTTTTTTATTAATTGTTAATGTTTTAGCATGAAAAATAAATTTGAAATGAATACCTCATTATCGACATGTTTATTTATTAGATCTAATGGCCATGCTACATATATTCTAATATCTTATTCAACATGTATAAATATTTATTTCATCAACTGTAATAGGTAACTCAACACGTGTCTCATGATCTATGGAAATCCCCACTCTCACATGGCCTATTTGAAGTGGTCAATTGTGTAGAATATCATCTAGGATATTAAACACGGTATCCCATGCAACAAGATTATGGGTGGGTGTTGATATATATAAATACCAATAATTTTCCCCCATTATAATATTAGTATATAAAAGATATCAATGTCTTTATGATTCACATTTCATTGAAAAAATTATGGTAATATTGATTAACTCATCTAATATAGTTCTTTGAGGGGAATGGCACACCTCAAAGCTGGTGGGGGTGGGGGATCTTCATGTAGTTGTTGTTCTTGAGTTGTTTCTTATCTTTTATCCCCCCCCGTTACAATTTATTTCAACTCATATGGCCAATGGAATTTTTAATGATGAATATATATTCTTGATTTCGCCTCTTCCATTTATTTATCTTTATCCTCCTGTTCTTCTCTTTTCTCAAAATATATTTGGGGTGTCACCCCAAAACCTGCACCTTTGAGGTGGGCATATTTTTCTGGCCACTTCAAAGCCACTAATAGCAGGTGTTCATAAATTACATGTGTTGATGATTCTGGGGTCATTGTTTAATATAAAATATATGAAAGCAAGTAATCATTGTTATGTAATTGAGATTTAAAGAAAAAAAAAATTATTATTTCATACTTACACGTTCTTACCACAGTTTTTGTGTGTTTTCAGCTATTAGTATCTCATATATATTTACACATTCCTCCTTCCACAGGGCATTATTTGAGATAGAAGAGTCTTTTGATTTAAATTCATCAATCTACATATAAATAGAGTAACATAATTATGTTTTTGTTTCATGCCACATAATATTTTTTCGGTAGATTTAAAATATGTTCTAGTTTTCTTCATGTTAAGAATACACCATACTTGATTTATTATAGGGGTGCATTGGTTTTATTTCTTATTCCTTACTTTCTTCCCTCATTTCATGTTTCATAAATTAAAAATTATCAATCAAATTGATTAATACACTTATTGTAAAACAATTTATTACCATCCACAATGTAATTAAAAATATATCTCCCCATGATGGAAAGTAAACACATCCCACACAGCTTGGATTATCATGTCTATATACATATGTGGTGGGTGAGGGTTTATTTTCCCTTAAATATCTTTTAGAATAAATTTCATTATAATTTTAAAAAATCATCTATAATGCTTTCTAACAAGAACTAATAAAAAATTATCATAGAAATTATCTATTATAAATGCACTCTTCTCGGGATGATGAAGAGTAATTCAATGTTTCATTATTATTTTTTAGTAAAATAATGAAATGATGTCATAATTTAACCTTAATGTATTCCCCAATTAGTGTCTAAAGCATGACCACAACATTGTGCCTCGAATCTACATCAATCTTCGCATGTTATCGAGTGATGAGCCCAATGAAACTATTGAACATGGCCTTTTGGGGTTAACATGATATTTGTGTGCATTCCATACGACCTCGAATTTGATGCCTTTTCTTTTCACCATAATATTTTTTTTCTAAAATCAACATGCTATGACACTCTAATTTTTTTGTAATATCAATTCTCTACTATATACTATATCATCATGTTCTTCATAGTCAATTTTTTATTCCCATATATTGGTAGAATTGACTTCTGTATAAGTTCTTTTTTCCTCTACACTAAGAGTAGTTGTAAGTTGAGAGACCCATTATTCCTTAGTATTTAGAGCATCATCACATGTATAAGTCATTATCTATATAGGTGGATCAACATTTAATTTAGATTAAGTAAATACATCATTGAAAATATAATAACATGAGGTATATTACAAAAATATATATGACCTAATTTTTTAATGCCCTAATTTTAAAGGTTTAATATATTTCACCCCTATTGAATATCCAAATCTCTTCATTTTTCTCTCATATGACATAAAAATACCTCATCTACATTAGGACCACTGAGAAGTGATTACGACATCCCAAGGAAATGGTCATCCCCAATTGAATTTTCATATGACCCTTCACTGGTTTCAGTCATTAATAGTACAACTAACCACTTTTAGTTTATGGATTTGAAACATAAATTACTTGTACTTCCTATCATTACATTGTAAATGGTTTGTCTTTCTACCCTTCATTAATGAAATCCACTTTCATAAATCATAATTCATCTATTTTAATAGATATTCTCTTATCAACCCACATTCATTGAAAAATCATCTCCTTGATTGTTTTATAATCCAACTCCCATATTTTTTTATGATTATAAAGTATGAAATATTCACATAAATTGGATTTCATCCCTTGATACCAAAAACATGCATCTATTCAACTAAATGTGTAACTATACAATTTTTCAAGGTAATATCATTATAATTTTCATTTGTATTGAATGTATAACCATTAATTACATAACCATTGTAATATAATACATGAAATCTTGATCCTAGTGCTAGCCATCAAGTTTTTTTTAAAATTGAATCTATATTTTCATTTGAATCATTAAAAATATTTTCTCAAAACGATTCTATAATCTATTCATTATGTGTATTTGATATCCAAATTTCATCCATTAATGGATTAAAGTGCGTAAGATTTTTTTTTAGGTTTCAACATATGGGGAAACCTCTAAACTATTAAGACAAATGTAAATATGGACCTTCTTCTAATATATAATATTGATTTTGGAAACATCTATTCCATACATTCCTTCACCCACAATCTATCAAATGTGATCAGATTTTGGTAGACCAATCTTTTCACACCGAATAGTTAGTCGGTACATAATTCAATAGCTTACTCAAAAATATATTTCTCTACAATACAACATAAGGTACGACTTTTATTTTTTACATAACCTTTAAAAATATTCATATACCATTCAATGGGGTATGTCTATCTTTAATATAAAGGACCACATAGTCGAATATCTCTCACCAAGTGAACTATCAATTGAACCGTCATATCAAAAAGTAATGGTGGGAAGAACATTTCCATTTCACATAATATGATGGAAATTACTTTTTCCATTGTTTGAAATTTCATCATTTATAAAACATTGTATAATATGGTTTTAAAAATTAAAGATATCTGGGTTAATGTATGACAAACATTCTTAGGAAAAATGAAACTTAAAGCTATATGCATTAGATCTTTAATCAAAACATGGAATTCATGTGATTTTAGTTCCTTTAACTTTAAATCATTCATTGACATGATATTTTTGATATTATACAAATACCTCTTGGGAACCATTACATAATTCAATAAGTTAAAATATTGATATCTCTCCTTCCTGGAAAGAGTGTAAGTAGCTTGAGTAAGAAAATTCCTTTTTTAAACTTCACTGGTGCCAAATCTTTCTGTATTCCCATGTCAATAATGTCCAGATTAGCATTAATTAGATCCATTTATTTATCTAGTTCATTTAGTATCATTCCAATGAAACTATCACATACTTTTTTTCAATGTGCATATCATCAAGAAAATATCTAACATATTAAAAATTATAGTATTGTAATTCAAAAAAACATTCATTTTTTCCAAATATTTTTGGAAGGTTTTTTTAAAAATCATTACCAAAAGAAGTTTCGGTATCTTTTACTATCTCAAATATTTGATCACTTGCTAGTGGAGATGATTTTTTACATTATTATAAACTCCCATTTAATGATGTTTCCAAGATCAGTACTTATGTCATCAGGGTAGAAATCTGTGATTTCCTGTGAATATAGTCTTCGATGAATGTTTCGACCTAATCAACTATGTTCCTTTTTCACAAATGGGACACCCTTTAGTTCCTTTAATGTTATATCATAAAACATTTATATAAGCAGAAAGGCTATTAATTTTTCTATACAATATGGATCACAATGTGAAATCTTTATTTTTATAAGAATCATAGAATATAACACCCAAATACCACAATAATTTCCAATATTCAATTAATGGATCCAAATAAACATCAATACCATTACCCATTTATTTTGGTCCTAATATAAGCATGGATAGAATAATGTATTTTCATTTCAAACATAGACATGGTGAAATGTTATAATTTACCTTCATAAACAACCATGTTCCGTGAGTACTACTTTGAAACCCAAAAGTATTCACTTCATCTATAGATAACACAAGACAATGTTTTCTTGGATCATTTCACAATTTCGAATACTCATTATCAATTCTCTTCCATTGAGGAGATTTTTTTAGGTGATGATGTTTCCATCTTTATTTACTGTATCTTCATTCCACATAAAATTTATTGTAGCCTCATCACTTCTATAATGGCTCCTAAACCTTGGAATGATTGGAATGTACCATAAAAAAATTATAGGACCTAAATCATATTTCTTGTATTGAGAAGAACCACGCATTGGGCAGTATTTAAGTGATTTGAGGTATTTTGGAAACAATATAATGTAATTTTAACATGAATGTATTATTTTATACGTCATACCCATATAGTGAAGCATTTTTTAGAATAATATGTTTGGATATGGAGCTCATTGTCATCTAGAATCATATCATTCAAGAGAGAAATTAATTCAATAAAACTATTGTCGCCCAATATGTTGCCATCTTTTATATTATACAGCTTCAGTATGGTAGATAATGCTATATATTTAGTGCAACCAACATACAATAGTGTCTTTTCACAAATCTTTAACTTCTCAAACAATTTTCGATAATCCTGAATTTCATCTTTAACTATCATTTTCATTTTCTCAATACGATCTCCATCATCATTCAAAACCATAGTTACATACTTGATATGGTCTTCATCATTGTCCAAACATATAATCATATTAGATCATCCATAAAATATAGTATTATCCTAGTCACAAGCTATATTCAAATTTTCTCTCTATTTAATCCAAAATTTATAACTTTGATCATTTCCTTGATAGATCGTGTGTTCTTCCAACTCCTATGGACTAATTATTCTTTAATAAAAACATCATAAACATAGAGAAAGGATTTGAGAAGGGTCATATGCATGATATTTTGAAAACAAGATGAAATAGTTCCCCTATCTTCATACTCTTTGGTCATATGATCATCATCCATCCATTCTCTATTTATATCCATTCTATTTAATTCATTAATATAAATATTTAATAAAATAAAAAAATGTAAAAAAATGTAACTTTTAAAAAATGGGAACCCAACATTTTAATGATACAAATAATTTCATCATGCATTGAAGGAAATGGGTAATTTAGTTTGTGAAAATAATTTATCCATTAGTGGTAGGTGTTATCTTCTAAATCCATCTGCAATGTTCATTCGTAACCTATACGGGATGAATACTTCTCATACTAGTTCAATAAACATAGGTTAATGACCAAAATATATGGAAGATGATTCTTAGGAATCAAAATAAAATAATAACTATTTGAGAGATTAATATGGTGAGGATGATAGTTATTATTGCATTTTTTAAAATGCTCAACCCCTTAAAAGCTAACACTAAATTATAGAGAAGTTATTGTTGTGTAAGACTCAAATAATTTTAACAATGTTGGTGATGTTGGACAAAAAGTAGGTTTAGGAGTAGCAATGGGGTTAAACATTTATTCACCTTTTGTGGGAGTGAGTCCATGATTGATCACTTCTGGGTTGGATAGAGTTAGTGAAATTACATTTCCATGGTGTTATTATCAATCTATATTATGTAGGAGGTGATATTATATGAATATATGAGGTCTCTGAAAGTTAATATGATCATATAAATATATATAGGACCCTTTATGAGTAAACTATGGTCTATTGATGCAATTATAAAAAAGGAATTGAATAAGTTCCCCCATAGATACACTATTGAACATGAAATCTGAAAAAACAAAGCTAATTTTGAAACTCATTCAGAATTCAATTAAAAGCATACATCTAACTTCTATCTATTAAGATTTAAAATTTAAAATATTGCATACAATAAAATAAATCTTAATTAGCCAAATGATTTTTTTAAAAAATAATAATCTTTTCAAAAAATTATAAAAATATAAAAGTAAAATTATAAAAATAAAATTTTTGGAATTATAATATTATTAAAATATTAATAAATTGATAAAAGTATATAGATATAAAATTATAAATTAATAATGCATATATATTTATATCATTATATAAAATTATATATCTATATAGAAGTATAAAATTATAAACAATTTATAAAAATATATATATTTTAAAGAAATATTTATAATTTATAAATTTATAAAAATTTATAAAACTATATAAATGTATCTATTCATTATGAAATTGTTTATAATTTATAGAAGTATATATATTTAAATATTTATAAAAGTAGAAAAATATAATATAAAAGAGTAAAATTATAAAAAGTATAGAAGTATAATTATTTATAATGAATGAAACAACAATTGTATATTAATTTATAAATCTAGAAAACTATAAAAGTTTAAATAATTTATATATTTTTATATTTAAAATATATATGTAAATATTATATACTATAAAGTTTATAAAAGTATGTAAATATATAAATGAATAAAATTAGAAAATTTTGTAACCACACTAGGATATGTAAGTGTGAATTTGGAGTTTACATGAAGGTCATTGAGTGGGCTGTAATAGTTATTTCCACTAATAAGGTATGATATAAAATATTCATTTTCATGACTCAAGGGATATGCATAAGGTATATTCTTTTTGCTGTTGGAGGTGATGAGTCAGCCACACCTTGGATTGATGGCCAGACTATGAATGAAAAATTTAAAGTTTTCTTAGTCTTAAAATATGATTGATATTTCAAAAAAAATGTCAAAGAGGATCTAATTTAATTTTAGTTTACTAATTATTTTCATATATTAAGAAAGATTAACCAGAATTTAGGAATCAATAATATATTTTTTTTGAAAATTTACTATGACATTCCTTTGTCAATTAACCTTTTGAGTAAAATAAATTAACATTTAATTGAATTTCATATTACTAAAATTTTATTCTAATCCATTAAAAAATTATATTCATTATATATAATTTATAAATATATAACTAGATTTAATGATAAATCAAAATATTTTTTTGAATTAAACATATAATGTTATAAAAGATTTCATAATGTATTTAGGAGTTACATTATAAATAATATTATATAACATTTATTAGTATTTTATTTTAGTTTAAATTACTTATTTTTTATTCATATATTAAATTTTATGAAAATATATTCAATTCATTAATATATAGATCCAATAATAACATTCGTTTTAAAATTTTATAAATATTTTGAAAAATATATGTCACAAATATATAATTTAAAATTTAAACACACCTTATTAAATTATTGGTTAAAAATAAATATACATGTATAAAAAAGACATATATTTTGATACATTGATTATTTTTCTCTTTTAAATATTTTATATCAAACATTTTTTGTATAATTATACAAAAAATTTACTGCACTAAAATTCATTTGTTTCTTTGAAAAATTATTTAATAGTGAGTTAAAATAAATATATAAATACCAAAAATAAACTATAATAAATAATTTCATACAATTAAATATTATTAAAGAGGTAATGTATATTTTTTATACTTTTATGGGATAAGGAATGAAGGGAATTAGGAACCATTTACTACATGTCTCAGTTTCACAATCATGTGATCCAATTCTAGTAATGCAATCATTAGAAAACCCTACTATTTGGATATCTCCAAACTGAATCATAATAATATGGTCTCTTAACATACTTACATGATTTATTATCCCTAACATTTCAAATAAAACTACATCAATTATATCACTGATGGGGCCCTCCCACGGTCGCTTGAACTCATATGGAGAATCCACCTTCCCTCATCATATGGTTTTAATGTCAGATTTAAGCAAGAATAGGTGGTAAAATGTGGTTCGGGGGTGGTTTAATGTTGGTAAGGGATGAAATGAGGTGTATTGATTCATGTGGTGTAGGGGTTGTGCGATGTAGCGCATGGGTGTGATGTAGTGAAATAATTTTTTACATACAATAGACTTGGTATGAGAGAGGCATTAGTATAAGTAGTAGTTACAATGAACCAATAATTTTACACATATTGTTACATGATTTTAAGCGTAAATTTTCCTCAAATACAATCCAAGGATCATAAAGTATAGTGTATTTGTACGATTAAGTACATAAAAATGAAAACAAGGAAATATAATAAGAAATATTTATATTAAACATTTATAATGATATCCTAACATAATTTAAACTCTTATATATATAGGATAACCTAGGGAATTCATAGAAAAATGGATGACCTAAAAATCCTAGTAAGATAATAAACATAGAAAAAAATCATAACACAAGGGTTAGAAGGCATAACATGATGACATAAAAAGGCATGAAACATGAATAAACATATGGAATAATAACATATAGAACATGGTAACATATAATCATGGAAACAAAGAAATGTGTCAAAAATATATAAAATGACATATACATGAGTCAAGTATAACTTCTAAGACTATATCACATGGTAAAAAAAATCCCTTAAAGGAATCATGTTTACTCTTTGTCCCAAAAGGATGATTCATGATTCTAAACATTACCCAATGCATTAGAGTAATATTTGGAAACCTAAATCTTAAATATTTCATGTATATCTATTCCAAATTAATAATCAAACAATATGAATAAACATAAGGGATACTCATGGAATGAAATTGGTATCATAATCATGCCATAAGGCATAACCAAAGGTAATGAAAACATTTGTCCATGAAAGAATGGATTTAAATTATAATTAGAGAATAATAAGGGAAAATAGGAATATATCATGATTAATTATGTCCAACTGAATTGAAAACAAATAAAAAGAGTGTTTATTAAACATTATAAATGTGTAACATTTAGTGCAGTTTAAGTGAAAATATTAAAGAATCTTTAAAATGGAAAAAGGAATAATTGTTTTTATAAAACCAGAAATGAAAAAAAAAATATAGCATTTCATTAAACAAAATTAGTGATTTTATAAAAATAATTACATCTTAAAATTGATTATAGAGTGTACTTGAAAATAGATAAAAATTGGGAAGTTCCCTCTAATCGAGCTTACTTATCTAGAGTAATTGAAAAGGTATACTTATAAACCATTTATTTCCTTTAAAATAATAAATAATTGAAATGGGTAAATATGTTTTGTACATACACACATAATTATAGATGTGTACATAATAATAATTAATAATTTCCTTAGTGTAATGGGAGAGAAAGCGTAACCCAAAGGAAAAGTGGTGGTTTAGAGAGAATCCATTAACATCTGTATGAAAGTGTTTTGTATTTGTTTTTAATATCCTGGATAATCAAATAAAATCTATTAATTAATAAATTCATAACCTATTTTAAATTTATCTAATTTAATATAATTTTTTTAGGTTCATTTATAGTCATTTCTTTGACTTATATTGTTTAATTTTTTCATTTTGGGAGTGTCTGTTTCATGGTTTCATGGTCGGTTCACTTGTGTATAATTGTGAAAGTTATTTTCAAATAGAATAAAAAATCCAAAAATCTAATGAGATGATATTAATTTATTTATATAAATTTAAATGTTCCCATATATCTTTTTATTTTTTTAAATGAGGATGATTCATTAGATAAATCATTGAAACAAAAAATTATTAGTTTATTTTTGTGGCTTTTAGGACCTCCACAAATTAGAATCATTTTATTGAATAATATGTTTATATACTCGTTCTATAACTTTAAATTAGTTTTAATTCACATATTATAATCTTCATTAACCATGAAAATGGGTTTTCAACACTCCTTTAATGTGTTAATAAAAAATAAAAACTTATTTTCCATGAAGGCGGTGAATCGACACCTCACAAACAATGAGTTCATTTTAATAAAAAAAAGGAGAGGAGAAGAGATTTGATGATAGATATTCTATTAAAACAATAAAATGATAAGATATAAAATAATATATAGTTTTCATGTTACTTTGTATAAGGTAGGTTCGGTAAGGATAAGAAAATAAAATGAATTAAAAGAGAAAGTGGGAGGGTTTTACCACTAGAGTGTCGTCCCCTTGAGAACCTCCTTAAAGCACTAGGAAATGGCCTTTAGTGAGACAAACATTAATTGAACAATGGGAATATATTTGGGTGATTAATTGGGTAGAATATAATAAATATCCAAGTCTTATAATGTTTGATGAGAAGATGTGGGGAGGTGTTGTATTTGTAGTGGGAGAAGAGAGGTGTTTTGATTATTTTATTCATTTGTTTATTATTTTGGTTCTGGACTGTCAATCGTGTTGATTCTAGTGACTAATTATAGAAACATGAGCATGAGAGTTTTATATAATGGCCACTTACATCATCCATGACTCAACCTTGACTAAAAATTCATTTATTTTCTTATAATGTTAAATGCTATAAATTATTGTATTTCACTACTCACCAAAAATTAAACTATTTTACAATAATACCAAAAAAAACAACCTAACCATTTATTAATGAGTATATTCCAAAATTGTACACCATTTTATTAAAATAATATTCTAAATATGATAAATTTATTTTTTTATTAAAATCATCATTTATTCAAAAAATACTGATTTTAAATTTATAACTGATTTTATGACACTTTTAAAAATTAAATAAGGTTTCCTAAAATAATGTTATAATCCTATAAAAACATAACATTAATTTATAAATGTATTTAATGAAAAAAAAATTAATTCATTATACTAATTATAGAATTATAAATATACATTTTTGTTTCCCAAAAATTCCAATACTTAATTTATCATTTTTAAAACATTTATTTACTTATTCCATGATATAAATATATTATATTTTCATTTATAATATGCCTCAATATTATTTATAATTTAATAGGTGAGGTTACTATTCTGTTTCTTGGGTTACAATTCTTAATGTTCACATTAAATTAACAAAATATATAACTATAATTAAATATTATGTAGGATGAAAGATAATTTTAAGTGCCTTGGTGTTGAATTAGTGGATCTCATGGTATTGTGTTTTGAAAATACTTTAGAATTGTCTTTCAGGCTTACATGTTCAATATTAGAAGTCTTACGTATGGGATAATTAATAGAGATATTATTTTCATTACTTTTTATTTTAAATTAAATTATAAAATGCCCACCATTTTTACCTTTTCAAAGTAATAATATCATTTTTTAATTTTTGGTGAATTTTGGGAATTATTATGATAATGGATTAATTATTATTATTATTTTATTTTTATCATTTCCTTATTTCTATCATAACTTTTTATACACAAATAAAAATTAAAAATATATATTTTTTAGTATTATATGTCTATAGGGAGACATTTTATTCAACTAGAAACTCTGTTAAATTACACAATATAAGACCCAACTAAAGCATGCAAATTGGAAATCCTTTCAGCAAGAATAATTGAACTGCCTTCATTAAATAGGAAATAACATATTTTATAAACCTCTAAATGATATGATTCCAATTTTTTATAAAATATAACTTAGAGGTTCATATATAAACTAAATATCATGGAAATATTTGATCATTAGAGTGTTTAGTATATTTATAAAAGTCGAGGTAACTGAACAGTTAGTTAGGCCATAAAAATTATTACTTTAGTAATTTGAACAAAAAATATTCTACACATGTAAAAAGGGCCTAATATTTTGTGGAAATAAATCCGAGATGTGTCAAAAAAAATTATAGTTGAATTTTTTTTATATTTAGCTATAAATTGGGTTGAAAATCATTCAAAATAGATTGACGGAATTGGAGGGAAAATTATCCCCAATAGTTCGTTATAAATATGAGTCTCCACTTATATTCAAGGGTGATAGAGGTTGCAATGTTATAGTATTGAAGACTATAAATAATTAAATTACTGGATAATAGTATTGTTATGGAGATAAGCTAGATGTGTTGGGCAAAACTTTTTAGATAATGCGGTCAATGGCAATCTGAGGACTATTTTCTTTTCAGTTTTTCAATTCATTATAATTTTTTTAATTTTTCTAGAAACTACACATTTTAATGAATGAAATCATTTTATTTCTTAATTACACTCTCTTATAAATTTTTCTAGTTATATGATCATATTATGAAAGTAAAATGATTGTACTTTCTATTTAAATGTATTAAGTGAGGTCTGGCCTTTGATCACAACACGTTCAATCAATTTTGGTTTTTCAGAGGGCTTTGCATAATCGAATCACTTTTATAAGGGGATCAACACCCATATTGGGGCATCAATATAGTTTAAAAAAACTTTTATGTTAACTTGGTGATATTTGAGTAATCATTTAGGAATTAAAGTATGTAATATTTTATATAATGATAGATAGATTGTTTGAAGGGTCAAGGCGTGTCCACTACTTTTGCCTCAAATTTGTCCTTCCCAATCAGTTCTACTTTGGATTTTTTATTTTAATTCCTAATTTATTTCAAATATAATATTTTTTAGTTTTAATTTATCCTTTTTAGGCATACATTAAACCCCAATTTTATTTACCATTAAAAAAAATATTATCAAAAGTTACACTCATGAACTTAGTCTGCAACCTCCTCATAATACAACCCTATAGACCATTATATTACATTATATTGGGGATAGAAAATTGATTTTGATCTCATGAAAAAAACATGTTATCACTAATCTCATAATCCATATAAAATATCACATTGAATAATAATAATAATGGTATTATTATTATTATTATTTTCATTGTTATTATTATTTCTTTGATGTGTGAAAAACTAATGGATAATTTTAATATTATTTCGTAAATAAATAAATTAATGACTTTTAAAATGATATTAAATATATTATAACCATTGAACCCTTAACTCAGTCCATTAATCATCCTTGGAATTTTTAAAACCATGAATAATAACTATTTATTTATTTAAATAAATATCATTATTGGATTCGTTTAATAAATATTTTTTCAATCAACAAAAGTTGAAATATTATTATTCTGTAGAACATGAGAATAATATTTACTCAAATATTGAATTAATATAGAATTTAACTAAGGCTTTGGGTACACATAGTGTGTGACCCACTAAGAATATTTCTCAGTGGCATTAGGTTAACTCGCCTGAAGTATAAACTCAAAATATAGAAACACATCCAGAAACTCATAGAAAAAGGCTTTAATATCACAATGATAACAGACTCCTATGAATTTTCCTTGGTTAATATAATACAATTGTCATAATATCTCATCAATTGTGTTTCATTAGAATTGTCATCAAACTATATTCTGGAAATATCATTCTTTGGATTTCCCAAAAGGATATCATCGATAGTTGTCTCATTGATATGGAATTAATCAAATAGTTTCATTCCAGTCAAAGGGCATGGAATATTTTCTTTTATTAAGTCAGAAGGTATAAATCCTTTTTTTCATGTTCATTAATTCTAAATATATTGTGATGCACTCAATGTATCCAAATTCACCATGAAAATATGTCGTTATTGTATTCAAAAATATATTTAATTGTGTGACATGTGATATGAATTAATAATATTCTCAATTGTAAGGATTGATACACACATACAAAGATAGTAATATCCAATGACATGTATAACATGTCGAATTCCTATAAGAATTTCTATTCTCATAACCTCCTTTTTTGTATATTTCCATGTTTGATCATCATAAGAAGATGTTTCAAGACTTATTAGCCTCCTAACCCTAATAGCATGTATCATCTATGTATAGACAAATGATTTCATCCAACCATAGAACATGAATTTAAGAATATATTTGTAGCACTTCCAATTTATCATTGTGGTGGGGAACCGTTATGATCTTTCTATGAGACAAATACTCCAAGGACATTATCGCATTAAAGTAAAATTGAAGAATACACATCATGTGATAATATTTTTTTTAATATTCAAAACCATGTGAATTTTAGTGATCGAAGGAACAATGTAGTAGGTTATTGTGCAGCAAATCCAACAAGATTCCCCTATAGACCTTAGATGCATACTCACAGAAGTTAATCTATGAAAGGTGTTATACCAATGTTAAATATATCCTTCCAACAATTATCTCAACTCTATTAAGCGGATAAAACTCAAAATTACATTAATTCTCATGTTCATTCCTATGTTAATATCTAAAAACCACTTATCATATTAAATGAAGGAAAAACAAATTGTACGAACACTCCATACTTAAGGAAAATCCTCTATCTTCTTATTGGGATTTTAAAATTTGATATCCTTGGTAATTATTTCTTCATCCAATTAGACCATCAACATTATTTTTCTCTAAAATGAATTAAATAATATATTAACATAATCATAAAAAAATATTGAACTTTTTTTTGTCACTTAACAAAGATGATAACATAAAACAAATTGATGATTAGTATTGTTAATGTAATAACAGTTGTCACTCCCATCCGTACATAATTATAGAGAGATAAAGTTCACATTCCTATCAAAAATTGATGAAATATTTGAACCATATTATTATTTGGAATGGATAAAATGAATTAACATAGAATTTTAAAAAATGGAATGAAATAAAATTATTTTTGGACCATTATAAATAAATTTATGACTAAAATAACGATACATATACTAATAAAACCCCATTAAAATATATTTTAATATAAGTATATTAATATTATTAAATCAAAATATATAAAAATTATTAATAATTTTTAATAATTAATTATTTTATTAATAAATAATTTTATTAAATGATTTTGTAGTGAAGCAGGTTTTTTTCAAGTGAGACTTAGATCGGTTTTGAGTTTTTAAATCCTTGGGACCTCAACATGTGTAAATAGTAAATTTTCCTTAGAATAACTCCTTGAAAAAATTATCAGATGGTTCCAATTATTTTGGGGTGTGGTGTTTACCCTCGAGATGATTAAGTGTAAAATTGTGGGCATGGTGGAGAATTTATAAAAATAACATTAGTATAAAAATATTATTTTTAGTACAGGTTCTTGTATGTCTGATGAAACACTTATATCTCTTTAATAGATAATTGGATAGTCAAACGAATGCCTATATCACATTTATAATTGGGTTATTACTCTAGGAATAATATATTTTGAGTTCTCATTGGGTCTTTGGGTTCAGACCATCACAAGTGAGAGATAAAATAATTATTAAATATTTAATTATTTTATTTATGTAAAAACCGAATGTGGGATAATATTTAATCCCCATTATGTTTTATCCCTAAAATTAGATGCTTTGTTGATAACATGAACCCTGAGGATATAGGGTAGAGATAAGATGTTTTTAATGGAGATGAAAATAAATGAGACCTTAGATTTAACAATGGTTGGAATCATAGACCATTGTTCTTAAGGGTAGGGATTTATTATTTCTTGTCCTTATTTATATATATAATTTTATTAATAAATTTATAAACAATTTGTTTCTCTATTTTTTGTGGAGAATATATTAAGACTACATTTTTTTAAAACTTCCACTATTAATGTTCGTAATGTCTATTCGTTGTTTTGAATAATATTATTAATATTTTCTAAAAAATCCTTACCCATTTGATGAAGGAATCATAAACATAGATCATTTTTTTATAATGAGGATTGATGGAGGAACCAATATTGACATAGGAGTAGAATTCATTAGGGATCTTCCTCACCCATTATACTCTCTTCTATTTCCTCTCCCTTATCTCTCACACTCTTCTCCTTCCCAAACCTTCTTCTATTCGTGTAGTGAGGGTGGATCCATGATGAACAATTTGGTAGTGAAGGTTGTTGAAACAGAATACTGGTGTATGAAAGGATCTATTGTGAGAGGTGGTTAGTGAAGGATGTTGCGGTATGAAGGAGTTCATGTCATGGTGGAATAAAAAGGTTAGGTTGTAGTGGGTTTTTATGTAATAATAGAGGTAGGTACACAAGACAAGTAAATATGGTGGATGGTTGACCATGTATACAGATAATGGGTTTTAGGTAGTAGTAATGTGGGTTACCACATTTTAAGGTGATAAAGGAGTCATTGTGGTTTCATCTCTGCCTTATCATACTTAAACATAGGGACTATGAATAGAGGTTGGATAGAGTGATACCCCACATTCCTCCTCATCAGTTTTATAAAGAATTTATAACAATAATAATAATAATAATATCATCATCATCATCATAATTATTATTATTATTATTATTAAATTATTTTTTCAAGTATATCTCTTTATAATGATTATGTATTGTCAATTTATTTATGAAATCAAGTTCTTGACATTGTGGAAAAATAGTTCAAGACTAGTATGTGATACATAATTTTGACTCATGGTACATTCTATAGTTTCCATCATGTAACACTTTTCATCTATGTTATCATGAATTGCATATTTTTCATATGGTTTGCATTTTCAATAAATAAATAATCTATTGTGAGTATTTGTTTCATATAAATCACAATGGTAATGTATGTTTACTTGTCTAAGGTTGTTTTATGAGAGAAGATATGTAAATTTTGAATATATCTCTATAAGAATGGAAAAAAGGGATCAAGCATGATGATCAGAGCATTCTCATCCTACATGTAGGGTTGGTATTCCACCTATTCACATAGGGTGTGGGATCCTCTATCTATAGGTCGATATACAGATAGGTTTTGTATTCCCCTATTAACTTGAGGTGTGGGATTCCCCAACTCATCATATATGTAGGTTTGGTATTCTTCTTGGTTTCCCAATGAATGATGTCCTTTATCTGTGAGTCATTTTTCATGTAGGGTTGATATTCCCCCACATAATCAAGGTACAAGATCCTATCATTTAGGATCTTTGTTGGGGTATGAGATCCTCAACTAGGGTTGATACTCTCTCGACTGAGGTGTCTTCCAGTGAAGTGTAGGTCCCCTATTGAAATTTCATTGAGGTGATGTGGTTTTCTCATGCCAAGGTGTTTATGATAATATGAGTCAGTATCCCTTTGATTGAGATATGTTCTTGGGAAATGAGTAATTTTCCTTATGGGTTTGTCAAATGGACACATAATTATAATGGGTGATATTGTGTGTTATTTCATCAACCAATGTTCTTACATCATTGAGGAGTGGGTACCCCTTTATGGTACCTTATAGAACTTTGAGAAGATATAGATGTGAATTATAGTAAATGCTTTTAAACTTTTTACTCTTTAGGAACTTCCTTAGTTTCCTTCAAGATGCATCATATGACTAGATATTGAAATCAAACTATATGAACCTTTTGGTACATTGAGTATCCCTGGTTTCTTGTAAAATTTAGACCATTGTGAGGTTGGATTAGAGTTTATTATGACCTTTCCATGTTCCTAGGAGTTCTGATTGTAGATCATATTTATATTATTATTCCTTTTCTTCCACTTGGTTACTATTTAGTACTGGGATCTTTGATCGGGCTATTTTTTCAATGTTTTATTTTTGGTTTTAGGGGTATCTTACTGGGTATGTTTATACTCTCCCATGCACGGTCATTGTTCCCACATGTGTTTTGTTTGTGTAGATGATGCACAGGTTTGGATATGATCTTGGAGGAAATGGATTGAGAATGGATTATTTAGATATAACATCTGGTGACACTTGGTGATGCATAATGGATTTTGGGGGATCTTGATAGTGGGAGTGACCATTTTGACTGAAGATTAATTTAGGATTACTTATATAGAGTATGACTTTTCTTGTTTCATATATCTAATAGAAATAGAGGATTTTTAAATTTATTATTTTTTTATTTTCCATTATTGTTATTTAATTTTACATGATGTCTCATGAATGCTTTTTATGTATTTTGGTTGAATTTATATATATAAATATCATGTTAGTGTTGTTGTTTGTTTTATTTATTGGATATTTGTATCTTTTATAGGTTGATATAGGATAAGTTCTCTCATATTGTGAGATATGTCAACTCAATGCTAGTCATTATTCCCTACCTATTGGAGGTAGGATTGGGGTGAAACTTGTATCGTACTGATGGATCAGGTGGGGCCCTAATGGGTTGGGTCATATTAGGGATGTATTAAAGAGGGTTTGTGCTAGGGATAGAGTGTATAAGAAGGTGTTTTGTGAGATAAATTCAATACATGTGGGGCGGAAAATTCTAATGTTTCTTTGGTCTACTTGATAGACTAGATAATATTACTAAGTTGTAGTGGATACCAAATTCTTACATGAGAATATTATAATATTTTAGTTAACTTGAGTACATGGGTCATTACGGGCAAGGTATAGTTGAGTAGGTACATGAATCATATAACAGTCAATTCATTATTGTTTTAATAGTGTGATATCCTTTTTTCTAAGATTCCATCATGTAATGAGGAAGTTATTTACCCAAATGGAAATTGTTTTCCTTGAGGTTTGTGGAAAAACGTCTATGAATGATGCAATAAAAAGGACTACTCATGGGTGTGGGAGTGTCCTAAGTGATTTACTCTTGATAACCAAATTATTATAACCTGGAGATTTTAATTTGAATGACCATTGAATATGGAAAGGAATACTCTTAGGAATTATGTGGATACTAATATGTGGGTCTCCTTAGGAATTGTAATGACAATTATTGTTTTAGAACGATATTAATAACACTTATTAGTTCAAGTGGAAGTGTTTAATCCCATGTTCGTGGATCAACCATGCATAAAAATATGAAAAAACCGCATATATAGATGTGAAGAATAGTAGTCAATGGTGTAACTTCCACCAAATATTATCTTAAAATATTCTAAAACCATCACATTGGTTTGATAAAGATCACCAAGGGAATCCAAAAGACAATCCATGTTGGACCTTGATGTGTAATTGTTTTAATGATCAAAAATAATCTAATGGTATTATAACTTGATTATTTTTGTTTCAATTGTATTAAATGTGTTTATCTTAGGTTACAGTGGTATGAACGCATATACCAATTAGTATACATTAAAAAAAACTTAAAGGGTCACTTTTAAAGGTTGTTCAGTAGTGCAGAACCTGTTAATCGGTGCAATGAAACCAGCTGGCAGGTAGTGTATAAAAAATCTATAAATCTCTAGAAGGTACATTAGCTAGTTGGTGGAGATCACTATCCAGACATTGGTAGTATACAGTGGCACTACATGATACCTGATGGAGGCTATCAGGTATCCAGTGGAGTTGGGACTGTTAGTCCAAGGTGTATTAATGATGGTGCCTCTAGTTTCGATCATTATTGCCATGGCTCAACCCCTTGGACCCTATCACCCTATTGAATCTATAAAAGGAGTAATTTTAGGTATGTATCTTCATAAAATTATAGTTCACATAAAATAAAATGCTATTTAATCATCAATGGATTCTCAATCTTGAAAAGATTCAATGTTCCACCCTTTCTCATCTTTTCCCAAAGAAGAGCACAGTGAATCCTCTGTAACTTCTTGTTACTTGTTATATGGTATTCCTTAACCCTTATTTGTTTCCTTTTTTGTTGAATATTTTTTAGTGGTGTTTTCAGTGAAATTTTAAAAAAAATTCACCCTATTACAAGGGGCATAATTAGGGCACATGGTTTTTCTAACCATATAACCTTGCCCAACTAACCATTCACGCGGGATTATTTTGTTCAGAATATTTTTTGAAATTATCAATATCCCATTTAAGATGAATAACCTACCCTTATCAACCTAATTTTATTTCCAGGGTCGAGAAGTCTCATAGGAATTAATTTTATCTCATCCAAACCCATCCTTTTATGAATCAATGTGTTAGTGGAAGATCTGATCCCTCTTTAGTTAGTGGATCTCCTCTCATTTAATCTCTCCTAATATATCCTTATTTCCTTCTTATATTTGGACATTTCATCATATATTTGATGGATCTGATCACTTTTTATTTGGATCTTTATTATAGTTTTGGTTTCTACATCTATGTCGCCTTAGATCTTCATTGGTGGGTCTCATTGCAGGTGTCGATTCTTGATCACTTGATTCTGTTATTAAAGGTAGGTGGTTCTATTTGAGGTTTTCCATATAATTAAAACCATTATTTTCTGTATTTCTTTAATATGTATGAAAATTTAATAAGAATCTCCAAATTTTATATGATTTGGAATTAGAAACTGAAATAGCATGGATTTGTGGGAAAACCCCAATTCCAATGGAATTGGAATTTGGGGTGTTTTTAAAAATTAATTTAATTGATGAAATGATATTAAAATTTCTTTTAAAAAATTGATTAAAATGAAATGATTAAAATCTATGAATTTATGTGTATTTAAACGACATGAAATGATGAAAACCCCTTGTTTTTTATTAGAAATTTAATCATCGTATTGAAATAGAAAATTGGGTATCTGAATTTTAAATGTTGTTTTGATTTGAAATGAAATGATTTACCATTTTTATATTTATTGATCGAGTACATACAATCATGTGTAGTTAGTGAGTTATTAGGTACAAGCATGTTAGGGTGTTGATTCCCTTGTAATGGACTAATGATGAAAACTCTAACAAAAATCCAGTTTAACAAATTATATTCCCAATGGGATGTTTATGAGTCATATTAATATTGATCCTAATGGATGTTTATGCATATATTTTTCTATGATCACAAATATGAGAACTGTGAGGATCCTCTATCTAGAATGTAACATAATTCTGGGAAGATGACCATGGTTCATGTTTTGATTTTTCTAGTGTATATTACATTGATTATAGAACTACTTTTTCATTCTAGTTTATTTATATAATGTTTATTAAATAAAATGTTTATTAAATAAAATGTTTATTAATCCATGATTTAAATTTTTTTTATCCTTTGAAAATAATAATGTTTTGTTTTATATATAAAACTGATATATTATCCCATAAATTGTTTTATTTAAATTTAAAGCAATATTTTGTTTATTATTATTGAATCTATAATGTAACACATGGTGAGACCCTATTGGGATTTTTATCTAACACTCTACCTTTTCCATCAGGTGTTTTTATATTTACTTATTTCAAGTCTGAGAAAAGGAAAAGTTACATTTGGATGTGGTGGTTGTTCTTGATCCTTTAATCTTAGAGTGATGTTTCCTTTGAAATGTTTAAGTTTTATATTTCCAATTGTTGAGTAATTTAATTATGTGCTAATTTGGGTTTTGTAATTACTATTTGGTTTCTTGTAATTTCTCCCTTGGGACTATTGATCATACATAATTTTAATATTTATCCTCACACATTTTGTGGAAAAAAATCCCTATTTTATCATGGAAACACCTAATTTAATTAAGGATAATTCTGCAACCATAAAGGTGGAAAGACCTAGCTGGAGATGGTGGGAGTTGATGGTTATAGGAAAGAAGAATTTGGTTTTATATGGGAAGGAAATCAATATTATCTTCACAGATCTATTAAATCCAAAGTCTATAGTGTTGGCTAAGGCTATGGAGTATTTCAAACTCGAATAGGCTGACAAGACAATGATATATTATACAAATAGTTTTTCCATGATATTAAAGTTTTCACCTGATATAATATCAAATGATAGGTTTAAGACTCAATAGTTTTAGATGGGTATTTGAAATGATATTTTTTCATAAGTTTTCTTATTAAATCTCCCTTGTTATGTTGATGTGTTGGATATGTAATTGATTGTTGAGCTTAACCTGGTTGGTAAGTCAGGGTTGACGGGAGTTCCTTTTTCTCTCAATGGTAGTTCTCTATGTTCCTTTAAATTGAAGAGGAAGTGTGATGAGTATCATGGTGGATCTAAATAGTGGATTCCTCTAGACCTCATAAAGTTCTTGGTAGAGGCCCTTTGACTTTCTTCTAGTGTGAAATTCTTGGGTATCCAAAATGGTTCTATACTGATGCACCCATGATTTGTAGTTATTTCATAAGTTCATGTCACTTTCAAAAACATATGTTATATCTTTTATATACCACATAGAAGTTTGGGATCATCAATAACTAAAAGTATTGGAGTGTTATTTGATGCTTCAAAAACAATGTTTTTCCGTCCATAAGAATCCAGAATGAAGCTTCTCCATTTAGTGGAAGAGTATTTAGAGGAATAAGATATGGGTCCATTGACCATGAGAGGTACCATCACTATAGCTTCAACTTTAGTGACTACTTTATTTGATATTGGTGAATGTTATTCATTTATATCAACATGAATTGTGAACTGGATAAATCTTCCTATATATATTTTTTCTTATAGGATGGATATTATTATGCCCTTCAGAATGAAGAGAGAGAAGGGTCTCTATTTTACTACTTCTGTCTTCTATTTGTAAAATATCTAGCTTACCTGTTATTTTTTATTTCTTGATATGAAACCTGTTGATTTCCTTTTTAAGATGTATTAGATTATTCATTATAAGAAATTAATTCACTATTATCATTGACAGGTCTCTTTTACCACACCTGATGGGGTCTTCCGTATCTTTTAGGGAGAATGGGACCCAAGGTTGAGTAGAGTTAAACCATATTATTCAGAGTTAGGGAAAGTAATATTAGTTTTATGTTTTTATCTATATCATTAATCTTTGAGTGAGGGTCTACAACTAGTTTTCATCATGTTTCTTGACATCTTTCCTTTAGATTTCTCTAGTTTTCCACTGGTAAGAGAGATAGTGTTTTCTATTGATTTAGTTCCTAGTACTCAACATGAGTCTACACCCTCGTACTATATTGAATTAGATGAAATGAAAGAGTTGAAGACTCAATTTTATTATCTATTATATAAATTCTTTATGAACCTAAGTGTTTAACCTTGTGTAGAATAGGTTCTTTTTTCCAAGAAAAAGGACGGAACACTTTTCCTTTGTGTTGATTATCGGAAACTCAACGGAGTTACGATGAAGAAAAAGTATCTATTACCAAGGATTAATGTTCTTTTTGAATAGTTGAAAGGGGTTATCTAGTTCTTGAAGATTTATCATCTATTTTGTTATCACTAGATTAGAGTAAAATAATATGACATTCTGAAAACTGCCTAACATAGAAGGTATGGCCATTATGAGTATCTTATCATGCCATTTGGTCAAAACAATTATCCTACAGTCATTATATATTTAATGAAAATGCTTGTACATGAATATATTGATTTGTTCATGGTCATATTTTTTGAATGATATCCTAGTTTACTCTAAATTCGAGGATCATGTGTGTCATCTAAGATCAATTTTGGAGTTGTTGAGAAATCACTGACTTTAGGCCAAGCTATCAGAATGTAAATTCTTGATTCAGGAAGTGAATTTTTTTGGACACATGTTCTTAGAACATGGTATCTATATTGACCCTTAAAAGGTGAAATCTTTTATGGAATGTGAGTAACCACATAATGTTTTCTAGATTTAGGACTTCTTGGGATTATGGGGTATTATCACTAGTTAGTAAAGGATTTCTCATAGTTTTCTTCTCTAATGTTTTCTCACACTCATAAGGGAGTAAAGTTTTCCTGGGGTGAGAAATTTCTATGTAATTTTATTGATATGAAATTTATTTTTAATTATAAAATGTTGATGACTCTTCCAGAGGCCAGGCATCGCTATGTGGTCTTCTGTGACATGTCAGGTTCATGTTTAGGTTTTTTTTGTTCTGTAGGGTGATCACCTCATTATCTATGGACTTCGACAGCTTAGGCCACATGAGAAAAAATATCTGACCCACGACATTGAACTCATAGTATTGATGCATGTGATTAAGATTTAGAAGCACTACATTTTTAATGAAATTTTTACCAGGTTTTATGACCAAAAAATCCTGAGTCATATCTTCTCTCCAAATTATATTAATCTCTTCCATAGGTGTTGGGTGTAGTGCTTGTATTCTTTTGATTTTGAAATTACATATACCCGAGAGAAGGTGAATGTCATTTTTAATTCATATAGAAGGAAACTTCCAACCCATACCATGAAATAATTAGTGAAATAGTGCCACTTGATGAGTATTTTTTATATTTTCATATAGGATTTTAGGAAATATGGGATGATGTTGTCTTGGATAATGTTTAATTTACCTCTAATCTTCTCAAGAACAATACTTAGGAGAATCATATTTAGGATAAATTATATATCATTAGAAACTATCTTTATAGTGGGTAGACCATTGGTTAGTGGTCTTTCTCCATGGAGGGTATTCTATGTTTTCGGATCCAGAACATTGTACCATTTCCAGTGAGAAAAGTCATGATAGGGATTTTCCATAATTCCCATATAATGAACCATAATTTTATCAATTGAAATTCCATTAATATAAATATTTAATATAATATAGATCACATAAAATACCATAGAGAAAAAAATAAAAACATTATAAATTAATAATGAATGAAATAAGAGGTATTTCTAGAAAATTAGGAACCTAAACTAATAGAATAGTAACTTGACCGTTGGAATAGTAACGTTACCATTCTAAATAGTAAACTGGACAATAAAATTATAACCTCACCTATTCATGTATAAAACAATATCCATCTTAAAAATGAAAATATGATATAATTATATCATATTATAAAATCGAAGGGTAATTTTTTTGTATTTTTCTAAAATAGTAGAATTTTTGGTGAATAGTGAAATACTATAATTTACGGTATAATGTATTTACATGAATTATTGAATCATGTATGATTTATTGGTAATGTAAGAACAATTTATTTGAACAAAAATTCACTAGTTACTATAACTAGTTACAATAATCCCCACCATTGATATTCATGAACCAAAATTATAAAACAATAAATAAAATAATCAAAAAACAGCCCTCTCCTCCCCTATAGATAGCACCCCTCACCACCTCATTCCCTCACTCCTAAAAAGCCTTGATGATTGTACAAATTCATTCTAATAATCTTACCAAGTCTCTCCCTAGAATCTAGGATCCTTTGTCCCCAACAAAATACCAAACTCAATTTTCATGAGGCGGTTCTCAAGGAGTATAATTTCAAGAGGTAAAATCCTCTTTCATTTCCTTTTAATTTTTTTTATTTTCTAATCTTATCATCACCTCCAATTTTCCAAGTGACATGATAAATAAAATATATTATATGTAATATAATTTAATTATATTATTGTAATTATCCATCATCAAATCTCTTCCCTCTTAATTTTATTCTAAAAATGAAAATATTGTCCGTGATGTGTCGATTTACCGTCATCATGGATGATGTGTTTCCATTTTCCATTACCACCTAAATAAATGGTCATAAAACCAATATTATTATTAAATATGATTTTATTATACATTTTATCAGTTATATAATATTCTGTAAACAATAAATAAACATGATATTAAATAAAATGATATAAGTTTCTAATGGATCTAAAAACCAACAGAATAAATTAAATCATTTTCATTAGAGTGTTATCTAATGAATCATCCTCATACAATATAAAAAATGATATATAAGATCATTTAAAATTATTTAAGTTCATAAATAATATATAATTTCAATTCTTTATAATTATTCCCATTTTAAAAGAACTTTCATACTTGTATACAAGAAAACTGATCATGAAAACCAAGAAATCAAACTCTCTCGGAATGATAAAATTGAATCTTTAACTCATCAAAAAGACCATAAATAGAAATAATGAAATTATAGTAATTAAAATAAATGAATAATAGGTTCTTAATTATTTAATTAATTAATTTTGTTTTATTGTCAAGTGAATTAAGTACAAGTGTGAAACACTTTTGTATATAGGGTAAGGGATTCTCTACAGACTTCCCAATTACCTTTAGGTTATGATTTCACTCTCTTTACACCAATTAAAATCTTAATAATTATTATATAATTATTCCATATACTGTTTATATGTTACAAACATATTTATCTAGATTCATTCATCCTTCTTTGATGAGGAAATACATGTTTTATAATGTTATCTTCTCAATTCTTCTCGATAAGCTAGCCTGATTAAAGGAAGGGTCTAAATTTCTCAACCATTTCAAAGTACACTCCATAATATATTTTAATATAACAATTATTTTAATAAAAAAATTATAATTAAATTATATATTTTTTCATTTATTTTTTATGAAAAAAAAAATATTTTTCCGCTTTAAAGACTCTTTAATATTTTCCCATAAAAGGACTATAGAGGCACTTTTCTAAAGTTTCATAAAAACTATTTTTATATGTTTTAACTAAAATTGAATTGCATTTATCATTATATATTCCTATTTTACCCTATTAATGTTCATTTATTATTTAAATCTATTCTTTCATGGAAACATTTATGAAACACTAGTTTTTTATGCATCAAAACATGATTACGAAACCCAATTCTTTTCATGGGAAACCCTAATGTTTATTACTTATGTTTGATTATTCATGTGTCACACATATTCATAAACATGTTATGATTGGTATTCCAAGAGAGAACATGATTTCACTTGGAAATTTTTTGTCTCATGAGAAGTCATGTTGGGAAAAGGAGTAAACCTGATTCCATTATGGGACTTTTCCCTCCATGTGAAATGGTCTTGGAAACTAGCCTTGACTCATGCACCTACATGGTAAATACTATTGTATGTTATCCTTGCCACATTATTATGTAATGTTGTATTTTTTTTACATATTCCTATGATTCTATGATTACTCGATACTATGTTTTACATATTTTTCATTGTTGTTTTTATTCATGTTCCATACCTTTTTATGTCATCGTGTTTTTTCTTCTAAAGCATGTGATATAAATTATTCATATGTTTATTCCCTTAATAGTATTTTTATTTCATCTCTTTGTTCATGTATTCCCTTTGTTATCCTATTCATATCTATGATCTAAATGGTAGTTAGGATCTCTTTATGGAGACTAAATTAAAGATGTGTTTTTGTTTCATGATATCTAATTATGTATCTAATATTCTAAATGCACGATTATTTATATTCCTTGGATTTTAATTGATGGTTAATTATTCTTAAAATCGTGTAATAATATGTTTAAAAGGATAGGGTCACTTTAGTTGGTATCAGAGCATGGTCTACTTATTTTTGGAGATTGGGACAAGAAAACTTTAGTAAGAACCCTAGGGATACTTATATCATCATGGATAACATTGATTAAAACATAGGTATTTACAAGATATGATATAATTTATATTTAAAATTTTATCCTTATATGATAAATGTTCCCTTTTTTATTCTTATTCGCTAAGTATTCAATCCCCCCTAATTGTAATTTATTTTTCTTAGTTAACTTCTTAAAATATGAGAACTCGTTCTAACAATCTGTGTGATAGTCAATGTGATGATTTCCCTAATGAAATTCCAAATTCTTAAGGAAATAGGTTGTCAAAAAATCCTTTATATGAAAAAGTTATCCCCTCTTTAGTGGATCTTCTAACCCCATCATCATGAAACAATGGATTAACTCCATTGAGAAGATGTTCTCTATTATCCAGTTCATAAAAAAAGAGAAATTTTATTGGTGGTCTGGTATTTTCATGGTGAAAATTATTAGTGGTGGACACTAATCAAGAACACTGAGTCCAATGAAGAAATTGATTCTATAGAATGGGAAGATTTCAATAAAATATTTTTCAAAAAATAATTTCCCTAAACTCTTTACCTTAAGATGGAGATGCATTTCCTCAATATGAAGAAAATGTAAGATGATTAAATCAGGGAATATGAATCAAAAATCATAAGACTTTCATGATATGCATCCAGCTTTGTTATGAACAACAGAATCAAGGTGGGTCTTTTCTTTATCATAATAAAGTCAAGTCTGTGAAAAGTGATGGTGTTTTGAGACATCAACAATAATGAGGATATTTTCCATTGTTCCCTTAATGTTCAAATGGATATTAGAGACTCTCAATGGTATCATGGTACCAAAGATAAAAACAGTAAATAGAGCTTAATATGGGATGATAAACTGATAAATCTCATGATGGAAAGAAAACACAACATCCCATGTGTCAATATTGTGGGAAAATGCATCCTGGGAACTATCTAAAGGGAACCAGGAGATGCATAAAATGTGAAAAAGATGGACATATTGCTAATAATTTCCAAAGGGTCTGAAAAAGCCGAAAAATGTTCAATAATAAAGTAAGGTTTAGATAAATGATTAGCCTATTGTGAAGTTTTTTAACTACATGGAACATAGGTATTATGTGATATATTTCTCTATGCCAAGGGTTTTTGGAAGAATTCATCAAGAAAAACAACCTCCAAGTAATCATGGAAGGGAATATTTCATCACCACTATAGAGGTGCAGCCTGCAAAAAATGTGGTGATAGGTACACTGGTTATTCATTCTATAATAGAGAATGTTCTATTTTATTTTAGTTCTTTTCATTATTTTATATCTTTCAAGTTTAGTAGATATATTCAAACATTGCCTTAATATAAACAGGTTGAGTTATATATGAAAATAAAATATTGCAAAATTAATGAATCCAAAGTATATAAATCCTCCCCATTTATTATTTTGGAAATATACCTCCTAGAACCTCTTTTCGTACATACTTTAGTGGAGTTTTATTCTATATTAGACATGTATTGTCTATATTTATATAAATCCAACATTAAATGTTGGGAAAGAGATATCACTATTCACATCCCAAGATATACTACAATTATGTAAAATTTTGAGGAAGATGAACCTCCATAAAAAGATTCATCTCAATTATGGATATTATTACCTTATGAGAAAGCATATATTGTTCAAATAATTGAGAAAAATGAGAGAATCATGCTCAAAGACATTCCCATTATGAGGAACTATAATGATGTGTTCACTGAGGAATTATCCCATCTTTTTCTTAATCGATAGGTTTAATTCTCAATTGAACTTATTAATAGATCTCTTCCTATATCAAATACACCTTATATAATGGCCACTAATTAGTTAGAGTAACTGATGAAGCAATTACATGAGAATCTAGAAAAGGGTTTTATACGCCTGAGTGATTCATTATGGGGTGTGATAGTCTTCTTCATCTAGAAGAAGGATGGATTGATGCACTCCAACATTGATTATCATGAGATCAAAAAAATCAAGATAAAGAACATGTATCCCATTCCATTGATAGATGAATTGTTCTATCAACTATATGGGGACAATTATTTCTCTTTGGTGGACCTTCGATCCGGATATCACCAATTAAAGGTAAATAATGAATATATTATCAAGAATTAATTTTAAAAAATTTAAAGAAAAAATGAGTTAATAGTTATACCCTTAGGAATCACTAATTCCCCATAAATTTTCATGGACATAATAAATAAATTCTTTAGAAATTACCTCAAATAAATTGCAGTCTTTAATGATGATATTCTGAAATACTCAAAGAGAAAGGAGGAGCATGAGAAGCATTTGAATACTATGATAAAGACTTTTTGAAGGGATAAATTCTATGAAAAGTAAAATAAATGTGAGTTTTAGATAGAGGATGTATCATTATTGGGGAATGGTATCACCTAAAAATGAATATTTTTGGATCCTTCCAAGAAAAATGAAATCGGAGTGGGGCCCAATACAACATCTATAATGGAGATCTATAGGTTACATGGTCTAGTTGGGTATTACCAGTCTTTTTTTGAAGAACTTTTCATAATTTTAAAACCCACTAACCATGTTGACTCAGAAGGGATAAAAGTTTGAATGGATGAAATAATGTGAGGAATTCTTTAAGGATCTCAAAAAGAGGCTTCTCACTGCATTAGTACTCACACTTTTGACAAGTTTGGAACTATTTGTGGTATATAGAGATGATTCAAATAATGGACCAGGCTATGTACTAATGAAAAATATTAAAGTGATAGCCTAAACCTCATAGAAGTTGAATATCCATGAGCACAACTACCCAATGCCTGATCTAGAGTTGGTGGCTGTGATATTCACGTTGAAAATCTAGGGGCATTATTCCTATGGGGAGAAGTGTGAAATATATACAAATCATAAGATCCTAAAATATATATTCATAGAAAAAGATATTAACATGTTCCAATGAAGATGGTTAGATCTTATCAAGGATTATTACTGCTAAATCCCCTACCATCTTAGTAAATAAAATAATGTGGTGGATCCTCTAAGTAGAAAGGATCTTGCAACATTATCAATGATGATAATTGATAAGGATTCAATCTTCATATATTTTCAAAGGATATAAATGGGTATCATTAAGGAAAGAACATCATTAATCCTTTCTTGAATGATTGATCATCCTTCCCTTATATAGAAAATAAAAGATTCTTTAAGGAATGATGTGAAAATTTAGAAAAAGGTGGAAGCTATATCCAAGGGAAATACTCAGAGTACCAAATTGACGAGGATGGAGTTTCAAGATTTAGGTCACAACTATGTGTACCATCCAATACAGAGATAAAGAAATAACCTCTAAATAATTCACATATCTCAAAATTCTCTATTCACCCAAGAATCATAAAGAAGTATCGAGATCTCCGTGAGCAATATTGGTGGGAAATATATATAAAGGAGATCATTGAATATACATAAATGTTTCTAATATGTTAAAAAATGAAGGATGAAAGAAAAAATTATAAGGGGATGATGAAACCACTACGTATACCAACATGGAGGTGGAAAAATATCACCATAGAATTTTTCACTGAACTTATAAAGACATATAGAGGACATAATTCTATATGTGACACTATGAACCATCTAATAAACATGTCTCACATTAACAAAATTCAAGAGGACTCCTCAGTGGATCATCTTGCATGTATATAAATTAGAGAAGTGGTAAGGCTTTATAGAATACCACTATAAATTATATTTGATCAAGATCTAAGATTTACCTACAAGTTTAAGAAAAGTCTCCAACATGATCTAAACACTATGTTGAACATCAGTATGGATTATCATCCTCAAACTAATGGCCAATCTGTGTGGACTATTCTGACATTAGAATACATGGTGAGAGCATGTTCTATGGACTTTAAAGGAGGATGAGACAACCATATACCTCTGGTCGAGTTCTTTTACATTAATAGTTTCAACTGAATAATCCAAAGTGATCCATATGAAACCTAATATGGTAAAATATATAGAACACTAGAATATTTGGATGAAGTCAGTGAATGTAAACTGTTAAGACCTGAAATAGTCAACGAAATTTTGGAAAATATGAATACTATTTAGTATCACATCAAGGTTTCCCAATGTCAATAAAATGTCTATATATAAAATTGTATAAGGGACATGAACTTTAAGGATTGATACCTTGTATTCCTCCACATATCTCTATGTAATAGGATCATTATATTTGGGAAGAAAGGAATGTTGAGTCCTAGGAACATCAGCCCCTTAGAGATTATTGATCGTGTCAGAGAAGTGGCCTATCGACTAGAACATTAACCTACCATATCCCAAGTACATGAGTTATTCGAAATATCCCTCTTAGGAATGTACATACTGAATCCCTCACATGTAATGAATTCAAATGTGGTATAGTTGGAAAATGATCTCTCTTATGAGGAGGAGCTGATAAAGATCTTGGACCATAGAGATAAAGTTCTAAGAAACAAGACTACTCACCTGCTCAATGTACTATGGTGAAACCATAAGTATAAACAGGTAATGTGGTAATCACATGAATCAGTGAAGGAGAAGTACCCTCACCTATTTTCAACTTAAAATGTAATATGAAATTTTGAGGGTTAAATTTCATAAGGGGGGAGAATGTAAAAATCCATAATTTTATCATTGGAAATTCCCTTCTTACAATTATTTCATATAGTGTAAATCACATAAAATCACATAGATAATTTAATAGAAATTTTATAAATGAAGTACTAATTAAATAAGAGGAGTTTCTAGAAAATAAGGAACATATAGCAATATAATAGGAACTTGACCGCTAGAATAGTAATGTAACCATTATGAATAGTAAACTAGCCAATAGAATAGTAATCTCAACTATGGAAGTATAAAAAATATTATTGATTATATATATGAAAATATTATAAAATTATATCATAGTATAAGTAAATAAATGTTTTGGAAATGAAGAATTAAGTCTTGGTATTTTTACAAAACATAAATTTTTTTCAATTTTATAACAAATATAATGATTTAAAATAAAATATATTTTCATAAAATAGAATAATAAATTAATATTTTATTTTATTATTATTATAAGATAATTTTATGAAACCTTAATTAATTTTTCAAATTGTTATAAAATTAGTTATAATTTTAAAATCGGTATTTTTTAAATTAATTAGGATATTAATTAAAAATTAAATTTCTTATGTCTAGAAAATTATTTTCATAAAATAGAGTCCATGTTTTAATTCTACGTGTCTAAAAATGGTTAGGAATAATTTTTTGGATTTTTTCTAAATAGTTGAATTTTTTGTGAATCGTGAAATATAGTCCCTTATAGTATAAGATAAATACATGAATTATTAAGTCATCGATGATGAATGGATTATGTAATCACCATTAGTTAAAAATCAAATTCAATAGTTACTTTAATTAGTCATAATAATCCACACTATTTATTTTCTTGAGCCAAAATAATAAACTAATGAATAAAATTATCAAAAAAACACCTCTCTCCTCCCCTATAAATACCACCACTAACCACGAGTTTCCCTCACACCTAAAAAACAATTAAGCTTCTCAAAATTTTTCCCAATACTCTTCCCAAGTATCTCCTCCATTTACATGATACTTTATTTCCAAAAAAAATACAATGCTTAATTATCCTAAGGAGGTTCTCAATGAGAAGAATTTCAAGAGGTAAAATCCTCTTTCGTTTCCTTTTAATTTCATTTCAAATTATTTTCTTTTCTTATCCTCTACTAACCTCCCCTTATAAAAGTTACATGATAACTCCATTATATTATAAATACTTGTATTTTATTTTATTTTTAATGTAATAATCCATCATCAAATATGTCCCCCTTCCTTTTATTCTAAAAACAAAAAATTGTCCATGATGTGTCGATTTACCTCCATCGTGGACGATGGGTTTTAATTTTTCATTTTTACCTTAAAAGATGGACATAAACCCATTATTATGGTTAAATAATATTTTATTATACATATTATAAGTTACATAATGTTTTGTAACCAATAAATAAACATGATATTAAGTAAAATGATATAAATTCCTGATGGTCGAAAAAACCCCCAAAATAAATTAAATCATTTTCAATAACGTTTTATCTAAAAAATCATCCCCATACCAAATAAAAAATTATATATAAGATCATTTAAAATTATATAATTTCATTAATAACATATAATTTAAATTCTATATAATTATCCAACTTTTTCATGAACTTCCATACTTGTATACAAGAAAACCGATCAGGAAAAACAAAAAAACGAACGCTCCCATAATAAAGAAATTGAATCTTTAGCTCATAAAAAAGACCAAAAATAATATTAATAAAAGTATTGTAACTCAAATAACTGAAAAATATGTTCTGAAATTATAAATTAATGGATTTAATTTTATTATCCAAAATATTAAGAACAAGTGAAGAACACTTTCAAACATAATGTAAGGGATTCTCTTCGAACATCCCAATTACCGTTGGGTTATGATTTCTCTCTCTTTACACCAATTTTAATATTAATTATTCTTATATACTTCTAAAATAATCTATGTATAAGTTCTAAAATTATGTATTTAGATCCATTCATCTTTCATTGACGGTGAAATACATGTTTTATAAGGTTCCCTTCTCGATTCTTCCTGATAAGCAAGCCCGATTAAAGGGAACGTCCAAATTTCTTAAAAAATTTCAAGTACCCACCATAATAAATTTTAATCTAAAAATATTTTAAAAAACAATTTTTATCATTAAAAACTACATTTTTTATTTTTGGTTTTATGAAAAAAATTGTGTATTTTTTCACTTTAAAGACTCTTTAATATTTTAACTTAAATTTCACAATAGTGGCCCTTTTATAATGTGTCATAAACACTATTTTTACATGTTTAAACTAAAATTGAACATAATTTATCATGATCTATTGTTATTTTACCTTATAAATGTACAGGTATGATTTAAATCCATTTTTTAATGGAAACTTTTATAATACTACAATTTTTTATACTCCATGACATGATTATGATACCCATTTCATTCCATAGGTAACCCTTATGTTTATTCCTTATGTATGATTCTTCATGTGACTTTTATATTCATAACATGTTATGAGGGGTGTACCCATATATCACTCTAGTTCTTTGGGAAATGTTTTGTCTCAAGATACATCATGATGGGAGAGAGAGTAAACCTAATTCCTTTATGGGACTTTGTCTACCATGTGCAATGGTCTTGAAAGTTATCCTTGACTCATGCTCCTCAATATGCATTGTTCTTAGATGTTATCCTTTAATAATTCTTATTTAACATTGTCTGTTGTTTAAAACATTCATATAATTCTAAGATTACATTATCCCATGTTCTATATGTTATTCTTCTGTAAGTTTATTCATGTTTCATGCATTTTTATGTCAACATGTTATGCATTCTAACCCATATTATGTGGTTCATTTATATATTTATTCCCTTACTAGGTTGTTTATATCATCCCTTTGTTAATATATTCACGAGGATATCCTATGTAGATGTATGATCTAAAAGGAATTTAGGAGATATTTTTTTAGACTAAATAAAAGATTATTTTATTTTGGTTTCATGCTTTCAAATTATGTATCTAATCATACAAAGTAACTAGAATTTAAAGTCCTTCACTTTTAATTGATGTTTAATTATTATTAAAACCATGTAGTTTTATTTGTAAAAGGGTAGGGCCACCTTATCCAAATTGGTTATGTATCTAGGAACCAAAAATAGGTTTTATGACCTATAGTGTAAATTTTGGTAGTTGGTTATGATATGAGACATCGCTAATTTTTTTTCTCATTATTATACATTCCAAAAAGTAAAAGTAAAGCACTAGAGACCTTCAGGATTATTTCATAGCCTTCTAGTTCTAACTTGGAAGTGTGATGATATCTCTATTGAAATTTTGGATGGTTTGTCATATACCCCTCATAATAAGAAATAAAATATGAGTTATAATTGATAGAATAACAAAATTGACTCACTTAATACTCATTCGTGATAAAACAAGTTATGGAGTTGGGAAATATCTATGTAAAAGATATTGTTCATTTTCACAGAGTTCAATCTACTATAGTTTTTGATATACATCCTTGTTTTACTTATCACTTTTGGATATGTCTCTAGGAGGCACTAGGATATCATGTTCATTTGATTACATCATACCATCTTAGACGGATGGCCATATAGAAAGAGATATACAGATTCTTGAGGACATGCATCAGTCATGTGTTCTTGATTTTGGTGGATCTTAGGATGAGAATTTGTGACTGATTTAGTTTTAATAGTTACTAGTATGTAATCAAGATGTCTCTTTTTGAGGCCTTGTATGTTAGGCCATAAAAATCCATGTTTTGTAGGTCATATATTAGTCAATGTTCTTTATTTGGTACAATCATGGTCCACGAGATGATAAAAAATATTTAGTTAATTTTTTAGATAATATTAACAGTATAAAGATGATAAAAATCTTATGTTCATCATCATCATATACCATTGGAATTCCTATTTGGTCACCAAGTGCTCGTGAGAGTTTCACCTCAGTTTGTTTATCGATGTCTTGGGAGGCAAGGGAATCATACTCCATGATTTTTGGGGATTTTGAAGTATTTGAGAAGGTGGGTAAAGTGGATTAAAAATTATCCATTACACAAAATTTAAATAAATACATAATTTTTCCATGTATCACAGCCTCAGAAGTATATTTATGACATATATTATATCTTATGCTATGATGATCTTGATGTTGATCCTAATTTATCCATAACTGGGCATCGAGTCAGGATTTTTTATTCTGATATAAAGGTACTTCATGGGAGGATTATTGATTTTATCTATATATTATGGTATCATGGTTATGATATACATGATACTTGGTAGAGGGAGTCACTGATGAGAGATCAGTGGTCTCATCTTTTTAAAATGGAAACATCTTAACAGGGTTTCTGGGGACATCAAATTCATATGGTGGGGAGGTTGTAACATCCTATTACTTTTCTTCAGGTATTAATTGACCCTTGTTTTTTCCTTTTAATTGGATATTTTTTAGGGTTATTTGGGTGGAATTTGGAAAATTTTGATGGTTTTATTGGTTGTGTATGGTTGGCACATGATTTTTCCAAATATTGCACCCCCCCAATGAAAATAATCCAACCGTAGATAGTGAGGTTTTGAATGATTAGAACATAGTATAAAAAACCATTCACCCACCTAGGAGAAATCAAAAAACCCTATTGTAGGGGTGAATGTTTAGGGAACATATTTTTCTAAACCATGCAGCCCTGCCCAGCTAACCGTGCGCACAAGTTTCTTTTACTCCAAATTTTCATTAACAATAATCTAAGACCCCATCTAAGATTCCTAACCTACCTCGCTCAACAAAATTAGATTTCTAGTGTTTAGAAGGCTCCTTATAAGAAATTTTCGTTCCACTAACCCCCTCCTTTTATGAATATATGTGCAGGTATAAGATCTCATCCCTCTCTGATAAGTGGATCTCCTCTCATTTAATCTCTCCTAATCTCTTTTTCCTATCTCTTTAGGGTTTGTTAAATCATCACATATTAAATGGATATGAACTTCTATTATCTGTATCTTGATTCTAGAATTGGATTATAGATCTAAATCTCCTTTAATATTCATTGGTGGATCATGTTGTGGGTGTGGATTCATTATTTTTAGATTTTGTGATCAAATATAGGTGGTTTGGTTTGAAATTTTCTATATAATTAAAACCCAGATATTCTTGATTTGTTTGGAAAGACATTAAATTGATTTATGAAAACCCAAATTTGATATTATTTGGAATTGAAAATATAAATGGCATATATTTTGAGAAATAAATACCCAAATTCCAATAGAATTAGAATTTGGGGTGTATTTTGAAATAGATGAAGTTGATGAAATGATTTGAGAATTGATTTTAGAAAAATGGATTTAATTAAAATGATGAAAAACTATGATTGATTATTTATTTAAATGGAATGTCCTCAAAAAACCCATTCTTTGGTTTTAAAATTGAATTTGTAGTTTTGAAAGTAAATTTGGAAATTAAATTGAAATTAATGATTTGATTTGAAATGAGATTATTTTCCAATTTTCTATTGATTGAATGAGAACATGAGATCCTAGTTAGTTATTGGGTTATTTGGGACTAGAAGGATATGATCTTTATTCCCTAGAAATGGATTGATGATGAAAACTATATTAAAAACCTAGTTTGGAAGATCTTATCCTCGATGGGATGATGATGCCTGATATTTAGCATGATCTTAATAGACGCGTGTGCATATATTTTTCCATGATCACTGATATAACAAATGTGTGGATCCTATAGCCAAAATATAACATACATTAAGGTAGATGACTATGGTTCTAGTTTTGATTGTTTTTATATATATGTTATTTATTATAGAACTATTTTCTTTGGGATGGTTGATTTATATAAATTGTTTTATATAAAATGTTTATTTAATCCATATTTGAAATGTCTTCCATACTTTTAAAAGAAGAATGATTTTCATTAAGTATATAAATTAAATATTCTTAATTATTTTAGTGTATCTATACATGTTTGAAAAATTCCATGTTTTCAAAAGCATTACTTTTAAAATGATTTTTTACATATATTTTTCTTATATTATCTTGATCATGAGATTAAATGTTATTATTCTATGGATTCTCGAGTTTAATTATTCGTCTCTTTATATATGTAAGAATTATAGTTCATTTATCCCTTAACTTTAATATGTATTACTTTTCTAAACGGGGTGTTTTAATCTGGTGTAATGTTTTATTTTAAATTATTTTCTATTATCTTATCATATCTATCAAACCCTTATTATTTGTTAGTTCCTTTTTGATAATCTCAAAGGGGGGTAATATTTTTATAGAGGTAAAAGATAAAAGAGTGTTAGTTTAAAATGGTTTTTTATAAAGGGGTATTTTTTAATGTATCAAAAAGGTGGAGACATTGCTTCATCATTATTTGGTAAACTCTTTTATTTTATTTTTCCCTCTTCCTGGCCCTTAATTTTATATAAAGTGTTAGTGATCATCCAAATGAGAATATTATTGGACCCCAAATTTTAATTTTTTAATGATAAAAAACACTATAATATTTTTATAACCTATTTCTTATTGTTTCGAGTATTTTTTTTGTTTCTTTTAAGTTGTAATGGAAGCAAGGCATCTAACCCTAAGTCAAATTTAAAGAAACACAAAGGAACACTTTGAAATATAATGAAGCAATTCAGCAATGGATAACCAATCATATATGGAAGAAGCTCCAAATATTACAAAACCCCAACTACTAGGTTTAGGAGTTCATTGACATGCTGGTCGGAGTAGATAATGTGCAGGTAATACTAGCAGCACCTCCGACTATCAGGTGGAGGCTACTAGGTATCTAGTGGATTTGGGACTCCCATCCCAAGGGTGTATTATTAATGGTCAATAATAATCTATTTCAGGTTTTTAATATCTAGGCTCAACCCCTTGGACCCTATAACTCTATAGAGGCTATAAAAGGAGGCTTCGGGAGCCATAGATCTTCATTGAATTATAGATTGCAAAAAATTAAAAGCTCTTTGATCTTCAATGGATTCACAATCCTTATTGACCTTCAAATATTTATCATTTATTATCCTTTCCCAAATAAGATAAAAGTGAACATTCTCCTTGTGAATTGTGAACATCAAAGGGAACCATTCAAAGTCATGATCTTCATCAACTTTCATCAAAAACCTTTGAGCTTTATTTTTTTATCTTATCTTTCTTTGTTTCCTTTATCTATCTTATTCATCATCTTTTTACATTTGTTGTATAACCCCTTGGATCCCTATATCTCAATTGTAATATCTCAGTATCAAACCATCATTCTCTTATTATATTTTAGTATGATTTTATATGGAAGTGTATGTAACACCCGATATTTTTATGAGAAATATTTTGTTTTTATGTTATATAAATCATAAAAGGAATCCTTCACTACACACAACACTAGCTTGGCTTTCTTTACACGCAATCGCAACCTTCCTCGATATCTTGTGTTGTACGCAATACCGAGCTTCACTAAACAATGATATGCTATTAAAATATTATATAAAATAGTTGTTATGAATAGTAATAACCACTTTTTGATATTTTATAAATTTTAAATTTTAAAATGGACTTCTTTTTTAGATTCGGAATACTGAAATTAGCCTAGGGTGAAATTTTGGTAATTTTATGAAAATATTTAATTTTTGATGAATAGTGAAACCACTAAGTGGTAGTTAAAAAAACGGAATTTTTCATAAAACATAATTTTATAACTTCTGTAAATGGAATTTTGAAAATCTGAGAGACACATTTGATATCAGTAAGTAAAATGTGGTTCAATAAGATGAAAATATTTCTTTGGTGAATAGTAACTTTTTACTTTTATTTACCGCGGTTAATAGTAAATAGGGTAATTAAAGGTAAAAATGATATTACTATTACCCTAAAAAATGTTCTAATTCTATTTGATAAGTGTAATTCGGCCAAAAACAACTTTATTAATATAATATGACCATTTAGGTCCACTTGGATTAGATTAGGACATTTAATATTATTATATTTAAAGAAGAGTTAAAGAGTTAAAATCAAAGTTTAATAACTAAAAAAAATTTAATATTAGGTTATACATAAGATAAATTAGACTATAAATATTAATTAGAAATCTAAAATTATTTCCTACATAATGGTATTTTATTTATAATTTTTAGACTTTAAATAATTTAATTTATTTATGACACAACGATGATGTAGTAATTACCTTATTAAGAAAATATTAACATAATTGATGTTATAAATGCCCAAAAAATGTAATTTGAGACTTTTTATGAATTCCAAAACATTTCTAGGTTATTATGACATGTTAGTGTTGATTTAACAAACTTGTATCTAACTTATCATTCTGTTATGATTTTCAAAAAAATCAAGTACCAAATAGTGTCAAAATTGACATAAAATAGTTTTTAAAACAAATATTATATTATTAATTGTTATTTTATTCGTAAAAATCTATGTCTCGGACAAATGACATAGATAAGGATATATATATTAATAATAAACCATTTGGGGTTCGTTTTTCTTGTTATAGTAAGTTTATTAATCATATAGTGTAAGAAAACAAAAAGACACGGTAAAAGTTAAATTATTTAACATAGATTTAAATCTAAATGATAAGGATAAAAGAGTAACCTAAACTTGCCTAAAACCAATTGGTTGAGAGGATTTTGACCCATCCCCACCTTAGATTCTAAATAAATCAATTTGGAGAAATTAAAAACCGAATATGACTTTATTATAAAATAATATTTTTAGTTTTTCCTAAGGTGACCCTCTTTTCCCTTATAAAAGGGCACCTCCTCCCTCTCCTCCTCACACCACTTTGAGCATTCAAGCTCGGCCAACCCCTGAAAAACCCTCTTCTCCACTTTCCTAAAAACATCATAGAGGTCCTGGTCTTCTTCAAAGATAATCTTTAGTTCCCTAAGAGGAGGTTAAGAAGAGGCGTTTCAAAGAAGAGGTAATATCCATTACCGATCCTTTCCAATTTATTTCTTCTTCAATATCTTCTTCTTTAGTTGTTTCATGATAATGTAATAAAATCAGTATTAATTATATACTGATATGTTATTATAAATATGAAACAACCCTATTTCACCTTATATCCATCCTACGGAAAATGAAATCATCGCACGTGCGTACGTACGGAATACCGTCTCAACACCGTGGTGTAATCTATTTTCCACCACCAACATACTTGGATGGGTATAATGGTGTAATGAGTAACTATATATAATTATTGTAAAGTGATATTGATTCTGAAAAATTATAAATACACTTCAATACAATTCCACGATCATGGGAACGATATCATCGTTCATGCGTACGTACGGCCTACCGTCTCCACGATGTGATGCGACTGGTTCTACATGATCTTCATTACATAGTAATTATATAAATGAATTGAAAAATATGATATATATTACACTAATACAATTATGGATATGAGGTATCTATTACCTAAAAAGAAGATTAATAATTTATTCGACAAAACACGCATAAGAACAAAAAGAAATAAAGACCCGAATAACAGGTAACAATGAAATATTACTAAGCTAAGAATATGACCATATATGATATCATATCAATAAGTATGATTCTCGAATAAGTCAATAACCTTATTTAAATCATTATACAGGAGCTTCGGACACATACGAATCAAATCAGAACTAAGGTAAGGGAAAATCACACAATCTCATTTTAACCGATATTGTTTATACTTTGGTGTTTACTGGGGTGTATTTATCATATACATCCATGTTTCGTAAATATGTAACATTATTTCTATCCTTATACAATTTCGTAAATCCAATTTAAACTATTTGTGAGTTTTTAGTAAAAGATATGAAAGGAATCTTTTGTCGTTTTCAAAACGATGTACTTTTTGACTTTTCCGACAAAAGTACGTGAAGAATGTTTTTTTAACTACTACGACATGAATTGATTAATAGAACATTATTTCAATGAAGCTTCCTTTACAAGATTTCAAGTTTATTTTTAATTAAATTCTTTTAATTTAAAATTATATGACATGTAAATAATGGAAAATGTTTTTGAAAAAGAAAGGATATTTTCCTCAAGAATGGAGTTCAAATGTTTTATCAAAATTATTTTTCATCTAAGACAATATAGGGTTCTATTTCTATCCCTTTTATTTCATTGATTTGATTATGATATGATGGAATTATTTTTTTTAAGTCCTTTATCTTATATGAATATTTTTATGATGTCATGTGGTTTAAGAATCCCATTTTTATTACTCAGGTTATGTTATAAGGTATGATTTATGTTTTTGTGGAACACACAAGAAAAGATTCATTATGAGATGGGTGGGACCTATATCTCCCTCCAATTCATTGGGTAATGATTTATATCTCATGAGATAGACATGGCTGGAATGGCAGGTTAATCCGGTTCAGTAATATAGGACTGAAATGAGGAGTGAACTCAGTTCAGAAAGGGACTTTGTCTGCTAAGATAGTCTTGGAAATGAGTCTTGACTAATAAGAAATGATTCTCCATGATTATGTGTGTATCCCACAAAGTTTCAGGTTTTATGTTATGATTATTGGGATTTAATTTTCACTTCTATGATTTATCCCATGTTAAGATATTATAATCTCTTTTGCAGGTTAAGATTTTCAAAAGGTTATGATATGATTGATATTACCTTTATTTACCCTTACTAAGCATTTGAGATCACCCCTTTTTATTTTTTCTTTTCCCCAGATCAGGAAGAAGGATATTAAGTAGAATATTCTAAAAGTCACTCTAGATATGATGAAATAAATGGGAGACACTATAGAAGATTTATGAACCAGTTGTTTATGTTTCACAGTTTCTAAAGACACTATACCTATATGGTCCTTTTGTAGTTTTTGTTATATGTTGTACTAAGTATGCTTCAATTATGAAGTAATGAAAATGTATGTAAAGTATGGGTCTTTATAGTTGGTATCAGAGGAAAGGTATAGTCAACCTTTGGAAACTAGGATGTGAAAGACTTAGTAAGAACCCTAAGGATATATCTAAGCCTAGAAAAATCTTAGTGTTTTAGAAATGTCCATGAAGAACCTATGATAAGACCTTAAGCATGAAATTTTATTCATGATTATGTGGTTTTCCTATTATAATTAGTTTTGCTCACACTATTCTTCTTGGTTTTAGTCAATGGTTGGAACCCGAAAGAACCGTGTTAATGCAGAATGCGACGGGCAATGAAATGATTGTCCCCCTGAGCAACCAAACGATATGGGAGCTGGAATAAAAAATCTTGTAGCCATGCTCACATAACTTTCTCAAGCTATGAATCATGCAAGACTTCCAAACTAGAAAAGGAAGGAACAACATTCTGTTGAATTCTTCATGAGGCAGCATCCACCTTCATTCAGCGGTTCAACTGATCCATTAGTGATTGAAAAATGGATTAGTACCACTGGAAAGATATTTTCAGGTCTTCAATGTTCTGAACATGATAAAGTCATCTTAGCGGTATATCGTTTGGAAGGAGAAGCTGATCAATGGTGGAATATTATCAAGAATACGAGGCCAAGAGAAGAAATTGAGTCCATGGAATGGGATGAGTTCAAGAACTTATTTTCCAATAAGTACTTCCCTCACATTCTTTGAACAAAGATGGAGAAGGAGTTTCTTGAACTGAAGAAAAAGGATGATGAATCTGTTGGTACCTACGAATCAAATTTTACAAGACTTTCAAGGTACGCTTCTGGGATTATTATCCAACCTGAGAGTAAGATCGATCGATTCTTTAGTGGCTCAAAACCAAGTCTTCGAAGGGCGTTATCCATAAGGGACTTCAATAGCTACGAGGAAATTGTTCGATGTGCTCTCAAGGTTGATATGGAGATTGGAGTAACCCATGAGTCATATGAGTTTGATAAGAAGAGGAAAATGGAATTCAAGGGGAAATCTAAAGACCACACTGAAAAGAAGATGAGTTTTCCCTTATGCTCAAAGTGTGGAAAGAAACATGGAGGGAGTTGTCCTAAAGGGACAAGTAAATGTTTCAAATGTGAAAAAGAAGGCCATCGGGCATTTGAATGCCGCAATGATGGGAAAAAGATGTCTAGTGTTGTGAACAAAGAGAAGGCTACACATAATGAACCTCCTACACTTCAATGTTTCAAGTGCATGGAAATGGGGCATTATGATAATCAATGCCCTAATCCAAGGGTTTTTTATGATGATCGACATCAAAAAACTCTGAAGGCCAGAGACAAAGGAAAGTCACATGAAATTTCTATTGGCGATGTGGAGTACGATAATGATGTGGTGAAAGGTACACTTACCATCCACGCTAAAGTAACAAATGTTTTATTTGATTCTGGATCCACCCACTATTTTATTTCTGAAGAATTTTCTAAGGGTATCACCATATTACCTCAACAATTAGATGTTGAGATAGCTATGACAACTCCTAATGGCACAACGGTTGCATCAAAAGTTTATAATTCTTCTCCAATTTACGTTTGTGGGAAAGTGCTTCCTGCAAATCATGTGATCCTTACTATAGTGGAATTCGATGTGATTCTTGGCATGGATTGGATTTCTTTATACAGAGCTCATATCGATTTCCAAATAAGTAAAGTCACATTTCATATTCCAGATCAATATATGATCATCTATCAGTGGATGGATGAACATAACCGTCCAGTGGAAATTTCTTCCATATTATGGGTCTTGATTCCACTAAATGAAGGTTATTTATCTCAAATGGTTGGAGAGAAACTCGCAATTAAGAATATGCCCATTTTACGGGAGTTTGATGATGACTTTCCGAAGGAATTGCCAGGTCTTCCACCAAATCGGGAAGTTGAGTTTTCAATAGAACTCGTGCCAAGTGATATTCCTATTTCAAGGACACCTTATAGAATGGCCCTAGTTGAGTTGCAGGAATTGAAGAAGCAACTTCCAGAGAATCTTGATAAGATATTTATACGCCCTAGTGTGCCACCTTGGGGAGCACCTGTTCTGTTTGTTAAGAAGAAATATGGATCAATGCGACTCTGCATTGATTATCGAGAACTTAACAAGATCACTATCAAGAACAAATTTCCTCTCCGGCGCATTGATGACTTATTTGATCAACTACGCGGAGCTCATTAATTTTTAAAGATTGATCTTCGTTCAGGGTATCATAAATTAAGGGTCAAAAGGGACGATATAACAAAGACGGCTTTTAGTACAATGTATGGACCCTATGAATTTATAGTGATTCCATTTGGTCTTACTAATGCCCCTGCTATCTTCATGGATATGATGAATAGAGTCTTTAGAGACTATCTTGATTAGTTTTGGTAGTCTTTATAGACTATATTCTTGTATATTCAAAGAGCATGGAAGAATATGAAGATCACTTGGGAATTGTATTGATGACCCTGAGAAAGGAGAAGCTTTATGCCAAATTTACCAAGTGTGAATTTTGGCTTCAAAAAGTTTCATTTCTTGGTCACATTATCTCAAAAGAGGGGATATCTGTGGATCCAGCAAAAACAGAGTTTATCGAAAGGTGGTCGAGACCAACAACAGTAACTAAGATTCGAAGTTTTCTCGGTCTGGAAGGATATTATCGACGTTTTTTGAAAGATTTTTCAGGGTTATCTAATCCACTCACCAGGTTGACTCGAAAAGGAGTTAAGTTCATGTGGACGGAGGAATGTGAATAGAATTTCAAGGAGTTGAAAAGAAGGCTATCCATTGCACCTGTGCTCACACTGCCTTGTAGTGGAGAAAGGTTATTGATCTATAGTGATGCATCCAAGAAGGGGTTGGGGTGTGTTCTTATGCAAAACGATATGGTGATTGCTTATGCCTCACGACAGTTGAAAATCCACGAGCAAAATTACCCAACTCATGATTTGGAGCTAGCTACGGTAATCTTTCCATTAATGATTTGGAGGAATTATCTTTATGGTGAAAGGTGTGATATTTATACTGATCATAAAAGATTGAAGTATATTTTCACACAAAAGGAACTGAATATGTGCCAAAGAAGATGGTTGGAGCTAATTAAGGATTACGACTTCTCAATTCATTACCACCCTGGGAAAGCGAACAAGGTGGATGATGCATTGAGTTGACAAGACCATGCTAGCTTATCCATGATGAGGATCTCAAAAGATCCAATATTTATGGATTTACAAAGGATGGATCTTGGTATCATAATGGAAGGGGAAAAATATTATCTTTTTCAAATTAATGTTCAACCATCTAAGCATGTGAAGTTTAAAGAGGCGCAGAAAGAAGATGTAGAGTTACAAAAGAAGGTGAAAAATGTTCCGGAATTTTACATTGATTGTGATGGGATAATAAGGTTCAAAAATCGGGTTTGTGTTCCTTCCGTACCAGAATTAAAGAAGGAGTTGCTAGATGAGGCTCATAGTTCTTCATTCTCTATTCATCCAAGAGGCATGAAGATGTATAGGGACCTGAAAGAGTACTTCTAGTGGGATGGCATGAAAAGAGACGTTGCTGAATATGTCTCTCGATGCTTGGTTTGTCAGCAAGTTAAAGCTAAGAGATAGAAGTCTAAAGGGTTGTTACAACTATTACCCATGCCTGAATGGAAATGGGAAAACATCACTATGGACTTCGTCACCAGACTTCCTAAAACATCCAAAGGCAATAATTCTATCTGGGTTATAGTTGATCGTCTTACAAAGTCAGCACACATCATTTATATAAGAGAGGATTTCTCTCTTGATCATATTTCCAAGATATATGTAAAGTGGTAAGATTGCATGGAGTACCACTTTCCATTATATCTGATCGGGATCCGAGGATTACCTCGATGTTTTGGTGAAGTATTCAGCATACTCTAGATACAGAGTTGAGTTTCATCACTGCTTATCATCCTCCGACAGATGTTCAGTCTGAGAGGACAATTCAAACTCTATAAGATATGTTAAGATCTTGCTCTATGGATTTAAAAGGTGGTTGGGATCAACACCTACCTTTGGTGGATTTTCTTATAATAATAGCTTTCACTCCAGTATTCAGATGGCTCCTAATGAAGCTCTCTATGGAAATAAATGTAGAACTCCAACTTGCTGGGATGAAGTTGGGGACAGAAAGCTGTTAAGACCTAATATTGTTGATGAAATGGCAGAAAAGTTTCGATCTATTCAACAACACATAAGAGCAGCTCAGAGTCGACAAAAAGGTTATGTCGATAATCGAAGAAATGACCTAGAGTTTGAAGTGGGTGATAAATTGTTCTTATGAATATCTCCCTGGAAGAGAGTAATGAGATTTGGGAAGAAGGGAAAGTTAAGACCTAGGTATATCGGTCCTCTCGAAATACTGGATCGTGTTGGGAAGGTAGCTTACCGATTGGCGCTCAACCAAATCTCTCTCAAGTCCATGATGTGTTCCATGTATCGCTATTGAGAATTTAGACACATGATCCTTCACATGTACTCATCTCAGAAGTTGTACCACTGGAGCAAGATCTTTCTTATGAAGAAGAGCCGATAGAGATTATGGATTGTAGTGAAAAAGTCCTATGGAACAAGACCACTCGCTTGGTGAAATTTTTGTGGAGGAAACACCAATTAGAAGAAGCTACATGGGAGCTTGAGGATATGATTAGGGAGAGGTATCCTCATCTGTTTTTTACAAAGTGACGAATTTCGAGGGCGAAATTCTTTTTAAGGGGGGTAGAATCTAACACCTAAGATTTTAATGAGAAATATTTTGTTTTTATGTTATATACATCATCAAAGGAATCTTTCACTATACACAACACTAGCTTGGCTTTCTTTACACGCAATCACGACCTTCCTCGATAGCTTGCGTTGTACGCAATACCGAGTTTCACTAAACAATGATATGCTATTAAAATATTATATAAAATAGCTGTTATGGATAGTAATAACCGCTTTTTGAAAATTTATAAATTTTATCATTCAAAATGGACTTCATTTTTTGGATTCGGAATACCGAAATTATCCTACGGTGAAATTTTGGTAATTTTCTAAAAACATTCAATTTTTGATGAATAGTGAAACCACAATGTGGTAGTTAAAAAAACTAAATTTTTCATAAAACACAATTTTACAGCTTTTGTGAATGGAATTTTGAAAATCCGAGAGAAACGGTTGATATCAGTAAGTAAAATGTGGTTCAATGAGATGAAAATATTTTTTTGGTGAATAGTAACTTTTTACTTTTATTTATCGCGGTTAATAGTAAATAGGGTAATTAAAGGTAAAAATGATATTACTATTACCCTAACACATGTCCTAATTCTATTAGATAAGTTTAATTCGACCAAAAACAAATTCATGAATATAATATGACCATTTAGGTCCACTTGGATTAGATTAGGACATTTAATATTATTTTATTTAAAGAAGAGTTAAAAGATTTAAAATCAATGTTTAATAACTAAAACATTTTTAATATAGGGTTATGAATAAGATAATTCAACTATAAATTTTCATTAGAAAGCTAATAATATTTCCTACATAATGGTATTTTATTTATAATTTTTAGACATTAAATAATTTAATTTATTTATGACACAACAATGATGCAGTAATTACCTTATTAAGCAAATATTAACATTATTGATGTTATAAATGCCCAAATAAATGTAATTTGAGACTTTTTATGAATTCCACTAAATTTATAGGTTAATATGACATGTTACTGTTTATTTAATTAACTTGGTTTGAAATTATCATCCTGTTATGATTTTCACAAAAATCAAGTACCAAATAGTGTCAAAATTGACATAATATAGTTTTTAAAACAAATATTATATTATTAATTATTATTTTATTCCTAAAAATCTAAGTCTCAGAAAAATGAAATATATAAGGATATATATATTAATCATAAACCCCTTGGGGTTCGTTTGGCTTGTTATAGTAAGTTTATTAACCATATAGTGTAAGAAAACTAAAAGACACAGTAAAAGATAAATTATTAACATAGAGTTAAATCTAAATGAAAAGGATAAAATAGTAACCTAAAATTGTATAAAACCTATTGGTTGAGAGTATTTCAACCCATCCCCACCTTAGCTTCTAAATAAATCAATTTGGAGTTATTAAAAACCGAATCTGACTTTATTATAAAATAATATTTTTCGTTTTTCCTAAGGTACCCCTCTCCTCCCTTATAAAAGGGCACCTCCTCCCTCTCTTCCTCACACCACTTTTAGCATTAAAGCTCGGCCAACCCCTTACAAAACCTCTTATCCACTTCCCTATAATCATCCTATAGTTCCTGGTCTTCTTAAAACACCATCTTTATTTCCCTAAGAGGAGGTTAAGAAGAGGCGTTTCAAATAAGAGGTAATATCCATTACCGATCCTTTCCAATTTATTTCTTCTTCAACTTCTTCTTCTTTAGTTGTTTCATGATAAAGTAATAACATAAGTATTATATATATACTGATATGTTATTATAAATATGAAACAACCCTATTTCACCTTCTATCCATCCTACGGAAAATGAAATCATCGCGCGTGCGTACGTACGGAATACCGTCTCCATGCCGTGGTGTAATCTATTTTCCACCACCAACTTATTTGGATGGGTATAATGGTGTAATGAGTAACTATATATTATTATTGTAAAGTGATATTTATTCTGAAAAAGTATAAATACACTTCAATTAAATTCCATGATCATGGGAACGATATCATCGCTCGTGCGTACGTACGGCCTACCTTCTCTATGATGTGATGCGACTCGTTCTTCATGATCTTAATTACATAGTAATTATATAAATGAATTGAATGAATGAATATGATATATATTACACTAATACCATTTTGGATATGAGTTATATATAACCTAAAAAGAAGAATAAGAATTTATTTGGCAAAACATGCATAAGAACAAAAATCAATAAAGACCCAAATAACAAGTAACAATGCAATATTACTAAGCTAAGAATATGACCATATATGATATCATAACAATAAGTATGATTCTGTAATAAGTCAATAACCTTATTTAAATCATTATACAGTAGCTTCGGACATGTATGAATCAAATCAGACCTAAGGTATTGGAAAATCTCACAATCTCATTTTTAACCGATATTGTTTGACCTTTGGTGTTTACTGCGGTGTATTTATCATCCACATCCATGTTTCATCCATATGTAATATTATTTCTATCCTTATATAATTTTTTACATCCACTTTTACCTATTTTTTAGTTTTTATTAAAAGAAATGAAAGGAATCTTTTGTCATTTTCAAAACGAGGTACTTATTGACTTTTCCGACAAAAGTACGAGAGAAATGTTTTTTTTAACTTATACGGCATGAATGGATTCATAGAACATTATTTCAATGAAGCTTACTTTACAAGTTTTCAAGTTTATTTTTAATTAACTTCTTTTAATTTAAAATTATATGACATATAAATAATGGGAAATGTTTTTGAAAAAGAAAGGATATTTTCCGCAAGAATGGAATTCAAATGTTTTATCAAAATTATTTTCCATCTAAGACAATATAGGGTTCTGTTTCTATCCCTTTTATTTCATTGATTTGATTATGATATGATGGAATTTTTTTTATAAAGTCCTTTATCTTATATTAATCTTTTTATGTTTTCATGTTGTTTAAGAATCCCATTTTTATTACTTGGGTTATGTTATAAGGTATTATTTATGTTTTTTTGGCACACATAAGAAAGGATTCATTATGAGATGGGTGGTACCTATATCTCCCTCCAATGAATTGGGTAAAGATTTATATCTCATTAGATAGACATGGATAGAACAACAGGTTAATCCGGTTCAGTAATAAAGGACTAAAACGAGGAGTGAACTCGGTTCAGAAAGGGACTTTGTCCGCTAAGATGGTCTTGGAAATGAGTCTTGACTAACAAGAAATGATTCTCCATGATTATGTGTGTATGCCACAAAGTTTCATGTTTTATGTTATGATTATTGGGATTTCATTTTCACTTCTATGATTTATCTCATGTTAAGATATTATAATCTCTTTTACAGGTTAAGATTTTCAAAAGGTTATGATATGATTGATATTACCTTTATTTACCCTTACTGGCCATTTGAGCTCACCCCTTTTTATGTTCTCTTTTCCCTAGGTCATGAAGAAGGATATTAAGTAGAATATTCTAAAAGGGACTCTAGATATGATGAAATAAATGGGAGACACTGTAGAAGATTTATGAACCAGTTGTTTATGTTTCCAAGTTTCTAAAGACACTATACATATACGATCCTTTTTTGGTTTTTGTTATATATTTTACTATGTATGCTTAAATTATAAAGTAATGACAATGTATGTAAAGTATGGGTCGTTGTAGTGAATTAATTTTTATAAATAGAAAAAAACTTCTCTTTCCCCCTTCTTATCATCAATGGTTTCTTGTTTATGTATTTAAAAGAAATGGATTATTTTTTTGGTTCTTTGTTCCATTTAAAACCAATTGTTCATAGATTATTGATTTTTAAAATCAACAGAAATAGTTTTCTTTGGTTCCTCGTATATATTAAAAGAATGTGGTAATATACCCCCTCAAGCCATCTTGAAGGGATGAGACATGGGGTCACATTTGTGTTCTATTACTGAACTCTGATATTAAAGGGTTCCTTGCCATTTTTACTTCACACATTTACTTTTCTAAAATTCTTAATTTGTTTTTTTAATTACCGCTGTAATTTACATTGATATTACTATATTCTTGCATTATATCATAATATATTTACTATATTTGTTTTATTTATTAGCTTTAATTTTTAAAAAGATAATTCACCACCGGACCATTAAGGGTACCAAAAGGAAAAAAAAATTATCATATAAGTCCTCACCATGGAACTTTCTGTTCTATCATATTGAGGAAATTTAATAAAAAGGATGATCCAAGTCCTATAAGGTTTTTTCTTAAGGAAAATACATGGATTTGATATCTAAAAAAATCTATAAAGTAACTAGTGTTTATATTCTTTATTTATTTCATCTAGGGGGAGTTTTTTTATTAATCTTCACTTTTTCACCACTATATTATTTAAGTATGTTCTCAAGTAATATATTATAACAATGCTTGTGATATCTAGAATATATCTTCTTAAAATAATGTTTTAATTATCAATCTCATGTAATGATCATTATTTTAATTCTTTAAAAATCTTTTCTTAATTCTTCGAATATCCTTATACATGATTCAAAAATCCTTATTTTCAAATGATTTAATTTTAAAATAATTTTTTTCATTTCTTGATCTTGCCATATAAATATCACGAGTTTAGTTATTATATAGATTATTGGGTTTAATTTATTATATCTATATATATGGAATCATTATAGTTCATTTATCCCCTATATTAAATATGTCTTACTTTTCCTAAATGGGTGTTTTATTCTTGTGTAAAGGTAGATTTTAAATTATTTTCCTCCATCTTACCATATCTATTTAACCCTCATGATTTGTATGTTTATTTTTGATAATCTAAAAGTGAGAGAAGTTTTTAATGGATACAAAAAAATAATATAATGTAGGTTTAAAATTGGGTTTTACCAAGGAGAAACGTTTTTTAAATTATCATAAATGGGAAGATACGGTTTCATGATAATTAAGTAAAATCCTTCATTTTTTTCTTTTCCCTCTTCCATATGTTTTTTTATATCAAGTATTTGTGATCATAAAAATGATGGAGATTGTTTCACCCTGAAGTGTAATTATTTTAATGATAAAAAATAGTCCAATGGTTATTTGACTTGTTTCTTGTTTTTTCAAGTGTATTTCATGTTTTTATTTTAAGTTATAAAATTAGGAAGGCATCTGGTCATAAGTCAGATTCAAAATAGGCTTAAGTGGACCCTTTCAAAGGTTGTGAAATAGTACAGCATCGGCTAGATGGTAGCCTATTGTAGAAGCTATAAATATTCATAAATCCCACCAGTTGGCTGTTGGAACTCTTGATTTAGTCAGTGGGGGAGAAAAAATGTGTAGGTAGTTCCAACATCACTATTGGATACCCGGTGTAGGATATTGGGTATCATTTCATGAACCAACCCAAATACCCTAATACACTAATACCCAAGTAGGGATTTACATAGCTCAAACGGTGTTCCTGATCGCCATATATTAGCAACTAGCACCTGGAATTAACTAAGAGTCAAAGGGAATGATTTTTTCCACAAGGTTAAAGCATCAATATATAACATCATAATATAAATCATTGAATAGTTTGTATTCCCAACACTCTTAAAGGGGAAAAGTTCCACAAGCAGATAAATATCCCAAAGAAACTTATTATCCAAAATATACCAAAATATCCATCAATATAGGTTCTAAGAATCACTATAAAACAATTATACCATAGCTCTATCACTCAACACCATTACTCCAAGGTCTCATGAATCAAGAACAGCTACCGCCTTAGAGTAGTGCATTTAATATTCCTAGAACTAGAAAATTATAATCTACAAATTCATAAAGCAAAAATTAGGTTTTGAGCAACAATAACTCAGTGGTATCTCACCAAGTGTTCCATAAGAGGATAAAATAAAAATAAACCATTTATGATTCAATTTAAATAAAGATAAGGCCTAGAAAATCAGTTTAATAATTTCTATACAAACAATATTTCAAATCAAGTAAATATTATATATATCAAAATAGAATTTAATGATTATTTTCATTGATCAATGTCTAGAAAAAATTTTCTTTAATAAATTCCATGTAATAATAAAATCAAAACAAAGCAACATGATCATAATCTCTGAGATTAGTTAGTTTATAGCTTCAGGATCCTCACACTACATGGTCAAATAAACACATATCAAGATGTGTGCATATGTCCCTAAGGTTTATTCCATAGAGATAATCAATAAACACATCATCTAGATAAAGCACATCGAATCTGGTTTAGCTAGTGTTATTATCTTAAAAAAATACTATGGAGTTAGAGTTTTAGTGTGTTTGTCCCAGCCATCGACTAACTACTCAGGCACACATGTGCTTCAATCAATAAATATTGAGAAATTTAAAATTCAATGTATTATTCACCATTAATATTCTAAAATTCAAGTTTCAATATGAATTTTATATTTCAAACCCAAATAATATATTATTATAAATTTCATGAATTTCAAAATCTTCTTTCAATTAAAGACATTTTTCTCAAGAATAAACATCAAATCATTTCAAGTCATCTTTTCTCATAATTATAGAATATTTACAAATCCTTTGAAATAAAACCTCAAAATATTCATGAGTTAAGGTTCAGAAAATAATTCAAAATAAATTTTAAATAAATCATGTAATCAAGGTTTTAATTGTAGGAAGAATCCTTATAGAACCACATACCTTTTATCACATTATAAAATGATAAATCACCAATAATGGGAATAGAAAATATATAATCAAGGGTGACGAATATCAAAGAGGAAACCCTGGAGTCATATCTCATAAAATAAAAGATCTAAACCATAAAAAAAAGAGGATTCATCACTCTCAATGGTGAATAGAATATAGGGAAGGAAAATTTTAAATCAAGAAGAAATCGCTTACTAGAAAGAGATCAAATGCATCCTCAGTGCTTCAATATGAGAAGAAGAGATTTGGGAAATCCAATTAAACTATTGAGAGAATAAAAATGACAAAGGATCAGATTAGGGTCAAATGGGAGGTTTTTAGTAGTTATAATGATGGAATCTAGATTTCAGTTAAATATTTTGGGTGATTAAAAAACCATTCACGAGGTTTACTAGGTAGGTCACATAGTTAGCTCTAATCGTACACCTAAATATGTGACCTCAATATGATTTTGGTAAGGGTTCAGGGTTTGGAAACATGTTTACACTAACCATGTTCCACTCATGTAGAACCTAACATCTCAATGTCTCAATTTCTGGAGGGGGGGACGCATGGTGCAGACTAACTGTATTCCACTCTCCAAAACCACTCAAAAGAGTTCACCGTTTTCTGGTCCTAAATTAGTGTTTTTCTCTATCCATTCAATAACTATTCATATCCCCAAAAATTATAAAAAAATTACTAAAATTTCCCAAAAATGACCTAGATTGAGACCCAAAGAATGTATGATAAAAACAACATTCAAGAATTAAATAAAATTTAGTAATGAGATGTTAGAACCAATCCACGATAAAAAATTTCTTCCCCCAGAAATCATTTCATGAAAACTCCATAATAAAGAGATGATTTCGTTTCTCTCTCATAAATTTCTCATTCTACCAAGTCTCATGTGAATTAGAATTTTTATTTCATAGAAATTGAAACAATGTTATATACTTTCCATGAAAACCTTCATCTCAAAATCAATAATCTGGAATAGCTTCTCAGTCATGGATAAATTAGGTCAACATCAACGTACTAACATATTACAAAAAGGGATGGGTTAAAGAGTTACTTTATGAGATGCGATGTGTGAAATAGGTTATGAATCGATGTCAACCAAGGATGAATAGCCAATCAATAAACCACCTTTCCAAGCATATCCACAATATACAATGGTCCCATAGATCTCAGAGAATGCTTTCCCTATTTTCCAAGATATCGGTCAACTAACATAGTTTAGACTCTCAAAAACACATATTAAATAAATAAATCTTTTAAAGGGTGTTGATGATTATTAACATCGGATTTATACTAACTCTATTCAGTTATCATTATCTAATGAATCATCAAAATATTTATCATAATCTCTTGGATCAAGCTAGGTCTAACGAGAAAAATTTCACCTATCTATGACCAACACAACTGAGATTTATATGTGTATCCATACAAATCCTCAAAGGATGTTATATTGGTATACAAATGACAACTGTTGTTATAGAAAAACCCAACAACACCAAAGTGGGTATCCTAATCTCTACCAAATTCATGAATGCAATCATGAAGCATGCCTTCAAGAATCAGTATAAATCATTCTATCTGTCCATCCATCAAAAGATAATATGTAGTGAACAAAATAACATGGAATCCCATGGACTCTTATAGGCCTCTCCAAAAACAATAAGTGAAATGGGTTTCCCTATCATAAATTATAACATATTTAACTCTATTCAACCTGATGATATCCTATACATACATGATTTTTAAGTCCTCAACATTGGTGGTATCAAGAATTGGGATAAAGTGAGATTATTTTTTCATCTAATCAATAAATATCAATATCACATTATTCTCTTAAGGGGTATAAGACAACACAACCATTAAATCCATATAAATTCAATCCACCTTCAAGTCAACACTATAAGGGATGAAGAAAAACTGATTGTTTTCGGTCCTCGGCATTAAACTATTGACAGGTATAAAAATGAGAATCAAAATCAGTGGAATATCATCTTATAAGTGGTCACCAATATAATAATTTCATATTATGGAATAACTTCATGGTTTTAGGGTGCTCCATCTACTATGAATTATGGAAATACCCCATCACATGTTTTCTCACGGGAAAAGGTATGATGTACCAATTCTGAAAACATATGGTATCCTCAGAAGATAATGACCAATCACTGACAGTCTCCCCAACATAAATAGATTCCCTAATTCCATTGAAACAATCATCATGTTTCTTATCATTAATAGTCATCTCATGAAGATAGTAGGTTAACTATACACTTTCTAGAACAATCTTGGTCTCATCCTCCTAGACTCTGAAATTCATAAAAGGAAAGAGAGGCATAAATTTTTACTCTTATAATGATTCATTCACAACTTTGGTTATAATTTTTTTGTTCCAAGAATCTACAGTGACATTCCCCTTATTGGGGGTCTAGGAAATGTCAAAATTGAAGAATTTCAGGTACTCTACCCATCACCTCTGGAGAACATTAAAATATTTTTTAGAGAGGATGTTAACCATGATTTTATGATCTAAATAGATTCTAAAAATTATCTAAAAATTCAATCCAACCATCTTTTAAGATCATCACCACAGTTGTGAGTCAAAAGATCTTGACTCGGATAGTTCTTCTCATGTGGAACAATATTTCATGAAACATAGGCCACTATATGAACACCCTACATTAGAAAACTGCCTAAACCCAATCCTAATATGCACAAAAGACCAGATAGCCCTGCTAATCCCATAGGAGTTTCAAAACTAATTAAGAATTCAATAGGCACTTAAAATCATAAAAAAGTATACTATTTTAAATACCAAAAATAATAATCCTTTTCTAGGGAAAGTGTTCATTTGATAAGAAAACTTTGGGAAATATTTTATAAACTAGTGATAACCCTGAACTAAAACCATAATGATTATGATCTCAAAAATGTTGTGTGGTTTTTCCTGTGTAATAGCACCCTTCCCCATCGTAGGATTGATTAAAATACCATGTTTTGAAATGATGTGTCCCAAGAAATTCAATTACTAAATCTGGAAGTTAAATTTATATAGATTTATATAAAGTTAATGATCTCTCAAAATTTATATAACTAATCTCAGATGACGCACATTATCCTCTTTGGTTTTAGAATAAACTAAGATTTAATCCACAAATACCACAAAAAAATAAAATCTAGGAAACTGTGGAATATCTTGTTCATCAGTTCCATAAAAACTATATAAAAATTGGTTAGACCAAAAGGTATAACAAGGTACTGATAATGACCATTCCTACTCCTGAAGGTGGTCTTGGAAATATCATATTCTTTGGTTGTAAAATGGTGATAACCATATCAAAGGTTAATCTTTAAGAACCACTTCACCCCTTTTAAATAATCTAAAAAAATTTCAATATTAGGTAATGGATACTTGGTCTTTGCCATAAATTGATGTAGTTTTGGTAATAAACACAAAGGTGAAATGTCCCATAATTATTCTTCGTAAATTTAATTATCGTCACCCAATATAACACACTCGGTAAAATGAATCCTTTTTTCAAAAAATCATCTAATAAGGTATTTAACTCATTTAGATCAGTTGGTACCATATGGTAAGAAGTAATAGAGATAGGTTGGGTACCTGTACGAAGTCAATAAAAAACTCAACTTCCCTTACTGATCGAAATATATAAAATTCAGAAGGAATCATGTTAAAAAACTCATTGACTACTGGAGTAAAATTGTTGCCCAAATATTCTCACTCCAAATCAAAATACAATAGGGATATCACCTTGCATAACTCTAGAAAAGGTATTCCATCTCTGCTCGACCTCAAGTCTCATTCTTCATAGAAGACATGACATACCCCGTCGAGTACAGTGAAGGAGACCTGCTAAATATAACAATAAATATGATATTTATGTTAAATGATCCAATACAAACCAATAAATTAATCTAAAGGTTTCATATCAAGAACAAAAAAATTTCAGGTGATCACAATATCAAAAAAAGACATGACATGATAAGGGAATCAAAGTCCATTCCCTCTCTTCATTATGAGGGGCATTATAATATCCATCACATAAGACATAATCACCATAGGAAGGTTTAGAAAATTCACAACACTAGTCAATATGAATGAATGATATACACTGATATCAATTAAAACAATTGCTAAAGATAAATCTATAGTGATGGTGCCTCTCACATTCACTAGACTCGTATCAGTTTCCTCTTGAGAATCTTCCATTGCATGAAAAAACATTGTATTTTTGATACATGAGGATTGAATCCCTTAGTTCTTGATGAATATAAAAGAAACTTAGTACATTTATTTTCTGATGAGCTTGTTCAACTATATGGGGAATAAAATATATGATATAACTTCAATGGGTGGCTTGAGTTACCACACGAACCACAAATTTTCGTGGCCTCGGTAAAAACTTTCTTTGAATGACAAACCTTTATATAATGGAACCAAGTCAAAGGGCATATTCCATATACCACTTAATTTATGGATGATTCCAACTATTTATATCCATTATGAGACTCAACATGATTCCTCTTTCTATTAAAGAAACAAACATAATAGTTGTTGGGAGTAAGGGGAACTCTTGTTAACCCTTCTTTAAGAGCTATGTAAAGCTCATAAATCAATTATATATCCAACATATTCATATAATAGGTGAGATTTAGCATGAAAAATGATATTGAATATTAGAATAAAGACCCATATTGAATATTTGAGCATTCAACATCTTATTCATCACCACCTTAGAATAAAATTGAATGAGTTTATCAAAGAGGATTTCATACTAAGACATGGTCCCATCACCTTATTGGAGGATGAGGAACTCCATATATTTTTTCAAAACCATTTAATTGAGATAGAACTATTCTATGAAAATATTTCAAAGTCATTACACTCTAAACCCTCATGTTTCTTCGCTATCATCATTGAATCCCACTACCGCTTATTATGACCTTTAGTCTTGAAGGTATCATATTTTACATTTATTGAATCATGAATTTAAACCTTTTATCCCCCGGAGAGATCCCTAGAGTGATATTTCAACCGCTTATCCCCCGGCAAGCTCCCTGGAGAGATCTTGTCCTTTCATCCTAGGGTCCTATCCCTTGATGTTCTCTCTGGAGCGGCTTCCTGGCTTCCATCTTCTTACTTTCCTTTTCCTATGGTTTCATTCACTCACCCTCGATGTCTTTTTGGTTTAGGCTTCATCCCTGGAACCTTGTTCAGTTTTCCCTTTCACCTTTTCTTCCATGGGTTTCAATTGTGGGTTCCTCTAGGGTTTCAATCCCATTTTATTCTTCATCATTCTATGATTATTTTGAGGTGCAGATCTATTTCTGTTGGGGTGTTTGGATTGTGTGGTGTGGGTGAAGGCTCTTTGTTTCTGATTTTTGGTGATTTTGTTGGTGATTTCTTGGTCGCGGTGAGGGTGAAGGCTCATTTCTTGGTTGTGGTTCGGCGATGCTCTTGAATCCCTATTGGATCATTTCCCCTCTTACCCTTCCCTGTCTTCGTGTATTGTCTCTTCTCCCCGGGTCGGTATAGTGTGATGTTTTCCACAGGAGCTTTGGGAGGTGTTGTTCGGGGGTATTTCAGAGTTCCAGGAGACTTGATCCTCACTCGATGGCGTTGACGGTGTCTGTTGCTATTGTTTCTGGTGGCTACGGTGGGCTCTGTCAGTCTCCAGTAACTGGTGATGTTCGTTCGGTGACAACGATGGTAGTGTTGGTTTTCTGGGTGAAAATTGTGTTTTTGGTTTTTGGGGATTTATTTGTTTCTGGTTTCTGTGATGGAAGGATGACGACGAGGATGTTCTACAAAGGTTCGATTTTTCTCGACGGTCTCCATTGCTGGTTGGCTACGTTGATGTTGGTGACTGAATGGTGACAGCGACTGTTCTAGTGATGATGTTGGTTACAGATGATAGGATTTCGACTTATGGCATGGTGATAATTCTCTACGTTGTGCTTGGTTGGTGACTAGTGAGATATCTCATCATCTTGGGTTCTGTGTTTCACCGGTTTCTTTGAATTTTGAATTTTGAATGGGGCATGTTGTGATTTTGTATCCCACCGGTTACCGCTCTCCCTTAAAATGGCTGCTTCGAAAATCAAATAAAAAATGATCTATCAGTCAATCTTATTCAATCAATCCTCTTCCTCATGAGGATCATTTGAGCCTTGTAAATCTTGTGGTTTCTAAAAAATAAATTCTAGAGCGTGATCTATAGTTTCATCCCTTTAAGGATCCATTACTGTAAGCTGAACAAGTCTCTCATTCCATGGTTCATTAGTATCTCCCTCCTAGGGTCCATTAAAAACTCTCCTCAAGGTCATGGTAATACACAACATCAACTGGAAACACAAAAATATCATCAACGATAGATAGAGAATCAACTCAATATAGAGATGTGGGAACATCAATTCCATTAGATAGAATTCAGTTTTATAGGATATCAAAACACTTAGATTAGATTTAGTAAAAATTCAAAATCAGATCAATTCATTCCCCAAGGCCACTTTTCCCAAACACTCATGGAGACTTAAGGCTCATTGGGATGACATCTACCTAATAACACACTCGTATAAACCTCTTTAGTCCCAAAAATACTACCCTCTATCTACCAATACATTATAGACTATATAATGACATCAAGGAAAGATTCTCAACCTACTACTAATATCATTTTGACACAAACTAACTCGGATACCATGCTAGACTGATACCTAAGCCTATCCTCACATAGAAAAAAGAGAATTCTTGTTCTCCATGGGTTGGAGACTAGTGCCTAGAACCATGGGAGTAGTTTTTTCACATAATCAATGCATCAATATTTAACCAAAAAAAGATAAATTAATGAAGAATTGGTATGGTAAACACACCTCAAGGAGAAAAGTTCCCCAAAAATATAAATATCCCAAAGTAATAAATCATTATAAAGATGAAAAAATATCTATCGGGACATGGTCTCATAGTCCCAGTATAGAAAGTGGACAACAGCTCCAACGGTCACCATCATCACTCCAGGTTCCCATGAATCAATCACACCCTCCACCTATGAGTGGTGCTTTCCATTTACCTATACCTAGCATAATATATTCTACAAATTCCCATATTAAAATAATAGGTTTTTAGAAATAATAGCCCTGTAGGATCTCAATAAGTGTTCCATAAGTAGTTCCAATACAAATACACCATTTATTCTTCATTTTAAATAAATGTAATGCATCAAAAATCAGTTTCATAATTTCATTAAAAACATTATTACATATCAAATTGGTGTAATATATATAAAAATAGGATTTAATGAACATTTTCATAATAAATATCATAAAAAATACTTCTATAATCAAGTCCATGTAATAATAAAATCAAAAGAATGAACCATGTTCATAATCCCTAAGGTTATTTAGTTTATGGCTAAATGATCCTATAAATACTCATTTAATTAAATAAATCTCAAGGTGTGTTGACACATCCATAAGGTTCAATCCATTGAGATAATCAATCAATACCCCATTTATGAAAATCAATTCGGACTTGGATTAAATAGAATTTTCATCTTCAAATACAATTTTAGTTAGTCAAATTCTTTACATGTGTGTCCTAGTCACTCACTAAATTCATAAGGTCACATATGCTTCAATCAATCAATCAATGTAAATTTCAATTAAATTTATCATCCATGGTTCAAATGCCCAATTTCATGTTTCAGCATTCCTTTTCATGTTCAAAACCAAATATTAGGTTTTCATTAAATTCATGGATTTCAGAATAATCTTTCATTTAAAGTTGTTTTTTTGAAGAATCTACATCAAATAATTTCAATCCATTTTTCTCAAAATCACAACTTGTTTTCAAATCCTTTTAAATCAATCATCAAAATCATCATGAATAAAGGTTTATAAAATAATTCAAAATGAATTTCAATACAACAAACAAATCAATGTTTCAATAGTAAGAAATAAACATACAAAACTACCTACCTTTTATAACACGATCTAATGATCTATCACCCAAAATAGGAATCGACAATAGAGAGTCGATTATGTTTAATATCAAAGAGTAAACCAGGGATTCATAATCCATTAGATCTAATATTAGATCAATAAAAACATAAGGATTCATCACTTTAAAAGGAGGAGTGGAGATAGGGAATTGAAATTCTAAATAAAAGAGAAATAACATACTATAGAGAGATGAAACAAATCCATTGGTGATTTGATTCGAGAATAAGAGAACATAGGGGAGATAATTAAACTCTTAAGAGACTCCACAATACAAAGGACCAGATTAGTTTCAAATAAGAGTTTTAAATGAGTTATAATGTGGGTTTCTGGATTTTAATTAAATTTTTTGGATTTAAAATGATTCTCACAATTTACTCTATAGGCCACATATTCAGTACTAACCATGTACCTATCTTTACAACCCTCACTGGTCTTCTTAAAAGGGTTCAGGTTTTGGATGCACAATTATACTAAGAATGAATCAGCCATGAAAACCCTCACTACCCAAGGTCGCTTGGTCTGGAGGGGAGCCTACATGATTTGAACTAATTGAATTCTACCCTTCAGAACCACTTAACATAGTGTTTAATTTTCTAGGACAAACCGTATGGTTTTCTCTAACCATGAACCAACCATGCATAGACCAAGAACTTCCAAATAAATTCCAAAATTCCTCAAAAACAACCCATAAAATCCCTATATAAATAATCATCAATATAAGGGTCAAGAAGTACTTGAAATATGGAAATGGGATGATACATGTCTAGTTTATTTGGGACTGCTAGTCTAGTGGTGCATTAATAATGATAAAGAATAACATGTTTGGATATTTATTACCTTATAACCACCCCTTGGACCTTAGAACCCTATAAAGGATATAAAAGAAGATTTGGGAGGTATAGAGCTTCTTCAAATCATAGTACACGTAAAACAAAATAATTGGTGATCTTTAATGGATTTTAAATCTCTAAAGAGCTTCAAAGTTATATTATTTCTCATCCTTTCCCATAGAATATCAATGTTAACATTCTTTGTGGGTATTATGAGCATCAAATGGCACTATCCAATGGTGTGATCTTAATAAAATATTATCAAGTACCTTGGTGTTTTCTTTGTTTTATCATATCTGTCTTTATTCATTTTCTCTTTCTTCTTCTTGAGCCTTCATTCTTTGTTGTATAACCCCTTAGATCCATCATTTTCAATTTTAATTTCTCTCTCACACATTATTTATCTTATTATATTTTAGTGAGATTTTAGATAAAATTGTGATGTATTTTCCAAAAAGTTAAACCATCCATTTTCTCCCTCCTCCTCATTGATTTCTTACTTCTCTATTCAAAAGTAAGGGACTATTTTTTGGTTATTATATCCTATTAAAACCAAGGTTTGTTGGTTTCTTTATTTTTCCATTCAAAATTAAGGGAATTATTTTTTTCTTCATTATCATTCAAACCAAGGGGTTATATATCCTTTAAATCATTCTAGAGGGTAAGAGATGTAGGGGTTTCTTTTATTCTATTTTTGAACTCTATTATCAATGGGAATCTTATTATTTTTTCGTTCCACAATACCTAATTAAATTATTTTTAATTTAATATATTATTTACATAGAAATTAACTCAATATTTTATCATATAATTGTATCTTATATAGAATAAATTTATTTATTCACTTTAATTTTTAAAAAAGAAATTCACTATTACCCCTGTTTTCCATTTTACTTTTCACTCTCCCAGAAAATCCCCTATCTTTAGTGTATATATGGGTTTTATATAATTCATACATTATATGTATGGGATTTATACTTCATCCATATCCACTTAGTGCCTCTAATATAAAGGATATGGATAAAGTGAAATTCTGGTGATGGAGAGTTTTGGCCAAGCCCCATGTGATCATATACACCCATAGCCATCATATGGATATATTATTTATATTCTATAGGGATTCTCCATGGGTTGTTTCATTTACTCATATGTTATCAATGTATGATTTAATGATTCTATGACTAGTTCATTAATTATTTACCTGAATTATATTTCCCCCAAATGTTTCATCTCCGAAAAAGATTCATTAAATGATAGCTATGTATAAAACTAACTTGAATAATGATTGTTTAACATTCAACCATAAAAAAGTAGCATAAAATTAAATACTAATTATTCATTCACATTTTCAATATGTGATAGCTTGTATATATCATATATATTCAATTCTTTAGGGCATATCTCTTTCAATCAATCACTTTTATAAAATCCTAATAGACTTTTTTCATTTTACATTATATTGTATCGTATAGAGTAATTTATGAAATCATAGACAAAAATCATTTAAATATCACCAAAAATATTGTTTAATGTTATCATTAAATTTATCTTTTATTAAATCATGTGAAATAACTTGTGAATACCTATCCAAAACACTTCTGGATTAATTCCAAAATAGTTTTTAAAAAGGTCTTTAAGTCAAAATCAAACCCCATTCACTCAACCAGATATTATGACCCCACTAGCCTTTATATAATCGAAAACAACTATGAATATTTTGATTTATAAATGTAATAAAGGAGAAGCATCTAGAAAAGAATAAATTCTACTCAAGATATAAAGGAATTTATAGTGATCTCCTTTAAATGCATGTATATCTATAACTATGTCCACCAATTTTCTCCATATACAAACATACATTCTCAAATTTTTCCTTTTTCCAATTCCTCAAGTGAATATGGGACAAAAATCATGTAAAAATAATATATCAAACTCATGTATTCTCAATTCATAGAGTATATACTGATCTGATTGATGAATACATCACATATCATTCATCTTTATGGATAATAACATCACATTCCCCTTATCGTGATAAATATATAATGTCTATGTGTGGTCACACACTCCCATGATCTATCTCAATGGAGAGCCTAATTTTCCTATTTTAAAGGGAAAAGAATCTTATTATTTATTTAATAACTCATAAGCATATTTTGTATCTCTATGCAATAATCCTACTTACTCTAACATTAACATCTCACTATAGCATACAATACTCCACGATGAACATTAGTTAGAGAAAAACTCAAATTCATAATTTGATAGGTCAATTATCATTAAACTTCACGAAATGTATATCAATATATAAACTTATACAACCAGCATGAAATAATGATAAAGTGGATATTAACTTTGAATATGATACATTTAGTACTCTTAAACCCTTTTAAGAGTATTTTAAAAATCCAACATAATCACTAATTTATTATATCATATATGAAAAACTACCAGATTAGTATTATGTTTGTTGTGCTTTCTATGTTTTGTTAAATCATTAAATCATATGTAATCTATATCACATATCTATTTGACCATGTTATAAAACCCTCCCACTAAAATATTTAGAGAGAAACATCTATGAATTAAGTTATTTTGAATAATGGTGATGTATAGGAATCATATTCCTAACAAATCAACTAATTGAACATATTCAAACCTCTTAACTTCACAATATCAAATATTATGATGTCAAATTATTTTGTCTATATAAAACTTTATAAGTTCAACATCACTATCCATGGAACTCTATATCATCAAAATTTTATTTAGAATAATTCAAATACGTACATTATTTTTTAATAATACATCTTAATCTATTTTAGGATATTAATTGATATTGAATTTCAAATTATATTGTTATAATATTTTAACATTGAATTTCTATTTTGTACAAACACACTCCTAATATACTCTTAGACTATATATTCCATTAAAAATGTCTTGTTATGATATGAAAACCCATTTTTGTTTTAAAAATAACACTGATTTATTTTTTATAGGAATATTTAAAAAATAATTTATTGTTTTCATATAATATATGTTATTCAATGTGTTTGTAACATTATCATTTATGATAAAACATTATTAAAATATATCACTAATGGGTGTCAAAAAAAATTCCCTCATATTTTAACAAGTATTTGGATAATCATTTTATCATGGATAAAAAAAACATATCTCTATATTCTCCTCAAAACATGTTATAGAAATTTCTGAATTATAAAACATGTGTATACATTTAATAATATCATGTTCATTCATAAAAACTCCTTTTTATAAAACATTTTCCCTTATCACATAAGTTAAATGAGATGAAGCTAAATATATTTTACTTAGATTAATTTTTAGTTTGATAAAAATACATTACATTTAAACACTTTATGTAATAACTATTTACATCATCACATGAATATAAACTAAAATCTCAATCAATCATCCTTTGATTTTGAATTCTTGTATATTTACAACATGTTTTAAAATCCATATTATGTATCACATAACTTTTCAAAATTGAAGAATTAATTTTTATAACATTGATACTCGACATGAACATTATATGGAGATTCTAAACTCCTCCATGTATATTATGGATAATCTAATAATATTTAATTATTACTCTTATTTCCTAATAACCCTAGGTTTTAATGAAATTTATTATCTTCTTGAAGAAACAGTATTAAATTTGTCAACAAAAATTTCTTCTTTTAGTTAGAAAATTTACCTACTTTTATTTTCACTATGGAACTTTAAAACCTTGATATCATATTCCAAGTTCATATATATTCCCAAAAAATTGAGAATATTGGATAAATTTTCATTGAATCCAATTATATTGTACAAACAATTCCATAGATGACAATATGATAAATTCCATAACCAAAGAAATCCATTTTTAGTCTCCCCTTAAATAGAACCATGTTTTTAGTAGATAAATATCACATATTATTAGATTAATATTCAATACATAACATTATAGTCCATTATATAACCCTAAAGGTTTAGGGTCTTTATATACTAGATACATATAAATAGTATTCAAGTTTATTCTTTATCATCTCTCATTATTTTCTTCTTACGTTTTACCCTTCATGGCATACCCTACATAAAACCATTATTCATAACTAAGGAAAATGAAACATAAGAAATGGTGAGCTCAGATGATTAGTAGTGGTAAACACGGGATATATTAATCAATGATCATATGAAATCATAACATAATCATAAGTGTATTATAACATGACCATCACTTACAAATTTCATACCCAATGTATCAAAGATTATAAATATGAGTCATGGTATGAAACTTTACAGTTTAAAAATACATTAATCACAGGGGTAATAGATCATCACTAATTAAACATAAACCATATGTTCAAAACATAAACCTAAAAATATGTCTTAAAATAGGGTCCCCATCATAGGTATATAAATTGTTTCATATGTCAAGGTTAAATACCATGTCCATAAAATCATAGTGGATCTTGAATCAAAACTTATTCCTAATATTATAATAGATGAAGAATCATAACTTGTTTCCCATATTGTATAGGGAATCACTACCAGTTTCCCATGGTGGAACAATCAAGTCGAGTTTTTTCCAATATTGGATCAAGCACATAGACTAGTTTCACATAATTATATCATGAGATATAAAACATTACCCAATGCATCATAGGGATATATAATTTTGTTATCACCCATCACATAATTAAAACCATACATGTGTGTGTCACAATATCATAAAACAATCATTGTATCGTCATAATGTATCCCATGGAAATAAAATGGGTTTCATTAACATTACATCATTTCATTATAGAATAACCCATGAAAAATAAATAGGATTCATAAAATTCCTGTCATCATGATCATATACCAGTTAGATAAATAATAAATATTTTATCATTGCATCATATCCCCCTTAAATCATAATCAATATTAATGATTTTGTCATATGTGAATATTCTTTTAAAATATCACTGGAATATCATATAGGAAAATACCATTTTCATTTTGAAATCCCTTCTTTAAAATCTAAAAATTTCCTAAATATAATAGAAAAACTTTTCTTTGAAAAGATACTTGGAATCCTGTAATGTAATCATCAAAACATTATGTGGTCATAAAGGTACAAAATTATGTTCATGTCATATATGTTAAAACAAATATTCCTTACATGATTTTGGTAAAAAGTAAAAAGTACCACATTCAAAAAATGACAAGAAGATTCATTTTAAAGAGTTTTGCTAAAAAAGTAATAATTTGTGAAAATGTATTTAAAAATAATTTTATAATAGTAAAAATATTATTCAAAACAATTCTAGTAAACATGTACAAGGAATAAAAATTATTTTTGACCACACAAAGAAATAAATTAATATTTACTTAAAAAATTCATTCTATCTATTATGTACATTAAGATAGGGAAAAGAAGGGAAAACACATATTCTTCATAAATAACCATAGAAAAGAAATTAAAGGGATTTAGTATATTATTATCATATAATTTCCCTTAATACAAATTCAAACATAAACAATATTAAACCAAAATGATATTGTAATAGAAATAACTTACCACTTTAGTAACTTTTAAATCATAAGCCCCATGAAAGAAATAAACTTATATGGATATTTATATCCCATAATTTTAAGGATAATTATCATAAAATAAATTCATGGGTAGTATATAAACTATATAAAATAAATAAGTGTTGAACCTGGCGTGTGTCTCACAAAAGTAAAAGTGAGATGAAAACCCCATACCTCGGGTTTGAATTTTTCAAAAGATATTCATCCTCTAGTATAAGTCCATGGGATTAAACAATACATAATCTTATGTTTTAATCATGAATTTAATTTATTTCACATTTTGGATCCTTTTAGGTTTACAGTTTTAGAAAATTATTCCATAACTCATACATAACATAACCATAAAATACTAAGTGGACACTTCTAATCAGTATATATTTTTTCCACCATATAAAAATTTTAAAAATAAAGTATGATTTATTTTATGAAAACAATTCATGAATTTTAACTTGACCCCTTCCAATCACTTACCCATTATTAAATCCTTTGAAAAAAAATAAAAAACATGGGATGATCCTAAAAACTCAATAAGGTATATAAAAATAAGAAAACCATGTGTCTATTGACAAACATTAAAACATTTGAAAACCCTTTCTCAAAAAACATAACAGTTTTCACAAATATGGAAATATCACTCTTTAATAAATATCATTTATTTTACCTTTTGAAAATAAATGATTTCCATGAAAACTCATTATAAAACATATAAAATTGATGAATGTACCTTGGGATATGATCACATTAAACCCTTACAGAACCCTTATAGTTTTTAATAACCATATGTACAACTTCCAATATAATTCTCCAAAGAATATAATCATTACTCAATGCATTAGAATGATATATGGTCTCACCCATCATTTAAGCTATAATAGGCTCACTCATCATCATCTCGGTGTACCCATAAATTATAATGTCTATGAAACAAAACATTAAATAAAATATTTTATCATTTGAAAAAAAAATTTAAACTCATATGCAAATCACTTTAAAATACAATTTTCTTCTAAAAGACCATTTTCAATAAAAAAATACACCATTATTTTGAAAAATGGTTTCCAATTGCAAAATAAAAAAAAGTAAGAATACTTTTCATTTAATAAAACATTATATGTTTCAATGTAATCCAAAAATAATAAGGTCCATGGTATTGGAAAGGACTTTGTCACTGTGTATATTAAGAATAGAACATTCCTTTAGTAGTTTTTCAAAATGTTCCATATAAAACGAGTACAAATATACCATTTTGAAAAAAAATTAATGAAATTTAAAATAGTCATAATATTTTATTTTTATTCCTTTTACTTCCATATAAATAAATTAGTAAAACAATATCAAGAATTTTGACATGGAGAAAATATTTTAATAATTGCATCTTTAAACAATCAAAGTGTACCATACCACTTGGTAAATTTAAATCAAAATACAAATGAAATAATAAAACTAAATAACATGTTAATAGATAAAATATTTATATATAATGTTAAAGGTGTTTTATATGAATATTATAAATTAATAAAGGTGGATATCATCGAGAAATGACTCAATGAAAGGAAATTGAGACGAAATCCATTACCTTATGTATGACTTGTCATGTAGGTCTTTATCTTACTGAATAATAAAATTATGTTCATTATTTACTTAATTCATAATCTTTTTTATTTTTATCATTACTTTTATTTCACTTTTTACAAAGTTGTAAACAAAAACATAAACAATTAATTTTATAATGGGTGTTTTGACCACTTTTGGTTTATGTGTCAAAAACAGCTTTGCTATGTCAACTATGGTCAAAGGGGTAAATATATAAGCATATCTATAATAATAATCCAGACATAATTAAAATATTTATATATAATTTACATTTTTAAAACCAATCATGAAATATGATTTTGAAAAATGTACCCACATTACAATCATAGAGATGGAAGGTCATATGTACACGTGAGTAATTTTCTTATTTTTCAATGATTATTATGGAAAGTAGGTAAGTAAAATTTATCATGCCATTATGATAATAAAATAATATATATCATATTATTTAATCATATATAATTATATATATAATTCTTGTGATGGAAAATGAATTACATCGCTTCAAGGATGCGGCAGTCCACAAGTCCACTAACGAGGTTATCACTTTTCCACTGTGTGACAAGGTAATAAATAAAATGATATATTATAATTATTGAAAGGTAATTATTTCATGAATGTAATATTGATTTTATTTATTTCACATATGTTTAATTTAATTCATCCTTAATACATTTCATGTAATCTTTGAACGTATCACATCGCTTTGAGGAAGTGGTAGTTCACACCTACACAAACGTTGTTATCATATTTACAAAAAATGGAAAGCATGAAATTATGTGTATATAACAATTAAAAAAGTATGAATACATAATAAATATAATTTAAATATCATATAAAAAATTTTCCCATCATAATTACAAACCATGAGAGGTGGTAAAGGATAAACGAATGACATCATTACATGAGGCGGTAGTTCGCATACACGATTGGTAATTTCATTACCAATTTGATGGAAGTGTGTGTAGGTTTAAATAAAAAAATTAAAATAAAATAATTTAATTATATTTAGGATACTAATTTTATTATATAACCATGTAACAATAAGAAATTAACCATGTGTAAAAGGAAACAATGTAAGAAATGCATGTTGATGGATGTTACCTCTTCTTTAGGTAACTCCTTTTGGTTTGCACCAAAGGACTTATTGGTTAGATTTTTTCCCATGGTGAGTACTCTAGAGTGAAGGTACTGATTTTAGTAGATTATTTTTATAGGTTTTTTATGATCCAAATTGTCTTGAGAGTTCTTATGTAATGGTAAGTTTGGGTACCTTTTTATAGTGGAGGGAGAGTATCATTCTTGTAAATTATTCAACAGGGAATTCCACCCACGTTTTTGCCATGTCATGTGGATCCAATATTGATAAAACATTGATTAAAGATATGATATGGTCTAAATATAAAAATAAAATGGATTTTGAACAATTATATAGGTAATTTTGGCACTTAAATTTAACATTTAGTCCCTTGTTAAGCTAATTTAACTCTTAATCACATTAATTAATTTTAATTACTTTCACTAATATTTTTGGTTAAAAACTAAGTTGACACTTTTAAAAATTATTAATTTTTTTATTCCAAATATAGAATCCATTTTTCCCAATTCCAACCACATAAGTGGTAGAAATTTATTTAAAATTAATCTCATAGAAGGGATGACCAAGCTGGTTTTTAAAGTAAAAAATGTTCAAAAGTTTGCTAATCTTTTAAATCTAAATTCAATATGAACTTATTTCAAATTACCTAAATTGGATTAAATGATATAAAATTAATCTAATTATACTTTAACACTAGTTAAAAACATTATTTAACTTTATAAATAATTTGGACTAAAAAGTATTTTTGAACTAAAATTTGGTATTATTCATTATTTATCAAAATTTGTAAGTTCCCAGAAAAATACCAAAACATCAGACAATGTAAATTTTTATATTTTCATTTTAAAAATGAATTTTAATTTTTCTTAGAAAAATTATAAAAGTTTAAAATTTTGATTTAAAGTAGGTATTCCATTAAAAGGTAGAAAAATGGCCATATAAAATAATAATATTAATAGTATATTATGGTTCGGTATAACTCAGTCTTGCATGAAACACAAGATTTAAGAGATACTAATTATTTCTTTTTTGGTACACTATTGTAAATAGCATTAATTTTACGATAAAATTAATATCAAACTCATAAATATTAATAAAAATGAAAATTACTTATTCTATTTTTACATGGGATGTTACATCCTTCCCCCTTTTGGAAATTACATTTTCTCAATTTTATTCACATATCAAATAAGTTGGGATATTTATCCGTCTTATAATTTTCAAATTTTCTTGTTTTCTCTTCAAAAATATGATTTTTTTTAAAACATTAACCTAATGAATCACTTTATTCCTCAACACTTATTCTATGTGGTCAACATCCTTAACTGGTTGTTCCTTAGAAGAAATATTATCTTCTAGCTAAACTGGTTCATGACTAAAAACGTGAAATGAATCCAGTACATACTTCATTAACAGTGAAATATGAAATTCATTGTGTGCCTAGGATAAACTCAGAGGTAAATCCACTCAGTAGGAAACTGATCCAACTTTATCCAATATTTCATATGGTCTAATGAACTGTGGACTTAGCTTCCCCTTTTTACCAAAATTCATCATACTTTTCCATGTTGAAACTTTTAAAAATACATGGTTACATACCTTGAAAGGATTATCTTTCCTCTAGTTATCCACATAACTTTTATACCTCCTTTGAGTAGCCCTCATGTTTTGTTGAATCAACTAAACATTCAATATCATTTCCTCTACTATCTCTGGTCCTGTAAACTTAATTTCTCCTACCACATCCCAAAAAGAAGGTTTCTGACATCACTTCCCATATAATGTTTAAAATTGTTCCATATGTATACTAGAATGAAAAATACTATTGTATGAAAAATAAACCAATGAAATATGTTGATCCCATCTTTCCTGGTCATCCATTGATCAAGAATGAAACATATATTCTAAGGTTTTAATCATCCACTCAGACCGTCTATCAGATTACGGATAAAGAGTTGTAATAAAATTTAATTTAGTACCCAATAGATTCTGAATTCCTTTAAAAAAATTGGATGTGAACCAAGGATCACGATTTGATACAACGGAGAGAGGTACTCCTTGTAAACTGAAAATATCTTTTAGATACAGTCTAAAAAAATCTCTAAAAACATTGTATCTTGAATGGGAAAAATGTTATTATTTATTTAATCAATAAAATATAACCCAAATATCATTATTGCCTTGGTAATTATTTTTCCATCCTACCATGACATCCATTGATTTATTTTCCTATTTCTACATTGGCACTGACAATGGTTGAGTCATCGCCTTCAGTAACTATCTTTCTACATTAACCTGCTAACAAGTCACAAACATTGTATTAAATTCCAATAAGTATCCTTTTATTCCATCCCACTAGTAATACTCCCAAAAATCTATATACGTCTTAGTTCTTCCTAGATGAATGGAAAACATGAAAACTATGATCTTTAGTCAACAACTATTTCCTAAAAAATAAATCACAAGGCATATATACCCTTTTCTCAAATCATAAAACAACTTATTCATCAATATTAAAATCATAAAACTTACCATTCTTAACTGATTAGACCTTTTCTTTCAAATATTGATCCACCTTATGAGCCCTATAATTTTTTTTTGAAAATTTTGATTATGCTGAAACATGAAACAAAATAGAGGATGTCACTGCATCCACAACTTCTAGGACAAAATTCATTAAATCATTAACCAAAGGGTCACATTCCAAATGTAACATGGTTAATGTAGCATTAATTTTTAATCTAAAAGAATCAGACACATTGTTTTATTTTCCAGGATGATAATTAATCGAGTACTTATATTCCCTGATTAGTTCTAGTCATATTCTTTATCTAATATTTAATTATTTTTGAGTGAATATATACTTCAAACATTTGTGATCAATATATATTTCACACATTAATCCACACAAATGATGCCCCCAAATTGTTAAATAAAAAACAACAGCAGCTAATTCTAAATCAAATGTAAGATAATTCAACTCATGAGTTTTAAATTGACATGAATCATAAGCAATTACTTGATAATTTTGGATTAGGACACAACCAATTCATTTCAAAGAAGAATTATTATAGAGGATGAATTCACCATTTCTAGAAGTTAAGGCCAAAATAAGATCATTCACCAATATTTTTTTTAGTTTCTAAAAGCAATTGTTGCATTCTTTTGTCCATATGAACATAAGTCCTTTTCGAGTTAACTTAACCAGTGAGATATAAAACTAAGAAAAGCCTTCAACAAACAACTAGTAGCAACTAGATAATCCTAGAAAACTCTAAATCTTAGTGATATATGTGGGTCTTTCCTATTCTTCAACAACTTTAATTTTTAGTAGGATCAATAGTTATTCCATCATTTGAAACAATGTCATAAAGTAATGATATTTATTGCAATCAAAATTCACACATTCTAAATTTACAATATATTTTCATTTCATTTATGATTTGAAAAAAAACCTTATATTATTTTCATTTTCATATTGACTTTTATAAAATACTAAAATAGGATCAATAAACACAACCACAATCTTATCCAAAAACTCATGAAAAAATCAATTCATAAGATTCATGAATACAGTAGGTTAATTAGATAACCTAAACCACATAACTGCAAATTCATAGTGTCCATATCTAGTTCCCAACACAATATTCATAATGTAATCTTCCTTTACTTTCAACTAAGGATACCTTAACCACAATTCAGCCTTTAAAAAAATCATGCCCTCTAGATCTGATCCATAAAATCATAGATATGAGGTAAAGGATACTGTTATTAATTGGGATGTTATTCGTGGATCTATAATCAATGAAAGGACTCTTTGATCCATCATTATTTTTAACAAACAAGACAAGAGAACCACATGGTGAAGTGCTAGGTCAGATGAAAAATTTATCAAATAACTCTTAAAATTTTCTTTTCAACTCTAAAAGTTACACTTGATCCATTTGATATGGGGGTTTAGAAATAGGCCTAGAATCGAGTACAAAGTTAATAGTAAACAGAAGCTTTCGATCAAGAATAACACCAAGAAAATCATCTGAAAAGACAACCATGTATTCATTTACTATTAGAAAATCACAAATTTCAACCTCGTCTTTATTTTAATCAATATGATCTATGTAACATTCATTTATATCTTTAATAAATTTCGCAGCTTCTTGGTAAGTTATCAAATTCATAAACACATTGAACACAACTTTTTTGGAACTGTAAAATATATTTGAATGATAAACTAAAATAAAATCCACACCAATAATGATATCAAACTCTACTATGTCCTTTTCAACCATATTTCTAGTAAAGAACATCCCCAAAATGACAATAGGAATATTATTATAAATCATGGTTGTTCTAATTCTTACACTTGGAGTTTTTACCAAAAGTTCTATATTATATTCATTAGTTTTTTTCAATTTAATTTAAATATTCTCATAAAATAAAGAATTAAAATATCCATATTCAAATAGGGTATTGCAATAATTCAAAAACACAAGTAACATACATATCACCACTTCATTTGATAACCCAATATCAACTGTATTAGTATAAAATGGCCTCGCAACACATTTCTGTTTTCAGTCATGAAGATTTTCATCCTATAAAAATAAATTAAGATATGAATTAGAATAGTGAACCATCTCATTACTACTAAAACATATTACCATAATATGTATATTAGTTTCCACATTCTAGTAATCCTCAGGATTCTTTACCTTGAATTTTCAAGCCATGTATACAAACATTCCACATTGGTAACACTTCTCTAACATCACAGGATTTTCCCCATGGTTCTTTTTACCAAACATACTACAATATTGGAACATCATTTTCTTACCTAAATATTTCATTCTTATATGTTTCACCATATCCTTCCATCTGGATTTCTTCTTACATTCATCATCATGAGGCACATAAGAGAAATGAAACTCCACCTCAACCTTTTCATCATAACAAAAAAATTTCTCATAGCATTTAAATTCTCACGCAGCCAAAGTTCTTTATAGAATTTTTTTCAATACTATGTGAAACTGATTAATTTTCTGATAATTTTCTTGAATAAAATCCATTACATTCCTAGAAAATCTTGTGATGTTTCCTTCAAATGCACTTACAGAATATTATTCTTTTTCCCTCAATTCTGGGAGTTTTTTCATTCGTAATTGAAAAACCACAGCTAGATATTTCTCAAGGAAATGTTTTTTGAATGTTTCTTATTCCATGTAATCAAGATCATATTTCTCTCTAGTATTCATAACCAAATACCACCATCCATAATATTCACATTCAAAATGATAAATGGAAAGGGTTTCCCTTTGATGTTCTGAACATCCCATGGCATCAAATATCTTTTCCAGAGCATTGATCCATACTTCTTCTACCAATGGGTCATATGATCCACTGATGTATGGGGGATGTGGCTACATAAAATACTCCATAAAATAAATATTCCTTTGAAGTGTATTGGGTTCCACTATAGCATGGATACCCCCCACCATTCATCACCTGAGTCAACTGATCCATCACTACAACAAATTGTACTAATTTGATTTTAACCGTCTCAACACACTGTTTTGGAAGGATATATTCCTATCATTTACTTTCCACTACTGCTTCCTCGTTTCCTATGTGGAAAACCCTTCTAAATAGAAATATTTTAAATTATTAAACAAGGTAATCTTCAAATGCTGTAACATTTTATATTTACCATAGTGTAAAATATTTTAAGTATAAGTTACTAATATTACCCTAACCTCTAATGTTATCTAAAATGAACTTTGATACCAACTATATGGACCGTTACATAAAAATTACATAATCATGAGTTTATTAACGAAATTATTTTCTTTCACATTGAGGATCTTTTCAATTTTAGAGTTTTATATAATTATCCCATAACTCATACATAAATAATGATAAAATAAAAAAGTGGACACTACTTATTGTTATCCATTTTTTCCACCATATAAAAAATTTAAAAATAATGTATGATATCCATTAGGAAAACACTTCATGACTTTAAACTTGAACTCTTACTGTCCATTACACAACATTAAATACAATGAAAAACAATTAAAAATGTGGGTTTAGTGAAAAAAATGCTCAATAAGGGATATAAAAAAAAGGTGACTGTTATTCCATTGATAAACATTAAATCTCATGAATAACATTTTAACTAAAGAGGTAAATATCATTCATTAATAAATATCATTTATTTTACCTTTATAAAATAAATAATTACCATAAATACTCATTAGAAAACATATAAAATTCATGTAGGTACCTTGGGACATCATCACATTGAACCCTTATATATTAGAATAACTATACCACTAACTTTTAATATAATTCACTAGATAATATAATTATTACCCAATAAATTGGAGTGATATCTGGGTGAACCCATCATTTAAGCTATAACGGGCTCACCTAGTGCTATTTGGGTGCACCCATTATTTAAAATTTCTAAGAACCACAACATGAAACAAAAAATTTCATCATTTGAAAAACTCTTTTAAATCATATGAAAATCACATTAAAATGTCATTTTCTTCCAGAATCCCAATTTCAATACAAAATACACATTTATTTTGAAAACCCCATTTTCAATACAAAAATACCAAAAAAAGAAATAAGTGTTTTCATTTAATAAAACATTAAATCATTCAAAGTAATCCAAAAATAAAATAATTTCCATGGTAGGGTAAAATTCATTGTTGTTGTTTATGTTAAAAATAGAACATTCCTTATTTTATTTATCAAAATGTTCAATATAAAAAATGTAAAAATATTAAACTTTAATACATTTGAATTAAATTAAAAATAGACATAAAATTTTCTTTTATAACCCTTTTATATCCTTATAAATAAATATGTAATACAATATCAGTAATATTGGAATAGAGAAAATATTTTTTGTAATTAAATCTTTAAATGTTAAAAGTGTCCCGTACCAATTTGAACATTTAAATAATAAACTACATGAAATAATAACATTAAAAAATAATCTTATAATAGATAAAATATGGATATATAATGTAAAAAGGGTTTTATATTAACCTTAAAAAATAATAAAGGTGTATATCATCAATAAATACATCAATAAAATGAGATTGAAACGAAATCACTTACCTTGAGTCTGACTTGTCATGTATGTCTTTAATTTCAAGAATAAAATATTTTTGTTAATTATTTAATTTATTCATAAAATCATTAAAGTATATCATAAATTTTATTTCACTTATTACTATATTTTGAACAACTACTTAAACAATTAATTTTACATTGATTGTTTTGACCACATTCAGTTTATGTGTCAAAAACAACTTTGGTAGATCAACTCTACTAAATGGGGTCAATATATAAACAAATATAGAATAATAATAATGATATAATTAGCATATTTATACATAAATTACACTTTTAAAACCAATCATAAAATATGGTTATGAAAAATGAGACAACGTTACAATCATGCAGACGGTAGGTCGTACGTACGCATGAGTAATCTTCCCATTTTTCAATGATCATTATGAAAATGAAGTAAGTAACATTTATCTTTCCATAAAGATAATTATATCATATATATGCTATTATCTAATCATATATACTTATATATATAATTATTATGATTCTAAATTAATCAAATCGCTTTGAGGATGCAGTAGTCCACGCATCCTTGAATGACGTTATCACTTTTTTAGTGTGTTAAAAAGTAAAAAAGAAAATAATATATAATACTTCCAAAAAAATGTAATTATGTAATGAATATAATATTGATGTTATTTATGTCAAATTTTTTTAATTAAACTAATTTTAAACACAATACATGTAATTTTTGAACGTATCACATCACTTTGAGGAGGTGGTAGTCCACATGTCTACAAATGATGTTTTTGTATTTACACAAAATAGAAAACATAATGGTCTGTATATATTAAAAATATAGAAGTATGAATACATCATGGATATCATATATATATATATATATGTATTTGTTTCATATAAAAATATTTTTTCCATCATATTTCCTAACCATGAGAGGTGGTAAAGAAAAACAAACGACATTGTTACGCGAGGCGGTAGTTCTCCATAGACGAATGTAAATTTCTTTACCAATTTGATCGATGTGTGTGTAGGTGTAGGTCATAAAATTAACATAAAATATCTTAGTATATTTAATATACTAATTTTGTTATATAATAATGGAATAATAATAAATTAAGGTAGTGGAGAAGGAAACAAAGTAAAAATGAATGTTGATGAAAGTTACATCTTCTTTAGGTAACTCCTTTTGGTTTTCATCAAAGGACTTATTGGTTGAATTTAGGCCAAAGGTGAGGACTCTAGAGTGAAGGGAGATATTTTGGGTCATTTTTTGGTAGTTTTTGGATTATCCAAAGGGTCTTGAGAGGTATGAAGAAATTGGAAGGGTGAGTGCCTTTTTAATGTGGAGGGGGAGTGGCATTCTAGTAAATTTTAGAAAAGGGAATTCCACCAACATTTTTCCCCTGTAAAGTGGCTCCAATAATGGTCAAAATTTGATCTAAGTGAGGATAGGTTATAAATATGAACTTCAAATGAATTTTGTACTGGTTTCTAGGTCATTTTTTCTCTTAAGTTTAAGGTTTAGTTCCTTGTTAAGCTAATTTTCCTCTTAATCACTATAATTTATTTCAATTACTTTCACTAATTTTTTTTTTCAAAAACAATTTTTTATTATTATAAATTATATGTTATTATGATTGAAAATATGGAGTCTATTTTATCAAATTCCAATAAATTAAGAGGAAGAAATTAATTTAAAATTAATCCTGCAAACAGGACGACAAAGAGGGTTTTTAAATTAAAAATGATCACATGTTTGCTAATATTTTATATCTAAATTATATGTGAAATTGTTTCAAGTAAAATAAATTGGTTTAAATTATATAAAATTTATCTAATTATACTTTATAACCAACTAAAACATTATTTAACTATATAATTAAATTGGAATAAGAATAAGTTTTGAGCTAAAATTTGATATTACTCAATATTCATCAAAATGTGAAAGTTCTCAGAAAAATATCAAAGATTCACCCAAAGTGAATTTTGATATTTATATTTCAAAATTTTAGTTTATCCTTTCATATAAAAATTATAAAAGTTTCAAAAATTATATTTAATATAGGACTATCATTAAAAGGGAAAAAAACAACCATATTGATAAATAATATTAACAGTATATTATTATTTTGTATAATTTAGTCTTGCATGAAATGAAAGATTTTAAGGAAACTCATTGTTGTGTGTTGGGAATGATATTGGATGTAGAATACCTTTTAAGTTAAAATTACAATCTAATTCATAAATATTAATAAATAATTAAAAGTTATTCTATTATAACTTAGGATGTAACTTTATGGATAAGTTTCAATATCAAATGATTATTTATATGAGATTATTTGATAATCATTTATTCTTCCCATATTACACTCAAGTAATTATTTAAATGGAATTTTTTTCAGTTATTCACATTTGCATATTGTTTATTCTTATTTATTCATGATAACTTATGTAGTAAGCATGCCCATACTGAGCATCTAAGCTCACCCCATTCATATGTTTTATTTTCCCCAGGATACTGGGAAGTGTTTTGGGATTGATATGCATGGATATGCTAGGGGAAATAATATCATTATCAAAGAAAACACTTTGTGTATTTATTCATTAAAATGTATTTGAAATTCAAGTATGTATCTATTTTACCAAGACTAATAAACTATTTTTTCCTGCATAATGTGATTCCTTGTATCTAGTTCCATGTTATAAAGTAGACGTTGACTTCGAGCTACTGGGATTGAGGTCTTTACACAATTCCCTTAATTATTATTATTCTTCCCTTCCCTTGATCTCTCCTCTATTATTTATTGGATTAACTATTCTCTAGCAGTGATATGGACCTAAAATAGTTTCAATATCATTTATTTATGTTAGATCTTGATAATTTTGGTGTGCTCTTCTCCCATAGAATCTTCTATTGGTTCAGCATTTGGTTTCTAACCAGATTTGGGTGATTTCATGTGAATGGTAGATGGTTATGTGATATGCCATTATTTTATTATATTAATATGCTTTCTTTATTTCTAATTTTTTTCTAAATTGTGTGTGTGGGTTCAAATGGTGTTTTCAAGGGTACAGGAGGAACTGACGTGCATGAAAGTGATTTGACCTTTATAAATGGTTGATTATTTCATTTATGGGTTATGGTAAATGTATTTTTGATGAAAAAAGGGATTTTAATGATGTTTACAATTGGAACTATCACTTGGGAACCTTAGGAACCTAGGTGGGTTATTAAGGACTTGTATATAAATTGATTTAATAAAGAATTAACACCAACTCCCCAGCGGGATTATGCTACCACACTAATTAAAATATATGATGGTGTTTGGGGGATGCTAGAACATTAGATTAGATTTCTCTAGTGGATCATGCATGAGAAAAAATTATATGGTTCATCACTGAGTTATGAGGATCCTATTACATAGTTGACATAGCTTCTTATGTATTTCCCATAGTGCTTAAACTATGTTTATATCTGTTTTTAGTTATCCTTTTATTATTCAATTTTCTTATTAAAATAAATCATGTTTTCAATACAAAATTGTTTAATTTATTTCATTGAAAATTTTCATGTTAATTTATCTCTTAATTTAATTTCATGGAACATTTTGGTGGTATACTAATGGGAAACTGATCCCACACCCTAAATATACCCAATGGGAATATGTAGATCTTATTTTGTCTAATATGTGTAAAGGAATGGCCTTCTTGTGGATGATAGTAGGTGTACCTATTAGTAGATTATTCTTTTGTATATGTTGTGGTTGTTTCATGGTGTATGATGGTATCATGTCATAAGGAGGTTCCTTAATGTTTTTATTAGTCTGTGGCCTTTTGTAGGTTTTGATATTGGTTTCTAATGATGTAAATGCCACTTGGACCCGATTGTACCTCTTTTGTTTAGTTGTGGTTTATGTTAATTATGGTATTTTGGTTTATTTATATATAATAAATGTAAATTATTGATAATATATCTTGGTGACACCATTATCAAGGTATTTCTCATATGCCCAAGCACTAGTTGTTTACCTATGGGGATCAGAAAATCCCTTTCGGGCCTTGTCACGGGTCGGGTTAGATATACAGTTGGATGGCATCTCGGTTTAGTTTGTGACAACCATAACCTCTAATTCATAGATATGGACGTTTATAAGATATTTTATCATGGTTATTTTATCTATAAGACTTAAATTGGAGTAAAAAAGAGAAAGGAGGGGTGCCCTTTTATAAGTGAGGAGAGGGGTACTCTTGGAATTTCATAAAACAATAAAATATAATGATTCCATTCTATAAGAAATAATTATAAATGGTTATAAATTTTAATATAAGTTCAGGATTGGTTTAAATACCAAAAACCAATAAAATTATGATAGGTTTAAGTGCTGCTTTGAACCTTATATTTAGGGTCAAACCCTTGGTTAATTAATTTTAACCTTAACCGATGTAACAACATTTTCACTCTTAATGGGTTATAATTTTACATATAAGGTAACAATTGGCTCATAAATTTAAAATTTTTGATACTTTAGACCATTTATCATCCTCATTTTCTAATTTAAATATTTTTATAATTTGTTAATATTTTAATAAAATATTATTTTTCCTAAAATATCATTAACATAATTTATAACACTATTCACATAATTTGACATTGTAAAAAACATGGCATTAATGGAATTAAAATAAAAACTATAAAAATTTCTAAATTACATAATATTGATCTATAAATTCATCTAACACTATAACTCACCCAAAAAATATTGTTTTTAATGTTTTTAAAAAAATGTACTTGATTTTTCTACTACTTACACAAGAACTATGTCGATGTTGCGTAAAAATTTAAGATAATTATTTCATTACTAAAATTTTAAAAAAATAACATGATTAGAAAATTAATTAATCTTTAAAATAAAAATTTATAGCTAAAATTATCCTTTTTTATCCTTATGTAATTAATTTAGAGATATTGAAATAAAGAGAGTGGCTTTTTAGAATTTTTTTACATAAAATAATATAATTGTCTCTATCAAAGGAAAATGGAACCAAAATTCCATATATTCTAATTTTGGATGAATATGGTTTAATTTATCTGAAAAACTAAAATATAGGAAAGCATTGGGTTGATTTTGAAATCTTTCCTCATGTTTTTAACCTTATTTAACCCATTTTACATTTATTGTGGTAACCCAAATTTACAGTGGTTACTATTGATAATGAACAAAAAAGGATTCTAATTACCAAATTTATTCATAATAATTCGAAATATGGAATCCACTATTCAATATTCAATTTATCAAAGATTTATAAATTAATATAAGATAAATACACATAACACAATGTATATAGTTTTTCAAAAAAATCCTTTATAAGTATAAAAATATATTTATACCAAATTAAACCATAAAATTGATTCCAATTAAATTAATTGTATTATTCATAATATAATAGAACTAATTTTACTTTAAAAACAATTTAAAATAGAATTTATATTTCTAATGCTTGAGTTAAAAATATAATTTTCAATAAAAATCAATATTTATTACTATTCATCGAAAGATCAATATTTTCAGAAAATTATTAAAAACTCACTCAATGTAAACATGAATGAATAACTTTATGCATTAATACGAATCTAGATTCATTTGTTGAATAATTTAATTACATGGATACACAAAAATGAACTATTTTGACTCATATAAATTTTCCTTAATAACTTTTATTAAATAACTAGTCTTGTTTAAAAACATTTCTTAAGTTACCAATTTTAGGATAGCCTTAAATTAATCTTATCTTATTCAAGGATTAATCTCTAATTTAATTTTGATGATGATGAGGTTATTAATCTACAACAGAATATTTTACCATATGTGTATCATGTTTTGAAATCATTTAATAAGAGCTTATATTTAATGGTATCCCACTAAAATGGTAACCCCTTTTTAAATATCATATCCATTAATGAGATAAGATCCATATTTTATGATTAATTACACTGGGAATCACATATATTATCCAATCCCATATCTGATAAACAAAAAAATTTAATCATGTCATATATGACTTTGGATAGTTGAGTGGACAACTCTTTGACCAATCTATCATATGGATAAACCCAACTCTATTACAAGGGTATCCTAATAGTTAAGGATTACCAAATAATTATAACCCATTGAAAATTACATGAATAATTTAATAAATGATAATCAATGGATACTTGTTTTGAACTCAATAATACAGTTATGATAATCCAAATCCACTTATAACACTCATTCCTTGCATAAGATAATCTATGTGAACTCATTCTAAGATTGACAATACTCAGTTGAATGATTGAGGTCATGACATGTGTCTCTTGGAAGGACTTTCACACATAGTATTTTAAGGGGGTTTTAATCTCACCATAATATCTCATTTTATTCCCTTTTATGTGTACATACTTTTAGTAATTTAGTTTGAAACCCAATTCTCTCCAACAAACCAATATGTTCAAAACATATTAATGTGTAACACTTTACACAAACCATAGGTTTTTGTTACTCACCAAAAAAGAAGAAGTAAAGTATATTCATGAATATCTGAATGAATCATATGAAAAATATAAATGAGCACTTCATATATAGATTTAGAGTTACATGAGATCATCAATATCCTCAGTAGTAAGTCTAAGTGACAGATATACAGCCCTATTCACCAGCCTTGATCAGGAATAAGCCTCCATATATTTAAGTAATCTAACCCCACGTCCCTCTACTTAGGGATACATTACTTAGGAGATAATCCAATTCATCATAACTCTAATACATAATATGCATAAAATATATTCAATAACTAAATTCAACTTTATAACATTAATTATAAACTGAGGTCAAGGTAGATGAAAAACTAAATTCATTGTCAAACCTATCATGTAATGTGGTCTCTATCTGGAAGTATTTTATCTATTAATATAATGAATACACAATATTATCATTTCATAAACAATTTAATAAACATAAATAAAGTAGATAATAACCTTTAATGTAAATGAAAAATTAAATATTTAAGCATGAGATAACTAGTCATGAATAATTCATACATAAAAACTAATTATAATCGCTTCTATAATTTCATCTTTAAAATTATAGAAATTAAATACTTTTGAATATGAACATTTTATACTCATTCCAATATGAACTATTTCATATTATTCATTATATGGAAATTTAATTTTAAATATATGATATTATATAAATTTTAAACAATTTATAATCCAGTTTTCTATTATGTAAATATTTTACATAATATAAATATCATATACTTAATTATTTTTTAAACCTTGATTATATAATTCATCAAAAAGACTTTTTCATGTGGCTTAAATAATATCCAAATAAGGACTCTTTAATTTAAACAATTCAAATTAATTAATAATGAAAATTTCTTAATATAAATATAAATATTTTCTATTTTGACCTTACTTCATAATTTATAACACTTTTTAAATTATTCCTTATGATTTCTAAATAATAACATTTATTTTAATATGATAATAATTGTCATAATTTTTTTTAAAAAGTATTATAAATATTAATATTTAATATTTAATGAATATTTAATAAAAGTTTCGTAATGGTTTATTAATTTATTATAAACCCTTTATAATTAATTAATTAATTAATCCTTTATTAAGTAATAGATATCCCCCAATTTCCTTTTATAGTTATTTTTAAATATTTTGTAAACCATTTAAAATTTTAAAAACTATTTTATAGAACTTTTCCATTAATTCTTACAAAGAGTATACTATCTCTACCCTTACATAGTCAGTATATATGAGGGTAGAAAGGACCAACCCTTACATAGACCATAATTTTTAAGGGTATTTATTTCTCTACTTTATATGAGACCCCAGCATATAGGTAACCTATTGAATACCTTTATAGAAGCCATTAAAAAATAGTACTACCTTTACGTAACTCAGTTGAAACTCACTATGTAATGGTAGATTGGATGACCCTTATGTAGAACACTTCTATGTAAGGGTAACCTTAAAATTCCTTATGCTACATAAAGGCAATTCATGTGAATACCTTTATATGGATAAGAAATCCTCGGATACCTTTACATGACCACTCAAGTATATGTATTATCTTGGTTACATTTATGTAAACATAAAATCCCTCATTGAATCAATGTAGATTATAGTAACTCATATAAAAGCATTAAAACTAATGCATAAACTTTATGTAGAAACCTTTATACTACCTTTGTAAATCCATTATTACCCTTATGTGAACCCTTTCATATAAAGGTAAGTCACAAGATACCTTTACGTGGTCACTCATGTAATGTTAATGCCCTGGTAACCCTTATGCAACTGATATGCATAAGGATAATAATTGGTTTCATTAATGCTTCCATATATATAATGGTAATACTTAATTTTCCTTTACATATTGCAAATAAATAAGTGTAAACCATTTTAAAAATTAAATTTCTTAAAATTCAAAACCCTGGTTTTTATATCTTTAGTTTCATCTCCATTTCAATAAAAGTTTTCACATATCTAAAGCATGGGAAGAATTGGATACAACTAAAGAGTTTTTAATGATACTAATAACACAAATTAGTACATTAAAAATAAATTAAATCAATTCATTGGCATCACCCATGCATAGAAACATGAAAAACTATATAAATACAAATAAAGAACATATATAAATGATAACATCCCTTAAATTTTAATCATAGTTTTCCTTTTTTTTAATAAATTTTTAATAAATATTTAATCAATGGATTGTTTTATAATATAAAACCAACTAAGATATTTTTTAATATTCTCTTTTATGAAACAAATTAATTATCATTAATCAAAATAATTTTTATTTATATGTTAAGTAAAAATATTCAAATTATAAAATGTCACTTTTATATTATAAGAAATAGTATTTTTATTGAGGATTATTTTAATAAAAATATTAATATATATACTACTTAAATAAATTTATTATTAAATAAAACTAAAAATATATTTTATGTTGATAATTAAACATATATGATTCATTATTTAAAAAGTACCTTTCTTTTGATATAAAATTTATAGTTTTTAACACCTCTTGTTTTTAATATTGTAATTTTTGAATATATGACTTTTTTTCAAGAAATACTATTATAATTGAAAATAATATAAATTATATTTTAATGTAAATATATTTTTTTATTTTGTTAGATGTATATGAAATCCATTTTTAAAATGGTAAATACATTAAATTTATAAGTGAAAATTTTAATGATTTTTCCAAAAAAATTAATAATATCTTTGTACGCAAATTATTTCAATTTATGCTTTCTAAAATATTATTAATTTTATATTAAAATTGATTATAATATTTACAAATTATAGTGCTAGTGATAACATGTAATATTTGTACTATATGTTAGGATTTTGATAAACAATGTATATAAGTAACTTTAATAGAGTGACAATGATATTTTTATAAAGATAAAATAAATATGTACATAAGTTAAAAATAGTACATTAATATTGTTTTAATTTTATAAAATTTATAAGAAAATAATTTTATATACAATTTAGATTAAAACATTTCCAACCATGATCCACTATGTACCCACATCAACCAAATAGGACCAAGGGTCAACTGTGTGCAAGACAGGTCGACCTAGAAAGTCTGCATAGTGGTAGGGTATGTAATTAGTTCCAGCATAGGATCACATGGATGGGTGCAAAGAGTGGTCTTTATATAATCCTATAGGAGAGTTGGGCATATATCCCACAAGTATATTAGTGGGCTAACACCTGAACGTGTAGCCCATGTGGTGTGTATGTGTGAGTGTGTAGTGGTGTGTTTGTCAAACCCTATTGTTAGGTCGTGATTTTAGTATCATGGGATAACATATATAGAAGCACTGATCCTTCCATAATTTTGAGGTAGGATCATGGATTTATGGGTAATATTCACCTTCATTAAAATTTTCATTTATTTCATGACCAACTGATCACATTAAATCTATCCATCTGACCACATTGTTGGTCTTCTTCCTCTACATGTGAATTTTTTTTTAAAACCTAGACATCATTTTTTTCATCTTCTACTAGCATTGGATTCGTCTGCATCGATGCAAGCATAGCCCGGTGTGATTTCAAACATCCATTACCACCATCCTTAGAGAATAAGTCAGTGATCCTTCAAATAATAGAATAGTTTAGCTTCACCCCATGCATGATAACATGTTATCCCACAACATCCCTTTCACCTTTTTCTTTAGAGAACATAAAACCTTACATTAGTCTCATTAACACCATCTTATCAAAATGAACTTTTATCATGTTTGCAGAGTCATAAAATGCCATCATATATTGTCATGAATCTGTGAAGATTTTTGAATAATCCTCCACAGAACATGATCGAAGATGATATATATATATATATAAAACAAAAGTATCCATCATATTTTAAACTAATATTTTCTAAAGTTCATATTTTATTCACATTTCTATATTTTTTCCATGAATCAAAAGGGTGAATAATGGTTGATCCTTAATGATAGGTTGATGTATGCATCATATTTTATTTCAAAGATGGTTTTCAAATGTTACTAAGTGTAATTATGAGTGCGCCTATATAATCATTGATCATGTTGACCACACCATTCCAGGAATCATATCATAGATGAGCCTAGTGGGAAAATCAGTAATACTCCCTTATATTTCCATGATAATTTTATTTATGCTGTAAACTCTTTTAGTATATGATATGGATTAATGTGTTTTCAATTATCTTCAAAAAAATGAGTTCATATTGGTTGATGAAATCTTAGTGGTGTAATAGAAGCATGGTGGTTGATTTTTTTGGGATAGGACTCTATGTTCGGTCGATGGGGGAAGGTCTTGAGTAGATAGCATTTGGGTAGTGATTCATGAATCAAAAGAAAATTTTTTTATCACCTTTAATCGATGATGGGGAGACCAAACACATACATTGTGGGTGAGATTCAAATAGTGGTCGTGTTGATTTTTTGGTCATGTGTGACTGGGTATTCTCAAATGGTAGTCCTAAAAGGATTTTCTAGAAAATGGGGAGCACATCACCCACTTTTACTTGAGAATAATGGTATTTCCAGGGTGATCATATTAAATATCATAATATAAATACTTATTGAAGACCACCCTAGAGGATAATGACAATTGGTGTGGAATTTCCATTAGATCATTGTGGGTGTACCCATTTAATAACAACTCCTTCAATACAGAGGGGGTGTCTCAGGAGGATGAGGATTTTCTGTCACTCAGAATGGTGTTATCGTGGGGCATATAGATGATTGAGTAGGGTCAACTGAGCACTCAATACCATCCACTTTAAATTGTGTAAAATTGGACCACCAAACGCATAAATTGTGGATGAGATTAAAATAGTTGTTGTGTTTATTTTTTGGTCATGGGTGACTGGGTATTCTCAAACGGTAGACCTAAATTGTTTTTCTAGAAAATGGGGATCACATCGCCCACTTTTACATGAGAATAATGGTATTTCTGTGGTGATCATATTAAATATCATAATATAAATACTTAATGGAGACCACCCGAGAGGATAATGACAATTGTTTTGGAATTTTTATTGGATCTTTGTGGGTGTACGAAATGCATAACAACTCCTACTATACAGAGGGGGTTTTTTAGGAGTTTGAGGATTTCATATCACTCAGAATGGTGTTATCATGGGGAATATGGATGATAGAGTAGGTTCATTTGATCACTCAAGACCATACACTTTAAATTGTGTTATATTGGTCCAACCAATAGGTGATGGTATTATGGTGTCTTAGGAGGCTGAGTTTTATTTAAAACCTAGACATCATTTTTTTCATCTTCTACTAACATTGGATTTGTCTGCATCGATGCAAGCACAGCCCAGTGTTATTTCAAAGTTCTATTTCCACCATTCATAGAGAAGATGTCAGTGATGCTCCAAATAATAGAATAGTGTATCTTCACCCCATGCATGATAACCTCTCATCCAACAAGATGGAGTTAATGAGACTAATGAAAGGTTTTATGTTCTGTAAATAAAATAGTGAAATGGATGTTGTGGGATGAGTGGTTATCATGCTTGGGGTGAAGCTACACTATTCTATTTTTTGAAAGATCTCTGACTTATTCTCTATGGATGATGGTAATGGAAGTTTGAAATCACATCGGGTTATTCTCGAATCGATGCAGATGAATCCAATGTTAGTAGAAGATGAAAAAATGATTTCTAGGTTTTAAAGAAACTCACATGTGGAATAAGAAGGCCAAAAAAGTGATCAGAGGGATGGATTTAATTTGATCAGTTGGTCATGAAATAAATGAAAATTTTAATGAAGGTGAATAGTACCCATATATCTGTGATCCTACATTGAAATTTTGGAAGTATGAGTGCTTCTATATATGTTATACCAAGATACAAAAATCATGACCTAACAATAGGATTTGACAAACACAACACTACACACACACACCACATGGGCTACACGTTCATGCATTAGCCCACTGATATATTTGCAGGATCTATTCCCAACTCTCATCTAGGATTTTATACGGACCACTCTATGCACCCATCCAAGTGATCCTGTGCTGATACTAATTACAGACCCTACCACTGTGTGGAATTTCTAGGTCAACCTACCTTCCACACAGTTGACCCATGGTCCTGTTTGGTTTAGGTGGCTCCCTAGTGGTTCATGGTTGAAAAATGTTTAATCTAAATTGTATTTAAAATCATTTTCTTAGAAAATTTCTAAAATGAAAACAATACTAATGTACTATTTTGAACATATGTACATATTTATCTTATCTTTTTAAAAATATCATTGTCACTCTATTTATGTTACTTATATACATTGGTTGAGGTGGGTCCATATAGTATTAATATTAAATGTTATCACTAACATTCGAGTACAGTCATCTAATTTAGATTTCTTGTCCAAGTATATGGGTATCCCATGAGGTTTGAATAAAATCAAAAAATCATTATAAAAGTTATTTCCTTAAACAATAAATAAAAAATTTATTTTATACAACATAATCAATCCATTTTATCCATTCATCTTGAAAGGATTCCTCAAAAACGCAATTCCCTAAAACCAATCAATAACTACCATAACACATTTTCCTTAAAATTTCAAATGGGCCTTCAAAATTTATTTCAAAAAAAATTATATATATATAATCCTTTTTGAAAACTTATTTGAAAACTAAAATTAAACATTAAGTTTAATTTTGAAAGTTTCTCATTATCAACACATACACACACATATTTTTATATATGAATGAAAACATTTTTGAATAAAAAATTCACTTATTCTCATGTGAATATATAAAAAAATTTATATATACTCACCCCTATATATGTGTATAAACACCCAACAAAGAAAAAGATATTTGAAAAGCATATTTATTTTAGGAACTGTATGAAACTAAGAAAATAAAATCGCTTTAAAAAAACTATTAGTCTCACTCTACTTAAAAATATCTAGGTATAATCACATTAAAAAATATACTAATGATATAAATACATAAAATCAATAATAAATCAGAAACTAATCCAAAACCCACCAAAAACCATTAAAAAATCAAAGTTTGAAAACACACATTTTAAATACTCAATCCCCTGATAAATAATTAGAAACATTTAAATAGATTCATAGAATACCTAATTTCTAGGAAAAGTAGAATTTATAAATCTCAAGAGTAATCTATAATATAATGAAAATAGAAACACCTGGAAACACCTACCTAGGTCAAGCGTAGGAAACTAGAAACCCTTGAATACAATGAGATTAGAGTTCTAAGAAGAATTTTATGCCATGCAGATCACAACCACAAGAAATCGAGCCTCAGAACAACCTAGGGTGTGGCCTAGACATGTGCACAGAAAAGAGAGAAATAATGAATGGGAGGGGGAAGATGAAAGAGCTAAATAGTGTGAGAGGCCCTTACCTTGATAAAGCCACTTGAAATCACAAGTAAAATGACCATAAATTGACATGTGGAGGATAGAAGGAAGAGGGGGTTCTGTGTTATCCTCCTTGGTTGTGTCGTAGGGAATGTAGGGGAAGGATATAGATTTAGTGAGGTTTAATTCATTAAAGGGTAGAATATAAATTTTAAAATTTTAAAAAATATGGGAATCGTGTGGTCACCATACCATTTTCAAAACCATGTGCCAATCGTGCACTCTTTACTGGGCACAGAAGATCACTCATACGGTTGGTGAACCCATCCACCAATCATGAAAAATGGATCTATTAAAATGAAGACCATACTTATGTGGTTGTTGTACGGTTATTCTAACAGTGTCAAACCAAGAAACATGCAAAAAACAATTAAAATCTTTAAACCTTCCAAAAATAAAATACCTTGTCTTCTAGAATAATAAAGGTAATAAGTAAATAAATAATAAGTGTATCGGTGTGAAAATTCTCCCCACTATGACCCTTTTTATCCCCATAAAGGCATTAAAGTCTTAGTTGATGATGCATAGTTCAAAATATATAAGAAAAACTAATATCGTTCCAAAATAGAATGTCACCCAAATGAAAAAAACACAACCCATCCCATATCCCTAGGCATAAATGATCAAAAGGATAACCAAGGAAAATCAACCCAAGAGAATCAAATTTAAAGGGAATAATACAAAAATAAAATCTCCCAAGTGGTATCCCCATCATATAAGTCTTCCACTTATCATGTTAGCCAATCAAAAATGGTGGTCCTAGAGGAAGTAATCCAAAAACACCAATTACCCTTTCCAACAAAGGAAACCTAACTCTGATCATGAAACCTAACACCTCGTCTACAAATTCCATCATGAAAAACACAAAACTCTAAAAAATGGAAAAGGGGAGAACAAAGAGACATATTTCTCCTAAGGAAATCCACCAACACTTGTTAATACACAAAAACCATTACCCAAGACTCATGGTATCTCAAGAAAAATCACCCCTATCAGCCTTAACCACTTCATTGGAATCAATGACTTGGGATAGATGGTACCTAGAATGAAGAAAATTGAAAAAAAAACATTCAGTAAATATGGAAAGATGCAATTGAGAGTTCCCTAAGAAAAAACATGTCTTGACATAATCAATATGGGCCATAGTCTTGATCAAAGGGATGATAACCTAGGACTTACTCTTGAAACACATACTCTTAGTGTACTCAACCGATCAAAATACATAACATTCATCTCATTCCCCCTAAAAACTCACTCAAGGATCCACATAAAAATAAAAGGATTCCATAAGCTTTGAATCATGTGTAAAACAAGGAGAATGATTACCAAAACAATTATTACTTCCCATGGAAAAATCAATAGGGTATCCAGAAAAATTTCAATTCATCGTTTCATTAAAAAATTTGACTACACTAATTTGACACACAACAACCTCAAACATAAATATCCACCATCATCTCCCAAAATCAAGGCATGCACAAAAACAAATGAAGAAGTCCTAGAGACCGATCATCCAGTTTTTATTGAGACTTTTCTAGGGCATACTCAAAATAACATTAAAAAACGCATCAATTTATGTTTCTTAGATTTAAATTAAACAATCCCAATATAAAACATAAAATGAATACAAGAAATTTAACTCACTATTACTAAATACCGTTTTCCAAAAAATACTCTATTTTCCCTTTAAAATAAACTATTTGAAATATAAAAGATCAAAATTATATTCAAAAACATACCTTGAAATCTTTTCCTTCCCCTGTAAAAACATTTTTCAAATAAAAAATAAAGGAACCCAAGTGATCAAATTAAAACCCCACTTGAAAAACACCACATTATTTATATTTTTAAAATCACCTTTAAAATATTTTTAGAACTAAGTAATTTTGTTTGATAGAATGATTTAAATAATAATTTTTTTGATAAATTAATCTTAAAAATTGAAAACAAGCCTTTATAATTTAAAAACTAATTTTAACCACTTAAAACCATGCAATCGTTTTTATAAAACCATTTTGAAAATGAATACTTCCACTTTAAAATCATAATATTTTACTTGAAAACTATTTTGAACTCCAAAAGGCTCATTATAGAATAATTAAAACACAATAAATCAACATTAAACAATATATGTTCAACCTAAATGGGACTATTGATCACATATTAATTGTCCTCATGGATTGGTGGATCATGTTCCAACCACAAAACTGTCATGTATAATAATATAGAAAGGCTCCACATGGGTTACCAAGGCTTTTGATCTAATTGTGTATTACTAGATCAACCTCTATTTCATCCCAAAATAGAATAAATTAATTAATTAATCTATAAAACACTAATGAAATTTTAAAAATAAACAATTGAAATCCAAAAAAATAGAAGAAAAAAAAAATCTCAAAATAAAAATTCAAGTATTAAAATCGCACGGTAACTCAAGTTTCGTCACTAATAGTGGTGATAAAGCACCAACTCATGACCTACCATTGGAGCTCTAAAAATCTTATAACTATCTACTAGACATCCCATATAGAAATAGATGCATTATGTACTTATTCCATCGTAAGAACCTGGGCTCTGATACTATTCTTTCGTGAACCAAACTTTGTTTTCCATCTATCAAATGCCATAGTTGACCCATAATAGGGCCTAAAGGGCATTACTAATCCCCACAGGATAGAACAAGATTCTGGGAATCGAAGAAATACTATTTGGGAATTATTTCACTGATGAAGCAATATTTAACATTCAATGGACATTCTAATGAAAATATGACATGTCACATCCATAATTCCTACATCTATGAAAGAAACTGTAGTGCCCCAAGATGTCTGACCAATGGAAGGGGTGAATCATTGGTTTCTTTTACGAATTCAATTTCATTTGATTCAACCTCTTGAAATTGATAAGTTTATAGATCCAATCAATATTTTCTCATCACCTCACCACCTGTACAGTATTAATGAGAGAAAAATATGTATACGAAATTTATAGGGTTCGGTATAAATACCAACCTATCGCCATGTTGGTTAGATTTCACAACATAGATTCTACAATACTATCTTATTCAGGATTACAAAGATTTGGGTAGCAACCAGTTACATGGCTTGGTAATCATTCCTCTAGTTGGACCTAATTCTATACCCTATCTAAAAACTATTCTACCATATTTGGTTATATGGTCTAATTTTCCTTCTCCTCCTTGACTAGTTATACACCCCATACTCAAACAACTTTTTCAACTGGTTAAACACCCTAGTCATAAGATCCTCTTTTTCTTTGTTGATCCTATTATATAAATTCATCCTTCTACTCTAGAGAGATCTTCCTCCATGATCATGTAGGATCAGGATTCCTTGTGTACACCTTTAAGATCTTCAACAGCCACATGAAACAAGTCAGTTGGTCTTGAAAATCCTTCACACTAGATCCAAAATGATCTAGTTATTTCTAGTCATTGAATAATTTGGTTTGTTTCCTTCAAGGACTCCTGGCTTTAGCTCACCTTTGTTCTTTATTACTTTAAAATGTCGGGTTCTCTTAGAATTATCAATGTACAAAAGACTCATATAAATTCTCATTACATAAAATTTCCATTTATATTCACAATAATGATATCATGAATATTGTCCTCATAATTATTATAGTAATTATTCCATGAATATATAAACACCACAATCAATGTCAGAAGGTATTTTTCTTCTTTTTAATTTGGTCGCATAATTCGGAATAACTCCTCATTTATTCTACATATTATTTTATGTTTAATATCCTAAAATGATTCCTCATTTCAATGCTCAATAAAATAGACAAAATATATCATCATTTGAATATTAATTTAAATATTTTAAGTCTTAGGTCTTATTTACTATTCCACATAATTAATAAATAACTATATCCTCATTTTGAATGATTATATTTAATATTTTATTTTCTTCATGCAGCATAATAATCCATGTCTCAAAATTTTCCACAAATCATGTTGTATGGAATCAAAAAGGTTTACTTTTTGAACTCTTTAAATCATGAAAAAATATTGTTTCTTCTCTCTTATCTTACATGACACTCCATATATGCACCTTTACCATTTAAATAGTATGGTACAAGCCTCATCATTTATTCATGAATGAATATTTATTGTGCATATAATGTATCTTATATCTGGTACAATATATATGCACCTTTTACTCATCAGGTTCATGAATTAACATATGCATGAAATGTCATATGACCTCCATTATTCCTTGAATAAAAAGTATGGTGTCTCGATGACCTATATACCATGTTTATCCTCTAAAAATCAAGTTACATTCATTAAATAGGAACTTTATAAATGTATCAAAATTCCAAACTCATCCCAAGAATGTATCGACTCACCCTAGATAATCTTTGTTTTATATAATTTCAAAGATTAAAATTATTCATGAAGACAAAATAGTATTTTATATCATGTTTGATCAACCAAAGTGTAAATGATCATCATACTCATGGTGTTTCTAGTTACCATGTGAACTCATTCACATAGTTGGTTGGATTAAATTATGTGGTCGGCTATATTCATTGTGTGATCAATCCATCAACCATGAGGTCACATAGTGTTCTTATGATGGCTAAAATATTGTTTATATTGTATATTGGAAACTCATCATGTGTTAGGATTCATTACACATGTGGCTAGTTGAATGATTATATGACCATCCTTCATTTGGTAGGCCAGATAACCTTCATGTGGTTAGATCATTTCATGCTTTTGGTAGCTTGAGTTACTCATGCAGTAGGTTACATACATGCCCTGTAGTAAGTATTCTTTTCTCAAGTGATAAGTTCATGTTAAATGAAGTCATTACAACAATCATGTCTTCACACCTCATGTAAATGCTTCTTTATTTTTGTGTGGTATATTTATCAAAACACATGTGGTAGCTTCGTATGATGCTTTGTGGTTTATCAAAACGTTTTTGAGCAATTAATTCCGATACTGAGAAACCCAACTTAGCTGAAGTATGCATTTACAAGGCATTGATTCAATGGTAGAGTTCAAATTAATTTGGCAGTCTATGTTATATGTGTATACTTTAATTGTGAATGAAAAGTATCATGACACTAGAGTATTCCATTGAAGTGCCTTCCCTTAGACCACTTCTTTATAAGAAATAAATCATCTTCAAATGACCCAAACAAGCCTATGTAGTGTCAAATTTATCCCTCTAGACTCTTATACTGCCCCACATGTGAGAGGCTGATATTTTATTTCATGCATAAACCTTTCTTTTCATACCTGTTCCTTTTTTACATGATCGTACCTGCCTATGTAAAGGATCTACCTCATCTCACCCATATGCCACCATGGCCTATCTAGGTAAATCTTACTCCTCAGTGGTTGAAATATTCTCACATGTGTGATTGACATGGATCGTTGGTTTGCCTATGATTGGAAAATTTAATGGATAACACTTAGTAAAATTACTAAGTGTATTGCACTAGGCATTCTTCTCAAAAATTATACCTTTTTTTATTCTGTAACACAACTCTCATAATATTTTCCTCATGAAAAAATAATATATTTTTCCATAGTATTATCAATATTTTTACCTTATATTTATATCAAACTCTATAGAGAACACTTCCATGGTCATTTCTTGTCTTTGAATAGCAAGAGAAACTCACCATGAAACATTAGATATATTAATTTCCACTTAGTCATGTGATTATCTACTTGAATTATTCAGTCAATAAGCCTCATGATTTCATATTCAATATGGAAACAACTTCTTCATCTTAAGAGCTTAAATGGATGATCAAGCATGACATACAATGTCAATGCTTCAATACATGTTGATATATTTTTTATCATTTTGAAAAACGTTCCAATTGAAAAAAAATGCAACTAACAAAAGGTAACTTCAATATACCTCTCTATGGTTACAGTAAATACCAATATATATTCATGTCAATAATTTTTTCACCATGAATTATTTATTCTCTCCTTTATTGAAAATCAAATGAAACGATCATTTTAAGGGACTTATCATTTATTATTTTTACTTTCAAAGAACCGATAAATTCTTCCCCCGTTCTTAAACTCTAAGGGAAAAATGATACCACATATTCATCTTAGAAAAGAGCCTTTAGTTGTTATACTCTAAGATTAGATGGGTTGGCCTAGTGTAGAAAACAGGATAGATACAACCAAGGTTGTCTATATTATCCATACACTACCATGAATGTGATATCATACTAAAAACATTCTCTTTTATAAAATAGGGGTTTTATAAAACAAATTTAGAAATAAATATGTTTAAGATTGTTCACATGTCAATAGACACATTAAAATTTTCATGTGAAAATCATGAAACTCCCCCTTTGATTCATCTTTTCATCAACCAACACCCCCTAATAAGTGAATTTAATATAAATAAAACAAAGGGATGTAAGTTTTATTATATACCTCATTCATTATGTTTTAAAAGCTGTCTATAAATTAAATATTTATTAGGGATAAAAAATGGAAGTTTCCTCCTAAAATAGGTTTTCAAAGATGCCTATAAATTCCAATTTTTTGGGAATAACAAAATGGAAACTTTTTTCTATGTTTTCTCCCCCTAAAGGGATTCACATATCTCATTCCATTTCCAGTTTGTTTGCATAATCGACAAATTTAATCTTATTTTTTAATTAATGTAAAATACTTAAATTTATTCTTTAATTCCATATATGATAGAGAAAAATTTGGACAAATAGTATTGAATAAGAAGGTATATCTTTGTTAGTTTAAAAGAAACATATAGGGTGAGTGTTTCCACTCATCATTGCTTTCTTATTATTTCCAATCTCATCATGAGATGTGTTATTTTATTATTTTACATCTTTCATAGATTATATACATATGTGTTCTCCAAATAATTGAATCCTTATGTGGAGTTGTTTTCTTGTAACAGTAAAATCTATAAAAACCCGTAACTTCACCCTAATTGACCTACCACAAGGCCTAAAGTGTGTTCCTAGTCACCATGGATTGTCAAAAAACACCTTTTTATCATACAAGAGTAAATGGGAATGATTTCATCCTCAGCAGACATGTGATATAAAATAAATAAATAGAGTAAAAAAATAGATGACCAAAATATATCATACGACAAAATAACAACCATAAAGGTTATATCAAAAATTTGGATAACACGGTCTCAAAACATAATAAGAATACCATTAAAGACATGGAACATGAAACAACCCATTGGTACATCTCCATGTGACCATAAGTAACCTTTATCCTAACATGATGGTAGGAAACATGAGAAAGGTGAGTCTCCCTATACATGATGCTCTTACCTTTACCTATATATTATAAAAACAAAAAAAAAATTCCCAAAGGAAAAAAGTAGACTGTGAGAAACAATTCCCAATATAATACACCAAAGAATCTATACAATGTCTAACCACATGCATCCATTAGTTGGAATTTAAAACAGATTTCTAAAACTCATTTTCAGAAATCATTCTACATTTATAAACCATCCTTTAGTTTTATTTTTAGAATCATTCCATATTTAATAAAACTAATAAATATTATATATCACATTTTCTTAGTCATAAACAGATTAAGAAATAGTTTTCAATCATCAATTTCACATAAAAAGAGAAAGTATCAAATTATAATATCAAAATATCATGCATGTAATGTGTTATCAAATCAACCAAGTGGGATATAAATGATAGGATGGTGTAAACAACCAATTTTCTAAGACTCTCAATGGAACACTAGCCGGAATATGTGACTCCTAGAGTTTGGGAACCTCGATCCCATGAAAAGGCTACCCCCTAGTGTCCATGACATCAAGGGAACCTTCCTCATTTATAGATAACCCCACTGGGGATAATTTTTTTTAGATTTTCCTTATACCCCAAGGTATCCCAAGTGTGATACTATATCGTCATTACATCCAACGAAAACCAAAATAATGTTCCATATACCATTTCCAAGTCATAATTCAAAACAATGTTTCAAAAACATTTATCAATGTCCTATTCCATTTCAAAAATATGCTCACGTCTTTATAAAGAATTTATATAGATATCTATACTTCATTTCATGCTTGAAAATATTGTTCCCATTTTAAAAACATATTTTATGAAATTAAACAAACACATAACATGTCTCAACCAGTTTTCATAAAAAACTTTTAAAAATATATCATAAACCTAAAATATCAATTCTATTTTCAATAATAATTTTCATAATAAAAATTAAATGAAAACATAAAATAATATAATTAATTACAAGGGTTGGACTATAGGATAGAAACACCTTCCATGATAATGATGAAAAAATGATTCCTCTTCAAGACTGGTGATGGGAGGCAAGGAAATAAGATCCTCAAAACCAATATCTGACTAAAACAAGGTCATTTATCCATGATCATGAAATACCCAATGATCATGTCTTAATTGACATAAAATTCATGTATAAGAAGAGGAGAAACAAGATAAAACGGGTCTTAATCACTTAATTATAATCATTGTAGATCCAAGCATCCAATTTGAAATAAGATTCACCACTAAAGAGAGGAGGAGAACCAAGATCGTCACATTGGAGCCTCAAAATAAAGAGAAAAAAAGCTAGGGTATTAAGGGTTGGTATCTGGGGGTTAAAAATTAATTTGGATTAAAATTACATGTTTTCCCTTACTAATCTATATTTTTAACAGTGTGACTAGCAAGATGATGGGTGCGAGTAGAATTTCAGGACCCACTGGAAGCCCACCAGCTTGCTGGTGGCACCTACAGTCGTACAAGTGTCCTGCCTAACCTTACTAGCTAGCTGATGGCCTCTTACTACCACCAAAAATCCAAAACACTTCCCTTATACTATGAGTGACCCAAAAAAAACGAAAAAATAATTATATGGATCCGTAGCTAGTTTCACATACTTGAGTGTGACAATTATCCCCACTATAAAATCTTTTTATCCCCATAAAGGCATAATATTATGACCCCAATAAAAGATATAGACATTATTACAACATCAAGGCCTTCCGCACCCATGTCTCATGGTTATCCCTACCACATTACCATTTGAAAACAACAAATGGAATCTTATTTCCACACATTATTGTATCTTATCGGTCCTCTGTCAATAAATATCTTTCAACCACTAGGGCATTAGGTTAAATCTAAATATCCTCTCCCAAATGCATGTGGGATGGGCCCAGCTGATACTTCCTTAGTGGGGAAACATGGAACACATCCTGGATAGATTTCAAATGAGTAGGTAAGTATAAATGATAATCAAACTTCCTGATTAAATCCACAATCTCATATGGTCTAACATAACGAGGATTCAACTTACCTTACATCCCCAAGAATCTTTATCCCAATCAAGGTGAAACTTCGTGAAAAAACCCAATCACATACCTCAAAGTAAAACAAATAATGATATCGACCAAAATTATATTTTTAGAGATTCTTAGATGTTGTTAATATCTTCCTGATCAACTAGATGATATTATTTTCTCTTGAATAATACTTAGTCTAACCAACGACCATTCTCCAAACATTAGCCAACAAAGAGGCTGTATGCAAGCCCTCCCATATAATACCTCAAATTTCATCTTCTCGATCAAATAATGATAAATATTTTTATAGGAAAACTCTACCAAGGTAAAATGTTTCTCCCACTATCCATTGAAATCAATAACATATAAATGGAGAACGTTCTCAATAATATTTATGGCCCACTTAGACTGGAAATCCATGTGGGGATAAAAATTCATTCTCAACTTCATCTGAGTACCCATTACTGTCTATAATACACTCTGAAACTGAGATGTAAATTGAGGGTCTTTTTAGAGGCAATAACCGATAGCACACTATAAAGTCTGCCAACCTATCACTTGGAAAATTTCCTAAGTACCTATACCTTTGTCGACTACTTTATAAGAGTGAAAATTTTTCATTTAAAGAGTCAATAATCAATCATCCATATTTCGTCCTTACCACAAGGAGTTCGAGGTAAATCAAATAAAAATCCAAATGATATATCAACCCATTTCCACTACAGAATGGGTAACAGTTACAATAAACTAGTATGTATCTGGTGTTCTACCTTGATTTTTTGACATGTGAGGCATCAAGGTGAAAAACCTGCAATCGATCTTCTCATTACCATCCACCAAAAATAACATCTCAAATCATGGAATATCTTGGTATATCCAAGGTTCATAGACTAACCCAATCAATTTCCATTAGCCATAAACTCATGCCTCAAGTCTATTGGAAAAACTCACCTACCAAAAAAGTTCAAACCCCATGAGGAGGTTGATACCACTCACCTGACGTCTCCCCACCGTGAAGATTCCGACTAAAATACTAAAAATCTATATCCTCAGTCTATCCATTTTGAATATGATCATCCATAAGTGATCCATCCCATTAAAAGTTATGAATTCCTATCTATAAACTCTATATTTATCCAAATTCATCTTAGAAAACAATCTCATCAAGCACCACTCTTATACTAATTCCTTCATTACCTGAGTTAGTAATTTCCTACTCAATGAATCTGTGAACACATTCACTTTAGTGAGTTTCTAAGAAATATAAAAATAAAAGGTATAAAGATACTCCACCCAATGTATCTATGTCAGCTTGAGATCCCTCTAAGTAAATATATACTTAAAACTCTTATGGTATTAATACACTATAAACCACTACCTAGAGAGGTATTGGTGGTAAGTCTTAAGAACATGTATAACTACTACCAACTCATGATCATGAGTGGGATAGTTGTTTTAATAAGTGTGTCACTAATGTGATCCGTAAGCTACAACATGTATCCACTACACTATAACACAACCCAAACCCATACTAGAGGAATCACAATATATATCATCACTAACACATGGATCAGGAAGAATCAAGACTGGAGCTGAAGTCAATATCACTTTCAACTCTTCAAAGGATATATGTAACTGATCGCTCATAAAACATTACACCCTTATAGGTAAACTATGTTATAAGGGATTTAATCTTGGAGAATTCTTGAATAAATAATCTATAAAAAACTAACTAATATCATGAAACTTAAGATCTTGAACATGTTTTTAGTCTACTCTGAAGACATCACCACCTAAATCTTTATAGGGTCCACTAAGAATCCATTCTTAGAAATAATTTGGCCCAGAAATCTCACTTCTTGAATCTAGAACTGACATTTTCATAACCTTCCATAAAGATGATTTTCTATGAGGATTCTAAGGATTATATTAAAATTATTTTCATGATCCTACTTTGATTTAAAATAAACAAGACTATCATCCAAAAATAAAACTACATTGAATCTAATAACAGATGAAATATTTGGTTCATCACTACCATAAACACCATATGATATCATATTTTTTCTAGGATTAATAGGACTTAATCTTCATTATCATGGATCAAACTCACCCTAGAAGACATGAGTGACCCCCATCAGGAGAAAGAAATTGTACTCAATGATGATATAAATTGATCTTAGACATGTATCTAATCATTCAATATATGATAATTATATGATCAAATATATCAATTTCGAGAACTAAAAAGTCCCACATTGTCTCAAATATGGAAATCATAACCCAACACTCATGACATTTAAATCTATGCACTCTCTTCCTTCACAAAGGAGTTGAAAGAGTCATCAATAAAGGCATGAGCTCCAAACACAATACCAATATATCAATAATTTTAAATAATGTAAAAGAATGATTTTCACATGTATAAAAGAAATAAATAACCATAGAATATGATATCAACATTGTACCTCTCATGGTATTCGATCATTCCTCTGTCTCTAATGGTGCACACTCTGCTGCATACAGATTTCTAGCCTCATTATACCCCTTTTTTTCCAACTAAACATCTCCCATATCATGAGGCTAATATCCTACCCCTTTAGTTTCATCTGGTTTAAACTGATATCCCTAAGTGAATTTGAATCTTGTTCTACTTCCCAGTTATTATGTCACAAAAATATTATAGATGACTTGATTTCTCACATGTGTAGAACACCCTTAGTGCATCCTCATAATATATTTTTAGGTTCCCCTTTTTACCACACTAGTAATATATCAATTTACTCTTCCCTAACATCAGTTGTGCACTCCTTAAACTTAGTCATTTGTTATCTCACTTCATTTTCCTACTATAAAGTGAACACTAGATACCACCCATTATCACTAATACTCCAAAGAGACCTATCTTCACATCTATGCATGCCTCATCTATAGTTTCCCTATCCATAACCTTCATGTAGTCAGGAATGCAGATAATAATTGGTATAGATTGGATATCATCCCTTAAATCGTTTTCAAAACTAGGATCATTAATATAGTCATTGGAAAAAATTTCGAGAGATATGTGCGTAAGCTCAGAAAACTAAGTGGTATATTGCATGATAGAACAATATCCATACTCCAAACTAAAAAAACTCTCATTCCTTCATTTCCCTCAGTTTATCATGATATAACTATTTGATAAAGGAATTCTTGAATGCATTCCATGTGAGATATTCATGAAACTTGGCTTTCAAGATAGTTTCCCACCACTTCTTCTCCAAACCTTTGATCATATAAGTGTTGAATCCAACCATATAAACCTCTAGAGTTTGGAGAAAGTGGAAAATCTTCTTGATACATTAGATTATATCCTCAACATACCAGAGAACCTTGTCTCCATGAAATATCAGTGGGAGCTACTTAGTAAACCATAATGCTTGATCCACTTTTTATTCCAATTCAACATTAGTAGCATGTCTCATATATTGTATCATACAAATGATATTTTCAAAAAAACCAAATCAACTAGTGGATTAACCTATGGGGATTTACCCATAACCTCCTCTATATAATTATTGATTCATCATATTGGAGGTTCTATAAACTATAAAATAATAGAACAAAAAAATTAGAATATAATTTTATTCCTTTAAAATAAAATGAATTAAAAAAACTAAAGAAAAACTTTTAAAAGCATAGAAAAAAACATTGGTCAACCCTGAACTTCCCATGGTAACTTGAGAAATTTAATGAAGGTGATCAGCCTAGGAAACTCCTCACATAGCCTCTTGAGTTCCAAATGTCATATCTCTAATATTATGACAACCCTCTATCACAAGATGGTGACACACAAGCATGAGTACATGCTTTAACACAACCTGATACTCTAATTCCAATTTGGAATATACCAATCTAGGTAAACCCATAACTTCACTCAAATTAACCTACACAAGGTCCAAAGAATGTTCTCGACCTCCACAAGACAGTGAAAAGAACCTAGTTATCATACAAGATAAAATTTGAATAATTTCATCCTCAATTGACATATGATTTTAAAGAAACAACCAGAATGAAATAGTGGATAACCAAAAGATATCATATAAAAAACAACCATAAAGGCCACATCCAACATCTAGATAAAAAGGATTAAAAATATAACAATAAAACCATCAATAATATGAAACCCCAAACAACCCATGGTTCCATCTCCATGTGACCAAAACTCACCTCCATCCCAACCCACTAGTAGACATAATAATTAAAGAGATTAATCCTCTACATGATGCTCTTCCTTTTTCCTATGTCCAATAAAACCAAAGATACAAAATCTCAAAGGAGGAATTATTGTGTGAGAACAACTACCCAGAAGGATCCCACCAAAGAATCTATAAAATGTATAACCACATGCATCTATTAGATCACATTTATAAAAAATTTCTAAAATACGTCATATGAAATCATTCCCCATTTATAATACACCCATGGGTTTTTTGTTAAAAATCATATCATATTCAACAAAACAAATCAATATGCATATCATAATTTCAATGGCATGAATTAGATAAATAAATATTTTTTAGGCATCAATTTTACAAAATAGGAGCAAGTGAGTAAAAAAGTATATCAAAAGATCATGCATCTAATGTAACCTCAAAGACACCAAGTGGGCTATAAATGAAATGAATGGGTACATGACCAAAATTCTAAGACTCTCAAAGGAATACTAGTTATAATACATGAATCCTATTGTTTGGGAACCTCATTCCCACAAAAAGGATACCCCCTATTCGATATAACATCAAGGGAACCTCCCCAAGTGATTTTTAACTCCACTATTTCTGGTATTTATTTATTTTTTTCCCATACCCCAAGGTCTCCCAAGTGTGATATTACATCATAATTAAATCTAATTAAAACTAAAACAATGTTCCATAAACCATTTACAATTAATAAGGAAAAACCATGTTTCAAAAATATTTACCAAATTCATATTCCATTTCAAATCTATTCCCATATATTTGTATAAAACAATATATTGGGTTCCACACTAATTTTCATGATTTAAAATTCATTTTCATTTTTTAAAACATCTTTTAATAGATTTAACAAAAACATAACATGTATCAAATGGTTTCCATTAAAACCCTTTTTAAAACATAAGATATCACTCAATGATCATTTCTTTTTTCAACAATAAATTTCATAATAAAAACCAATGGAAAAAAAATATCGTAATACATTCCAAGGATTAGACCTTAAGATAGAGAAAACTACCACGTGAATGATGAAACAACATTTCTTATTCAAGATCGATGAATAGAGACAAGGAGATCATATCCTTGAGAACATAGATATGTTAAAAACAATTTAAATTCTCTATGATCACACTAGATACAATGATCTAGTCTCAATTCACATCTATTTCATGGATTAGAAGAGAATAAATAAGATAGAGCGAGTCTCACTCACCATATTATGATCAACATAGATCCAGGATTCTAATTGGGAATAAGATTCACCATCGGGGAGACGAGGAAAGCCAAGAACGTCACATTGCAGCCTTTAAACTAAGAAAAGTTGAGTTAGGGTATTAATGGTTCGATTAGTGTGATTAAAAAATTTATTTCAGTGAAAATTGCATTCTCACACAGACTAATTTTTGTCTCCAATGTTTCTATTAGCTACAATATCATCCCACTAGCTAGCTAGTGGGTGTAGGTTGAATGGATACACCTATAAGCATTCCACCGGCTTGCTGGAGGAATCTTTCATTATGAAGGTGTTCCATCAAACCTCGACGACTAACTAGTGTCCTCTTCTACCTAGTTGGTGCCCTTTTCCTAAAACCAATAATCCAAAACACTTCCCATAGATTATAAAAAACCTAAAATTAAAAACAAAAAAAATATAAAGGGCCCCAAAACCAGTTCTGCATACTCAGGTGTGACATTTATCGATCTCATTTTTTAAGGGATCTTCTTTAGATGACTCCTCATGAACTCTAGGTTCTTTTTCCATTATTCTTATCAATAAATAATGATTACTCAATACTTTTAGTCTTTTCCAATTGGTTATTCCAAACCAATAACTCTATTTTATTTCCCAATATCTTTGGGCTTCTCACCTACCTTCTTAACTTTTTTCAACTTTCCTTTTTCCATCTTGCATTACTTTTATCTTGTTTTATTCCTAATTTAATTTCTATTTCGATGAATAAGGATCTTATCTTATCTAATTACTAATTCAAACCTATAATTTTTTACCTTCTCAAACACCCCTTATACATTCTTCTTGTAAATATCCAAATTCAATTTGTTTGGATAGATATGATGTAGATTTGGTCACAACTTGCTTCCTCTAAATTTTTGTCATAAATTTCTCATCATAACCCCCCTCCCTCAGTTCATATATCTTTCTTAAAAAGGACATATTTAACAAAAATTAATAGTATTTATGTCCATATGTACCATAACACTATAAAAACCCTTTAAATTTTGATCTTTTAGATTTTTTTTGTTGTCCATTTGATAAGTATGTCATTCTTTAACTGGGGAAATGTAATATCATTATCATGCTCTTCTCTCCCTTCAATGTGGAAGAGTGTATCTCATTTTCCTTTAAATTCTATACATGTTCAGACTTTTTTTGAACCCTACACTATCAGATTTATTTTTTGACACATTAAGACAATATTTTACTTACCTTTTGGACTTATTCATTTCATCTTATTGATAAGATATACCTTTCACCTAAGTTGTCTTGGAAAAGTCTTATTTGTTTTACTGTAAATCTGTTTTCACTAAAAGAGAGATAGTTTGTGTCTTGGATAGCTCTTCTACCTTCTGAGTCATATTTTATTAATATCACTTACCATCAACTAAATCCCATACACTTTCTACATATTCTTTATACTTTAATCAACAAGAGATTATTCTTTCCTTACATACTCATTATTATTTTTCTCTTTCTCAATATATTAAACGATATTGATTTTATCACCAAATTTATTTCGTAATAATGATTAATTAACTTTTTCCATTCTTCCCATCAGATTATTTATTAGTAAATTCATGGAAAGATGTTCATTACCATTATAATTCCAATTATTTGGTAATTGTAAACATTCTCTTTTATCCCTTACTCTATTCAACATTCCTGAAATAAGGGAAATTGTCTTATTGAAATACTTATCAATCATATTGGGATTCATTACGCTCCCAGTGATCATTTATTTCCAACATTCCATCATAAATACTCACTGGATATTTAGAGGGAACCATTTCCCCAATACACGTGTAGTGCCCCAAGCTTGTTGACAACTAATAGAGGGTTGAATTAGTGTTTTCTTTTATGAATTATCTTTATTTTAATTAAAATTATTGAAACATTTTAGGTTCTTGATCAACTCAATGGTATCTCACAACCTCAACTCATGTCCAATTGTATGTAGAGAAATGTCGACAAACAATATTTGAATGATTGGGAATAAATACTTACTCCTTACCATGTTGGTTAGACACCCCAATATGGATTATCTACTACTATATTTTTTAGGATTCAAAGGCTTATGCCACAACTTGTTAGACACACGAGTAATTGATCCTCTAGTTTACCCTGGTTCTACACCCCATCCCCTAATTGTTATGACATAGTTAGTTATACATTCTATCTATACTTCTCCTCCTTGACTGGTTATATACTTCAACGATGAGCCTATTTAGAAATTAATTAAACACTCATGTCATAGATCCTCTTCTTCTTTGTTGATCTTGTTATAAAATGTTCTTCTTCCCAATATATACCTTAATCCATGATCCAATGCGACCATTATTTCTCTTGAAAACCTTCATGATCATCATCAGCTACTTAGAATTGATCTACTAGTCTTGATAATACTTCACACCATATCTAGGATGATCTAGTTATTCTTAGTATTTGAATACTATGGTGTGTCTTCTTTAGGGACTTCTAGATTGGGCTCGCCTTCTTTCTTCGATACTTTGGATTATCGGGTTCTCTTCAAATTCTCAATGTATGAAAAGACTCATCAAAATTATCATCACTTGAAAATTCAATTTATATTCACAGTAATAAAAAAATTAATATTATATTTAAAATTATCAAAGTAATTATTCCATTAATATGGAAACACCATGGTCATTTCCAGAATTCATTTTTCCTCTTTTTAAATTGGTTAATGAATTCCAAATAACTCCTCTTTTATTTTGGTTAATATTTGATGTTTAATATATCAGAATAATTACTCATTTAAATTCTTATTCAAATACCTAAAATATACCCTCGTTTAAATCTCAATTTAAATCCATGAATGCTCTCTTCTTCTTCATTACTCCATATGGAAAATAAATAATCACAGCCTCATTTTTAATGACCACGTTTAATATTCCATTTTCATCATGTAACATAACAATACATGGATCAATATTTCCGTAAAATAACACTACAAGGAATCAAATAAGTATACTATTTGAAATCCCTAAATAATTTATGAATATCATGGATTATGTCTTCTCTTACATGACACTCCATATATAACGATTCACCATTAAAATAGTACGTGACATGACTCTTCATTTTTTTCATGCATGAAAGTTTTCATGCATACAATATATCTTCTATCAGGTTCAATATATGTGCACCTTTCACTCATCAGGTTCATACATTGATATATGAATAAAATGTTGTGAAACCTCAATTAATCTTTATATCAACAGTATGGTTGATTCATAACTTGGAAACCACGATTATCCTTTAAATAATAGAGTTACATTCATTAAAGTAAAATTTAATAAATGTATCCAAATTTTTAACTCATACCAACCATGTATCAACTCAACTTGAAAACTTTATTTTTCATCTCATTTGAAATATTCATATTATGGTTAGTGATAATGAAACGGTCTATCTCATGGTTGGTTGACCAAGGTGTGGTAGATCATCATACTTCTGATAGGTCCAGTTATCAGGTAACCTCCTTCGTGTAGTAGGTTGGATTAACTCATGCAGTCGCTTTTGTTTATTTCATGGTCGATCCATCAGTTATGTGGTCTCTTGTTGTTCTTATGGTATCTATAATATTATTCAAATGGTATATTGTAAACACATCATGTTTTTGGTTTCATTCCTCATGCGGTTAGTTGAGATACTGTGTGACTATCATTTGTACGGTAGGTTGGATACCCTTCATGAAGTTAGATCATTTCAAGCATGTGGTAACCTAAGTTCCTCATGTGATTAGTTGTATTCATGTTTCACTGTAGGTCCTTATTTTTTCATATGGAAAGTATATGTTCTTCAAGTGATTGGTAAATTGATCATGGATTTTTACCTCATGAAATCGCTTCATTTTGTTCGTGTAGTATCTTCATCACAACACATGTTGTATCTTGGCATGAATCATTGTGGTCAATCAGACAGTTCACAAGAAATTGTTTCCTATAGTGAGAAACCCTCTCAAATGAAGAGGATGATGATGTGGCACTAATCAAATGATAGATATTGACTTCATTGGATGGTCCACATTACATGTGTATACATTAAATGTGGATAAATAGTTTCATGATTATTGAGTCCCACATCAAAGTGCCTTCCTTTCTACCTATCCATTATAAGTAATATGTCATCTTCAAATGACCAGAACATGCATGAGGGGTGTTGGGAACCACCCTCCAACCTCTTGTTCCACCTTCCATGTGAGAGGATAACATCCTCTTTCACACATTCACCTACCAAACCACATGCATTCCTTACATGTGCTCCCCTACATACCTATGCATAGGATCTACCTCATCTCACCCATATTACCCCATAGGTTGTCCATATATATCTATCTCCTACGTGGTTGACTTATTCCCACATGTGCTTTTGATATGGCTCCTTGGTTGGACTGTGGTTGGCTAATTTTTTGGCTAACAGTTAGTAAAATCACTAAGTGAAGTGCACAAGGAAGCCTTCTCAAATATTCTACCTATTTAATTTTTTAACACAACTTTCATCGAATATTCTTCATGAAAAAGTAATATATTTTTTATGGAATTATCTTTCTTTTTAACTTTAATATTCATCAAATTATATAGAAAACACTTCCATGATAAGTTCTTGTCTACTAAAAATAAGAATATCCCACCAAAAATTTCAAGATATATTAATTCCCACTTAGCTTGGAACTTCTCCTCATGAATTCATTAATCTAGAAACTTCATAAATTTACATTAAATATGGAATAATATTTTTAATCTTATGGACATAAATGGATGATCAATCATGAAATCCAATTCTGAAACATCAAAAAATAAGGATTTCTTGTTCATCATCATGAAAACCTTTCCAATTTACAACAAATGTAACTAACACATGGGTACTTCATGAACAAATAAGAAAAAAACAATAAAGCGGTCATAATATAAAATCAAAAGATAATTCCCTCTACTAACCTCCAATTCACCCCAATGAAATATCCTTTGAGATCCATTTTCCCCAATATCTACAGAAAAAGTGAACCACCCATTAAAGAAATAAATAGAGTTGGGATGGCCTATTTGTCCAAGACTATAAAGTCACTCAAAATAAATATCAAAATGACTAAAACACAATATCTATGTGACCCAAGTAACTCTCCAATCCAAAAACTATGAGTTCTATGAAAAACAACATATTTTGAGCTAGAACATACAAGGTCCATTCAATCTAAATACACTGAGTGGTGTATGCAGGGTGTGAACTAAAAACCCCAATAGGGTTTCATAAATGGATTAGTGTATTATATTTTTCAAAACAATCCACAATTGATAGTTTGGAATACATTAATTTAAAATTTGGTTTTTCATATCATTCAAAATACAAATCCGGGGATTTCATTTTTAAAACATAATTTTCATAAACCAAACAATTTTTCACATATTCTGGGATAACCATTTTCTAAAACATTGTTTTATTAAACCTTGAAAATGATATTAAAGAAACTTGGCACATCCAAATAATTTTAAAATTCATAAATATAACTAAGACCCAAAATAGGTAAATAAAAATAGAAAAAACAAAACCCAAGAAGTTATAAGAAAATTCATATTAGTTCTAAAAAGGTCAAGCATTAAGGAAATGAAATGTGGTTAGTATAAATTAAAGCATGAGTGAAAGGAGAAACAAACAAATAGTGATTTAAAACATGAATCATGAGAGAAACATCCTAGAGTTTGCTAAGTCTATGGGAACATAAAAAATTTACATCAATACTTAGTAAAACCCTCAATTAGTGGAATATGATATCATAGCACTGATTAGTGGAGGTATCACATTAGCTTCACTAGCATCACATGTGAAAAAACTCATCTTAATATAGGCTTTCTTACCCATTTATTAGGGCATCCCATGAGGTTTAAAAGCATTAAAACAACCATTAGTAGAGGGTTTTGTCTTAAATAATCAAAAATAAATTTCTTTTATACCACATACATCAATGAATTTCCACCATTCATCTTGAAAGGAAGCCTCAAAGACACCTTTCTTTGAAACCAAGCCTCAACTAGGGTAACACATTTTCTATAAAAATCCATTCGAAAAAACATCCATTAAAAATGATAAACATGCCTTCAAATTACACTTTAGAAACAAATATTAATAATCACTTTATAAAACTTATTTGAAAACCAAAATTAAACATTAAGTCTAAATTTGAATGTTTCCTATTATCGATACACACATATAAATTTATATATATATTTCACATTTTTCAATGAACATATTCACATATTCTCATGTGAATATGTAAAAATATATACATATATATATGCACATGACCCCTGCATATGTGTATAAACACCATATATAGAAAAGTATATTTGAAAAACATATAGCTTTTAGAAATTTCATGAAACCAATAAAATAACCTCTCTTTAAAAAAATATTGGACTCAAAAAACTATAAATTACTAAGGAATAATCCAATTAAACAATTATATTTATGTTATAAATACATAAAATCAATAATAATTCAAAAACTAATCCACAATACCTACTAAAACCATCAAAAGAATCAATGGTTGAAAACCCCATCATTTTAAATACTTAATAACTTAATAAATAATTAAAAACAATTAAATAAATTCCTAGCATATATAATTTCAAATAATGGGAAATTTATAAAGCCCAATCACAATCTAAATCTTATGGATAATAAGAAAACATGGAAGAACCTACCTACGAAAAGTGTAGATGATGTGAAATAATTATATGTGATGAGAGGAGAGGCCGAAGAAGAATCCACACACCTGATAAAAACAACAAGAAAACATAGCCTGAACCCCCCTAGGGTTCATCCTAGTCATGTGTATAATAGGGCTCAAATATAGAATGATATGGGGAGAAGATGAGTTAGGTAAAGAGGAGGAGAGTCCCTTAATATGAAGAAATCGATTAAAATTTCAAAGAACGGAGCTATGGATTGAAGCACGTGGAAGAGGAGGAAGAGGGGGTCGCACACAGTCATCCCTAGGCATGTCATGGGTGAGGGAGAGGATGGAGATATATTTATGAGGCTTAATTCATTAAGGGTGGAATATGAAATTTAAAATTATAATAATTGGGAGAATTGTACGGTTGTTGCACAGTTTACGAAACTATGTGCTCTTCACTAGGAACACCAATACACTCACACAGTTGGCATACATGGTTGGTAAAACCATTTATTAGTTTTTCCAAATAACTCTAATAAAATTAAAATCCTATATACATGGTTGTCACATGATTAACCAATTTTTTGGCCAAACCGTGCAACATAAAAAACCTATTATAGTATTAATACTTTTCAAAAATAAAAAACTTGATGCCCTATAATTGTAAATAAAATAAATAGATAAATAAATAAATGACAACTAAATGTCGAGGTGTGTCAACATGAACCCTAGGGAGAAGCGGGAGAGAGAATGAATCTCATATGGTGGTGATAATTAATGAGACCTTGGCTTTAACAAAGTATTGAATTTTTGGAAGTTGTGCCTCAAGGTTGTCCTTTTTGATTTCTTGTTCTTCATTCTATATAGAATTTTATGCACAAATTTATAAATTATGGGTTCCCCCTTTTTTAGTAGAAAATTTATTAAATCTATTTCATTTCCAAAACCCTTTTTCATAATGTTCTTCATGTATATTTATTTTTTGAATATTATACTTGATATAGTTTACAAAACTTGTACCAAGTTTATGGTTCAATCATAAAATTAGCTTGTTTATTAGTGATAATAGAGATCAATGGAGAAACTGGTATCGGCATGGGAGTGGAGTTTGATCGGGATCTATCTCAAACTCTTTTAATTATTATCCTCTATATCCCTTATATATATATATATATATATATATCTTCTACCTCCCACATTATCATTGCTTAATGTAGAAAGGGTAGCTCGGAAATAACGAAATGGGCAGTGAAGGTCGACATAATAGTAGGCTAACATGAGAAAGGGATCAATACGATAGGTTTCCAACAATGGGTGTTGTGATGTGAGGGAGATTGGGTTATGGTTGCATGATAATTTCAGACATGATAGGTATTTAAATGAGTGTGCAGGCCATGGTGTGAGGCTAAAGGTAATGGAAGAGGGTTGGATTCACATGGAGGACAACAGTGGTTACTATTGGGGTCAGTTGCATATGAGAATAGTGGGTTTGAGGTGGAGGGAAAGAGGTTCTAGGAACTCCAATTTTTTTATTTCCTTATCTCATTGAAGAAATAACAAAAATGGGGTCACGAGGGGGAGGGTTGTGAGACCCCATAACCCTCTTCATTTATTTTATAAAAAAATTATTATAATTATATTGTTGTTGTTTTTTTATTGTTTTTATGGTTGTTGTTGTTGTAAAAAATTCTTATTTAGGATATGAATACCTATAATGATGTTAGATTGATTATCCCTTTACAGTGTCGTGATCTTGACTTTGTGATAAATAATTCAATACTAGCATATGACGCATAATTCTGACTAAGGGAACATGCCCCAACTGCCATCATATATCTCCCCTCATCCATGTTATGATAAAAAATTTTTGTATGGTTCACATTTTTAATAAATAAGTAGAACATTCATATTATTTTTCTACATATATTTCAATAGTGTGGATAATTCTACCATTTGAGTTCATTTGTAAAGTGAGATAGGTAGATTTAAATATTAGCATTGTGGGACTAGTGATGGGGTTCAGTCATGATTATCATAGCATTCTCATCCTATAATTAGGTTTCTTATTCCCCTCATTTACCTAGGATACATTATTCCTTATATGTAGGTTAATATACATATGAGGTCGGTATTCCCATTACTCACTCGGGGTATGGGATCCTCTATCTCATCCTACAGGTAGGGTAAATATTCTTCCTATTTACCCAGGGTATAGGATCCTCTATCTATGATTTCTTATGGGTAGGGTTATTATTCCCCCACATACATAGAGTGTGAGATCCTCCATCTACAGAGTCGATACCCCCCCCCCCCTCCTCTGTTTGAGAGCTCAGTTAGGGTTGGATATCTAATACTAGGGTCGATACTCCCTCAACTGAGGTGTCTTATAATGAGGATTGAGAAACCTATATGATTTCAGTGAGTTTACATGGTTTTATCATACCTAGGTTGTTATGATACCAAGGTTTGGTACCTCTTTAACCGAGATAGATTATTGGGAAAGACATGTGGTTCCCTATAGGTTTCTAAAATAGTGGAACAAATATAATGGGTGGTATGGTGCGCTATATCCTTTGTTGGTGTGCTTACCTCATCAAAGAGCGAGTACACCTTTTATGGTTCCTAGTGGAATTTTGGGAATTTAGAGAGGTGGAGAATATTAGATAATTTGATACTTGTGAATATCGATGCACATAGTTTGTTTTCTTTGAGATACGACGTGTGTCTGGCTATCAACATTAGACTATATGACTCTTTTGGTACTCCAAACATTTCTAGTTTCTCATGAAATTCATACCTTCACTGGGTTGGATCTTATGTGATTAAGTCTTATATGTTTTCCCAAGAGTTATAGTTATATAGAATATCTACATTTTTTCCACATTTTCCTCCCAGTTACTCTCACACATTGGGAGCTTTGAACTGAAAGGATGTTTTGTGTTTTCATTGTGGTATCCAGAAAATCATATTAGGTATTTCTTTACTCACCATTTCATAGGATTTGTTTCCATATATGTTGTGTTTATGAAATCAATGAATTGGTTCAATGATGGTAATGGTGGATATGAAACCGGTGTGTCTTATTCCGAGTTGATGCCTAGTTACACTTGAGGATGCATGATGGAGTTTGGTAGATATTGATTATGGTGGAAACCATTGTTACTAAAGATCAATCCAAGTGTACTCATTTTGAGGATTTATCATGTGTCCTATATCAGTTGGATTCAAAGGTGTGTCATATGTACGGTTATTTTTTATTTTCCTATGTAGCATTTTATTTATCCCTGATGTCTCATGAATGTGTCGTATACAACATGGTTGATCATATATATACATCTTGTTGGAGTTTTTGTTTTTTTTTATTTGTTGAATATATATATTTTCTATAAATTGATATGATATAATACCTACCATATTGTGAGATATTTTTATTCGATTCTAGTTGCGAGTCTATGACCTATTTGAGGTGGCCTTTAAGTGACACTCTCAGCTCACTACCTGCCATGGTGGGGGCCCAAAGGATCTGGTTGTGTTAAATCTATTATAAAAAAATTATTGATAAATTTTACCCTGTGGGAGTACCCATGTTGTTTGGCCACTCTTTTTATCTCTCAGGGTCAAGAGTTCAATTCATGATCATTTTCCTACTGAATCATAATTACGCACTCATGACTTAATCCTCCAACCTGTTAAGACTCTCATTTTTTAGACATTTGAATCCAATTAAATTTCATGATGAAGGATGAGACTTAGTGTTATTTTCCAATTGTTATGTTCAAGGCTACATAAGAAATTTTAAACTCATCATGGAGAGTCTGAGATTTATTACAAAATAAAAAATGACAATTACATTTTTTTAAGATAAATTTTCTCAGATGCGTAGATATGTGTAAATAATTTTTAAAAAATGAATACATGGATAAGTATCAACTATTTTTAATAAAATATTAAATTATTTTTATTTAAATACTCTTATAAATAACACCTTCATCATTCCTCATGTTTTTTTAGTTTCATTAATTACTATACATATTCATTTGGATTTCAATCTTATTTCTTATATGTAAAGGAATACATTTCCAATTCATTTCATGGAATAATCCAATCAACAAATAAGTATAAATGGTTGTTTAATAATATTTTAGTATATTCTATCTCTACTGATTTTCTACATTGATTATTTTCATAGTACGAAGTGGAGTGGTTGTGTCATACCTCAATTTTTTCATTTTATGTTTAATAATATTTTTCGTTGGTGTGCAGAGTTTCCCCAATCTCTAGTTTAAATGTATTTATAAAAGAAAATAAGTAGATTTTATTTATAAACCTTTCATATTGATGTAAAAGGAAACCACATTGTTATATTATTTTATATTTTAAGATCATTTTACAAAAAACACAACCATGTTCAATCAATTTCAAAATAGATCTGATTGTCCTAATTCTTGGTAGACCATTCAAAACATATCATATGAAGAAAATAGACATATGGTATAAAAATGATAAGGATTTCACCCTCAATAGACATATGATATAAAAGAAACAACCCAAGTAAAAATGCAGATGAACAAAATATATCATATGAAAAAAAAACAACCATAAAGGTCATATCCAATATCTAGATGATAAGGTATCAAAACACAACAAGAAGACCATTAATGTCATAGAGCTCGAAACAACCCATGGGTCCATCTCCATATGTACATAAGTCACCACCATCATAACCCACTGATAGGAAACATGATAAATGATAGTCTTCATCTACATGATGTTCTTCCTTTTACCTATATCCTACAAAACCAAGGCTAAAAACACCTGAAAGAAAATAGTAATGTTTGTGAAAAAAATCCCTGAACAATACCACCAAATAATCTAAAAAATCTCTAACCACATGAATCTGTTAGTTCACATTTAAAACAGATTTCTAAAACACATTATAAGAAATCATCCCCCTTTTATAAAACATCCTTTGGTTTTATTTTCAAAATAATTCCATATTCAATAAAACAATGCAATATGACATATCACATTTTCAATCGGATAATCAAATAAATAAATAATTTTCAAGAATTAATTTCACATAACAAGAGTAAGTAGAAAAATAATAATGTAGAAATATCTTGCATGTAATTTGATTTCAAAACATCCAAATGGGATATAAATGACATTAATGTGTACACAAAGAAATCTCTAATACTCTCAAAGGATCACTAGTTGGAATATGTGACTCCTATAGTTTGAGAACCATAAGGCTATCCCCTAGTCATCATGACATCAAGGGTACATTACATAGTGATATTTAACTTCACTAGGATTAGTCTTTGTTTTGTTTTCCCTCATACCCCAAGGCCTCCCAAGTGTTATATTATGTTATCATTACATCTGTGGAAAACTAAAATAATGACCCATAAATGATTTTCAAGGTGTAAGCTGAAACCATGTTTCAAAAACATTTATCAAATGTATATTCCATTTATAATCTATTCCCAAATATTTATAAAATTTTTATATATAAATAAACACTAATTTTCATTCTTGAAATACTATTTCCCCTTTTTAAAAAATATTTGAGGCAATTAAACAAATAAATAACATGTATCAGCCAGTTTCTATGAAAAAACCCCTTCTTTAGAACATATGAAGCCCTTAAATATAAATTTCATTTTCAATAATAAATTTCATAATAAAAAACAAAAGAAAACAACAAATAACATAACCAATTCTAAGGGTTGGACCATATGATAGATACACCTACCATGAGAATGATGAAACAATGTTTCCTCTTCAAGATTGGTGATGGGAGATAAGGAAATAAGATCCTTAAGAACCAATTTCACTTAAAAATGAGATAAATTATCTATGATCATGCTATATACAACAATCTTGTCTCAATTGACATCAATTTCATGGAGCAGAATAGAAGAAATGAAATATAATGGGTCTTACTCACCAAATTAAAATAATCAGAGACCGAAGCTTCTAATTGGAAATAATATTCACCACTAGGGAGAGAAGGATTTCCATGATATCATCACTTTGGAGCCTCTAAACCATGAAAATTTGAGTAACGGTATTTAGGTTCATATTAGGGGTATTAAAATATTAATTCAGGTTTAAATTACATTTTTACCCTTACTAATCTGTGTCTCTAATGGTAAAACAATCTAGAAGGTGGGTGTGGGAAAATGTTGGCACCAATTAGTAGCCCACTAGTTGACTGGTGGCACCTGCAATCATATAGGATTTCAATCCAACCTTACCTGCAAGTCGATGGCCTCATTCTACCTCTAAAACACCAAAACACTTCACCTATCCTATGAGAAACCCAAAATTCAAAATGAAAAAAAAATAAAGGGCTCCATACCTAGTTCCATGTACACATGTGTGACAATTCTCCCATCCCTAAAATCTTTGTATCCATAGAAAGGCACATCTCATGAACCCAAGAAAATGTAATGTTATTACAACAACATCAGGACCTTATTGTTACAACTAGAAAATTCACTTATAGCCATAGACAAATAGAGGCTAAGTTTGTTGCTATATATTATATCCATGGTTCATATAGTAATGGATCATATTGGTATGAGTATAGAGAAAAACTATAGCCATGGTTTTAAGGGTTGTAGTTGTAGTTGTCCACTGTGGTAACAGAACCTACAAACATGTTTTTTTATAACTATGGAAACAGTAATCTCGGTTTTACACTAAGGAAATAGGTCTATTGCCATAGTTTTAAACCATGGTTATAGGATCTATTTCAATGGTGTACAACCATGGATATATCCACTTTAAATTGTGTCTATAGGGTTAAAATGAAATTACATCGACTGGATTTTAACCCCCGACCTCCGCTTCCAACACCAAGCACATAACCACTACACTACATCAAATTTTCTATACTAAGGTGTCTATTTTAAATATGTATATATTTAGTATCCATGGAAATAAGTATAAAACCCTGGCTATAGGCATTCGTGTGTAATTATAATGGGAAAATATTTCTCCTGTAATTGCATGGGAAACCTATAGCCTCATATTTCATTAACTGTGGCTATTTCTAGCGACCTATAGCCATAGTTTTTGGAAAAATGTAGATATATCCTGTACTAAAAAACATATAGCCATAGTTATTTTAAATTGTGGATATAAACTATACATATATCCATGGTTTTATCTAAATCGTGGATATAGCCTAGGCATAAAAACCTATAGTCATAGTTTTTTAAAACTGTGACTACAGGTTTGTGGCTATAGGCCTATTTTATAGAAGTGGGTCCCATGTATTGTGGTTTTCCCTACCACATTTTCATATCACATAAACCAATGGAATCATCTTTCCACACATCACCTTATCCTATCAGTCTAGTATCTGGATAGCTCTTTTAACCACTAAGTCATCAGGTTGAATCTCAGCATCAACCCACTCAAGCACATGCGATGGGCCCAGTTAATACTTATTTAGATAGAAACATGAAACATGTTAGTTATAGACATCAAATGATTGGGTAATTCTAAATTACAACGCACCTTCTTAATTCGATCCATAATCTCTAATGGGCTAACATAATGATGTGTCATCTTATCATGCTTCCCCAAGCACCTATATCCCCATCGAGGTGTAAATTTGAGAAAAACCCAATCACTTTTCTCAATGTAAAAGAGATAATGGTATTGATTGATATTAGATTTTTAGTGACTCTTAAATGATTCAAATATCTTATTGATCAACTACATGTCATCTATCATCTCCTAAACAATACTCAATCTAACCAAGGACCATTCCCCAACCATCACCCAACAAAGAGGTGACCTACAAAGCCTCTGATACAATGCCTCAAATAGAATCATCTAGATAAAATCCTAATAATTATTATTGTAGGAAAACTCTACCGTGTTTATAATTTTCTCCCATAATCCACTAAAATCAAAAACACATACCTAGAGCATATACTAAAAAATATGGATGGAACACTTGGATTGTCCATCCATCTTTGGATGAAAATTCATTCTCAACTTCAATTGAGTACCCATCACTATTTGTAATCCAATCCAAAACCAAGATGTTAATTGAGGGTATTTTTCAGAGATAATTACTTATGGAACACCATAAAGTCTAAAAACCTCTCACACATACAAGTTCCCAAGGTCCTGTATTATTATCAACTACTTTATAGGTAGTAAATTTGTTTATTTAATGATCCAATAAATAATCACCCATATTGCATCCTTATTAAAAGATGTATGATGTAGCTAAATTACAAAGTCCATGGCTATACCATCCCATTTCCACACCAGAATAGATAACAGTGGAAACAACCCAGTAGGTCTCTGATGTTCTTTCTTGATTTTTTGACATGTGTGGTACCAATGTAAAAAACATGCAATCAATCACCTCATTAAAAACCACCAAAAATAACACATCAAGTCATTTTACATATTGGTAGATATAAGGCACACAGACTAGATTGATCGATGTCCATTGTCCATCAACTCCTACCTATTGTCTATTGGAGAAACTCTCATATCACAAAAGCACAAACCCCCATCAGGAGACTTAGACCACTCACCCGAGTTCTCCCCACCATGAATATTCCTACTAAAAACTAACACTCTACATACTCATCTTGTCCAACTTGAATACGGTCATCCATGAGTTATTTGGACAGAGTGTAATCTTGGAATATTTATTTTTTATATATCTATTCATAGAAGTGCATCTCGGTGAACAATATCAACAAACACCACTCTTCTATTGATTCTTTCATTACCTGAGGTGGTAATTTCTTACTCAATGCATCTATGAACACATTCACTTTACTGAGTTTGTAATAAATATCATAATAAAAATTGTAAAATTATCCACCCAATGTATATACCTCAGGTTAAAATCCCATTGAGTGAAGATATACTTCAAACTCTTATGGTCTGAATACACTATAAACTGCTCCCCGAAGAGGTAACGGTGAAAAATCTTAAGTTCATGCATCACTACTACAAACTTATGATCTTGAGTGGGATAGTTCTTTTAATGAGTTCATAACTAATGTGATCCATAAGCTACCACATGTATCAACTACATCATAACACAACCCTAATCTATACTAGAGGCATTATATTATATATCATAACCAACACCTAGCTTAGGAAGAATCAATACTAGAGATGAAATCAATCTCACTTTCAACTCCTCAAATGATCTATGGAACTAATCAATCTAAACAAACATTACACCCTTATGGGTCAACTCTTTCATAGGGTATGTAAGCTTGGTTATGTCTTGAACAAATAATCTATAATAACTAGATAATATCAAGAAACTTCTAATCTGGAATAGGTTTCAAGGATTCTCCCATTACATCACCACTTTAATCAAAACAGGATAGACTAATATTCCATTCTCATAAATAATGTGGCCCATAAATCTCACTTCTTGATTATAAAACTAACATTTAGATATCTTTCTATACATATTATATTCTATTTGAATTATAAGTACGGTATTTAGATGATATTAATGATCCTGATTTTATTTGGAATAAACAAGAATATCATCAACAAAGACAACCACAAAGAAACTCAAGAACTAATGAAACACTATGTTCATCAATACTATAAACACCACATGAGATTATCTCAATGAAATGAGTAATATGACATTCTATTCCTGATAATAGATCCCTATCACCCTAGAAGACATGAGTTACCCCATCATAAGAGATAAATTGTACTTTATGATTATGGAAATTTATCTGATCCTTATAGCAAATCATCTAATCTATTCCAATGATAAGATAAAAGATATCAAGTTCAAGAAATAAAAATCATCACAAAAAGTCAATGTTGGATTTCATAACCCAACACTCACGAAATTTAAATACAACATATTTATTCTTTAGCAAAGGAGTGGAAATATTTATCAAGAAATTCAGGAGCTCTGAACACAATCCCAACATATCGATAATTTTAGATGATGTAAAAGAAGGATTTTCACATATATCAAACAAATCTATAATCATAGAAGATTCTATCAACATTTTACTTATCATGGATGATTATCTTGCTTATTTATCCTCAAGTGAACACTCTGCTGCATATAGATTTCCAACATCATTCTACCCCTTTTTCTAATTGCGAATCTTCCATAGCCTGAGGTTGAGATCTGGTACCTTTTGCCACATCAGTTTTAAACTGACATCCCTCAGTGTAGGTGGATAAAATTATACTACCCTGGGACACCCTTACAAAAATTATAGAGATGACCATATTTCTCACACAGGTGTGGAAAACCCTAGGAGCAGTGTGACTAACAATTTTGAGGTGCCCCTTTTTACCTCACTAGTAGCAGATCGTCTGATTCTTCTCTGGCATCTATTCTCCACACCTACTTACACATTGGGGCTGGTAATCTCTATTCTTTTTTTGAAAATAAATTGAAATCTGGATACCTTTATCTATCACAAATACTCCAAAGAGACAAGTCTTCCCATCTATTCCCACCTCATACATAGTTTCCTTACCCAAAACCTTCACATAAATGGGAATGCACGAAAGAATATACATAGATTTGATATATTCCCTTAAATCCATTTCAAACCAATTCTTATTAATATAGTCATTGGGAAAAAAATTATTTGAATATAGGTGCACCAACTCAGAAAACTGAGTCTCATACTTCATGATATAGAAATATCCCCACTGCAAAGTAACAAACCCCTATAGCTTCACCAGCCTTGGTGTCATGGGATAGAACGGTTGGATGAAAGAATTATTGAAGGTATTCCATGTGATATTTTCATAAAACATTTCTTGAAAAACAGATTACTACAATTTCACCCCTGAATCATTGAGCATATAAGTGGATAATCCAACCATGGATTCCTCTAGAGTATTGAGAAAGGGTAAATTGCAGTTGATCCTTTAGATCCATTCCTCAATATCATGTAGACCCTTATATCCATGAATTTTTTTGGGTGATACTTTGTAAACTCAAAATCATGATCCACCTTTCGTTCCAATTCAACATTAGCGACCTGTCCCATAGATTCGATCATACAAATGATAGTTTTCACCAAAACCAGATCAATTAGAGGATTCACGTGAGCGGCTTTCCCTGCAGCCTCTTCTCTAGAAATCCTGATTAATCTTCTTGAAGGGTTCATAAACTATAAAATAAGAGAAAAAATAATATTTATAATATAATTTTATTACTTTTACATAAACTAAATTCAAATAACTAAATAATAAAGGTTAAATCTTTAGATAAGAACACTGGTTAACCCCAAAATTCCCATGGTAACTCAGGGAGATTCATGAAAGTGATCTAGCTAGGAACCTTTCTATATAACCTCTTGAGTTCCAAAAGTCGTATCTCTTTTTTATTTACAACCCCTTACATAAGAGGGTGATAAAAAACATCAGTATAGGATTTAATGCAACCTTATACTCAGATTACAATTTGTAATGGACCAATCCAGGTAAACCTATAACTTGACTGAAAGTGAACCACCACAAGGCCCAAATCATGTTCACGATCTACAAAGAATATTTAAAAGCACATGGTTATCATATAAGAGAAAATTGGAATGATTCCATTCTAAATGGACATATGATATGAATAAAACAACCAAAGTGAAATAGAGAATAACCAAAATATATCATATAAAAAATCAACAACCATAAAGGTCACATAAAACATCTAGATAAAAAGTTCACAAACATACTAAAAATTCCCTCAATAATATAAAACCCAAAACAACCCATGGGTCCATCTCCACGGGACCATAAGTCACCTTCATCCTAACCCACCGATAGGAAACACAAGAAAGGAGATTAATCTTCTACATTACATTCTTCCCTTTAATTTTATCATATAAAACCAATTCTATAAACATTCAAAGTAAAATTTTGGGTATAAGAACAACAACCTAGTAGAATACCACTAAATAATCTATACAATGTCTAATCACATGCATATGTTTGTTCACATTTATAACAAATTTCTAAACCACATTATAAAAAATCAATCTCTATTTATACAACACCCATTGGTTTTCTTTTAAAAATAATTTCGTATTTAATAAAATTGATCAATATGGAATATCACATTTTCAATGGCATAAACAAATCAATAAATAGTTTTCAAGTATCAATTTCATATAACAAGAGTAAGTGAGAAAATAAGTATATAGAAAGATCATGTTAGTAATGTAATCTCAAGAATCCAAGTGATCTATAATTGACATGAATGTGTACATAACCAAAATTCTAAGACTCTTAAAGTTATAATAGTTGGAATACATGACTCCTATAGTATAGAAACCTTGGTCCCCCCGAAAGGCCACCCCTAGTCAACATGACATCAAGGGAACATCCCATAGTGATATCTAACTCCAATAAGGATGGTCTTTATTGAGTTTTTCTATGTACCCCAACGTCTCCTAAGTGTATTATTAGATCATCATTATGTCCAAAGAAAATCAAAACAATGTTCCAAAAACAATTTCCAAGGAATAAGAAAACCCATGTTTCACAAACATTTATGAAAGGAATATTCCATTTCAGATCCATTCCCAAATATTTATAAAACATTTCTATAGTGATCGACACTATTTTTCATGACTGAAAATCCATTTCCCTTTTTTATGCATCTTTGAGGCAATTAAACAAAAACATAGCATGTATCAAATGGTTTCCATTAAAACCCTCCTTTGTAAAACATAATATAGACCTTAAATATCAAATAATTTAATAATTAGAACCAAATTAAAACAACAAAGAACATATGACATGGTATGTGTTAGTCCATAGGATAGAGACACCTACCACATGAATGATGAAACATTGTTTCCTCTTCGAGATCAGTGATGGGAGACAAGGAAATCAGATCCTCGAGAACCTAGATCTGATGAAAACAAGGCCAATTCACCATGATCACGCTAGATCTAATGATCTCATCTCAATTGACATCAATTTCATGGATAATAAGAGAATAAATAAGATAGAGCAAGTTTTACTCACCAGATTATGATCAATGGAGAACCATTCTTACAATTGTCAACAAGATTTATCATTGAGGAGGGGAGGAGAGATAGTAATTTAACTTTAGAGCTTTTAAACTAATAAAAATTGAGTTAATATTGTAATTTTCAAATTAGGGGAATTAAAATATTAATTCATGTGAAAATTAAATTATCCCCCTTACTAATATAAATCTCTAGTGATACCAACAGATAAACTAGTCGTACATCGTCTAGTTAGTGGGTGAAGGCATAATACCTACACCTATAAGAATTCCACCAGTTGGATTGTGGCATCTTTAGTCATAACGTTGTTCTATCCAACCTCACTGGCTATCCAGTGCCCTCCACTGTCTGGCCAGTGGCCTCCTGCTACCACCAACAAGAGAAAAGACTTCCCATGTCTTATAATCAACCTGAAAATCAAAAATAAAAAAACATAATGAGTTCCATACCTAGTTCTTCGTACTCAGGTGTAGCATTTCTCCATCTCATTTTTCAAGGGAAATTTTTTTAATGACACCTCATGAACTCAACCCAATAGTTTTCTTTTATTCATAGCACTCTCTAATGATTCCTAGGTTGTTTTAGTCTTGACCAATTAGTTAGGCCAAACCAATCACTCTTTCTTTATTGACCAATATCATTGGGATTCTCACATGACTTCTTGACTTTTTCCATCTTGTATTTTTTCATCTTTCATTGATTTTCATTGGTTATATTCTGAATTTATTTCCATTTCATAGCATAGGGATTTTGTCCTATCTACTTAGAAATTAAAACCTCATCTTTGTGACCTTATTGACCACAGATTATACATACTTTTTTTAAACATACAAATTTGTTTTGATTGGATAGATTTGGAGTAGATTTGGTCACAGTATTCTTCCAATGATTTTTTTTTTCCTACCATATATCCCCCTTGTTTCTTATCTATTTCATAAAAAGAAATATTGAACCAGAAAGAATAATATTTGTGTCCATACTTACCACAGAACTATAACAAACCATGAAATTTTTATCATCTAAATTTGTTCTTTTGTCTATTTGCAAAGTAAGACTTCCTTTTACTAAGGGAATGTAATCTCCTTGTAATGTTATTTTCTCCTTTAAATGTGTAATATTTCCTATCATTTTTCATTATATTCTATTTATGTGTAAACTTCTTTTTGAACCCTACACGATTAGATATATTTTTAGATTTATTAAGATAATATTTTACCTATCTATTAGGCTTCTTCCTTTCTTCTTCTTCAGAAGGTTATCCTTTCCCCTAAGTTGTCTTGTTGAAGAATTATTTGTTTTAATTTAACTCTACTTTCACTAAAAGTGAGATAATTTGTGTCTTGGATATCTCTTTTTTCCTTCTATTTTATCTTTTATTCAAGATTACATACCATCTTCTCACGCTCAACCACTTTCTATATATTCATCATAAATTCATCAATAAGAGTTGATTCAATCTTAAAAGACTCATTCTTCCTTTTCTATTTATTAATATAGGAAAAGAGATTGATTTTATCACCAAATTTATTGCTTGATAATGATGAGCTGACTTTTTAATTTATTTTCATTAGATTCTTTATCGGTAAATTTATGGAAAGATTTACATTTCCAATATAATTCCAATTATTTGGTAATTTATTGCATTCTATTTTTCCTTTATCCTTTTTAAAAATTCATTAAATAAGGGAAATGATCTTATGTAAATACTTATTAGTCATATTGGAGTAATTACACTTCTACTGATCATGGATTTCCTAATTTCTGTCATCAATACTTACTGGATCTTTAGAGGCAATCTTCACCCTGATAAAATTTTAGTTCCCTAGGATGATTAACCACTAATAGGGGTTAAATCAATGGTTTCTTTTATGAATTATCTTTCTTTTAATTTTTCCTCTTGAACTTTAAAAGTTTCTTGACCAACATAAGGGTATCTCACAACCTCACCTCATGTGATGTGGTAATGAGAGAAATATTGACACAAAATAGTTAATATGTTCTGTACAAAGACTTACTCCTTTCTATGTTGATTATACACCCCAAAAGTTATTATCAACTACTATCTTGTTCAGGATTATAGTGGAATATATAGTTACTAGTTTTAAACACTTGAAATTGATCTTTTAGTTGACCTTGGTTCTATAACCCAACCACCAATTATTCTACCTTATTTGGTTATATACTATAACTATCATTATCCTCCTGAACTGTTTATACGCCCCATCCTCAAGCCTCTTGAAAAATTATTTAAGCACCTCAATCACAATATCAAATTCTTCTTTTTTGATACTATTATAGAAATTCCTCCTACTGCTAAGAGACCTTCCTCCATGATCCAATGGGACCAAGCTTGCTCATGCACACCGTCAAGATTTTCAATAGCTATTAAGAATGGTTCAATTGGTCTTGAAACTTCTTCACACCAAATGTGGAATGATCTTGTTCTTTTTTTTCTTTGAATATTTTGGTGTGTCTCCTTTAGGGGCTTCAAGATTTAGATCTCCCTATTTCTTTGATACTTTGGAATATTTAATTATACAAAAATTATAAATGTATTTAAAGGCTATTAAAAATTATCATCACTTGAAAATTCTATTTATATTCTCCATAATAATATCACTAATATTATGCTAATAATTATCATAGTAATTATTCCACAAAAATGGAAACACCATGATCATTTACAATAAGAATTTTTCCTCTTTTTTAATTTGGTTAAATTATTACAATTAACTCACCATTTATTTTGGATATTATTTAATGTTTAATATCCTAGAATAATTCATCATTTAAATCATTATTCAAATACCCAAAATATATCCTCATTTAAATATCAATTTAAATCCTTTAAGGCTTAAGTCTTCTTCATTTCTTTACATGGTTAATAAATATTCATAGACTCATTTTGAATGGATACATTTAACCTTCTATTTTCTTCACGCAACATAAAAATACATGGATCGATATTTTCCTCAAATCACACTAAATGGAATAAAATATGTATACTATTTAAACTCTCTAAATAATACAAGATTATTGTGGATTCTCTTTTCTCTTACATGACCCTCTATATATGAGTTTTCACCATTTAAATAGTATATTACATGCCTCCTTATTTTTTCATGCCTGAAAGTGATCATTCATACACATTATCTTCTATCGGGTGAAATATATTTGCACCTTTTACTCATCAATTTCATGCATTGATGTATGCAGGACATGTCGTGAGACATTCATTAATCCTCATATCAACATTATGGAAGCTCAATGCCCTAGAAACCATGTTTATTTTTTAAATAATCAAGTAATAGTCATGAAATTAAAACTGAATTAATGTGTCAAGGTTCTAAACTCATCCCATGCATATATCGACTCAACTTGAATATTCTGTTTTTCATCTCATTTGAAAGATTCTGAATAAGGTTGAAGACAATTAAAATTTTTCTTACATAGTATATTAACCAAGTTCTGTTTGATCATTATACTCATTTTAGGTCTAGTTATCATGTGACATCCTTCCTGTCGTAGGTTAGATTAGCTCATGTGGTCACATTCGTTTATTACATGGTTGATCCATAAATTATGTGCTCATTTGGTGTCCTATTAATAGATATAATATTATTTATATAATATATTGTAAACTTTTCATATAGTAGGATGTATTACTCATGTGGTCAGTTGAGAGACTGTATGACCATCATCTGTGTGGAGGGTTGTATACCCTTTATGTGGTAATATCATTTCAATCTTTTGGAAACCTGAGTTCCTCATGCGATCAGTTTTAGTCATGTTGCATAGTAGGTCCTTATTTTTCCATATAGTAAGTACATTTTCTTTATGTGTTTGTACATTCACAATGGCTTGGAACCTCATGTAATCGCTTCATCTTGTTCATGTGGAAGCTTAATCACAACACATGTGGTAGCTTAGCATGAATCATTATGGTCGATCAAACAGTTTTCATGTAACCACTTCCCATAGTATGAAATGATTCTTAGTTGAAGGATATAATGATGTGTCACTAATAAAATGATATAGATTAACTCGATCAGATGGTTCGCATTATATGCATATACTCTAAATGTGGATGAATAGTGTCATGCTTTTAGAGTCCCACATTATAGTACCTTATTTTAACCATCTCCATTATAAGTAAACCATCATCTTCAGATGGCCAGAAAATACAATATGGCTGTTGGGCGTAGTGCTCCAACCTCCTATTACACCCTACATATGAGAGGATAACATCCCTTTCCACATGTGTGCAAGTCTTCTTACATGTATTCCTTGCAAGGGTGCCTTTACTTACCTATGCATAGGATTTTCCACATCTCACCCATATTCCCCCATGGACTAGCCATATAGAATTGGATCCTGCATTGTTGGACTATTCCCACATGTATTCTCCACAAGAATTCTTTAATCTATGATCCTCATACTTTTCCATTCAATATGGTAGTAACTTATTCAACTTATAGACTTAAATGGATGATCAAGCATGAATTCCAATGCCAATAATTAAACACATGTTGATAACTTGTTCATCACCGTGAAAACCATTCCAACTAACAACAAATTCAACTAACACATGGGAACTTTAGAAAAACAAAATAATAATAAAATACTAAAGAAATAATAATTTTAAAGAAACAAATAATTCCCTCATATCACCTCCAATTCCTGCATAGAATCATCCCACGATATTTATTTTCCCCAATATCCACATTAAAAAGTGTACCACCCATTAAATAAATAAATAGAACTGGGATGAATTATTTGTCCAAGACTACTGAGGCACTCAAAATAAATACCGACGTGATTCAAACATAATCTTCATGTGACCCAAGTCATTCTCTAGTAACAAAACCATAAAAATTTTTAGAATAAGCAAAATCCTATCTAATACATAAAAGGGATACTCAATCCATATACATTATGTTTTCTAAGTAGGGTGCGAGCTAAAAACCCTAATAGGGTTTCACCAACGGGTCTATGATATCTGTTTTTCAAAACAATACAGTAATGATAGATTTGAATACAATAAATTAAAAATATGTTTTTCTTATATTTTGAAATACAAATCCATGTCTTTCATTTTTAAAAATCATTTTTCATAAACCAAAAAAATCATATATTATGGGAAAACAATTTTCTAAAATGTTGTTTGATTAAACTTAATGAAATATATAAAAAACCTAGAACACTGAAATAAAAGTAAAATTCATAAATTTTACTAAGAATCAAAAAGAGATAAATAGTAACTAAAAAACACAAACTAATCATTTATAATAAAATTCATATAAGTGCTAAAAATGTCAATCATGGAGGAAATGAATCTTTGTCAGTATAAATTAAATCTTGAGTGAAAGAAGAAGTATAAAAATAGTAATGTAAAATATAAATGCGTAGAGAAACTCCCTAGAGTCACTACATTTTTTGGGATCCTGGAATATTTACATCACTAATTAGGGAAACCCTCAATTAGTGGAACATAATATCATGTCATTGGTATGTGAAGGTATAACATTTACTTCACTAGAATTGCAAGTGGAAATAAAACTCATCCCAATCTAGGATTTCTTACCCAAGTACCAAGGCTTCCCATGAGGTTTAAAAACATTAAAACCATCATTAGTAGAGGGTTTTTCCTTAAAGAATAAAAAATAATGTTCTTTTATACAACATAATTCAATCCATTTCCACTATTCATCTCAAAAGATTGCCTCGACAACACATTTCTCTAAAACAAAACCATGGCTATGGTAACACATTTTTTTATAAAACTCTATTTGAAATATAATCCATTACAAAATTATAAATAAAAATTAATATTACACTTTAGAAACAAATATTAATTTTTTTAAACACATTTAAAAACCAAAAATAATCATTAAGTTTAAATTTGAAAGTGTCCCATTATCGTTACAAATACACACAATTATATATATATATATATATATTTTAATGCACATATTCACATATTCTCATGTGAATATGAAAAAATATATACATGCATACATACATATATATATATATATATACGCACACCTCATGCCTATGAGTATAAACCCCATAAATAGAAAAGTATGTTTGAAAAACATTTAGTTTTTAAAAAATGATTGAAACCAAGAAAATAAACTCTCTTTAAAAAAATTAGACCCAAAAAAACTATAAAAACCCAAGGAATAATATCATTAAACAATTATATTAATTCAATAAATAAATAAAATCAATAAGTATTAAAACCAATTAAAACACCCATCCAAAACCATTAAAATAATAAAAGGTTAAAAACACTCATTTTAAATACTCAATCCCTTGAGAAACCATTAAAAACATTTAAATAAATTCCATGATTACATAATTTCTAAGAAAGGGAAATTTAGAAATCCCAAGCACAGTTTATATTATAGGGGAAAGAGGAAAACATGGAATCAACTACCTATTGCAAGTGTAGAAGATGTGAAACCCACATATACAATGAGATGATAGTCCCAAGAAGAAGTCACACACTGGATCAAAGCCACAAGAAAACATATCCCAAACCCACCTAAGGTTCATCCCAATCACACGCACGGCATGGGGTGAAAGAAAGAATGAGAGGGGGGAGAAGTGGAAGGAGGTAAAGAGGAGGATATGCCCTTACCTGAACAGAATCACTTAAAATCTCAAAGAACAGATCTAGTGATTGAAGCTTGTGAAAGATGAGGAAGATGGGTTATGCACAGTCCTCATTGTGTGTGTTGTGAGTGAGGGAGAGGATAAAGATAGATTTAGGGGGTTTTAATTCATTAATTATAGAATGTGAAATTTAATTTTTTTTAAATTCGGTTAATTTCATGGTTGTTTCATGGTTTACCAAACTATATTCTTTTCACTGGGAATCCTATGACACTCGCACAGTTGGCATGCACAGTTTGTAAAATCCTGCATCAATCATGCAAAACATCTCTACAAAAATGCAGACCATGCCCGCATGGTTATCGCAATATTAACCAACCATGCATCCCAACCATGAGGCATGAGAAAACCTTTAAAATTTTAAACCATTTCAAAAATAAAATACCCAATCCTTTAGAATAGTATAGAATATAAATAGATATATAAATAAATAAAAAACTAAGGGTTGGGGTGTGACAACATGAACCTTGGGGAGAGCAGTGACATAGAGAACACATCTCGGATGATGGAAATTATAAGAGAGACCTTGGCTTCAACAACAAATTGAAGTGCAATTTGTTGCCTCATGATTCAGATTTATGATTTATTATTCTTCATTTTATATGGAATATTATGCATGAATTTATAACCATTTTGTTCCTCCTTTTTCAATGGAAAGTTTATTATATATACTTCCTTTCCAAAACCTTCATTCATCATTTTCTTCATATCTAATCTTAGTTTTGAATAATATTCCTTATATTTTTTACAAAACTCCTACCTAGTTGATGCTAGAATCATAAACTTAACTCATTTATTAAGATGATGGTGATCAATAGAGAAACTGGTATAAGCATGGGAGTGGAATTTTTTTTGGGATCTCTCCCCCACTATCTTCATTATTACCTTATCCATCCCCCACTCTCTCTATCTATTTCTATCTATCTCTCTCCACCCTCCCATGATATATTCTCTTCATGTGGGATTGGTCGCTCGGGGATTATGAAATGGGTAGTGAAGGTTGACATAATGTCAGGCCAAAATGGGAAAGGGAATATCACACTACTAAAGATCAACCCTTTAATAGTGAAGAAAAACATCTTTCAACATTGTTAAAAATGTATTGTTTTCCTCAACACCGTTAAAGGGGGAGTACCCTTTATTTATGCTAAAAAAGCACTGAAAAAAGGCCCCACTTTATCATCCCTGGTTTAGTGTAGATAAATACCACCTGGCATCATACCTTTAATTAGTGTTGATAAAGGGGGCCTTTTATAGTTTTAGAAATAGTGATGATAAAGGCCAGCATGCTGCTATGTGTTGTTTGAATAAAAGCACACAGTGGCACATACACCTGTAACCTATATGAAAATATACCTCTATGAAAATATGTAATTTAATTGAAATAAATTTTACATCACAAATGAAAAAAACACTATTATATACATTTCAAACAATGTCTTGTATAATTAATTTTACAGTTACTATCCACAAAAAATTAAAAACATTAATGTTTCAACATCTTTGGCACCTGCGACACCCTATCAAAAAACCCGACCATTGTAGTAGTTATTGAACAAACCGCCCCAGCCCAAGAAAAATAATCCATCTGTATAAAAAACAAATCATATGTTATTAATACTATAATGAAATAAATTAAACATAAATATGAAAGAATACATTAATAAAATTTCAATTTTAAATAAAAGGACACACTTGGAGTTATACCAATCACATAGTGAATTTTATTTAGGTGAGAGTGATTCCAAAATGTCAAAACTGTCTTATTTATCATTATACTAATGTATCAATACAATCAAAATGTGTTTTCTCAGTTTTCAATAGTTCACTTATTCTTTTCACTAAAATTAATGTCAATTATAAATAAATAGACACACTGTGAGTTATATCGGTCACATTGTACATTGTATTGAGGTGTAACTGATTCCAACACATCATAAATTACATGTGGATTGTTTTCCTAAAGTATCAAAATAATTCAAATGTGTTTTTTCAATTTTGAGTGTGTGACATTGGTTTTTTACTAAAATATCATTTCAAACAGGATACATGAACTTTGATTCATACCTGTCAAATTGTGTGTCGATTTGATTCGATGCTACTTACTACACATCATAAATGACTTATGAATTGTTGTCCTAAATTATCAATACAATCGGAGTTTGTTTTCTTGGTTTTTAGGGAGTGACAAATGTTTTGAACTAAACTATCAAATTTTAAACTGATAACATATACTTTGAGTTATACCAGTCACATCATGCATCAGATTGAGGTGTGGTTGACTCTTACACATAAAAATGACTTATGGTTCATTTTCCTAAAGTATAAAAATACTATGAATGAATTTTCTTGGTTTTCAGTATGTAAATTGTTCTTTTTTCTAAAGTTAATGTCAGTTTTAAATAAAAAAACACACTTAGAGTCATATTGGTCACACCATATATTCGATTGAGGTGTGGTTGATTCCTAAATGTAAAAAAAATGACTTATGGATTTTTATCATAAATTATCAAAACAATATGATTTTTTCATCTTGGTTTTAAGTAAGTCACTTGTTCTTTGTAATAAATGTAATGTAAATTTTAAATAAAAATACACATATGCAGTTATACCGGCCACACCATGCATCATATTGAGGTTCGGTTGATTTCTACATGTTAAAAGTTACTTATGAATAATTTTCCTAAAGTATCAAAATAATATGAATGTCTTGTAATGGTTTTCAGTATGTCACATTTTCTTTTTACTAAAATTAATATTAATTTCAAATAATAAGACACAGTTAGAGTCATATTGGTCACACCATGCATTGTATTGAAGTGACGATGATTCCTAGATATTAAAAATTAATTTTTGATCATTTTTCTAAATTATAAAAAAATCTGAATGTGTTTTCTTGGTTTTGAGTATGTCACTTGTGTTTTTACTAAAATGTCATTTCAAACTGGAAACACACTCTTTGAGTAATAATGGTCACATCGTGCATCAGTTTTATGTGAGACTACTTATTGTAAATCAAAAATGGATTATGAATTATTTATTTAAATTATCAATACATTCAACATGAATTTTCATAGTTTCTAGTGAGTGACACACATTTTGAACTAAAATATCAATTTTAAACTGATAATACATTCTTTGAGTCATATAGATAACAACACCTATGGAATTATGGTTTGGTTGATTCTTATAAGTTAAAAATGACTTATAGATCATTTTCATAAACTATCTAAATAATACGAATATTTTTTCTTAGTCTTGAGTATCTCACTTTTCATTTTTACTAAAATTAATGTCAATTTTAAATAAAAGTACACACTTAGATTCATACCGATCACACCGTTCATTGGACTGAAGTGGGGTTGAATCCTAAATGATAAAAATGACTTATTAATTCTTTTTTTAAAGTATCAAAACAATCTGAATGTGTTTTCTCATTTTACACAATGTCACATGTTCTTTCTACTAAAATTAATGTCAATTTTAAATTAAAATAAACTTCAAGTTATGATGGTGACACCATGAATCGGAATGAGGTGTGGTTGATTCCTACATGTCAAAATGACTTTGGAATAATTTTTCTAAAGTATCAAAACAATATAAATTTTTTTCTTAGTATTTATTATGCTACATTTTCTTTTTACTGAAATTAATGTCAAATTTAAATAAAAAGACACACATAGAGTCATACTGGTCACATTGTGCATCGAATTGAGGTGTGGTTAATTAAAACACATAAAAAATGACTTACGTATAATTTTAATAAAGTATAAAAACAATAAAAATTTGTTTGATTAGTTTTGAGTAATTCACTTTTGTTATTTACTAAAATTTCATTTCAAACTATAAGCTTGCATTTTGAGTCATACTGGTCAAATCGTGAGTCGGTTTTACGCAAGACCACATACTAGACATCAAGAATGAATTATGAATCATTTTCTTAAATTATCTAGACAATAAAATCACATTTTCCTAGTTGACAATAAGTGACATGAATTTTTAACTAAAATATCAATTTTGAACTAGTAATAGATACATTGAGTCATACTAGTCACACTATGAATCAGATTGAGTTGTGGTTGATTACTACATTTAAAAAAGACTTATTGAACATTTTACTAAATTTTCAAAACAATATGATTGCATTTTCTCAGTATTGAGTATGTAAATTGTCATTTTTACTAAAATTAATGTCAGTTTTAAATAAAAGGACACACATAGAGTCATACTGGTCACACCGTGGCTTTAATTGTGGTGGTTTTGATTCCTACACATCAAAAATGAATTATGGATCCTTTTCCTAAAGTATCAAAACAATATGAATGTGTTTGAATGGTTTTTAGTATGTCAGTTGTTATTTTTACTAAAATTAATGTTAATTTTAAATAAAAAGACACACTTGGTGTTATATTGGTCCCACTGTGTGTCATATTGTGGTGTGGTTGATTCCTACACATAAAATATGACGTATGAATCAATTTACTAACGTATCAAAATAATCTAATCGTGTTTTCTCAATTTTCAGTATGAAACTTGTTATTTTTAATAAAATTAATGTTAATTTGAAATTAAAAGACACACATGGAGTCATATCGGTCACATCATGTATCAAATTGTTGTGTGGTTGATTACTACACATAAAAAATTACTTATGGATTGTTTTACTAAAGTATTAAAATAATATTAATGTGTTTTCTTAGTTTTCAGTATGTCACTTGATTATTTACTAAAATGTTATTTCAAACTGGAAACACACGCTTTGATTCATACCAATCAAATTGTGTGTCAGTTTGACATGAGACTTCTTTCTACAAGTTACAAATGACTTAAAAATCATTATCTTAAATTTTCAATACAATCAAAACGTTCTTGCTTGGTTTCATGTATGTCACTTGTTATTTTTATGAAAATTAATGTCAATTTTAAATAAAAAGACACACATTGAGTCGTATTGGTATCACAATGCGTTAGATTGAGGTAATGGAGATTCCTACACTTCAAAGATGATGTATGGATCATTTTCCAAAATTATTAAAGAAGTAAGAATGATTTTTCTCATTTTTCAGTATGTCACATGTTCTTTTTATGAAATTTAATGTCAATTTTATATAAAAAGACATAATTGGAGTCATATTAGTCACACTGTGTGTCCTACTGAGGTTTGGTTGATTCCTACACATCACAAATGGCTTATAGATCATTTTCCAATAGTAGCAAAATAACCCAAATGTTTTTTCTTGGTTTTTAGTGTTTTTCTTGTTCTTTTTACTAAAATTAATGTCAATTATAAATTAAAAGGCACACTTGAAGTCATACCAGCCACACTGTGCATTGGATTGAGGTTTGGTTGATTCCTACATGTCAAAAATCACTTATTTATTGATGTCCTAATGTATAAAAAATCTAATGTGTTTTTGGGTTTGAGTATGTGATGTGTGTTTTGAACTAAAATATAAATTATAAAATAAAAACATATAATATGAGTCATATTGAGAACACTTTGTATAGTATTGAGGTACAGATGATTGAGTATGCGATAAGCTTTTTTCTTTCAACTAAATGAAAAAATTTAGAAAAGAGAGAACATGCTCCATTCTGATGGAAGAGAAACCCCATGAACCTTGATAAACATACATTTCATGTAGAATTTGGTTTCCTCTTCCATTAGAAAAGAACATGTTCTGTCGTTTTTAGATTGTGTTATATAGTTGAAAGAAAAATATAAATTCCCAAAAGATCTTTGAGAAAACTAAAAAATTATTAGATAAAAAAGATAAGGAAATTAAAATAATAATAATATATAAAATGTTGAAAAAATTAAATTAATTAAGTATTGATAATTAACCCTTTCATGGTGATTATATACATTCTTGACCCATTTCCTTATTCTCATCATTTCAATCATAGCCTAGAAGTCCAATATTTCATGAGCACGAGAAAATTCGAACAAACCACCCCAAACTAAGAAAAAGAATACACCTATTTAAGAAAACAATTCTTATGTTAGTAATACAATAAAGAAATAAATTTAAAAAAAAATATGAAACAATACATTAATAAAATATAAATTTAAAATTGAAACCATACAATATGAGTTTTATTGGGTAGACCGTGTATCAAATTGAGTTCATGATCATATTATAGGAGTGAATCATCCTTGTTGATGGAGGAATTTCTTTTTGATATTAGTGAAAATTAAAAAAAATATGTATCAGATAGAAATAATGAGGAAATTAAATAAAAAAGAATATAAAATGATTAGAAAATAATATAAATAAGAAGTAATAAGAGGTCACAAGAGCCTCAGCCCAATTGGTGAGGACTCGCTATGTGCATCCAAGAGACCCGGGTTCAAATCCGGGTGGAGGCTTATTTCTGGGGGTACTGTAGCAGTTATGTAGTAGTTACTGTAGAATACTGTAGCAGGCACTGTAGCATTTACTGTAGCAGGCACTGTAGCATTTACTGTAGCAGTCACTGTTCGGTACTGTAGTAGCCGGAACTATTCATCCATCTGGGCCTTTGGGCCACCGGTTTGTTCCTCGGGTCCTGCAAGGCTTTCGGGCCACCCAAGGCCTTCGGGCCAGTTGATTCTCAAGGCCTTCGGGCCACCTTAAGGACTTAGGGCCTCCCCAAGGCCTTTGGGCCACATGAATGCAGGCCCCAGACATACTACAAAAAAGGAGTAACTCTAGATGAGGATTCAGAGCAGGTGCACTCACCAGAGCAGATCCAAATAGATTGTTAAAAAGAGAGGGTATGGATTTGCCATCGGGACTTTCCTGTGCTTGCACAGGGATTCCTAGCCAGTCGGTCATGCAATGGTACGGAGCTACTATCAATATGCTGATGCTTGGGAGGGGCAGTTCCCTGTAGATAGTCTGGTTGAATTTCCTAAGACCTTCAGGTCATGTAATCTCCTTAGCCTACGGGCCTTGTAATCTCTAAGCTTACGGGCCTTGTAAGGGTTCCCCCTCATCCCTTGAAAGGGGGGTTATCAAAATCAATAAAAAATGAAGGCCTTCGGGCCATTCAGGAAGAAGTAATAAGAGGCATATTCATGATATATGTGTACATTTAACCATCGGGTATGTTAACCATTCTTTATAAACAAATCTACTTCCTCTTGTGAATATGAGGATTTTATATAGTCATAGTAGTTCTAGAAAAATATAAATACACAAATAATTAATAAATTTTTTAAATTAAAGAGTAATTATCTTTGAAAATTCCTCTTTAGGGATTCTAGTTTGTTGATGGTATCTGATATCTCTCATAAATTTAAAAACACAATAACCACAATCTTTTCCATTTTTTTATTTTGAACATTGCAGAAACATTAATAAAAATAAGTAATTTGTTTTTATAAGTGTTTTGATAGTGAAATATTATTATATATAGCCTATTACTTGTCCACTTGTAGAATTCTACAGGATTCTTGTATGCATGGATTTTCCTCAAGCCATGATTTTCCCAAAAATTATACACTTACCTATTAGAATAGAATTTTCATTAAAACATAATATAAAATATATAACATGAATTTTAGTTATAAAATTTTTTATTTAGTGTATTAAAAATTGAAAAATGTCATCAAATGTGGTCTTTTTTTGGGTATCCATGTCGTGAATCAAAAAAATAAATCTATAGAGTATCCAAATTCACCGTAATGAGTACCCAATGTTTTCTAAAAAGATAGAATGAAATATGTAATGAAATGAATGAAAATTTATTTTATATAATTAAATTATAGATTTTTTCCCTGTATCATTGGTATTAGGAATATTCTATCATTCATAAATTTTCTTTCATGATTTAGCTAGTTTTTTCCACTATTTAATCCATTTTTATATTCTATTTAGTTTTGGTCTGTAGAAGTGATGTGAAAACTAATTATTCCATATTTTTATTCATGTGTTAATCTCTTCAATTGGTATTCATATATATGCCTACAAAAAATATGAATTGTATTTAGTCATAATTAACATGATATATCAGCTATTGGAAAAATAGAACATGAAAACACACCTCATGTATAAATTTACAACAAAGAATCCTAGCCATTCACACTTTATAATTTAATTTACATTCTCAAGATCAATGTTTTTTTATAATGTCTAGTCCATATATTTTTTCTTCAAAATAAAGTATGTGAATACTATAACTTTGTAAAATTGTATCTACATGAACCTTAAATATTTGTAAATATGGATACTGAAAAGGTGGGGTAATGGTTTTTTATGAAGATATTCTCAATTGGTTGGTTGATCATTTAGATAGTTTTGATTTATCCTTTCATTTCACCCCTTCCCTTTGTACATTTGTAATAACATTCATTGGTTCTTACCTCTTTTCATTAATTGTTCATGTTTTATAATGAAAAATAAACTGAAAATGAATACCTCTATATCGACATGTTTTTTATAAGATTTAATGGTCTTGCTATGAATATTCCAACATATTGGTCGACCGTATGAATATCTACATCATCAAGTGGAATAGGGAGCTCAGTATTCAGCTCATGAGCTATGGTAATCCCTACTCTCACATAGATTGTTGGAAGTGGTCTATTATGTATAATATCTTTTTGGATATTGAACACAATAGTTCCTGAAATAAGGCAATGTGTGGGTGTTGATTGATATAAATCATAACCATTTTCACCCTATAGAATATCATTAGAGGAAAGGAACTGGTGTCTGTACGATTCACATTTCATAGAAACAATTATGATAGTATTTATTACCTCATATAAGACATATCTTTGAGGGGAATGGCTCACCACAGAGCTGGTGGGGGGAGGGATCTTCATGCAGTGGTTATTCTTGAGTTGTTTCTTCTCATTTCTCCCTCCTATAAAATTTTCTAGAAAATTATACTTCCAATGTTATTTTTATTCAAGGGTTTCTAATATTTCTTTCAACTCTTTCATTTTTTATCTTTATCTTCCTTTTCTTTTCTTTTCTCAAAATATGTTAAGGGTGTCACCACAAAACTGACACCTCTAATGCAGACATACTATTCTAGCAGCTTCAAGGCCATAGATATTAGGGGTTCATATAGTATAGGTGTTTATGATTCCTATGACTAATTTAAATAGAAAATATATGACAACATGTAATCATTTCTATGTAATAGTATTTTAATGAAAAACAAATTTTTACTATGTCATACTTAAACATGCTTCCCACACATTTTTTTGTGTTTTCATCTATTAGTATCCCATATTTTTTTACACATTCCTCCTTCCATAGGACGTGATGTGGGATAGAAGTGGCTTTGGATTTGGATTCATCAATATCCATATATACATAGAAACATAACTATGTTGTTTTTTCATGTCACATAAAATTATTACTGTTGATTTAAAATATATACCAATTATTTTTCAAGCGAAGTATACCCCATCATTACATTATTGTAGGGGTGTGTTGGTCTTATTACTTATTCCTTATATTCAACACTCATTTGATGTTTCATAAATAAAAAATTATAAATAAAATGTATTAATACATGTATTATAAAACAATGTATTACCATCCACAATGTACCTAAAAATATTTACCCCCGTGATGGTCAGTAAATGCATCTCACTCTACTTAGATTATCCTGTGTGTATATGTGTGTGATGGGTGCAGGATAATTTTTACTTCAACATCTTTTAGATGATTTTTTTTTTGAATTTTATGAAATCCTCTATGATCCATTACAGCAAGAATTAATAAAAAAAATTATCGGAGTCATCTACTATAATTACTCTCTACAAGGGATAATGAATATTAAGACAGTGTTTTATTATTTTATTTTTTAGTAAAATAAATAAAGGATGTCATAATGTTACCATAATATATTTACAAATTAGTGTCTTAAGTGTGGACACAACATGGTGCCACGAATCTATATCAATTGACACACACTACCGAGTGATCAGCCCAATGAAACTACTGAAAAGGGCCTCATTCCAGTTAATAGGTTGGTTGGGAACATTCCATCTAACCTTGAATTTGATGCCTTTTCTTTTCACCTTAATCGTTTTTTCTAACACAGTCATGCTACGATGCTTCTATTCTTTTTTTTTTGCGACTCTGATTCTTCATCGCATACCATTTCCTTGGGTTAAACATCATCAATATATTGTTCATATGGATTGGTAGCATCTACATGTGTAGAAAGTCAATGTTCCTCTATACTGGGAGTAAAAACAAGTTGACAAACCTATTATTCCTTGGGATTGAGATTATCAGCACATGAAAAATTCCTTATCTACAAGAGTGGTCCAATATTTAATTTAGAGTACATAAATGTAGTAGTGAACAGATAATAACATGAGGTAACACAAGTTATATTACGAAAACTATTTAACCTAATTATTGATATCTATTTTTTAAAAGGTTAAATGGATTTTATCCCTCTCTTGAGTATTCAAAACCATTCATTATGGTCCATTATGAAATAAAAAGACCCATCTACATTAGGACCACTACAAAATGATTTTGACGTCCTAATGAAAAGTTCATTCTCAATTGAATTTTCATTTGACCCTTTAGTGGTTTTGGATGATAACAAAATAATTGAAAATATTCAGTTTGTGGGATCCATAACATAAAATACTTTTATTTCCTATCATTCGATTATAAACAATTTTTATGTGTTCCCTTCTTTACTGAAATCCACTTTCATGAATCCCAATTCATCTATTTTAATATCACACATGTTATCAACCCAATTTCATTGAAAAATCATCTCTTGGAATGTTGTATAATCCAAATCCCATATTTTTTTAATGATTCCAAAGTATGACATATTCGCTTAAATTGGATTTTTATCCTTGGTTACAAAAACATGCATCACTTCATCACAAGTGTAACTGCAATATTTTTCATGGTACTATCATTATCATGTAAATTTTTATAAAATGTATAACCATTAATTACATAACCATTATAAGATAATACATGCACACTTGGTCCCCTGTATATCCACTATGATTGTTCGAAAATTGAATCTGGGATTTTAATTGAATCCTTAAAAATATAGTCTCAAAACCTTCCTATAAAAGTTTTATTGTGTGTATTTGATATCCATATTTAATACCTTTATGGATTTAAATGCCTAATAATTTCATTGCTGGTTTCAACATATGGTGAAGCCTCTAAACTATTATGAAAAATGTAAATATGGGCCTACTCCTGATCTATAATATTGATTATGACAACATCTATTATGGAAATTTCTTCACCCACAATCCATCTATTGTGATGATATTTTAGAATACCAATGCTTTCCACACTTGATAGGTAATTGGTAAAAAATTCAATAGCTCCCTCAAAAATATATCACTCTATAATGCAACCCTGTGACTGAATTTGATTTTTGACATACCCTTTCAAAATCGTCATATATTGTTCAATGGGGTGAATTCATCTATACATTAAAGGACCACATATTCAAATCTCTTTCACCAATTGAACCATCAAGTGAACCATCATATTAAATTATGTTGGTGGGAAGAACATTTCAAATTCACATAATATGATGGAAATTTCCATTTCCATAATTGGAAATTTTGTCAGGTCTATAACATTGTTGCATATATTTTTAAAAAAGAAACATATCTTGGTTAATGTAAGATGGGAATTATTGAGAAAAAATACAACATAAAGCTACAGGTATTATATCTTGCATCAAAAAATGATAATCATGTGATTTCAAGTCCATTATATAAGATCCCAACCTTTTCTAGAGATATATCGGGATTTTTTTCAAGTTTTCTTTTTTAATTTGTTTGATCTTATTTTGATTGGGATTTTCCTAGAGGTGTTTTTTGGTGAAAATTGATAATTTGAATGAGGAGGGAATGTGCATCGTTGACGCATAGTTTTCCCTAACCAAGTTTCCAGGCCTAGAAAACCATGCAACCCCAGACAGAGGGGGATTGCATGGTTGTAAAATGGTTTAGGCACATAGTTAGGGAAATCTATTCACCCCTATCAAAGATTCACATGGTTTAGGAGCACTGTTAGGGAAAACCATGCGCCCCTTCCTAGAAAACTGTCTGTGACTTTTTAATTGACCCTTAAATTAGATTTAAAATTATCAAAACCCCCTAAACTCACCCAAATCAAGCCTCATTTTACCCCTAATGTTCCTTCATTATTTATAATCCTCTTGGATGGATTCTAATCCCTCTTGAACTTCTTTATTAGTGATTATAATCCCATATTTAAGATCTTCACCCCTCTCAGTAAGAGGATCTCATCCCGGTTTGTTTTTAATTCTTCTTTTATTCTTCTATTTGTCTTTAGGGTAAGTTATTCTTATTTTTGTTTATATCTAGACCCAGATTTATAGATATATATCTAGGATTATAGATCTAGATTTATATTTGAAGGATCATGATTGGTTAAATCTTGATTTATGATTTTATTTCTGGATCTCGTTCTACATCATTATTCTGTAGAAATTGGGGATTCTTATTGGGAAATCACTAAACAACAAATTGAAGTAGGTGGTATATAATTCAAATCCATAAGTCTAAATTTAAATTTTGTGTATGAAAGTAAATAATTTCTATTAGATGTTAATAAATTTATTTTCCAATTTAATTAATTAGTTTAGTGAATTAATTAATTGAGGGAATTGTTGAAATTGGGGATATTGAATTGATATTATTAAATAATTAATTGTTGAATTAATTATGAGATATTGAGTTTATTTATTTGATGTAATCAATTATTGAATTAATTTTTGAGATATTGTGAATATGAATTTTGATTTTGGGGATACTTAATTATTGAGTTGATTATTAGATTATTGACATGTGAATTTAATAATTAATTATTGAATTAATTATTGGATATTGAGTTAGGGATATTGCTTAATTAATATTTTAATTAATTAATGAGATTAATTAATTGGGTAATTAATTAAGGTAACTTAAGTGATGAAAAGATTTTTGAATTAGTAATGAAAATTAGATGATTAATTAATTTTCCAGTTAATTAATGATATTGAGATGATTAATTAAATGTTGAGTTAATTAATGAGATTGAGATGATTAATTAATTTTTGAGTTAATTAATGAGATTCATATGATTAATTAATTGTTATGTTAATTAATGAGATTGTGATGATTAATTAATTATTGAGTTAATTAATAATATTGAGGTGATTAATTAACTATTGAATTAATTAATGAAATGATATAAAATAATGAATGGTAATGATGGAATTCAAGCATAATCTAAGATAATGAATGGTAATAATAGAATTCATGAGTGAAAAGACACAATGAATGGTAACAAAGTAATTCATGTGTGAAATGTTGCAATGAATGGTAATATTGGCCTTCATTTGTGAAATGAGATAAGGAATGGTAACAAAGGAATTCATGTTTCAATTGAGATGAATAATGGTAACTATGGAATTATTAGATATGATATCCCTCGGGAATAGTTTAGGCTCCGACATGGGCCGAAGAAGGTATGAGGTTTGAGTGTCCATGGGAAATCTGGGGGTTTATGTGGTTAAAGAATAATTGATAATGTGGTAATTGTTTATTTATGCATAATATTTACTTCTTTATACAACAAATATACTATTTGATTGGATATTGTTTTAAACATCATTGGTGGTGTCCTACTATGTTGTACTCCAACCTTACATGGGATGCCTTATTGGTACTCAAATATATTTCATGTTTAAAGGATAGGATATGGGCAAAGGCCCTATGTTGGGTGACTCAGTCGGGATGGAGCGAGGATGAGGGAACTAGACGTGGTAAGGGACTCTCTTGGGAGTTGTTAGTGTCTTTACTTTCGTGTTTCATTTTGACACTTAGAACTTACTTTAGCATGGAATATCTATTATTTATGTTTGATATTATGTTTCTTGCTTTGGTTATCATGTGGTAATGGGGTTTTCTGGTTATGATTATATTATGTAGTTATTATTTATTTATTTTTTCTGGTGTATTTATCAGATAAAGATGGTATAGCCTCCCCAAGAATTATATTAAACGCTCACTATTATTTTTCAGCCTTTGGTATATGAGGAGGTGTTCTTGAGTTCATGTGAATTATCGGCTCAGGGAACTGGTGTGTGGAACCCTTGCTGGGACATTACAAATTTTTATCAAAGCCCAGTTTTAATTTCTTTTTCTTATATATTACTATTTGGGAAAGGTATACGGGAGACTAGGAAGAATCAGGACTTGGTTATGAGCTCATTCATGGGATTAGCTAAACCATGTATGGGGGATAACCCATGTAACCAGGGCATAAATTGTTTTTATTGCTATTTTTTATGTTTTATTATTATTTAACCTTGTATGACACACTTGTGGTGTGATGTAATTATTATTTCAAATATTTTCTGAGATTTGACTCATGTCCCGGTATGACACGAGAGTTGAGTTTGTATATATCATTATAGTCACTCATGTTTATTTTGTGACATGCCTCATTTTAGGAATGAATGGGAAAATAGGTTATGGGTAAGTTGTTGAACTTGACCTTTTTTCTTTTCATGTTAAATTGAACTAAAAATGGTTCCAAGTTTGAAAATTGAGAAAAATGGTAAAATAATGATAAATAAGAATAAATGCGTGTCTAAATGAGAATCTTGAATAATGATAATTTTTTAACCTTATTAACTAGGACCTAGGTGTAGGATGATTATGGGTAGTGATAGCGCCTTGGTTTTGATGGGGTGTGTTGGGGTTTTGGAAAACGACTAGTTGTGGCATATTGTATTTCCTGTAAATGTGTAAATTTTGTGAAATGTGTCCTAAGGTGAGTGTTTGGTATTGTAGAGATATGTCTCTATGAAGATTCTTGTTGAGAGAATGAAGTGAGGATATGGATAGAGACGATCTACCTGTACTGGAACTTGGGGCACCATTAGTGATGGATGAGAATGTACTGGATCAGTTTCATGATAACTTTGCAAGCTTTTTGAAAATCATGGAAAGAGACCCAGGGCGTGTTGTGAAGAGTATGTCTGATCTCTTGTGGTATTTTTAGCTACAACACCCTCTGAGTTTTACTATAGAGGGTGGACCTAAAGGATATGAATTTTGGTATGTGTATATAGAGACAATACTTATCCATTTAGAGAATCATGCTAAGTGGATGGTCAACTTGGATGATTATATGCTACGAGGATCATTGAAGCAATGGTGGGACATTCAATCCTATACTAGACATGCCAATGGTATATTATGGAATGAATTTTTGGAGAAGTTCATAGAGAACTTGTATCCAGAGAAGCTAAGTAATGAGAGAGTAGTTGAGTTAATTTTATTGACTTAGGGGAGTAAGCCTTTGATGGACTATGTTAGAATGCTTTACAGATTTGAAATGATTTTCTCCAACATTGTTAGGGGATGGGAAATATATATCAAGGCATTTACATGACAACTTAAATGTGAGATTAAGTCCCAAGTTAACCTCTTTAAGATAAATATGTTTATTGAAGGGGTTTATCATGATCTCGTAGTTGAGGGTAACCTGAAGGAGGCTTCTAGTGCAGGGCATGTTGTTATTGTTGGATGATCAGAAGGTATAAATTCAGAGAGTAGGAAGCATTTCTATGAGAATATTAGTTAGGGTGATAGCAAGAGGAGTAGAAATGGGTAAGGTTCAGTTATAGAGGAACTTTCCCTTATGATATTCCTCTAGTGTGGTAGGTTGTGAAACTTCTGAAGATAGTTCACTAGACCATCAATAGAGTTCTAGTTTTGTGACAAGATGGTACATCTACAGAAATTATGTAGGACCTAGAGACAGTTGGTTATTGAGGGTGTATCTAGGTAGAATCGAAGTGTAGAAAGGGGATATTCTACCAAATATTAGGCCGGTAGCTATTGTTCTACTGGACATGGTGGTAGAGGCTATAGACATGGAGCTTTTGGGAAAGAGCTTCTATATAAAGAGAGTAGTGCAGCTCAGGGGAGTCAGTCTACATCGTAGGGAAGAGGAGAAGGATAGTTGCCTAAAGTGTAGCCTACAATTTTGGAAAGAGAGGCTAGACCATCAATAGTTAGAGTTACTATTCATGTAGCTTCTATATTAGCTAGTTATTTATTTTATACGGGTGACTCACATTCCTTTATTTCATTACAACTTGTAAATGCTTTGATCCTAGGAGTGGAGATTTTGAGTAGGGTGTTGATGATAGACACACCTCTGGGAGTATGGTCTAGGGACATTTTCTTGTGTAGGGATGTTCTCTAATGGTTGGGGAGTATTTTTTCTGTGGTATCTTTATATTTTTAATATTTCAGGCTTTAAACTAATTATGTGTATTGACCAGTTAGTAGAATACCAAGATCACATATATTATTACCAGATTAAAGTGAATTTTACACCTCTTAAGGGTGGAAAGTATATTCATCAGAGGGAGTGGGATATCAAGGAAGTAAGAGTGAGTCCATCCACTCATCAACTTGAATATCTCATAGTTCAAGTTTCTAGTTTGTTGTTGGATGATGGAGGTGTAAAGAAGGATTTATTTCCACCTATACTGGACTAGTTTTAGGATGTGTTTCCAGAATATTTCTCAGGGATTCCACCTGAGATAGATGTGAAATTTACTATTGATATTATTCTAGGGGATGAGAGAGTTTCTATTCCACCATACTAGATGACACTAACAGAGCTTCAAGATCTCAAGACTAGACTAAAGGAATTAGAGGATAAAGTATTTATCTGACTAAGTATGTCACCATAGGGTTCACAAGTGTTGCTTTTTAAGAAGGCTGATAGGACTTTGTTCTTGTGTGTCGATTGCTGGAATTTGAACAAGATTATAATGAAGAACTGGTATGATACTCCTCATATTGATGATCTATTTGACTAGTTGAGAGGGGGTTGTGTCTTGTCCAAGATTGAATTGAGATTGAGGTATCATCAGTTGAGAGTTCTAACTTTTGATATATTGAGGACTACTTTCATAAAAAAGTATGACCAGTTTGAGTTCATCATAATGTCTTTTGGTTTGAATAATGCACCAATAATATTTATGGTCTTGAGGAATAGAATCTACCGACCATCCCTCAATCAATTGTTTTTGTTTGGGGATGACATATTGGTGTAATCCAAGACTCATAACGATCATGCCCACCATCCTGATATCATCTTGAGTACACTGAGATGGAATTTGATGTATTCCAAGATATCTAAGTTTTATTTATGTATTGATTGGATAAACTTCTTGGGTTACATCATCTCAGAGGAAGGCATGTCAATAGACCTAGAGACGGTTCAGTTTGATTTTCCTAGGGAGTATCCCGAGAAATTTTTTTATATCCATAATTTTCTAGGTCTAGATTGATATTATCTGAGATTTATTTAGGTCTTTTTTCATTTGTAAGTGCTTATTTCAATCTATAACAAAAAGGGTGTAACGTTTGAATGGGTAGAATCATATCATAATTATTTCCAGGAGTTTAAGAAGCGGTTGACATCAGCACCAATATTGATCCTACCTGATCTTGGTGGGGAGTATACAATGTATTGTGATGCTTATGGGATCATACATGGAGCAGTTTTGATGTAGGGAGGACAAGTTATATCATTTAGGTCTTTGCAGTTGAGGAATCATGAATGGAACTACCCTAAAAATGACCTTGAGTTGGCTGAAATGGTTTATGCTTTAATGTTTTGGTGGCAGTATCTTTTCAGTGAAAAGTTTACTGTGTATACAGATCACAAGAGATTGAAGTGAATATTTTTCATAGTGATATTTGAATCTTTAATAGTTGATATGGGTAGAGTATATGAAGTCATTTGATTTTGAGCTAGAATATATGACTGGGAAGGGAAACAGTGTAGTTATATCTTTGAGTGGAAAACTCATACTCATACTGTTCAAGATTATAGTGCTGAGTGGAAAATGATGACTGTGATGGATGAGATACATGTTGTGGTTTTGGATAATTAGGAGAAGATGACTCTGGTATTAGTTTTAGTAGATTTTTTACTTTTGATATGGATCAAATATAGACGGTATGAGGATCTTAAGTGTTTGAAGTTAAAGGAAATTCTTAAAGGTGGGGTTTCACCTACTAATTGGACCATAGATGGGGAGGAGATCGTCTAGGTTAAGAATTTGTCTTTTGTGCTTATGAGTATGCAGGAGTAGATGATGTGTGAGTTTAATGCCTCAACGTGGGTCTTAAATCCAAGTGTGACCAAAATTTACCGTGACATATGACAAAGGTTTAAGTGGTTGGGCATGAAAAAGGATATAATATAGTTTATGAGACAATTCTAAACCTGTCAGCAGTTGAAGGCTGAGCATCAACAACCTGGTGGTTTACTACAATATTTTTCCAATCCAGAATGGAAATGGGATGACATGACCAAGGACATTGTGGTGGGTATTTTGATTATGCCTTGAAATAATGATGTTATCTGAGTAATAGTGTACCGATGGATGAAATTAGCACATTTATTACCTATATTGGAGACTTTATCAGTGAAGTATCTAGGAGAAATGTATGTTCAATATATATTATATATACATGGGGTTCCATGGACTATTGTTTCGATATCAATTCACTCTTTTCTTCATTAGTTTATCAAGACTTACAAAAGGTTCTTGGAGCGTAGGTTTTTTTGAGTAGAACATTCTACACACTGAAAGATGGGAAGTGATAGCATAATATATAGGTGCTTGAGGATATTCTATGAGAATGTCTCCTTGAATTTGGTGGTTCTTGGGAGAACCACATATCTTTTGTGGAGTTTTCCTGTAACAATAGTTATCATGAAACTATACAGATGGAACCATATGAGACTCTTTAGGGTAGGCCATAAAAATCACTTTTATGCTAGATGGAGGTAGGTGAGTCTGAGTTATTGGTACCGAGTCTTGTGTAGGAGTCATCGAAGCAGGTATGGATGATTCAGAAAAATATTGCTATGGCTCAGAGTGTATATAAGTATTATGAGAATAGATATCAATGACCCCTATATTTTACATAGGGTGACCATGTATTCCTTCAGGTGTCTCCTAGGATGGGTCACTGTAAGATACAGAGGCAAGCGAAGATGGTGCTCAGGTTTGTTGGACCATTTGAGGTTGTAGAGAGAATTGGATTAGTGGAATACCGTTTGGATATTCCATATAGATACAGTGTTATGCATGATGTTTTCAATGTGTCACAACTTCAGCAATATCACCCCAAACCTTCTCATGTGATCGATGTGGACGATGTTGAATTGAGATAGATTTGTTCTTTGAGGAGCATATGATATTTGTGTTGGACCACAGTGATAAAGTGTTGTATGGAAATACCACGTAGAAAGTTAATATATTGTGGTAAAATAGTCATTTTCGAGAGGAAACATGAGAGAGGGAATCATATATGAGGTCTCAGTGGCCGGATATTTTTAACTCGAAATACTAGAGATGCTTGGGAGTAAATATTTAGGAATAGTTGTTATAAGGGGGAGATTGTAAGATCCTGGCCTTTTCCTAAGATGTCTCAAGCTTGTTTTCAGGTATTCATTTTTTCCTTTTTTGAGAATAATTTGATTGGTTTTTCCATAGGGTGTTTTTAGATGAAAATTGAATATTTTGGAATGAGAAAAGCAAGTTCAAGGTTGACATATCGTTTTCCCTAACCATAAACACCATCCCAACAAACCATGTATGTCCATACATAGGGGGATTAAATGGTTGGCACATGGTTTATCAAACCACACACCCTCTTAAGACTAATTTTTCACCCCTATAAAAGAGGCATATGGTTTAGGCATGCGATTAATTAAAATCGTGTTCCCTTTCATAGAAAACTGTGTATGAATTTTTAATTAACCAGAAAATTAGATTCAAAATTACCCAAACCCTTGAAACTCTCCCAAATAGAATCCCATTTTCCCCTAGTTTTATTTATAAATTTTAGATCCTCCCCAATGGATTTAAATTCCTTTTAATCTCCATTCATGGTGATTTGAAGCCTGGATCTATGATCTTCACCCCTCTTAGTAAGAGGATCTCATCCCAATCGGTTTATCATTCTTCTTCTATTATTCAAGCTTTCATTAAGGAATTTTATTTTCTATTTTGGTATAATCTTGACCTAGTTTAATTGATATAGATCTTGGATTGTAGATCTAGATCTTGATTTCAGAAATCTTTATTTTTTCAATCTTAATTTAGGGTTTTAGATCTTGATCTCATTCTACATTATTATTCCACAGAAATTGGGTATTTTCATTAGGCAATTGCATGCCAAGGAATTGATATATGTGGTCTATAATTTAAATACCAAATTCTAAATTGAAATTATGTTTATGTAATTATATTATTTCTATAAAATTTATATCAACTTATTTCTTAATTGAATTAATTAGTTTGGTGAATTAATTAATTGAGGGAATTGCTGAAATTAGGGATATTGAATTAATAGAATTAAATGAATAATTATTTAATTAATTATGATATATTTATATTTTTTTTAAGGTAATCAATTTTTGAATTAATTGTTGAGATATTGTGAATATTAATTGGAATTTTTTGGATACTTAATTGGGGAGCTAATTATCAGAATATTGACTTATGAATTTAATAATTAATTGTTGAATTAATTATAGGATATTGAGTTGTTGATATTGGTTAATTAATTGGTGAATTAATTAATGAGATTAATATTATTAATTAATTTTGGAATTAATTAAGGTTTTTGAAGTGATGAACTTTTTTTTTGAATTAGTAATTAGATTAAGATGATTAATTAAGTGTAGAGTTAATTAAAAAGATTTAGATGATTAATTAGTTATTGAGTTAATTAATGAGATTGAGATGATTAATTAATTATTGAGTTAATTAATAATATTGATATAATTAATTAATAATTGAGTTATATAATAATTTTGAGATGATTAATTAATTTTTGAGTTAATTAATGAGATTGAGATGATTAATTAATTGCTGAGTTAATTAATGGGATTGGGGTGATTAATAAATTATTTCTTTAATTAATGAAATTATATAAAATAATTAATTTTAGTGATAGAATTCATGAGTGATATGATACAATGAATGGTAATAATGGAATTCATGAGCTAAATGATGCAATGAATGGTAACATTGGCATTCATGTGTGAAATTTCACAATGAATGGTAACAATGACATTCATGTGTGAAAGGAGACAATGAATGGTAATAAATTCAATCATATGTCGATTGAGATAAATATTTGTAATAATGGAATTCTAAGATATGATATCCCTCAAAGATAGTTCAGGATCCAACATAGGCCAAAGCAAGTATGTGTTTTAGGTGTCCACGGGAACCCAGGGGTTTATATGGTCAAATAAAGAATAATTGATAATGTGATAGTTGTTTATTTATACATTATATTTATTTCATTATATAACTACATACATGGTTTGACTGGATATTTTTTTAGAAGTCATTGGTGGTGTCCTACAATGTTATTCTCACACCATACTTGGGTTTCCTAATTAGTACCTGAATATATTTTATGTTTGTAGGACAGGATAAAGGAAAAGGCCCTATGTTGTGTGACTGGGTCAGGATTAAGTATGGGTGAGGGAAATAGATGTGGTTGGGGACCTGATTGGGATTTGTCAGTTCCTTTACTTTTGAGTTTTAATTTGACACTTGGCATGTACTTTATCATGGAATATCTATTGTTTCAGCTTGATATTGTATTTCCTACATTTTTCATCATGCGGTACTGGTATTTTTTGGTTATGGTTATATCATATGGTAAGTGTTTATTTATTTATACGGGTGTATTTATTTGATAAATAGGGTATAGTCTCCCCTAGACTGATATTAGACCCCCACTACTAGTTGGTATCCACTAGCAGATGGGGAGGTGCACATGAGGTCATATGACCGACCGACTCGGGGCACCGATGTGTGGAACCTAGGAGAGGATGTTGCACTTTAACATTAAATTAGTCATTGACATGATATTACTGATATAATATGAATTCCATTATATAACCTTTACATCATTAAATTAGTTTAAAAACCAATGTCTCTTCTTCCTTGAATGATTGTATATAAATGGAGGAAGAAAAATCCATTTTCACCCTTCACTGGTGCCAACTCTTCCCATATTCCCATGTCAATCATGTCCATAATGGCCTTAATTCCATCCTTTGTTTTGTTAGGTACATTTAGTAATGTTACATTTATATTATCTCATACATTGTTTCAACATGAATAACATTAAGAAAATGTCCGACATACAGACAATTATAGTATCGTAATTCAAAAAAACTGATCTCTTTTTCCATCTGGTTTTTGGAAGATTTTTCAAAAAAATGTTTACCAAAATAAATTTCCATGTCTATTAATTTCTCAAACATTTGATCACTTATTAGTGGAAATTGTGTTGTACATTTTTCTAATATCCCATCGAATGACATCATCCATGATCAGTACATATGTCATCAGGGTAGAAATATTTGATATCTTAAAAACACATTCTTTGATAAATGTTTCAACCTAATTGACTATGTACTTTGTTCACAAATGGGATACCCTAGAGTTCCTTTAATATTATATTTTAAAAATATTCTATAATTAATAATGTTGTTTATAATCCTTTAAAATATGGATCTCAACGTGAAATCTTCATTTTTGTAAGCATCATCCAAATTAATACGTGAATCCCACAATAATTTCAAATCTTCGATCAATAGAACCAAATAAACATCAATATCATTAACTGGTTGTTTTGGGCCTCATATAATAAAGGATAATATAATGTATATTCATTTCTTGCATATCCAATGTGGCAAGTTATAATTTAACAACATAACTAGCCATGTACTGTGAGTACTTTTTTGAAAACCAAAAGGGTTAACTCTATCTTTAGATAATGCAAGGTAAATGTTTCTCGGAATTTTTCCAAACTCAAGATACTCATAATCAATTCTCTTCCACTGAGGAGTGTCTATCGGGTGATGAAGTTCTCCATATTTATTTCTTGTGTCTATGTACCATGTCAATTGTCTTTCCATCTCCTCACTTCTATATAGGTTCCTAAACCTTGGAATGATTGGAAAGTACCATAAAACATTCATAGGACCCGGTTAATCTTTCTATTAATAAGAAGAACCACACTTTTTTCATTTTTTATGTGATAATTGATCTTTTAAAAATAGTATACAATCATTTGGACATGAATGTATTATTTTAGATATCATACCCATCATACATAGAATTCATTTAACATTATATGTTCATATTGGGATCTCATTATATTCCAAGAGCACATCACTCAAGAGATAAAGTAGTTTAATAAAACTAGAATCACTCCATATGTTACCATATTTTAAATTATACATCTTTAGTATGGATAACAATTCTGTATATTTAGTGCAACCAGTATACAATGACATCTTTGCACAACTCTTTAACTTCTCAAACAATTTTGGATAATCACAAAGTTCATATTCAACTATCATTTTCATTTCCTTAATATGGTCTTCATCATTATTCACACATGTAATCACATCCTCAATATGGTCTTCTTCCTTATCCATACTTATAATACAATCATATAATCCATAAAACACAGTGTTATCGCAATTACTACTGGCATTCACTTTTTACCTAGGTTTATTCCAACATTTATAAATTTGATCCGTTCTGTGACAGATCAAGTGTTCTTCCAACTCCTCCGAAATAATTAGTCATGAATAAAAACAGTGCAAACATAGAAAAAGGATTTGAGAAGGGTTATATACAAGATCTTTTTTAAACTTGATGAACTCTTTCTCCCATTCTTCATAATTTTTTTTCATAGAATTGACATCCATAAATTCTCTATTCATATCCATCCTATTTGATTCGGTAATATTAATATTTAATGAAATAAATAAATACAAAAAATGGGCTTTTAAAATAAGGGGAACCAAATATTTGAATTTTTCAAATAATTTCATCATTATTTAAAGGAAATGGGTAATTAAATTTAGGAAAATAATAACTCCACTGGTGGTAGGATATATCATCAAAAATCATCCACAATTTTCACTTGTACCTAGTATGGGATGACTACTTCTTAGATTAGTTCAAGAAACATAACTAAATGTCCAGAATATATGGGGATGAGTCTAAGGAAAAAAATATAAAAATAATTGTTCGGGAGATGAATCTAGAAAGGATGAAAGTTATTATTTCATTTTGTTTCTTGATACTCATCCCTTTATAAGATAACACCAAATTAGAGATAATATGTAGTTGTGACGGACTCCTCTAATTTAAACCCTACAGGTGATGTTGGATGAAAAATTGGATTAGTAGTTGCATTGAGGTTAAACATTAATTCACCTTTTGCAAGAGTGAGGTCATGATGGATATCTTATGGGTTGGGTAGAGTTAGTAACATTCCCCTTTCATTGTGTTATTATCAATATATATTTTTTATGAGGAAAGATTTTGTGTATCTAGGACGTCTCTAAAAGTTAATATGATCATATAAATATAGATAGCACTCTTTATGAGTAAACCATGGTCTACCAATGCAATTATAAAAAGGAAATGAATAGGTTCCCCCTTAGATACATTGTTGAAAATGGAATCCAAAAAAACAAAGATAATTTTGAAACTCATTAAACACTCAACTAAAAACATACATCCAACTTCTATCCATTATTATTTAAAAAAAATTCTATAATAAAATAACTCTTAATTAGCCAAATGAATTTGTTGAAAAAATAATAATCATATTTAAAAATTATAAAAATATAAAAAAAAAATTTATAGAAATAAAATCTATGAAAGTATTAAAGTATTGATCTATTGCTAAATTGAAAAAATTATACAGGTATAAAATTATAAATTACAAATGCATATATATTTATATGAGCATATAAAATTATAAACTTATATAGAAGTATTAAATTATATATAATCTATAAAATATTATATATTTTAAATAAATATACTTAATTTTTAAATTTATATAAATTTATAAAACTAAATAAAAGTACATATATGTTATAAAAGTATACATAATTTATATACTTATATTGTTTTAAAAATATATAAAAGTATAAGTTATAATATATAAAAGTAAAATTTATGAATGTATAAAAGTATAATAATTTATAATGAATAAAACTATAATTTTATATTAATTTATAAATCTAGAAAACAATAAAAATATAAATAATTAATAATATTCTATATTTAAACTATATATGTAAATATGATAAACTATAAAATTTATAAATTTATAAATGAATAAAATTAGCAATGTTTTTAACCACACTGGGATATGTAAGATTCATTTTAGTGACTCAAGGGAGACACATAAGGTTTAATTCCTTTACTATTTGAGATGATGAGTCATCCACACCTTGGATTGATGGCCATACCCATAAGGAAAAACTTAATGGTTTATCAATCTAAAAATATGATTAATATTTTACACAAAAGATCATGGAAGATCTAATTGAATTCTAGTTTGTTAATTATCTTCATTTATTAAGAAATATTAACCTAATTTTAGGAATCATTAATAATGATTGTTTCAAAAAATTAGTATAATCTTTCTTTATCAATTAACTTTTTAAGTAAAATAAATTATTAATTAATTAAATGTTATATTACTAAAATTATCTTCCAATCCTTTTACCTATAATTAAATAATAAAATTCATTATATATAGTTTATAAATATATAACTATATTTAATTATAAATCAAAATGTAAATTTTAAGAAAATATATAATGTTATAAAAGATTTCAAAATTTATTTAAGTTACATTAAAAACAAATTGAATAACACTTATTAGTAATTTATTTTAGTATAAATTTATTTTATTTTATTCATATATTTTATATGATGAAAATATATTTAATTCATTGATATAAGGATCCAACAATAACATTCATTTTAAAATATTAGATATATTTTAAAAAATATATGTCAAGAATATATAACTGAAAATTTAAACACAGCTTATTAAATTCTTGGTTAAAAATAAAATTACATTTAGAAAAAAAAGGTATATGTTTTGATACATTTATTATTTATCTCATTTAAATTTTTTATATCAAACATATTTTGTAGGATCAAACTAAATTTCACTTCACTAAAATTATTGTATTTCTTTAAAAAATTATACAATAGTAAATTAAATTTAATCACACAATACAAAAACAGAACTATAATAATTAATTTCTTACAATTAAAAAATAGAAAAGAAGTAATATATATTTGGAAAACTTATATGGGATAAGGGATTATGGGAATTAGGAAATGTTGACTATATGCCTCAGTTTTATGATTGTGTGATCTCATTCCACCCGTGCAACTGTAGGAAAAACCTCTACTTTTGAGATCACCCAACTGCATATTAATCATGTGATATTATAACATAGGTACTTGATTTCTTATCCCTAATACTTCACACAAACACTCCAAAAATGACATTGATGATTCCCCCCCCCCATAGTCGCTCGAACTCACAGGGATCACCCAACATCCCTCATGGTATGGTTTCTCATGTGGGAAATAAGAAAAATGGGTGGTATGATGTGGTATAGGGGTGGTGCTATGTAGTGTAGAGGTGAAATGAGGTACAAGTATTTGTGTGGTACAGGAGTGGTGTGATGTGGTGTAGGGGTGCGTTGAGGTGTAGGGATTCATGTGGTGAAAGGGTGATGCGATTTGGTGTAGAGGTGTTATGTGGTGAAATGATTCCTCATATACATTAGATTTGGAAAGAGAGTGGTGGTGGTGTAGGGATTAGTAATAATGACCCTATACTCTTACACATATTATTACATTATTTTAATCATAAAAAATCATCAAATATAAACCAAGGATCATAATGTTAGTTTCATTTGAAGATAAGGTACATAAATGTAACACCCCAGGTTTACGAGTCAGTTTTATGTTTTTCCAATGTTTCCAAGATGCAATAAAATAAATTTATGAATGAAAATAGGTAAGTAGTGATCAATTTATTCATACAAATACCATAATACATTATTGACACACACAAACTAACCCATTAACCCCACTGCTATTGATAATAAAATAATTGGAAGACCACCAAGAAACACAACGATGCTGATCGAGTAGTTATCATCTCTTGCATCAGATAGAAGCACAAACGTTATGGAAAGGATAATAGCATTGAAACTAAAAATAAGAGAAACATATAAAACCATCTTCGAAAGCAGTGGCGTGAGCGTCGCGATATTTTTCTCCTGAGTATTTGAATGACCCGTAAAACATAGGTATTTATAGTGTTTTTATCCGACCGTATTAAAACTATCCGTTACAAGTTTTTAAATTAAAAATTGAGAAAAGAATTATGATAAACATTGAAATAAAATAAATAAATAGAAACTATATTGATTTGATTATTGTTATGTAATAAACAAAGTTTAAAAATATTTAATATGTTATTCTAAGAGTAAATAATGTTTTAAATATTAGAATACAAATATCCTAGAAAATTGATGAAAATATTACTATTTTGTATCTTATTAATACGTTAATATGAGGATTAAATATATATATATATAACGAAATGAATTTAATTGTTTTATAACTAAATAAATAATGATTTCAAATTCAAATATATATATATATATATATATAATATGATAGTGTATCATTAACATTATTATTATTTAATATTTAAAATGTTATTATTATATGTATATATATAGATTAAATGTAATATTAAAATGATTATATATAGATATGTGTATATATATACATCACGATAAAACATAAAAAAAAATTGATTAAAACAGATTTAAAAAAAGGATAAATCTTGTAGAGGGTAGGGGTCTGTCGGATTTCTTTTCGGCGTGATGGTATTTCGACCGAGCAATATCGGTGCTCCTGCAAATTGAATCTCAGTCTCTAAGTGCAGTTCATGCAAAGTTGAGAAGGTCCGAACAAGGTCGTAGTGATGAGGTTCAAGCACGGATGAGTTTCAATTCAGAAGATGAAGTGCAGACCGAAGAACCATATCCATTTTTCATTTAGGGATTCGGTTTTGACGGGTAGGTTTATCTCATTTTTGATGATCTGGATTTGTGTGTATGTTTAATGGAAAAATATTATGAGAAATAGACTCAATAGTTCTGCGTTTTGTCTTTTATTCATTTTTCCTTTGGAAATCGACGCTTGCTCTGAATTCTTCTTATCCTATTACGACGTCTTTTGCAAGTTGGATTAAATTATCTGATGAATCTTATCAGTGTGTCCAAGTGTCGATTTGTTTATTATTTCCTTCAATCTGTATTTAATATTATCATTATCTTATTGATTTTTTATGTACCAGTATCAAAGATCATTCAATATATCATGTATTGGGATTTAATTATACATTTTTAGAATTCAATTCGCCTTTCTATCATTTTCAGTGGTTTTGTGTCAAAAAATTAAAAAAAGTATCATTCATCATGTTTCAAGAACTTTTTTGGTAGCAGAAATATATAAATTATATATATAATTCTTATCTATGAACCATTCAATCAAAACCACAAATTTGGATTTATCACGCCCTTCTTTCTGAAATTCTTCACCTATAAAGAACCTCAACTAATAAAAATAATAGGAGTAGTCTTTTATTCTATCCCTTATTTTATTTTCAATTCAGAGAATTTGAGAGTGATTTTGATAACTAAGACAGAAAGAAGGTGATCTCTTTGCAGGAGGCCTTCTTCACAATAATTAAGTAAGGGAATATTTAGTTTACTCTAAATTTTCTTATGATAAAATATTAATGTTTTTATAATTTCTTGGTTTGCGTAAGGGACTATTTGCAATCAATTCTATTTTACAAAACTTTTATTATATATTTATATTTAGTTTTATAAACTTAAGTATATTTCAATCCCTCTTCATTTAAACGCATCCAAATAGGTTTAGTGATGCTTTGATGGAGTTTGTATACCTGAAATCAGTGTAAGGGATTATTACATTTTGTTTCACATACTTATATTTCCAAATCTAATTCGACTAACGATTTATAAAACTGTAAACCTGTGTAAGTTGTTGTTCTTAAAGTTTTAAACAAATTAAGGGATAAATTATTAAATTTCAAATTTATATTCATCTGAAATATTGTTTATCTATGGGTTGTTTTGCTCATTTCTTCTCAAAATAATGATTTGAATTTTATAATTTAACGCAAGGTTCGAACATCTATTTATTTTCCAGTAGTATTTTACTAGCATTGATTATAATTGTTTTCCAAAATTATATAAAGTTATATAATCTTTATTTTTGATTATTCATTCAGCAGAATCCCAAAAGTATTAAAATGTTATAATAAATTAAATCTTTTTTATGGATATTCATATATATATATATAGATGAAATTACCATGTTCATAATTCTAATACCATGTTTATAATTTTATTTTCAGTTTATTGTACTGTTGCACATAACATATCAACATGTTTTATCGATATGATCGGCTTCTCACTTGCACATACATTGTCCATGTGTTTATGCATATCATCGACGTTCATGTCGCTAAAAGCAAACTTATAATTTAAGTTAAAAAGATATGGTTCTATTCTCAAGTTCATCAAATACATGAATATCATTAGAGAATTGAATGTCAAATTTATAATGTTTTATTCATAACTTTATCTACAAAACATCATTATTTTTTATAGTTAATTTAAATTAAAACTGCACATATGTTCAACAAAGAGGCTTTGAGAATGAATTATTAATCGCAGGGATATACCTTGTAAAGTGTATGAGGTAGAAGAGTTGGTCATAACCAAACTTGTAGATGATAAAAATATGTCAGTCTTTATTTAATTATGTTATATTTATAAATACCTGTGTACTTTAAATGCATTGATATGTTAAGGAAAAAACTACAGTGAACAATACTAGTATATATGTAAAGAAAACTTTAAACGTTTTCAAAAATATCGGCGCTTGTTCGTTGTAAAAATAGAAGGTCATTGGGGAGTGAACCCATCCTTTGCTAAGTGGGTAGGCCCAAGACAGCCTTCAATGAATTACGTTGCCTCAAAATAATGTTGTGTTTTAATAATGTTTCCTTAATATTTTCCAATTAAAATCACTGGATTAATTTAAAAAAAATTTAAAGTATAATTATTTTTCAAAAAAATTACATTATTTTGTAAAGGTTGTTTTACAAATAAATTTACAAATATAAATTTTTGAAATATATTATCAATGTGATGTTTTTAAAATGGACTTAGCAAAGGTTTATAAAACCCCTTAATGGGCAATTTAATTTTTACCCTTTTATTTTAAAATGATTTTTAGGTATCTTAGGAGTTTATCGTAGACTTCATCGCTTATTGAGTTAGCATGTGCAGAAGAATAGTGGAAAATTTTATTATTATTGTTTAAAACTCAGATAAATGTAATGTTCTGTCTAATATTCCAGAACCTAGACTGGTAAAAGGTCCTCTCTTATTTAAAGTGTTGTGTAATTTTTTTGTCACATTTTATAAAAACAAATTACACAGCATTTTCAAGAACCATGTCCAGAAGAGTGGGATTGGGGAGTTACACTTGGTATCAGAGGAAAGGTCTAGATTACTCTAGAAATTTAGAACCCTTCGATAAATTGACTGTCTTTCCCAGTCAACATTATTCTTTGTAATTTTCATATGGAAGGAAGGAGAACTCAAACAAGTCTCTTAGGCCTTCCGGATGAATTACTCGCTTTGATCATGGAAAAATGCTGCAAAGAAGAATCTGAGCCCTACGAATCCATGAAGATTTCCGGTAAACGACTCTATAATATATCAGGCACACTTGATATACTTCGTTTTCATCGTGGTTTCAAATATATCAGATAGATCCAACATCACTTCTATCGACGCCAAGGGGTATATTATGAAGGACTTTTTAGGTGCTTTACAATGATTGAGCAACCAGAATCAATCTCAACTTTTTATAGAGTATCTGAAGAAAGAAATCTTTTCACAGCATTTATGTGTCAACTTTTACGCTTTTGCTTCATAGGAAGAATTTATGATGAATTTTAAACATTCGAGGATGAACCAATGAGACTTTCTTAAAGGAATCAAATTCAAGATGAACTTCTCGGATACTATATTGATTATCATTCCTTGAGGACTGTCTTCCGGTGCCTACATCCATACAACCCTTCTTGCACTAGTTTCATTTGGGTGAAGGAAGTGGAAGATTTTGAATCCAGAATGAACATTAATCTCTTAGGAAGACATGAAAACCATGGAAGACAACTGCACAGACCTTGGGGACATTATGTGAGACTCAGAATAGATGGAAATTAAGATCGATAAGTGTAAATGAATTGCGAGGGCGCAATTCAATTAATGGGGGGAAAATGTAACACCCCAGGTTTACAAGTCAGTTTTATGTTTTTCCAATGTCTCCAAGATGAAATAAAATAAATTTCTAAATGAAAATATGTAAGTAAGGAGAAATTTATTCATACAAATACCATAATACATTATTGACACACAAAAACTAACCCATTAACCCCACTACTATCGATAATAAAATAATTTGAAGACCACCAAGAAACACAACGATGTTGATTGAGTAGTTATCATCTCTTGGATCTGATAGAAGCACAAGCGTTATGGAAAGGATAATATCAATGAAACTAAAAATAAGAGGAATATATAAAACCATCTCCGAAAGTAGTGGCGTGACCGTCGCGATACTTTTCTCCTGTGTATTTGAACGACCCGTAAAACATTGGTATTTATAGTGTTTTAATCCGACCATTATATAAACTATCCGTTACAAGATTTTAAATTAAAAATTGAAAAACGACATATGATAACCATTGACATAAAATAAAAAAATAAAAAAATATTGATTTGAATATTTTTATGCAATAAACAAAGTTTAAAAATATTTAATATTTTATTCTAAGAGTAAATAATGTATTAAATTTTAGAATACATATATCATAAAAAATTGATGACAATATTACTATTCCATATCTTATTAATACGTTAATATGAGGATTATATATATATATATATATATATATATTACAAAATTAATTTAATTGTTTTATAAATAAATAAATAATGATTTCAAATTCAAATATATATATATATATATATATTTATAATATGATAGTGTATCATTAACTTTATTCTTATTTAATATATAAAATATTATTATTATATATATATATGTGTGTGTATAAGTTAATTTAAATATAAAAAATATTATATATATATATGTATATGTATATATATATATACATCACAATAAAACATTAAAAAAATAAAATTTATTAAAATAGATTTAAAAAAAGGATAAATTCTATAAAGGGTAGGGGTCCGTCGGATTTCTTTTCGGAATGATGGTATTTCGACCGAGCAATATCGGTGCTTCTGAAAATTGAATCTGAGGATCTACGTGCAGTTCAGGCTAAGTCAAGAAGGTCCGACCAAGGTCACAGTGATGAGGTTCAAGCACGGATGAGTTTCAATTCAAATGATCAAGCGCGGACCGAAGAACCTGGTCCATTTTGCGTTTAGGGTTTCGATTTTGACGGGTAGGTTTATCTCGTTTTTGATGATCTGGATTTGTGTGTATGTTTACTGGAAAAATATTCTGAGAAATCGACTCAATAGTTCTGCGTTTTTTCTTTTATTCATTTTTCCTTTGGAAATTGACACCTGCTCTGAATACTTTTTTTCCGATTATGACGTCTTTTGCAAGTTGGATTAAATTATCTAATGAATCTTATCAGTGTGGCGAAGTGCCTATTTGTATATTATTTCCTTCAATATGTCTTCAATCATATCATTATCTTATTGATTTTTTATGTACCAGTATCAAAGATATTTCAATATATCATGTATCGGGATTTAATTATACATTGTTAGCATTCAATTTGCCTTTCTATCATTTTTAGTGGTTTTTGGTGTCAAAAAATTAAATAAATTTATCATTCGTCTTGTTTGAAGACCTTGTTTGGTAGAAGCAATATATAAATTATATATATAACACTTATCTTTGAACCATTCAATAAAAATCACACATTTGGATTTATCACGTCCTTATTTCTAAAATGTTGCACCTAAAAAGAACCTCAACTGAGAAAAATAATAGGAGTAATCTTTGATTATATCCCTTCATTTATTTTCAATTCAGAGAATTTGAGAGTGATTTTGATAACGAAGACAGTAGGATGGTGAGGGCTCTATAGGAGGTCTTCTTTACAATAATTAAGTAAGGGAATATTTATTTTACTCTAAATTTTCTTATGAGAAAATATTATAGTTTTTATGATTTCTTGGTTTGCGTAAGGGACTATTTCCAATCATTTTTATTTTACAAAACATTTATTATATAATTCTATACAGTTTTATAAACATAATTATATTTCAATCCCTCCTCATTTAAAAGCATCCAAATAGGTTTAGTGATGCTTTGTTTGAGTTTGTATACCTGAAATCAGTGTAAGGGATTATTACGTTTTGTTTGACATACATATATTTCCAAATCTAATTCGATTAAGGATTTATAAAACTGTAAGCCTGTGTATGTGTTTGTCCTTAATGTTTTAAACAAAGTTAGGGATAAATTATTTAATTTAAAATTTATATTTATCTGAAATATTGTTTATGTATGGGTTGTTTTTCTCATTTATTCTCAAAATGATGACTTTAATTTTATAATTTAACGCAAGGTTCGAACATCTATTTATTTTCCAGTAGTATTTTAAAAGATTTGATTGTAATTGTTTTCCATAATTATATAAAGTTATATAATCTTTATTTTTGATTATTCATTTGGTAGAATCTCAAAAGGGTTAAAATGTTATAATAAATTAAGATTTATTTTTATGGATAAACATATATATATATATATGAAATTACCATGTTCATAATTCTACTACCATGTTTATAATTTAATTTTCAGTTTGTTTTCCTATTTCACATAACATATCAACATGTTTTATCGATATTATCAGCTTCGTGCTTGAACATACATTGTCCTTGTGTTTATACATATCATCGACGTTCATTTCACTAAAAGCAAACTTATAATTAAAGATAAAAAGATAAGTTTCTATTCTCAAGTTCATCAATTACAAGAATATCATTAGAAAATTGAATGTCAAATTTATAATGTTTTATTCATAACTTTATTTACAAAATGTCATTAATTGTTATAGTTAATTTAAATTTAAACTGCACATATGTGCAACAAAGAGGCTTTGAGAATGAATGATTAATCGTGGGGATATACCTTGTAAAGTGTATGATGTAGAAGAGTTGGTCATAACCAAACTTGTAGATGATAAAAATATGGAAGTCTTTATTTAATTATGTTATATTTATAAATACATGTTTACTTTAAATGCATTGATAAGTTAAGGGAAAAAAACTAGTTTCTAATACTAGTATATATGTAAAGAAAACATTAAACGTTTTTGAAAATATCGGTGTTTTTTCGTTGTAATAATAGAAGGTCATTGGGGAGTGAACCAATCCTTCGCTAAGTGGGTAGGCCCAAGATAGCCTTCAACAAATTAAGTTGCCTCAAAATGATGTTTTGTTTTAATAATGTTTTCTTAATATTTTCCAAATAAAATCACCGGATTAATTTAAAAAAAATAAAGTATAATTATTTTTTAAAAGCACTACATTATTTTGTAAAGGTTGTTTTACAAATAAATTTACAAATATAAATTTTTCAAATGTATTATCAATGTGATATTTTTAAAAGGGATTTATCAAATGTTTTTAAAACCCCTTACTGGGTAATTGAATGCTCACCCTTTTATTATAAAATGATTTTCAGGTATCTTAAGAGTTTATCATAGATGTTGTCTCCTATGGAGTTAGCGCGCGTGGAATCATAGTGGAAAATTTTATTATTATTATTGTTTAAAACTCTGAAAAATATAATGTTTTGTCTAATAATCCAAAACCTAGACTAGTAAAAGGTCCTATCTTATATAAAGTGTTTTGTTATTGTTTTGTCACTTTCTATAAAAACAAATTATACAGAATTTTCAAGCACCATGTCCGGAAGATCGGGCTCAGGGAATTACAATAAAACTGAAAACATAGAAATAGAATAAAAAATATTTATATTAATCATCCATAATGACCACCTAACTTCATTTGAGATCATACATCTTCATAGGATAACTTGGGGAATAGATAGATAAAAGGGATGAGATAAAAGTCCCAATAATAGAATAAACATTGAAATAAACCATACCACAAGGGTTAGATGGCATAACATGATGAAATAAAAAGGCATGGAACATGAATAAACATATATAATCATGAAATATAGAACACAGGATCATGTAATCATGGAGACATAAGAATGTGTTAGAACATATAACATGACATAAACATGAGTCAAGGATAACTTCCAAGAATATATCACATGGTGGAAAAAGTCCCATAAAAGATTCAGGATTACTCTGTATCCCAGCATGATATCACATAAGACTAAACATTTCCCAATTCATTGGATATTTATCTAGTCCCACCCATCATAAAATTTTAATGAATATGTGTTCAGATGAATAATCAAACATAAGGGTTACCTATGGAAATAAATGGATATCATAATCATGTCATAAGGCATAACCAAAGGGAATTTCATAATGGTGTCCATGAAAGAATGGATTTAAATCATTCTTGAGAATTAATAAGGTAAAATAGTCATAGATAATGATAAATTTTTTCCATCTTAATTAAAATCTTGTAAAAATAGTGTTTATAACGATTTAGAGATTATCAACTTTAGTTTGACTTAATAGAAAACATTAGTGTCTTTTAAATGAAAAAATGCATAATTATTTGTATAAAAATATGAATTAAAAAAGATATTTTTTCATGAAAAAATTACTTATTTTATAAAAATAAGGGTTTCTTAAAATATATTATAGAATTTTCTTAAAAATGGGTAATAAATCCGGAAGTTTCTTTTAATTGAGCTTGCTTATCAGGAGGAATTGAAAAAGAGAACCTTATTAAACATGTATTTCTCATCAAAGAAAGAATAATTGAGTTAGGTGAATATTTTTGTTAAATAAACATAGAATATTTTAGGATTAAACAAGAAGAATTAATAATTATATTGGGAGAATTAAATAGAAAGCATAACTTGAAGGAAAAGTGGATGTTCATAGATAATCTCTTACCTTGTGTTTGAAAGTGTTATTCACTTATACTTAAGGTCCTGGATAATCAAATTAAATCCATTAATTAGTTAATTCAGAACCTATTATACATTTATTTAATTTATTATATTTTTATTTGGCTAATTTAGGTCCATTTCATTGATTTATAGTGTTTAATTTCGTCATTTTGGGAGTGTTCATTTCATGGTTTCATGGTTGGTTCGCTTGTGTATCATTATGAAATTTATTATAAAATGAAATAAAAACTCAAGAATGAGAATTAGATGATATTAATTTATTTCTATAAATTTAAATGGTCCCATATATAATTTTATTTTTTTATGTGAGGATTATTCATTAGATAAAACATTGAAAAAATGATTAGCTTATTTTGGTGGTTTTACCACCATCACGAATTAGTATCATTTTATTTAATAATATGTTTATATATTGTTTAAAAACATTAAATAATTTATAATACACAAATTATAATATTTTTTACCATAAAAATGGTTTTATGACCTTCTTTGAAGGAGGTAATTAAAAACCAAAACTCATCATCCATAAAGGGAGTGAATCAATACCTCACGGACGATGTTTTCATTTTTAGAAGAAAAAAAAAGATAGGATAATAGATTTGAAGATGGGTATTCCATTAACACAATAATATTCAAGTATATATATATATATATATAATATTGTATTTATCATGTTTCTTTGTATAGGGTAGGTTAAGTAAGGATAAGAACTGAAAATAAATTAAAATAGAAAGAGGGAGGGTTTTACCTCTTGAGTGTCGTCTACTTGAGAACCTCCTTAAGGAATTTAGAAATGCTCTTTTGGTGAGAAGAGTGAGACCAAAATGTGTGTAATATGTTTGGAAGTGAAATTTGGTAAAATATAATCACGATATAAGGCTTATAACGTGTGAGGAGAAGCGGTGGTAAGGGTATGTATTTATAGTTAGAGGAGAGGGGTGTTTTTTATTATTTTATTCATTTTTTTATTATTTTTGGCTCAAAACTATCAATAGTTTTGATTTTTTAGACTATGTAAAGTAACTAGATAATTTTATTTTGATATAATGTTCACTTACATCATCTATGACTCAACCATGACTCAAAAATTCATTTATTTACTTATAATGTTAAATACCATAAATTACTGCATTTTTCTATTCACCAAAAATTCAATTATTTTAGAAAAATAAAAATAATTCACCCTAACCATTTTTCAATATGTATATTTCAAAAATATTTTCCATTTTATGAAATTAATTTTCTAAATATGAGAAATATAATTTTTAATAAAAATCATCATTTATTCGAAAAATACAGATTTTCAAATTATAACTAATATTATGACACTTTAAAAAATTAATTAAGGATTCATAAAATTATATTATAATCATAATACAACAAAATATTAATTTATGAAACTATTTTATGAAAAAAAAATATTTTAAATCATTATATTAATTATATAATTATAAATAAACATTTACATTTCCCAAAAATACCAATACTTAATTTATCATTTTTAAAAAATTTATTTCCTTATTCCATAACATAAATATATTATATTTTAATTTATATGATTTCGTAATTTTATTTATACTTTCATAGGTGATGTTACTATTCTATTGGCTAAGTTAATATTCCTAATCATCACATTACTATTCCAACGGTCAAATTACTATTCCATTGGTATAGGTTCCTTATTTTCTATAAATACAACTTTTTAATTTTTAATTACTGAAAATAATGTTTTTATTAGGCTATATATGTGATTTATATTTTTTAAATTTAATATCATAATTATAATAATGGAAATTTGATTGAAAAAATTTTGGGTCATTACACTTTTCACCCCTAATTAAATTTAAACCTCGAAATTTTGTTTTACAAAATAAGGTGTAAATATGTGAGGGTGATTCTCCATCATTACTTCCTATGGTTTCCATGTATCCTCTAAATATTTATGGTTATTCCATATTATGTTGATTAGGTGATTAGTATTTTTGTTTAGAACTTTATCTCTATAACTCAAGATCTTCACTGACTGCTCTTCATACGAGAGGTCATTCTCTAGTTGTACCACCTCTATATTTAGTACATGTGAGGGATCTGATTTGTACTTCATCAAGAGGGATATTTGGAATACATCATGTACTTGAGAAATGGTAGTTGGAAGTTCTAGTTGATAGTCCAAAGCTCCAACACAGTCATGAATCTCAACGGGGTCGATGTACCTAGGACTAAGCTTTCCTTTCTTTCCAAATCATCTGATCCTCTTACATAGATATATGTGGAGAAATATCATTTCTCCAATCGTACATTCTAGGTCCTGACAACGATTATTTATATAACTCTTTTATCAAATTTGGGCTTCTTTGATGGGTTGTTGAATGTTGTTCACCTTTTTTACTATTTCTTCAACCATTTCAGGTCCAAGCAGCTTACGTTTACCAAATTCATCACTATATGACAGTGTTCTACATTTTTTCCATAAAGGAATTCATATAGATCCATTTGGATACATGAGTAGAAATTTTTTTTGTATGAGAACTCAACCAGAGGTAGATGATGGTCCCATCCTACTTTGAATTCCATAGAACATGCTCTTAGCATGTCTTTCAGTGTTTGAATAGTCCTCTCATATTGGGCATCAGTTTGAGGATAATAGGTTGTACTGAAGTTCATCGCAGTGTTTATATCATGTTAGAGAATTTTTTAGAACTAGGAGTTAAATCTCATATCTTGATCAGATATAATCAAAAATGGTACTACATGTATCCACACTAATTCTTTAAAGTATATTTGTGCAAGTTGAACTAGTGAAAAGTCATATTTAATTTCAATAAAAAGATATTTATTTTTAAGATGATCCAAAACAATACATATAGCATTGTTTCCTATGGATGTCTTTATAAGTCCGATAAAAAAGTCCATGGGGGATTTTTTCATATTTTCATGTTGGTATGTGTAATGTTTACATCATACCCTTAGACATTTGTATTTAAACCTTCATTTTCCAAGATAACAAAAACATTGATTTATATTTTTTGATATTTTTCTCCATATTTTCCACAAATAGTGATCTTAAGATCCGCAATAGGCCCAAACTTATTGCTTCCTCAGTGACAGGATAACCCTGTTCATCTACAGCAATCTGAATCATGCTCAGGAGGACCATTTGGTGAACTCGTGAAGAATAAAATATCTGACCCCTAGAACTCTCCAAAATTGCATCTATATTGGGTTCAATCACCTTATTACTCCCCTAGTATATTCATCGGGTCAGTTACTCTTGATCATGAGTATTAGATATCATGGTGGAGAAGAATGGGGTGGAATGAGAATGAAATATAAGAAACGAATGTGTGTGTTTTGTAGAAGAAGACACAAAAATAAAAACCATTCATGAATTAGATTTTATATAAAAAAAACTAAATTAAAATTACTATGAAAATATAACTAATTGAAAAATTAAAAAAATTAAAAGAAAGGGGTACAACAGCTTCCCCTATAGAATATGTACTCCAGAAGTTGGGTCCTATTTAGTCCACCATATATTCAAATAACCTCAAGGTAACTTCTTATATATTGTTCTAAATTGAATTTACTATCTCTTCTCCAAATTTCACATTAATTTAACTCGTCTATAGGATGTTATGAAATTTTTATTAACTAAGAATATTTTTCGTCGTGATTTCCAGAAATCTTCCGTGAATGTATTTCACACAATGGCCACCTTATTTATTTAATAACTCTATGAAATTTATTAGTGAAATGATTCTATTAGTACTCATTCAATTAAAGGTGAAATAAATTCAATTGCAGGTGTTCATTCTGAGTTATTCTTCAGTTATGGAGGTGGGGTCCATATAGATGACCAGAATAATTTTTTAACTTTCTTGAATTTTTCATATCTCTAGATATTCAAATAAACACCTAGTCTAGAAGAAAAATTCGAATCCCATAAATAAAGATCCTTCAAAAAATAATCACTCAAATTGGAATCATATTTTAAATTTTATGCCCAAAATAAACTTATATATAAAATCTATTTAAATTCCAGAATTAATAAATTGTTATATTTTAGTAAAAATACACCATATATCCACAAAATGTTGAAAATAACTCAAATTGATAAATTTTTATGGATTAAATAATTTAATAAATATAAACAAATGATGAAAATATTATATCTATCAATTCCCCCGCATTTAAACCATGATTTTCCTTGTGAAAAAATCTCAACATTGAAAATTAGAGGGTATCAATGTTGCCATTATTCAAATTCCAAAGCAAGAAAATCAAATAATTATCAATGTCAAATAAAATTTTCAAAAATCCATATAAAATATCAATTTAAATTCCTACTTTCCAAAAAAATAATCAATTCATGCATTTTACTTTTTCCCTTTAAAAAATTGTGGAACTTATTATTTCATTCATTCATGCTCCTCGATTCATTATTATTAAAATGCCAAATCATTATTTGCCTCACTTTTGAATCTTTTCTCTCATCTCTTATGATACAAATAAAGTATATTTATTCTCATATCATGATAACATGTTCCTTATCCATAGGTTTGTAAGGAACTACATTCATCACTTTGTAAAGGAAAAAGGAACATAAAATCAGGAGGACTTGAAATAAAGGTTCGAATGACTCTGAAGCTTAAGGTTGTTAGGATTTGATGCTTTAAAAATTAATGTTCAAGGAGTATGTATATCTCTTAAGTACAATTCATGATATCAAAAATAAAAGTGTAATGAAATTCTCCCCTTCAAATCAGTAACTCCCACTTCCCCAAAAATCAAAGTAAAGGTTGTGATCATATCTTGAGAACATGTTCCTTATCCATAAGATTATAAAGGAACTACTTTATACACTTTATAAAGACAAAAGGCACATAAAATCATGAGTACTTGCAATAAAGGTTCAAATAACTTTGAGGCTTAAGGTTGGTAGGATTTGATAATTTACAAATTAAGGCTCAAGGAGGAGTTTTATCAATTTGGCACAATTCATGATATCAAAAATAAAAGTGTAATCGAATTATCCCATTCAAATTAAAAACTCTTACTTGAGGAGCTTTCTCAGTTTGTTCCCCTAATTAATCTAATTCACCTAAGAAAAAATTATTTTTTGTTGTTTTTATAATTTTTATTAATGAAATAGAATTTAAAAAAATAAATGAAATGCAAAAATTATATGAAACAAACATTTAATTCTAAATTACTATGAAATTCTAAACATAATGGAATTAGAGAAGAAAGGAAGTTCTCCTAAGAGTATTTTTTGGGATCACCTTCATTGTCCAACTACAAATCTACTTAGTGAACATACTCCATCATATTTTTGAACACCTAAATCTACCCCAGTTATGAATGAAAAGTGTACTTAGGGATCCCCAAGAACACCATTCATCCACCTCCTCAATCAAGGGAAAATGGTTTCTGATTAAGAAGTTAAACATTAGACAACCACAATGAGGATTACACCCACTATAAATTATCCTTATAATTAACTCAAATAAGATCAAAAACATGATCTCATGCTCAAGAAAAGGATTACACCTATCAATGGCCCTCTACACCCCATCCCATGCACATGTCCTTCTCACACATCATTCCTATTGAAAACCGGTGACCCTTCTCCAGCATGGCTCCCTCGTGCCCCTGTTTCCAACATCCTCACATGTCTCCCCACACATCTCTAGTCTTCGGATCTTCTGCATAGTCACCCCTCACCTTAGTTGTCATCCTTCCTACATGATAGACCCATGCTTCATCCTCGCATCTGTGTGCCCACCTAGATAGTTGTCCACTGATCTATCACCAGTCCTCATGTGAGGTAGTCCCCCTTCCCCAGTGCAATCTGCATACCCAAAAATGAATTTATCCTCACCATCATCGAATATTGGTTTCAAACTGACTCTCTCAAAGGAGGATATTGTATTTATACAATCTTATCAGGCTTCTTTTACACATTCCTCTTCTCTAACAACCATTTCTTAGACTTTTAGCCCTACTGTGTTTATATCTCATTGACCGAAATTTTGGATTCTTGACTCTAGTGAATCTAAACATCTCACTAGGGATTCAGGTATGCTTACTACATATCATATGTATACTGATACCTCTATAATTATTGTTGTTTATGGATCTAAAATCCCCATTGCGGGGTTTCGCACATGCTCATTGACCTCATCTATTCATCTGCATTCAGTCACTCTTGTTACTCACAGTTCTTTTTATCTTATATCCATAAGTAAACTCACCAAATACATAAATTGTGTTACTAATTTAACAACTTCTTGTGTTGTTTTTTAGGAGCGGTCAATGAATCCGGAACTAGGTATAGGTCATCTTAGTTATGGGGTGTACATGTCTAATACCCCACCATCCCTTCCATACTCATAAACCTATTATCATGCCCTCAACCTATATTTTCTCCTTGTCCATCCACTAGATTTCATATTACATAATATTTTCCCCTAATTCACTCCACACCATTCCCACCATTGTGGATCTTTCATGTTTGCTAAAAATCATGGGGTTTCATATGTTCCTTGATTGGATACGCATGCAGCAAATCCTTTAGACCTTGTTTATTCCAATGTATGGGTCCCTTTTAGGGTTCCTAGCCAGTTATGGTATAGTTATTTTGTATCCTTTATTGATGACTACTCTCAGATGACATTGGTATGTCTTCTTTGTGATCATTCTAAGGTTTGTGATATTTTCAAAACCTTTTACCATGAAATTCAATCTCAATTGTTCAAGCCTATTAAATGTATTTGTTCCAAAAATGGATGAGAATATTTATCCACTCACCATCATCATTTTCTCAAGGATAAAGGTATAATTCATCAAACATTCTACCCTGAAATACCTCATCAGAATAAAGTGTTCAAGTGTAAACATCCTTATATTTTTGAGACTGCTCGTTCCCTCATATTTCACATGTAGGTGCCTCTTATTTTTTGGGGGTATGTCATCCTTACTACAACATACCTCATAAATCACCTTCCTTATTCTATCCTTTAGGGGGAGACTTCTTTTCAGGATTTGTTCTCCTCTCTCCCTCTTCATCGACTTCCACTCCATGTGTTTTGGTGTCTATATTATGCATGTGACACTCATCCTATCCTCTCAAAGTTTTCTACCAAATCCCTTTATTTAATATTCCTTGGATATTCATGCACTCAGTGTTGATATGGATGTTTCTCACCAAACTTAGGGTGTTATATAATCTCTATTGATGTATATTTTATTAAGATCTCTCCTTTCTCTCCTCCCTCTTCCCATCCAGACACAACCATCGATGATTATCTTCTTCTCATCATCCACCCACCTCTAACTCAGGTGTCCTAATCTGATGATCACTAGTTTCGAATTGTATACTCTCATCGCCCATCGAATATTTCCCCCATCCATACTAAGGACACCATCTCCCCAACTTCTTCAAATGATCCTGCTCCAGAAATAGACGACTTTCCCATTTCATTGTTAAAAGGTACTCATTCTTTCCAAAATACACCTCTTTTCACATACTCATACAGAGTTATTTCTACTCTAGCGATGATAACTATTCCTCACATGGTTGGTGATGCCAAATATCTCCTTGGGTGGATTCGAGCAATGCGGGATGAATTGTAGGATCTGTACAACAATCATACATGGGATCTAGTCCCCCTTCTGGTAGATAATAGGTGGTTGTTAGTAAATGGAGTTATACAGTCCACCTCAATATAGATGGAACTCTTAATCACATTAAATCTAGACTTATGTAAAAAGGCTTTGCTCAAACATATGGTGTTGGTTATTTTGATATGTTCTCTTTAGTTGAAAAGATAGAATCTATTTGATTATCCATATCTCTTGTCTCTCATCATCATTGGCCTCTTTATCAACTTGATGTCAGAAAATGCATTTCTACATGGTTTTGATGAAGAAGTGTTATATCTGCAACAACCTCTTGTCTTGTGTGCCTCAAGAGCTGATTCTCTTGTCTATCGCCTTTGTTACTCTCTTTATGGACTCATGTTTTCTCCTTATGCATGGTTTAGAAGATTCTATATTTTTTCAACAACATTTGGCCTATCTCCAGGTATTAAGGACCACACTGTCTTCAATCGCACGATGTCCTCTCGCTATATCTTTCTGGTTGTCTATGTTGATGATACCATTATAACTGGGAGTGACTCAAATGGAATCATCCATCTAAAGAAGAATCTTCAACAACACTTTAAATTTAAGGATCTGGGTCCTCTGACATACTTTCATAGCATTGAGGTCTCCCATTCTCTGGACACCATATTTCATTGCCAATAGAAATATGATTTTGATATCTTTCAGGATGATGGTTTGACTCAGGCAACTGCCATTGACACTTCTCTTGAGCCCAGGGAATGGTATCTTTATGATAACACAAAGCAATACTCTCACCCAAAGATATATCATTGTCTTATGGAAAAATTCAATTATGGAACCATGACTCGTCCAGACATTTCATGCATAGTCAACATGGTTAAACAATTCATGGAGAATCCAACAAAATCCCAGTGGGATTTAGTCCTTCACATTTCCAAATAAATTAAGATTGAACCTACCCATGTTATTCGGTATTCACATCATGATCATCTAAATATTATGGTCTTCTGTGATTATGGATATGCTGGTTTCTTAACTACCTAAAAGTTTAATTTTGGGTTTTCTATTTTCCTAGAAAGTATCCTTTTCTCAAAGAGATGAATGAAACAAACGGTTCTCTCCAGATCTAGTATTGTGTTTGAAAATTGTGCAATGGCCATGGTCACTACTGAGACCCTTTGGCTTTTTATCTCTACTATAAGATTGGTTTCTCACAACGTATCATCAAACACTACTGAAAAAACGACTTATACCCACGGTTCAAAACCATGGGTATAGGCCCCCAAACCGTGGGCTGGAACGGCGTCGGTATAGGGGTCTCAACCTATACCCATGGTTCTCCAGAAACTGTTGTTATAGGTGAGTTAAACTGTGGCGCACGGGGGTTCCACCGTGGCACACAGCATACCCCACGGTTTTCAAACCGTGGGGTATTTTAATTTCAAAAAATTCGTAGCAGACAGGAATTGAACCTGCACTACCCGCAACGCCTCACTGTCGTGCACCACCAATCGACAAACTGAGCTGCATATAAGACTTGTGAATTAATTATACAGAAACATATATATATTCGTTTTATCTGTGTGGTGTACTAAAAATTTCAAAAACCCACGGGAAAACGGTATTGAACTTGCGTCGAACGCTAGAAGTCTGGAGCACGCACCCATTAACGGAAAACCAAGCTACATTTTTTATCTTCTCTTTATATATATAAATATGTATATATATTAATATATCTTACATTGGATATTAAATTTCAAAAATCTGTAGACAGCGGGATTCGAACGCGGGTTCTAGGCTGTGCTACGAATAGCCACCAACGGAGCTATGGAATGTTTGGTAATATAATTTCATATTTTTGTAAATATATTAATCTTAACTGTTAAAAAATATTTCCCGCTAAATTTTTTCCATGTACTGCCTAGTTTTCATTCCCTACCATAAGCTATACCCACGGTTCTCCAAAACCATGGGTATAGGTCTTCAAAAAAATAACCCAATACACACGGTTATCCAAAACTGTGGGTATAGGTCTTCGGAAAATACCCTATACCCACGGTTCTCCAAAACCGTGGGTATAGGTGAACCTATACCGACAGTTTCAGAGAACCGTGGGTATAGGTGGCCTATACCCACGGTTTTAGAGAACTGTGGGTATAGGTTCACGTACTGTCTCTATACCCACGGTTTTCTGAAACCGTGGGTATAGACCTATTTTCCAGTAGTGAAGAAATGAAATATAGCACTTTTTTCAGCTTTGGATTGAGCAATTTCAGAGATAATGGATCTCTATAAGAACTTTTTCATTGGTTTACTCGCATTATCAAAAGTTATGATTCCCTAGAAAGTTTCAGATCTGATTTATTATTTATCTTTTGTTTGGGGTTTCTCTAAATTTACGTGTGTGTCTTTGGGATGAAAATTTTTCTATATGTTTTTTCCTTCTTCTGATTTGAATGGATGCACACAAAGCTTCCACTCAGTCAATCTTTGACTAGGAACACTTATGGTTTATGATTGGATCTTTGGAATTAATCTCAATGAGTTTAATGAAATAGTTTCTTAGGTAAAGATCATGATTTATGGCCTTAAATGGGTATTGTGGAATTTTAATATTCTATTTGATATAGCTTTTGTGATAAACATCCCAATATAAATAAATATAGAAACTAAGAAGGTGATCATTGTAAATTTTGAAATAATTATGGATGAGGTTGATTTAAAATACCCTCTAATTGAAACATTTGTTCTATCCACCACAAAGGATGAGATTAATCTGAGGATTTTTTATGAAAAATTGTCATTATTTTGTGAATAATATCGTATCATTGGTCATTCAACATCCAATATTTAGGTAAATCTTGTTTGTGAGAGGATTAATTTAAAAGAGAATGATGCATTATATTATAGGATAAAACAAGGTAATTTGGATCGGGGTGTCACTAATAAGGTGGAGGATTCTGTTCAACATAGTACTAAATGTCCAGAAAGGGGGAATTTCATGAATGGTGAGGAGGATAGTCAGCCTTTAGGTGTTTTTGAGAAGGAAAGAAACATAGGATGATATTTTCACTAATGTGGATGTTGAAAATCTTCTAGAAGATGATAATATTGTAGCTGATTCAAAATTTATTGTTGTTTCTTATGGCCATAATTATTTGCAGGAACAATTGGATCAGGATATGAATCTGGAAATGATGAAGGATGTGCTTTCTAAATCCATGGAGACTAGTCCTAAAATGTTAGAATCTAATAAAGGTAATAAAGGAAAGAATGTGCCATTGATGATGATGGTTTTCAAATTAATATTCATAGGAAAGGTACATTGGCAAGCAAGGAAAAGGGTGAGGGGTGATGAAATGCCTCTTCTGCATGTTGTGACTTTAAACATTTTTTGAGTGCATGAAGCTGGGAAAGCGGATGATGTTGCTTAATCAATTATGGTTGAATATTCTTTATAGGTTGATGTTTCTAAATATTCTTCTCATATAGTGGGAAACATTAACATTTTGGAATCTCGCTCGGATAGCCTAGATGCTGAGAAGCAAGAAGGAGCTTGGAAACAAAAACCCAAGAGTTGGGAAAGACATCCAAAAGGTCACATCCAAGGATGTTGTTGAGATGATTGGATTAGAGCATGGGGCATGGGTCCACCAGGTCTTCATCCAAGGATCATCCCACACTGATGTAGGAAAGGCTCAGGGAGAAGTACTCTGCGATTATGAATCAAAAAAATTCACAATCTGAATATAAATTTGCTGATGATGGTGATGGTTCATATCATGGTCACGATGATGATATTGATCTTTTTGATCCGTAGTTTTTCTGTTTTGGATGAGCGCTTGTCTTGTTATTTGACATCGTCCTTCCATATGCTTGAATATTACTTTTTTTTTCTTTAATTAATGGTCTGGCGCTTCTACTTCTGGATAAACTTTTTTTGTATTTATATATAATTATAAATATAATAAATATATTTATTATTTAAATATATTTATTTTTATTTTAAAATTATTTAAATATGGATTTATTATAATTATAATTATAAATAAATCTATTTAAAAGGTATTTATATATAACTATAAATAAAATAAATATATTTATTATTTAAATATATTTATATTAATTTTATAATTATTTAAATATGTATGTACTTATTTATAATTATAATTATAAATATATATATTTGAAAAATATTTATATATAATTATAAATATATTCATATAAATATTTATATATAATTATAAATATATTTATATAATTACATATTAATATATAATTATAAATATATTCAATATATTTATTATTTAAATATAATAAATATATATATTAAAATTTTATAATTATTTAATTATATGTTTATTTATTTATAATTTCATAAATACTTTTTAATATATATATATATCATTAAATATTTAAAATAAAAATTATTAAAAAAACCATTTAAATATGTTAATTATATAAATTTCAAAAATATTATAAATGTTAAAACTTAATAAATAAAAGCAAATAAATATTATTCATATAAATTATATTGAAATTTTTACATGTATATATAGTAAATAGATATATGTATAAATAAATATTACAAAATGATTAAAAATGTTTTTAAAATTATTAATGAATGTATAATAATAAATGGATAATTTAAATTAAATAAATTAAAAAAATGTTAAAAAATAAATTCGTAACATTTACGTCAATTACAAACATCCCTATGTACACATACATATTGCGCACACACATGTATATACATACATGTCTATACACACAATTATATACACATACATACATGTAGGTAAACTTGTACATATATTTTAAATTATTTAACATCAATATAAATATATATCCAAATAAATCAATTCATTTATATATTATATCATTTTTTTAATAAAATACTAATATATTATATTTATTTTAATTATATACACATTCGGTAATCAATGTATATAAATAAACAACTAAACATTTGAATAATATAAATTTCATAAATTTATATATATATATATATATATATATATATATAATTATATATATATATAAATATAGATTTATTCATTTATAATTATAATTATAAAAAAATATATTTATAAATATCTATAAATAATAATAAGTATATTTATATAATTATTTCTATTTATATAATTATATATTTATATATATTTATATATATATTAATATAGAAGTATATAAAATTTTAAATACAATAAATATATATTTTTTAAAATATTTAATAAAATTTTATAATTATTTAAATATATATTTATTTATCATTCCAATTATGAATAAAAATATTTAAAAATATTTGTACATAATTATAAATAAATTTATATAGTAATATATATTTATATAATTATATATATGTGTGGGTATAATTATATATATTTATATAATTATATATATTAGGTGTTTGGTGTTTGGGAGTACAATTACATTAAATACACACACATCACACACAAGCCAAAAAGGTATGCCATAGCTGTCGCGAACCAAGCCGGAGTGCCAACCAACCCGACACCTAACCCATCTCGTGACAATTCCCGAAGGGCACTCTTAATCCCCACAAACTGGAAACTAGTGCCTGAGTATCAATATATTTCCATAGGAATGATTTCACCCATTAATGTAAACATAAACAACCAATAGAAATAATTAAGACATACTTGAATAACCTTAACCAAATAATGTACAAAAATTTCCAGATTCAATATTTTACAGCTTTAAACAAAACCCAAGATACAATAATGGAAAATAAGACACAAAATGTCCCAAAAACCTTCGTGCAACATAAGTGGCATCACTCTCAAGCTGCCACCACTGGCACTGGCAATAAGGAACACTAGCAACCCAGCACACCATCATCAATGCAACACATCTTTCATTTACATTCATCATACAAAGAAAAGTTTATATAAACCCAACGAAGTATGTAGGGTGTGATTCAAATCCCAGTATGATGTCACCAAAGAAAAATATTCAATGATATAACATCAAAATAGAATTTAACATTACCATTTATATAAAATCCTTTGAATCATTTCCAAGGATATAATTTAAAGAAAACCCATTTTTAGCACAACACTTTAAAGGGTAACATTTCCAAAGGAAACATTTACTAAAATAAAATTTATTTTAAAATGAAATTAACTCAAGTTACACTTTATGCCAAAGGATGGAACCACATCACATAAGTCTCAAGAGAGCACCATGGGTTAATCTAGCTCAAGTGAGACACTAGAACCTCATACCTTGGTGAAATGTGATATAGTAACCACAACTAATAGATTTACCATGCATGATTCACTAGGAGGGGACACCCCAATGGCCTAGTGGTCTTGAATCATCATTACAGTTTAGTTACTGTTGTACTCAAAAATCCAGTTAAGTGAAATCGGGACAAGCCACTTCTGAATCACTAGTGTACTAGAACTATTCATCCCACCTAGATACCTGGGATTCCCTCTATGCTCAAATTCTCATTTCAAATTCCACATAAGCATCACTTTCACAAAAAAATTCCAAGTCAAATAAGAAAATAAGGAAACCACCATTTCCATAAAGAAAAACACCTTCCATTTCACACACACAAAAACCATTTTAAAAACACATTTTGACATCACTTTAACATTTCATAAAACCCATTAAGTAATATCACATGAAAAGAACACAATTAATCCAATTACTTTTCATGGTCCATGCCCATTCCAAATCCACTCATAAGTCAAATTCATTTCACAAAATTCTTATTATCATTTACACAATTCAAAATTTACATTTAAAGGTGTATAACAAAAACCAATAGTCCAAAATAGTCCATTTCCTTTATAAAACTCACTTTCAACACATTTACACCTCAAGTGCCTTTGAAAACACAATTTTCACCTTCCACATAATTATAAAAACACTTTTAAGAAGCACCACAATAAAGAACATACAATTGTTCACTAATTTAATTTTAAAATCCAATTTTCATCACATATTCATGATAAAACACTTCAAAAATAGACTTCACACCACACAATAAATCCATAGAACAAATTTATAAAGACAATAAATCATATCAAAGGCATCTAAAAATGTTACGGCATGAAACCACCTACCTTGAGTATAGAAACTTTTGGAAATTGGTGAGAAACCACTATCTCACCACCAAAAGACCCTAAAGAGTTAATATTTAACAACAAACATCACGATCTTACTCAATGGCACAATATCGAACCAACATTATGTCACCCAACCTGCTTAAGGAGGAGAACCACTTACTCAAATATTTCTTGGACTTACCAAGCCAAATGCACCATAGAATGGATATCTAAGGGAGAAATGGATAGAGGAGAAGGTGACTAGGGCTGGAGAACCCAAATGGGGGAGAAAGAGGTGGATTTGGGGCTAAAAATTGGGGATAGAAAAAAATAAAAGCCCAATTTTTAATGACCTGGACGTCATGCATGGTTTGCCCGCACGGTTTACCAAACAGTGTGGCAATCGTGCACCCCTTATTGTCAAAGAGGAACATTCCATACATTTATCCCTCAATTTTTACAAAACAGGCACTAACCATGTGATTATACACTATCCAAAAACACAACCTAGCCATATGATAACCTAGGCAGGGTGCACGGTTTCCCCTAACAACGCACAAACTATGTGCCACTTTCTATCCAAACCAAATTCTCCATTTTTTCACCAAAAACACATGGGGAACCCAAGGGGAAAAGAAAGAAAAAAAATAAATAAATGTATACCTCAAAAATTTAGACCTGTCACACCCACTACTCAATAGAAAAACAAAGATACACAAATATGACATCCCTCATTTTTATTACATAACTTTTCATTACATTTTACAAATAGAGGAACATTAAAGTCTATTGTCTTGGAAAAAGGTATATAATACATGAAAACATATAAAATTATTTTAATAATCATGAAAGGATTCTTGAAATGTTCATTCTAAGTACAATTACTGCATCTTATAACCATGGGACAAACACCAAAGAAAAGGATGACCATAAGGCCAAGTAAGGTAAAATAGGAGAAAACAGTTTACATGTGAACTTTAGAGAATAAAATAAGAACATGACAAAATATCATAAATTCATGAGAATATAAATATCATGATAATAATAAATTGAATAAAATCGTGAAAATTTGGCTACAACATTTAATTTATACATTCATAATCATATCACCAATGTCCATCCCCAAGGTGTTAGAAAAATTATCAAGTTTATTCACCAAGGTCTCATAAAACTTGTCATCTCTACAGATTAATTTCTTTACCCAATGAATTGGAGTGATATCAGGGTGAACCCTTAATATTTCTTTATTTTCATGTGATCCACATAGATCATAATTAGATATTTCATAAATAACCTAAAGATAATAAAAGAAATGTGTTTCATATCAAATTCGTGACGTTTTAAAAAGTTCTTAAACACGTGATCATTATGTCATTTATAACCCATTAAAATGAAATTAGGGTTTTATGTATGTAAATTATAGAATAAAATATATAATTTTTATGTATTTATGAATACCCATTAAATGAAATATGTATGGATATTCACATAAATAAAATAAGAGAATTTATTGAGAAAAAGAGTGAGATTTTGGGACGAAAATTCTGCAGCATAACGACTATGCAACCTGGTTTTAGAAAACATTAAAAAGAGAGGGGAAATGGGTAACTCATTCATAAAATACTCATAATATATTATAGGTATATAATAAAATTAAAATAATAACATGTTATGAAAACTTGAAAGACCTACCACAAAAAAGAGAACTTGAATGGAAAAAAGAGAAGTTGAGACTTCCCTTGCATTAAAGAGTAACTTCTAAAACTCTAGTATTGGGACTTTGAGGGATTGGGGACACTTTGGGAGGAATCATTGGGAGGTAACACTATCATAGATTCTAGGGTAATGAATTTGTATTGAAATAAAATTAAGGAATGGCTTGGTATTTATAGTAAAATATAGAGAGTTTTTTATTAATTTTCAAGGACACCTCATTAGTGGTATTTGCAAAACCATTGGATTTCCCATGTTATTTTCCCATGGTTTTGTAAAATAGGGACACCTAATATAATATTTTAATCCAAATTATTCTAACAGCATTTTGAATTACATATTATATCAATATGATGTCATAAAACACACTGAAAACTCAAAATAATATTTTTATTATTCACTGAAAAACAAAATATTTTATAAAAATTTCATAAATTCACCCTAAACTAATATCTATGTTCTAAATTAAAAAATAAAATCTATTTTAGAAAAATAATTTTATAAATATGAGAAATTTAATTTTTATGTAAAATCACTCTTTATCAGAAAAAATTCTAATACTTAGCTAATAATTTCTAAAACAGTTATTTACTTATACTCGTATATCACATTACCATTCAAGATGCCTGAATTATATTTATACATAATTAAGTGAGGTTACTATTCCATTGGTCATATTACTATTTATAAGGGTAATATTACTATTCATAATTTTACTATTCACTAAATATTATGTTGATCTTATCAGACTCTAAATTTCTTACTAATCATAACCGTATATGTCCATTTTTTGAAAATAATTTCATATTATTAATTATTTAAAGTATAAAAAATATTTTAAAATAATATTTTTTAATATTCATCCATAATATGAATCTTCTTAGAAAAAACTAAAAATTCATCCAATATTTATTTTGACATTTGAAATTCAAAAATGATAGTTACTTTAGCATAATAAGAAATAATAATTTTATTTATACAAAAGGATTACGCAAAGTAACTAAGGGCATGTTACATATCCCCTTATAGCACCTGCATAAGACCAAATAGTAAGGTGTCAAATGGTGATAGAATCTTGGGGCGGCTCAGACATCATTTCCTGAGTGGTGATTTCTATCAACTTGAACTTCTCCTGTAGGCGATTACGTTCAAGCTTAACATGTTGAAGCTCGGATTGGGATTGGTCCAGAGAAAAGCTCAATGATACTACCTCCTTCTTAAGCTCCAACAGATGGTCTTCATATGGCCTGAGCCTGGTGGATGAGGCCATTAACAATTATTTCTGCATTAATTATCATTTATTATTTCTATTTTAAACAAAAATTATAATGTTAAAAAATATTATTGTTTATAATGGCCATATAATGATCAAAACCCGATGGTCACATTTCATTTATACTTTTTATTTATTATGACATATTAAAACATAAATTTTTAGGAAACAAAAAATTATTCAAAATTTCGTGTTGCTACATTTCCTCCCGTTAAGAAATTTCATCTCCAAAATTTCAACTCATACCCTCAAAAGAGAAAAAGTTTGGGTACTTCTGCCTTACTGAATCCTCCAGTTCCCTCATGGATTTTTCATATTTTTGGTTCCTCCACAACACTTAAACAAGGTGGGTAGTCTTGTTGTGTAGAAGCTTTTCTCTATGATCAAATATCTTCACCAGATGCTCCTCATAAGAGAGGTCATGTTCCAGTTGTACCACCTATGGATTTAGTACATGTGAAAGGTTGGTTATGTATTTCCTTAAGATGGATAAGTGGAAGACATCATGAAATTATGCTAGATTTGGAGGAAGTGCAAGCCGAATGGCCACTGCTCATACACGATCAAGGATTTCATAGGGGCCAATGTACCTACGGCTGTGCTTCCCTTTCATCCAGAACCTCATGAATATCTTATAAGGTGAAATTAAATTAAATACCTTTTCACCAACATCAAACTCCAAGTCCCTTCAACAGTTATCGGTATATCTCTATTTCCAACTATAACCAGACTTAATGTTTTGATGGATGGCATGATCCTTTTCTATCATCTCTTACACAAGATCCGGCCCAAGAAGCATTCTCTCTCCACCTTCATCCCAACAAGTAGGAGTTATACATTTCTTTATATATAGAGCTTCATAGGGTTCCATTTGAATGCTCGAGTAGAAACTATTGTTGTAAGAGAACTCAACTAAGGGGATATGTTGAACTCATCCACATTTAAATTCCATTGAAAATGTTCACATCATGTCCTCAAGTGTTTGAATAGTCCTTTCAAATTGGCCATTAGTTTGGGGGTGATAGGATGTACTAAAATTCAATTCCCTACACAGAGCATGTTGAATACTTCTCTAGAATTTTGATGTGAACCTTATATCTTGATCAGGTATGATAGAAATTGTAACTCCATATAACCTTACCACTTATTTCCCATAAATCCTAGCAAGTTTTTCAAGAGAGAAGTCATCCTAAATGGAGATAAAATCAGTAGTCTTGGTGAGATGGATCACTATAACCCATATCACATTTTTTCCTTTGAGTGTTCTAGGGAGACCAATGAAAAATTTCATAGTGATATTGTCCCACTTCCATAACGGTATGGGAAGTGGTTATAATACCCCTTTTGGATGTTAGTGCTCTTTCTTCACTTGTTGACATACCAGGAACCTTTTTAGTGTTGTCAGCAATCACCCTTTTCATATTATCCCACCAATAATGATCACGAAGATCCCTATACATTTATGTGCTTCCAGTATGTATAGATAAAGTATAACTATGAACACCATCCATAATATCCTTCAATATTTCTAGAATAGATGGAACACATAGTCTTGTATAAAATTTTAGTACACCTTCTTGATCAATATTGAACTCAGGAAACTTCCCATGCTTCACAGCCTCAAACTTCTTCTATAACAAAGGATCATTTTTCTGATATTTCTTGATCTTATATAGTAATAACGGTTGAGAAATCATTTGTGATAAGTTTGATGATGTCCCTTCCCTTATAATTCCCATGTCCAGTTTCACTAGGTTTGTGATCAAGGGATCTCCTTGGATCCTCATCATGGACATAACAACAAGTTCTATCCTAATTAATGCATTATCAACTTTGTTTTCTCTTCCAGGATGATAATTAATTGAAAAATCATAGTCATTATGAATTTACAACCATCTCCTATGTCTCATGTTCAATTACTTTTGTGTGAAAATATACTTCAAAATTTGATGGTAGGTATATATATCACACTTCTCCCCATAAATATAGTTCCTCCATATCTTCAGAGAAAAAACAATTGTAGCCGGATAAAGATCATGTGCAGGATAGTTCTGCTCATGAGTCTTCAACTGTTGAGATACATAATCAATCACCTTGTCATTTTACATAATGATGTACCCAATCCCTTTTAGGGATGCATTGCTAAAAATAAATAATCCTTCAATGCTTGAGGGTAGAGTTAACATTGGTGAATTAACCAATCTCTTCTTCAGATCTTGGAAACATTCCTCACATTCCTTTATCCAGATGAACTTATCCCCTTTTCTAGTTAATTTGGTTAGCGGATTAGAATGTCATGAAAATTTTTTCACAAACCTCTTCAAATATCATACTAATCCATGGAAACTAAAAATATATGTTATTGTTGTAGGCTGAGGCTACTCCTCTTCAACCATTATCTTTATAGGGTCATTTATGATTCCTTCCTTGGTTACAATGTGCCCTAAGAAAGAAACTTTTTGTAACCAAAACTCACACTTTCTGAACTTTCCAAAAAGCCTCTCCTTCTGTAGAGTTTGAAAAATAACCCTTATATGATCCTCATTCTCCTCACAACTTTTATAATATATCATAATATCATCAATACAAACTACCACAAAATTATCAAGGTATTATTTAAAGACTATATTCATAAAATCCATAAAAATAGCAGGTGATTTATTCAATCCGAAGGGAATAAAAACAAACTCATAGTGCCCATATCTTGATCGGAAGGTGATTTTTGGAATATCTTCTTTCTTCACCCTCAATTGATGATAACCATATCGAAGATCAATCTTGGAGAATAATTGATCCCCATGAAGTTGGTCAAATAAGTCATCAAATCTTGGAAGAGGGTTTTTGTTCCTCACTGTAATCCCATTCAGTTCTCCATAATCAATGCATAGCCTCATTGATCCAACCTTCTTCTTCACAAAGATAATAGGTTCTCCCCAAGGAGACACACTTGTTCAGCTAAACCCCTTCTCCAAAAGATCTTGTATTTTCTTCATTAATTCCTCTAGCCCCACATTTTCCATTTTATATGGGGTCTTTGATATCAGATGAGATCCGTGTATGATCTCAATGGAGAACTCTACCTCTCTTTCTAGGTGAGTTTTGGGTAACTCTTCAGGAAATACATCAATGTATTCCTAGATGATGGGGAAATTTTCTATCCTTATACTCTCATTTACTTCTTCTTTATCACCAATCAACTCCATAAAGAAGGTTGTAGGAGGTGCTTCTAGACAAAGATCAAGCTGAGATGTCTCTCCTTGGAATATATTTGTAGGTCATCCATTCAAGACTTCTGATATTTCCTTGATTATACATTTGATCTTATCATTATACATTGAGATCATGTATAATGTTGAATTCCAAGATGGTAATGATGACTAGATTTTTGATAATATTGTGCTCACTAATGTAAATACTAGAGTTTCCAAAAATTGATGACTCTTGGATACTCCCACCAAGAGTCTTGATTGATAACTCTACTTTTATCAATTTAGGGATTTATTCTAAATTATTTGAAAACTTGGAGGAAATGAAAGAATGTGCAGAACCAAAATCAAAAAAATTAATTACTATTTTTGAGAGAAAAATAAGAGTACCTACCACCACATCAGTTAGAGATTCAATATCTGTTGTTGTGATAGAAAAATAACAACCTTGCCCCCTTGGCCTTTATTGAGGATGATGGTAATTCCCCATCACTACACTCATATTTGGATAGTTGTTGGAAAAGTTCCCAAGATGTACACACTTGAAGAATTAGACTTCTTGTAGGGCAGGAACCATCTTCCATTTGTTGTTAGTTTTGGGAAGTTGATCCTTCATCTCACTATGACAATTCCACACGATATGACCATCTCTTCCACACTTATAGCACTTCCCACTCCTGAGAAAGCAGTTCCCAAAATACTTCTTCCCACATTTATTACACATTGGAAGTTTCACATTCTTTCCTCATATTCCATGATCAAAGCTCTTTCATAATCTTGGCTCCATTGATATTTTTTATCATTAGATTTATGAGACCACTGCATCTCACCGAACTCAAGTTTGACTTTCATAGCACTCTACATGATCTCCTCATAGCTATTATATTCTCAGTTGGCTAGATTCTTCTACAGATGAGGTCTTAGTCCACCAAAGAATCTATCAACCTTCCCATTAGGATCCATGAAGAAGATTGAGGTGTAACAGGAAAGTCTTGTGAACTTCATCTCATATCATCCAACAGATTCATTCTTCTTTTGCTTCAACTCACGAAACTCCTTCTCTATTTTAGTTCACATCGAATGAGGGAAATACTTATTGAAGAAGATCCCTCTAAACTATTCTCACTCCATATCTTAAAACTCCACTATTTTCCTCATGTTTTTACTCTGTTCCCAACATTGATATGCTTGTCCCTCTATGCGGTAAACAACCAGGGTGAACATCTCTTATTCTAAATAGTGGATCATAGAAAAGATCTTTTTGATATAGATAACCAATTGTTTATAAATTAATGGGTCTGTAGATACACTAATGGTTGGTGGTCGTTGACACATAAAGGACTCAACATAAAGTTGTTCTCTTCATGTTTAAATTGGTCTCTCATCTTGATTTAAGTTATTTCCCATAACATGATTTAGTTGGTTCATTAATCTTATGAAAGTTTACATTCCGGCTTCCATCGGAGGTCCTTCAACGCATGGTCCATGGTGGTCACCATCTAAATGGTTCCTCCTATTTCCCACCATTTTCTTAAAAAATAAAACATTAGTGAGAAATTTATTTCATTTACGAATCTTTTATCTATAATGGATTTCTATGTCTTAAAACATTATTATTAAACATATTATTCTTTATAAACAATTACATTTCTCTTTAAATCATTCATAATGATTCATAAAAATCTTGTGATTAACTGAACTTATCCCCTTGGAGTGTCCAAGTAAGAGTGGGGAAAGGCCCATTATCATGCACCAGTTCCCATTAGATTCTATCTCAAAGAGGTGTTTTGGGTTTTACAACTAGATACATCTGTGCCAGAGCCACATCCACTTGTTCATATCCAGAAAGGGATTTATTTGTTTGGAAACCACTTACTTAAAATTTCACCAAAATACCAATAATATTTATTATATTTAAACTTTTATATAGGGTTATTATTATGGTTTTCATATCCTAATTTCCACAAATAACTAAGCTATACTTTTATACCAACTATGGAATCCCACATTATTATTACATAACTTTTCAATACATTTTACAAATAGGTGATCTTTTAAGTCTAGTTTCTTGGAAAAAAGGTACATAATACATGATAACATATAAAATTATTTCAATTATCTAGAAAGGATTCTTCAAATTTTCATCCTGAGTACGATTATTGTATCTTATAACCTAGGGAAATACACCAAAGGAAAGGGTGAGCATAAGGCCTAGTAAGGGAAAACAAGGGAAAATAATTTACATGTGAACTCGAGAGAATACAATAAGAACTTGAGGAAATATCATAAAGGAATGAGAATATAAATATCATAATAATAATAAATTGAATAATATATTGAAATTTTGGCTACAAAATTTAATTTATACATTCATAAAAATATCACAAATGTCCATCCCCAAGGTGTCATAAAAATTAACAACGTTATTCACCAAGGTATTTAAAAACTTTTCATCTCTAGAAATTAATTTGTTTACACAATGAATTGGAGTGATATCATGGTGAACCATTAATATGTATTTATTTTAATGTGATCCACATGTATCATCATCAAAAATTTCATAAATAACCCAAATATATTAAAATAAATGTGTTTTATATCAAAATTGTGAAGTTTTAAAAAGTGCTTAAAACCATGATCCTTATGTCATTTATAACCTATAAAAAGGGAATTAGGGTTTATATATGTAAATTCTAGAATAAAATATGTTTGTTTTATTTCTTGATTAATACCCGTAAAATTAAATAGGTTAGGATATTCCCATAAATAAAATAAAATAATTTCTTGAGAAAAAGAGAGATATTTTGAGACGAATATTATGCAACATAATGGCTATTGCAACATGGCTTTAGGAAACATTAAAAAGAGAGGGGACATGAGTAAAACATTAATAAAAGACTCATAATATAGTATATGGACATAATAAAATTGAAATAAGAACATGGTATAGAAACATTAAATACCTACCATGTAAAAGAGAACATGAATGGAAATAAGAGAAGTTGAGAATTCCCTTACCTTAAAGAGTAACTTCTAGAACTCTAGGATCGGGACCCTGAAGGCGTGGAGAAACTTTAGAAGGAATTATTGGGAGGTATAACTATTATAAATTCTAGGTTAATTAATTTTTAATGAAATAAAATGAAGTAATTTCTTGGTATTTATAGTAAAATAAATGGAGTTTTTTTTTAATTTTTTAGGACACCTCATTAGAGGCATTTGAAAAACCATGGATTTTTCCAGGGTATTTGCCCATGTTTTTCACCACAGGGAAACCTAATATAATATTATAATCGAAATGAGCTGACCATAATTTTAAATTACATATTACATCATTATGATGTCATAAAACACACCGAGAACTCAAATAATGTATTTTTACTATTCACTGAAAAACAAAATGTTTTATAAAAATCTCATAAATTCACCTTAAACTAATATCTATGTTCTGAATTAAAAAATAGAATCCATTTTATGAGATTAATTTTCTAAATATGAGAAATTTAATTTTTAAGTAAAATCAATATTTACCTAAAAAATACGAATACTTAACTAATAATTTCTAAAATAGTTATTTACTTATACTATTATATCACATTACCATTCAAGATAACTAAATTATATTTATACTTACTTAAGTGATGTTATTATTCCATTGGTTATATTAATATTCATAAGGGTGATATTACTATTCATAATTTTACTATTCACCAAAAAATAAGTTCATCTTATCAGACTCCAAATTTCATTCTAATCACAACCATATATGTCCATTTTTTTTAAATCATTTCACATTATTAGGTATTTAATGTATAAAAAAATATTTTAAAATACTCTTTTTTTCAATATTCATCTATAATATGAATCTTCTTAGAAAAAAAAACTAAAAAATCATCCTATATTTATTTTCACATTGGAAATTTAAAAATGAAGGTTATTTTACAATAATAAGAAATAAAAAAAATATTTATAAAATAGGATTAAACAAAGTAACTAAGGCCTCATTACATATCCCCTTATAACACATCCATAGGACCTAAGAGTAAGGTGTGCAATGGTGATGGAATCTTGAGGCAACTCGGGCAACATTGTCCGAGTGGTGATTTCTATCAACTTCAACTTCTCCTGTAGGTGATTACATTCAAACATAACATGCTGAAGCTTGGATTGGTCTTGGTCCAAAGCAAAGCTGAGTGATGCTGCCTCCTTACCAAGCTCTAATAGATGGGCTTCGTATGGCCTGAGTATACAGGATGAGCCCATCGACTCTTGTTTCTGCATTAATTATCCATTATTATTTATATTCTAAACAAAAAATATAATATTAAAAACTATTATTGCTTCTAATGGTCATATTGACCAATGGGCATATAATGATCAAAACCCAATGGTCACATTTCATGTATAATTTTTATTTATTATGACATATTAAGACATACATTTTTTAGAAAAGAAATATAATTCAAAAGTTCAGGTCATTAAAACAATTGAACAAGGAAAAATTATGAGAAAAAAAATCTAGGTGTGACAATTATCCGCACCATAATGCTTTCCTCCCACGGAAATCCATTCTAAGGTTTGATCGGAAAATAAAACTGATACTCCTATAAAACTCAAGGAAATCCCCAATAAACATCAAATGAGGAGAAAACAATAATGCCATGAATGGAAATAGAGACTCACAATATTAAACTTGGGAGGACAAAATGGACTTCCCACCATACACCTTCTACCCCAAAAAAGCCACAACACCTCCAGTTGAATGATCAAGAGAAAAGTAATTTTCACAACTTCATAATCCAACCTCTCAGACCAAGAATACGACAAACATTACAAACAAAACTCATACTTGTTACCTGATATGAACAAATGAATCCAAAACACTTCTTGAAGAGAATCAAAAAAAACTTGGACCAATCCATTTATAATTCTTAATTCAAACAAGATGACTTGTCACACTCCAAAAATCCCCATGTTTTCTCAGAAAGGAAACCAAGATACAATAACTCCCAATGAAACTTCTTAGGAAATACTTCCCCATACTTGCTTCAATAAACCATTGGGTGTACTCCAACCCCACTTTTTACACGAGGGAAGTACTTGGAATTAGATAACTCCAAATAAGACTACCCACAACCAATACAACACCAAAAACAAAACTGGTTTATCAACATGGGGAGTCCCAAATAGACTCCCCTCTACTTGAAATGAGCTTGTACTGATTTAATCCATAAGAAATATCAATGAGACCCACGGTGGTTTCCCCATCATAAGAACCAACCATCTTAACCAACTAGCACAGACCAACAAACATGAGCCAACAAACCCCTCCACCATGGGAAGAAAACTTGATTAGGGGAAACACTTACTAATAAGATAGAACAAAATCGAAAATGATCCATAATAGTCAACCACACATGGGTAACCAAACAGAGATTCACATCCAGAAAGCTTAACCACTAAAATATCATGAAAAAGATAATACCACACATCCTTATGATCGATGAGGATTTCTCATACTACAGGGATTGCAATAAATAAATGAGACAAAAATTCCCTTTCTGAAAAGGGTAACCTTACACGGTAAAAAAACTACCATATGGATCATAAATTTTCCCCATTATAGCACTAGAGATGAAATCCATACCATGGTCCTTCACAACCTTGGGATTCCTAACTATGTGCGAGCTTCACTCTGGGGCCTATGGCTGCAGCCCTGATGTATGAAACATCTCCTACCTCATAGAAAAAGGTTGATAATCCCTTAATAGAACACCTTTTTGGGATGCATTAACAACCACACAACATTCCAAGAAGAACTGAAATAAGTCAACACCCCACGAGACTCACTTTTCTAGAAAATTGCACTTTTACCAATACATGGAATTATAAAATACACATACATCATCCCATTTTACCTCAAGTGAGGGACAAAAATACAAAGAACACATGGGAGACACATCCATTTAAAATGGAGGAATTTGGAGTTTTGGAAAGAGAATCATGCTTCCATTAAAATAGGAGTTCTCAAAATATTCCAAAACATCCACTTCAGTATTCGATGGAAAGTAAGACACCACAAACCACCACCAGACATGAACATAACATTAGAAAAAGCACACATATAAATGGACTGCAAAATGATCCCCAAATAACACACTACACATCCAAACAGGCAGGGGTGTTTCTTCTAAGAGGTGGATCTAACTTCATGACTCAATTAAAACATAACAACATCAAGTATAAAAATAGAAAAATTCATCTTTAAAGACTCATATAACATAAGGAAACTGTATTTCCTTTCAATTCCACAATATATCCTCTTCTTCTTTGAGAGGATCCAAATAACTGAAGAAGAGGGGTAGATTCGATTTCAAACCTCAAGAAGAGAGACCTTACGTTGATCAACTGGAGGGTCTGCTGATGGTGAACCACCCATGGCTACACTTTGATTGTGCACTGATTCATTATGGGGGAATACACTATCCATCAAATAAACCTAGGACCCAATCAAACTATCCCATCAGTCAAAAATAACTAAAAAAAACTCCAAACACACAAGGGTGGACCAACTCAAAGGTTTCCAAAAACATTTTCAATAGAACCCACTAACCACTATTTCAAAACCAACTCATCAATAAGAACTCAAAATTGAAACACTAGTAAACCAAGAAGAATTATAAAGCTCAAAATACCTCACAAGAAACATTCCCAAATTATATGACACACCACACAACCACTAGTTATCAAAACATCACACATTCCATTAAAATCACTTTTGAAAATAAAACATTCTTGGGGGTTATACATATGGATGGGATCCATATACCAATCTCACCACTATCATGAAGAGTATTCTAGGACCACATACCTAGCTCCACATGACCCATCAGACCCTATATGCTCACTGAGATATTTAGCCCGACTCTCTTTTCATTTCAAAAGACAAAACAACCCACAAAAACCAAAGAAACCATAAGAAACCTAATTTTCCAGGGTGACTCAAGACCCATCATGAGGTGTGCTGACCAAGCACCATAATCATTACCAGAACCTCAAGCCCTGAAAGTCCTAGATCTGGTCCATAAAGACTCTTCCCCAAATAACATGAACCAAAAGTGTGTAACCTACCTATGATACCATTTTTTCATGAACCAAGTTAGAGTTCCAACCCAACTGACACCTGACTCGGCCCATGATAAGGCCCGAAGGGCATTCTCAATCCCCACGGGCTGGAAACTAGTGCATAGGTATCGATATTTTATCTTAGGAATGATTTCGCCCATTAATGTAAACAAAAAAAACCAAAAAAAATAAAATAAACAGGACATACTTGAATGACCATAACCAAACAATGTACAAAAATTTCCAAATTCAATTTTTTACAACATTAAACAAAAACCAAGATACAATAATGAAAAAAAGACACAAAACATCCCAAAAACCTCTGTAATGCATGACTGGAATCACCCTCAATCTACCACCACTGACACATACAACAAGGAATACTAGTAACCTGACACACTATCATCAATTTGGCACATCTTGTCTTTACCTGGATCATACAAAGAAAATTCTACATACACCCAAAGGTGTATGTAGGGTGTGAGCCAAATCCCATTAGAATGTAATCCAATAAAAAACATTCCATTCTATAACATCAAAATACAATTTAACACGCTCATTTATATAAAACCATTTGAATCATTTCCAATGATACATTTTAAAGAAAAACTATTTTTAGAACAACACTATTAAAGGTAACATTTCAAAAGGAAATGTTCAGTAAAATAAACATTCTTTTAAAATGAAATTCACTCAAGGTCAATCATATGTTGATCAGTGGAACCACATCACAAAATTCTCAAGATAGCACCATGGTTAAATCCCTAGGGGTAATCTAGCTTAAGTGAGACACTAGAACCCCATACCTCAGTGAAAGGTGGAATAGTAACCACAACTATCAACTTTATTGTGCACGATACACTATAAGGGGATAGCCCAATGGCCTAGTGTTTTCCAATCACCATCATAGTTTAGTTACTCTTGTAATCATTAATCCATCTAAGTGAAACCGAGACAATCCACTTATGAATCACTAGAATACAATAACTATTCATCCCACCTAGATACCCGAGATTCCCTTTGTGCTCTAATTCTCATTTCACATGCCATATAACCATCTCTTTCACAAACTAATGCCAAGTCACATAAGCACATGAGGAAATCACCATTTTGCGAAAATAAAATCACCTTCCATTTCACTCACACCAAAACCTATTTATAAACACATGTTGACATTACATGCACATTTCATAAAATCCATTTAGTAATATCACAATAAAACACACAATTAATCAAATTACTTTTCATGGTCCAATCCCATTACAAATCCACACATAAGTCAAATTCATTTCACAACAAACTTCATACAATTTTCACAATTCACAATTTACATTTAATGGAATAAAATAAAAAACAACACTCCAAAATAGTCAATTTCTTTTATAAAACCCACTTTCAACAAATTCTCACCTCAATTTATTTTAAAAACACAATCAACACATTTCACATAATTATAAAAACACATTTAATAAGCACCACCACAAAGCACCTAAAAATTTTCACCAATTTCCTTTGAAAATCCCATTTTTATCACATGTGTATGATAAAACACTTCTAAAATAGATTTATAACCACAAAATAAATCCAAAAAACATATTTATAAAAATAATCAAGAATATCAAAGGAATATAAAAATATTATGGCATGTAACAACCTACCTCTAGTGTAGAAACTTACAAAAATTGGTGTGAAACGAAAACTGCACCACCACAAGACCCTAACAGCGTAAGATTTAACAATAAATATCAAGATATTAATTAATAACACGAAATATAACCAACATTAGATCACCCAACCTATTGTAAAAACAAAACCCCAAGGGAGAGGAGAAACCCCATAAAATTGGTCAGATCGAGGAGGAGAACCACTTAATCAAAGATTTATTGGAATTCCCAAGATGAATCCACCACAAAAATTGATATATGAGGGATATATGGGAGGAGGAAGAGATTACTAGGGCTAGAGAGTCTAAATGGGGGAGAGAGGGGTGTATTTGGGGATAAAAACGAGGAGAGATAAAAATAAAAAACCATTTTTTAATGACCTGGACATCGTGAACGGTTTACCAACATAGTTTACCAAACCATATTGAAACATTTTCCCCCTTATTTTCTAATAGGAACACACCACATGGTTATCCCACACTATTTACAAACTGTGCGCTAATTGTGTGATTAGCCACTATCCAAAAACACCACCTGGTCACATGGTTACTTGGGTAGGGTGCACGGTTTCCCCTAACCATGCACAAACCATGTTCCAACTACTGTCAAGATGAAATTCTCCATTTTTCACTAGAAAAACATGGGGAACCCAAGTGGAAAATATAGATCAAAAATAAATAGAATAATACCTCAAAAATTCAGACCCATCACGCCCATCACTCAAGAGAAAAACCAAGATCCACAAATGAACCGGTACAAATGATGAAAAAATAAATACAAGTGTGACAATATTGCCCCCAAGGTATAGACCACAAATCAAGGGATATACCACCCTTAAAGGTAGTCCTTTTATAATTTCCTTCTTTTAGCACTGATAAAATTTAGTGTTGTATAAGAATTGATCTATGGTAGTTGCATGAGAGGTGGCCAAAGGAGAATATTGCGACATGAGGGAGCTTGGGTGATGGTGGCACAACAAGGTTAGATGTGATAGGTTTTAGCATGAGTGTGGTGACCAAGGCATGAGGTAGGCGGTGATGGAGGAGGGTTTTTTTTTGCATGGAGGCTGATAGTGGAGACTATGGAGGTTATTTACATATTTTTATAGTGGGTTTGAGACCGCGGGAAAGAGAGTGGGTGTCACGAACTAGGTTGGGATTCCCTCTAACCCAACACCCGACCCGACCTGAGATAAGGATCTAAGATCATTCTCAATCCCTATGGGATGGAAAATACTGTTAGGCATCAAAATAATCCAATTGGAAAGATTTATCCCAATAAACAACCAGGATCAATAAAAAAACTGGACACAAATCAAAGCCAACAATAATATAACATCAATACATACATAATTTATCCAAACAAAACTAAATCTGAACAAAATAGAAACTAAATACATAAATAAAACGAAAACATGCTAACACGGTCTCTATATGACCTCTTAGTCACCACTGATTTCAATACCAACCTTCTCCAATGGCACAACCGAAACATAAACCTGAACCTGCAAAACATCTCGGGTCTACCGATGCCGAGTGACACAAGTAGGGTGTGAGCATACAACCTATCAATAGGTAATCACCACAGATTCCATACATTATCTTTACCAAAAACATTCCATAAATACTAGTTTTAAAATAAATCTATAAAATTGGGTTTTATCCATTTTTATTAACCAAGAATGGCTTTCCACAAGTTCCCTTTTTAAGGAAACAGACACACAACATTCCTTTTTAACAGAATGGTTTCACGTTTCAAAACCCAGTTAAAAACAAAATACCAAATAAAAAATAATGCCATATAACCAAAAAGGGACTATATTGAAAGTAAATCAAATTGTGGATGATTATCTCTTATTTACCGTTCAAGGATCTGATGCTCTGCTAATGTGTATATCAGCACTCTATTCGAATCCTTAGTGATGATACTTTTTAACAGTCGAATGGTTTTGGTTGATTTTATTTTGATTGGGGGGTTTATTAGTAGAGATTAATTTTAATGATTGATTGATTAATATTGATTTTATAATTTGAAAAATATATGGGATGAGTTCATCATTAGGTAGTTAAGCTTGTGATATCCTTGAGCTTTGATTTATATTGTATTAAATTAACACCCATGTCACAAGTTATAGTTGATTGGAATTCCCAAGTGTTAAAGCTTTAATAGAAGCGTTAACATAACTTAGGTTTTTAATATTAATCATATCATGTTTATGGTAGTGTATTTATGGTTCCAATAATCCATGGAAACCACTCTTTAAACAAAAAAAGTCATTAATCCATGACATGTTAAGTCCGACACAGACAATGTTAATTCAAAGAATACACATCGAGAAAAATCTCTCAATATCTTAACATCCCTAAATTATAACTCACCCCAATGAGAGATTTACTTATCCATTTAAATGATTAGTAATATTCTTATAATGATTATGATGATAAATTAAGGAGAAAATTAAAATATTGGGATAAGAAAAGATTGGTGCGTCGAACACACACACAAACGATGAAGGGAGTAAAATACTGACTTTAGATTGAATGAGAATGAAAAATAAGGGAAGGGGATTAAAATGTATTTAAATTATTTTAAGACCATTAATATTATTTACAATAATTTTTATGATAATTAAATATGAATAATAATAAACTTTCATTAAAATAGAATTACAAAAACAAAGACTTACAAGATTACAACAAATAAGAATACAAATGTAAATAAAAACAAAGAGAGGAGAAAGAGTATATTAAGTGAAAACATGTGTATGGAAGGTCCTCCCAAGCCATTGGAAGGGTTTTGGTCGTTCCAATTCATTTTCCTCTCTTCTGAAATGCCAACCACTTTAAAGGAGAGGAGGGGGCTGTATTTATAGCCCAATGTTGTGGTTTGTTTGCATTCCAAAACCGCCCCTCCAATTGCATCGCCACATTGATAAATTAGAAAGTTGAATATCGAGATATTCTATTCTTAAAAGTTGTAGATAGATATATCTTATATCAACTCTAAAATTTTTGTGGCCATTGGACTTAAGGATCAATCATTATGGGGGTTTGATTAAACAATTTAAATCTGTCCATTTAAATCCAAACTTTTTAAATTTAAAAATGTGAATGGGATTTTGAATATTAATATTCTCTCAAATATGAACACTTTCATCAAAAAAGTAGTCTGGATAAATCTCCTCTTTCACACTGAAAAATATCAGCTCAAATGGATGCCTCTTTCTAGAGAAAAATCAATAATGGTGTGATAAATTTATTTCCCAGACATAATGGTGGGATGGGTTTAAAAGAATCAGTTGGGCCCCTTGTCTTTGGATTTGGGCCTTTAAATTTTTATCCAATATGAATTGAATTGTCCCCTGACCATTAGAGGAGAATTAAATGATATGGACTTCTGGAGTGATCCCAATAATTCTATCTTCATGGATTGTCTAGTTTCTTCACAGATTATTTAGGCCTTTTTGTGTGGACCATATGATCCTCAAAATGGTATAATTAGTACAAGATCTCTTATAATGAAATTCTTTATATTGAATAATAAATCCTAAAATACCATTCAACTATTATAAGTAGGGTGAGAGTTATAATTAAAACATTAAATAGGCTTGAATCTGGTTGAATTCAAATAGTTCTCTAAAATTATAATTAATATTTAAACATTAATATTTCTAAAAAATTATGCACATTTCATATAAAATACGTAAAGGGAGTATATAATAAGTTATGAATATATTAATAACATCATCTCTCCAAAACATAGTCTTGTGCATGTCCTCATGTGCTACAAATATAAAACCATGACAAAATCATTTTCACTCACAGAAAAAATATTAAAATTTTGATTTCAACAATTAGGGGAGGTTTAGAAAATTTCACTCATCCATATTGAATTCCACCACATGTTGTTATAGAAACAAAGTTCTAAAAAAATTCATTTTTTCATGCTCAAATTTATAAATGGAAAATGTGGAAACTTAAAACTCACACCTCTCAAGAAGATAAATTTAATTTATAGAAGTTCACTCTATCACCAACAAAAAGTGAAAACCATAGAGTTTGAAAGAGCTCTCACCTTCCATTCCCTACCCTAAAGTTCACAAGAATCAAGAGGTATTTTTTAAGGGGATTTTCTATGGCTATGGGACGGTAGGAATTTTGTATTCAAAAGATTGGAAAGATGGGTAAAACACCAACATGGAAAAACCAATGCACAATATTTTTGACTTAAATCATGGAAAAAAATAGAAACACATATTTAGAAGGGAACAATTGTGTGAATAAAGACAAAAATGTGGAACAAAATTTGAAGGGAATTAGAATATAGAATATTTAAAAAACATGAAACTTCTCCTAATGACATAAGTGTTCATTTTTTTTCTTTTTTTTAAATTTTTTTCGAAAGTTGAACTTCAAACTGATCTCACACTCATATCCCAACCCATGATTGATCTCCTAATGAAACTAATTGTAATAGTTATAACAAGATCAATGTTTGATGAAGAGTGATTTTGATCTTCCAAAAACAAAACCCATTCTTATTTTATTTTAATTTATTTTATTTTATTTTATTTTTGAATTTTTTATTTTCTTTGGAACACTTGTCAATAACATTTAAAAAATTACATAAATGAAAGTCAATTACATTCCCCAAAACTCATAAAATTATAACCTCTCCCCCACACTAAAATGGATTCTTTCCCTCAAGCTATGATAACTCATTCAAAATCCACAAAATGGAACCCAAAAAATTAAATCCATTCCCCCCCCCCACACACTTAAATTTCAATAAATAATTGATGAAGCTCACATTTTCCTATATTTTATATTGTAAATAGTTGTTTATAATCCCACCATAGTGTTATTGTATAGGTAATGGTCACGTTTTTAGGTTTTAGTGCTAATTTGAGCTTAAATGTAAAAAGCGGTAAAATCTGGAATTTTAACAGATTTTTATCATATGGGTATTTTGGTCATAAAATTTACACTTCGACTCAAAATTGTCTGATTTTTTTTTGAAATCCCTGATTTATTTACTACATATTTTTCTTCAAAAGAAAGTCTCATTATAACATCTAGAAGCCTTAAAAAATCAAGGAAGTTGAAGAATTTTTCGAGCAGACTGCGTGGACCCCACCATCATAACGGTAGTCTATATCGGCCTAAACACCTTCAATTGGGGTGATTCCAACTTTAATGGAACTATGATACATAGGGCCTTGTAAAAAATAAATTTAATAGAGTTATAAATACATTAATTTGTCTATTGAAAGACATATTTGTTTAGGAAACTTCCTAGAAATTTCACACAGAAAAAGTCATTGTCAATAAAAAATCCATAACTCCCTATTTTCACTTCCAATAAATCTGAAATATGAAGGGTGAACTCAAAAGACATTTTTTAATAACTTTTATGAAGGATGGAAGGACAGAATCATCCATTAATGGGGCCAAAAATGCGTCAACTTTTAGATGAAAGAATCTGCCTATAAAAGGAGGGGAGCTCCCACCTCTCAAATCATCCCATTCTCCATCCATTCCTTCATGGTGCCAAGGAGGATATATCCATCAACAGAGGATATCCATAACTTTTCCCCCATTATTTTTAATTTCTTTATTTTCTTTATTTTATTTATTTTTGTTTTAGTTCTCAATTTTAATTTAGATTTATAATAAATTATTGAATTGTTTTTATTTCTATGTCCACCCATCCACCATGTTTTCTTCTTCATATTTTCTCCTTCTTTTATTCTTTTTTTCTTCCCATATTATCCACCAGGACCTATTACCCTAAAAAATTATGGGTTGACCTGAGACCTGGACAGGGGGAGGTATGTGTAAATTTCATTTATTATGTGCTTAAATTTCTTTGTTTTATTAAGTTTGTGATGATCAAGAGTGATGTGCACGGGTGTGGTGATCATCCACTAAGACACTGATCTCAAACTCATTTCTATTATTTTGTTAAATATTTTCATTCCATTTTAATAGATAAAAGCTCTCCATATGATGGATTTTATCCATTAAATAGTTTAAATGGAATAAGATGGAGCCAAGTCTTGGAAGATGTCACCCTCTCGATCAAGGTATGCCATCAACCTTGATTATAGGAGGAGGTAAATTTATGATTGAAAAATTCATTCAAGATTTCACACCAATAAATAAAATAATAGTAATTAATGAATTATATCTCATAATTTAATTATCAAACGTAATTTAAATTCCAACAAGGAGAATGATGGAACCCACAAACCAACCCATAAAGGCCAAGTTTTTTCTCAATTATTTACATTCTGTCATTACATGTTAGTTTTATCTTTTATCTAAATTAAATTTCATTCCATTACTATATTAAATAAAAAATAATAAAAAATGAGTAGTTTAATTAAATTAGATTAAGTGGGTGAATGACTAAAAATCTCTTCAAGAGAGACGACCCTGGTCAGCCTCTATGCTGCACTAGAAAAATAAAATTTCTTTTGCCACGCCCTATGATAGGTGTGCATCAAAACTAGTGTCGTTGTTGCGAAACCAATAATTAGTTTTCTTAACTTTTTCAATTTCCACATTATATATAGATTATTATTTAAAAAACAAAAAAATCATAAATTTCATAAAAACATTAAAAAAATCTTCTTTGTTCATTATGTATTCAAATTGTGATTATTATGCATGGACTAACCAATATCAAGTGCAAGAAAGTGTTTTTAATGGACAATATTCTTAGTTTCATAGGATTAGTGATAATGTTCCAAACATAGAGGGAAAAATAGAATGGATTGTTGAATATGTACACACATACCATGAGAAACCCAAACCTGAGCCGGAACCTAAACCACATCGAGTAGTGGAAGATATTTCACCAATCATTTTTTATGTTAAAGAACCTGAGGCGGGTGAGAACGAAATTTTAAGGGAACTAATCACATCATCATGCACTCCGCCATTGCTCGAGGAGGTCCCGAAATTACACATTCTAGATGATGCACTGATGGGAGATTAACAATTTTTGGAAAAATCCTAGAATAGCTTTATTGAAGATAACCTAAAATGTGATCTTTCCATCCTTGATAATGAAACCTCAGATACTTTATACCTCTCTCTTTATTTAGAAGATGATGAAGAATATGCACCTACTAAGATTGAGTTTCCAATGGTCCTACAGAAAGAGATAAATTACCAAGCTGACTTACATGAAAGGTAGGATTTCTTTATTAGTTCTTCATGTTTTAATCTTATTAAATCTGAATTGTTTTATGGTTTATCTTTCTATAAAATTTATGATAAATCACAAGTGGAGAATACCTTGGATTGTAGTGAAAAGACAAGGTTATTGAAGAAGAGTTGGTCAAGAATGTATTGGTGTGACTGTCTCTGCAACAACAATTTATATACCTTATGGTGGAGGATACCACGGAAGTCAACAGTGAGCACCTCTATATTATATTCCCTCCCACTTCAGACCTCAAATTCCATATTTATTATTTCATGGTTGTTGGGAACATTCTTATATTCTTTGGGGTTCTCTACTTTCATTGTTTACTCATGGATATAGGGAAAAGTCACATGTGGTTGTTCATCTCAAAGAAACCACACCAACCATCTGATTGGGGATAATCCAATGAAACTAACTGACTAGGGGTAGTAAAAACCTAGCATCTACTTGGGGGGTCTAAACCATGCATTATCTCTTTTCTATTCCCTTTCTCTTTCTTTTTTTATTTTTCTTATGTATTTTCATTTCATTCACTTTGTCTTAAAGTGGAAGCTGTTAGGAGTTTAGCTCAAGGTATCAACTTCAAAAATAATATCATGTTGTATCTTTCCTTCCCTTGATTTTTTTACCATTATATTTATATTTTGTTGAATTCATATAAGGGGTAGTAAAATTATTGTTTGGGGGAGTGTCAACCTTCTTAGTTCTTCTTGTGTGATTTTCATTTTTTTTATCATATTTTTAGGATTTTTAATCTTTAGTGAATATTTTTATCACTTTTCACACATCAATTAATTTTTAAATAATTGAATTTTTTTTTTAATTAATGTATTTTAAATTATTTTTGATGTGAATTATTTTTCCTTGAAATGGATTTTCAAGTATTTTTATGAGTTTGACTGATTTCTGAAATCCATTCTCTTGAAACACTAACTCAAAATATTTTTCTATTCTGGTGAGGTATTCTAAACCACTTTTACATATTATTCCGAATACATACACTTTCTTAAGGGAAACATTAATTTTTTGTGAGAACCATAATTTTTTAATATTCTCTTTCGAAGAATTGGATTTCATGGAATGTATTTGAAATGATTGAGGCATCTTTTTTTCTATCCACATTTTATCTTGAGACCCGCCTTTACATTTATCCTTCGTAAATCCCTTAGAAACCATTTATTCCCTTATAGGTTTAAGCCACATTACAAGAATACTTTTCTTTACCTACCCACACATTTAGTATTTTTGAATGTATATTTTAATTTTGAATGTGGGAAAGGGATTTCATGTGTGTTTATTGAGATGTGTATCATTTATGGGTGGTGTGAGGTGTGTGTCAATTTTTTGGGTAGTGGATAATAATGGAATTAGTCTTGTGTCATCATTTCATTGTGCTTAATTTGTTTTAATCCATTTCTCCTTCAAAATAAATGAAAAAAATGGAGATGAGATTGAATCCCTCATTTTACATTATTTTTTGACTCATGTTCCTCTCAAAAATAAAGGAAATTAATTTTTATTCATTCATTTTTTTCAATTTTCAGCTCATCCTCCATGAAAAAATGAAAAAAAAGAAAAAAAATAAAGGTGTTCCTTACTGGGGCATTGCAAAAAAATAGGGAGAATTTTATGATATAATTAATTATAATCACTTCTTGGCTCATTTACCATGTCATAAAATATTTTGGTGCTTTTTTTCACATTTTCAAGTGATATTGAGAGAGAAATTTCCTATGTTTTCAATTGAATTAATCATGCATTGTACTTAAAAGACCCTCCTCCTCTTTCTGGCCTGAAACATTTTTCAATGATTTCCCCACCAACCCTAAGCCGCAAAATAATTTGAACCATTAATTAAATCCCTCATTATTGAATTCATTTACATGATTCACGTTGTGGAGAAATGATAATTTTCACAAACCTATGGTGATACATGATATTTTCAAGTATGAGCATAACTCTAGATTCAATTTCTCTTGAGTGAAGAGTGACATAAAATTAAATGTGAGGTAGGTAGTGATTGGTACATGGATTGATTTATGAGTTTGAACAAATTTTAATTATTGAAATTAAAATTATATAGACTTTTTTTTCATAAATTATACATGATGGACTTCTATTTTGGATAAGATCATTGATATTTTCACATTTTTTATTATTGTGCGGATTTTGATTTGAATGTAAGATAATTTCCCATGAGTGAGATTTTTAAGTGTGGGGGAGTGATGAAGCTCACATTTTCATATATTTTATAATGTAAATAATTTTTTATAATCCCACCATAGTGTTATTGTATGGGTAATTGTCACATTTTTAGGGTTTTTTTGGCAATTTGAGATTAAATGCAAAAAGCAGTTAAATCTGGAATTTTGACAGATTTTTATCATAGGGGTATTTTGATCATAAAATTTACATTTGGACACCAAATTGTGTGATTCGTTTTTTTTTAATATTTTATTTATTTCATACAAATTTCTCTTCATAAAAAAAGGTTGATTATAACATCTAGAAACCTTAAAAATCAATGAAGTTAAAGACTTTTACGGGAAGACATCATGGACCCCACCATCATAAAAGAAGTCTATATCGGCCTAAACACATTCAATTGGGGTTATTCCAACTTTAATGGAACTATGACACATATGGTCCTATGAAAAATAAATTTTAGGGAGTTATAAATTCATTAAGGAGTCCATTGAACGACATATTTTTTGAGAATGCTTCTTAGAAATTTCAGACAGAAAAAGTAATTGTCAATAAAAAATCCATAACTCTCTATTTGTGAGTCCAATAAATCGGAAATTTGGAGGGTGAACACACAAGATATTATTTCATAACTTTTAAAAAGAATGTAAGGACAGAATCATCCAATAATGGGGCAAAAAATGCATAAAATTTCAGAGGACAGAATCTGCCTATAAAAGGAGGGGAGCTTCCACCTCTTAAATCATCCCACTCTATATCCATTCCTTCATGGTGACAAGGAGGAGATCTCAACCGAGGGAGGCCAGCCACTAATCTTCACCATTTATTCTTAATTTTTTAATTTTTTTATTTTTGTTTTAGTTTTCAATTGTAATTTAGATTTCTAATAAAATAATTATTTTTTTTATTTCTATGTCCACCCATCCACCTTGTTTTCTTCTTCATATTTTCTCATTCTTTTATTATTTTATTATTATCATATTCTCCACCATGAACTCTTAACCTAGAAAATTATGGGTTAACTCGAGACTTGTCTTGGGGGTAGTATGTGGAAATTTCATTTATTCTGTGCATAAATTCCAATGTTTTATTAAGTTTGTGATGAGCAAGAGTGATGTGCACGGGTGTGGAGATTGTCCACCATGACACTGATCTCAAACACATTTCAATTATTTTATTAATTTTTTTTCCTCCCTTATAATGGATACAATCTCTACATGTGATGTATTTGAGCCATTTAGTTGTTGAAAGAGAATACGATGGAGCCAGGTCTTGGAAGATGTCACATTCTTGATCGAGGTGTGCCATCAACCTTGATTATAAGAGCAGGTGAAATTAATATTGCTAAATGAATTCAAAATTTCATACCAATAAATAAAATAATATTAATTCATGAATGATATCTCATAATTGAATTATCAAACTTAATTTAAATACCAATAAATAGAATGACGGAACCCATAATCCATTCTATAAAGTCCAAGTTCTTTCTCAATTAATTGAATGTTGTCATTACATGATAGTTTTATCTTTTATTTAAATTAAATTTTATTCCATTCCTAGATTAAATAAAAACAACCAAAAATAACCAGTTTTGTTAAATTATATTACTTTAGTAAACGACTGAAAAATCTCCTCAAGAGAGACAACCCTGGTTAGCCTCTATACTGCACTAGGAAAACTAAATTGATTTTTCCATACCCTATGACAGACATGAATCTTTAATTAAATGTAAATCCATGTAGATATTGGGTGCGAAAAGGTATTGGTCTTGTAATGTAGCTATCAAAGATTTTTTTTTCATTGGATCAAAGGGAATTTCAAAAGAAGGATTAATGTAAGGGAAATGGGAGGCTATTTGGCTATTGTGATTCTCATGTGGTTTAGAAAATGCCTCTATCATATTAATACACACCAAAGTAGGAAATTCATCTCTAAGGTCCACAAACTCAATGCTGACAAATTGGGGTAAATTTTTTTAAAAAAAATATGGCTATAGGTGGCCTTAGAATAAAAGAAAATGTTGTTCCTAATGGGTAGAGAAAATCATTTTCCAAATTAAAAAATTGAGCATTCAAAATTTGTTGGTTTTGAAAAAATATTCTTTATCAAAATTTATGAAGAAACCACAAAATATTTGAGATGAAACCATGTCTTTTGACTCCCCAAAATGGTTAGACAAAATTTCATAATTTGAATATGAGTAGTCATGAATCTTTCTTTTTCATATTTTTTTAAGTGATTTATATTATTATTATTTTTGATTTTTTAGTTTTATTTATGTTTTTTTTATAAATAAACACCCAAAAAGAGTAAATAAAAATTGTGATGAGGAAAGTCTTAAAAAATGAAATCTAGGGGAAGAAGAAGAAAGAAGGAGAGAGTGTAAGAAATGGAGAGAGAGTTAAAGGGAAAGAGGTGCCCCATGGTTTGAATTTTGTGGGTTGTCGTTCCCATCCGGTGGTGTGTCGGTGGAAGTTGTGGATCTTATGGAAGTAGAGGTGGCTCCCAAGATTTGTTTCCTCTCATGGTGATGCTTTAACTGATGTCCATTAACTGTGAATGTCCTTTTGGAAGAGGGGTCTTAGACTTGCACTACACCAAATGTGTAAACATTAGTAATAATAAAAGAACCTTCCCCATGAGAATTAAGCTTACCTGGGTGAATCCGAAATCTATAATTTAAGAGAAATACCTTTTCCACCTTCATGAAATACCTTTCTCAGGATGTGTTTATCATGGAGTAGCTTATATTTTTCTTTTTAAAGATTAGAATTATCATTTGAATCAAGTCAAAGCTCCTCCAGTTCATCTAATTGAAACAATATTTCTTCACCAGATTTTTCAAAATCAAAATTACATGTTTTCATAGCCAAAATGACTTATGTTGGATTTCATCTAGAAAATGACATGATTTTCCAAAAACTAGCCAAAAATGAGACATCCCAATGGGTGTTTTATAGGCTGTTCGATAAGCCCAAAGTGCTTCACTAAGTCTTTCAGGATAGTCTTTTTGGGTGGGTTTTACAATTCTCTCAAGAACTCTTTTCACTTCTCTATTATAAAGTTCAGTCATGCCATTTGTCTGGGAGTGATATGTTGTTTATGTTTTATTTACAACCTCATTCTTTTTCAAAATAGATTCCATGGTTCTATTACAAAAATGGGTTCCTAAATCACTTATCAAGGCATGTGGTGTGCCAAATTGGTGGAAGATGTGTGTCTTTAAGAACTCACCAACGGTATGTGAATCGTCCTTTCTAGTGGGTTTGGCCTCGACCCACCTAGAAACATAATCAACCGCAAGAAGAATGTATGAGAATCCATTGGAAAGGGGGAATTGTCCCATGAAATCGATGCCCCCAACATCTAAGATCTCACAAAAAAATTAAGGATTTTGGGCATTTCATTTCTCTTTGAAATGTTGCCAAACTTTTGGCAAGTGGGACATAATTGAAAAAAATCATGCGAGTCCTTGAAAAGTGAAGGCCAGATGAATCCAGAGTCTAGGACCTTTATGGAGGCCCTTTGTGGCCCAAAGTGGCCACCTCTAGGAAGTGAGTGACAGAATTCTAAGATGGAGTAATGTTCATCATCATCTACACATCTCCTAATTACAATGTCAGCCCTAGTTTTCCAAAGTTTATTTTCTTCCCAAAAAAATTATTTGGAATTACTCTTCGACTTCATTTTTTTTCTTTCGAAAAAATTTCACAAAAACCACCATAAACCAAGTAATTTACAATTAGGAAATACCATGGTATTTTTGGAGTGAGAGATGAAAAATTCTCAGTGGTGAATTTAGGATCAATGATTTATAAAAAAAGGAGAATTAGAAATTCTAATCAGGTGATCAGCTACATGGTTTTCTTTTCCTGGTCTATCTTTGTCTTCAAGGTCAAACTCTTGGAGCATTTGGATCCATCTTATTAGCCTCAGTTTGGAATCACTTTTTTGAATAATAATTTTATAGAAAAATGGTCTGCGAAGATGATGATTTTGGCACCTAAGAGATAGGTCTGAAATTTATCTAAGGCAAAAAACCACTCCTAAAATTTCCTTTTCCGTCACAGAGTAGTGATATTGAGTTTTATCTAATATTTGTGAGTCATGATAGATGACATGAGGATTTTTTCCTCTTATTTGACCAAGAACAGCCCCAACATCTCTATCATAAGAATCACACATCAACTCAAAGGGTAAGGACCAATCTGGGTGTTGATTACTAGAGCAGATGAAAGAGCAATTTTGAGTTTAACGAAGGCTCTCTTGCAAACCTCATTGAGATGGAAAGTGACATAATTTTTGAGCAACCGAGTGAGTGGTAGGTAAATACTATTGAAGTTATGGATGAATCTCCCATAGAAACTGGCATGACCAAGGAATGAACGGATGTCTCGAACTGAAGTGGGTTCAAGAAGTGATTGGATCACTTTAATTTTGGTAGGATCAACTTTAATACCCTATTATGAAACTATGTGAACTAGAAAAATACCATTTTCAACCATGAAGTGACATTTTTCAAAATTTAACACAAGGATACACTTGACACACTTTTGAATGAGTAGAGAGAGTTAATTCAAGAAATATTCAAATGACTGACCATAAACGGTAAAGTCATCCATGAAGACTTTGATGCAGTGTTCAATGAATTCAGAAAATATACTCATTATACACCCCTAGAATGTTTTAGGAGAATTGTAAAGGCCAAATGGCATTATTTTGTATGCATATGTTCCAAAGGGGCAAGTGAAGGTATTTTTTTCTTTGTCCTGAGGTGCGATTGGGATTTGTAATTAGTCGGTGTATCCATCAAGAAAGCAATAGTGTGACTTTCCAGATAATCGTTCTAGCCTTTGATCAAGTAATGTAAGAGGGAAGTGATCTTTTCGTGTTTCAACATTCAATTTTTGGTAATCGATGCACACACACCATTTTTTCTCCACTCGAGTTGTGACTACCTCCCCATGTTCATTTGTGAAAATAGTTATCCCACCCTTCTTAGGTAAAACTTGAATTCGACAAACCCATTTACTATCAGAAATTGTGTAGATAATACCAGCTTGAAGAAGCTTGGTGATCTCTTCCCTAACTACCTCAATTATGAGTTGATTGAGTCTTCTTCTTGGTTTTCTAACTGGCTTGGATGATTCCTCAAGATGGATGTGATTCATTCAAAGGGTAGGTTTGATTTCTGGTATGTCATCTAGGGTCCAACCCAAGGCATTTTTGTTTTCCTCTATCACCTGAATAAGTTTGAAATCCTCGGTTTTAGTAAGTCAAGTAAAGATATTGGTAGGATAAGAGTGATCATGGAAAAGGAATGCATATTTTAGGTGTTTAGGAAGAGGTTTCATATTAGTCTCATCTTTCATTTATGGGATAGAAAAATCAGGAGTGGAGGATGGTCTTTCAATTGCTTTAGATTCATTTTCCTTAGTATTATCAATGGTATAGCATTAGAGATCAGAGTTGATGTGGGATTCAAGAGAGTTTTCAAGTTCCTCTAGATTGATGGAGTCTATGAAAGAGAGGTCAACATCAAATTCACCATTTATAACTTGGTTAATCATGGTGAATATTTCACAAGATCCTTTCTCATTAGAACATGATGAACATGATGGAATGGAGTTCAATTGATTCTCAGAAGTGTTCTCAAAAACATGGATTGAGAATGCAGAGTGATCCTCTGATGGGTATCGCATTCCTTCAAAAATGTTGAACTTGACCAGTTGGTCACCAAATTTCATGGATAAGATGCCTGAATAGACATCAATGTTGGTTCTTTCTATCATTAGGAATGGTCTTCCAAGAATTAGGGGAGATAGAGAAGTGTTTGTCTCACCTTCCATGTCTAGGACATAGAAATTAGTTGGGAAGATAAGATCATTGACTCAGATAAGGAAATCCTCAATTATTCCCTTAGGACTGGTTGTGATTCGATTGACTAACTGAATGAAAACACCCATTAGGTGTATATGAGCCTTATCCCGGTTGTTGAGGACTCCTTAAGTGCATCCAGGTGACCCGAGATCAAATCTAGGAGGAGACATATTTTTCTAGTTCTATAGTAGTACTGTAGCAGTACTGTAGTAGGTACTGTAGTAGTACTATAGCAGGAACTATAGAAAAACTGTAGTAGGTACTCTAGTGGGAACCGTAGAAGGTACTGTTTGGCATTGTAGCAGCAGGGACTATTCCCCTGTTTGGGCCTTTGGGCCACCGAATTGGTCCCAGAGTCCTCGAAGGCCTTTGTGCCACTGTTTCCTTTAGGTTAGTAAGGCCTTCGGGCCACCTCATGGCCTTGAGGACACCTTTAGTGCAGATTGAAACCAGAAAACCTACAGGGAACAAGCTCTTGAAGGAAGATGAGAAAGGAGATTTCACCAGAGCAGATGCTAAATGGATTTCAAGAATGAGAGGGGATGGGACCACCATCGGGAAAAGCCTGTGTATGGATGGGAAAGCCTAGCTGAATAGTCATACGAAGGTGGAGAGCTGATTTCATGATAATGATTCGGGGGTGGAGCAGTTCCAAGTAGTTAATTTGGGTTGTATGTAATTTTTGAAGCCTACGAGAAATGAATTCCTCTAAGGCCTATATTCCATGTAATAATTACTCCTACAGGCCTTGTAAGGGTTCCACCTCACCCCTTGAATGGTGGATTATCAAGATCAATAAAAAAAATGAAGGCCTTCCATCCATTGGAGGATGATACCCATTGGGTTTAAGGGACCTAGACCAAGGTTGGAGAAGATGGATTTATGAATAAAATTAATTGAGGCTCCTAGGTCTATAAGTGCATCATCGATGTTGGAACTTCCAATTTGGCACGGAACCATAAAGGTCCCTAGATCTTTGCACTTTATGGGAATAGACTATTGTGTAGAAACATTTTTGAAGGTCCTAAGTTTCCTCTAATGGGTTCACAATTCCTTAAGAAACTTGGCATACATAGGGATTTGTTTTATGGCATCTAAGAGAGGAATGTTGACTTCAACACGTCTAAACATGTCGAGCATTTCAGGATCAGGTTCAAAGGACTTATTTGTCTTAGAAATGGCTTGAGGAAAAGGAATTGGGTTCCTAAGTGGAATAGAATGAGGTGAGGGAATGGATTCAGGTTCCTTTTCAATTTTCTTTTTCTTTTCATTTTCTAGGTCAACATTTAAAGGGGAGTGGGAGGTCTCATCATGAAGCATAGCAATTTGATTTCCTGTCTAAGTACAATTTCACTTACATTACCCTTGGGGTTGGGTAATGGTTGAGCTATTAGTTACAAATAATTTTATTATTTTTGCTGGCTTAGGTGGGAAGAAAGTTGACCATTTTGGGTTTCAGTATGTTTTAGGATGGAATGGGTGAAGGATGCAAGATCTTATACAGTGATTTCCCATGGTTTCTTGGAAAAAGATGCTTGTACTAGATTGGGATTACCTTGATTATGGTTCTTAGGAAATCGATTGTATTGGTTTGGGAATTGGGAAGGCTCTCTATAATAGTGGAATCCAGGAGGAGGATTGTTCCTTTGAGGTTGATGAATAAAAGGATAAGGTTGTTGGAAGTTACCAACACCTTGACCATATTGGAATTGGTTTGGGTTTTGATGAGGGTATTTATGGGGATGATAAATGGGATTCCCGTATCTCAAGTTAGGTTTATATGATGAAGAGAAGGGGTCCAAATGGGGTTGGTTGAAGTTTCTAACATACCGGCCTGATTGTTGAGCATTGGGGTTCTGCTGACAATATGCTGCATTGAGATCCATTGGTCTAGAAGAATCATATTGATCCTCTTGAAGTTGTGGACATGTGTCAGTTGGATGATATGGGGGGCTGCTGATTCCAAAATTCTTGATAGGTCCAGGGAACAGAGATTGTGGAGAAGATGAGGTTGGGGTTTTGGTAGCCATATCTAGTTGTCGCACAAGACCTGTAAGTTCACTCATCCACTCAGTCATCTTGTTTGTCTCTATAGATTGATTATCTTGAGCTTTTTTTACTTGAGAATGTTCTCAAGTATGGAATTGTTGTGTGTTTAGATACATGTTACTAATGAGATCTCTTGCAGCTTTTGGAATTTTATCAACAAGAGCACCGCCACTTGCAGCATTAATGAGAGTTCTCTACATAGCCAATAACCCCTTATATAAGTATTGGTTCAATATTTGGTCATGGATTTTGTGATGTGGGTAGGTTTCAAAAATCTTTTTGAGCCTCTCCCAATAATCATTTAGTGACTCATTCAGGAATTGATGTGTACGACTAATTTCCTTCCGGATGGAAGCAGTACAAGAAGTAGGAAAGAATTTCTCAAAGAATAGTATCTTCATGTCATTCCATGTGGTTATGGAACCAGGAGGGAGGTATTAGAGCCATGACTTAGTAGTGTCATCTTGGGAGAAAGAGAATTCTTGGAGTTTTATTTTTTACTCAGAAACCCCTTGAGGCTTCATGGTAGAGCACACCACTTGGAACTCATTAAGGTGGAGATGTGGATCCTCGTCGGCTAGCCCATGGAAATGATGGAGAAGATGAATCAAACCCAATTTGAGTTCAAAATAATCCTCTATTCATGGATATTTAAAACCAAGAGGATTGGTAATTCATATCATGGGAATCATTTTTTTTAAGTGTTTTTTCCTTATGATTGGACATATCAAATTAAATTGGTTGGAAAAGGACGGGTTCTTGAATGAGTTGATTATCTCTTATGTTCCTCATAAGTTGGTGAAATGTTCGCTCAATTTTAGGGTCAAACAAATCTGGGGGATTTCTTTGGAGGCTACAGTTTATTCAAAGATATTTTGGAAGAAAGGGGAAGATCGTATTTTCTCTGGTTTTTTTTTTATTATGATTTTTATGAGAAGGTGGGTTTTTCTTTGTTTTTTTCAAAAAAAATTATTTTTTTTATTGTACAATAACCAGAAACTAACAACTACTTAATTGCATTATCCCCAGAAATGGAGTCATTTGAAAGCACAATCTATTTTCTCCTATCGACCATTCAAGTTTCTGATGCTCTTCTAATGTGTATAGAAGAACTCGGGTAGAATCCTCAGTGATGATACTTTTTAATATTCAAATGGATTTAGTTGATTGTATTTTTATTAGGGGGATTTTTTCAGAGATTAATTTAAATGATTAATTGATTAATATTGATTTAACAATTTGATAAATATTTTGATGAGTTCTTCATTAGGTAGTTAATCTTGTTATATCCTTGAGTTGTTCTTTATACTGTATTAAATTAACACTCTTGTCACAAGTTGACATTGATTGGAATTCCCAAGTGTTAAGGCTTTAATCCAAGCCTTAACATGACTTAGAGTTCTAATCATCATCATATCTTGTTTATGGTAGTGTATTTATGGTTCCAATAATCCATGGAAACCACTTTTTAAACAAATCAATTCATTAATCTATGACATGTTAAGTCCAACATACACAATGTTAATTCAAAGAATACTAATCAAGAAAAAGATCTCAATCGCTTAACATCCCTAAATTATAACTCACCCCAATAAGATATTTACTCATACCTTTAAGTAATTAGTAATCTGGTTATAATTATTATGATGATAAATTAATAAGATAAGAAAAATAAAGGCATAAGAAAAGATTGGTGCGTCGAACACACACACAAACGATGAAGGGAATTAAATACTGACTTTAGATTGAATGAGAAAGAAAATGAAGGGAAGGGGATTCAACTGTATTTAAACTATTTTAATACCATTAATATTATTTAATAGAATGTGTATTATAATAATATATCAATAAGTATAAACTTTCATTAAAAAATAATTACAAAAACAAAGACTTGCAGGATTACAACAAAGAAGAACACAAAAGTAAATGAAAATAAAGAGAGGAGGGAGGGTATCTCAAGCAAAAACATGAGTGTGGAAGGTCCTCCCAAGACTTTTTAAAGGATTTGGTCATGCCAATGTATTCTCTTCTATTCTGAAATTCAATCCTCTTCCAAGGAGAGCAGGGGGGATGAATTTATAGCCTAATGTTGTGGGTTATTTTCATTACAAAACTACCCCTCACTTGCATCACAACTTTGATAAATTAGACAGCCAAATATCGAGATATTCTATTCTTAAAAGTTGTATATAAATATCTCCTCTATCTACTCTTAAAATGTTGCGGCCATTGGACTTAAGTATCCAATGTTATGGTAGTTTTGTTAAACAATTTTAATTTTTTCATTTCAATCCTAACCTTTTAAATTCCAAAATTTGAATGGGTTTTTGAATAGGAAGATACCCTCAAATATGAAAACTTTATTCTAAAAAATTTTCCACCTAAATCACCTCTTTCATACTTTAAAATATCATCTCGAATGGATTTCTCATTCAGGAGAAAAATAAATAATTGTGTGATAAATCTCTTTCCCGAACAAAATGGTGGGCAGGGTTTAAAATCATTAGTTGGGCCCCTTGTCTTTGGATTTGGGCCTTGAAATTTTTATCCAAGATTAATTGAGTTGTACCACAACCTTTAGAGGATAATTAATGGATTTGGACTTCTGGACAAAGCCAAATAATTATATCTTCGTGGATTTTCTAGTTTCTTCACAGAATATTTGGGTCTTTTAATATGGACCATATAATCCTTAAAATGAAAAAATTGGTCAAATATCCCTTATAATTAAATGTTTTATGTTGAATGATTAATCTTACAAAACAAAAACCAGGAAATTTTGATAAGTAGGGTGAGAGTTATAATTAAAACAATTAAAAGGCTTGAATCTAGATGAATTCAAACAGTGCTCTAAAATTATATTTAATATTTAAACATTAATATTTCAAAAAAATTATGCTCATTTCATATAAAATCAGTAAATTAAGTATATAATTAGTTGTGAAAATATTTATAAAATTAGTAAAGGAAATAAAAAAATCAATAAAAAACTAGCAGGACTAACAACAAACATGCAGCAGAAACTAACATATCATACAGATTGTCAATCATGAGAATTTTCTAAACATCTCTAGAAGAAATCCATGAATGTACTCAGTGTGGACTCACCTACCATCATATTGTGTATCTCCACATTCAATAACCAACTATCCACTATAAACATTCCAATCCAATGGAATGTCCCACCTGACCTCTTAGCAAATCCAAGAGGCACTAACCCATCTAATCAGGGTTGACCAGAAACCTTCACACAACCATCTAGATGACATCCTTGAATACCATGATAATAACACATGGTGAATGGAGAGGTACTCACACACATGGTTTAAATAAAACCCACTACCACTGTTTTTTCCTAACCCAAACACTAACACCACCTATATGATGACCCACTCCTCGGAGGGCCCACTAGAGTGGTTCTCATCTCATATCAAGCCATGCACAAGTGCCAATCAGGACTTCACATCACATAACATGAAAATCATTTTCCAAACCAACATAAAATGCCAATATGGCCTTCACATCACATAACATGAAAATCATTTTACAAACCAACATGAAATGTCAATCGGGTCTTCACATCATGTTACATCAAAACCAACTTTCCCAAGGAAACATGAAGTACCAACCAAGCCTTTAACATTTTACATCCAGATCCACTTGAAAACCCTTTTCCAAGTCATTATATTATACCAACTGAGCCTTCACATCACATCACATCAAAACCAACATTCTCAAAACAACACAAAACACACAGTTTTTCTTTAATATTTCAAATCCAAATCCAATTACAAATGAATCTTCCCAAACCACGATGAAAACATACAACAACATGAGAATTGTCAAATGGGCCTTTACACAACATAGTTACCAAAAAACACCTCAAAATGCCAAATGGGAAAAGTCTTAGAGAACACATTTGAAACCACCATTAAATTCACTCAAGCATCAATTCACCATTTAAAATTAGAAGAACAATTTTAGAATCAAAAGTAATTTCAAAGAAGCATTTGAGACGTGAAAGGAAAATGGGAGAGAAGCCTTGGAAAACCCAGGATTTAAGGGGAACACCATTCTCAAGGACATAAACATTTGTTTGTCTATATCTATGTAAACCCCATGCACATTTGGATGTCCCCGCATCCAATGATACTCTTTAAGTATCCATAAATTCACCCAAAACCCCTTTTTAATGAAATACCATTTTCTTTACTACCAACACAACAATCCACACATAAATATAAAATCATAAAAGTCGCTAATTCCCATATATAAAACCTAGTTCACAACCTAACCACATTAACAAAAAATAACCAAGGGAAACACCACCCAAATCACCCAATATCACTTTAAAATATCAATTTACATTTTATTTAACACCTTGTATGCATATATATATAATCATGATTAAAGAATCCTTTTAGAAACCACTTCCACCCAGTTTTTCCAACATTAAAACACCCTACAAAGACAAAAAAACACCTCACAAGCATGTGAAATGAATTTATAAACCATTTATGAAAGTTCAATCATCAAATGGAATGTGTCTGAAAGGAAATTGATGGGAACACCTACCTCAGTGACGTACGAACACAACGAAACTTCAGATGGTGGAAGAACCAAACCCTAGAGACAATCTGCATACCCCTAATATCTAAGGAAAACAACCCATACATCATCCCTAACCCTTAGGGTTCAACCAAGTGATAACCCACAAAATAAAAACCAAGGATGCTAGATAAGGAAGAGTGAAGATAAGTAAATCAACCAAAAACTCAAAGATACCTACCTAGGAACCTTAAAGGAGATTCAATGGAGGAAGGGAAGTAAGGAAGAAGGGTTACCTTGAACCCTAGGGTGCACCTAGGTCAAGCAAGGGAGAAAAATACCAAAATGGGGTTAAAATAGTGGAAGGGAAAATGAGAAATTTCACACTTTTAATGACCTATGAAACTCACATAGTTTGGCTACACGGTTTGACAAAATGTGTCCCAACCGTGTGCACCCTACTGGATAAGAGAGACACCTTTCATGGTTTGGTCGCATATTTTGACAAACTATACACCAATCATGAAAAAATTCCCTATCTAAACTACAAAACCCCTCACATAGTTTCCACATCATTTCCTCTAACTATGCATAAGTTTTGAGCTATTTCTCTCTCATCCCTCCTTTTTAATACATAACTTTTCGTTACATTTTACATATAGAGGATCTTTAAAGTCTAGTGTCTTGGAAATCAGGAACATAATACATGAAAACAACATAAAAATTTCTTCTAAACCACTTATAAGGCTTCATAAAAGGTTCATCCTATGTACATTTACTTCATTTCATATCCTGGAGATAGACATCAAAGGAAAGGGTGAGAAGAAGTCCCAGTAAGGGTAAACAAGGGAATCAATGTACTTGTGATATCAATAAGAACTTAAATAACAACATAAAGATATGAGCAATGGAAGTATAGGAATATCATAATGAAAAGAACTTGAATCATAACATGAATATGTGGCTACAACAATTCATATATACATTCATGAACATATCACCAAGTTCCATCCCCAAGGTGTCATAAATATAACCAAGGTTATTCACCAAGGAATCCTAAAACTTTTCATCTCTAGAGATTAAATTGTTACCCAATGAATTGCAGATATATCGGGGCACACCCTTAATATGTCTTTACTATCATGTGATCCACATAGATCATAATTAATCATTTCATAAATAACCCAAATGGAATCAAATAAAGTGGGGTTCATGTCAAAATCGTGATGTTTTAAAACCTCTTAAAAATAATATCATTATATCATTTATAACCCATGGAAAGGGAGTGAAGGTTATATGTATTTCCATTATAGAATCGAATATATCATATTTATATATTTATGAACACCCATATAAATGAAATAGTTCTGGTTATTCACATAAATAAATAAGGTAATTTCTTGATAGAAAGACATAGAAATTTTAAGGCGAAATTTCTGCAGTATAACGTGTATATAACATGGTTTTAAAAAACATTAAAAAGAGATGGTACAAGAGTAACACACTCATAAATAACTTATAATATAGTATAAATATAGAAAAAAATTGATATAATAATATGGTATGGAAATTTGAATGACATACCACATGAAAATGAACCATGATATAAAAGAGAAGACGTGATTCCTTTTACGAGAATTTCGACAGCCTAATAGCGTCACTTAAAAATTCAGAAAACAAATTGATCAGAGAAGAAAGGGTCTCTCATCATTTGAACATAAAATGGAATGTAATAAGAACATATAATAACATACCCTCAACATAATTAAATGGAAAATATAAGACACAACATAAAGGAAGTCATTACATAAAAGAAGGGTGAAAGGATCCCTTACCATAAAGAGTAACCTCAAAAGCTTGAAGGTCGGGACCTTGGGAGGCTTTAGGCCACCTTGGGAGGACTATTTGGGAGTTAAGGACACCAGAAATTAGTTTAAGATGATTTTTAAATGAAAATAATGAGGGAAATCCTTGATATTTATAGGGGAAGTGAGGGGACAAGTCTTTAATGGACAAGGGACACCTCATCGGTGGTATTGGAAAAACCATGGGCTTGCCCATGGTATTTGCCCATGGTATTGGCCACTTGGGACACGTCATACCTTATCATACTATTCATAAGTCTACCATAATTATTACATAATTATTACATCTTTAATGATGTCATTAAACACCCGAAACTAAAAACTGTATTTTCACTATTCACCAAAAATTTATTTTTTTAGAAAAATTCCCACAAATCACCTTAACCTACTATCGATGCTCTGAATTAAAAAATAGACTACATTTTATAAAAATAATTTTCTAAATTTTTTTAATTTTTTTTAATTAAAAACACTATTCTCCCAAAAAACTAATACTTGACTAATAATTTCTGAAACAGTTATTTACCTATTTTATTGAATCACATTACTTAATCAAGGTGACTCAATTATATTAATACTTTCTTAAAGTGAGATTACTAATCCATTTGGTTACATTACTAATCCAAAGACTAAAATCACTATTCATAATTTACTATTCACAAAAAAATTAAGTTGATCTTATTAGATTCTAAATTTCTTACTGAACAAATTTCCAGAAGACCATTTTTTGTAAATCATTAGACATTATTAATTATTTAAGGTTTACATATATAATTTAAAATATCCTTTTTTTCAAAATTAATCAATATACATCCTATATTTATTCGAACATTTGGAAAAAAACAAACTTCACCATAGGAAGAAATCACAATTTTATTTATCTCAAAGGATTACACATAGCTACGGTCTCATTACATAGCCCCATATAACCCCAGCATAGGACCTAAGTGTAAGGTGTGCTAAGGTGAGAGAATTCGAGGGTGGCTCGGCCGACATTTCCCGAGTAGTGATTTATATAAGCATGAACTTCTCTCGAAGGCGATTCTGCTCCAGCTTCACATGATTAAGCTCATCTTGGGTTTGGTCTAGAGAAAAGCCAAATGGTGCTACCTCCTTCCTAAGTTCTATTAGATGGGCTTTGATCGGCCTAAGACTACTGGATGGGTCCATCGAATCTTTTTTCAGTATTAACCAAGATCATTTATATTTATAGAAAATAATTGTAACATTTGGTTCCCAATGTTTATATTGACCAACGGTCATATAACCATCAAAACCCAACGGTCTCATTTTAATTATAGTCATTTTATTAAATGAAATAGTTTTTTTAGTATAAAATAAAATAACCCCCAAAAATTAGGGAACAAAATGTATTCAAAATTTCAGATCATTACATTCTTCACCCCTTAATAAATTTTTTCCCTGATATTTTTAACTCATACCCTCATAAAAGAAAAGGTGTGGGTACTTCTGTCTCATATACTCTTCTAGTTCCCACATGGATTCTTCACATTTGTGTTTTCTCCACAACACTTTAACAAGGTGGGGAAGTCTTGTTGCGCAGTACCTTTTCTCTGTGATCCAAGATCTCCATCGGCTGCTCCTCATAAGATAGGTCATGTTCCAGTTGTACCACCTCTGGGTTTAATACATGTGAAGGGTCAGGTATGTACTTCCTTAAGAGGGATACGTGGAAGACATCATGAACTTGTGCTAGATTTAGAGGAAGTACAAGCTGATAGGCCACTTCTCCCACGCGATCAAGGATTTCATCGGGGCCAATGTACCTAGAGCTGAGCTTCCCTTTCCTCCCAAACCTTGTGACTCTCTTCCAAGATGAAATTCAAAGAAATACATTGTCACCAACATTAAACTCCAATTCCCTTTGACGGTTGTTGGAAAATCTCTTTTGCCAAATCTGAGCAGCATTAATGTGTTGTTGGATGTCATGGTCTTTTTCGGTCATCTCTTGCACAAGATCCGGCCCAAGAAGCTTTCTCTCACCAGCTTCATCCCAACAAGTATGAGTTCTATATCACATTCCATACATAGCTTCATAGGCTGTCATTTGAATGCTTGAGTAGAATATGTTTTTGTAAGAAAACTCAAATAAAGGGAGATGTTGATCCCATCCACCCTTAAATTTAATTGAGCACATTATCAGCATGTCTTAGAGGGTTTAAATAGTCCTTTAGGATTGTCCATCAGTTTGGGGGTGATAGGTCATACTGAAATTCAATTCAGTGCTCTGAGCATGTTGAAGACTTCTCCAGAATATTGATGTGAACCTTGGATCATGATCAGATTCGATAGAAAGTGGAACTCCATGCAGCCTTACCACTTCCTTCACATAAATCCTGGCAAGTTGATCAAGAGATAAATCATCCCGAATGAAGATAAAATGGGCATTCTTACTGAGACGGTCCACAATAACTCATATCGCATTGTTTCCTTTGGATGTTCTCAAAAGACCAGTGACGATGTCCATAGTGATATTGTCCCCCTTCCATGCTGGTATGGGTAGTGGTTGAAATACCCCTTTAGGAATCTGTCACTCTTCCTTCACTTGCTGACATACTAGGCACCTTGAAGTGTAATCATCAATCTCCCTTTTCATGTTATCCCATCAAAAATGATCACGAAGGTCCCTATACATTTTTGTGCTTCCAGGATGTATAGAAAAAGTAGAGCTATGAGATTCATCCATCATCCCCTTTATTTCCATAATAGATGGAACACATAGTCTTGTATGAAATTTCATTACACCTTCTTGATCAATAGTGAACTTAGGAAACTTCACATCCTTCACAGCTTCAAACATCTTCTGTAACAAAGGATCTTCTTTCTAAGCTTTCTTGATCTTCTCTACTAATGACGATTGAGAAATCATTTGGGTTAGGGTTGATGATTTCCCTTCCCTTATAATTCCCATGTCTAGCTTTACTATGTCATTGATCAAAGGATGTTTTTGAGTCCTCATCATGTAAAGAACAACTGGGTCTTTCCTACTTAATGCATCAGTAAATTTGTTTGCTCTTCCAGGATGATAATGAATTGGGCAATAATAGTCTTTAAGAAGTTCTAACCATCTCCTTTTTGCCATGTTCAATTCCATTTGTGTGAAAATATACTTCAATGTTTGATGGTCTGTGTATATATCACATTTCTCCCTAAAAAGATAGTGCCTCCATATCATCAGAGCAAAAACGACCACAGCTAGCTCCATATCATGTGTATGATAATTCTTCTCATGAATCTTCAACTGTCGAGATACATAAGCAATGACCTTGTCATTTTTCATGAGAACACACCCAAGACCTTTTAGAGATTCATCACTAAAAACAACCAATCCTTCTCCACTTGGGGGGGGAAATGTTAACATAGGTGCAGTAACCAATATCTTTTTCAGCTCTTGGAAACATTCCTCACACTCCTTTTTCCAGATGAACTTGACCTCATTGCGAGTTAACTTGGTTAATGGATTAGAATGTCGTGAAATGTTTTTCACAAACCTCTTATAATATCCTGCTAATCCAAGGAAACTACGAATCTCAGTTATTATTGTAGGTTGATGCCACTCCTCTACAACTTTTGTCATTGAAGGGTCAACTATGATTCCGTCATTGGTAACAATGTTCCCCAAGAAAGGAACTTGTTGCAACCAAAAATCACATTTACTGAACATCCCAAAAAGATTCTCCTTCTGTAGTGTTTGTAAAATATCCCTTAGATGATCCTCATTCTCCTAGAAACTTTTAGAATATATCAGAATATCATCAATAAAAACTACCCAAAAAATATTAGCTGCATTAGTTGCATAAAAAATATTAGCTGCATTAGTTAGTCCAAAGGTCATAACAACAAACACATAATGCCCATATATTGATTAGAAGAAAGTTTTTAGAATATCTTCTTTCTTCACCCTCATTTGATGATAACCGGATCAGAGATCAATCTTAGAGAAGAATTGTGCCCCACAAAGTTGGTCAAATAAGTCATAAATTCATAGAAGAGGGTATTTGTTCTTCACTGTGATCCCATTCAGTTCTCTATAATCAATTCGTAGCCACATCGATCCATCCTTCTTCTTCACAAAGAGAACAGGTTCTCCCCAAGGAGACACATTGGGTCAGATAAACCCCTTCTCCAAAAGATCTTGGAGTTGTTTCTTTAATTCCTCCAGCTCCACATTTTCCATCCTATATAGGGTCTTTGATATCGGATGAGATCCAGGTACGAGTTCTATGGAGAACTCTACCTCTCTTTTTGGGGGAGGTCCAGGAAACTCCTCCTAAAATACATCAACGTATTCCTGGACGATGGGGACACTTTCTTTTCGTAAAATCTCATCTTCCTCTTCTTCTTCACCGATAAACTCCAAAAATAAGGATAGAGGGGTTTCATTTAGAAAAATATAAGGTTGAGATATCTCTCCTTGGAAGATAATTGTAGGTTTTTCATTCAAGACTACTGATATTTCCATGCTTCTGCAATTGATCTTAGCATTATACTTTGAGAGCCGGTCCATCCGTAGTATAATGTCGAATTCCATCATGGGAATGACTACTAGATTAGAGATAATATTGTGATCACTAATTTAATACTAGAGTTTCTAAACACTGATGATTCTTGGATAGTCCCACTAGGTGTCTTGACTGACAATTCTACTTTTAGCAATTCAGGGTTTGAATCTAAATTCTTTGCAAACATGGAGGAAATAAAGGAATGCGTAGAACCAGAATCAAACAAAGTATTTTCTAGCTTTGAGAGGACAACAAGAGTACCTGGTACCACATCATTTGTAGCTTCAACTTCAGCTATTGTGATAGAAAAAGAACATCCTTGATCCATTGGCCTTTTCTGAGGATGATGGTGGTTCCCCTCCATTACCCTCTGATTTGGACAGTCATTAGCAAAGTGCTCACGTTGTCCACACTTGATGCACTGGACATTAGGTAGAGCTTATACCATCATCCCCTTGTCCTTTGTGTTTGGAAGTTGAGGTTTCACCTTACCATGACAATTCCTCGCAATGTGTTCATCTCTACCACACTTGTAGCACTTCCCACTCCCAAGAAGGCAGTTCCCCAAATGTTTCTTCCCACATTTATTACACGTGGGAAGTTGAACTTGCTATCCTCCTCTCCCCTTATCAAAAGTCCTCACTAAGATGGGCTCCATTGATCTCTTCTAGCCGTTTGATTTATGATACCACTGCGTCTCACCAAACTCTATCTCAACTTTCATCGTACTCTACATGATCTCCTCATAGCTATCATAATCTCAGTTGGCTAGATTCTTCAGCAGATGAGGTCTCAGCCCACTGAAGAATCTATCAACCTTACCGTTTGGATCCATGACAATGCTAGAGGTATATCGTGAAAGCTTTGTGAAGTTCATCTCGAATCTTCTAATAGATTCATTCTCCTTGTGCTTCGGCTTGAGAAACTCCTTCTCCATTCTTGTTCTCATGTAACGAGGGAAATACTTACTGAAAAAGATCCATATGAACTCTTCCCACTCTATAGCTTCAACTTCCACTCTTTGCCTCATGTTTTTGATCATTTCCCACCACTGATCAGCTTCTCCCTCTAAGCGATAGACAGCTAGGGTGACCTTCACTTTCTCTAATCAACGTAGAACAGAAAAGATCATCTCTATAGATCTAATCCATTTCTCAGCAATCAATGGGTCAGTCGATCCACTGAAGGTTGGTGGTCGTTGGCACATAAAGGACTCAACAAAATGGTGTTCCCTTCGTGGTGAGATCAGCCTCTCAGCTTGATTCAAGTTATTACTCATAACATGAGTCAATTGGATCATCATTCGCATGAATGTTTCAATTCTGGCTTCCATCGGAGGGCCGTCAGCGCATGGTCCATTATAGTCACCATTGGCACGGTTCCTCCTATTGCCTTCCATTTTATAAAAGAATAAAATATTAGTGAGAAACTTGTTTCATTTATGAATCTTTTAATTATAATGGATTCTACCTCTTAAAACTTCATGCTTAAATAATTATATTTCTCTATAATTCCTTCATAATGATTCATAAAAATCTTGTGATTAACCAAACATATCCCCCGGGAGTGTCATATCCAAGAGTGCAGCACGGCCCATTTTCGTGCACCAGTTCTCATTTGAGTCTAGCTCAAAGTGGTGCTTTCGGGTTTTACCCCTATGTACATTTGTGCCAGAGCCACCTCTTCTTGCTCGTATCCAGATAGGGATGTATTTTTTTGACAAACCACTTACTCAATTCTCACCAAAATACTAGGAAGTTTTCCCAATATTTAAACTTTTCTATATGGTTCATCCTAATGTTTTAATAGCCTAATTTTCATAAATAACTAAACTCACCTTTGATGACAACCGTGGCATCCCACCTTTTTAGTACATAACTTTTCATTACATTTTGCATACAGAGGATATTTAATGTCTAGAGTCTTAAAAATCAGGAACATAATACATGAAAACTACATAAAACATTCTTATAAACCACTTGTAAGGCTTCATAAAAGTTGCATCCTATTTACATTTACTTCATCTCATATCCTGGAGATAGACATCAAAGGAAAGGGTGAGCAAAAGGCCCAGTAAGGGTAAACAAGGGAATCAATGTGCTTGTGATATCAATATGAACTTGAATAACAACATAAAGATATGAGCAATGGAATTATAGGCATATTAGAATAAAAATAACTTGAAACATAACTTGAATTTATGGATACAACAATTAATTTAGACATTCATGAACATATCACCAAGGTCCATCCCCAAGGTGTCATAAAAAATACCAAGGATATTCACCAAGGTATCGTAAGACTGGTCATCTCTAGAGATTAAATGTTTACCCAATGCATTGGAGAGATATCAGGTCGTACCCTTAATATTTCCTTACTTTCATGTGAGACACATAGATTATAATCAAACATTTCATAAATAACCCAAATGGAATCAAAGAAATGGGTTTCATGTCAAAATCGTGACGTTTTAAAATCTCTTAAAAATAAGATCATTATATCATTTATAACCCATGGAAAGGGAGTGAGGGTTATATGTACATCCATTATAGAATCTAATATATCATATTTATGTATTTATGAACACCCATAGAATCTAAATATGTCTAGTTATTCACATAAATAAACATGGTAATTTCTTGAGAGAAGAGTTAAATTTTGAGGCGAAATTTCTGCAGCATAACTGCTATATAACATAATTTTAGAGAACATTGGAAAGAGAGGGTACAAGAGTAACCCACTCATAAATAACTTATAATACAGTATAAATATATAACAACATGGAGATAAGAATAGGGTATGGAAATTTGAATGACATACCACATGAAAAGGAAACATGAAATAAAAGAGAAGACGTGATTCCTTTTACGAGAAATTCGGCAGCCTAACGGCGTCACTTAAAAATTCAGAAAACAAATTGATGAGAGAAGAATGGTTCACTCATATTTTGGACATAAAATTTACAGTAATAAGAACATATAATAAAATAACCTCAACATAAAAATATGGAAAATATAAGACACAACATAAAGGAATTCATGACTTAAAAGGAGGGTGAAAGGATCCCTTACCTTGAAGAGTAACTTCAAGAGGTTGAAGGTCGGGACCTTGGGAGGATTGAGGGAACCTTGGGAGGACTCCTTGTGAGGTAAGGATACCATAACTTCGTTTAGGAGGATTTGGAAATGAAAATAATTATGGAAAGCCTTTGTATTTATAGGGGAAGTGAGGGGACAAGTCATTAATGGCCAAGGGACACCTCATCGGTGGTATTGGAAAAACCATGGGCTTTCCCATGGTATTTTCCCATGGTATTGGACACTTGGGACACCTTATACCTTATCATACTATTCATAAGTTGACCATAATTTTTAAGTGTAATGTGTGCTAAGGTGAGATAATCCAAGGGTGGCTCAGCAAATATTGTCCGAGTAGTGATTTCTATAAGCTTGAACTTCTCCTGAAGTCAATTATGCTCCAGCTTCACACGATGAAGTTCGGCTTGGGATTGGTCTAGAGCAAAGCCCAACGGTGCTACCTCCTTCCTGGGTTCTGTCAGATGGGCTTCGATCGGCCCAAGACTACTGGATGGGGCCATCGAATCTTCTTTCTGTATTAACCAAGATCATTTGTATTTATAGAAAATAATTGTAACATTTAGTTCCCAATGGTCATATTGACCAACAGTCATATAACAGTCGAAACCCAACTGTATCATTTTAATTTTACTCATTTTATTAAATGAAATAGTTTTTTTGAGTATTAAATAAAATAACCCACAAAAACTAGGGAACAAAATTTATTCAAAATTTCAGGTCGTTACAATGTCCCTTGAAACCAAAAATGTAACGACCCAATATTTTTTTCAATGGAAATTCATTTCTTATAAATATTTCATAATAACATGAAATCACAACAAAATGAACTAATAATTCCTATGTGACCTTTAACATAAGTTTTCACTTCTGTTATGTGTATTTCGAAAATCTGACATACACGGTTGCGATCAGTATGTAATTTGGAGTCCGATAAGAAAAACATAATTTTGGGTGAATAGTAACCTAACCTTATGAATTGTAACATACCCTTTTGGATATTAATATAACCTAATGAATAATAACTTTACCTATGATAGTATATGAATAATATTCAAGTGTAAGTACGATATACCTCTGTTTTGGAATAAGTAAAAAAACGTTTTAAAACTTTTTTTTAGAATATGTTATGATTTTAATTAAATATTAAATTAATCATATTTATAAAATTATTTTTGAAAAATGGAAATCATTTTTTGATTCTACACGTTGAAAAATGGTTAGGGTGAATTGATTTGTATTTTTCTGAAATACTCGAATTTTTTATGAATAGTAAAATACAGTGAAATGTCGTATATAAAAATTATCAGTTAAATACACTATTTATGACATCATAAGTGATTTAATCCCACTTGGTTCGAACTCACATGAACTTATTACTATTACGGTTCACATGAAACAACATTATTTGTTGTCTTGGGTGAAATAATAAAATCATGAATAAAACTTTCCAACTTCCCCCCTCTCTAATATACCCCCCCCCCTCACTCCCTCTTCTCTTCACTCCTCTAAGCCATGAAGATCCTCAAAGATCTACCCAATTACCCTTCCCTAGTCACTTTCCCTGTCCAAGAATATCTTTTTATTTCCAAAAGACCAAAAATCCTCTTAAGGAGGTTCTCAAGGAGGTTATTTCAAGAGGTAGAGCACTCTCCTTTTCCATTTAGTTTCATTTCAATTTATCTTCTTTTGTTATCCTATCCTAAACGCCACTATCCAAATGACCATGATAGATCCATTATCATATATATACTAGAATTATATCATTTTAATTTAATATCCATCATCAACATCCTTACTCTCCCTCTCTTTTATTTTATAAATGAAATCAACGTCCATGAGGTTCTAATTTATAACATTCGTGGATGACGAAGTTTCATTCTTCAATTTATCCTTTATTACTAGTCATGAAACCATTTTTATTATTTAAAAGACTATAATATATGTATTATAACCTAACTAATATTCAAAAACCATTATATTTACATATTATTAAATCGTATGACCAAACTAGTTCTTAATAATCAAAATACAACTAAAATAATCTAAGTGAATGTCATAAATATTTCATCTAATGATTATTTCTATTTCCATGTAACCAAATTATAGAAATGACCATTAACACTTTTTTATGTTCATAAATAATATATAATTTCAATTCTGTAGATTTACATCCATTCCACATGAAATCCATTACATAACAACAAGTGAACCGATTATGAAAATAAAGAGAATGAACACTCGGAAATAGAAAAATTCAATATAATAACTTATCAATATGGGAATAAATGAACTGAAAGAATTATAATAAAATAAATACATGTCTAATAGGTTCTTAAATAATTTATTAATGAGTCTAATTTCATTTTCTAGGACCTTAAGTTCAAGAGCGTAACACATTCAGACTTAAGGTAAGGGCTTTTCCACCCGAACTTCCATTTTCATTCAGGTTACTTTATTATCTAATTACCTCAATGAAATTCTTATGTATTATTATTTAATCCTCATAAATTATGTGTGATTATTCAAAATATGTTTACCAACCAAAATACTTTCTTATTTTATGGTGAGTTACATGTTTTAAAAGGAACTTTAAAAATTATTTCTGAAATACAAGTCCGGTTCAAGGGAATTTCTCAAATTCTTACTTAATTTCAAGGGAACTCTATAATCTATTTTTCGATAAAATTATATTTCTAAAATAAATCAATTTATTATTAAAATACTAACTTACTTATGTTCTGGTTTTATACAATGACTTTTCCAAAATAACTCTTCTTTTCAAAATAAAAGAGTATTTTTCACAAGAATTACTTAATGGTTTTATAAGAGTATTTTCATATGTTTCAGCACTCTTGTTGATTCTTAAGTATTATTGGGATTAGTAATTTTTGATATAATCTACCATATTTAATTGGATATTTTATTACTAGTTTTATTGTGGATATGATTTCTTGAAACCATACACCATATTACTTCGAATGGTTAGTGTTTATGTTTAATGATTGGGGAAAGTTAGATAAATTTCATATGTTAGTTTAAATATGAATGTATATATTGATTATGTTTATCCCTGATCATATGAGGAATGAATTGGACTTATTATGTGATGGGTGCATCCCAATATATCCCCTTGATTCATCAGTAGGTCTCACGAGACAAAAAGACGTATAATTGGCCGAGGCCTTTCCAAATTTGATATATGGTTTTGGCAGAAAAAATAATCATTTTTAGATGTCTCGGACGAGGCCTTGAAAAGATGTTTTAGAATGTCAAGAATATTCAATTCCCTCATTATGAATCTAGTATTTTAAATTTCATGTGGTTATTATACTAGTTGAATACCCATGATTATGTTTTATTATGGCATTATTTACCCAACTCATATTCTTAACATAATGTGTTCAAGTTTATTATTTGTAATGGAATGTGTTTCAATTACTCGTCGTGCCTAATGTTTATGTTTATGATATCTTCGGATGTATTTCATACTCTTATTGATCATTTGAGCTCATCCCTTTCTTGTGTTTCATTTTCCTAGGATATGAAGAAGTAAATTATGAATGACTTGCCAGCATAATCTATAAGGCATGGATGTTTCTAATGGAAGAAATTATTATTGTTTTCCTTTCAATATTTAATGTTGAACTTATTTATGTATATTTTTTCCAAAATCTATTAAAATTCTTGGTCCTTTGGGATGAATATTCCTTGTTTATATTCCAATGTAATAAAATAATGCATCGGCTCCAAGAAACTGGGGTCGGGTCCTTACACTTGGTATTAAAGGAAGTTTAGTAGAAAACCTGGAAACTAGATTTAGAAAACATAGATTAGGTAACAAATACCTAAGATAATATTTGAGGATAAGAATACAATAACATCCTGGTATTTTGGTAAGGAATATATTACGTGGAACTTTCTGGCAAATACATCTCTGTCTAGATACAAATAGGAAGAGGTGGCTCTAGCACAGATGTACCTAGGAGTGAAAACTCCAACAAGGAGTTTTGGTCTTGACCTGGGGATTCCTGGTACACAACAATGGGCCTTGATACACTCTTGGTATTGGCACTCTCAGGGGATATGATTAAGATAATTCACATTTTCTTTACATGCCATTATGAAGGATTTAAATGTAAATTTTCCCTCAAAGAAACCATTTTTGTGATTATGGGATTAGCCATGCGTAGGATTTCAATTTCGGTTAGGTATTTTGTTAAGTTAAGATTATACATTATGATTCATAGCCTAATCTATTGTATTCCATTATCTAAAAATGGTGCTTAGTGAAAGAAATGGAAACCGCATGAACTTGTGTATCCCATGTAGGAATTTCCCTCTGATGCAAGATAATGATGTTGGATCTGGTGTTGTGACTGGTGCAGAGCAGCTTATAACTATACTGGGACAACATACTCAGGTTATGAACAATAACCTTACCCTTATAGATCATCCAAATCCTATACGTGGAAGATATTTGTTAGATCTCTTTATGCAAAAATAACCTCCATCATTCAATGGGACAAGAAACCCATTTATTGCTGAACATTGGATAATTTATCTAGAGAATATATTTCTCTCTTTGGGATGTAATGAAAGAGAGATGGTCTTCATGGCAGTTTATCGTCTATTGGGAGATGCAGAATAGTGGTGGTCATTAATCCAAAACACAAAGGAGGAGGAAGATATATAAGAGATGTAATGGAGTTACTTTAAGGAAATATTCCTAGAGAAATACATTCCTCGTGAACAACGACCAGATATGGAAAAGAAATTTTTGAATTTGAGGCAATAAGAAGATGAGAATGTTGAAAAGTATGAAGATAACATCACAAGGTTATCAAGGAATGTTGTGGAATACATACGAAATCTGAGGAGCAATATTGATCTATTCTTTGATGGCCTAAATCTGTTCCTCCGATGGGAACTGGTCTTCTAAAGTTTCTTTTCATATGAAGATATTGTTTCATGAGCTCTCAAGATGGAAAAGGAATTATCTAAGTCTTATGAATCTAAGGGAAAAAAAGATAAGAATAGGGCTACTGAAAACTCTGGAAAAGGAAATAAGTAAATAGGGAAGAAGGGGAGAGTTGAATTTACACCCTATGACAAATGTGGAAGGAAACACCCTGATGCCTGCTTAGAGGGAAAAGAAGTATGCTAAAAATGTGGAATGAAAGGCCATATTTCTGGTGATAGTAAGGAGAAGAACGAAGCTATTAATATTCAATGCTATAATTGTTAGGAGATGGGACACTATGATAATGATTTTCCAAAGCATCAAGGAAACATGCTATAGAAAAGGCCAAGAGAGCAGGGACAAGCTAATGTGGTGACAACTGCCGAGGATGAAGTTCCTAATGAAGTGGTGGCAGGTACATTAATTATTTCATCAAACTTAGCCAATGCTTTATTTGATTCTAGATTGTCGCATTCATTTATATCTTCCCAGTTTTCCAAGAAAATTAGATTTGTCCAATTTTATTTAATAAAGGAGTTATCAGTCAAAACTCCTAGTTGAAGTATCATTGCAACAAAGGTGTGTCAATTAGTCCCCCTCATGACACATAAACATGCTTTAGTTTATAAAATTATCATCATTCCAATAATTTAATTTGATATAATTCTATGTATTAATTGGCTATCAAATTATGATTCTAAGATCTGTTGCAAGAAGAAGGAAGTTACAATTTTTGATAATGGTGTAGAATCCCTTATCTTTATAGCAGGAAGCTCGCCATCTGATTCTCATCTAGATCCACCCCCTGTAGATCTACTAAATTCAATTATTGGGGAAGAAGGGAATTAAATAACTATGGGTGAGGAAATGAATGTTCAAATAGAATATGTACATGTTGTGCAAGAATATATTGACGTCTTTCCATAGGATTTACCTCGACATCCTCTTAAGCGGTAAATTGAGGTTTACATTGACTTAATTATTAGTTCAAGGCCCATATCAAAGACCTCTTATAGAATTTCCAGTATGGAGTTAATGCAACTAAATAAACAACTATAGAAATTGAGTGATAAATGATTTATTCTCCCTAGTGTTTATCCATGGGGATCCCCTATTCTTTTTGTTAAGAAGAAAGATGGTTCTATGAGGTTGTGCAATGAATACATGAGATCAATGCTATAACAATAAAGAACATGTATCCCCTACATTGTATTGATGATTTATTTTATAAACATTATGAAGCCTAATATTTTTCAATTATTGATGTTTGATTTGGATATCATCAATTTCTTGTGAGGAAGGAAGTCATTCTGAAAACAGAATTTCGAACCAGGTATGGCCATTACGAGTTTACAGTAATGTCTTTTGGACTAACTAATGCACCATCTGTTTTCATAGATCTAATGAATATATTTTTCAAGGAATATCTTTATGACTTTATAGTGGTGTTTATTTATGATATCCTGGTATACATTAAAATCTATGGAGATGAAGAAAATCAATTATTCACTATTCTAAAGACTCTTAGAAGAAACAAATTATATGGGAAGTTTAGAAAGTGTGATTTTTTTCCTTAATTTTTTTCCTTTATGGGATAAATTGTATCTATGGATAAAATATCTATATATACTATGAAGACAAAGGTTGTTCAAGAATATCCTACTGCAACGAACATAACCGAGGTACGTATTTTTATTGGATTAGAAGTTTGTTATGGGTGTTTCATTCATAACTTCACCCATTTAGCCAACCCAATGAAAAATATTAAACTAAAAATAGTTAAGTTTGAATTGAAAATGGAATTCAAAGAATGTTTTAAATAATTTAAGGGAAGATTAGTGAATGCTCCAATCTTGAATCTACCATTAGGGAATGATGGATTTGTGATCTTTAGCTTTGCATCAAATAAAGGACTCGATTGTGTCCTTATGAAGAATGATAGAGTGATATCCTATGCATCTAGGTAGCTAAAAAATCATGAACAAAACTATAAAACTCATGATCTTGAGTTATCAGTGGTAATCTTCACTCTGAAGATTTTGAGACATTACCTCTATGGAAAAAAATGTGAGATATATATAGATAATAAGAGTTTGAAATATATCTTCTCATAGAAAGAACTCAACATGAGATAAAGGAGATGGATTGATCTACTCAAGGTTTATGATTTCACAATACACTACCACCTAGGGAATGAAAATATGGTGGCAGACGCTTTATGTAGAAAGGACCATGGAATTCTGAACAAGATGAGAGTTAAAAGGGATCCATTGTTCATGGATATTGTAAAGATGGATATGTTAATTATCAAGGTAGGTAACACATCAATACTTTTTCAAATGGTTTTCAAACCTTCTATAACAGAAAGGATAAAAAAATAAGGCAGATGATGAGGAGTTTCAAAAGAAAATTAAAGCTGTAAATGATGGGAAGTTGATTGATTCATATATGAAGGTGGCATTTTGAAATTCAGAAAGAGGCTTTGTGTTCCCTCTATTCCTGAGATAAAGAGGAAACTATTGGATTATGTTAATAGCTATAATTTCTATAAACACCCTGGTAGAAAAAAGATTTATAGAGGTCTAACGGATCATTTTTTGTGGGGAAACATAAAGAGGGAGATTGTTGATTATGTGTTGAGATGTTTGGTTTTTCAATAGGTGAAGGCTGGAAGAAAACATCCTAGAGGACTCATGAAACCCCTTCCTATACCTATGTGGAAATGGGATGGTATTATGGTAGACCTTCCCATGGGACTACAAAATACTCCAAGAAATAATGATGTGATATGGGTCATTATTGATCGTTTTACAAAATCAGCACATTGTATTACTATAAGAGAAGATTTACCACTTGAACGATTAGCAAGACTATATATTAATGAAGTTGTGAGACTTAATGGTATAACCATATCAATTTTTTCAGATCATGGGCTCCATTTTACATCACAATTCTAGAAAAGTCATCAGAAGGTCCTAGATACTGATCTTCGACTGAGCACTACCTACCACCCACAAACTGATTGACAAACAGAACGGTGTATTCAAACATTGGATGACATGTTGAGGTCTTGTTCACTTGACTGTCAAGGTATGTAGGATTATTATTTAACTCTTGTAGAATTTTCCTATAACAATAGCTTCCATTTAAGTATTCAGATGGAACCATATAAAGCATTATATGGAAATAGGTGTCATACAACAACTTGTTGGGATGATATTAGTGAAAAAAAGCTCATAGGACCAGAAGTTGTTGATGAAACAACGGAATAGGTGAAGATTATCCAAACCCATATAAAAATAGCTCAATGTTAGAAAAAGAGCTATGATGATAACTGAAGGAAGGATTTGTAATTTCATGGAGATCGCATTTTCTTAAAGGTATCTCCAGGAAGGGTATTATATGATTCGGTAAGAAGGGAAAATTAAGTCCCAGGTACATCGGACCTTTTGAAATTTTGGATCTAATTGAAACCATAACTTACCATTTGGAAATTCCAAAAAGTATCTCTATAGTTTACAATGTGTTCCATGTATCAATGTTAAGGAAATACATGCCAGACCCAATGCATGTACTCACCTATCAAAAAATAGAACTTGAGCTCGATCTGTCTTATTGTGAAGAGCCTATCAAGATTCTTGATACCACAGAACAATTATTGAGAAATCGGATGACTTTCCAGGTAAAGGTTCTTTGGAGGAACCATAAGATGGAGGAAACGACATGGGATCCTGGGGAACTTATGTTGAAGACATACCTAAATCATTTTAGGTAACATTTTTTGAATTTCGAGAAAGAAATTTTTGTAAGGAGGGGAGAATGTAACAACCTAATATTTTTTTAAATAGAAATTCCTTTCCTATAAATATATCATAATCACATGAAATCACAACATAATGAACTACTATGTGCTATGTGACCTTTAAATATAATTTTTCACTTCTGTGATGTGAATTTCAAAAATCTAACATACATGGTTGCGATCAGTAAGTAATTTGGAGTCCGATAAGAAAAACTTAATTTTTTGTGAATAGTAACCTAACCAAATGAATACTAACATACCCATATTAATAGTGAAATAGCCTAATGAATAGTAACCTTACTTATGATAGTATATAATTAAAATTCACGTGAAAGTACGATATACCAATGTTTTGGAATAAGTAAATAAATGTTTTAAATCTGTTTTTTTAGAATAAATTACGATTTTAATTAAATATTAAATTAATCATATTTAGAAAATTATTGTTGAAAAATGGACTTCATTTTTAGATTTTATACATTGAAAAATGGTCAGCTTGAATTTTTGGTATTTTTCTGAAATACTCGAATTTTTTATGAATAGTGAAATACGGTAAAATACCATATATACAAATTATCAGTTAAGTACACTATTTATGACATCATAAGTGATGTAATACCACTTGGTTTCAAACACACATGCACTAATTACTATCATGGGTCACCTGAAACAACACTATTGGTTGTCTTGAGGGAAATAATAAAATAATGAATAAAATATTCCAAATTCACCCCTCTCCCCCACTATAACCCCCCCCCCCCCTCACTCCCTCTTCTCTTGATTCCTCTAAGCCTTGAATCTCTTCAAATATATTCTCAATTACCCTTCCCTAGTCACTCCCCACGTCCAAGAAGCTCTTGGTCTTTCCAAAAGTCCAAAACCTCTGCCCTTAAGGAGGTTCTCAAGGAGTTTATTTCAAGAGGTAAAGCACCCTTCTTTTTCATTTAGCATCATTTCAATTTATCTTATTTTGTTATCCTCTCCTCACATCCTCTATCCAAATGACCATGATAGATCCAATATCTTATATATACTGTAATTATATAATTTTAATGGAATAACCATCATCAATATCCTTACTCTCTCTCTCTCTCTTTTATTTTATAAACGAAATCAATGTCCATGAGGTTCCAATTTAAAACTTTCGTGGACGACGAAGTTTCGTTCATCAATTTATCCTTCATTACAAGTCATGAAACCATTTTGATGGTTTAACCAGACTATAATATATTTATTATAACCTAATTAATATTCAGAAACCAGTATATTTAAATATTATTAAATTTTATGACCAAACTAGTTCCTAATAATCAAAATACAACTAAAATAATCAAGTGAAAGTCCTAAATATTTCATCTAATGATTCATCCTATTTACATGTAAAAAATGATATAAAATACCATTAACACTTCTAGATTTTCATAAATAATATGTAATTTCAATTATATATATTTACATCCATTCCACATTAACTCCATTACTTAAGAAATAGTGAACCGATTATAAAAATAAAGTTAACGAACACTCCGGAACGACGAAATTCAATATAATAACTTATCAATAATAGGATAAATGAACTAAAACTAATTATGATAAACTAAATACATGTCTAATAGGTTCTTAAATAATTTATTAATGAGTTTAATTTCATATTACAGGACCTTAATTTCATGAGCGGAACACATTCATACTTAAGGTGAGGGTTTTTTCACTCGAACATCCATTTTCATTCAGGTTACTTTTATAGTATAATTACCTCAATCAAATTTTTATGTATTATTATGTACTCTTCATAAATTTTTTGTGAGTGTTCTACATATGTTTACCAACCATAATCCTTCCTTATTTTATGGGGAGTTACACATTTTAAAATGAACTATCAAAATTATTTCCAAAATACATGCCTGATTCAAAGGAATTTCTCAAATTCTTACGTAATTTCAAGGGAAATCTATAATCTGTTTTTAGATACCATTATATTTCTAAAAATAATCATTTTATTATTAAAATACTTACTTACTTTAGTTCTGGTTTTATACAAATACTTTTCCAAAAATAACTCTTCTTTTCAAAATAAAAAAGTATTTTTCTCAATAATTACTTAGTGATTTTATAAGAGTATTTTCATCTGTTTCAACACTCTTGTTGATTCTTATGTATTATTAGGAATAATTATTTATTATGTAATATAACATATTTAATTGGATGGTTTATGACTAGTTTTATTTTGGATGTGATGTCTTGAAACCATTCACCATATTACTTCGAATTGTTAGTGTTTATGTTTAATTATTGGGGAAAGATAGATACATTTCATATGTTAGTTTCAATATGAATGTATATGTAGATTATTTTTATCCCTGATCATATGAGGAATGAATTGGACTTATTATGTGATGGTTTGGGCCCGCTATATCCCCTTGATTCACCAGTAGGTCTCATGAGACAAATAGACGCGGAATTGGCTGAGGCCATTCCCAATTCGATATATGGTTTTGGCCGAGGCTTTAATCATTTTTATACATCTTGGATAAGGCCTTGAAAAAATGATTCAGAATGTCTAGAATATTCACTTCCCTTATTATTAAGCTATTAATTAAAATTTCATGTGGTTATTCGACAAGTATAATACCCATGATTATTTTTTATTATGTCATTTTTTACTCAGCTCATATTCCTGCCATAATGTGTTAATGTTTATTATTTGTGAAGGCGTCTGTTTAAATTACATTACATGCCTAATGTTTATTTTAATGATATCTTATGTTGTATTTCTTACTCTTACTGAGCATTTGAGATCACCCCTTTCATGTGTTTCATTTTCCCAGGATATAAAGAAGTAAATTATGAAAGACTTTAACGCATAATCTTGGAGGCATGGATGTTTCTAATTTAATAAATTAATGTTGTTTTCCTTTCAATATGTAATGTTGAACTTATTTATGTATCTTGATTCCAAAAGCTACTAAACTACTTGGTCCTTTGGGATAAATATTCCTTGTTTATATTACAATGTAATAAAATAAGGCACCAGCTCTGGGAAACTGGGGTTGGGTCCTTACAAAAAACAAGTCACACGGTTTACCTTAGACCCCACACGATTTAGGCCAAGACATGATGAAACCATGCAATTCAAACTGTGTAAGAACAAAATAAACTGGAAACAACATCTGCCTCAACAAGCAGCACAATTTACCCTCAAATCAAGCACAAAAACTATGCACAGGACAAAAACTCACTCATAACATTCAAAATTAAAAAATTCTAACTGAGATCCCAACTTGAACCTCAACCAAATGATCCAGCATCATGAAAGTAATTAAAACAAAATAAAACCATGTTCAGGTTGTGATAGTGGGGGCACTAGGGTTTCATCCTTTCCTTATTCAATAAAAAATAATAAAATGGTGGTTGCAAGGGTGAGGGGGTGTGATACCCCCTATATAACGACCCACACTTTACATACATTGTCATTACTTCAAAATTGAAGCACAGTTATTACAACATATAACAAAAACATGGTAGGACCATATAGGTATAGTGTCTTTAGAAACTAGGAAACATAAACAACTGGTTCATAAATCTTCTACAGTGTCTCCCATTTATTTCATCATATCTAGAGTCCCTTTTTTGCATATTGTACTTAATATCATTATTCCTAACCTGGGGAAAAGAAAACATAAAAATGAGTGAGCTCAAATGCCCAGTAAGGGTAAATAAATTTAATATCAATCATATCATAACCTTTTGAAAATATTAACCTACAAGAGAGATCATAATATCTAAACATGGGATAAATCATAGAAGTGAAAATGAAATCCCAAATAATCATAACATTAAACTTGAAACTTTGTGGCATACACACATAATCATAGAGAATCATTTCTTAGTAGTCAAGACTCATTTTCCAAAACTATCTTAGCGGAAAAAGTCCATTTCTGAACCGAGTTCACTCCTTGTTTTAGTCCTGTATTACTGAACCAGATTAACCTGCCATTCCAGCCATGTCTATCTCCTAAGATATAAATCATTACCCAATTCATTGGAGGGAGATATAGGTCCCACCCATCTCATAATGAATCCATTCATATGTGTGACAAAAAATCATAAATCATCGCTTAACCCATGTAATAAAAATGGGATTCTTAAATAACATGACATCATAAAAAGATTCATATAAGATAAAGGAAATAATAAAAATAATTCCATCATAACATAATCAAATCAATGTAATAATAGGTATAGAAACAGAACCCTATATTTCCTTAGATGGAAAATAATTTTGATAAAACATTTGAGCTCCATTCTTGAGGAAAATATCCTTTCTTTTTCAAAAACATTTTCCTTTCTTAACATGTCAAATACTTTTAAACTAAAAGAAGTCAATTAAAAATAAACTTGAAAACTTTTAAAGTAAGATTCATTGAAATAATGTTCTATGAATCCATTCATGCCGTATAAGTTAAAAAATCATTCCCTTCGTACTTTGGTCGAAAAGTCAAAAAGTACCTCGTACGAAAAATAAAAAAAGATTCATTTCATATCATTTACAAAAAACATACCGAAGGGTAAAATTGGATTTAGATAATTGTAGGAGGATAGAAATAATATTAAATTTTGAGGAAACATGGATGTGGATGATAAATACACCCCAGTAAATACCAAAGTATAAACAATCTCGGATATAAATGAGATTGTGATATTTTACCTTACCTTAGGTCTGATTTGCTTCGTAGATGTCTGAAGCTCCTGTATAATGATTTAAATAATGTTATTCACTTATTACAGAATCTTACTCATTGATATTATATCATATATGGTAATATTATTAGCTTCTTATTAGTAATATTCCATTGTGACTTGTTATTTGGGTGTTTATTGCTTTTTGTTCTTATGCGTGTTTTGCCGAATAAATTCTTATTATTATTTTTAGGTTATAGATACCTAATTTCCATAATGGTATTAGTGTAATATATATCATATTTATTCATTAAATTCATTTATATGATCATTATGCAATGAAGATCATGTAGAACGAGTCGCATCACATCGTGGAGACGGTAGGCCGTACGTACGCACGAGCGATGATATCGTTCCCATGATAGTGGAATTATATTGAAGTGTATTTATAATATTTTAGAATAAATATCACTTTACAATAATCATATATAGTTATTCATTACACCATTATACCCATCAAAGTAAGGTGGTGGTTGAAAATAGATTACACCACGGCGTGGAGATGGTATTCTGTACGTACGCACGCACGGTGATTTCGTTTTCCATAGGATGGATAGAAGATGAAATGGGGTTGTTTCATACTTATAATAACATAAAAGTATATTATTGATACTGATGTTATTACTTCATAACGAAAAAACTAAGGAAGAAGAAGTAGAAGAGGAAATAAATTTGAATGAATTGGTAACGGATATTACCTCTTCTTTGAAACGCTTCTTTGAAACCTCCACTTAGGGAAATAAGATTGGTCTTTGAAGAATACCAGGACCTCTAAGATGTTTCTAGGGAAGTGGATAAGGGAAATGGTCAGGGATTGGCCGAGCTTGAAGGCTCAAACTTGTGTAAAGAGAAGATGGAGGAGATGCCCTTTTATAAAGGAGGAGAGGGGCACCTTAGGAATTATAACAAATATTAATTTATAATAAATTACAAACCCACTTAAAAACCTCCAAAATTGACTCATATACAAATATTAGATGATATATGGTTGTAATCTTATCATCCAATAAAATTTAGACATGTAGGTAATTTATTTTAAACATTATCAACTTGATTTATCCTTATATAATCTATTTAATTTTATTTGTGGTAATAATATTCTAAATTTTAAATCACTATAAATAATTACTTATATATTGTGAATTGTTTATAATTGTATAATTTATTAAATTTTAGACCATATACATTTTAATTTATAATTTTTAAATATTTTTTTGATTTTTAAACCATTTTATAATATGGTATTTTTATAAAATAACAATAGTGTCAATTTTGACACTATTCATTTATTTGAATTTAAATAAAATCTACACAGAGGTTATATTCAAACCAAAATATTAAATAGATTCCTAACATGATATAGTAATCTATAAAATTCGTGGATCACATTAAATAGTTAATATATTATTTATTTTAATATTTTTAAAACCATTTATTTGATATTTCAATCCATAAAATAATTTCAACATCAATATTGTGTCACATTTAATGATAATTATTTAATCCCTACAAATTATAAATAAATTAATATGATGTAGATAATTTTATTAGATTTCTATAAACCATTAATGTTCTAAGATTCATTAATTTTATCTCTAAATTAAAATTATTATACTTATAAGTTTTAAGAGAGTGACATGTTGTCACTTTCTTTGGTTTTAATAATAATTAAGTTATTTTCATCGAACAAAGTCCATTAAATGAATCTAATCCAACCCTTAGGTGATATGGGTATACGTTTAGTCATCCAATAGGATTTTGGAAGTTTTTAGGGTAATTTTATAATCTTATGTTTACCCTTAATTACCCGATTTACCTTTAACTGTAGTAAATAAAAATTACCGTAGTTACTATTCATAAAAAAATAAAAAAAACTATTAACATAATTTGGACTCACTTAATCCAAATATGGAATCCATTTTTCAAAATTTAAAACATAGAAGTTGTATTAATTAATTTAAAATTAATCCCGTTGTTAAGAAAATGGGTTTTAAAAGTTAAAATATTGTCAAAGATTGAAATGATTTTACTTATGAATTCAATGTAAAATCCATGATAATGACATAAATTATATTAAATGGTAAAAATATATTCTATTTACACTTTAAAACCATTCAATATTATAATTTAACCATATAAATTATTACAAAGAAAAAAGTTGTTTTTAATTAAAATATAGCGTGTTTTTACTATTCATTAAAATATGAAAGTTATCAGAATAATATGAAAATTTTATCCAAAGTAAATTTTTATATCCTGATTCTAAAAAAGAGTTTTATTTTTTCAAATTAAACTTATAAACATGTCAAAAATTAGATTTAAAATGGGTGTTCCATCAAAAGGTGGCAAAACTGCATTTTTTTAAAAATATTTATTTTACCTGAAAAATTTATTTTGTTCTCATACCATGTTCTAGAAAATATGTAAGATGAATAATAATGTTATAAATTTTAAAATTCAGTTAATACTATTCATAACGGCTAATTTATAATATTATAATAATATATCATTGTTTGGTGAAACTCGGTATTGCGTACTACACACGCTATCGAGGAAGGTCGCGATTGCGTGTAATGCAAGCTAAGCTAGTGTTGTGTGCAGTGAAAGATTCATTTGAGTATAAGAAATAATAATAATAATAATAATTCTCATAAAATCTCAGGGTGTTATATTCTACCCCCCTTAAAAAGAATTTCTCCCTCGAAATTCGTCACTTCGTAACAAACAGTTTAGGATACCCCTCCCTCATCATATCCTCAAACTCCCATGTAGCTTCTTCTAATTGGTGGTTCCTCCATAAAACATTCATCAAGAGAGTGGTCTTTTTCCGTAATAATTTTTCACTATGATCCAGAATCTCTATCGGCTGTTCTTCATAAGAAAGATCTTGCTCCAGCGGTACAACTTCTGAGCTGAGTACATGTGAAGGATCAGGTATGTACTTTCTCAGGAGCAATACATGGAACACATCATGAACTTGAGAGAGATTCAGTGGAAGCGCCAATCGGTATGATACCTTCCAAACACAATCTAGTATTTCGAATGGACCGATATACCTAGGGCTTAACTTTCCCTTCTTCCCAAATCTCATTACTCTCTTTTAGGGAGATATTCGTAAAAAAACTTTATCGCCCACTTCAAACTCTAGGTCTTTTCTTCGGTTATCGGCATAACTTATTTGTTGACTCTGAGCTGCTCTTATGTGTTTTTGAATAGATCGGACCTTTTCTGCCATCTCATCAACAAGATCAGGTCCTAATAGCTTTCTTTCCCCAACTTCATCCCATCAAGTTGGAGTTCTACATTTCTTTCCATAGAGAGCTTCATAAGGAGCCATCTGAATACTAAAGTGAAAGATATTATTATAAGAAAATTCCACCAAAGGTAGGTGTTGATCCCAACCACCTTTGAAATCCTTAGAGAAAGCTCATAACATATCTTCTAGAGTTTGAATTGTCCTCTTAGACTGACCATTTTTCTGAGGATGGTAAGCAGTGATGAAACTCAACTCTGTATCTAGAGTATGCTGAAGACTTCACCAAAACATCGAGGTAAACCTCTGATCCCGATCAGATATAATGGAAAGTGGTACTCCATGCAATCTTACCACTTCCTTTACATATATCCTGACAAGCAGATCAAGAGAGAAATCCTCTCTTATAGCAATGAAGTGTGCCGACTTCGTAAGACAATCAACTATAACCCAGATAACATTATTGCATTTGGGTGTTTTAGGAAGTCCGGTGAAAAAGTCCATAGTGATGTTTTCCCATTTCCATTCGGGTGTGGGTAATGTTTGTAACATCCCCTTAGACTTCTGTCTTTCAGCTTTAACTTGCTGACAAACCAAGCATCAAGAGACATATTCAGCAACATCTCTTTTCATGCTATCCCACCAAAAGTACTCTTTCAGGTCCCTATACATATTTGTGCTTCCAGGATGAATAGAGAATGAATAACTATGGTCCTCATATAGCAGCTCCTTCTTTAATTCTGGACTTCATTGTGGGATTACAAAAGACATCTTGAGGTAATAATACAATCTGGGTTATAGTTGACTGATTGACCAAATCTACTCATTTCCTTTCTATTTGAGATACATTGTCTCTAGATCAACATCCTCAGTTATATGTTAAAGAGATATTCAGGTTTCACGGAGTTCCCCTCTCCATTATATCTGATCATGATCTTAGGTTTACTTCTATCTTTTGGAAAGGCCTTCAGAAGTCGTTGGGTACTGAATTAAATTTTAGTACATCTTTTCACCCTCAATCAGATGGGAAATTGGAATGAACAATTTAGACATTGGAGGATATGTTACGTGATTTCTTGATGGATTATATGGGAAGTTGGGACCAACATCATTCTTTGGTTGAATTTTCATATAATAACAGTTTTTATTCCAGTATACATATTTCTCCATTTGAGGCATTATATGTAAAGCGTTGTCGAACTCCATATTTTTGGGATGAAGTAGGTGAAAGAAAATGATGGGATCAGAATTGGTAGAAGAGATGGAAGAGAAAGTTTGACTGATTCAGAAGCACATGAGAATAGATCAGAGAAGACAGAAAAGTTTTGCTGATAACTGGAGGAATGATCTTTCTATTGAGGTATTTGATCATGTTTATCTCAAAGTTTCTCCATGGAAAAGTGTTATTTGTTTTGGTCAGAAGGGAAAGTTGTGTCTGAGGTTTATTTGAACTTATGAAATTCTAGAAAAAGTTGGATTAGTTTCATACAAAGTGGTTTCACCTCCAATTTTATCCTAGTTACACAATGTTTTTCATGTTTTGATGTTGAGATAGTATATACGAGATCCATCTCAGGTTTTCATACCAGAGGTAGTTCAGTTGGAAGAGAATCTCTCTTATAAAGAACCGCCAGTCCAGTTCTTGACCGTAGAGAGAAAGTGTTACAGAATAAGGTAATTCACCGGGTAATGGTTTTGTGGAAAAACAATATGGTTTAAGAGGAAACATGGGAATCTGAAAATGCTATAAGGAATAAATACACCCACTTATTTTGATAAGTGAATAAAAATTGTGAGGACGCAATTTCCAAAAGGGGGAAGAATGTAACATCCCAAGTAAATGATGAATAAGTTATTTTCATATTTATTAATATTTTTGAATTAATTATTATTTTTACTTTAAAATTTTTTGCTATGTTTGATAGCGTACACGATACGCAACAACGGGTTTCTTTGAAATCTTACATTACACACTAATAATATAATATTATTATTTTAAATGGCAGTTAACTCTTAGCTGTTGTATTGGCGATAATGAACAAAACTAACTACAATATGATTATACATGTTTGTTAAATGTATTTACATTTATCCAATAAATGTTAGAGGCTTAAAATTTGAATGAATCTAATTTTATACAAAATTTACATTAAAAGGTCAATTTACCACCTTTTAATGGAGAACCCTCCTTAAATATAGTCTTGGTCACTTTAATACATTCTATTTGACCAAATAAAATCCTTCTTTAGAATGGGGACATCAAAATTTACTTTGTGTAAATTTTTCGAATTTTTCCGATAAAGATCATTTTTAATGAATAGTGTAAATATTGTATTTTAATTCAAAACTATGTTTTAATATAATTTATTTATATGGTTAGATTATATTGTTAATTGGTTTTATATTTTTATTTGAATATATTTTTACCATTTAATCCAATTTTGGTCATTGGAATTAATTTCACATTGAAATTGGACATAAACAAGTGTCAATCTTTTGGTAGTTATTATTTCTTTACAACACGCTATTTGTTTTAACAACGGGAATTAATTTTAAAACTAATTAATACCACTTTTATGTTTTGAATTTGGAAAATTAAGCATCATCTTTGAATTCCGAATATCAAATATAGCTTAGGCTGAATTTTTGGTATTTTTCTGAAAAACTTCAATTTTTGATGAATTGTGAAACCACGTAGGAGTAGTTTAAAAAATTGACTTTTTCACTTTAAGTTAAATATTACCACTTCTGTGAATTGAATTTCAAAAATCCGACATACATGGTTGTTATTATTTAGTAAAATGTGGTTCAATAAGGTGAAAATCATTTTTGGTGAATAGTAACTTTTGACTTTTTTACCATGGTTAAAGGTAAATAGGGGAATTCAAAGTAAAAAAGAATATTATAATGATTCAAAATTACCTTAACACTTTTTATAACCTTATTGGATGAGTAATGGCCGACCATGGGCATCCTTGGGTCGATTTTGGGACCCCATGGAGCCACTTATGAATGATAATGACACGTTAGATTAATTAATTTAATGTAAAGGTAAAAATGACATAAACAGAAAACTTTTAGTAAATTATTTTTTATATGGTGTTATATAAAAAATATTTTTGTCTAAAAATATTAATTGGAAATATAAAAAGATTTAATACAAGATAGTATTTTTTTTATAATTTTTAGACATCGAATAAATTAAATGTTCCATGACACAAAAATGATGCGGTATTTACCTCATTAATAAATGATTTAAATAAATAAGATTAAAATGATTAAAATATTATCCAAAACCTGTCCAATTCTTATTAGATGAGTATATTTCGACCATGGGTCATCTTATCATCAACTATAATGATTTTTGGAACTTTAGAAACCGAATATCATTATATTATAAAATAATATTTTCACACTTTCCTAAAGAGCCCCTCCTCTCCCTTATAAAAAGAGACCACTTCTAACAAATTCCTCACACCTCTCAAGCCATTTGTCTCATCCAAAATCTGCCCAATTAAAATCCCTACATCCTTCTCATCCACCTATAACCCTTACATTAGGCATAAGACACTTCAAGAAATCCTTTTGGATCAAACAAAAGGAAGTTACCCAAATTAAAGGTAACGGTTTCTCTTAACTTCTTTTCTTTTAATTTTACTTCTACATCCCCTAAAATATTTTTATTAATTTATTTTATAGCAACACAAGTATCCTCAATAAACTAGGATGTTTTTATAATAATTATTCGAACTACACTTACACACACCTCTATCTAATGGGTTAAGAACATAATGTTTCTGTGGATGGAAAACTAATGCCTCACGAAATGATGATTGTTCAATTACATCTTACCGCCTCTCATGGTGGCCATTTTGATGGAACTGTATTTATATATGATATATATTATGTTTATTATTTCCTTATTCTTCTATACTTCCCAATTATATCATGACTTTATGGTTTCCATAGTGGGTAAATACGATAATCTCATTTGAGGAAGTGCGGACTATCGCCTCCTCATAGCGATGTGACTCGTTAATGCCTTATGTGGGATGTATAAAGGATAGAGTTAATGATATTATATATGATATTATACTGTAATTATAATATTCCTAGGTATAATTATGTTTTTATTCCATTAAAATAAGAAATAGAAATGAAAGTAGTGTTCATGCGTACGTACGACTTACTGTCTACATGAACAATGCATTTCATTTCTTACCTCCAACTGTTATGTACTATTATAAATACTTGTATATAATGGATATATATGATATATATGATATCTAAATAATGCATTTCATTCTAGATATAATTAACTATTGACCACATGGACAACTTGTAAATATAAGGTGTTCATTTTTGAGTCAGGTACCAAATATCGACAAAATGGACGTTATTAACTTAAATGATTACATAATATTTATGACATGGTAATAAGTGATATAAAAGGATTAATAAACTTCAAAAAGGTTCTTAAGAAAGTAGATATTGAATTTATTTTATTATTCAGGAGATTAAAGAACGATCGTGTCAAGTCAGACATGAGGTAAGGGACTTTGTCTCAATCTCCTTTCATTGAGGTAAATTTTTTATTACACGATTCTCATTTATACGTTGTATAAAAACCTTTGACATCTAAATTCATCCCAAGGGAATATTTTTATATGAAGCATTTTAATAAACGAAAAAAAGGAATGTTTTTTACGTAAGCGGTGACAATGACCTTTCCGCTGTAGTGAGTATTATTTGATCTTTGGCTTACTTAACAAGTCGAAATGTTTTTAAGAGGAAAAATAAATACCATATACTCTTTTTACATATTTTGGTATTGAAAATGATTTTGAGAATGGATTTATTATTTCAATATCTTGAAATGATATTTTTTTTATTGCACTGTGGAAATTTTATCTTTCCTTTATGTTTATGTTATGTGTTATGATCATGTTATGGTTCTTGGTCATTATTTACGTATATGGGTGGTTCTGTGATAATCCTAGGGTGGGTGAGCCTGAGATAGCTCTCCAATGCATTGTGTAATGTGACGGAGGTAAACATGAATGTCTCTCCTAAGAGATTTAGGGAATATACTGTGATGGATATTCCAAAGTAACTCCCTATGTAGAGGTGATAGCTACAATGTAAGTATGAGATGGATGCCACAAGTTACCTTTATGATTTATGATTTCTATGTGTTATTAATAAAATCTTATGATTTCATGAGGTATGTAAAATATTTTGATGTTTTTTTATGTATTTATGAACAAATGTTATCATTCTTTGTTTTATAACCCTTACTGAGCTTTTTATGCTCCTCCCAAGTTTTGAAATGTTTTTACAGGACTTAAAGATGAATAGGGTCAATGATGAGATCAAGGAAAAGTCATTTTGTCTAAAACATGGAACTAGACATGACTCTATTTTAAAAAAAATTATTTTATGAAAAAAATGGAAACTGTGTAGAAGTGTCTACCTTGTAATATTTTGAGATGTAATAGTTATGTCCTAATTTTCTAAAACTCTAAACCTGAAAAGATCCTCAATGTGAGTTATTCATTTAATTCAATATTATGTAATGTTTTAAGGTCGGGTCCTTATAAACATGGTTATCTTACTCTCTAACAATGGGATCCCCTATCGAACCCTCTCATAGCCAAGAACTCTCTTACACAAACCTAGATTAGAATCAAGGGTCTGAGTTGGTTTTTATTGAATACATTGATCATGTGGGTAGTTACCTCTATAGTGGGGAATCTGATCAAGATTAATAAAGAGACTGGAAAAATTAGGTATGTCCATTTTGTTCGAGTACAGGTAGAGATTGACATTTCTCATGATCTGATTGAGATTATTTTTCTGGTTTTTTATGATTTCAAGTTGGAATTATCTATTCAATTTGAGTGGCTTCCCTATTTTTGTGGCACTTTCTTATGCATTGGACACTCATTTGAGAAATGTTGTAAGAACTTACACTATTCACACTAAAATAAACCAGTGCATTTCTCTGATATGTGTGGGATAAAGTGGCAAGTTGATGGTCCCAAGAGAAGTTAGCAGGTCTTTAAGAAGAAGGTTGGTGATGCCCCTATTTCCAATTTGTATGTTGTAGGGAGTTCCGACTTTACTGATGTTGTCAAGAAATGGACTATAAAGTATATTTTATAGGTTCATGTTGAAATGAATTCTACCTCTCATGATGGGATTCCTACGCAGTCCCATATGGTTATCTCTCAGTACACATCTCTGGTTCAAGGTAATACATCTGATGTTGTCCAAAACAATAAGGAGTTGAAAATGTTTGGAATTGGAGGTGGTTCTATGGATTTCAAAAATTTTGTCGTTGGATCAAATGGGGCTGCATATGGTTTGAATAAATCATGGGTTGATTTGGATGAAAATTATGAGGAGAACTAGTCTGATTATGATGCAGATATTCAAGAAGAAGTTAACTTTGATATGAGGCATGATTCATTGGTTTCTACTAATAGAAATAAGAAGTCCATGTTGGTTGATGATGATGGATTTCAGTTGGTTATGCTTACAAAGCACAGGGCCTCTCAAATTGTACATATTCAATACAAAAAACTATAATTTAGCGATTTTTTTTAAAAATATCGCAAAATTTTAAATTTAGTGAAATTTCTTGAAAAAATGTTGCTAAATTAGCAAAGTTTCCTTTAAGAATTTATAATTTAGTGATGTTTACCAAAAAATGCTGCTAATTTAGCAACATTTCCCAAAAAAATGCCATTAATTTAGCGATGTTTCCCCAAAAACATCGCTAATTTAGCAACATTAACCTAAAAACATTGCTAAATTAGCCATGTTTCCCCAAAAAAATGTCACTAAATTAGCGACATTTCCTCAAAACATTTCTAAATTAGCCAATTTTTCAGGAAACATCGCTAAATATATATATATATATATATATCTCATTTCCCTGCATCAATGTAAATATATATATATATATATATGCATGTATAAATATATAAATATATACATACATATATATATATATATAAACACATATATATTTTAAGTTTAGACACATTTTTAAGAAAACATGTCCATTTTATTGACATTAATTCTAGTGTTTTAAAACATGGAAAATTATACACACACACGGACACATAAAAATAAACTTATATACATAATATAAACATTTATATATATATATAATATAATATAAACATATAAATAATAATAAAATACAAAAATATATATATAATATAAACAAAAATTATAATAAACATATATATATAATAAAAAACAGAAACACATATATATAATATATAATATAATCATATTTGTAAAATATAAACACACACACATGTATGTATATATAATATAATATAAACACACACATACACACAAACACACACACACACACACACACACAGATATATATATATATATTTAAGCATAAAATATAAAATATAAGCATATATACACATATATATATAATATTAATATATTTATATTAATATATAAATATATATATATGATTAATATATGTATATTAATATATATATATAATATATATAATAATAATTTATAAATACTGAAATATATATATATAACATAATAAAATTAAATATTTTAAATTTCATCACGTTTTTAAGAAAATGTGACTATTTTAGAGATATTTTTACCTGTGTTTTAAAACATGGCTAACTATATATGTGTATACATACACATATATATTTATACACACACACACATAGTAATATAAACATATATTATATATAAAATATATATAAACAAATATATATAATATAAACACACACATATATATATATAATATAAAATAAAAATATATATGTAAAATATAAACATATATATACGTATAATATAAATATAAAATATAAAATATAAAATATAAACATAAATGTAAGAAATATATAAACACACACACAGACACACACACACACACACACATATATATATATATTAACTTGTTAAAATATTAAAATATGTTAATTGTTTGGCTTATACATCTGTATGCTCAAGGTTCGTGGAACGAGTCATATGGGTTGTTAGATTATTTAATCTAATTGCTGGATGGAAGGGAATGGGTCAAATAGTTTCTATGACGGACAAGGAGGGGGTAGGTCATGGGTCAAATGGGGTAAAGGAGGGGTGAGGTATAAGGGTGTGGGGGTGGGGAACACAGGGTGGTACAGGAGGGGCAGGGTGGGGGAACAGGGTGCAGTACTAGAGGGGTGGTGGTACAGGATGGTAGTAGGGTGGTAGAGTTGGAGTAGGGCGTGGGTCAAATGGGGGTAGGGGGTGGGGGGGATAAGGTGCAGTACTGGAGGGGAACGGTACAAGATGGTAGTAGGGTGAAATACTAGAGGGGTAATGGTAGTGGAGTGGTAATATTATAATATTTTTTATTATTTTAAAAATATATAGAAAATTTCAAAAATATAATAATATAGTATTAAAAAAATTACCGACATTTATATAAAACATCAGAAAGTGAGGTGTCGTTACATAGCATCGTTTATAAACGTCTCTAAACATAGTTATTTTAGAGATTTTTATTTACTAACATTTCCAAGAAACATATGCAAGTGAGGTGTCACAAAATGGTGATGTATATAAGAATCACTACTTTAGAAACATTTATAAGTATTGTTAAATGGTGACATTTATAAGCATCACTAAATTTGTGGTGCTTATAAACGTCTCTAAATTAACAAATCCTCATTTAGCAACATTTTTTAGAAACATCGCTAAATGAATTAGTGACGTTTTTAAATGTTACTAGTTAATGTTTTTCTGTAGAGATTGATCAACATGAAAATGAGTATGTGATCAATGCAGATCTTAATGATGTCCAGATGGAGCTAACTTTAAAGGACTCAGTGGGTTCTCATTTGGATGATACCCCACATATGTTGAAAAATGTGACAAGAGTAAAGGATTAGGTTGTTTCTTTGCAGGTTGAGAATACAATTGTCACTCCCTCATGCAGGAGTGATGATTGTTTTGATAATTTGGGATATTCTTTCCCACCCCATTTTACTAATTTAATGAAAAGTGTATATATATCCTTTGGTGGGCCTATCATAAAGAAGTTGATACTGCACAGGTAAAAATTCAAGTATAATAACCTAAGAAGACCAGGAATGTGAATTGTCCATTGTAGGCATCTGCAAAGAAGTGGTATATTGGTACTTCTCGCAACTTTATGTAACATTCTCATGAATGGAGCTGGATTTTTTTGACTTCAACGATTATATTGTAGTGTAGAAGTTGTTATCCATTAACTTTGAAGATGGTCTCTGCTCCAATCCTGAAATGGAATTTCGAGAGTTGTCTTGGAAATTCAGGATATACTTCATTTCAGAGGATTTATCTAAATCGTCATCAAATGATGAATGTGTGGCCCCTCAATGGGTCAAGACATAGCGATGTGGTTGACACCATAAAGGAAAAGGGTGATATCTGAGGAATCTGGGATCTAGAAATGCCTGAATGGTTTGTTTTATTTTTTCCTTATTATGGGCATTGTATGTCTTGTTGAATTTCTTCCATCATGTCTTGTATGTTCCAATTTTTTTAATAAGTTTTGGGGTAAAGGATTTGTTTTATCCAAATTCATGGATGAGAAATTTGAGTTTAATAAAAATTTTGATAATAATAATAATGATCATAATAATGATAATAATGATATTATTATTATTATTATTATTATTATTATTAAAAACTATTATTTCATATATAACTCCATATAATGATGTCTGTTTCATGACCTATATATGGTGTCGTGATCTTGAATTTGTGATAAACTATTCAAGACCAATATATGATACATAATTTCAACTCATAGCACAAGTCCTGACTCCCATCATTCAACACCCCTCATCCATGTTATGATGAATTTTTTATATGGTTCACGTTTTCAATTAATAAATAGAATATCCTAATTATTTTTCTATGTAGATCGTAATAGTGTAGTTCATTCATCCATTTGAGGTCATTTGTGAAGCGAGATAGGTATATTTAAAATCTAGCATTGTAGGATTGAATATGGGTTTCATGAACGATGATTAGAGAATTATCATCCTATAATTAGGGTCGGTATTCCCCCCATTCACCTAGTGTGTGAAATCTTTTATTTGTATGATAATATATAGATAAGGCTAGTATTCCCCTCACTCACCTAGGGTGTGGGATCCTCTATCTCATCCTACAAGTAGGGTCAATATTCTCCATGTTTACCCAGGGCAAAAAACATCTATTTTCAGGTTATTTTAGGGGTAGGGTTACTATTCCCCCACATACTTAGGGTGTGAGATCTTCCATCTTTAGAGTCAATACCCCCTATCTAAGATCTCAATTAGGGCCCAATATCCACTACTAGGGTCCATACTCCCTTGAATGAGTTGTCTTATTTTGATTCACAGGTCCACCACTATGCTTTTGGTGTGGTTACGTGGTTTTCTCATACCTTGGTGGTTATGATAGCAGAGGTTGGTACCTATTTGACCAATATACATTATTGGGAATGTCATGGGGTTCACTATGGGTTTCTAAAATGATAGTACAAATATAATGGGTAGTATGGTGCGATATTTCTTCAATTGACGTCCTTACCTCACTATGGAGTGAGTACTCCTTTTGTGGTTTTGAGTGGATCTTTGGGAAGTTGAAGAGGTGGATTATATCAGATACTTCAAGATTTTTGAAGTCTCATACACCTCATTGGTTGTCTTCGAGATGCGACATGTGACTGGATATTGACTTTAGACTATGTGACACTTTTGGTACTCTGAACATCCAATGTTGTTAGTGAAATTCAGACCCTCATAGGGTTGGAGTTAATTTGATTAAGTCCTCTCTGTATTCTAGAGAGTTATAGTTGTAGAGAATATCTAGATTAATTTTCCACTTTTTCCTCCCATTTACTCTCATGCATTAGGATCTTTGATCTAACCTGATGTTCTATGTTTTCTTTATGTTATCCAGGGCATCATGTTGGGTGTGTGTATACTAAACATTGCACGGGCATTGTGCCCAAACATGTTGTGTTGGTGAAGAAGATTCATAGCTTTGAATATGGTCATGGTGGATGTAAAACCGGTGTGACTTATTTGGAACTGATGCATGATGACGATTGGCGATGCATGATAGAGTTCGGTAGATCTTGATTGTGGCGGTGACCATTGCGGCTAGGGATTGATCCTAGAGTACTCATGGTGTGATGTTTTCCTATGTACAATATCTATTGGATTCAAATGCATGCCATATGTACATTACTTGTTTATTTTTTTATATGGTGATGTATTTATATTTGATGTCTCATGAGTGTTTTTCATACAACTCAGTTGATTATATATACACATCTTGTTTTTGTTGGTGTTTTCTTTATGTATTGAATATATGTAATTGTTGTTGGTTGATATGTGCTATGACTTCCCATGTTATGAGATATGTTTACTCGGTGCTATTCATGAGCCCCATACCTATTTGAGGTGGCCTTGAAGTGACACTCTTGGCTCACAACCTACAATGGTGGGTCCCTAGTGGATCAGGTTGTGTCAAATCTATTATAAGAAATTATTCATATTTTTTCCTATGTGGGAGTACCTGAGTGTTTTGGTAACTATTTACATATCTTGTGGTAAATATTTCAATTCATGCTCGTTGTTATAATGAATCACAACTATGCACCAGTGACTTAATCCTCCATCATGTTGGGACTCCCAGTTTGGGGACAATTTTATCCAATTAAACCGCATGACGAAGGATGAGACTCAGTGTTCTTTCTAAATTTTTGAGTGTAGGGTTACATTGAAAAGTTTAAACATGTCATGGAGAGTTTGGGGTGTGACTTCCCAGACCTTTATTCCACTTAACGGGTGTGCCAAGCCCAGTGGGCCACAAGGCCTCAAGCGCATATCCCTGAATGCCAGAGGCTGCCGACTAGTAGCGAGGGACTAGGGTGTTTCCATGGGGAGACTATGCCCTCATTAACAATGTGTAGCACAATAGATGAACATAAACATGGGTAAATATCTGAAATAGTATAAGTAAATAGAAGGCACAGTGTAAAAATAATGACAACAGTAACAATAACTGAAACAACTGGAATAGCATTCAACAACTGATGATATGTCATTTCACTAAAAAACTGGAAAACATGGATTCAAAATAGTAGGAAGAACATGTTACAAAAAATCATAAATTAAATCAAAGACTATCCCAAGCATTCCAAGCTCTGGATCGGTCATCTAATATCATGATCCAGCATAAACAGCAAGCAATCAAGTGTTTGAATTTGTATGATTCTCTTTATCAACACCTAAAACCATGTAATCTACTCCGGCTACCAAACGGAACCCATAGAGGGTGTGAAATAAATCTCATTGGGCCACCACCAATGGTGTCTATAACCTTCGGCCCATGTAATGGAAATGTAATAGTCTGCAGGAATGCATATATAAGGTAAATCAGTACAATGTAACTAAATACCGAAGTACCTGCTTCATCCCTCAGTTGGTGTGTGAACCTATAACCAATTCATTATTTGATTATTACTAGTTTATAAACAAGTTACATGTTAGCAATTTAAAAGTTTCCAATTTGTAACAAGGAAACCTATAATGATATCTAATAGTGAAGTCCCAAGGTAATAACCAAGGCAACATAGACCTCAAGGTTTTTCAACTTAGTAATAATTGTAGTCTTTCCTAGGCAAGAGTGTAATCCATGGATCATAGTCCAAGTCATTCCACAATAAGGTGCCTACCGAATCCAAGGTGATCATCCAAGGTAAAATGGGGAAAATAAAATACAAGGCCTTATGGGCTTTAACCATGGAACATACATGTCAATACTAAATCCAAGGAGTGTATCCAAGGAATCCTATTATAATATGAAAGGATCCTACGGTGTCATAACATGCATCCATGAAAAGGAAAGAATCAGGATCTAGGTGTGTATTAACCTATACAAGCCATATCCTTGAATCATAATGGGGTTCATGAGTGCTTATGGAATTCTCCGATCAAAATCCAAGGGGAGATCAAGTTAGGTCATTTCTGTTTAATTATGAAGTCATGTAATATTTCATTCTATTAAAGCATTACCTTTCATTAGTGTGATAAGGTCAAGTGGCATGCGACCTTTTTAATCAAGTCATTTGGTGAAAGCCTTGCCTTTCATTAGTGTGATAAGGCCAAGTAGCGTGAAAAATTCATTTAATCCATTTAAAGCATATTCCATATTCAAGGATCAATCTTGTACCTTCCATTAATGTGATAATGGGTACTAAGGATATAAAACCTACCATTCATTTACATTTAAGCCCAATTCATATACTTAGTATACTTTCCAATTAACATTTCACATTTTATTATCAAATTGAATCACTTACCTTATACGAGTCATGTGGTGAGAATACATGTTACGTTCCATTATGAAATTCAAAATATAAACCAATCCATTTAATATAGAAAATATTACCCTTAGAATGGTCAATCCAAGGCACACCCAAATGTTGGAACAAACTTTTCAAAACACTAAATAACAAATACAACATAACCTTCGACATACAGAGGATTGAGTTCGGGGTGTAACCACTAATAACTAATCACATAATTAGAAATATCATAACCATATGGTTCTAACAATTATAAACATGGAATATAAAATCTATAAATGGAACCTGATGAAATCGGTGGGTCCCACATGACAAATACAAAATCAACGAACTTGAGGAATGAGTTATAGGACACCCACCTTAGGCTTATACAACTCTCCTCCTCCAATATTGGCCCTTTATTTGGATCAGATTGGAGTAGATCTAATAAAATGAGATAAATTCTCATACCATGGTAACTTAGTCGAGAGAAAAAAAGGAGGACGGCTCAAGCATACTCGACTACTTACCGTTGCACATCCAATGTGACGAACAAAAGCTCAATCAGATATTGGATGAAAGAGATCTCCTGATTCCGACCTTAAATCTTCAAAGGGATTAAAAATGAGATTAATTTAGGTTAATCCTACTGAAATGTGGATTAGAGAAGAAGTGGGGTTCTAATTAAATCATTATGGTAAAACTAGAAAATTACCCAAAAAATGGAATGTGCACGGTTTGTCCGCACCGTTTGAAAAAACGTGCGCAAACTAGGCACGATTTTCTAGGAATAAGGGGCACTTGCATGATTATTCCACACAACCATGTGCCAATAATGTGAGGTGGCTCTTTCCAAGAAAACATAATCTGTACAGTTTTACAAACTATGCGGCATTCCTACATGGTTTACTCTAAACTATACTTCATTCCTATTTATCACAAAAAGATGGGTCCTAGGCTTAAAACAAGTCCTAGACACCCCTAAGGTCTTCATTAACCCCTGAGGAATCTATATTAGGCCTAAAATAAAAGATTAGATCGAAAATTAAAGGATCCATACCTGAGTGAAAAAACCGGGTTCTTACAGTCTTCCTTCTTAAAAGAACTCGTCCCCGAGTTCACCTTCTAAAGGCATAGAAACACTATTTGAGAGAAATTCTGGCCATTGGGCACATATGTTGGTCTCCCCATCCTAAGTCTCATTATGCACACGAACAAGTTTCCATAGAACCCATATTAGAGGGACAAACCATCCTCAGAGAATCTTCATGATCGAATTGACGATGAATACCAGATACTCCTCAAAGGTAGCATTATCATCTAACTCAATTTCCTCAGGATCAAAGGTATGATATGGGTCATCCAGATATAGGTAAAGCTATGAAATGTGGAAGACGTTGTGCACAGAATGGTACCTCTAAGGTAGTAGCAACTGATAGGCAACCGACTCGAGTCTCTCTAGAATTTCAAAATGCCCTGCATAACATGGAGACAACATTCCCTACTTTCATAACCATCTATTTCCTATCTTAAGAGATACCCATAGAAAAACATGATACATGACCTCAAACTCAAGAGTTCATTGACAGTGATTGGAATAAGAGTTATATCTATACTGAGTAGTATTCAAATGTTTTTTGATGAGCTGAACTTGCTCTAAAGTCTCCTAAACGAGATGAGGACCAAGTAGGGTTACCTCACCTGCCTCCATCTAGAACAGGGGTGAAAAACATGGCCTACGATATAATGACTCTAAAGGATCCATCTGAATTGTCACTTGGATATTTTTATTATAGGAGAACTTGAAGAGAGGGATATGTTTCTCCCATGAATTGTCGAAATCATGGAAACATGCTCGAATCATATACTTTAGATCCTATATTATCCATTCTGATTGTCTATTAGTTTGAGAGTGAAAAGTTGTTCTTAGAATCACCTATTTTCCCATAGTCTTTTGCAACCCCTTCCAGAACCATGATATGAAATGAGAATCCCTATCTGATATGATAGTATAAGGGACCCTATGGAGTCATATGATCTCAAAGACATATAGTCTTTCCATATCATCAACTGAGAAAGTTTCTTGAATAAGTATGAAGTGGTATGATTTCATTAGTCATTCATTAACTACCCATATAGAATATCTACCCCTTAGTGACCTAGGTAATCCGACTATAAAATACATGGAAACATCTTCCCATTTTCATTTTGGGAATGGAATCAGTTGTAGCAAGCTCATAGGTCTATGGTGATCCGCCTTCACCAGCTGAAAGGTGGAACACTGAGTGATAAAGTCTACTATTTGATGTTTCATTCGAGGCCACTAATATTGGCGTCTCATGTATCAATACATATTTGAGATGCCTAGATGAACTGCCCACTGAGAAGCGTGATATGCTTTCATCAACTCCTCTTTAATATTTGTGGGAACCCAGATATGTTCACATATATAGATAACGTTGTCTCTATCCAAAGACTAATCCATAGGTGTGTTATCTCTTGATACACTCTCACAAAGAACCAAGCCTTCAGGATTTGAAAATTTTCTACTTTTAACTTTCTCAAGGATGGAAGAGGTAACTGTCAAAGATGAGAGGTAAGAGTGATTGTGACTACTATGAAACTATATATGTAGCTCAGAAAAGTGGACTATTAACTTCCATTCATCACTGGATTCTCATATGGCTTGTGCCTATGTTTTTTGACTCAGTGCATCTAAAACCAGATGTCCCTTCCCAGGCATATAGTCAAGTTCAAAATCAAATGATTGTAGATATTGGACCCATATCTACTGTCTGAGGTTCAAGTCACATTGATAAAAGATATATATGATGATCTTGTGGTTTTTGTACACCAAAAAGTTCACACCCAGTAGATAATGTCACCAGCAACGTAAGGCATGGACAACTACTTCTAGATCAAGGTCATAAATCAGGTAATTTCTCAAATGAGGCATCAACTACCGAGATCCATACGTAAGGACTCTATATTCTTGAATCATCACTGATCCTAGTTCAATTCCTAATGCATCATAGAAGATGTTATAACCTATATTTGGTTCTAGAAGAGTCAAAATAGGTACCAAAACAAGCCTCCCTTTCAGCTTCTAATAGGATTTCTCACATAATTCTGACCATATGAACTTGAAACCCTTCTTTGTAAGGTCATTAATAGGTGAATCCATACATGATATGTCCAGTATTAAATGTCTATAATATCTTGTTATCCCCCAAGAAACTACATTTATCAAACACATTCTTGGGATTCTCCTAGGAAAATACAGCACTAACCATTTCTAGGTCAATAGATACTCGTAATTCTAATATTATATGACTTAAGAAGTGAACTTTTTCGATCCAAAAGTGTAACTTAACAATATTTTCATAAATCTGATGCTCTCTCAGTGTACTCAAAATGATCTCAAGATGTTTGGAATGGTCGCTACGAGTATGAGAATACACATTGAAGTTGTCCACAAAGATCACATATAATAGACTCTAAATAGGGGTGGAAAACCCTATTCATATGATCCATGAATACGGCAGGTGTGTTCATAAGACCAAACAACATGACAAGGTACTCATACAGACCATACCTGCTATGGAAAGCTATACAAGGTATGTCTGATGGCCTGAAATTCACCTGATGATGACCTGATCTCCAATTGATCTTGGAGAAGACCTTTTCTCCTCAGAGTTCATCGAAGAGATCATCTATTCAAGGTAATGGATACCATTTCATGACCATAATCTAGTTAAACCTTCGATAATACACTCATAGATGTATGGTTTCATCCGCCTTTTTGGAAAAAAGCACAGGCGAACCCCAAGAGAATGTACTAAGTTGTATAAAACATGTGGCCTCTAAATCCTATAAATCTCACTTGAGCTCCTAATGTTATGTAGGTTTCATCCTATATAGAGTAATGGACACTGGAGATTACCTTGGAACAAGGCCAATTGTAAACTCTACCTATCTCTCATGAGGTAATTCAGAAATAAATCATAGGGAAAGACATCCTTGAAATGATATACAACTGGAGGGAAATCAGCTTGACGTAAACCCTGATCCTCCATGAAGAGATGTTCAATCTGGGTGGTCACTCCACCTAGACCATGATGCTTTGGTCCTGATCTATCATCCTGAAAATTCTACTCACCCTTGTGTAGATGACTGCTACCCTCTAGTGATGTAAACGATAACCTATAGAAATATCAGTCTACAAAAGCATGATAGTGGATTAACAAGTCCATTCTGAGAATGACATTGAAGCCTCTCATCTTGAGAATGAAGAGGTTCCATAAGAAAGGGTAACTACATACCTCAATGGGATAGTCCCTACACTGGCGTATACCCTCTGTTCTTACCCCTAACTGCGTATCTAGGGGCATTACACCATAATAATATTGTATCTCCAGTATGAGACGTTCCATGATAGACACATAGATAAAAGAGTTCGAAGCACCTTCATCGAATAAAGAAGATATTATGGTAGATTCCACAAGAATAGTACCTCATATTGTAGATGGTCTCACAGTTTTATCCACAGGTACTTTCTGTAGTGAATGATATTGGCCTGATCCATGACCCTGTGAAACAGATGGACTACCATGATCAAAACTACTCTATTGGAATGGCTAGTGATCAGGGGTCTGGCTACCATGGCCACGACCACCTCCTTATCCAGACATGTCGGTGCTATTCCAACTCCCCACCTGAAGCGGTGTAAAAGAACTCACTCCTGAAACTAGAGTTAGCATGGATCAATTTCCACTCGATGCTGGTGGAAAGGTCCTGCAAAAATGTTGGAGATTCCTCATACGACTATAAGACCGGCACTTCATTAAGTTTTTCTCACATTAAGGATGGATTTTCCCTCATCATCCACACTTATGACACTCTATAGAGCTATCGAAATGGGTACTCTGGTTGTCACTGCCCAGATGAGAAACCTTGAGAGAACACTTCCTACCACCGGAAGAACTACTGGCCTAACGCAGTACTGGTCCTCTATGCCCAGTATTATTTTTTCCCTCTGGTCACACTCAGTGATAGTAGCCTGGTTGATTATTTCATAAAAGGTAGGTAGGAAAAATACATTCACATGTGTATGGATGGAATACTGGATCCAATCTTCAAAGCGTCTAGTACGTTAAATCTCATCACCTATTAGGAGCAGTGTAATGTGATGCAACTCTATAAAAAGAATTGAATAATCCATAACCAATATAGGACTCTATTTGAGATTCATGAACTCTATAGCTCTATAAGTTCTCAACATATGAGAAAAGAACTGATCCTAGAAAGTAGTTTAGAAATCAACCCATAACATGCCCGGATGTTGACGGGACTGGGTAATCACATCCCACTAGTTCTTGGCTGAATCTCAAAGCATGTATGCGGAAATCTTGACACTCCTCTCTAAAGTAATCTCCAGATGCTCAAATATAGATACGGTGGATTCAATCTAAGACTCAGTAGCCTATGGACCACCATCCCTTGAAAAGGTAGGAGGATGTTGCGGCTGGAACTCACAAGTCAGATTAGTCATCGTAGGTGCAAGATGCGGATCCCCAAGCATGGACTGCATCAAAAGTCGGAAACTATCATGAACTTGGGCATCAGTTCCCAGATCAGGTAAAAATGCCAGTTTCTTGAGTGGCACTCCTAGAGGTAAGACTAGAAACTAAGGGCCCACCATGTCTAGAGTGTGGTCATCACCACCTTCCTAGCACATGATATGAGTATGTAGTGGTGGAATTGGTCTAAAATTACAAATCACATGCCTCAGAACAAGCTTAATCAGGAAGATAACATCACTAATGGAATCTAAATGTAATAAAACCCACTACCCAAAATACTTTCTTAGATGGCCAGGTATCGTTAAGTGCTCAAGTATAAGTTTCATTTTGTTTTACATTTAATTAATAGATTCACTCCATTACATTTCATAAACATGATAAGTCAAGATAAGGATGTGAAAAAAATTCATTTTAAATGTCATTATTTACTTTATAATGGATAGTCATTTCCGGTGAATCAGTTCCCATGCCCCTATCACTATAAAATGACACCCATCTATTTATAGCATAACGGCTCGACTCGGTAAATTACTCATACCAACCCATGAGGGCACAAACACCTCATGAATTGAGACAAGAAATCACTCAATATCAACCAAGAGTAATACAAGCATTGTCTAAGTATCACAATATCACTCAATAATCGTCGGCATATCATGCAGTGCAAAGTAGTGAAATGCACCTATATGGCATGGCAATATGCATGACATGCGAATTCTACGTGCCTATAATGATGCATGTAACAATGATCCTTGACCTCATATCATCGGGCTAAGGATTAAATAAAATAATCAATCAATGTAATAATAAACAACTCCATACAACATGTGTGTCACCCAATGGTGAAATAATATCAACAATAATAGGAAAAAGTATAACAATAATTATAATTTCGGAAAATTGGTTTTTAACCCGACCATGGGTTCGCGACACCCAAGAACAACTTATGACCAAGTCCCAAGCATTTCTAATCTCCATCATATTGTATCCAAATAGTAAATTAATAAAGTAAACATGCATCTGATACCACATTGTGATGTCCCGAACCTAGATGTCACTTAATGGGTGCCCCGAGCTTGGTGGGCCACATGGCCTCAAACACATCTCCCTGAACTCCTGAGGCTTCTAACTAGAAATGAGGGCCTTGGGTGTGTCCATGGGGATACTATTCCCTCATTACCAAAGTGTAGCCCAACTGATGAAAGTAAATATGGGTAAATAGATTATTAAATATAAGTAAATAGAAGGAACAATAGAAAAATAGAGATAACAGTAACAATAATTGAAAGAAATGGAATATAATTCAACAACTGATGATATGTCATGTCACTAGAAAACTAGAAAACATGGATACAAGACATCAGAAATAACATTTTCCACAAAAGCATAAATGAAATCAAAGACTATCCAGAGCATCCTGAGCTCCGGTTCGGTCATCTGCTATCAAGCTCCTTCCTAAACAGTAATCAATCAAGTGTTTGAAGTCGTATGCTTCCCTTTATCAATACCAACAACCATGTAATCTACTCCGGGTACCAAAACAAACCTACAGAGGGTGTTTGATAAATCTTAGTGGGCCACCACCAACGGTGTCTATAACCTTTAGTCCATGTAATGGAAATGTTACAGTGTATAGGCACGAATATATAAGGTAAAGTAGTACAATGTAACTAAATACCCAAGTATATGTTTCATCCCTTAGTTGGTGTATAAAACTATAACAGATGGATTATTTTATTATTAATAGTTTATAAACAAGTCACATGTTAGCAATTGAAAAGGTTCCAAGTTGTAACAAGTCAACCTGTAATGATATCTAATAATGGAGTCCCAAGGTAATAACCAAGGAGATATAGACCTCAAGGGTCTCCAAATCAGTTATAACTATAGCCTAGCCTGGGTAAGAGAGTAATCCAAGGATCATTGTTCAAGAAATTCCACAATAAGGTGTCTACTGAATCCAAGGTGATCATCCAAGGTAAAACAGGGCTAAGCAGAGACAGGGCCCTATGGGCTATAACTATGGAACGTACTTGTCGATGTTGAATCCAAAAAGTGTATCCAAGGAATCTTGTGATAATATAAAGGGATCCTATGGTGTAATACTGGGCATCCAAGAACATACAATGATCAGGATCTAGGTGGGTATCAACCTATGCAAGTCGTATCTTTGAATCAGAATGGTGTTCCCGAGTGCTCATGGAATTATCTGAATAGAATCCAAGGTGATCTTGAGTTAGGAAATTTTTGTTTAATTATGAAGTCATGTATTATTTCATTCGATTCGAGTCTTGCCTTTCATTAGTTCGATAAGGTCAAGTAGAATGCAACATTTTTAATCATGTAATTTGGTTCAAGTCTTGCCTTTCATTAGTGTGACAAGGCCAAGTACCATACAACCATTCATTTAATCCATTTAATGCATATTCCATATTCAAGGTTCATTTATATACCTTCCATTAATGTGGTAAGGGGTACTATGGATATGAAACCTATCGTTCATTTATATTTAATGCCAATTCATATAATTAGTATACTTTCCAATTCACATTTCAAATTTTATTATCAAATTGAAGCACTAACCTTAGATGAGTCAAGTAGTGAGCATACATGGTACTTTCCATTATTCAATTTAAAGTATAAATCAATCAATTTAATACAGAAAATCATACACATAGAATGGTCAATCCAAGGCACACCCAAACGTTGGAACAAACATGTCAAATCACAAAACAACAAATATGGCATAACCTTCAACATGAAAATATTGAGTTGTGGGTGTAACCACTAACAACTAATCACATAATTGAAAAGAGAATAACCATACAGTTCTAATTATTATAATCATGGCATATAAATTTGATACATTTATTTCATGCATATATTTTGGTATGTTTTAATATATTGAATTTTTTATTTAAATGACTACTCTTGTCATGTTTGGAACAAATTTACTTGTTTTGAGTTCTATGGAAGTAAATGGAGAATATTTGAAAAAGAAAAGAAAAGTGGATGAAAAATTTTCCAAACAACCCTTCATGCCAAGAGTGAAGTGAAGCAGCATGAAACTAGATTTTTGAGAAAGAAGAGAAGTTGAAAACTAAAGAAAAATTTACTACTTTTCGTGTACCTTCAGTACATTTCATGGACATTTCAAGTAAATCAGATCTATGCGGAACAAGTCGTGACAAGCATACACATCATGAAAGCCATGTACACATCATGAGCCACCAATACACGATATGACGGTAGTCAAACCAGGATATGAGATTTTCACAGAGTCAATGTGGTGGAGAAAAAAGAGGATATGAGGTATAGGTCATGTACCCAGGTACCTGTCGCGTAGGGGTGACACATAGAAAAAAAATAAATGAAATGGGTTGTAGGTTTTGATAGAAAAAGACTATAAATATAAACCTTGAAATCCATTCCAATATACTCAGAGGTAGAGTACATCAAGAAACACCACAGGAAGGCCTCCATATGATGAAGTGATGATTTGAGGTCCTGCTTCGCTGCCACTCTTCCTCGAGTATCCAATATGTTCGCCTCCACCATGAGAAAGTAGTCCTGTAGTTTCGGATGATGTTATTTATAGGGGATTTGTTCTTATGGATTATTTTATTTTAATTATTCATGCTTTGGATTTTGGTAACCAATTTTTTATTCAATTCCAATCTTCTTCTTTTTTTAATTGAATGAACATTGCTTGTGATTTGAAGATAATTATTTCATTACTTCAATTGATTTGCCTACTTTTCCCATTATTATTGCGCAATCTAGGATAGTTATGTTTAAACAAGGATTTGGGTCACCTATTTCTATGATTTTTCTAAGTAGATGAGTATTCCAAAAGTGAAATCATAGGACTAGGATGGGGTCCCCAGACCACAGATCCCCACTGACCCAATTCCAACAACAAAACTGAATAAATACACATTCAAGTAAATCCCTAGAAGAAGAACATGAAAATAACTAAATCTATCATGCCTCTCATATTGATTCCAACCCCAATCCTTGTTGCATTATTTCAATTTCTCCAATAAACCAAACAATCTCAATTCTAGTTTACTTAATTAATTTATAACATACGCTCTATCCCTATGGGTATGACATGTGAACATTTCTTATACTACATTTTAATTGAGTAGAATAGTTTGGGTTTTATAAATTTGTTTTTTCATAGCACCATAGGGAACTAACGACGCCCTTTTTGGGCTGTCAAAATTCTACAAACAGAACCCTATGAAATTAGTGGGGCCCACAAGACTAATCCAAAATCAATGAACATGAGGGATGAGTTATAGATCACCCAACTTAGGCTTCTATGACTCTACTCATTCAGTATTGGACCTTGACTTGGCTCGGATCAAAGTAGATCTAAGAAAAAGAGAGAAACTCTCATACCCTGATAACTTGGTCGAGAGCATAGGAGAAGAACGGTTCAAGAGGACTTGAGTACATACCGTTGCACATCCAACGTGACGAACATAAGCTCGATCAGATCCCTGATGAAGGAGATCTCTTTATTCCTAAATTAGATCTTCAAAGGACTCCAAAATTAGGGCAATTTAGGTTAATCCCACTAAAATACGGATTAGGGAAGAATATGATTTCTAATTAGATCATTAAGGGAAAAACTGGAAAATTACCCAAAAATGGTATGTGCACGGTTTTTATACATGGTTTGAAAAACCGTGCGCAAACCATGCACAATTTTATAGGAAGAAGCGGTGCTCTCATGGTTAGGTCACACAGTCATTCTCTAACCGTACAAGGTGGCTCTGTCGGAAAAAACACAATTCGCACGGTTTGACAAAATGTGCTACATTCCTGCACGGTTTACTCTAAACTATGAGCCAAGCCTGTTTTCCTCAAAAAGATGGGTTCTGGGCTCTGAAAAATCCCCAAACACCCCTAAATCCTTAATTAACCCATTATACATCCATATTAGTTCCAAAATAAACAATTAGATCGAAAATTAAAGGATTTATACCCAATTGATAAAACAGGTTCTTACATGAGGTTTATGTAATAATGAAAAGATCACCATTAAATTTGTTTTTTTTGATATATTTACCATGACATCCAAAAAATTTACTTGTTTGGACTGGGAAGGGTAGATCTGTGTAAATAATTTTTACAAAACGAATTCATTGATAAGTATCGATTGTTTTTAAAACATTAATAAATAATAATTTTTTTAATATTTTTTTAAATTACACCTTCATCATTACTCGTGTTTTTTTAGTGTCATAAATGACTATCCATATTCATTTGAGTCTCAATAATAATTCTTACATGTAAATGAATACATTTCCAATTCATTTCATGGAATAATATAATCAAAAGATAAGTATCAATGGGTGTTTATAATGAGCTTTTGGGTATCACACTTCATGCACCCACATTATTAGGATGGACTAGATTTAAAAAATTAGCCCACTTTTAAAATAGGCTTAAACAACATATAGAATAAATTGATCCCTCCCTCATCCTTTTTTTTGTTTTCCCCTCGATTTATTCATTCTCCAATTTCCCATCAACTTTATCACATCATACACTACCCACCCGCCCTAATTTCTCTGAGATTCCATAGGCTGGCTGGTTGGAACACTCCACATTATCTCCAATTCTCTAAAATAATGGATCATCCATTTATAGTTTGGGATGTTGACACCTAAATTTTTTTCCACGCGTTGCAATCAGGTTATGGAATGAAGCGAGGGGTACATTGGTCTTGAAGTAAAACACATTCCAGCAGATTCTCCCTCTCCCCAATCAACAAAATCTCCTCTCTCCAATTTATAATATTATATTATATATTAAAAAAATAATAAAATTTGTGATTTGTTTTAAACTGAATATATATTTAAATGAAATTATATTTGTCTTATATAAAAAAAATATTACGCTTTAATAAAAAATGACCACATAATATGTTTTCACGTTTTTGATTATTTGAGTAAAATTCATATGTTTTTGTTAATATTTTTAAGTGCACACATTTTTTAAAAAAATTAAATATTAATGAGTAGATTTCTTTTAACCGATTATATTTGTAATTGAAATATTTTTTAAAAAAAATTGTTTTACATCTTTTAAAAAAAATAAAAATAAAAATGTGATAAAAATATACTTTCTAATCATTTAGAAGACAATTAATAGATTTTCATTGATATCTTTAAAGTCATACAGTTTTTTAATGCAAGGCATAATATTGATTTTATTATATTGTAAATACAATTATTATTGTAAATGAAAGGAAATATTTGTGTAAAAAATGTTTATTCCATTTAAAAAATACAAAATAATTTAACTTTAAGAAAATATTTTTTTTAAAACATTGCTATAATGTTTCTGAATCATTAAAATTTTTATGAAGACTTTCTTTCAGTTATCTGTTTGATTATTTAGAGAATATTTTCATTGAAGATCAGTGTAAGTTTCTAGTTTACACTAGAATGTTTCAGAGGAAGTTTCACTGGAATTTCCGGTTTAAGTTCCCCTGAAACCATCTCTTAATAGATTTATAATTTTTGTTAGTATAGATTTTGAATAAAATACATTACATATATTATATATAATTTTATTTAATATAAATATGTTTATTAAAATTTAATTATTATTAATATACTCTGTAATTTTATAAATATATACTTTTTGTTGTATTTTGGAACATCCATTGAAACATCAATTGGAAATTCCACTATAACCTCTTCTGGAACGTCCACTGGAACCTCCACTTAAACCTCTACCGAAACACCCACTAAAAACATCACTGGAACTTCCACTAGAATATCCACTAGAACCTAGAACGTCCACTGAAACCTCCACTAGAACCTCCACTTGAACGTGCACTGCAACCTCCACTGGAACTTCCTCTTAATAGATTTATAATTTTTATTAGTATAGATGTTGGATAAAATTTATTACCTATATTATATATAATTACATTTAATATAAATATATTTATTAAAATTTAATTTTTATTAATATATTATATGGTTTTATGAATATATACTTTTTTTGTATTGTGGAACAACCATTGAAATTTTAATTGGAAATTCCATTAGAACCACCACTGGAACTTCCACTGAAACCTCTACTGGAACGTCCACTAGAACCTCCACTGGAACTTCCACCTGAACCTCTACTGGAACGTCCAGTAGAAACTCCACTAGAACGTCCACTAGAACTTCCACTAGAACCTGAAACCTCCACTAGAACCTCCACTAGAACCTCCACTAATAGCTCCACTGAAACTTCCACTGAAACTTTCACTAGAACTTCCTCTTAATAGATTTATAATTGTTATTAGTAGAGATGTAGAATAAAATATATTACATATATTGTATATAATTTAATTTAATATAAATATATTTATTAAAATTTAATTTTTATTAATATTTTATATAGTTTTCTAAATATATACTTTTTTGGTACTGTGGAATATGCATTGAAACTTCAATTAGAAATTCCACTATAACCTCCACTGAAACTTCCACTAGAACCTCCACTAGAACCTCCACTGGAACTTCGACTACAATTTCCACTAGAACCTCCAATGAAACATCCACTGGAACCTCCACTAGAACCATTACTAAAACCTCTATTGGAACTTCCACTAGAACTACCACTGAAACCTAGAATCTCCACCGGAACCTCCATTGGAACCTCCACTGGAACTTCCACTGGAACATCCACTAGAACCTCCTCTGTATGTTTCACTAGAATCTCCACTGGAACTTCTTAAATATGAAAATTTTATTTAAATTTTTTTCCATGTATTATATATATTTTTAAATGGAAAATTGCATTATTTTTATAAAATTTTTGTAAAAAATTTAATACATGATATATGTAATTTCATATAATATAAATACATTCATTAAAATTAAATTTACATTTTCCCCTTTTATTTTTTTTATTTTTTTTTATAATGGAAATTCTTCATTGACATTTTCCCTTTAAACGAAAATGTAATTTTTTATTCAAATTGGTATTTTTTATTTTTAGTTCCATTATAAAATATATTCTTTTTATTCCTTTAAAAAATTAAAGCATAAAAATGCTTTTACATTTATAAAATAAAGAGTTTCTCTTTATTTGAGATAATTTTATTATTTCCAAAAAACATTTTTATTTATCTTTTAAATGTAATAATGTTTTTTTACATTTTTCTAAGTACATATTTTTAATTTCTTTCATAAAATATATTTTTTAAACTGGAAAAGATTAATAGTTGTTTACAACATTATTTAAGAAAAAAAATTATATTTTTAAAAATAGAAATTTATTGGAAATTTATATTTTTCAATGATATAAATTTTTTAGAAATTGATATGTTCTAGATAGTAATTTATATCAACGTTTTTTATATATAATTTTTTGTTTTTGATATGTTTGTCTTTTGTATCAACACTTTTTATGTTTTTTTATATCAAAGTTTTTTATATGTTATTATTTTTTTTATAATTTATAGTGTTTTTATATAATTTTATTATTCAGTGATTTTGTTTTTTTGATATGTTTTTGAAACATTTTTTTAATGTTTATTTTTATTATGATGTATTACAGCTGTATGGCGGTAATAATAGTAGAGGGTAAAAATGATTTTTTGTAAAAATTATGCATTTTTTATTGCATTTCAATCTAATGGTCACTTTTTTTAGGAACGTGACATCATCTATAGTATACTGGATATTTAAGTTATATAGGGTATTGGAGATTATGTTGATCCCCATCTGTTGGAGTTTCTAGATAATTAGATTCCTTGCTGTCACTTTGACCTGTACATAGTCATTAATGTCGAATTGGTTCCGTCTCTATTGATTTTCTAAGTTGATTACTTTCATAGTGGGAAGTAGAGTGGCCATTTCATGCTTCAAATTTTTTTGTTTATGTTTGATAATGTTTTTCTTGTGTAAATAATGGGAATTCTGTGTTTCATGCCCGGATGAAGCACATTCAGTTGATGTACCATTTCATTTGTGGTTAGATATACGATGGGTTACTGACATTGAAAAAGATTTGTGGAACCAACAATATAGCATACATGTTGAAAAAGTCTATGGTGATATAGAAGTTGATGCACTATCGTGCCTCCTTTTCTCTCCACTGATAAACTAAAGATGAGATGCAGAATAATGGAGAACATGATGAGAGCACAAGAGGAAAAACAGTTTGTATTTAATGAATCTTCGGGTTGAAATTGAAGCTGTGAATGGAAAGAATGTGCACTGGTGAGTGAAGAAGAGGAAGAACTCAGATTAAGTAAGTTTTCTTTGTTATTTTCATCAAAGCATAGTAGTGAAATGGATCAGGCTCCATGTGGGAGATTATTGGATTGGTGTAGCCTGATCCAGTTTGATTGAATGCTTGTGGCCCGCAACTATAGCAGAGTTGACAGACCGACACCGACAGGCACTATAGCAGTGCAGACTTCATATTCAACTATACTATTGCAATTTTGACTTCTAGCTGGCATCCACTGTATCACTTTTGACAAAGGTGGCCACCTTTCAATATTGTGATGCAGACTTCCAATTCAGAATAGTGGATCTTCTTCTTCATATGTATCCCATTTCAGGATAGGGTTTCAAAACAAAAGCACTCTGTAATATGTGATCCTGAAAATGGTGAAGTTCTGCCTCTCTGTGGACATAGGGATTATTCCCAAACAATGTAAATTTCTGTGTCTTGTGTGTATTCCTTTATTCTGCATTTTCTTTCTGTATCTGTTTTTTTTCCGTTGTGACTCCCAACGCTTCCTCAACAATATATCAAGCTGATCTAGGTGACCGCCATCAGATGGTAGTCAAGACTATCTTTAAGTATCTGAGGCAAAATAAGGATTTGTTCTTGGTTTATAAAGGATATGAGAAACTAGTCATCATAGGAAATGAAGATGCTAATTTCTAAACTGATCAAGATGACATGAATTCATAAAAGGTATTTATCTTCATTTTGAATAGAGGTGTTGTGAGTTAGAAGAGTTCAAAGAAGGATATATTCACAGATTATACAATAGAGTCTGAGTATATTACGGCTTCTGAGACAACTAAGGAAGTAGTGTGGATTCACAACGTTTCCAAGATCATGACATGGTACCTAAAAGTAATGACCCTATCACATTCTATTGTGATAATATTATAGTGGTGGTTCTCATAAAATAAACAATGTCACATTAGTGGACAAAACACATAATTCATAAGTATCATCTCTTGAGGCATTTTTCTTAAAGAGGTGAGGTTGAAATGAGTAGTATTTCCATGGAAGACAACATGGAAGAACCCTTGACTAAAGTCTTGACACAACAGAATCAATTATTATCTCATGTGCACAAATTTCTTATAATTATCAATGAAAGTGAAAGAAAATGTATGACCTTGTACTCATTATCCTTTCACCGACTAGGTACAAAGTGAGGCCTTTTTGTCTTTTTATACAAGATAACAAATTTTCACTTCCTTGAAACAAGATCACCGGTTATGGCTCAATTCCCTCCTAGACTGCATTAATAATCTTCTTCCTAGCTTGAAACAATTAGATGGGTTACCTGAGTGTTATCTAGAATTTTTTAGCATATGGATGCAGTAGGTTGGGTGTCTCATCTTCTCATCTTGGAATATGATTATCAGTTTAATGACCAAACTCACTCCTCCTTAGACTACTACAATAAGTGGGTTGTAGGATGGATTAGTCAATTACTTCAGCTTGGATGTGATCAATAGTAGTTTTGAATCAATTTTTTCCTCTTTTTTTCTTTTTCAATGCATAAGAATAACACAGAGACACCTTATTCTCTTCAATACACAAGATTTCCAATAGTTTGTTATATCACTTCTTCTCTTTCTCGCTCTTTTTTCTTTCAAATTTCAAAATGTGTAGTTATTACAGTCAAGAACCATCTAATTTGTTTTTCAAATTTCACAATATATATATATATAATAGTTACAACAACATTGAGTCTTCCTCATATTCAAAATCCCCAAAAATATCATATCTGACTCTTATTTACTTTCTTGAAGACTTGAAACTTAGTTTCCATAATTCTTAGCATTAAAACCTACCAAAATATTATCCTTTAAACTCATGAATCTTCTATTTTAAATTGGACTTAACATTTTTCATAATTTTCCTTCAACAAAATAAGCTTATTCCCATTCCATGTGCCTGCAGTTTGGAAACCCACACCATATTTGGAAACTCCTTGCTTCGCAGTTCACAGATTCTCAATAGATCTTCTTTTATTTTTCTTTATATTTAATAATAGAACACTCCTCGTGATTATTTAAATTTGAATGTGTGGAAAAAGTATCGATAGATTTGTAGTGTCTTAGTATAATTCCCTTCACTGAATATCAAACTCCACCTCCATGCGCCCATAGATGAATTCTCTTATGGCATCTGCATAGATGAATTCTCTTACATGACTCATGCCTTTTCCATTTCTATTAACTCAACTCATTTGAATGTTTACTATGATTTGGATCTTCTCTATATAGTGGAACCCTTATTTTCTAAACTTGTTAGACTCATCTTGAATCATTCTTCCCATTCTTGTTCTTTTTCACTTCCAAACTTATTCCTACTTGGATCACAGGTAACTTCATCATGATTTATCTTCAAAGATAGAACAATAGTGTATCATCTAAATTAAATATCCCATTATTCACAATATCAAAGTCCTTTCTTCAGAAATCTCAATTATCTATTCTCATAATTTTAAAAAGTAAATTATCTTACGGGCTATTTTTCATGTAATTAAATTATCTTAAGGACCCCTCAACAACTCCAGCGTGTAATTAAAAAGCCCTTAAAATTTTTTCTCATTCCAAACACATAGGTAAATTCTCTTACACTGCCTTGATTTGGGATATTTCCTTTATAAATCTTTTGAACTCCAGATCCATGATTTCATACCTCAATATAGTATATCGACCATGAATCTCAAGTGGTTGTATGATACATGCAATCATTGGGTTCCTTCCTGGTTGGCGCACCGCATTACACCTCCTTAAATGGTGCCCACACAGTTTCTCTATTAATGAGGTGTTTTTTAATGTGGGTCAAGACTACATGAATTAATTCATGCGAAGAAACATTTTTTGACGTGGCGACACATCTTCACGCGTATTATTTTTCTGTAAAAGGAGGCAGTGACCGGGATTTTACATTATATCCACAATATTAAGAGCAGATCCAATTTGGTAATCACCTTTCATCAACGATCATTTTTCCACTACATTGGAGAGTATTAATTTTGAGATCCCTTTTATTTTGGGTGATTCTCTACCGTGTACTTCTTCATTTTAGTGGATTCCTTTTTCTGAAATAGGTCCCATGGTTTTTCTCTTTTGGGCTTTCCACATAAATATTTCTGATGTCAATCCTTTATTTTTTGAAAATTTAATTTCAGCTCACTGCACATCCGCTTTTATTTGGGGGGAAATGATTTTATTTCCCGATCCATGTTTTCTTTTCAATTTTTTGTGTGTTCGTTGCTTTCTTGTCTTTCCCAACATCTGGTATCAAAGGGATTGGTTGAAGTCCTCGGTTGTAGAATGCAGTGGAAGACATCTGGTGGAGCAGTTTTTTAAGGACTCGAAGGACGTTATCAGAAGACAGTTGTGGTACCAAAGGTGTTTCTGGGATATCAAAAGTCTGATTGACTTGCAGGAGTCATGAGGCGCGTTCTGTTATTGATGATAGACAAAGTTCGGTTTTGGATTTTTTTTTGTAGGGGAGGATGATATTTGTTTTTTATCAGAATTGCAAAAAGGTTAGCAATGATCCCCACTTAAGTCATAGGGGGAATTTGTTGGATGCATTCTGGGTTGGCGCACCGCGTAACACCACCTCAAATGGTTCCCACGCAGTTTCTCTATTAATGAGGTGTTTTTAATGAGGGTCAAGACTATGTGAATTAATTCACACGAAGACTCTTTCTTTAACATGCCAACACATCTTCACGTGGATTGTTTTTCTATAAAAGGAGGCAGTGGCAAGGCTTTTATAGGACATCCACTATATCAAGAGTAGAGAAAATTTTGTGATCGCCTTTCATCGATGATCATTTTTCCTTTGCATTGGAGAGTATTAATTTTCAGATCCCTTATATTTTTGGGGAGACTCTACCATGTACTTATTCATTTTAGTGGATTCCTCTCTCTGGACTAGGTCTCGTGTTTTTTCCCTTTTGGGTTTTCCACGTAAAAATTTAGGGTGTCAATCTTTTATATTCTGCACATTTATTTTTTGGTTGCTACGCATCCGCTTTAGTTCTGGAGGGTTTTTTTATGGGAAAGATTTTATTTCCACTGCATGTTCACTTTTTGGTTCTTTTCACATTTGTTGCTTTGCCGTATTTCCCAAAAATATGCAGTCAGTGAATTGACCACGAAGATCATCTGTGTGTTTTTTGGATCAACCACATTTACAAACACAATTGACCATGAGAGAATTGACCACATGAACAGACTATAGATTGATCACATGAAAAAATTCATGCATACAGTTAGTGGATTGATTGTAAGGCACCAGTGATAGTATGATTCATGCGGTTAGTGGATTTACAATATCAATAAAATCCATTTCCTTCTCTAGATCACTTTATTTCAGAATCCAAAAATCTTCAAATAAATACCAAACTTCCTCCAGTTGCTTAAGGGATTCTTCTGACTTTTCAGCACTTCATCCATGTATATTTTCATAAGGATGGAACTCCTCTTTTAACCAAATCTTTTTGAAACGAATCTAAATATGAAATACTACATAGTATCCCATTTAGATTTCAAATGATATTTTCCAAGTGAATGAATCTTCTAGAAAATTCCAGTGACAAAATATTTAGGATTTTCTATATGTATAACAGAAGAACACTATCACTAATTCATTTCCATATGAGTAATAATAACTCCCTTATCATATAAATATGTCACCAGCTTGCAATTCCTCCTAACCGTGTATCTCCCTTTGTATTTTTTATCAATACCATCCAAAAAATTCCATGTCAATATGCTCAATATTTTTTCACATATGATTTTTCTTCTCCCCTTATCATTCATGTTTTCAATTACTTCTCTCTCCCTTATTGAAAACAATTATAAAATATTTTGGGGTTGTAGGTTGTCAGTGTTTTTTGTGTGTGGGGCTGCTGTGTGTGTGGGGTGGGGGTGTTTACTATTAGTGGGGGTAGATTTTTATTTTACTAATTACTTTTAGTTGTAGTGGGATGATTAATAGGTAGGGTCTTGTAACAAATATAGCAGTTTCGGGGGTTGTGACCACTATATAGGGCCGGTGGAGTATTAAATAAGGGGACAATAGGAAAGCAAGGGATACAATTTGGAATTTATCATTTCAGTATGGTCGTTAAGTGTTAGGACCATGAGGTTGAGAAAACTAGAGAAAGTGGGAAAAACTATAATGTCTCTAATTTTTTAGTAGCAACGGGAATTACAGTAGCAGGAAAGAGGAGAAAGAGAAGAATATAGAGGAGATGAGAAAGAATCTCAGTGAAAGTCCACTTCCAAAAGCCTGGTTGAATCCTCCAAAGGATTGAACCCCGCAACAGCTGGCTGAAATGAAAAAAATAATTTGTCCCCTCCCTCATCCTTGCACTCCCTATTTATTACTCAACCATTAACTAAAAACCCCTTACATATCTTTACCAACACTAACAACTAATAAAGAACAAAAATAAAAAACTACCACTAATTATCCACCACTGCCCACACGCACCCCGGTCCCCACCCCCCCACATATTCCTCACATTACCTCCCACTTAAAATCTCATCTTTTCCTTAAGGTGGGTCTCGGTAGGAATTCCTTTCATCCCACAACCTCAGTTACCTCTTCCCCAAGCTATAGCACAAGAGCATATATGAATGTCATGTTGAGCGGTTCCTCCTCCACTGAATGTTTAGCAGTAATATCTTTTAGATGCTCAGCAGTAATGAATACTCTCCACACACACAAACCAAAATCAACAACAAAAAACTGACAATTATAGTCATCCCTTAGCAACCCACTATGATATAAGGTTTTGAACAAAAAGTGTTGACTCATATAATTTCTTGCATCCAACCAAGTGTCTAAAAACGTCTGGAGTTTGAGAAAATGTAATGAAACTCAAGTCATGATCATAAAAACCTTCCCCACACACAAAGTCCCACCCAAAAAAGTAGTCCTTTACACCCAGACAACCCACTCCACATTGTTGGTATCTTGCCACTCCTGATAGCCCAGCTATCACTGTTGTCCGAAAAATTTTATTTTTCAACGGGTTCATCTCATGTTCTATCATAGCATAGTTCATTACCAATGAATATTCAAAGTTATATCCTAAGTTCACATTGACCAAAATAATAAAATTTTGGTCATTATAATTTCTAGGCCTTGAAAGTGTGTCACTATAATCAGGAAAATATACGAATTTACCAATAAAATCTAAAAATGTAGTTCTGAAAGGAGGCCTTTGTGGGTGGTAAATCTAGGAAGATAAAGTATCACATTTCTTAAAAAAAATTGCGGTCATACAGCCAATAGAAGGCTATAAAATATTCTTGGATTCATATATAACCCTATTTTTAAGAACATGTTTGAAAAATGGAATGACTGAACAACTTAAAAAGAGTGAATAAAACATATCAAACTTCCATTATGAATATTTAATCACAGATTTCTCTATGCCATTCTGTAATAGATTTCTGATAGTCCAAACCATAAAATAGTCTTCCTCCTCTTTGATACCAATCAATACATATTTTACTTCATTAAAATGGAATAAAAGTTGTAATTACAACTTTGAATATTTTATCTTTTTCAGATTATTTATGAATGTGATAGGCTGAAAATTATTTCATATGAGAATTTGTGTTCTTCTCCATCCAGTTCAACTCTTTTGACTTCTTCCTATCACATAGACACCAAAAAAATGTTTTGTCTCTTGATATTAGCAGATATTACAACCTTTTAAACCATGCCCCATTTTTTATATTTCAATTTGATATGCTGATCAGATCCTAATTCCACACACCTTCCAAGAAAAATATAATTATTCTTAAAATTTGCATCCACTATTAGAAGTTGTTTGTATCTCAGTTTTATATCCTCTTGAGCTACATGAAATTATATGCATCCTGTATCAACACTAACAATCACCAATCCATGCTTCTTTATCAACCCATAAGAAACCTCCCATTTATCATTATAAATGACTACCGACATCATATTTACCTGAACTTGAAACAACGGATAAAAAATGTTACCCCATCGTAACCACTGTGATTGGGAGCGGTTTATTTCAAAAAAAACCTGCTTGTGAGCCAATGAACACCACACTCATATCCTGCATGACCAACCCTACATCAGAACAACAAAACTCCCTTTTGAAATTTTGGCACAACAAGAAAATTTATTTGACACTACTACCACAACTACAACTAATTTTCCTAACTATGACGCATAATTTTCCCCCCAAACCCAGTCATGTAATAAAGTTAACATAATACACTCCATGATTTTTTTTTGTGATGCGTTCTTCTTTATGTGCCTTTGAAACATTGTAGGAAAACCCCCCATATGCTTTTTGAACAACTGTGGCAACAAAACCATGAATCTGGCTCCGAGTGGCATTGCGTCTGATAAAAACAAACCTATCAATGTTAGGATAAGGTACCCAAAATTCTCTAGCTTCTCAGACCAATCTAGATTGGTTGTTGAGAACTCCAGTAAGTACTAACTCCTTACACCCCCTAACTTCTCTAAGGAAGTTTCTTCCCCCCATTCAGTGGGATTTAAAATTGTTATACCCCTAGAAACCACCACTAGAGTCTTGATCCCGGCTACCTCATTTGTCCATATAGGATCAATTCCAATATGATCTCCAAGTAATGCTATGGTGTTCTTTTTATGGCTAGATTAGAAACTCTTCAAAATCATTTTTTCTTCCCCAATTATTCCATCTCTATGATCTTTAGTATCTATTTTACTCTCATCCACCTCAAAACTTTCGAATTTAACTAGTGTTCATCCTTCTATATCATATTTATAAAAACTCCCTATGAGCATAATAAAATCTATCGAAAACTATGATTCACTAACTTTTTCTAGAAAAAATGAAACATCTCCATGATTACAAGAAAAGTTTTGATCTAAGACCACTTGTATAACACCCCTCGAACAAAACTGTGGGGTGAAAGAAACCAATGGATCCAAAATTTGTTCTGTAACATCATTGGAACTACTCCCAACACTCTCTTGGCAATAATATTAACCACCTTAGATTTCATGAATGGTATCTTATAGAAGATATTTTGACTCAGCTTCAGAATCTTCTATTATAACGCCACTAACTCCCTCAACTACCTCATGTGCTGTTGGAACAAGATGATGCTTTCTATCCCCAAATTTCTTCATCATTGCTAGCTTCAACTAATCTTATCTTGTACCTAGATTTTTTCTCATCCAAGAAATGAACCAAAGTAGTATTGAGTGTTCCAGGCTTAATTTTTTCAAATGTAGTTTCATTTTTGTAGTCATCCGATTGAAAAAGAAATCAGTTTTTGATTTATTGATTCATCCTAAGATATTATCTCATGAGAAAATAAGTAGCTCAACTCTCAGCATCATTCTGAATAGGCAAATATGATGGAAATCTAAAATTGGAAACAACTCATGACCAACAACAATATTTCTTAGCTAAAATCATGATCAAAATTAGATTATGATACTTTTTCATAACAACAACTTCAAACACATATCCTCCTTAAATAAATAGGTTAACACTTGAATTCATAAAAGATAATGTAGATATATGAGAGATAGATAAAACTACAAAATCCTTTATATTTTTTGTTAATCCTCCAGCATTTGTTGCTATCATATCTATAGTTCTCTAGCTGTGTAAACCAACTGTAAGCACCTTCCCTAGAAACATTTTCTTCTACAACTGTGGATGAATCACACTACATAAGGACTTTGTTTCCCACTTTTTCCCTAATGAATAGTGCCTCCATGAAAATAGTCCCATGTCCTATATAATCATGATTACCTAAAAATTATTGTCTTTAATAGTAGTCATATCACACTAATGAAACAACAACCATGCCTAAAGAAAATAAGTTTCAATGTTATTCTTCACTTGTTGTGTCTCCCTCTTAGTGACTGGTGAGCTCAGATAATCCTTTTGATTCATGCAATACTTCCCATAAGAGTCGCCAATTGTTAAGACCATGAGGTTGAGTGAGCAAGAGAAAGTGGAAGAAAATGTTAATATCAATGGATTTTTAGTAGCGGAGAGAATTATAGTAGCAAGTAGGAGGAGAAGGAGAAGAAGATAGAGGATATGAGAGAAGACCTCTATGGAAGTCCACTTCCAGGAACCTAGCTGAATCCTCCCACGGATCGAGCCCCACATTAGCCAATTGAAATGCTAAAAATAATTTTTCCCCTATCCCATCTACGCACAACCCTATTTATTAATCAACCAACAACTAACAACTCCCCACCTACCTTTACCAGACCTAACATCTAAAAAATTAAAAAAACAATCCCAAATTATTCACCACTACCCACACACACCCCAGCCTTCCCCCACATATTCCTAAAAATGGGTGGTCATCCATAGGAGGCTATCCTTGGATGTGGTCATTCCACTAAGTTCTTCTTATTCATATTCTTATCCTTCCCTAAACCTCCTATAATTCTACAAGTTCATGTTCTTTTAGCTATGATTCAAAAGTATTCAATTATTTCTACCCTTATCTCTCTCTCTCTATCTCTCTCTCATGGTCTTAAAATTTTTGGAAACTTTGGAAACATTGTTGGGGATGAAATAGGTATACTTTGAGAACAATACAATCATTGAGGAACTCAAAGAGAGATCTGGTCATTGAGTGGAAGTCACTAGGTGAGGAAGGATACTGTAGAACAAGCATTGTTGGTCGAACACTGCTTTTTAGTTTCAAGGAGGTTGTTGGGTCTCCAGGTGATATTTGCAAGTTTGGAAGATCACAGGCTACTTAGTTGTAGTTTGGAAGAATAAGGTTGACAGTTTACTGTGTTTTCGTTCTTGTTGGTTGAATAATATGATGTGTTCAAGTTGTTTCTGACTATCAAAATAGTGATGAGAACACTGAGAGGAGGACTTGTGGATGGTTAAAGTGAAGTTGGAGCCATTGGAACTGGAACAACAATTTTTTCTCCTCCTTCTCCACACACTAGTGAAGGAACAATCAAAACAGTAGTAGTATTGTACCCTAATGGTATAGGCTCCTTCTTGGAATCCAAAAGACCCAGGTTCAAATCTGGGCAGGGGCAAATTTCTGGTACAGTAGCAGTACTATGGTAGGGGGCACTGTAGTAGTGGAGGGACTATAGTGGCGGTGGAAATGTAGTAGGTACTATAGCAACATGGTACTATAGCAGTACAGTTCACTGAGGGATCATTTAGGCCAAAATATGGGATTTCAAGCCTTGTATTCAATTAACTTGGCCTTGGGCCTTTGAGCTATGTAATGGGTAACCCTTTACCCAGTCTAAATAGGTCTTTTTTTTAAATAATAAATTGAGACTTCATACCCAACCATTAAAAAAACAATATTTATAAACCTATTTACTATTTAGATGTGATCATTGATGGATAAATTGATGCTAGATGATCATTAAGAGGAGATTCTAGGTGAGAATTTTTAGAAATGATTCATCGAAGTAGGAACACTATTTGGTAGTTGTGATCAAAACTAGATAAGTTCTGATTTGAGAATGTACATAGTTGGATATTTGATGAGTGGTTATCGAGGCCGCCTTATATCCTAGATACAATTTAAGGAAGAGGTGCCACACATGAAGTGTAATATAGAAGAGCAGATGCTGGATAAAATATAGAGGATCAAGTTTTAGAAAAACCCAAAATCTAGAATAGGTAAACAAATCATCAATTTAATAGATGTTCCATGATTTAGTAATTTGGAAAGTGCCAAGGATGATCATGGATCGAGGAGAAATTTTGTCTTGGATGAATCTATCTTTGCGGGCAGGATGTTAAATGTTATGCATAGAGTGGAGTTTCCTATGTTTACCAGAGAGGATCTATTGAGATGGATTTTGATGTTTGATACATATTTCTAGGTTAATTGGACATCCAAGGGCATGAAGCTTCACTTGACAAAACTTTTTATAGAGAGTGAGACTCTATATTGATTCTTTATGTGGAAGAGTTCTTTTCCAAGATTGACCTGGGTACAATTTAATCTGACATTAATGGATAGGTATGAGAATTCTATTGAGGAGGTTCCACCATAGTGTTTAAAGGAACTTCAGCAATCCTAAAATGTGGAGCAACAACTTGGGTTTGGTTTGATACGACTTGAGGAGGACATTAACCTGAGTTCTAGTGAGTATAAATGGGTATGGTCTTCTAAGTATGAGTTTGTATGTGAATTGTTTACGAAACCACTACTTGTGGAAGAGGATAGATCTAGTGTATTGCCAACTGCACATGTTTGTCAAGTCCCAAATGCTCATTTTTCAGAAAAACAAATTGTCACATGTAAAAGGTCAATATTATAGAGTTGTTACATGCTCAATGGAGTTAGGTGAGGTTGTAGAACTATTAATGCCTATTCACACAATGAAGGAGCATATTCCATTGAGTAGCATGGAATTGAATACTAAGGGGAAGTGATAACTCACTAGGTTTTTGATGAGAGGTACTGAAAAGTAGTTAAGAACCAACATTGCTTTCAAAGCCTACTAAACAAGCGAGGCAAGGAAAAAAGTAAAACAATTCTACTCTCAATGATAAGGTAAACCACTTCATTTATCCTAACACATGTTTGGAAGAATAATGATTGATGAGTGCATGGAGAAAAGATCATAGAGTAAGTAATGGAGGCTTGAAAGATAAAACTCATGGTGCTGTTGTGTTTTTGTTGGAGCCTGGCAAGGAGGAAGTAAGGCAAAAAATTTCTTAGGCTTTACAAGAGTGATAAGAACATACTATGAAAAAAATGGAATAGTTGCCTATAGATTCAATTACATGAGTGGAAAATGGATGTAAGGTAAGTGAAGTAGCTAGGATACCAAGGAAAATTGGATAACCTACAAGTTTTGTACAACATGTGCCACTAATGTCTTGGATTCATGTTCATGGCAGCGACACTAGGTTTCGTAGATGGAGGGGCCCAAGGAAGTGTTGGAGGAATTTTGGTATGGTTTTTTCACCAAACATCCCTAGAGAGAGCTTGGTTATGGAAAATTCAAGGATTTTGGATCCTTCTGTGATTGGATTGGGAACATGTGTCCTAGTCGTTAGGTTTGTGACACATTAATTCCATGTTGGATCACTGATATTTTTTATTGAAGGGGATTCTATTATCAGTTTATAAGATTTCACTAGAGACTGTGATTTGAAAACCACAATGAGAGAACACAACCAACAGTTCTACTAGAAATTTGTTACATGAGAATATTTTGGCTTAGCAGATTCTTATGGGGGTGTATAATTTGTTTAACAAGATGGTATTTTGAGCCTTATGTTGATTTTATCCAAATATAGAGACATAGATATATATGGTTCCAAGGGAATCATATGGATGGGTTGGAGTACACCCTTTTCTTTGAAATCTGAAATTATACGACAATATTTTTCATTTTTTTGGGGGATGCTAAGTTGTGGATGAGCTATTTGTGCCTATTTTTATGATTTTCAACCAGATTTCACCTAATGGAAAAACGTTTTATCCAGAAATGCTAATGTTGCTGCACATCAAAAGGAGGATCCATTTATAAAAGTTTGTGATGCCTAGTTTTCCAACATGGCTAAGCACATGTGAAATCGGACGATGAATACATATAATCTTGCAAAAAATACTTCATAAGTGGACATTGAAACTGTTATACAGAGTTATTTAGGTTTTTTAGTTTTGAATCAAGAGTCTTCCTACCATACTACCACTCAGGTTGTCGATTCATGATTTTAAGGTCCACCTTGAGGACAAGGTGTTTTTTTAATAAGTATGGAAATGTTAGGTGTGTGGATGTGTAAGTTGTTGGTGTTTCTATGTGTGGTAATGATGCATGTGTGGGGTGGGGTCTTTAGTACTAGTGGGGCAGTTTAGTATTTTACTAATTAATTGTCTACTGTAGTGGGATGATTAATAGGTAGGGTCTTGTGACAACTGTGGTTGGCAAGGCATTGTGACAGCTATAGAGGGATGATGTAGTATTAAATAAGGTCCCAATAAGAAGGGAGGTGGTACAATTTGGAATTTTGTATTTTAGTGTGGTCGAACATTTGAGGTTGGACTTGGATCTTTGAACATGGTCATTTCGTTGAGCTCTCCTTTGTCATCTTCTTCTCCTTCATGTAATTCTCCCAGTTCTAATTATGATTATTGCAATTCAAAAATATTAAATTGTTTCTTTCTAATGCATCTCTATACCTCTAATGATCCTAACACAAAGTATTTATGTAAGGACAATATCATTTTATTATTAATAAATCTGCCATCAACCATTCCACTCTAAGTCTACTTGATCCATGCTCAGTGTAGAAAACAAGAGGGTTTGATTTAGACTACAAGGATTTCCATAAACAACTGAATATGATACCAACTTTTTCATTTATCAAGTCACTTTCTCAGGGGCTCATCACATGTATCTAGGATGATACTACTAGATGATATCAATTTTTTGAAAATATCCTTAGACATTTTCATTATGAATTTTATGTACTCACTCAACAAACATATTAAAAACATTCAAGTACAGCCACTAGGTCTTCATTTTAAATAGAAATGGAACAATTCAAGTTTCATAAAAAATTTCTTAATTAGAAGCAATTTCTTCTACTTAATATCAAAACCAATTCTTTGAGAAATAAGGATGAGACAATAGTCATCCATACCTTTTCAATGATTTTTTTCAAACACCTTCCAGTGATTCCAAATTTATATAAATTGTATGAATCTGACAGCTTCTCAATAAATTCCCCCTCAAGGGATACATTCAACCTTCACATCATCAAGACATTTATTTCATCATAAGATTTTGAATTATTAAAATATTAAATAGTTATTCCATCTTAATTTCATTCAATCAGTTCTCTATTTGAGAACCAGTATCACATTCAATTACCTTCAGGGTTAGCACAAAAATATAATATAAAATATTAGGGAATAAGGTGGAACTACTTGTTCATCAATGTGATTATATGGATTAAAATTTTCTTCTCAACTAGTTTTCCCTTTTCAATTTATCTCGATGTATGTATGTACTCTTTATTCTTGCATAATAATTTTTCAAATTTGATTTTATTTTGGGTAGTATGGGTTATTTTATTATTTCTTCATATAAGATATTCTTTATATTATGAGACATCAAGGTACATGCATCATCTGGTTCTTTATTTATACTTTTTAAGATCTTTTATTGTATTAGAATGAATTTTACACAATCATTTTAATTGTACCCATCCAACTTTCACCTCCCACACAGAGCTTCTGAAACAATTAGGTTGTAATTTGTTGAAAACCACTTAGGAAATTTGGTTTCTTTTCATGTGGAATCTTCTCTTTCCATTTGGCTCTTTCCTTCTCTTGGGATTTCTATTCTCTTACTTTCTTCAATTCAGATGGCTATATTAGAAAACTTTTTTAGGAATATGCTCAACCTATTTGGTTTTTTTACATGGTATCCTAGGTGTGCTCTTCACCACATCAGACATTTTATTCTTCTTGTCGACTGATCTTCCATTATATTCCATTTTACTCCTTTAAACATTTACATTCATTTCTTGTTTTCAGTTTCCATGATGTGACCTATTCTTCCACAAAAGAAACATATTATCCCTATTGTTGGTGGAACATTATATTTGGACTTATTGGTTTTGTTTTAAACTAGATTCCTAATGTTCTTATCACCCAAGGATAACTCACCAACCTTCTTCATTGACTTCTTGGGAATTTTATTTTCAATATTTTTCTCATGTTTCCTTCCAAAGGTAGGTTTGTATCCTTTTTAGCTTATGTGATCTTTTCTTCTATTTTATTTATTTTCATGTTTTAATGGTTTTTACTTTCACAAATCTTCATTGTAACCACTTCCATTACACACATCATAGATTTCATCAAGCATTTCAAATTTATTTTTTGTATACATATTTTTATTCTTAGTCTACAGGTGTTACAACTTCTCATTATTTCTCCCCTTGATGTAAACTCCTTTTATTCCATAGGATGACATATTATACCAGCAGTCCATGTCCATATACCTAAATAAATTACAATAATAACAATAACAAAAAATCTTGGTTTCTTTATTTAAACGTCATGGTCTTTAGATTTTCCAAAACTAAAATCTTCTTATTTTTTCTATATTTTTATCAACAGTTCAGGCTTCATTCGAGGAACAACTTATAAAAAAATTTCTATCCATTATTTACATGATGGTAGACTTATCATCACTTTTCTTCGTCCATATTTTTGAACAAATTTTATGTTTAATTCTGCATTTCATATACAAATAGAATTATAATAGTTGAAGTCTTAGGGAATGATTTTTACATGCATGCCTCTTCAATGTGACCACTTCAATTGTAGAAATCACAATGTTATTTAAGAATTTTAAATTTGTTTGTTCTATACAAATTATTCTTCGTAGTCTGCAGATGTTGAAGTTTCTTAGTTTTTCTCCTCCATGATGTATGATCTCATTTTATTCCATAAACTGACATATTATACCATCAACCCATGACCATATACCTAAATTTATTAAAAAATATCCAACAAAACGTTTTTTCTTTCTTTAAAATTTATGCTTTCCAGATTTCTAGAACTGACAGCTTGCTTGTTTTTGAATTTTCATCAACACTTAAAGTTTTATTCAGGAACAGATCCTTATAAAAATTCTTCTATCAATTCATGACATTATGGTATAATTATCATCACTTTTCTTCATCCATCTTTGTATATTTTTTGAGTTTATGTCTTCATTCCCTATACAAACAAAATCATCATATTTAAATTTTTGTGATGTGGATGGAACCTTTTCAGTATAAGAATCCTCCTTGTTAATTCATGTGTCATCAACTATATTTTCAACTTGTATGGAATACATTAATTGAATTGATTCCAGATTATTCAATTTAATAGAAAAATCCAAGCATTTTATATTGAGGATGCTTGTCTCATTCTCCATTGATTTTAGTTCATATTTACAAGACTTTCTTATATCTTCAATTTTATCTTCATGAAATTTTCTCTTTTCTTGCAGCATATGGTCAAACTATTTAATTCTCTAGGCCTTGATCTCAAGTTAATCATTTTTTACAAAAATTAAATATCTCTGTACATGGTTTTCTTCTAGATTTTTTTGATTCCTACCTCTCTTGGATTGTGTTGAGACACTCATCTTCAAATTTGAAGTAGCTTTCCTCAAGATCCATATTCATTTCAACCATGACAATAACTTGTCTAGAGTGCTTAACATATATTTTTACCCTTTCATTCAAAGTCTTGTCTATTCTTTCATTCTCATGTTCATGGTGGGTGATCTTCTTTTGCAGACTTCTAAAAATGTCACAAATATATGAGACAACTTCTTTAGGGTAGTTATATAGGATATATTTCATAACACTAATTGATTCATTATAATTGTGATCTTCCCCATTAATACGTGGTTCTTTAGTAGGAAAATTTGGATGAGGGTATTTTGGTACCCCTTATCCATGTAGAGATGATAATCTACAAGAGACCAGACTATTGTCTAATTCCTTGGTGGTGGATTCAGCCACTCAATCTTTATCTTCCACGTAGAATTTTCCATGATCAGAATTATTGTATGGGGAAACTAATCTTTCTACTTCTTTACTTAAGAGGGATGGATTTTCATCATTGATTTCTTTAAAAGACATATTATTAAAATAAATATTTTAATGAACTCTATTTTAAGAATATTCAATTGATGGGGTCCTTATTCTCTCCCTTTTTGTATGAGGCCTTTCTCAACTTCTTTCCTCCCCTTTTATTCACGTTCTTTGGTGTCTTCAAATATATTTCTTTCATGGTTGATTTTATAGGAAAATCATAGTATTATTCAAATATTTAGTTCATATATCCTTTAAAAAGATACATTAAATTATTCAAACACACTTCAAATAATAGAATCCAATAGAGGTTTCACCTCACTCCGATATCAGTTGTTAGGATCACACATGGATGTATCCTATACTAAGAGGGAGGATGATTCAATGCCAGTTTACTTTTTTTAAAATTTTACTTGTATCCCTTTATCACCTCATCACTTATTCAATGAGTGGATCTCACTTTCTATTTCTCTTCATTGGTTGGTATGCAGATGCAGAATAAGAAAGCAATACAAAAAAACACCAGAGTTTCTTAATGAGGTTCCTATCCCTATGGATGACCATGTACCCAATACATCTTGGTTATTATAACACATGAACAACTTCCTTATTGTTATCATAGAAATCATGAGAAAGGATATGACCTCATACTCACAATCCTAACACCGATCAGGTTCAAATTGAGGGCTTGTTGACCTTTTGTACAAGAGAATGGGTTTTCACCTCCTTGAAGCAAGATCACCTATGATGGCTCGAGTCCCTATTAGACTACATGAATGATATTACAATATTTACACAATTATATGGGATTCCTCAATGTTATTTATACTTTTTTAGCATATAGATGGAGTATGATGGCTTTCTCATCTTCTCGGCTTGGAATATTATTATTAGAAGAAAGTTCTAACTCACTACTCCTTAAACTACTACCGAAAGTGGGCTGGATTTGTTGATTACTTTAGCATTCATGTGATTAGAAAAAGTTTCATATATATTCTGTATTCTTTTATTATTATTATTCAGTGCATAGGAATAACACTCTGAGGCATTCTCTTCAAAACACAAGATCAACAAAATTTTGTTGTATCGCTTCTTCTCTCTTTTTTCTTTCAAATTGATAAATGCGAAGTTGTTAAAACTAAACACCCTCTCAATTTTTCTTCAACTAACACAATATATATATATATATAATAGTTTATGAAACCTTGAGTCCTCATCATATTCAAAACCCCCCCAAATCTCAATTTCATTTCTTCTTTTCTTTCCTGAAGAATCAGAAATTATTTTCAATAATTCTAAACATTCAGACCTCCGAAAATCTCGGCCTTTAAACTCATGTATATTTTATTTTAAATAGTCATGTATAATTGGATTTTTTTTCCTTCTTTTACTTACACAAAATCTATTATGACCCGTCCCCTAGGGCCCATTCTGTGACTACCCCAAGCCCACCTATGATAGGCTAGGGGATGGTGACTAGCATCGAGTAGGCATATCCCACAAATGGGTGGCATTTTCCTAAGAACCTATACACACGCACCCAACTCCAAGCCACAATGGCTAGTGAGTGAAAACACTAACTAATTAAAGTGAATGCATACTAATACAACCAAAAAATAGAGTACAATAGAAAGTAATGCAGTAAAGTACAACCGGGCCAGAATAGAAGCCCACTAAAAGAAAGGCAACCACAAATTCTAAATTGTAAAAATGGGTACTAAAGCTGGTGTAGGAAGCTGTCAAAAACAGTTTGGCTCATCTAATCTCGCAAGGCACCATCTGGTCTCGGTCCTGTCCACTTAGGACTCCACCAAAGTTTTGGTCAACTGAACAAGACACGACACGTGTGGGCAAAGCTCGTATAGGGGTAAGTCAACCAATACTCAGTAGGACACCTCAAAAATCACAAAGGAATACAAAAAGGGAAAAAATAAACAAGGTATAGTAATATATACACAGGTATATGCCCATACATATACCAATAACAGATAGATATACTCTTCTCGGACACTACAAATCATAAGGTTCTAACCTCATAGCCAGCAATAGGATTCTCATGTAGGCTTGAAAGGTAACACATAAAACCAGAAGAGCACACTCCACGAGCTCATCCATCCTAGATGATGCCCATCCGAGAGGTACACTCCATTAGGAACATCCTACTAGGTCCAACTTTAGTGATCAGCACCAGAGTTTTAGTCATTGTTGTCTTGAGTCCAACGCAAGGCTAAGAAAACATAATTGAAGAGGTCCTCCCTCACTACTATACATAAATGAGTGATCCCAGCTCCTAACCATCTTGTGAAACCTCTATCACACCTATAAGGAGTGACCCACACCACATTCCTTTAAGGGATCCCTAAATCCAATCTAGGTATCGTTTAGATTAAGTGGATGGGCATGCCCCTAGTAACTGTGTTTGACAGCCTAAGGACCTCCCACATCAATGGAGGACGCGTTCCCCACCACTACTCGGGATGGAGGAGTGAAACTTAATAAGTGAGGACTTGTACCCTGATCCCACAGGGGAGTATGACTCATGAAGGACCCGCACCCTGATCCCATAGGGGAGTACAACTCATTAAGGACCCACACCCTGATTCCATAGGGGAGTCCGACTTTGTAAGTTGAGGACTCGCACCCTACCTGGTAGGGAATACTACTCAGTGACTAGAGGACCTGAAACCTGGTACGATAGGGGAGTACCGACTCTATCAGTTCATGTGTGGAGGACCCATTACCTAGAACAATAGGGGAGTACTAACTCCTATAAAAGAGGACCCACATTCTACTTGGTAGGGTAGTACCGAATTTATGTACATTAGATATAGTGGGCATGTGCCCTAATCCTATAGGGGAGTACCGACTCCATGGATATAAGACCTGCTCCATGGTCCCATAAGGGAGTACCTACTCTTCCTTCACAAACATCACTAGAAACATGTTCCCTAGTCCTTTGGGGTAGTAACACCCCCAAAATAAGCCACCCAAATCAAAAAAACCCACTCCCACAATGTGGGGAGTCCTATCTTTAAGAAACATGTCGATTTCCACTCAAGCGTGCTAATACCAGGATGAACTACTACTTAAACCATTAGTCCTTATCTCAAATTTCAAAAAAAAAAAGACTCACTTGGAGTGTCTTATAAGGACCATCTCATCTACAGGGTCCCAACACCATTGATGGCTTGTCAAATGGACAGTCCATTTGAAAGTAATTGGCATTTTAGTGAAAAGGGATCGGTGGGGCTCGGGGTCTGACAAACCGACCAAATAATCCCAAACTAGCCCGGATGGGCCCAGACCTCTGCCTTCCTGGCCTGATATTAGTCCATCTCACCTAGTCTAGGCTTTTCCCACTAAGACACGGGCTGGTTCATCTACCCCGTACATGGCAATCACTGCGTCCCCTCCGTGTCACGTGGTCGGCTTTGCCGGCTGTCGATCCGCACACCCATGGCTTGAGTCGTGGGTCCAACTCCCCCCGCCGTAGCATGAGGTCACTAAATTCCTCCACATGGCCTCCATGATGCGCGCTGCCTCCCGCACGTGGTCGTTGTTGCGTGTCGGCAACGGCGCACCGGTGGTCCTTTCCGCAGGCCACTGATGCTTCTCTGGTGCACTTTTTTATGATATGGAAGATGTTTTGTAATCCTTGGGTCATGTTATTCATCATCATGGGCTCGAATCCACATTAAAACCCATTCATCTAGAAAAAATTTGAGCGACAGTATCTCTCGTGCCACTCTAATCCAGCCATCTTCGTCGTCATCACATCTCCATTGTGTCGTGTCCATCTCAGATCCATGATATCGGATCATTGCCCCAATAATCGGGTGCCCACAAATCGATCGATTATGAACTTGTAATGTTTCGGGCCAAATGAAGAATGCCCATGATGAATGAAGAATGGAGGGAGAAAAGCATGAATCAACAAATAGGAACGGACCTCGATCAATGTTTGTGTCAATCGAGGGTCATTTCCGTTATAATGGAAATTATAATCCAACAAAAATTATAGAGTTCGTCTTCCACAAACCCCACAATAATAAAAATCATCCTGCAACAACAACTGATCTGTGGGACAATTTTTTAGCTGATTGGTGTACGTTCATCATGAGATTCAAGAACGGTGAAAGGAAAACAAAACACAAACACCCTACTAAGATTTGGTATGATCGTCGATCCACCTATCTTCTGATCCAAGTCTCGATCATGATTCTCCAATCCATTGGTGTTCATTAGATTTGGCTCCTTCTCCTAGCCTCATAGAATTTTCAGGGTTATGGAAATAACCCTGGAATTTTGTAAACCGTCAAATAAAATAAATTCAATGTTGCATCAATTTAAAATATTTTTTATTAAATATTTTAAGGATGTTTATTTTCAAAGTCTAACTTTCACCATCGACCCATGCTGGTCAAAGTTAGGCCCCGCATAAGGTTAATTCATTGTTCTGAATGCAACAGTGCCCTCATATTTCTGATCTTGGTATCTTTTTGAAAGATATTAAATTTCAAAGTTCGACGCTCAAGCTCTTTTAATTAAAAACTAAACTTTATTCAAAGATTTATTTTGGCCAAACTGGGCTTCAGAATTTCACGCCGTCTCAGCGGTTGGTCTAAGCATTTTCCCAAATAATTTCTAAAAATAAATTCAGCAGAAATTAGGGTCATTAAATTCTCCCCACCTTAGGGATTTTTATCCCTAAAAAGGAAAATCCTACACTCAAGGGAAGAAAAAATGATCTCCCTAATGGGCTCCAATGCAAGCGAGCTCATCAAGGGTCCATATACTGCTTACAAGAATGCACTCAAAGAAACAACTTGGATCAAACACTATCATGTAAAACTTCTTTTGGGAAAACACCATAAAACAAAGACACAAGTCTCTTTAGTCATGACAAGTGGGAAAGCACCAAGAACCATGGTCCACCTACTGTCATGGGGTCTAGTGGCTCACCTCCATGCTAACCTGACACAAATACTAACGGAACTTCATAGTTCACATCCACCCTTGGATGAATTATACTATAGCCTCACCATGAATTATGGATTCTAGGTTGGTGCTGAATACAGATGGGTATTTACTAACAAAACAGTCCTACCCAAGAGAGAACACTAGGTCTTACTAGGCCCTCTGTCTACAACCTCCATCTGTCACACAGGTTGCTAAAATATAAACACTACCTCCCCAACTAGTGGCATCCCAGATGAGTATGGATGGTAAGAAACCATTCCATATTACAAAAAACATCATGGGGTTTAACTCTTCCACCACAGAAACATTCCCAAGCAAAAGAAATCGAGCAGAAACACTCCATTGGAAGGGCTAGGATTTTCTCTGATGCTTCATCGCAAAACCTCACCCAGAATACACAAGACCAAGGGATTTTCTCACCATACCACAATACTAGGTTTCATGAACCCCCTTTTACTAATCCTTTGGCGATAGTACACCCTATGATGCATGGGTTTCCCTTTCATTGATAAGGAAACCTAGTTTCATCATTGCGGACACACCACAACCTTCGCCTAAAACATTTAATCTGGGAATGAATTTTAGTAGTCCATACCTAGGATAACATCATAAGTCCTTGATGATATGACCAAGATATACTAACCGCAACTCTCACCTCTAAGAGTCATGTCACACTAATAGTTCTAGTTTTTGATTATCATTCCTCCTCCAACAGGAGTCTCTAAGCATGAGAGTCAAGTCCACAGTTTGACCGGATCCTCTAAGTATAAAACAATACTCATAGATAAAGGAGAAAGACTAGCACCGATGTCCATTAATATGACAAAAAAAAGTAAAAGAAACAGTATGTACCTCATATCTCTCCTGGATCATCTGGGTCATAAGCCATGACTGCATGCTGCTATCCTCACCCACATCCTCTAGCTTCCGGAGCCTAACGCGAACCACCTCCTACTGCTTTTCTAGCTCCTCAACCTCACCCACCATCTAGAAGAACTCATTGATCCAAGAACTATCTATACCAAGGTGGATCATCAGTCGGATCCCTCTCAACGGCACGACGGGTTGGATAATTTCTAGTGAGATGCGCCCAGCCATCACAAGCATAACACCGCCTCTCCTATGGATGATCTGGTCTTCAGCACTGCTCCTACACCACCGACCCACGTGTCTGAGTTCGAGAATGGGTATTCGACCTACATCGTGATCCTATCACTTGTCATCTACTAGATACTACAGACACTTATGTCTTGTGAACACTTCTATGGGTCACATCCATTTACTCCTCAACTAGGAAACTCTCAACCACCAGGGATCGCTCTAGCACTCCAGCATATGTGGGAATACTCAGTGGAATTACTTACACCCTGATATCTTAGCATAAACCATACTCAAAGGTCCGAGATCTGAAAAAATGTTCTAACGCCATGTCTAATGTGTAATGAGATTAGTTAGTGAACCTCTCTAAAAACTCTGCCACTATCAAGTTTCCATGTCAATGCTGTAATAGATCCTGGATACATACTGACCTCATTTTTTCAGGGTAAAACTCTACCCTGAAGAGTCGTTCGAACTCCCCCTAAGTGAGTGTCACCTCATCATGTTTCTGGTCACTAAAATCCACCATCGTCCCAATGAACCCTGAAGAAGGCTCGCAGATAAGACTACCATCTGATTCGGAGGTTTCCTCACTAAGAAGAAAACATGAGTGACCACCTCGAGCCAGTCATTTGCTACCTGGGGATCTGGATCAACCCAGTATCTCAAAGTTCACTGCCTCTAGATCCCATATAGCACACTCATCCTACACACATCCTCGTCCTAAAATTCCAGTAAAACGTGCTGCTCTACAGGTGGTGTTACCACTAGCAGACCACCCATAGGCAATGCCTCAGAACTAATTCCCTACACTAAAGCCTCCTCATGGGGCATATCGTCATCATGATCACTCTATAGAATCCTATCTGGTTGTCATCGTGGGGGAATCCTAAAATGGATCAAGATGAACCATGATTAATAAAGTAAATCTAGAGATTTGACTCAATAAGTACATGGAAAAAACAAACCATTCCTATATAATTCATGTACCATTTATTTCTCGATGACTAGTATCTTAATGTAAATAGTTGAAAAACAGGTTATCAGAGTCCCAATAAATGGATACGTCATCCGCCACACAAATACTAGAACCTCTAGAATGAGAACCAAACTTAAAACATCTTATCACTACCGCTATATAGCCCAAACCAAGCTCACAAACTTGCAATCCCAATGTGGAACCAAACCAGCTCTGATACCACTATGTCATGACCCATCCCCTAAGGCCCATGTCGTGACTACCCCAAGCATGCCTCATATTTTCTAGAGGTAGGTTACTAGAATTAAATAGGCATATCCTATAAATGGGAGTCATTTTCCTAAGAACTTGTACACATTCACCCAACTTCTAGCCACAATGGCTGGAGAGTGAAAACACTATGTAAAGATAATGAATTAATACCAATACAACCCAACAACAAAGTATGATAGAAAGTAAAGCAGTAATGTATAACTAGAAGAATAAAAGCCCACTAAAATAAAGGCAACCACAAACTCTAAACTATAAACATTGGTACTAAAACTACTATAGGAAGCTGCCGAAAACACCTTGTCTCATCAGATCACACAAGGCATCATCCGGTCCTAGCCATAGTCCTGCTCTTCCTAGGACTCCACCAAAGCATCAGCTAACTTTACAAGAAATGACATGTGCGGACAATGCCGGTGCAGGGGTGAGTAAAATAATACTTAGTAGGACACCCTGAAAACCACAAAGGAAAACCACAAGGAAAAAAATACACAAGGTGCAATCATATCTACATTGGTATATGCCCAAACAAATACCAAGAACTTCCAAATATACTCTTCTCAGAAACTAAGAATCATAATTTTCTAACCTCTAAGCCAGCAACATGATTCTCATCATAGGCTCGAAAGGTAATACATAAAACCATGAGAGCACACTCCATGAGCTTATCGATCCTAGATGGCACCCGTCCTAGAGGTACACTCCATCGGGAAAATCTTACTAGGCCGAGATTAAGTGCTCATAACTTGAGGTTCAGCCATCATTGTCTTGTACCTAATGAAAGGCAAAGGAAACCCAAGTGGAGATGCCCGCCCTCACTAATATAAACAAATGTGGGAGCCCTGCTCATAACCATCTTGTGAAACCTCTGGCACACCTATAAGGAGTGACCTACACCTCAGTCCGTCGAGGGAGCACTAGATCTTATCTAGGTATCGTTTACATCAAGTAGATGGGCCCACTCTTCGTAACCATGTCCGACAGCCAAGGGATCTCCAACTCTAATGGAGGACCCGCTCCCCGCCACTACTCGGGATGAGGGAGCGAATCTTCCTAAGTGGGGACCCACACCCTTATCCCACAAGGGAGTATGAATCATAAAGGACTTGTGCCCTAAACCCACAGGGGAGTATGACTTCATAATTTAAGCACCCACATCCTACCTGGTAGTGGAGTACTACTCAATGACTAGAGGATCCATTCCCTGGTATGATAAGGGAGTACCGACTATGTCAATTCTTGTGTGGAGGACCCACACCTTGAAACAATAGGGGACTACCGACTCCTCCACCCTACATAGTAGGGAAGTACAGACTCTATGTATGTTAGATATGGAGGACCCACGCCCTAGTCCTATAGGGGAGTAATGACTACACGAATAGAGGACCCACTCCCTAACCCCATAGGGGAGTACCTACTCTTCCTTCACGAACATCGTTGGGAACCCGTTCCCTAGTCCTTAAGGGGAGTAACACCCTTAGAAGAAGCTACCTAAAGGAAACAAACCTAATCCCATGATATGTGGAGTCCAATCATTACGAACCAGGATGATGTCTACTCAAGCATGCTTGTACTGGGAGTACCTACACTTTAATGAAGTAATCCATCTATCAACTTCCACAAAAACTCACATAGAGTATCTTAAAAGGATTGTCTCATCACAAGGGTCCCAACGCCGTAGATGGATTGTCAAATAGACACTCCCTTTTAAAGTTATGGGTATTTTAGTGAAATGGGGCCAGTTTGGGCCCGGGTCCAGTCCGAACTGGTCAGACCCACCTCACCTGGATCCGACCCAACCCACCGGGTCGACCCGAACCACTGGGTCCAGCCAAACCTGGCTTGCTGCCATCCTGGCCTGCCTTGGCTGGGCTCAGCCTGCCAGTTCCATCCCGTCCCGCTTGAATGTAGGCCAGTTTTTCCACCCAGGACACAGCAAGCGCCACAACCCCTCTCTATCACGTGGCCGGCTCGGTCGGCCACCAATCCTCACACCTACGGCTTGAGCGGCGGGTCCAGCTCCTCCCCACTACGGTATGATTTCTTTACCTTCCTCCACACGGGACGTCGTGGCATGCCTCCTCCTGCATGCATCCACCGCCACCGGTATGCACCGCCTCCTGTACATGGCCGCAGTCAGCACCGACGTGTCGGTGACCCCTTCCATGTGCCACTAGTGCTTATCTGTTGCTCTGTTTTCTGATTTAGAAGATGTTCTGTAATCCTCGAGTTGTGTTCTTCATCCCCATGGTCTTAAATCCATGTTGAAACTCATTCTTCCATAAAACATTCAAGTGAAAGTATCTCTCGTTCCACTTTGATTTGTATATCACCGTCGTTGTCACACCTCCGTCATGTTTTCTCCATCTCAGATCCATGATATCAGATCTTTGCGCCAAGAATCGGGTTCATAATGATCGGTCAATCGTGAACTTGTCGAGTTGCGGGCCAAACAACAAATGTTGGTGATGAATAAATAACAGAGGGAGAAAAGCATAAATCAACAAATGGGAATGTATCTCGATCAATGTTCGTGTTGATAAAGCTTCATTGTCGTTAGAATGGAAATTATAATCCAAAAACAATTCTAAGGTAATTTTCCCATAAACCCTGCAACAATAAAACTCATCCCATAACAACGACCGATTTGTGAGCCAATATTTTAGCTGATTGGTCCGCATTCGTTCTGAGATTCTAGAATGAGGGAAGGAAAACAAAACACAAACTCTTTACCTCAATTTTGTTAGATCATGGATCCACCACTCTTCCAATCCAAGTCCCAATCTTGATCTGCCAATCCATTAGTCGTTCGTTGGAGGTGGCTCCTTCTCTTTACCTTAGTGGATTTCTGGGGTTATGGAAATAACCTTGGAATTTTTTCAAATCTCAAATAAAATAAATCCGACATTGCGTCAATTAAAAATATTTTTTTATTAAATATTTTAATGACGTTTACATCCAAATTCTAAATTTCACCCTCAACCCGCGTCGTTTGATTTTAGGCCCCGCCTAAGGTAATGTCACTATTCTGAACGCAACGGTGCCCTTGAATTTCTGATCCAAGCATCCGTTTTAAGGATATTAAAGTTCAAAGTTCGATGCCTGTGTAATTTTAATTAATAATTGAACATTATTCAAAAATTTATTTTGGGTACACTGTGTCTCAGAATCGCATGTCGTCTCAGTGTCTCGTCTCGAAATTTTCCAAAATAGTTTCTAAAAAATTAGGAAAAAGACAAGTCATTACAAAATCCAATTTTTCCCATTCCATATGTGCATGGGATTATCTTCTTCATCAAGTGATTGCAACGTGGAAACCCTGATGATATTTGGAAACTCCTTGCTTTGTGGTGCACAGATTCTCTATTGATTTTCTTTCCCTTTTGTTCAGCTTGAATCATGTAACACTATTCAAAAATATTTGAATTTGAAAGTGTGAGAAAATATCAATAGATTTGAATAGTCATAGGATAATTTCATTTTCTGAATATCAAACTCTAGCTTCATGCACTCGTAGATGAATTCTCTTATAGTGTCTTTGTTGATGGATTCTCTTACATGACTCATGCCTTTACCATTTCTACTAACTTAACTCATTAAACTACTCACTAAGAATTGGATATTCTATACACAATGGATTTTTCATGTTCTTAACTTATTTGAATCAACTTGAATCATTCTTCCTATTCCAATTCTTCTTTATTATCAACCTTATTCCTACTTAGATCACAAGTAACTTCCTCTTGGTATATATTCAATGGTAAAAAAATTTTGCATCATCTGAATTAAATATCTAATTATTCAAAATATAAATGGATAGTAATCAGAAATATCGATTCTAGATTCTCATAAATTACAATGTAAATTATCTTATGGGCCCCTCAAAAACACTATCATGTAAGTAAAAATTCATTCCCATTTTTTCTTATTCTAGCCGCATGGGTCAATTCTCTTATCCATCCTTGCCACAAATTTCTCCTTTTCTAATATTTTGAACTCCATATCCTTGTTTATGCAACTCAAGTCAATGTATCAACCGTGAATATCAAGTGGCCATATGATACATGCGGTTAGTGAATCAACCGCAAAGATCAACTGTGCATCTGTCTAGATCGATCATATGTGCAAACTCAGTCAACCATGGGTGAAGTGATTGCAAGAACGAAATTCAAATTTACCGTATGAATAAACTCATGTATACGATCATTCATATCTTCAGTGGATCGAATGCATAGCACAAATGACCGTATGATGCATGCGCCCAGTGGATCAACTACATCAATGAAATCTATTTCCATTTCTAGTTCACTTTATTTCAGAATTGATGATTCTTATAATGAATACAAAAATTTCTCAACTTTCCCAAAATATATCCTTGGTCAATCTTTATAAATTCATCTCCATGCTTATACAACTCAAGTAAATGTTTCAATAGTGAATCTCAAGTGGTCATATGATACATTCAGTCAGTGGCTCAAATGCGAAGATCAATCATGTGTCCATATGGATCGGTCATATGCACACACTTTATCAACTGTGAGTGAAGTGACTGCATGAACGAGCTTCAAATTGAACACATGAATAAACTCATGCATACGGTCAGTGGATCGACCGTAAGGCATAAGCGATAGGCTTCTTAAAACTTCTCATTACTTCATCCGAGTATATTATCACAAGGATGAAGCTCTTATTTTCCCCAAATTTTCTTAAACCAAATATATATATGAAATTCAATCATTAACACATTTATATTTCAAATGATCTTTTCCATGTGAATGGATCTTTATGAAGCTTCCAATGAAATAATCTTCACCCTTTTCCAAATGTAAAATTTCATAACATTCAACACTACTTTTTTCCATATAAAGAATTGTATAAATTCCCTTGTCATATGAATATGACAGCATCACACAGTTCCTCCAAGCTATTTCATTGTTCACTATTCCCCACATTGGGGAAACAAGACTTGGGAACTATAATCATTTCACAATTAAGCTTAAGGTCTTCAAATTCTTTCCCATGCTCTTTTCTCCTTTACATATTGACACACATTGACAAAATATACAACACAAAAAAACACAAAGTGAACTCAACATAAATTAATGGGGTTTTCTCTTTTTTATAGTGAGTGAAAGTGTGAACCCACATTATCCACAATGATATCTTTCATTTGTTCGTTGTTTTTCCCCATGTCATTTTGGGGTTTTTTCTATATTACATCTAATGTCCATTTATTTCCACATATTATTGATGTTTATGTTTTATATTGATTTTATTAATGCTCTGTGGATATATCCCACAAATTTTACCCCACCAAAATTATAGCTATGTGGAATTTCAGGATATATTGCTTATATGAGAGCTGAATAAAACATACCAATTTCTCTTCTTATCTAGATCTTGGATCCAATTTTTCTCACTTAAATTTTTTAGAAGAAAAATTTTCATGGAAGACATAAACAATATGAATCTTTCTAGAAGATGAAAGGGTTACTGATGATGAGTTAAACTAAATGATGAAATTTTAAAATCTTTAATAAACTTGGACATATTGCTCATGCTTATTTTTAATATTTCAATCAAATCCTTTTCTTGAAATGATTCAAACCCACCTCAAAATATGAGAACTGGTAATAATTAAGGTTTTTTTGGCTACAACCACATTCTAGGTTACTTCATCCTATATTAGTGATTGGTATGGGTACCTTGATGGTGGTTCCCACAAGCACATTTCCATGTAATATAGTTAGAGAACATCAATAATATTAAGGGTAGTCATGGTTTAAAATGGTACAATTATTAATCTTACAAAATTTATTACAAATTTTCTTTAGGTCCATGATAAGAAAACAATTCTACTTAAAAAATGGTTTACATTCTTCTTGAGGGTGCTTATCAGGCCTCTGTCCCACCATCCAACATTAACATGATTTTTCACTAAAGGCCCTCATCTCCATTGTACACCATGTGCCATATAGAACTATGAGCCTGAGTAAGAAAGTGTGATCTTTCATCCATAGGTGTTCACCTAATTCATCTATCAAACACAACCATTTCAATTCTTGGAATACTCCCAAGAAAGTATGGGAAAACATCTCTTTGTTTCTCCACATGGTTAAAAGTTAATCTCTATTTTTTTATAGAACCTATCAAACAATGAGGGTAGATGGTACTGTGGCGGGCCGACGAAGGATTTTCGGTGCTGGATCAGTTTCTGGTGTCGGCGAGTGTGGCGTCTAGTTGGGCGAGGAGTTCTGGACCTGTTCGGTGGGAATGGCGACGACCCCAGAGCGATGTGGAGGGGAGGTGGGATTTTTTGTGTTTAGCGGCCCTGCGTTCCTTCCAGAATGTCCAATCCTAGTATTTTATTTATTTTGTTATCTTTGATGCTATTGTGAATCTGTCGAGTGCGGTGGATAGCTAGCTTTTTACTGTTCTTCATGTTTTCTCTTCAATTTTTTGTGGTTGCTTGCACTGGATGATGGTGAGGGTTCATTTGTGGTCTAGTTATGAACAGATCCATGCCCAGAGTGGCATTTATGGTTCAGATCGGCTCAGACTCCTTCACCGGGGACGTCCCTTGGTGTAGTGTTGGGACATCTAGTCCTAGGTGATGATGTCCTGGATTCGTGTCTTTTAGATTGTCTTCCGGTTACTTCAACAGATACAGTGGTGGTTGGGAGTCATAAGGAGTGTGGAAGGGCTTGTTTGGTGTTGTCTTGGTGGAGGCTGACTTGTGGAACGCTATTTTATGTCATCATATTCTTTTCATGGTTTGTAAAATTTCAAATGGTCTCATTTTGATCCTGATGGTGGAAAGTTAGTGCTACTAGGCTTCACCACTTGGATAGGTCCCAAAGGAGGTTCCAGAGCTGGGGGTTCATATTTTTAGAGCATTATATATTTTTTTATTTGAGAGGGAATGGAGTCAGCCATCGGATCAGGCCTATACTTTGACACAAGACACTTTCTTTTTGAATAACCTTGCAATGATGGATAGCTTCATCATGATCATTTTCTAGGGAGGGGCAGCTCCTTGTTTTCAACCTAGTTTTACTCTATTTTTCATTCGTGTGTGACTTGTCTTAATCATATGGAGTCTATTTGGGTTTCCATCCTTCTTCCCTTAAAAGGGGATTTATCAAAATAATAAGAATTTTGAAGGCCTTCGGGCCATTGGATGGATGATTTAAAATACAACATGGATTCCTTTGGACAATGATGTGGTCATATTCTACAACTCCACGATCACCAAGACATGATCATTTTGCCTTTATTCCATGATTTAGTTAGTAAAACCATGATGTGTTTATTTCATGCAATGAACAATGACTTTAAAAAAATTCTCCATCAAACTTAAATAGACCACAACAACAAGCAATAATCATTTTCTGAAATAATGATGTGATAATGAAACCACCACATGTTTTTCTTCCTCATGGAAGGCATGAATCTATACCCTTCAACTCGAGGAACTGAAACATTTATCACCATCATTTTCTCCACAAACCATGACATAATTAAAACCACTAAATGCTAATTTTATTCCTTGTGGTGCCTAGATATTCTTGCACAAAAACTATGATCGACACCATGAATGTTTTTCCATCTTCGTCACAATCTATTTTCTCAAACATAAAACCATTACTTGTTGTTCAACACACTATGTAAGGGTTTGAACATTCTCTGAATTCATTCATTTCTTTGCTTCATGTTCATCTCCAATTAATCTTTAATGAATCCATGAGAACATTAATAATAAATATAACATGAAAAAAAATTCAATGCTCATAAATAAACAATTCAAGAAACTAGTAATATCCCAAATGGGAGAGTTTTTCTACCTTCATATTGTCTTCGTTCACATACTTCCTATCCACAAGTTATTTTTATACCAACCTTTCAGTACTTCACCAATGATTTTTATGAATAAATTTGAATATTATGTGTAGTTTCTCAATAACTTAGGCTCTATAATTTTATTTACCCGATTAAAGGTACAAATTTTACTCTTATTTTTCTTCCAACATTTTTTAAATTATATAGAAAATTAATTTGACCGTGAGATTAAAACAGGGCAAAGTGATGAGGGTATGATATTTGATGTTTGAAAAAAAACTCATCAATGGTTTGGAATCGTGTTTAGGAACTCAAGTCCACGCACCTATTCCAAAAATGGTAGAGTTGTGAGAAAGCATAGATTTAAAGTATAATCATATAATTGAGACAAGTGTAACATTTACCAAGAAAAAATTCCTCTTAATAGCATATAAATTTTCATACAACCACAAAATAGACACATTGTTTTCCTACAGAAATTCTGAGTTATAACTCACCTCATCCAAAATAATTTAAGAAACATTTGAAGTATGTTTGTCTAAGAGTGTTTGGTTCAACTTTCAATCCTTGTTTATGATATTATAATCAATATAAAATGAAATGTTATACTACCTTGTGTCTTTATTAAAGTTTTTGGGACATGATGGAAACAATAATGATTTTTATCAGATTATTTGGATAAATCCTTAGAATTAGATGATAGCAACCCTGTAATATTTGAATATATGATCATTTCACATATAATTTATGATTTATTTATGAAAAAAATACATTTCCTTGGTTATTCTTTCTTTATTGATGAATTTGGTTTATAATATAGTTGCGATGAAGGATCTAAATCAGAATCCATCTAGTGGTATCTACACGTGCTCCATGGATCTTGAAGCACTACTGATGGATCTTCTAGTGCTAGTGAAGAGGTACCAATCAATTTGTGTTGTTCATCATTAACTAAAACAATAATCCCTTCAGTCTTGAAGGATTATTCCTTGTTCTCTTAGTCTTGAGAGGAAGGAGGAGGTATCTTGTTCTTGAGAGTGATCTTGGGAGAATTATCTTCGGTCTTGAGAGATATATCTTAAGAGAAATGTTGTGTTAAACAATTTACATAACCCCAACAATTATATAAGATGGATTATATAATTAGGTTTAGAAAATTATTTATTTCACATAGGCCCTTAAATAATATCTCTATTCTAATTAAACCCCACACATAATAATAATAATATCATTATTTCCATAGTGTGCACTAGCTCACAAGATTATTAATATATAATTTTCTTAATTAAATAAATGAGTATTTATTTAAATGATATTAAATAAATATATCATTTCCTTTCGGACCCTAAAATTTAATAATTAATCCGTGAAATTTATCGAACATTGAAATATTAGTGTCAAGAAACATGTCAAAATACCCATATTGAGAATAATATTTATTTTAATATTAAATTAAAATAGAATTTAATATAGATTCTTGATACACTTAATATGTGACCCTTTAGGACTCTTTCACAGTGGAATTAGGCGTGAATACCTAAAGTCCAATGTTAAAATCGAGCAACACATTAAATCACCCATAAAGAAATATGTTATTGTTGAAACAACAATAATCTCATACGAACTATTATTCTATAATAGAATCTCTTTTTCTTGATATATTATCAAACCGGTTGCATCCTTGTGTCACCAATATATATGATCAAATATATTTATTTGAATATAAAATAAACTCTTCGATAAATCTCCATGACCATGGACGTAATTAGATAGTTTTATTTCAATCATATGGTCTGTGAGATATCATCTTCCGATCTGGGAATGGACTAATCCTTTTTTTGACTTATCTTTCAATGTCATATCACTTAAATTCACCCAAATTGTCATACTTTTCCATGAGTATATGTTATGGTTTTGTAAAGTACATAAAAATTCATGATGTAAATTAATAAAAATATATATTGTACCTCTCTATCTCATAGTGTTTTCATTGTCACAAACAGTCATTGATGTTTCTAATGATTTTATTTAAGTGAGTTTCAATATTTATTTTGAATATCAAGTGATTAAATTCAATGACATCTTAAATATATTTTGAGGTATTGTTAAAGTCTTGGTACATTATCTTATTTTATTTCAATACCTTGGAATCATGTTGGAATATCTAAAGAATACATTTGGAGGAAGTGGAGAAATCTCTATTTAAAAATGTGCAGTAGCAGGCAGCATCGACCAACTGGTACAGGGAACCAGTCAGTCAATGCCCCATGTCTAAAATCCTTGGTTAGTAGAAGTCCCATCAATCAGCCAGTGGGGAAGGTAGAAGGACCCTCTTCTAGAAGTAGTCCACCATCTTGTCGGTGCTAGTTTCAGAAGAGATATCGGCCCTAATTAGTCCACCAGATACCTGTTGGGGGAAATTGGGTATCTGGTGGCATCAAGACTGCTAGTTCAAGGGAGCATTTATTATGGTAAAAAACACCATAATTGTGGTATTATTTAGATTTCATTCCCCAAAATAATTCTAAAAGGTTTTAAATCCCTTATAAAAGGAGGTCTTTGGAATCTTGGAAGATACACTTGCTTAACAACAATGCTCTTTGATTGAATTGACGTCAAATCGCTAACAATCTCAAAATATCCTCTAAGAGATATTTCTCATTTCTCAATATCTTAAAAGTTCTCACCCTTTCTCTCAAATATCTCATCCTAAATTTCAACCATACATAATGGGTTTTAAATGAAAACCTCTCTCTTCTTATCACCTTCATCAATGGGTTCTCACTACCGCAAAATTTTGAGATGAGTTCCTTGACTACCGGCAAAGCTCAATAGGTTTATCACAAAAAAAATTATGGGAGACATGTTTATTAATCACTGCCAAGATCTAGGGTTTAATAATATAAACCCCTCAAACCAAGGGATGTATATGTAGGGGCTCACACCACGCTATTTTTGAGCTTTATCAAATTGTGTTTTCTCTCTCTTTACTTTATCGTATTGCATCATTTAACATCAACACACACAATTGCATAAATTTGATATGATCATTTCCATGATTAATCTACTTTGACATTATCTACGTATTAGATTTATCAATTATCAATTTATTGACATTATCATTTTATCAATTCAATATCATTAAGATTTGAATTTATATTTACCCTTTTTATTTGATTTCAATTTTTTAAATTGGTAATTCACCCCCCCCCCCTCTTTCCATATACTTTGACCAACAATTATCATCAAATATTTCTTTTTGTTTTTTTTAATAAAACTTTTGTTCTCAAAATTGGGTTTAATTTCAGAAATTTGTTTTTTAATATTAATTGATTTCAAAGTTTGATTTCTTTATGATGAAATATAGTTCTTATTCGCATGCTTCTATTTTTTATGAAACTGATTATTCCTATTGAAATAATCATATTCCAACCATTATTGGTAGTATTAATTATCCTATTTGGAAAATAGTTATGCATGAATTTATTCCAACTAATGAATCTGAATTTAAGTGGAATATTAATAGGAAATATATGAATTCATTGCATTGTGGTCTTGATTGATATGAATTTAATCATGTTTCTACATGTGAAACAACTTATGGAAAATGAAAATTTATAAGAACTAAAAATCTTGGATTGTTTTATCCAAGAAGAAATTATTTTTAATTAACTATTTAATCCGATGATGATTTTGGAGGATTGAAATTACAAGAGATTCTTAACCCCTACTGAGAAAATGCCTTAGCTCATGGAGTTGTATGAACCAGAACTCAGTTTCTCTTTCTATAGCCGAAGCAGGATACATAGTTTTTAGAAGTTGTTTATTCAAAATAATATGGATGAAATACTCTCTTAGACTTTGGACTTACATTTTACCATATCCCTATTAAGTAAGATAACACTAGTGCCATTAATATCTATAAAAATTCTTTCCATCATTTTCACACTAAACACATTAACCTTATGCACCATTTCTTAAGAGATCACATCAAAAAATATGATATCTCATTAGATTTTTTTATAACGAAATATAAAGTTGTAGATATTTTCACTAAACCCCTAGCTCTTGATCGTTTCAATTTCATTGAGGGTGGATTAGGAATGGTTCACTTGTGATGATATTCATATTGACAATGACTAACTTGAGTAATCTTTTAAAAATTTATTTCTTTTTAAAAAATTGATTTATTTTTATTTTATTTCTCTCTTGGTTATGATACCTTTATCTCACTTGTTTTATCATTTTAGGGATATCCTTATCATTTTAATTTTAAAAATTTTATTAAGAGATACTTTCATATTCAAATTAATTTTTAAAATCAAAAAATGTTTTTCTCTTATTTTCAAACATTGAAGTTACGCTTAATAAAAAATAGTATATATCATATTTTTACTATTTAAATCTAAAATGTATTATTAATATGTTTTAAAAAAATAAAAAATTCTATGAGAAGTTATGTATATGATTTATTTATTGTTTCTTTAAAAAATATTTTTATTTATCTCTCTTAAAGAAAGATTGATGATGGGTAAATTTTTTTCTATATATACTTGTCTATAACAATAGTTTTTGAGTTTTCTTTGATGAAATACAATTTTAGGACTCTATTGAAGTATGTTTTTTTCATTTAAAATAACCCACTCTTTACATGAGAGAACGAATCACTTGGGAAAGTTATGAACCAATTTTTTTATTTTTTTTATCTCTTTTTTATATTTTATTTTCGCTTTATATTTTATTTCCTTTATATATTTTCAAAAATTCTTTAAAGATTACCTCTATCTATCTATCCTATTAAGGAGGATTTTTTAAGTTAAGTGGTGTTTTAATGATCTATTTTGTTTTCTTCTTTTCAAAAACATTTTTCTCTCTTGAGTTTTTTTTAAAATACCTATTTTGGGTTTTTTGAAATATCCCTTGAGTTTTTCATCAAAAATCTATTTAGTTTATTCTACCTCTATTTTTTTCCTTTTGAAAATCACAAAGGGGAAGAAATTTTTGAAAAGTATATTTTTTCAAAAGGGGATATGTTTCATGAAATTTTATAATTTCATTTTTTTCAAAAGAGGGAGAAGTATATTTTATCAAAAAGGGGTGAAGTACTATCTTTTAGTTTTGGAAATTATTTGAATTTTATGTTAGTGTTTAATTGTTTTACAAAGGGTGAGTTATTGAAAATATGTGTTAAATTTATTTCTCTTGTTAATAACTTTCATGATGTATTTACTCCTTCAGAGCATTGAATATCTTATCAACAACTTAAATTCCTTTGCAATCTCTTTCAATCTTGATTTTCACTTAATTTAACTTTTTATGTGAAGTGATTTTGTTCATCAAAAATGGGATATTATTATACCTCTCTCACTTATGGTGTTTTCAGGATCAAAAACACTCATCTATGTTTATAATGATTTCATTTAAGTGAGTTTAGGTGTTTATTTTGAATATTAAGTGATGGAATTTGATGATAGTTTAAAGATCTTTTGAATTCTTGTTAAAGGCTTAGCCCAATTTATTATTTTCTTCAAGAACTTGGAATTATGTTGGATGATACAAAGAATATATTTAAAGGAAGTGGAGGTGTTTCCATTTGAAGATGGGTAGCAACAAGCTTCATCGAACATCTGATGATCCTTCTACAGAATCCCTGGTGAGCAGAAGTCCCACCAATCATCTGGTAGGAAAAAGGCCCCTCTTCTAATAGAAGTACATCAGCCAACCGATAGAGGAGAACCAGATAGTTGGTTCTAGTTATAGAAGAGCAGTCGGCCGCAAGTAGTCCACTAGATATTCGGAGAAGGTTATCGGGTATCCAGTGATGTTGAGACTGCTAGTCTTAGGGAGCATTTATTATAGTCAAGAACGTAATAATTGCAGTCTTTCTCAGATTCAATTCCTTTTACAAAATTCATATGGTTCTTTGTCCCTTTATATCTTAAAAAAGGTTTTTCTTAGCATCTTGAAAGATACACTTTCTTACCAACAATGCTCTCTGATTGAATCGACATTAAATCACTAGCTCTCTAAGAGAAATTTCTCATTTCTAAATCACTCAAAGGATCTCATTATTTATCTCAAATATTTCATCCCAAATTTTAACAATCCATATAAATTATTTGTGAGTGGATTCGTAATGGGTTTTCCAAATCAAACCCCACTCTCTTATCATCACCTTATTCAATGGGTTCTCACCGCATCAAAAGTGACGGACAAGTTCCTTGGTTATTAGTGAAGCTCAAGAGGGTACCTGCACACCCCAATTATGAGTGACATGTTTATTTATCACCAAAATGATCAAAGGTATTGTAAAATACTGAATTTTTAAAGACAATAAATACCCTTATTTTTAATAATTTATCATTATTTTTATGTGAAAATGTAATTTTTCAATAAAAATCAATTGATAAATGTTTTTAAAGGCTTTACATAAGGTTAAAAGATCAGTTATCACCTTGTAATATTATATGGAATATTTTTTGAGTTGGGTGCTGAGTTAGTCCAAGATTTCGAAGACTGAAAATCCTCTCTGTATATAGAATAACGATATTAAATATATTATATTATACATACATGATTTATTCAAAATAATTGAATATCTCTCAAATAGTGCATCGTATAAGGAATATGAGACCACTGTTAGGTCCAGGATGTGGTGTTTACCCTAGGCGGAGTATAACATTTGTGAGAATCATACATTTGGTCATATCACACACAAGGATAATTTATTTAATATTTTTAATTTATTATTTTTCAAAAATAATTGAATATATCACAAATGGTGTGTCATATGAGAAATTAGAGATCACTGTTAGGTCTGGAATGTGGGGTTTACCCTAGACAGAGTATAACGTTTATGCATGTCAGGTGTTTGGAAACATCACACGTGATAATACCCTTTTATATTTAATTATTTAATTATTCCATTTTTAAGTAATAAATAATTAATATCTCTCAAACTTTGTGTCATATGAGAAATCTGATACCACAATTAGTTTTGGAACATGGGGTTTACCATATGTAGAGTATAAATTTTATGTGCATTGGTTGTTTGGAAATATCGCATGTGATAATACCATTTTTATATTTAATTATTTAATTATTCATTTTTTTAAATAATGAAAAATAAATATGTCTCAAATAGTGCTTCATATAAGAAATTTGGGGACGCCATTAGGTATGGGATGTGAGGTTTACCTAAGGTGGTGTATAACTTTTGTGCATGTTTGGTGTTTCGTCGGATCACACTTAAGGGTAATAATAATTATACTGTTATTATTATTTATGTCGAAGAAATAAAAATGAAAAAATTCATGATTAATTAAATAATTTTATTTTTGATTAACTATTGACCAACATTTCTCCCTGGGTGATTTATTAATAGGTTAGATAATAATGGTGATATTATTATTTTTACCACATAATTGTAATGTTGTGATTAAATATAAACTGATTAATTACTCAGTATGTAATGGAGGATATTATTTTTCAAATATTAATGTTGATAATGATTAGATAAATTGATAATAAAATAAAAATATTAATAATTATTATTATTATTAATTTGTGAAAAAATATTTGTGGGTGACATTTTTAACTTTATATATATATATATATATTATTAAATATATATATGTGTGGGTATATATATTCATGGGTTATATATATATGTGTGTGTGTGTGTATATTTGTGTGGTTGTATATATATATGCGGTGTGTGAGTATATATATATATAACTTTTAAAATATATTCAATGTTTGATTAATTAATTTTATTAATAGGTTAAAAAATGGATAAATAATGTTATGGGGGTGGCACATGGAATTGATGGATGGAGAGAAATAATTTAATTGATAAATCAATCAATCAATTAATTAAAGGAAATGAAATAAAAAAACTTTTTAAAGGGGGGAAATGGGAGTCACATAGAGATTCTCATGGATGAATTCCATCACCACATATCCTCTTCTTCTCCCTCTTTCCTTATTTGTTTATTTTTTTTAAAACTTCTCTCTTCAATAAATTCTTCGCTACTAACTCGATTGACATTCCATCAGTGTCGTTGGATTTGTCTCGACAAGAAGAATCTAAATCCTATTTTTTCCAAAGGAAGAGAGGTACGTTCAATCCATATTTTCTCATTTTTTTATGTGGATAATTTTTAAAAAAATTATTATCAAAAGATAAATTACTAACATTATCAAAAATTAATTTCAAAATTTTAAAAAATATAATTGTGGAAAATTATCAAATGATAATTGAAATTTTTTAACAATTATAATTGTTGAAAATTATAAAAAAATAAATGCACAATTTTAAAAATGATAATGGTTGAAAATTATCAAACAAAAATTGTGAAATTTTAGCAAAAGATAATTTCAAGAATTATCAAATGATAATTACAACGAATTATCAAAGGATAATTGAGTGAGATTATCATAAGGTAATAATATTGAAGTACCAAATGATAATTTTTAATAAATTGTTAAATGATAATTATCAATGGGTAATTTATGGAAATGATCAAAGGATAATTTATTATCAAAGGATATCTTATTATCAAAGGATAATTACGTGAATTATAAAGAGATAATTGCCCAAAATTTTCAAAGATAATTATGATTATTATAAAAGTATAAATTCATCAGATTATCCAAATTTTATTATAAAATGACAATTGCACTAAATTATCAAATTATAATCTAGAAATAAAATTATCAAAGATAATTATTGAATTATGAACGATAATTTGTAAGGAAAATTATTGTAATATAATTATACAAATTATCCAAGGGTAATTATAAGAAAAATTATCATGTAACAAAGATATTAAATCATTAGAGGGTAATTATGCAATTGTCAAAGATAATTATATGGTTTTACTAAAGAATAATTATAATGAATACAACATGTGTTCTCTATTTAATTTAGATTTATAAAATATATAATGTTGTTTTATAATTATTATTAAAGAGAATATTACAGGCATATGTCTAGAATGATAATTCAAAAATTATCTAGGAGAGAAATTATTAACACATTTAGTGTTTTTATTTATTTTTAAAATAAAATAGATGGTTTTGGTTTTAGTAATCCTTGGTGTGTTATCATATTTTCTGGTTTGTGTGAGAAAATGGTTTGGGCGTTGACACCTTTGATGGACTTTCTTGTTGACATGATAACTTTGAGGTAGGAGGTTCTTTACCTTTTTGGGCCCTGTATATTTCTGATGTTATTATGATGTGATTTTACAGTGGGATAACCCATGCTTGTTCTGAGACACATGTGGGTGTGTTAGTAGCCGTGGGTGTAATTTTTTATGTGTGATTATCATGACTTTGATTTTGGTGTGAATTATCATTCCTTCATATGACCTATGTTGTTTTTTTATTGCATAGCTTGTGGAATTGTGTTGCAGGTACCAAGATACTCTAGTGGAGACTTGAGGTTGGGTGTATGAGATTACCCAACCTGATGAAGTCATAATTTTCTTAAAAGAAGGTGTTCCTACACCTATAGAGGGGAAAACATTGTGACTAGCTGGCAGGAACTAAGATACTCAGGTAGATCATTGAGGTTGGGTATACAAGGTTACTGAACCTAACATGATCCTAACATCCTTAAAGGAAAGCATGGCTAACCCTATAGAGGTTGAAGCATAGTGTCTAGATTGAGGAAACTAAGATACATAGGTGGTTCCTTGAGGTTGGGAGTTACATGGTCCAGTGACCAGTTACCCATCTGTACACAGTCCTAACATCCTTAAAGGTGGACATGGATACCCCCGTAGAGGGGAAAGCATAGTGGCTTGCTGTCAAGTACTGGTCATAGATTCATATGTACTTGTGTCGTGGGTGATTTAAAGGATAACAGAACCAAGGATAGACCTTAAGTAACATGTGGTGTTCCTTTAACAACCACTGAAACAGTGGAGTGAGCTATTAGACCTTGATGGAGGTACATGTGTTCTGTACATTCTTATCGGTAATGAGCTGAAGCAGGTGGGGTTGGGGATCATAGTGGCTTGGTTAGTGCATGATGACTCAACACATATATGTTTACAGATCATTTACTTATGTCATTGTATACATTGTTATATATATTGTGCACTTATAGTAAGGACACAATGGTGGTGTCCTACTAAGTATTGTACTCACACCCTACATTGGTATTTTGGTGCACTTATAGATTTCATGACTCTGGTAAAGGGAAAAGACCCTATGGTGGATGGTTGGGCGGTGGAGCATGGAACTGGAGCAGACTAGGAAATACACCAGAGTACCCCGAATATGTTTATTTATTTAATTCTCTTGTACTTACTAGCTTCTTACACTCTGGATATGCTTTCCACTTTGGGAGCTACTTTTATATGTATGTCATTATTCAGTTTTTTTATTTTCCTCTGATTATTTATTCATTATTTTGTTATTTTTCTCTATTTTCATGCTCGATGACATGATATGGACGACATAGTCTCCACACTATCATATTTAGACCCACACTGCTAGTCAACAGCCTCTTGCATATGGGAAGGCGCACATGAGGTCACATAACTTCTGGCTTGGACTCGGTGGTTTGAATCGGGATGTTACCAAATGGTATTAGAGCACCAGGACTCACTAACTTGTTTCTTCTCTTTTCCTGGGATGGGTTAGGATAGAAAGAAGATAGGATGACTATGACTTTGGTAGGGGAACTACAACAGTGTCTGGCTAGCACTATATATTGGAACTCTGAGTTTCCATAAAAGTGGGAATTCATGATTTTATGTTACCATTGATTAAATTCACCTTGAGTGATGCACATGATGTTGATATGGGATTTATGGGATTTTGATTGCGTTCATTCATCATGACTAGGTACGTAGGTTCACATGCCATATATATAACTACTGATATATTTCATAATAGTTATTTAATTAAATGTCTTGTTTTTTACTATCTATTCAATATAGTTTCCTTATGTAATATATCTGTTGACATGTTGTGTGATATATCTTTATTGGATTTAATTAGTTGAACTCAGTATGTTATTGTGTTAGTATATATATGATGATTGTGACTAATGTTAATAGATAAAGACTAGGGTTAGTATTAGGATGGGTATACCATGGTATGATGGTAGAATCCTAGGAAAACCTTGTGTGATCCCATAGAGAGGTTATGACTCATTTTGTTCCTAATATCCTTCATGATGAAGATATGAAAATTAGAAGACATTTGACGAGACCGCCAGCTAAGGCAGCCTAGGATATCCCAATGCCACCATGTAATGGCCCGGGTTTTTGGGGGTCAATTACTTGAGAAAAATCTGATGTTGAGGTGTTCTGGGTGGTCTAGAAGGCCATCCCAACTTCTTAGTGACTCCTAGCGGTATCCTTGGCCTACTCGTAGCCTCGAACTATTGGTAGACTTATCCTACAGGTGGCCTTGGGGTACCGGTAGCTCTCGGATACCGGTATCTCTCGGCCATCGGTAGCTCTTGGACAATGGTAGCTCTCGGCTACTAGTAGCTCTCAGCTACCAGTGGCTCTCGGCCACCGGTAGCTCACGGCCATCGGTAGCTCTCGGCTATCGGTAGCTCTCGGCTACTGGTTGTTCTCGGCTACCGGTAGCTATCGCCCACCGGTAGCTCTCGGCTACCGGTAGCTATCGCCAACTGGTAGCTCTCCGCTACCAGTGGCTATTTCCAACTGGTAGCTCTCGCCTACCGGTAGCTCTCACCTACCCCCACGAGTTTTCCAGTAGAGCCTCCTTTTTCTGTGAATTGGGTGTTAAACTTTGTTTTGACCCCTTTAAGCCTGTTTTAAATCCCATTAATTCCCATTAATGGCATTTAATTAAATGATTGGTGAGGTACCCTGGTGTGCGTCGGTTTAAACCACCCTGAAAGGTGGGGACCCTTTAATGACTTTTGGGGCCACGTGGTCAACCCATGACCCCGCTCCTTACGCGGTATCAAGTTTTTATCTTCGTATATTAACCATCCCCGGCCTTTATAACCTAAATTATTCTCCCTAAATTTCTTTTTCTCGATCATCCTACGCTTGGAGTACCCTTCCTCTCGACGAGTTATAACCTCGCAAAGTTTTCCTTGATCGTGTTCCGTGGAGCTCCTGCTACTCATGTGAGGACTTAACATCGATCCTTGATCAGTCAAGTAGAGAATTTCTCCTTAGTCTCTCCAATCTGTGTAACATTCGGGGTGGGAATGCTTTTTTTCTGTGGAAATTGATGAAACCAAACATAATAAAGATAATGAACGGACCTTTAAAGAATGAAGGGGGGGTGTGATCGATGTCCTACAGTGTTCTTTTATGCTGATACGTGTTGTGAATTGTACGGGCCTATGCTCACTAAAAATCATGGTTGTTGGTGGTCCTTATCTATGCACTAATGAACCGAGGTATACCTTGAATGTTTAAATAACCATAACATGGAATTGGATAATTATGTATACTCGGTTAAATAAATTGAAAGCACCAGGATTAACCCTTTTCTGTGATAACCCCCGGTTAAAGCACAGTGGAATTGAAATCATGGGGTGTGTTAAATATTTTAAATCTGAAAATACCTGCATGGCATGCCTTATGTTGGTGGTAGTCGTTTGGTTGTTTTTCCTTCAAGGGCTGATTGTTGGGTGATGTGGGTGGGGATGGCATCCCCTATTGTTAGACTTTCGCTGGTTGTGAATCTAAGGTCGTGTGGTTACCTTGCTTATATCATGAATTGGGGTAGAATCCTCTTTTGTTGAGAAACCATTGGCTCCTAGGTTTTGAGAACATGGGGTTGTATCTTGGGTTTTTCCTTGGTTCCATTAACTTTGAGGGATCTCACTTATCCCTTTGTTGTTGTGAATTTACAAGAGAACCAGGTGTGAATGTTTATGTTTCTATTTGACTGTATTCTTTCTCGGGCTGGTAGTTATGCCTGTTAGTTTCCCAGTAGTGTAGTTTTCATCTAAATGGGATCAACATAACATGAAAACAATAATGGGCTAATTGGGGAATTTGGGTCAGGGATGGATTGTGACCTAGCTATGGGTGGTTTACCATTCTTTAATGAGGCAGTGATGCGGTGTTTGTGCTTAGGCTGGCTTCGGAACCCTAGGGTGGGTTGAGTGCTTTTCTACTTATGTATATACTTTTAGTTTTATGTTTATTATTTGTGCCCCACCCAAGTTGATCATTTTAGTGCCGGACACCCCCATTTCATGGGGGAGGGTATTTTTCCGAACACTCTTATGAGTGGCTTGTTATTAACTCCTTTATGCTCCCTTTCCTGAGTATCCCAAGACTCTTTGGGTAGGCTGTGATGGCCTGAAGTCTATTATTAGCCCAAGTATCTTCGAACGGGGTAGTTGTGGTGGTTGGCCCAGGTGTTTGCAGACAGGCTGTTCCCAAGTGTCTTCGGGATGAGGCCCAGGTGTCTTCGGGCGTGGCAGTAGTTGTTCTGACCCAGGTGTTTGCGGGTATAGATTTGTGTGGTGGTTGTGGCCCAGGTGTCTGCGGGCGGGATAGTGGTTGTGGCCTAGGTGTCTACGGGCGGGGTTTGGTAGTGGGACTACGTGAAGATATGGCCTAGGTGTGTGCAGGCGGGGTGTGGCAGTAGGACTGCGGTGAGAATGGCGGGATTAGTTCAATGCATAGGATGTCTTCAATAACCGGTGGAAAAGTGTCGCGGGGTACCCAACTTTTGATGTTCTATTACAATACTTTACTTGCCTTGCGTTATTTGGGGAGTGTGCCTTGGTGAGACTTGGGTGGATAGTTTACCTTGTTAGGTTCTTGGTTACTTCTTTTTCCATGGGACAATAGAATGTCTCCTCACTTGTGCACAAGAGTATTTGGTTTTTCCCTACTGAGTATACTTGTATGCTCACCCTATGTATATAAAAACTACTTTCAGGTTTCCAGGAGGACTTCAAGGATAGTGCGGGACTATACTAGCATGGAACTTTGGGGCAGTTGCTGTTGTTTTTTCCCTTTTCATCATACCTTTTTCACCTTTGGAGTTTTGTGACTAGTACCTTTTACCTTTGAACATGCATTTGGGAATGGTTTACTTTCAGCCGTATTTTGCACCTTCACTTTTGGTGTTGTGGGATTTACTATCTTATCTCCCGATCCTATTAAAAGAAAAAGGGTAATGCCTTCCATTTAGTGTGTGATTCTATACTCTTGGTGTTGGTCACCACTCTGAGACCTATTGAAGGTGGGTTTTGGGGGTCATTATCTCTCCTTCAACTTAAAGAAGGAAGGCCCTGGAAATCTGCTGACCCTTCCCTCCTTTTGGTGAAGGCGGGTCATGATTGAATGGTATCAGAGGTGTATGTTGAGAGATAGGATAAAGTATGGAGTTAGGCATAGTAAGGATTTCATGGTATGGTAGGGAAACAGTGTTGGTTGACCTTGGTGGATGAATTAGGCTAGGGAAGACCGGCTTGGACAGGGGATTTTAGGGGCCCCCGTGATCCGATGCAAGGAATCTGGACCTACCGAACGACCAAGTGAGGCCACACTGATTGCAGGGTAGAGACCCGAGGAATGGTATATGCATCATAATGACTTGTGTTCTCGTGTTTCATTGGTGTTTTGGGGATTAAAATAAATAAGATGTTTATGACATTTTAAGAACAATATTCTACACTACTTGGGCTTAGGCATTCCTTGTTTACCTTGTAGCTATGGGTCCTAGGAGGCGACCACGTGTGGTGCGGGCGATCGAGGCCCAAGAGGTTGACTTGGCTGATTGGCAGAGGGCTGATCAAGAGGAGGAGGACGACCAGTGGAAGAAGATTCTTCGAGCCTTCCACCGACAGACCCTCGAGAAGTATGAGGGCAGCACCGCTGACATGAAAATGGAAAGCTGGCTAAAGGAGATGGTGATAGATTTCAGCCTGATTTGGGCTCTGACCGAGTACTGGGTTCCTCTGGCCATCATCCAGATGCGGGGAGTAGTGCGTCAGTGGTGGACGCTCTACCTAGGGGAGAGGAGAGAGGCTGAGGGGCATGGGCTGATTTCGAGAAGGAGTTCCAGGTGGAATTCCTCTCTTCTACGATGAAGGCGGAGAAGAGGAAGGAGATACTCTCCCTCCATCCGGGGAGTATGTCAGTAAGGGAGCTGGTAATCAAGTTCAAGGATCTCCTCCTCTTTGCTCTGGACCTCTTTCCTGATGAGGAGTCTCAGGCGAGACGTTTAGAAGAGGCTCTCTGACCCTCCCTCCAGTACGTTGTTACCCCCTTCACCCTGATGACATACTTGGAGGTCCATAAGAAGGCTGAAGTGGTGGATAGGATGCACATTCTAGGAGGTGTGTCAAGAGAAGGGGTCCATTTGGGCACGTCAAAGGGGAAGGCTATTAGCACCAGACCTCCAGCATCAGGACCCTCTAGGTTCTGTCAGTAGGGAGCAGGCCGCAGCAGTTCCAGTTTCGGTCCCCCGATCCTCGCCCTTTTATTTTGGTCCCAGGACCGAGGTGCTTCATCTGTGGGAGCCATGGACATCTCCGGAATCAGTGCCCAGACCGAGTACAGTATGGCGGTGGTGGACAGAACCAGCACCCTCCCCTACAACAGCTTCTAGCTAGGTCCTTCCAGCAGTAGCAACAGGGGCAGCGATCTCTTTCTCCTCTAAGGGTAGACATTGCAGAGGGAGGCCGACCTTAGGGAGCTCCTCAGGGACCTCGACCAGGGCATGGTCGGAGAGGTGGACAACATCCGAGGGGTAGAGGAGATGGGTGTGCGCAGTTGCACGCCGCGGAGGCAGCATTTCCAGCAGGACTGAAGGTTGTTCGAGGTACGATCAGTTTGTTTAGTACCCTTGCTTATGCCTTGTTCGATATCAGATATTCAAACTTCTTTTTTTACACCCGGTCTGGCCCATGCTCAGGGTCTAGATTCTAAGAGACTTCCAGTACCCCTGGTGCTGAGCACACCATTTGGAGGTCAGACCGACTTGTTATATGTTTGTCAAGGATGCAGACTGATGATAGGGCCACATCAGTCGGTTAGGGATCTACTACTGCTACAGAGGCAGCCATATGATTTCATCATAGGCATCGAATGGTTGTTCCCTGTGTGTTCCGTCATCGACTGCATCTGAGGAAGGGTTTTGTTCTCAGACATGGGCGGCCGACGTGTTACTTTCACTGGCAAGCGGAGCAGTCAGAGGGGAAGAAGGTGAGAGGAACCCCTCCTCTCCTTATTAGTTGAGTTGTCAGTAGAGTCAGTAGATGCTGAGATGTTGGAGGTACCAAGGATCATCAATGAGTTTATGAACGTCTTCATTAGGGAGGTGATGACTCTACCCCCTCGATGTGATATCATGTTTGGGATAGACTTGCAGCCTGGTGCTCATCCGATATCGATGGCTCCCTACCGAATGGCACCTTCGGAGCTACGGGAGTTGCGGATTCAGATTGACGATCTGATGAAGAGGGGTTATGTTCGACCAACTAATTCACCGTGGGGTTCTCCAGTCTTGTTCGCAAAGAAGGAAGATTGTGGTCTTAGGTTGTGCATAGACTACAGGAGGCTAAATTAGGTGATGATAAAGAATCGCTACCCTCTTCTGAGGATATACGATCTTTTCGACCAGCTGGAAGGGGAAGGATGGTTCTCAAAGATCGACCTGTGGTCTGGGTATCACCAGCTAAGGGTGAATGAGGGTTACATCCCGAAGATGGCCTTCAGGAGCAGATATGGGAACTTCGAGATTGTATTCATACCATTCGGTGTTGCGAACGCCCCGGTTGTGTTCATGGGGCTTATGAACTCCCTCTTCCTGGAGTACCTAGATCGGTTTGTAGTCGTGTTCATCGACGACATCCTGGTCTATTCAAGATTAGAGGAGGACCACATAGAGCACCTGAGGATGGTTTTGGAGGTCCTCTGACAGCACCAGCTCTATGGGAAGTTGTCGAAATGCAAGTTCTGGATTCGAGATGTGCACTTCCATGGGCACGTAGTGTCTGAGCAGGGGGTAGCGATGGACCCATCAAAGGTTGAGGCGGTTGTTTCTTAGGCAGCACCCAAGAATATGGCAGAGGTTCCTAGTTTCCTCGGGCTGACAGGTTACTATCGGAGGTTCGTACCCAACTTCTCCTGAGTTGTAGCCCCTTTGACAACCTTGACCAGGAAGGACTAGGTTTTTGTGTGGAGTGAGCAGTGAAAGGCAGCCTTCAGCTATCTAAAGGAGAGGTTGGTTAGTTCCCCAGTGCTGAGACTACCAGAAGAAGGGGTGTCATATGAGGTGTTCTTTGATGATTCAGGGCAATGCTGCGGATGTGTGTTGATGTAGTGACAAGGGGTGATCTCTTATGGGCCTAGGCAGCTACGCCCTCATGAGCGTAATTATGCTACCCATGACCTGGATCTTGCAGCGGTCGTTTTTGCACAAAAGTTATGGCGGAATTACCTCATCAGAGAACGCTTTGTAGTCTTCACGGATCACAAAATCTTGAGGTATATCTTCTCCCAGTGGGACCTAAACTTACGAAAGTAAAGGTGGATGGAGTTCTTCCAGGATTACAACTTCGAGATTTATTACACTTCAGGAAAAAGAAATGTAGTGGCCGATGCCTTGAGCAGGAGGTCTTAGAAGGATGTAGTCCGAGAGTTGGCTGACGCCTGGAAGGAAAAGGAGGAGTTGGATACCTTGCACCTAGATGCGAGGATGGATAGAAATAGAGTTTTCCTGTATCATATGATAGTGTAGTCTTCTCTATTGCATCAAGTGGAGGAGTCTTAGTGGGGAGACCCAGAGTGCGAAGTGATTCATGACCAAGTTGACCAGGGCAATGCTCTAGAAGGGTGGACAGAGGATGGTCAGAACCAGATGCTTTTCTAAGGAAAGTTGTTTCTTCCAGAGGCGATGCGGGTAAATGTTCTTAGTGAGTTCCACAACACACCCCTAGCAGTGCACCCGGGAGTTTCCAAGATGTACCAGGGTCTGAAGAGATAGTTTTGGTGGCCCAGAGTAAAGCGAGCAGTGGCAATGTTTGTGGCCAAGTGCCTAGTGTGTCAGCAAGTGAAGGTAGAACACTGTGTTCCAGGTGGCCTGCTGCAGTCTCAAGATGCCCCTGAGTGGATGTGGGAGGACATCTCGATGGATTTCGTCACGGGACTACCCAAGGTTCAAGGAGGATACAATGCCATTTGAGTAGTAGTGGACCAGTTGACGAAATCGGCTCACTTTCTGGCGATCAAGGTGTTGGGTGCAGTAGATGATTTAGCACGAAGGTACATGGATGAGGTGGTGCGGTTTCATGGAGTTCTGAGGTCCATAGTCTCGGATAGGGATGCATGGTTTACCTCACGAGTCTGTAGAGGATTGAAACATACTTTTGGCACTCAGTTATGTCTTATCACTTCTTTCCATCCCCAGACAGATGGAAAGACAGAGCGCACCACCCAGACCTTGGAGGATATGCTGCGGGCATGTGTTCTGAACTGAGGAGGGTCGTGGGTGCGAAACTTTCCTCTGGTAGAGTTTTCCTACAACAATAGCTATCACTCTACCATTGGTATGGTTCCATTTGAAGCCTTGTACGAGAGTCCATGTCTCTCACCTGTGTGTTGGACCGAAGTCGGAGAGGCGGGCATCCTTGGCCCGGATGTGGTGCAGAGCACGACAAAGAAGGTTCAGCTTATACAGGAAAGGATGAAGGTGGACAAGGACCGATAGAAGTTGTAGGCTGATAGCAGGAGAAGGGTCATGGAGTTTGAGGTTGGAGACCACGTGTTCTTGAAGGTCTCCCCTCAACGTGGAAAATGGAGGTTCGGCAAGGGAAGTAAGCTTTCCCCTAAATTCATTGAACCCTTCGAAGTGTTGCGGTGGGTCGGCGAAGTGTCTTACCATCTAGCGTTACCACCACCACTACTGAGGATATAAGATGTCTTCCAAGTGTCCCAGCTCCATCGGTATCTGCATGAGGATTGACACGTCCTCGTTTGGGGAGAGCTAGACATCGAGGACGACGTGACCTTTGTGCAAAGACCAATGAGAATCGAGGATCATGAGGAGAAGATGCTTCGTGGGCAAACCATTCCCTTGGTTCGTGTGTTATGGAGACATGGTGGGATTGAAGAGAGTACATGGGAGAGGGAAGCACAGATGCATGCCCAGTACCCAGAGTTGTTTTGAGTTTTTTGTTGTTCTATTTAAACTTGTTGTGGTGGAGCATCTTACCTTGTTGGCTATGAAATATGTGGTTTTTCCTTTTTCTCTTAATGTGTGTGAAATGTCCTGGCTATGGGGAGGGGAGGACCTGACCCCTAATCAAGAAGCATTATGGTGGATGCGATTAAACTCGTGCGGGCGAGTTAGTGCCGTCCAAATTGAATAGTATCGTGACATGGGGGAAGAGACTCCCCAACACATATGACTAGGTAGTTTGACCCTGGTATGTTGCTTGGTTCTTGAGGGGGAGGTATTTTTAGATAATGATGAGGTTCACTCCAGAGAATTATCTTTAGAGGGTGGTTGTTTGGACCTCTCTTTTATTCGTTTTGTTTTGTTCTTATATTCTCTGGGACGAGAATAGTTTGAGAAGTATCTGATTTAATGGTCCGGGTTTTTGGGGGTCCATTACTTGAGAAAAATCTAATGTTGAGTTGTTATGGGTGGTGTGGAAGGCCATCCCAACTTCTCAGTGACTTCTAGAAGTAGCCTTGGCCTACCGGTAGCCTCGGACTACTAGTAGAGTTAGCCTACCTGTGGCCTTGGGGTATCGATAGCTCTCGGTTACCGGTAGCTCACGGCCAACGGTAGCTCTCGACTACCGGTTGCACTCGGCTACCGGTAGCTCTCGGCTACCGGTAGCCCTCGGCCATCGATATCTCTCTGACACCAGTCTCTCTCGGCTACTAGTAGCTCTCGGCTACCTGTAGCTATCGCCAACCGGTAGCTCTCACCTATCGGTAGCTATCGGCAACCGGTAGCTCTCGGCTACCAGTAGTTATCACCAACCTGTAGCTCTCGGCTACCGGTAGTTGTCGCCAATGGGTAGCTCTTGGCTACTAGTAGCTGCCGCCAACCGGTATCTCTCGCCTACCCCCATGGGTTTTCCAATAGCGCCTCCTTTTTGCGCAAATTGGGTTTTAAACCTTGTTTTGACCCCTTAAATCCTGTTTTAAAGCCCATTAATGCCCATTAATTTCATTTAATTAAATGATTGGTGAGGTACCCTAGTGTTCATCGTTTTAAACCGCCCCGAAAGGTGGGGACCCTTTAATGACGTGTGGGGCTGCGTGGTCAACCCATGACCCCACTCCTTACGTTGTTTCGAGTTTTTATCTCTGTATCGTAACCATCCCTGACCTTTATAACCTAAAGTTTTCTCCCTACATTTCTTTTTCTCGATCACCCTGCACTCAGAGTAACCTTCCTCTCGAAGAGTTATAACCCCGCGAAGTTTTCCTTGATCATGTTCCATGGATCTCCTACTACTCACGCGAGGACTTAACATCGATCCATGATCAGTCAAGTAGGGAATTTCTCCTTAGTCTCTCCTTTCTGTGTAACATGTGGGGTGGGCATGCTTTTGTTTCTATGGAAAATGATGAAACCAAACTTAATAATGATAATGAATTGACCTTTAATGAATGAACGGGGGGTGATCGATGTCCTATTTTGTTCTTTTATGTTGATACATGTATTGAATTGTACGGGCCTATGCTCACTGAAAATCATGGTCGTTGGTGGTCCTTCTCTGTGCACTAATGAACCTCGGTATACCCTGAATGTTTAAATAACTGTAACATGGAATTGGCTAATTACGTATACTCGGTTAAATAAATTGAAATCACCAGGATCAAACCTTTTCTGTGATAACCCCGGTTAAAGCACAGTGGAATTAAAATCATGGAGTGTGTTAAATAGTTTAAATCTGAAAATACCCGCATGACCTGCCTTGTGTTGGTGGTAGTGGTTTGGTTGTTTTTCCTTCACATGCCGATTGTTGGGTGATGTGGGTGGGGATGGGATCCCCTATTGGTATACATTCACCAGTTGTGAATCTGAGGCCGTGTGGTTACCTTGCTTATATCACGAATTGGGGTGGAATCATTTATTGTTGAGAAACCATTGGCTCCGGGGTTTTGGGAACATGGGGTAGTATCTTTGGGTTTTCCTTGGTTCTAGTACTTTTAGGGATCTCACTTATCCATTTGTTGTTGTGACTTTACAAGAGAACTAGGTGTGAATGTTTAAGTTGACGTTTGACTGTCTTCTTTGTTTAAGTTGATGTTTGACTGTCTTCTTTATCTGGCTGGTAGTTGTGCCTGTTAGTTTCCCAGTAGTGTAGTTTTCATCTAAATGGGATCACCTGAACATGAAAACAAGAATGGAATAATTGGGGAATTTGGTTCAGGGATGGATTGTGACCTGGCTGTGGGTGTTTTACCTTTCATGAATGAGGTAGTGATGTGGTGTTTGTGCTTAGGATGTCTTCGGAACCCTAGGTTGGGTTGAGTGCTTGTTTACTTATGTATATACTTGTAGTTTTATGTTTCTTATTCACGCCCCACCCAAGTTGAGCACTTTAGTGATGGACACCCCCATTTCATGGGGGAGGGTGTTTTTCCCAACACTCCTATGAGTGGCTGGTTATTAGCTTCTTTCTGCTCCCTTTTCTGAGTAGCCCAAGACTCTTCAGGCAGGCTGTGATGGCCTGAAGTCCATTATTAGCCCAATTATCTTCGGGCGAGGTAGTTGTGGTGGTTGGCCCAGGTGTTTCTGGGCAGGTTGTTCCCAATTTTCTTCGGGATGAGGCCTAGGTGTCTTCGGGCATGGTAGTAGTTGTTCTGACCCATGTGTTTGCGGGTATGGATATGTGTGGTGGTTGTAGCCTAGGTGTCTCCAGGCGGGATAGTGGTTGTGGCCCAGGTGTCTACGGGCGGGGCTTGGCAGTGGGACTACGTCAGGATATGGCCCAGGAGTATGCGGGCGGGGTGTGGCAGTGGGACTGTGGTGAGAATTGCAGGATTGGTTTGATGCATAGGATGTCTTCAATAACCAATCGGAAAGTGGAGCAGGGTACCCAACTATTTATGTTCTATTAATATACTTTACATGCCTTGCGTTATTTGGGGAGTGTGCCTTGGTGAGACTTGGGTGGATAGTTTACCTTGTTAGGTGCTTGGTTACTTCTTTTTTCCACGGGACATTAGAATGTCTCCTCACTTGTGCGTGAGAGTATTTGTTTATTCCCTACTGAGTATACTTGTATGCTCACCCTACATATATAAAAACTACTCTCAGGTTTCCAGGAGGACTTCAGGGATCGTGCGGGACCATACTAGCTTAGACCATTGGGGCAGTTGCTGTTGTTGTTTCCGTTTTCTTAGTACCTTTTTTACCTTTGTAGTTTTGTGACTTGTACCTTTTACCTTTGAACATGCATAGGAGAATGGTTTACTTTCAGCCGTATTTTGCACCTTCAATTTTGGTGTTGTGGGATTTACTATATTATCTCCCAATCCTATTAAAATAAAAAGGGTAATGCCTTCCATTTAGTGTGTGATTATATACCCTTGGTGCTGGTCTCCACTCCGGGACCTATTGAAGGCGGGTTCTAGAGGTCATTATATCTCCTTCAACTTGAAGAAGTAATGGCCTGGAAATCTACTGACCCTTCCCTTATTTTGGTGAAGGCGGGTTGTGGTTCTAGGGGATATACCTCAGCACACTTCTATATAGGCACAGGTTATTCAGGCTATAAATCACATTCATTTGGGACTCTATCAGTTAGTGCATGTCCAAGTCAGAGATAGATAAAGGACTGTGACCAATCATGCTCAGGATTTCTAGCTCCATCACCCTCTAGAATTCTAGTGTACCAGTTTCTGAAAAGATGTGGAGGATTGGCTGAACTTTATTGACAGCATCTTTGATTTGGTCCAAACTCCTAAGGAGGGGTGCGTGATCCTAGTAGCTTTCATGTTATAGGGATCTTCCCGGAGATGGTGGACTACCTTGAGTCAGTCTAGGAGACAATATGGTCTTACTTATATAAACTTCAAGGAGATGTTTGTCGAATAGTATTTTCCAGAAATGATGAAGTTGGACCATGACTAGGATTTCATGGATTTATGGTAAGGTTCTATGATTGTATCTACATACTCATCACATTTTTTAGAGTTTCTTAGTTCTGCTTCTTTTTTGGCTATAAATGAGTCACAAAAGGCTTCAAATAGGCCTTCAACCAGATCATACACATTATGTTAGAGTCTTTGATGTGACGAAATACTCATAGGTTTTCCATAAGGCTTTGACCATTGAGAAGGGATTGGAAGAGGATAAGGAAACATGACTACTTCAAACTCATAGAGGACCAGTTAATGTGTTTTCCATTACTACCATAAGAGTACCTTCAGATAGTAGGAAGAGAAAGGTATACCAGGAGTAGTAGAGCGATATAGAGTCATGTCATAATAGAAATTCTTCAGTGCCCTATATGGGATACAAGTGCTAAAATTTTGGTCTATGAGGGAATAACAACCATAGTTGAAGGAATCCAATAGTGGACTACCACCAGTGTGGAAAGTCTGGTCATATTCAACGCTTTTTCTCTAAGGTATCCTAGAGGATTTCAAGAAGGTTAGGTCAGGCTAGGAGTGGAGGATCCCAGTAGAAGATACAAACTCCTCTAATGAAGATGACACAAGAATGTTTCGGACATGGTCATGGATCTGAGGTAGGCCATGTCTATACAGTGGATCAAGCACTAATAGATGGTTATAAGGAACTTGTTGCTATATGAGGTATGGCCTTGGAAATGACTTTTTTATCTTATTACATGTTTAATACTGGTGTATTCCTCATTTTTTTGAAAGATTTGTCATTCCTCAGTTTTTTCAAGATATTTCTAGACTTGACTTAGTGATAAAGTTATGTTTCCCTAACTTACCTTTCCCTGATACATCATTGGAGGATATGGTTCAAACTTGTTTGCTATACTTTGATGGAGCAGGGAGTGATCACCTAGCCATGAATGAGATCTCATTAAATAACAGTTACCACGCTTCGATTCTGATGAATCCTCATGAGGATATTTATGGGAGACCATATTGATCACCGCTTGTCGGAATGTGGTAGGTGAGGTAGCAATTGTGGGAAGAGTTTGGTCTGTGAGGCCTCCGAGAGAGAGCATCTAATTGAGAAAAGTTTGATCACCACTTAGATAAGAAAATAAATTATAATTTGGTTATACTAGGAGACCTTTAGAGTTAATAATGGGGGATCTATTCTTCTTTAGAGTGACCCTCTATTAGGACACCGATGTCTAAGGAAACAAGGAAAGTTATCATTGTGTTTTTTCAGACCCTTTGAGATCACCGCTTGATTGAGTACAATGAGGTACCATTTAGACTTTCCTCTATGTTATTGAGTCATGCATGGTGTGTTCCACATTTCTCAACTTCAGAGGTATATTGTTGATCCTATGCATGTTATGGTTGCATGGATGTTGAGTTGGAACCTGATGCATCTTTTGAGGAGTTCCTGATGTGGATCATAGACTAGAGTGAGAATGTTATACTAGGAAATATGGAAATGCTCATCCAAATTTTGGTGGAAAAATAAATAGATCCAGGAGGAGATGTGGAAGTGCAAGTTTGATGTTTGAGCTCAATGGCCTAAGTTGTTTGAGAAAAACCACTGGAGATACTTCTCAAGGATGAGAGGTTTATAGAGGGGGATACTTATAATATCTTGAATTTTTAAATATAATAAAAACTCTTATTGTTAATTATCTATAAATATTTTTATGTGAAAATGTAATTTTTCAATAAAAATGACTTGATAAATGTTTTAATGGATTTGTGTCAGGGTAAAAATCCAGTTAGCACCATGGAATATTCTATGGAATATTTTTGGAGTTGGTTGGTGAGATAGTGAGAGATTCTGAGGCCTGAAGATCCTTAACGTAGATAGAATAAAAAATATTAAATATATTATATTATATGCACTTGATTTATCCAAAATAATTAAATATCTCTCAAATGGTGTATTTTATGATGAATCTAAACCACCGTTAGATCTAGGATGTGGTGTTTACTCAAGGTGGGGTATAACATTTTTGAGCATCGAACATTTGGTTAGATCACACACAAGGATAATTTATTTATTATTTTTTATTTTTTATTTTTCAAAAATAATTTAATATATCACAAACGGTGTATTGTAAGATAAATCCAAGACCACCATTAGGTTCAGAATGCGAGTTCTACCCTAGAAAGGGTATAACTTTTATGCGTGTTGGGTTTTTGGAAATATCTCACTCGATAATACCCTTTTTATATTTAATTATTTAATTTTTTAGTTTTTTGAATAACAAATAATCAATATCACTCAAACGGTATGTTTTATGAGAAATATGAGATCACCATTTGGTTTAGAATGCAGGGTTTACCCTAGTCAGGGTATAACATTTATATGTGTCAGGTGTTTGGAAACATCACATGAGATAATACACATTATATATTTAAGTTTTCAATTTTCAATTTTTAAATAATAGATAATAAATATCTTTCTGATGGTGTTTTGTATGAGAAATATGAGACTGCCATTAGATCCAGGATGTGGGGTTTACCCTATGCGAGGTATAACTTTTGCGCATGTTGGACGTTTGGTCAGATCGCACTTAAGGATAATAATAATTATACAATTATTATTATTATTTGTGTTGAAAAAATAAAATGGAAAAAAAACATGAGTAATTAAATAATTTTATTTTCTCTTAATTGTTGAGTTACGTTTCTCCATGGGTGATTTATTGGGAGACTATATAATAATAGTGATATTATTACTTGTCCCACATAAATGCAATGATGTGATTAAATATAAATTGATTAATTACTTGATATGTAATGAGGTTATTATTTTCCAAATTTTAATGGTGTAAATGATTAGAGATAATTAATAATAAAAAAATAATTGATATTATTATAATTAATTTGAAAAAATATATTTTTGTGGGTGAAATTTTTAATTATGTATATATATATATATATTTGGTTAAATATATATATGTGTGGGTATATATATACATGGTTTAAATATATATATATTTATTTATTTATATGTAGGTGTATATATATATGTGGGTGTATATGTATATGCGGTGTGTATATATATATATATATTTATAACTTTTAAAATATATTCAATGTTTAATTAATTGTGTTTAGTAATGGGTTAAAAAATGGATGAATAGTGTCATAGGGGTGCATGGCATTGATGGGTAGAGAGAAATAAATTAATTGATAAATAAAAGAATCAATTAATTGAAGGAAATGAAATAAAAAGAACTTTTTAAAGGGGGAAATGGGAGTCTCATAGAGATTCTCACGAATGAATCACATCCCCACGACTCCTCTTCTTCTCCCTCTCACTTTTTTCAAAACATCTCTCTTAGATAACTTCTCCGCTACTAACTCGATTGACATGTCGTCAGTGCCATTGGATTCGTCTCTATGAGCAGAAACTAAATCCTAATTTTTTTTAAAGACATAAACGTCTGTTTAATCCATATTTTCTCTCTCTTTTTTTAAATGGATAATTAAATAAAATTATTATCAAAAGATAAATTATTAAAATAATCAAAAAATAATTTCACAATTTTAACATATATAATTATGGAAAATTATCAAATGATAATTGAAAAATTTTAACAATTATTATTGTTGAAAATTATAAAATGATAATTTAAAAATTTTAAAAATGATCATGGTTGAAAATTATCAAACAAAAATTGTGAAATTTTAATATAAAAAGACAATTTCAATAATTATCAAATGAAAATTAGAGCATATTATCAAAGTATAATTGAGTGAGATTATCTAATGGTAATAATATAGAATTATCAAATAATAATTTTTAAGAGTTTATTATAAGATGATTATCCATGGTTAATTTATGGAAATAATAAAAGGATAGTTAATTATCAAAGGATAAGTACGATAATTATCAAGATATAATTGCACGAAATTATCAAAGAAAATTATGAGAATTATAAATGGATAATTTCATTGGATTATCCAAAGATGATTATAAAAGGAAAATTGAACTAAATTATCAAATGATAATCTATAAAGAAAATTATCAAAGAAAATTATTGAATTATGAAGGATAATTTTTATGGAAAATTATTGGAATATAATTATACAAATTATCCAAGGGTAATTATAAGAAAAATTATCATGTGACAAGGATATTAAATCATCAGAGGGTAAATATATAGTTGTCAAAGATAATTATATGGTTTTACTAAAGAATAATTATAAGGAATACAACATGTGTTCTCAATTTAATTTAGACTTATGAATTATCTATTGTGGTTTTATAATTATTCTTAAATAGAATATTACAAGCACAAGTATAGAATGATAATTCGGAAATTATCCAGGGGAGAAAGTATTATCACATGCGATATTTTTATTTCTTTTTGAAATAAAATAGATGGTATAGGTTTTAGGAATCCTCGGCATGTTATCATATTTTCTGGTTGGTGTGCAAATGTGGTTTGAGTGATGACACCTTCAATGGACATTGATGTTGACATTGATAACTTTGAGGTAAGAGGTTCTGTGCCTTTATGGACCTTGTATATTTATGATGTCATTATGATTTGATGTTATGTTGGACTAACCCATGATTGTTCTGAGACACATGTGGGTGTGTGAGTAGCTATGGGTGTAATTGTTTATGTGTCAATAATACAAATAAGGCTTTTAATAGCGCTAAAAATCGTCGTTAACAGCACTAGAAAAACGCTGTTAATTGTGGAGAAGATAAAGAGGGTCCCCATTATCAGCGCTCAAAATAGCACTGATAAAGGTCCATCTTTATCAGTGCAATTTTGAGCACTGATAAAGTCCCCCTTTATCTGTGCTATTTTGATCACTGATAAATATCTAATATATGAGCGCTCAAAATAGTGCTTATAAAGACCCCCTTTATCAGCACTATTTTGAGCGCTGATATAATACACATTTATCAGCTCTTAATTAGTGCTGATAAATGCCAAGTTTCCTAAGCAAACCCAGAACCTACACAGCACCTACATACTTGAGACAACACCTTTACACATAGCACAAACAACACCTACACACAAACAAAGCATAGAAGAACAAAACAGTATGCATAAGAGTTTCCCAAACAATGCTATATACATTTACTTGAAATCATGAATACAAAAACATACACTACTATATAAATTTCAAACAAAGTTTAATATGGTTACAATTACAATTATCCATCAAACAGTTAAAAACATTAATGTTTAATTCTTTTTGCATACGTGATCCAGTCTCAAAAATTGTCTTCTATGGTATTAGTTTTCGAACAAAGCATTAGAACATAGGAATTCATTTAACTATATATGAAAATAGATATTATGTTAGTAATACCATAATGAAATAAATTAAACATTAATATGAAAGAATACATTAATAAAATGTCAATTGTTACCTGTTACAACCTTTACATGCCCATATTTCTTTAGATTGAATTAATATTTTAAAAGAGGATCAACATGATTCATTGAATTATATATATTGTTTTTTTAAGATTATATGGATGAGAAAAGAATATAAATAAATGTCAACAAAAAAATGGAATCCAAATGTTTTCATTTATTGATAATAAAAAAATCGAGGAATCTCCACAGGTTATACAATATGACACATACATGATGGTGTGTTCAATTTCATAGTAGTATTCAATTTTAGAATAAATTCTATCATTTTCCTTGTGATAACACCATCCTATATAAGATATAAACCTAATATTTATATATATTAGTAGCCTCTAAGAGTGTACTCTCTCATGCCAAGTCAAAGGGAATGAGTGATAGCATGTCAGCATCAGAAATCGAGTCCAACCCTGCTTGGACTCTAATCTCATATGCCTCTCCAAGGACCCCATACAATATCTAAGGTCCCATTGAAGGTATGGAAGGAATGTATTTATTAGTTTTAGATAGGTCCTGATGAGAAACTACACAATTATATAGTTTATGATCATACCGGTTCACTTTTCTCTTGATCTCCTAGTTCTTTAGTGTGATTAGCCCCCCCTCCCCCCCCCCGAGATAGCCCCCTCCCTACCCCTGGATATTCTCCTCCCTACCCTTGGACAACTTTCATCTCCCCCCCAACCACGCCATCTGCATCCACCTCCCTCCTCCTGGACAACCCCCCTACATCCCCCTCCCTTTCCCTAGACATCCCCCTTCCCACCCCTTGGTCAGCCCCCTTTCCACCCCCAGGATAACCCCCCTCCCCTCCTGGACACCCCCACTCCTAGACACCCCTACCCCTATACATCCCCCTACCTACCCCTGTACATCCCCTCCCTACCCTTGGATAGCACCCCCCCCCCACCACTCCACCAGCATCCCCCCTCCCTCCTCCTAGACAACCCCCTCCCTCCTCCTCCTCCTGGACAACCCCCTCACTCCGCTTGCAACCCCCTCCCTTTACCTAGACATCCCCATTCCCACCCCTTAGATAGCCCTCTTCCCACCCCCTGGATAGCCCCTCTCCCCTCCTGGACACCCCCCCCCCCCCGCTCCTGGACACCCCCCACTCCTGGACACCCCCTCTCTCCTGGACACCCCCTCTCTCCTGGACACTCCCACCTTCCTTGACACCCACACCCACCCTCCCACTTCGACACCTCCTCCATTCTGAACACCCCCTCCCTCCTAGTTCTTTAGTGTGATTATCCAGACCCCCCTCCCCTCCCCAAGTCATCCCCCCTGGACAGCCCCTTCCCTACCCCTGGACAGCACCCCCCACCCACCACTCCACCTGCAGACCCCTCCCTCCCCCTGGACAACACCCCTCCCTTTTTCTAGATATCCCCCCTCCATTTCCCTGGATAGCCCCCCCCCCCCCCCCCCCCCCACCACTCCCCATACTGCCTCCCCTCAATTTCCTTGGACAACCCCCCTCCCCCTCCCACCCCTGGAAATAAAATATGTGACAATTAAAATAAAGTATCAGACAATCCTAAAATGATGTTAGTACGAAAGGGATGAATCCAATGTATACCCATTAATAACCTTCTTTATCCAACTATATTTTAATCATCTATTTGATAATGGAATAAATATTATTCATACACCATCATTCACTAATATGAATTATAAAATCATATATAATTTTAGAAATATCCAAAGTGTACTAAATTTCAAATCCTACATGGTTTTGAATATTGATCAGTCCATAATAATAGACAAAAAATCAAACTCCACCTAACTCCATCATATTTTTTTCATGTACCTAACTTTCTCCATCATATTGGGTATAACAAGAGCTAGAACAATGGCTAGATAATTAATTTTATGCGGTTATAAAGAGACATGAGGATCAT